>OY829099.1:20319063-21656299 GCA_963691645.1 Pelosia muscerda
CACCGCAAAAGCGCCGTCCCCCATGAGCGCGGGCCTGGGGGTGACGGGTGGAGCCGCCGGTCACCCTAGCAGAAGCAGGCCACGGCGATGGCGCAAATGCCACCCCATACCCAGGGGCTAGATGGGGACACCATGGTCCCCGCATTGGGGGAAGAGGGTCATCTCAACAGAGATGTCCCCGGGTTTGCCGGGGTGCGAGAGATATGTCTTGTATAATCTCACCTCCGGCAATCAAGGACCCATGGACGGCGACGAGACGGTGGGGATTTTGCGCACGATAAAAAAAAAATGGTGATGAAAAGCGACTACCGTGACTTATTTACATTCACAACCTGCACTGGTGCCGCCGACCCAGTAGAAACCTTTTCGCAAATTTGGTTACCATTCCATCATGTGTTATTATTGTGGTTCCAGGGTCAGATAGAAGTATTCGCAAAGCACACAGGGTTCATGTGGGAGATAGCTCCGCAGTACAAGGCGAAGATAGTATTCGCCGAACACAGGTTAGTGCAGTTTCCTCTTCAAACTCATCATCATCTTTACGTTAAAACCGCGTATGTCAGAACGACGATGGTAGGTGGTAGGAACGACGATGCGCGAGCACTGCTTCCACCTCCTTCTGGAAGCAAGTAATACTAGAGAAGGATACGGCGCCGGTCTGGAGGCTGGAGACGACTCTAAGGGGACCTAGGGGCTAGATGGGTACACTATTGTGCCCACACCAAAGAGGGTTATCTCGAAAGAAATGACCCGGGTCTACCGGGCGCGAGAGATATGTCTTGTATTATCTCACCTCCGGCTATCAAAGACCCAAAGACACAAAGATGGCGTGCGTTTACTTAATTGGCTCGAGCTCGATATAACTATTTCCACTTTAGCGGGGTGGTATCCGTTAGGATTTTGCGCACGTAATAAAAAAAATTGGTTGCCTGTAAAGTCGGTATACGGGCGAAAGTTTTACGTGACAACGACTTTGAGTGGTATGTCTGTCTCTCTCGCTCTTAGGCGGGCTAACCATGCCCGAGTGGAAGCGACGCGTGCCTCTCACTCGCTCTCATTGTGAGCGCATAACGTGAGCGGAGCGTAACGCAGTTTCTTGAAGTGTCACCCGGCAAGCCAATTTATAAGACGTTGTCACGTCAAAAAGAAAAATCGTAGCAGGTGGGAAAAAATGTACCAATAGTCCATTTGTTTTGGTAGGTACTTAAATGAACGTAAACAATCTTGGTGTGACTTTTTAACAAGTTTTATACTCAGAATAAGAATACTTTTTTGCTTCGAAACACATTTTAGAGACTAATAATTACAAACCATTAGTATTGAGAAATAGATAGAATTATCTTAGTATCGAACCACTAGTTAGTCAGTTAGTCTAGTTTATTTGTTTAATAGATGTTTTTCATACAAAGTTGCCACAAAATGGAGTATAGGTGTAAAATTATAAATAAACTGATGTTACAAATACAAACTACAGGAAAATAATGCGTTTATTTTATGTAGGTAATAGAATAGGTATTCCTTCTTATCTTACCTACTCTACTTGTGTGGAAATTATTAATATAAACTCTATGGTGCAAATATTAGGCGGAAACATATTGTTAACACAAGTGACGCGACGCATGTTGATTCGAATCCTATTGTTTTCTATACGTTCTGTATAAACCAGTGCCCTTAGCATGAAAAACAATCTAATTAAGATATAGAGAGAGCGGAGCATTGTGATTGACGAGCTTCGTGCACACACAGGTTTTTAATAAGCAGGCTGCCTATCTCAATGCTCCGGTCTCTCGATACCTTTACATTACGAATGCGATAGCTTTTCGTTCTACGGGCACTGAATTATACTATGAATATCCGAAGCAATGCCAGATTCGAAAACAAATCGAGTACAAAATGTGTTTCCGCCTTCAGTCGCTTTATGTAAACCATAAACAAATGTACAAACCTGTTTACCTATTTTTCCCGATAATGAGGTTTGTATACCAAAATAGTTTGATAGATTCGATAGTTTAATTTGCGCATTTTCAATGTTAACGTTTTCCTACCTACAATATTAGAAAAAGTTCGCATAGTACTTACTAACTTACGTAAAAAGCCGCGGTAGCCTAGTGGTATGGGTAATCGACTGCTGAGACGAGGTCTCGGGTTCAATCCCAGGTTTAACATGGCACACACCAATGACTGCGATGCTTTTCGAAGTTACGTGTGTATGTTTATAAGAGCCCGGTTAATGGCAAAAGGCTCGCCACCTATTACATTGGGACCTAAATATAAAACTGGCGAAATGTGGGCGCTAGCACCTCTGCCTACCTCTTCGGGGATATAGGCGTGATATTATAAAAAAAAGTACTTACTAATTGTTTCAAAATTTCTTCAGATACTATGGCGACTCAATGCCTTTTGGAAAAAAATCATTGGATAAGGAACACATCGGCTACTTGACGTCTGCACAAGCGCTGGCTGACTACGCCGACCTGGTGAACTATCTACAGGGGAATAAGATCAAGCCTAGGTACCCTGTCATCGCTTTTGGAGGTAAAAATATTTATTTTATTTAGGACACGTCAATTTGATTTCACCCCACCTGATGGTAAACTGAAGGCAAAGTATCAAAGAGGGTCACCATTACAAACACGTAAAGTGTTACAATGGTGGCACTCAGCTTTACCTCATCAGATGCTTTTTCACGGCCCGCTTAAGGGACCCGGGACTGTAGGAGAAGGAAACATTTCTCCTATAGATTATCTATATCTGTCTACATTATACTATTATATAATTGTAAAAAGTTAATGTTTGACCGCGATGGACGCAAAAACTACTGAACGTATTTCGATGCGGATGCTTGAACTAACAAACTTACGTTTGTTTGATTGCAATCAGTTAAGTTAAACCAAGTTATAATTAATAATTAATTAATTAATTAATTAAGTTATGATTACCGACAGTCACACGGGCGGCGCCGCGGGCATCTATAGGCTAGTTACGAAATAAAATTAAATATTTAACAGTTCAACCTATTCATAAAATACTTAGAGGATGTAGGACACGACGGTATATATAGTACCTCCACCCTACAGAATATCGCCGTTTAATAACCTTGTGTTGTGTTTTCGGTGGTGAGTAGGGTAGCCAGAGCTCACTAGAGAGAGGTTTTGTGTTGTCAGTGGGAAAACCAAAGGCTTATCCTACATCTTTTGCGCTGACGACACAAAATGTCTCTGTTCTTACAGGGGTTGCGGCACGAGTGTTATACCTCTGGTGTTACACTCGCCCATAGGCCACAGTAACCACTTACCATAAGGTGGGCCGCGTGCTTGTCTGCGACCAAAGTTGTATAAAAAAAAAGAAACGGCTCCTATACAGTACATCACATTTGTTTCTCAGGATCGTACGGCGGTATGTTAGCGGCTTACTTTCGTATGAAGTACCCGCACATTGTCAGCGGAGCCATAGCCGCATCAGCGCCGGTGCACATGTTCACCGGGATGACTAACTGCGACATCTTCAGCCGCCTGGCCACCTCCAGCTTCAGAACCGTCAACACGAACTGCTCGAGTAACATCAGGGAATCTTGGAGTGTTATCAGGTAATTATTGAAGACATCCCTTATGACCCAGAAAAGAGGGATGTCTTGTCAGTGTACAGGGTGTAAGGGGAACGCTCCCGAAGCCGAAGGCCCTTGGTAGTACTCGTGGTACACAACATATTCGCTACTAGCACCCACATTCCGCCGTTTATGTTTAGGTCCCAATGTAATAGGTGGCGAGCATATTGCCTTAACCGGGCACTTTTAAACCTGCGATAAATACACATATAACTTCGAAAAGCATCGAAAAGTTATTGTTGTGTGGCATGATAAAACCTGGGATCGAACCCGAAACCTTGTCTCAGCAGTCCATTACCCATACCACTAGGCTACCGCGGTAATATTTGGTTAATATGGAATTTAGTATAGATTATTGTTTTTTCCAGAAATTACTCCTCAAACGCCAACGGTTCAGAATGGCTCCACAAAAACTGGAACCTGTGCACTCCTGTCAAGAACTCCACAGACCTGGACACTTTGTTGGAATTCCTCAATTCTATGTACACTACCCTGGCCATGGTGAACTATCCATTCGCTTCGGATTTCCTGATGCCGTTGCCGGCTGAGCCCGTGCGGTTCGTCTGCCAGTATTTAGAAAATAAACTGAGTGGTGAAGAACTGTTAAAGGTAAACCTCAAGCACTTAATTTTATTATAAACTAGATGACCCGCGCAACTTCGTCTGCGTCACCCAGTTTTTGCAACATTAATGATTCCTGCTCCGCACCTGTTGGTTGTAGCATGATGTTATATACATATAAACCTTCCTCTTTAACCATTCTACCGCATCAAAATCCGTTGCGTAGTTTTAAAGATTTAAGCATACAAAGGGACATAGGGACAGAGAAAACGAATTTATTTTATACTATGTAGTATAGCTCATCATCATTATTTCCGCATCAGTTCCAATCGCATTCAGCGGAGGCGACTCGGACGTCGGAGGTCGCAGAATGACCTCCGTCCTCCATGTTCACAGGCCTGGGGGTGACGGGTGGAGCCGCCTGTCACTCTAGCAGAAGCAGGCCGGGGGCTAGACGGGGACACCGTGGTCCCTACACCCGACGGGCGTCACGGGGATTTGTCGCACGATTAAAAAAAATAAAAGTCCCAGTCGCATTCGAGACTCTCACTTCGGTGTCCTGTGGCCTTGCCATCACTTAAAAGTAGTTTTATTTTTTATAATCTCACGCATATATCCCCGAAGGGGTAAGCAGAGGTGCATTGATTTGATTTGATTAACCGGGCACTTATAAACCTCCGCTAAATACACACATAACTTCGGAAAACATCGAAAAGTCATTGGTGTGTGCCATGGTGAAATCTGGGATCGAGCCCGAAACCACGTCTCAATAATCCATTACCCATACCACTAGGTTATTTCAATCTTACTTTACTTTGTAGTATGACTCGGACATGAACTGATGTCTGGTAAAACAAGTATAAATTCTAACAAATAAACAAATAAATGTTATCACTACAGTAAGAGATACTGTTCGACCCATTTTAACAATATAATTCTGTTAAAATAGGTTAAATTGGTAAAAAATAAACTAGTATTTTGACGGACGCTGACGGTCCGAATTACACTATGAAAGTACATTGAGATTGAAAAGATAGTGGTATCTTTTAAGAGGTAGTACTAAGGTCCCAGGATCAATATACCGAACATTGCCATTTCTCTTATGATCCCAGGGGATGAACCACTTCACTTCACCACGCGGAGAAGGGGTGGTATCCGTGAGAATTTATCGTACCTACGAAAAAAAAGGGGATGAACCACTTGCTAGTTAGTTAAACGTGGCGAACGATCGGTGGTTGAGGCACTGGTGTAAGATTTCCAGAATTTTCTCTATAGGTCAGGACTTGAGGCGCCAAAGTGCACCAAATAGAGAGGAGGTGGAAGGGGAAGAGGGGGAGAGGAGAAAGTTAAAAGAGAGTCTCTGTACTGTCAGTGCAGAAGACAATAAGGGTTTCTCGATCTTCCCACTGACAACACAAAACCTCTTCAGTGGATTTAATAATTGTACTTATTACTAATACATCCAATAATTTCAGGGTATAGGAAAAGTACTAGAAGTATTTACAAATTACGACAAAAAGAGCAACTGCACCAATTGGAAGGAAGGTGACGACTTCGGGAACTTGGATGCAACGGGCTGGGATTATCAAGTGAGTGTGATTATTTTTAATGTTTTAGAAGTCTGTGAATGAATGTAATGAAATTAAAATAACCAGAGAAACCAATGAAGCAGAAGAAATTGTTTTCCATATTAGAGACTGTACTTTTTTATCAGCTAAAAATAAAAATAAAATGCAAAATAATATTTTTTCTAGGCATGCACTGAAATGGTAATGCCAATGTGTTCCAACGGCAAAACTGACATGTTCGAGCCAGCGCCCTGGAACTACACCGAGTTTGCTGAAGATTGCCACAAGAAATACAACGCATACCCTCGCCCAGAGATGGCGAGGTTAGAGTATGGAGGGGACAGGCTCCAAGCAGCCTCCAACATCGTCTTCAGTAATGGAATGAGGGATCCTTGGACTGGAGGTGAGGTCACAAATTAGCCGATATTAACGCCAATATAGAGAAATCTGCCGGAGCTATTGATATTTATGATTATTGCTCCGCTCCCTTGGATGGTAACGTGATAATAAATATAGTCTTTGTTACTCCTAGATATTGTAGCTTTAGATTAGTGAAAAAATTATTGAAATCGGTCCATTAGTTTCTACTACTTTGGTGACAGAGAAGCACTACCTAGCTACCGCAGGTTAGGACATGTGCTCACACCAGGGCTCCGGATTCTCGGAGGCGACTCGGACGTCGGAGGTCGCTTAATGACCTCCGTCCTCCATGAGCGCGGGCCTGAGGGTGACGGGTGAAACCGCCTGTCACTCTAGCAGAAGCAGGCCGCGGCGGCGGCGCAAAGTGCGCCTCCCCATACCCGGAGGCTAGTTGGGGACACCGTGGTCCCTACACTCGACGGGGGTCATCTCGAAGAGAAGGCCCGGGTCTGCCGGGGTGCGAGGGATATGTTGGCTACTACCTCACCTCCGGCAACTGAAGACCCAAAGACGGCGTGCGTTTTAGTCGGTTCGAGTCCGACATCACCTACCCAACCGGCTCCGGTAGGGGGGGTATGCGTGGGATTTTTCGCACGATAAAAAAAAGGGCTCCGGATTCTACTACCTGTCAATCAGTAAGACTACAAAATATGCCATTGAATTATAGACATTACTGCTATACTGATAAAGTCTAAAATCAAATGGCATCGTGTTAATGAAGCCATGTAATTAACTCTTCTACATGTTATTTTGTACTTTAAGACTATGTGGATAAAGCCGAAAGTTCAATGTTATTTTAATAGTTTGAAGGTTAACAGTTAGCAGAATGGGGGACCAGTAACATCATACTCGTAACTGCCGACTCTGTAGGAACCTTCTTAAGTCCTTCTTGAGGAAGAAGCTGATTGTATGTAACTATATATCGGTAGGCACTTATAACAAACCTACCTAACCAAACCAACTGTTAGGTTGACCAAAAAATTGGTTTTATTTATAATATGAAGCTACACTTATTAACATTATTTTGTACATATAGGTACAATACATAAACTATTACTAAAATAATAAAAATAACATTTATAAAACTAAATAACCATAAACTACAATATTTACAAGAATTAAGAAGAGGGGCAGAAAAATCACGTGTCATGAAATTAATCTAGATTAAAATAATATCAATCAATTTTTCCTTCATGATTTTCGAATCCGTAATACCTATCTGAATCTTCAAAAATGTATTCTTCCTCCAGGTGGCATCCTGGACAGCCTAAGCGAGACTGTGTACGCAGTAGTCATACCAGACGCAGCGCACCACTTGGACCTCATGCCCAGCAACCCGAACGACCCTGAACCAGTGAAGCTGACCCGCAACATCCATAAACTACACATCACGAAGTGGATCCAACAGTTCCATTATCAACAAAGTTCGATTCGACAAGCTCCCCCGCGGTTTAACCCTAGCGGATAGTAATAAATGTTATGGTTTCTTTTTATGAGTGGATTTTATTTTCCATTTACCTAATTATATGTAACTAGCTGATTCGTCAGCTACAAATTACTATACCATCAAAAACATGGAACGTAATTATTAGGTATACGAAATTCTGGTAGAAAGGACCGTCTACTCCCACCTGTTCTGTTGGCAGAACTACTGGTAATTTTTTTCCCATTAGTTCTGCGACTTATGACATAGCTTTGATAATATAAGTGATTCCGCACGAGCTTCATTGTAGGGGAGATGGAGAAAGATTCTATGCTATTCACATTCTGCGGGTAAAATGCGAATTCGCTTCTGCATGGAATACCTACTGCTCGCATCTCGGGGATGGCTCCGCAAAGTACCTACCTACTGAATGCCCTCGATAGGTTGCAGCGACGTGCGGTCTGCATTATTAGAAATCCTGAGGTCATGAACACCTTCGAGCCTTTACAGATGCGCAGAGATGTTAGGGTCCTTAGTAGTATTTTAACGTCCCTACCATGATGAAGTTTATGATTAGCTCTTCCAATTAGTCTCTCCCTTCTCTTTCCTACACAAGACAACACGTGCACTTGCAGGGCTCAGATGTCACCCGCATTCGGTGCAGAATATTCCATCAAGAACCAAGCGTTTGGGTGAGTCTTTCCTTCGCCGCACCATTGAGTTCTAGAATCCAGGAAAGGAAACACGTGAGTTTGTCACATGTTTCCTTCTTCCTAGTCCACGCCCACCATTGTAGCACTGTACCTACTTGATTTTAATGGTGACCTTCTATCCTGACACTTTGTCTTTAGCTTACCATCAGCCGAGGCGAAATCAAATTGACGAGTCTTAGATGAAAAAAAGGATTTTATAAATGAAGTTTCTAAATCTATGAAATCGAGTTGAACTTCCCAAATTCAGTGTATAACGAGTCACTCTGGATTAAACCGGTTTATTAAGGTTTTAGTATGGCTCCCATTCTGGTTTCGCTCCGATTGAAACCTTTACTGAAAATCGGGTTTAACCTTTATTAACCGGTATTTTCTAAACCGGTTTCAAGCCCTGGTATAAGTCAATCTGGGTTGTACTGTAGCTTAGCATGACCTACAGTCTTAGTTACCATGTCATATAATTAAAACACATTTTTTGACAGTAATGACATTTTTAATTTAAGGTTAGTTTGTTATTGTTTTGTGGTTATTATTACGTATTTATTGTTATCATGGACGCTGAAGGTGAAGTTTGTTTACAAGAATCAACAATTTACGAAATGTCGACTACGTGTAAATATTGTAACGAAGCAGAGAACAAGCAGAACAGACCAGGTCTAATCTGCGATAGCTGTATCTGTTTTGTACATTTGACCTGCCTCCGAAGACCTGGGACACCCGGTGACTTTGCTTGTGATGTTTTCTTCGATTTCACTTGTGAGGACTGTTCTCCTGATAAAATGGAATCTATTACAAGAAATAGATTTCCATGGTAAGGCGCACACTTTAATAGTAAACATAGTGTATATTATATTTTAATGTTGAATGTTATGTGTGGTATGGGTAATGGACTGCTGAGACGAGGTCTCGGGTTCGATCCCAGGTGTTACCATGGCACACACCAATGACTTTTCGAAGTTATGTGTGTATTTATTGTAGGTTTATAAGTGCCCGGTTAATGGCAATAGGCTCGCCACCTATTACATAAATTACATTGGACCCAAAACATAAACTGGCGAAATATTTTTATTTTGAACAATTGTTTGCAGGGTAAACGTGATCCACTTGACACTACACCATATGAACATGCACTCGTACGGCATCAGCAACCACGGCTACTTCCACTACAAGACTCATATTTGTGCATTCATCGACAGACACTGGCAGTCTCTGTTTGGTCCTCAAGCGTAAGTACTTGCTCACAATCCATAATTTTGAGTCTCCTGTACTATATAACTTTCGCAGCAGTGTGTATATACATACTTAAAATTACAGGAAACAGAAAAAGAACTGGGTGGGAACTATAGCCGGTGTTCTATCAATATACAACAAGCTGTTCTTCCAATCGGGGTCCGCCGTGCTGGGCGAGACGGGCTGGTGGAAACTACACCACAACTTCTCACCAGCTGTGGCTGCACATATCAGTAAGATTATTTTTCCCTCAATAAACTTTTCTCTAGTTTGTCCTTCGAGCCCTTCCAAATTCGACTTTTGTTCCAACTATGAAATGGCATGCCTTCAGCATTTTCTGTGAGGTTACTTCTATCTGACCTTTACTAACTGGCGAAAATGTATAAGTCCTCTATACAGAATAAATTTATCAAAAATTAATTTATTTAAATAGTTATAAATAAAATATAAATTAATTTATTCTGTATAGACCATTAAATTGCACTCATAAAGTGTCAAAATGAAAAATATAGGTTAGTTTATCAGAATCGTCACCCATCTTAGGACCATCCTGACGAGTATTACTTAACCTTGCAATGAACCAACCTACTCAATTACTATTTAATGATTCAGTAGCAATGTGGTCTAAAATAATCGTTTATATTTCAGTACAGGAGATAGCTAGAGATAAACCGAAAGTGCGCCCGCGCAACCAAATGTCAATTGACAAGAACCTCTTCCTCATGAAGGTCGTCGAAATGGGTGAGTAGTATTCATCATCATCATCATCATCATCATCATCATCATCATCATCATCATCATCATCATCATCATCATCATCATCATCATCTTCACGTTAATCCCTTACGCATCTGAAGCTGTCACCTCGGTCTAAGTTCAAAAAACAACAGCGTATGTCAGAACGACGATGGTATAATGCGCGAGCGCTTGGGCTGCTACCACGTTACCTCCTTCTGCGAGCAAGTAATGATAGAGAAGGATACAGCGGCGGTCTGGAGTCTGGAGTAGACTTTAACGGGACCTCCCCACACCTAGGGGCTAGATGGGGACACCATTGTGCCCTCACCGAAGAGGATTATCTCGAAAGAAATGACCCCGGGTCTACCGGGCGCGAGAGATATGTCTGGTATTATCTTACCTCCGGCAATCGAAGATCCAAAGACACAAAGATGGCGTGCGTTTACTTAATTGGTTCGAGCTCGATATAACTATTTTCACCGGCTTTAGCGGGGTGGTATCCGTAAGGATTTTGCGCACGTAATAAAAAGAAAAATCGTAGTAGGTGGGAAACAATGTACCAACAGTCCATTTATTTAGGTACTTAAATGCAAGTACACAATCTTGATGTGACTTTTTAACATGTTTTACTTATTTAAAAACTCAAAATAAAAAAATCTTTTCTCCTTCGAAACACATTTTAAAGACTAATAATTAAAAAACCATTAGTATTGAAAAATAGATAGAATTATCTTAGTATCGAACCACTAGTTAGTCAGTTAGTCTAGTTTTTTTATTTAATAGATGTTTTTCATACAAAGTTGCCACAAAATGGAGTATAGGTGTAAAATTATAAATAAACTGATGTTGCAAACTACAGGAAAATAATGCGTTTATATTATTTATTAAAATAGGTATTCCGTTGTATTGTACCTACTCTACTTGTGTGCAAATTAGTAATATAAACTCTATGGTGCAAATATTAGGCGGAAACATATTGTTAACACAGTGACGCAACGCATATTGATTCGAATCAGATGTACCTACTGTTTTCTATACGTTTTGTATAAACCAGTGCCCTTAGCATGAAAAACTATCTAATTCAGATATGGAGAGAGCGGAGCATTATGATTGACGAGCTTCGTGCACACAAAGGTTTTTAATAAGCAGGCTGCCTATCTCAATGCTTCGGCCTCTCGATACCTTTACATTACGAATTCGATAGCTTTTCGTTCTACGGGCACTGAATTATACTATGAATATCCGAAGCAATGCCAGATTCGAAAACAAATCGAGTACAAAATGTGTTTCCGCCTTCAGTCGCTTTATGTAAACCATAAACAAATGTACAAACCTATTTACCTATTTTTCTTAATAATTAGGTTTGTACACACCAATGACTTGTCGATGCTTTTCGAAGTTATGTGTGTATTTATCGCACGTTTATAAGTGCCCGGTTAATGGCAATAGGCTCGCCACCTATTACATTGGGACCTAAATATAAACTGGCGAAATGTGGGTGCTAGCACCTCTGCCTACCCCTTCGGGGATATAGGCGTGATATTATAATAAAAAGTACTTACTAATTGCTTCAAAATTTCTTCAGATACTATGGCGACTCAATGCCTTTTGGAAAGAAATCATTGGACAAGGAACACATCGGCTACTTGACATCTGCGCAAGCGCTGGCTGACTACGCAGACCTGGTGAACTATTTACAGGGGAATAAGATCAAGCCTAGGTACCCTGTCATCGCTTTTGGAGGTAAAAACACTTTTTCATTTATGACACGTCAATTTGATTTCACCCCACCTGATAGTAAACTGAAGGCAAAGTCTCAAGAAAGAGAGTCACCATTACAAACACGTAAAGTGTTACAATGGTGGCACTCAGCTTTACCTCATCAGATGCTTTTTCACGGCCCGCTTAAGGGACCCAGGACTGTAGGAGGAAGGAAACATTTCTCCTATAGATTATCTATATCTGTGTACATTATACTATCATAATAATTGTAAAAAGTTAATGTTTGACCGCGATGGACGCAAAAACTACTGAACGTATTTCGATGCGGATGCTTGAACTAACAAACTTACGTTTGTTTGATTGCAATCAGTTAAGTTGAACCAAGTTATGATTAATAATTCATTAATTAAGTTATGATTAGTAATATAGAATTTAAGTTGCACAGTCGGCGCTTAGGTCGCGACAGTCACACGGGCGGAGCCGCGGGCATCTATAGGCTAGTTACGAAATAAAATTAAATATTTAACAGGTCAACCTATTCTTAAAATACTTAGAGGAGGTAGGACACGACGGTATATCCGTCCCAATCGAGCAGTCCGACTGGAGAAGTACCTCCACCCTACAGAATATCGCCGTTTAATAACCTTGTGTTGTGTTTTCGGTGGTGAGTAGGGTAGCCAGAGCTCACTAGAGAGAGGTTTTGTGTTGTCAGTGGGAAAACCAAAGGCTTATCCTACATCTTTTGCGGTGACGACACAGAATGTCTATGTTCTTACAGGGGTTGCGGCACGAGTGTTATTCCTCTGGTGTTACACTCGCCCATAGGCCACGGTAACCACTTACCATCAGGTGGGCCGCGTGCTTGTCTGCGACCAAAGTTGTATAAAAAAAAAAGAAACGGCTCCTATACAGTACATCACATTTGTTTCTCAGGATCGTATGGCGGTATGTTAGCGGCTTACTTTCGTATGAAGTACCCGCACATTGTCAGCGGAGCCATAGCCGCATCAGCGCCGGTGCACATGTTCACCGGGATGACTAACTGCGACATCTTCAGCCGCCTGGCCACCTCCAGCTTCAGGACCGTCAACACAAACTGCTCGAGTAACATCAGGGAATCTTGGAGTGTTATCAGGTAATTATTGAAGACATCCTCCTCATTCCTCAGGATTTGGCTGACCTGCCATTTAATAAGTTTAAAATAGAAGTGAAAAGATGTTTAATGAAAAAAAGCTATTATAAAGTAGACGAATATCTTGATGATAAAAATGCGTGGTCATAATAATCTCTTGCTCTTGCACCCAGTTATTATTAATAAACAGAACTAAATATTAAAAAGAAAATGAAGAATAACGATAATCTACCTGAATTTCTTGCTGGTCTCTTCTCAGGAGATTTAACTACCGAACCAGCGAAAGAATCATTTTCTAATGATTTATTTAATAAGTATTTTATTTATTATTATAATATTTTTGACAAATGTAGGTACATAATTATTGTAAAACTTTGACATTCATAAGTGTTCTTTATGTGCCTAAACTGAATAAATGAAATTGATTCTTTGATTCTTTAATCCCTCTTTTCAGGGTTATAACCCTGGGGATGTCTTGTCAGATGACTCTATACAGGGTGTAAGAGGAACGCTCCCGAAGCCGAAGGCCCCTGGTAGTACTCGTGGTACACAACATATTAGCATGAAAAAAATCCCTATTACGTCAATGCAATTTTTTTTTTGTTGAAATTTTTTTTTCTTACTATTTTTTTTTTTTTTTTTTTTTTTTTTGTTGAAATTTTTTTTTCTTACTATTTTTTTTTTTTTTTTTTTTTTGCATTATTTAGTCCCCATCATATCAGTAAAGCTGAATGAAACGAAAATTTAATAAAAAAAAGTAACATAACTTTTTCTATGAAATTTGTTATTTTTATGAATATGTCTAGGTGAATGCTACCAGGGGCGTTTTTCAAAACACATGTTAAACAAATAAACTAGGCAAATTAACTCACTAACTATTGGGTCACTACCGGTTTTTAGTCTTAAAATACGTTTATAAGCAGAAAAGTATTTTTAAACTGAGTTTAAAAAAAAACATATTTAAAAAGACAGACCACGATTATTATTTACGTTCATTTAAGTACTTAAACAAATGGACTATAAGTACACGCGTTGTACAGTTGGTTCCAAAATCTCCTGGACACATCTACTACAATTATATTAAACACCCACATTTCGCCAACTATGATTTTCAGCCCCATGTAATAGGGGGCGAGCCTATTGCAGCCAATCGGTTACAAATGGGTACTTCGAAAATAAATTTCTAACCGAAAATGTTGCAGCTAAATGAATTTGGAACTCCTTGCTATGTGGTGTAAATCGCAAGGAAATTAATTACGTGCTTAGCCGCACGAGCACTACCAATTAACATCTTGAAGAATCATCATCACTACATAGTATAAAATAAAGTCGCGTTTTCTGTCCCTATTTTTCTTGTCACTTTGTATGCTTGAATCTTTAGGACTAAGTACGCAACGCAACGGATTTTGATGCGGTTTGATGGATTTTTTCAATAGATAGAATGGTTAAAGAGGAAGGTTTATATGTATATAATATCATGCTACGACTAATAGGTGCGGAGCAGGAATGAGAAATGTTGCAAAAACGGGGTGACGCAGACGAAGTCGCGCGGGTCAGCTAGTATCAGACAAAACACAAAATAGCGGTAATAAAATAAACTATCGATGTCTTGTTTCTTCGTAAGAAAATAAGTAAACTTATTATTGACAGCCAACGTAGGACTACATTCTTTTTAATTTATTATAAGCTCACGCCTATATCCCTGAAGGGGTAGGCACTCACATTTCGCCAGTTTATGTTAAGATCCCAATATAAAAGATGGCGAGCCTATTGCCATTAACTGGGCAATTATAAACCTGCGATAAATACACACATAACTTCGAAAAGCATCGAAAAGTCATTGTTGTGTGGCATGATAAAACCTGGGATCGAACCCGAGACCTCGTCTCAGCAGTCCATTACCCATACCACTAGGCTACCGCGGTAATATTTGGTTAATATGGAATTTAATATGGATTATTCTTTTTTCCAGAAATTACTCCTCAAACGCCAACGGTTCAGAATGGCTCCACAAAAACTGGAACCTGTGCACTCCTGTCAAGAACTCAACAGATCTGGACACTTTGTTGGAATTCCTCAATTCTATGTACACTACCCTGGCCATGGTGAATTATCCATTCGCCTCAGATTTCCCGATGCCGCTGCCGGCTGAACCCGTGCGGTTCGTCTGCCAGTATTTAGAAAATAAACTGAGTGGAGAAGAACTGTTAAAGGTAAACCTAAAGCACTTAACTTCGTCTACGTCACCCAGTTTTTGCAACATTAATAATTCCTGCGCCGCACCTGTTGGTTGTAATGATGTTATATACATATAAACCTTCCTCTTTAACCATTCTATCTACAAAGGGACATAGGGACAGAGAAAACGAATTTATTTTATACTATGTAGTAAAGCTCATCATCATTATCCCCGCGTCAGTCCCAATCGCATTCAGCAGAGGCGACTCGGACGTCGGAGGTCGTAGAATGACCTCCGTCCTCAATGTTAGCAGGCCTGAGGGTGACGGGTGACGCCGCCTGTCACTCTAGCAGAAGCAGGCCGGGGGCTAGACGGGGACACCGTGGTCCCTACACCCGACGGGCGTCATCTCGAAGAGAAGGCCCCGGGTCTGCCGAGGTGCGAGGGATATGTTGGCTACTACCTCACCTCCAGCAACCAAAGACCCAAAGACGGCGTGCGTTTTAGTCGGTTCGAGTCCGACATAACCTACCCAACCGGCTCTGGTGGGGGGGTATCCATGGGGACTTTTCGCACGATTAAAAAATAGTCCTAGTATCGCATTCAAGACTCTCACTTCGGAGACCCGTGGCCTTGCCATCACTTATTATGTACTAATACACCCAATAATTTCAGGGTATAGGAAAAGTACTAGAAGTATTTACAAATTACGACAAAAAGAGTAACTGCACCAATTGGAAGGAAGGTGACGACTTCGGGAACTTGGATGCAACGGGCTGGGATTATCAAGTGAGTGTGATTTTTTTTTTAATGTTTTAGAAGTCTGTGAATGAATGTAATGGTATGAAAATAACCAGAGAAACCAATGAAGCAGAAGAAAATTTAAATTGCCCACACGTTTTTATTGAAGGATATTAATCTCATTCCATCCTATGGTTGCGTCATATAATCGCGGGTAGTTGAGAAATCAAGTTGGGAAAATAGTTGCTCCATTTAAATTTTAATAATTAATTATATACAATATATTTTAAACTTATTCTATGCTATCAAATAGTAGCTAAAGTGTCTACCTGCCGGGAGCAATAATATTCTTCACATTAACTCTTCACTAAAACACAATACTTCACCAAACTGTTCCAAGGCTTCAAACATGCACCCCATGCAAGCTACAATGGACATGTTGAGCAGCAGCATTCACAGGAAGATGGAGGAATTCGAGGCTAAATTAAAGGCATCAAGTGAGCCAATTTCTGTATCCGGTCTGGCAGCTGAATTTAGTGAGTACAGAAGCTTCGTCACACAGGCACTGAAAATGCTGCAGCAGCAGATGGATGCCATGGCTCGCACTGTTGATGGCATTGAGATGCACAGACGCCGAAAAATCCTTCTAGTCCATGGTGTTGAAGAAGGAAAGGAAGAGGACCCCACCCTAGTAGTGACCAACATCGTGAAGCGGCAGCTCGGTGTGCCAGACTTTCCAGCTGACTGCATTCAACGTTGCCAAAGGATGGGACGGGCTACATCATCTAAGAAGCCTAGACCTCTGCTGTTCAAGCTGCGGGACCATGTCATGCGCGACAAACTTTGGTTCAGCAAAACAAAGCTCAAGGGTTCAGGAATCACAATGTCGGAGTTCCTGACTAAGTCCAGACACGATGTGTTCGTTGCGGCCCGGGAACGCTTTGGCATCGCTAGGAGTTGGACCAGGGACGGCAGCGTATATGTTCTCGGTTCTGGGGACGTGAGGCATCGCGTGACAACACTCGCAGAATTGAATAAGATCCCGGATATTCCAGCGCAGCCGTCGGAGCCGGGCCCCACTGCCGCCCCGAAAGCAGCCGCCTCCAAACCTAGACGTGCAGTGACGATCAAAAAGTGAGGTTGCATGTCGCATTGTTGAGTATGCCATGTAAGCTTTCGGTCCAGGCGCAACTTTGTTTACACAAAATACCTCCTATTCTATAAATGCTCCACTAACTTAATTGCCGACTACAAGAAGGTATTTATCACTAATCTGCTTATTAAAACTGTGTACCCGTATTAGCAAAATAATTAGATCATATATTTTTTATCAAAACAATGATATTGACTTGACACTTGACAGACATTGACATTGACATTGACAGCTACTCATTACGCATTGTCACGTTCCATTCTCAAATGCATCTCACAATACTTGCAGCATATCGTGATCTGTGCACGGACTGATGTACACTAGTGTAAATTATTAAGCAGACGGTGTGTGCCTGGACTGAAGGCGTCATATTACAATATATGCTTGGATTTTTGTTGTTTCTTCCTTGCGAATTACCCTAATTTACATTGTGTTGTGATTCGTCACATGCCACCGGCAGATGGAGATAAATAGTATCATACAATATCATAAACCTGAATTAGGTATTATTTTTTGTAGAAACTGCGAATGCCTTACTCAGACTACAATAGCGATAATGACGAATATGTCTCTGCTTGTAGTAATACTAGCTACCAGAGTATACCCTCTCTTGCTGAGTCACTTTCGTCCCAATTCTCTGATGTTCCCAATAACTTTAATGTTGTTCATATTAATGCACAAAGCATTCCGGCTCATTTCCCTGATATGCTGGCAAGCTTTGACTGTGCGTATATACATGCAATTCTGATTTCCGAATCATGGCTCAAGCCATGTTTACCCTCTTTACCTTATACCCTACCAGGATTTCAACTCATTAGAAACGATCGTGTGGAACGTCGTGCGGGTGGTGTAGCAATATACCTCCGCACACAAATACAATACTCTGTTTTAAGTACGTCACCACAGCCACCGCAGGCAGGTGAACATATTTTACTGGAGGTTGAACTCCTGCACAGTAAACTTTTACTTGGTGTTTTTTATTGTCCTTCTTCTAACATAAATTACTTTTCCTCTTTTGAACTTCTTCTAGATACTTTTGTGCCTGCGTACGGTCAAAGCATAATTATGGGCGATTTCAACACCTGCCTCAATAGGAACGATTCTCGCTCGTCTACTCTTCGGTCCATCGTTCAATCTTGCAATCTATCTATCCTTCCTTCCGACACAACTCATCATGCTCCTCATCTTGCCCCTTCTCTGCTAGATCTGATAATTGTTTCCTCCCTAAATCGTGTAGCTAAACATGGTCAGTATACTGCTGATGAGTTTTCTTACCATGACCTCCTATTTCTATCATATCAACTACGCCCACCTAAACTAAAGTCTAAGGTTCTTCTGCAGCGCAACTTCAGTGGTATGAATCTTGGCAGCCTGCGCAGGGATGCCGATAACTTGGATTGGGGTCCACTATACAATTCTGAGTGTGTTGATGAGAAAGTTGCACTATTTACATCGAATCTTACTCAGCTATATGATGTACATGCTCCGGTTCGTAGAATAAGAGTGAAACACCTCCCATCGCCTTGGCTCACTACTGAAATTAAATCTCTCATAACAAAAAAAGCGGCGGCCAAGTCGAAATATAAAAGGTGTCCTTCGGATTTAAACCGCGACAAATATGTAGCCATCAGAAATCACTGCAATAGAATGTGTAGGAATGCACAACGCCGATATATCCATGCCTCTGTAGAAAACGGAGATCCGGCAAAAGTCTGGAAATTTCTTAAGACATTGGGAGTCGGCAAATCTCGTGAAGACTCAGTCCCTGACCACATAAATTTAGACTCACTTAATCAACATTTCTCATCGTCGTCAAAATTAGATACAATGACGAAACAAAATACATTACAGCATCTTTCATCTGTCTCGACTCCCAACTGTTCTCCATTTTTCTTTAGTCAATTCTCGGCTTGTGATGTTAAGAAGAGTATCATGTCAATAACGTCCAACGCGGTGGGAAGCGACTGTGTCAGCCGTAATATGATCCACCCTATAATCGACGAAATCCTTCCTGTCATCTGCCATATCCTGAATTACTCCATATCCAGCAATGCATTTCCTATCGCTTGGAAAGATGCCCAAATAATCCCTATACCTAAAAAGAAAAATCCTTCCTCTTTCTCTGAGTATCGTCCTATTTCCATCCTACCCTTTCTCTCTAAGGTCCTTGAACGACTTGTTCACACGCAACTTCATACTTTCCTCTCTAAAAACTCATTATTAAATCCTCTACAGTCTGGATTTCGTCCTGGCCACAGTACTACTACTACACTGGTTCATATTACGGAAGATATCAGATCGGGTATGGAAGAAGGTGAACTGACAGTACTAACTCTGTTGGACTTCAGTAATGCCTTCAATACCGTTGATTTTGACATTCTACTTGGCATATTGAGCTCTCTTAACATATCTCCAACTGTGGTTGACTGGTTTCATAGTTACCTGTATGGTCGCCGACAGCGTGTCTGTATCAAGGATGCTACTTCCTCTTGGTGTGCAACGACTGCTGGCGTACCGCAGGGCGGTGTTCTGTCTCCCTTACTCTTCTCAGTTTTCATAAACTCAATTACCAACGAACTATCTTCATCCTACCATCTCTATGCAGATGATCTACAGATATATTCTCGGGCCCCACCGGACCAGCTAAAGGAAGCTGTTGACATCATTAATGCTGACCTCGCAGTAATATGCACCTGGAGCGCCTCATACGGTCTTGAGGTTAACCCCTGTAAGACACAGGTCATTCTTGTCGGTAGTCCCAGGATGATGAACAAGATAGATAGTTCACTTCTCCCACAAGTAATATTTAATGGGGTAAGTGTCCCTTTCAGTGACAGGGTTAAAAATCTGGGGATATTGATGGATAATTGTCTATCTTGGGTTCCACAGATGCAGGAGCTGAGACGCAAAATTTTTGCTGCATCGGGGTCTCTGCGTCGGCTCCAAAACTTTCTACCCACTGCCACGAAGATTACGCTTGTACAGACTCTTCTCTTCCCTATCCTCGACTATGCTGATGCCAGCTATCTAGATCTCACTGAAGACCAACTTAACAAACTTGAGAGACCCCAAAATCTATTTATACGTTTCATATTTGGCCTACGCAAATATGACCATATTTCTGAATTTCGACAAAAGCTCAAGTGGTTACCTATACGATTTCGCCGGAATGCTCATATTCTTTCCTTGCTATACAATATTTTATTTAATCCACAAACTCCTACCTATCTTAAGCAACGGTTTGAATTCCTACACAACACGCACTCTAGGGTTTTGAGATCATCGGAGAATCTGAGATTGAAAATGCCAAGTCATTGCACCAACTTTGCTGACAAGTCCTTTTCAGTTCAAGCAGCTCGGTTGTGGAATGCTCTGCCAGTGACGATTAGGCGTGCTCAGTCCTTGCCTGTGTTCAAAAGGCTGGTCAGGGAGTACTATTTATCTCTCTGACAGAAATAAAAATTGTATTATGTATGTAGTTATGTTGTAATATTGTATGTCTATGTATGTATATGTATACATTGCATATTATTGTGTTGTTGTGCTATTGTATGTTGTTTGACTTATGTATTATTATTATTTTCTTCATATATTGTGATAATAATGATGTTGCACACCAAACTGCCCAGAAACGCATTTCCACTGCTATTTCTCTCCATCCTAAGGTTGCCTGTAAGAGATTGCCGCAGAGCGATAAGGCCGCCAATTGTATTTACCATGTGCAAACATTTATCTTTGTTGCTATTCTATTCTTGGTGTACAATAAAGACATGTTATTATTATTATTATTATTATGGTTGCCTGTAAGGGATTGCGTCCGTCAGTGCGATAAAGCCGCCAATTGTGTACCACACAAACTATCTACCTGAAATGCATTATCTATGTCTTTGGTGAACAATAAATAATAATAATTATTATTATTACTAATAGAGAATGACTATTAAGTCAGTCGTTTTTAGCAACTAACACCTAAGTTTAAAGTTCCGCAAAAGAGAACCAAATGCTAGTATTTATTCGCCCAGCTAGTTGTTCCAAGCACTTTTTTTTTAACTGTACTAGGTACTCTGGCCTGAGACCTGAGGTCCTAATGCCTATAGTAGGTATCAGAAACCCCAATTTCTCAGCCTCATCGCTGGATCAGTGATATGTACCTAGTATTTCAGTAGAGACAGTACTTTTTTATTAGCTAAAAGTAAAATACTGGAGTAAACGTAAAATCTAGTTACCATAAATACATTTACCTGTTTTCTTTATTGCCCCAATCTCCTCTCCCGGTCTGCTCGGAGAAATAAGCAGTGCCATTGTACCTACTTGTCAACATTCAATATTTAAGTATTGTTTTTCTGTGTGTGCAAATTTTGAAATAAAATAAAAAAAAAAAATTGATTAAAATGCAAAATAATGTTTTTTTTCTAGGCTTGCACTGAAATGGTAATGCCAATGTGTTCCAACGGCAAAACTGACATGTTCGAGCCAGCGCCCTGGAACTTCACCGAGTTTGCTGAAGATTGTCACAAGAAATACAACGCGTACCCTCGCCCGGAGATGGCGAGGTTAGAGTATGGAGGGGACAGGCTCCAAGCAGCCTCCAACATCGTCTTCAGTAATGGGATGAGGGATCCTTGGACGGGAGGTGAGGTCACAAATTAGCCGATATTAACGCCAATTTAGAGAAATCTACCGGAGCTATTATGATTATTGCTCCGCTTCCTTGGATGGTAGCGTGACAATATATTATTATAGTTTATGTTACTACTAGATATTGTAGCTTTAGAGTAGTGAAATAAATTATCGAAATCGGTCTATTAGTTTCGGAGCCTATTCGTTACAAAAAAACAAACAAAAACCTACTAACCTAAACCTTTCTAACCAAACCAACTGTTAGGTAGATAAAAAAATGCTTTTATTTATAATATGAAGCTACTTATCGCAGGTTTATAAGTGCCTCGGAGAGCACGTTAAGCCGTCGGTCCCGGTTGCCATACAAACATCTATGGCAGTCGTTACGGGTAGTTGGAGCCTCAAAATTCCAACCAGCCTAACTTGGAACTTCGATATCGCCATTGGTCATTAGACCATTGGTTGTGGAGGTCAGATGGCAGTCGCTTCACGGAAAATACCGAAGTTCAGCCGCATCACAGTTAGACTGGAAAGCCGACCCCAACTGAGTTGGGAAAAAGGTTCAGGGAATGATGATGATGAAGCTACACCTATTAACATTATTTTGTACATATAGGTACAATACATAAACTATTACTAAAATAACAAAAATGACATTTATAAAACTAAATAACCATAAACTACAATATTTACAAGAATTAGGAAGAGGGCAGAAAAATCACGTGTCATAAAATTAATCTAGATTAAAATAATATAGGTATGTCTATCAATTATTCCTTCGTGATGTCAAATCTGTAATATCCGAATCTTCAAAAATGTATTCTTCCTCCAGGCGGCATCCTGGACAGCCTAAGCGAGACTGTGTACGCAGTAGTCATACCAGACGCAGCGCACCACTTGGACCTGATGCCCAGCAACCCCAACGACCCTGAACCAGTGAAGCTGACCCGCAACATCCATAAACTACACATCACGAAGTGGATCCAACAGTTCCATTATCAACAAAGTTCGATTCGACAAGCGCCCCCGCGGTTTAACCCTCGCGGATAGTAATAAATGTTATGGTTTCTTTTTATGAGTGGATTTTATTTTCCATGTACCTAATTACCTGTAACTAGCTGATCCGTCAAATACTAATTACTATACCATCAAAAACATGGAACGTAATTATTATACGAAATTCAGGTAGAAAGGACATAGCTTTCATTATATACGTGATTCCGCATGAGCTTCATCGTAGGGGCGATGGAGAAAGATTCTATGCTATTCACATTCTGCGGGTGAAGTGCAAATTCGCTTCTGCATGGAATACCTACTGCTCACATCTCGGGGATGGCTCCGCAAAGTACCTACCTACTAAATGCCCTCGATAGGTTGTAGCGACGTGCGGTCTGCATTATTAGAAATCCTGAGGTCATGAACACCTTCGAGCCTTCACAGATGCGCAGAGATGTTAGGGTCCTTAGTAGTATTTTAACGTCCCTACCATGATGAAGTTTATGATTAGCTCTTCCAATTAGTCTCTCCCTTCTCTTTCCTACACAAGACAACACGTGCACTTGCAGGGCTCAGATGTCACCCGCATTCGGTGCAGAATATTCCATCAAGAACCAAGCGTTTGGGTGAGTCTTTCCTTCGCCGCACCATTGAGTTCTAAAATCCAGGAAAGGAAACACGTGAGTTTGTCACATGTTTCCTTCTTCCTAGTCCACGCCCACCATTGTAGCACTGTACATACTTGATTTTAATGGTGACCTTCTATCCTGACACTTTGTCTTTAGCTTACCATCAGCCGAGGCGAAGTCAAATTGACGAGTCTTAGATGAAAAAAAGGATTTTATAAATGAAGTTTCTAAATCTATGAAATCGAGTTGAACTTCCCAAATTCAGTGTATAAGTCAATCTGGGTTGTACTGTAGCTTAGCATGACCTACAGTCTTAGTTACCATGTCATATAATTAAAACACATTTTTTGACAGTAATGACATTTTTAATTTAAGGTTAGTTTGTTATTGTTTTGTGGTTATTACGTATTTATTGTTATCATGGACGCTGAAGGTGAAGTTTGTTTACAAGAATCAACAATTTACGAAATGTCGACTACGTGTAAATATTGTAACGAAGCAGAGAACAAACAGAACAGGCCAGGTCTAATCTGCGATAGCTGTATATGTTTTGTACATTTGACCTGCCTCCGAAGACCTGGGACACCCGGTGACTTTGCTTGTGATGTTTTCTTCGATTTCACTTGTGAGGACTGTTCTCCTGATAAAATGGAATCTATTACAAGAAATAGATTTCCATGGTAAGGCGCACACTTTAATAGTAAACATAGTGTATATTATATTTTAATGTTGAATGTTATGGTTGGTATGGGTAATGGACTGCTGAGACGAGGTCTCGGGTTCGATCCCAGGTGTTACCATGGCACACACCAATGACTTTTCGAAGTTATGTGTGTATTTATTGTAGGTTTATAAGTGCCCGGTTAATGGCAATAGGCTCGCCCGCCACCTATTACATTGGAACCAAAACATAAACTGGCGAAATGAGGGCGACTGAGCGAAATATTTTTATTTTGAATGATTGTTTGCAGGGTAAACGTGATCCACTTGACACTGCACCATATGAACATGCACTCGTACGGCATCAGCAACCACGGCTACTTCCACTACAAGACTCATATTTGTGCATTCATCGACAGACACTGGCAGTCTCTGTTTGGTCCTCAAGCGTAAGTACTTACTCAACATATATACAACTATATTCTATGATGACACCTGTATCCATTTGTTGTCTTCCTAGGGAGTGTGACACTCGCACAGTATGTGTTTCATCGTTATCTTTGCAGTGTCCGCAGTTTGCATTGTTCATTATACAAATTGATGAACGATGCATATGACGATTAATGTGGAATACATTAGTAATAATATGAATGACAGTGGCTAATATTCTGAATTACACATATCACTGTGGCAGTCCTTCGCACTAGTATCAGTCACATTTTGGTATGGTACAGATTATTACAATTTTGAACTTTGGAATTCACTATGTCAGTAAAAAGTGGAGCCATCTCAAGATGGCATTAGGTCAGCCAAGGCGTCAAGGATATACTAATGAATCTCCTTCTCGGCAAATGATGACAATGATCCCAGGCGGTGTGGTGTTTAGTTGGTTCAAGTCCAGTATAACCAATGTCGCCTAAAGGGTACATCCAACATAACATAAACTCACGCCTTTATCCGTGAAGGGGTAGGCAGAGGTGCTAGCACCCACATTTCGCTAGTTTATGTTTAGGTCCCAATGTAATAGGCGAGCCTATTGCCATTAACCGGGCACTTATAAGCCTGCGATAAATACAGACGTAACTTCGAAAAGCATCGAAAAGTCGTTGGTGTGTGCCATGGTAAAACCTGGGATCGAACCCGAGACCTCGTCTCAGCAGTCCATTACTCATACCACTAGGCTACCGCGGCTATCCTACATCGGTCAAAAAATATACTGCTTACCAAAATCGTGCTTTAAATAATCATACTTAAAATTACAGGAAACAGAAAAAGAACTGGGTGGGAACTATAGCCGGTGTTCTATCAATATACAACAAGCTGTTCTTCCAATCGGGGTCCGCCGTGCTTGGCGAGACAGGCTGGTGGAAACTACACCACAACTTCTCACCAGCTGTGGCTGCACATATCAGTAAGAATGTTTTTCCCTCAATAAACTTTTCTCTAGTTTGTCCTCCGAAAGCTTCCAAATTAATTGGAGTCGACTTTTGTTCTAACTATGAAATGGCATGCCTTTTCTGTGAAGTGACTTCCATCTGACGTTTACAACGTGGCGAAAATTTTGTATAAATCCTCCATACAGAATAAATTCATCAAAAATTAATTTATTAATTATATAGGTATAAATAATATACCAGTTGATTTTATAGTGGTTTCGGAAAAAAAGATTTTGGTGTATAAATTAATTTATTCTGTATAGACCATTAAATGGCACTCCCAAAGTGTCAAAATTAAAAATATAGGTTAGTTTATCAGAATCGTCACCCATCTTAGGACCATCCTGACAAGTATTACTTAACCTTGCAATGAACCAACCTACTCTGTTACTTTTTAATGATTCAGTAGCAATGTGGTTTAAAATAATTGTTTATATTTCAGTACAGGAGATAGCTCGAGATAAACCAAAAGTGCGCCCGCGCAACCAAATGTCAATTGACAAGAACCTCTTCCTCATGAAGGTCGTAGAAATGGGTGAGTAGTATTCTTCATCATCATCATTATTATCATCATCATCATCATCATCATCATCATCATCATCATCATCATCATCATCATCATCATCATCATCATCATCATCCTTGCGTCGTATCTGAAGCTGTTACCTCAAATTCCGGGGTTCGCCTTTTCCAGTCTAACTGCGTCGCGGCTGAACTTCGATATTTTCCGTTAAGCGACTGACAATAAACTACCTAAAATACTTCGCTCCAAAACGACTTTTTTTTATACCACTTAGGTGGCAGATGAGGCACACGGCCCACCCGATGGGAAGCGGTCATCGTGGCCAATGGACGTTTGCAACACCAGAGGCGTCACACACGTGCTGCTTACCCTGTAGAAAACTTTTAATGCCCTTCTTGACGAATGGGGTCCTTGATTGATCATTGATTCCATCTCGACAATAAAATCTCCTGATATGTTATACTTTTTTTTTCGATACCAGTATAATTTACATCTACCCTACAGGATATAGAGATCTCATCAACAATGAGGGCAGTCCTACCAGTGTCCAGCCCTCCCCCACCGAGCCAGTTCCCTGCAAGAAGAAGCGGGTGGACTCTGATGAGTTGAGTGGCATCTCCAGCGCTTCATACTACGATCAGCTTGACTCTGACGGAAGGTGGGTAGATTCACAAATTTAAATTCTGCACCAAAATAATTAACATCATCATCATTCTCTGAGCCTATTCCCATCTCAGCTGGGGTCGGCTTTCTAGTCTAAGATGCGGCTGAACTTCAATATATTCCGTGTAGCGACTGCCATCGGGCCTCCACAACCAAATTCGTGATATAGAAGTTCTGTAGTTCCGTACCAAAATGAATATTATTATAAGCGTTTGTAGCTTAGTGGTTAAGGAGTCGCCATTACGCTAGAGGTCCCGTGTTCGAATCCTGGCCATTACACTATCGACGTGAACCCACTCCTAACACAAGCCAGCTTAGCTGGAGGGGCTAGAGGGAATATTAGTATTTTTTTTGCAGTTGCTTATATTTTTTTTATTTCAAGTTTTCTCTTTTTAATTATTGTTTGTGTGTTCATTTTAATCAATATCTGTTTGCATGAATAAGCATCTGCATTGGTCTGGGTGTTTCTATGTATAATATGTATGCATTTACAAAAAAGAAATGTAGCTGAAATGTTTATACGCATACCTTTTTTTACTATCGTACGAAAAATCGCATTCTAGAACCCGCACGCAACACAAGTTAGATAAACGATGCTTACCATGGGTCTAGGTAACGTTGTGTAGATTGTCTTAGGATATTTAGTTTTTTAATTATATAGAACCTGGTTTACACAAGGTTATTATTAACCGCGGTATTCTTTAGGGCGGAGGTACTTCCCCACTCAGCCTGCCCAATTAGGACAGGAGATACCGTCATGTCCTACCTCCGTCAGTTTTATCTACGCCACGACTACGTTTGAAAGTCATTGTCAAATAAAATTAATGTCTGTGTTTTGTTTTAAGGAACGAGATAGGTGATGAGAGTACCTTCGACGAGTCCCTAGGTCTCCTGCCTAAGGACTGCACATATTCATGGAACAATCACATGGAGTTCAGGGGCTTCGAGATGACGCCCACCCATCCTACCGCAACTGTACAAGTGAGTACTCTACAAGAACATATATTAGGGGGGAGGGCAACCCACTACTCACCCTTGGTTTAACAATTTTAACGATAGCAATAGTACAATACCATGAAAAGGAATGCCCAAAAAAAAATCCTATCCTATATTCCCGAAGCGGTAGGCAGAGGTGCTAGCACCCACATTGCGCCAGTTTATGCTTAGGTCCCAATGTAATAGGTGGCGAGCCTATTGCCATTTACCGGGCACTTATAAACCTGCGATAAATACACACATAACTTCGAAAAGCATCAAAGTCATGATAAACCTGGGATCGAACCCGAGATCTCGTCTCAGCAGTCCATTACCCATACCACTAGGCTACCGCGGCTTTTCCTCTCAATACCTTTATTTTTTACAGAGTGATTCCTCAAGCATCCAGTCTTTCCAACAGTCAATTCTATATTACGATTCAGACTCCCGCAGCGGTCACGACACTGACCACGACTCTCGAAGGACCTTCGAGAGTAGACCAAAAAAGACCGTCACAGAAGAGAAGCCCGTCCGTAGAGAATCTCTCTTTTCAACGGAGTTAAACTCAGTAGACCTCCCCTGGGAAGATCCATTGCCGAAACCAGACCCTAATATTGTGGAGATGTCGCAGTATGAAGAGGTACAGCTTCTGAAGAAGGTGGAGAATCTGATCCCGAAAATCAAGGAACCTAATAAAAAGGCTTACTTGTGTAGATTGAAGGCAAAGTTGGCTCTGAGAAGACTGAAAAGGCATAAGCATTTGCCGATATTTGATTTGGATAAGTAAGTTTTATAGTACAGAAATTTTTTGAAAAGCAAATAGGCCCGTCCCATTTTAGTACAGTCCCGGTTCCTTTAAGCGGTGCGTGAAAAAGCATCTGATGAGGCCGTCAAGCAGAGCGCCACCATTGTAACATTCTACGTGTTTGTAATGGTGACCCTCTTTCATGAGACTTTGCCTTCAGCTTAACATCAAGCGTGGCGAAATTGACGTGCCATAAAAAAGTCTTTTCCAATCAAATTTAGGTAGTAAAAAGGGAATGCTTTGACGGGATTCGATGCCGCAATCTTTCCCTAATCGCGGGTTCGAATCACGTGGAGGCTTTCCCTTTTTTCCTTCTTAAATTTGGTAAGTTCTATAGCTTTAAATTTACCGACTTCATTATTATGTGGTTTATCACAGAGCCAAAACACCAGTTACAGGGTGTTATGGTCACTACTAACCATTTTAACAAAATTGGGCTACTTTTTTTTGGTAGATACCATGATTTTTAAAGCCTTTAATTAGCATAATTTACGCTATAATACTATTCAAAGTGTTTTATTATTCCTATTTTCCTTTTCCTTTTCCTTTTCCTTTTCCTTTTCCTTTTCCTTTTCCTTTTCCTTTTCCTTTTCCTTTTCCTTTTCCTTTTCCTTTTCCTTTTCCTTTTCCTTTTCCTTTTCCTTTTCCTTTTCCTTTTCCTTTTCCTTTTCCTTTTCCTTTTCCTTTTCCTTTTCCTTTTCCTTTTCCTTTTCCTTTTGACGTGACAACGTCTTATAAATTGGCTTGCCGGGTGACACTTCAAGAAACTGCGTTACGCTCCGCTCACGTTATGCGCTCACAATGAGAGCGAGTGAGAGGCACGCGTCCCTTCCACTCGGGCATGGTTAGCCCGCCTAAGAGCGAGAGAGACAGACATAAAAAGTGAAAGGCACGCGTCCTTACCACTCAAAGTCGTTGTCACGTAAAACTTTCGCCCGTATACCGACTTTACAGGCAACCAATTTTTCCTTTTCCTTTTCCTTTTCCTTTTCCTTTTCCATTTCCATTTCCTTTTACCTTTTCCCTTTCCTTATCCTATTCCATTTCCTTTTTTTCTTCTTCTTTTCTTTTCTTTTTCAGTGGATGTTTTTCATAAGTTTAACATAATATATTGATTTCAGATCAGTGAAGTTGCTGGGCGGCTATATCACAGAGGATCCTCGAGTTGTGATCAACAATGAACGGGTTCTGGACCGGTTTCAGAGATCGGTAAGACAAGAAATACTTAGTCATCATTCTCTGAACTTTTTCCCAACTCAGTTGGGGTTGGATTTCCAGTCTAACTGTGATGCGGCCGATGGTCCAATGACCAAATGACGATATCGAAGTTCGAAGTTAGACTGGTTGGACTTGAGGGCTCCAACTACCCGTAACGACTGCCATAGATGTTTGAATGGCAGCCGGGACCGACGATGAAATATCTGACAACAAGCTTAATTAAAATTTTGTGAAAGAAATTATTTAAAATATTCCATTGACCATTTTCTCTTCCGCCGTTTTACGGTATCTTTGAACGTATGTTTCCGTTGTGCTAGTACCTGATAGACAACCTGAGCGGCACGATAGCGAGCGCGACGGGCGGCACGCTGCTGGCGGGGCGCGTGCCGCCGGCGCCGGTCCGCTCGCCGCAGTCGGGCGCGCTGCTGCGCCGGTACATCCGACGGGACGCGGACTGCACCCCCACCTGGCTGCGACTCAGGGACGAGCTGCTGCGTAGGACGCACAGGTACCCACTACATGACGAGCAACGAAGGTAGGACACGACGGTATCTCCCGTCCGAAATGAGCTGTCCGACTGGGGAAGTACCTCCGCCCTACAGAAGAACGCGGTCATAATAACCATCGTGTTGTGTTCCCGCCGGTAAGTAGGGTAGCCAGAGCTCACTGTACCCCTCCTTCCCCTCCCCTTCCTAGCCTCCCCACCCCTTCCCAGCTCTCCCCCTGTCCCTTCAGGGTGGACAGCGCGTGTGCGACACCCTTAGTGTTGCACACGTTCATAGGCCACGGTGGCCGCTTTCCATCAGGTGGGCCGTGTGCTTGTCTGCCACCTACGTAGTATAAAAAAATAAAACGACCTCTGTGGCGTGGCTAAAGCTGCTCCCGGGCCAAGGAACCCAACTGCAGAGCCGACACGTGCGGTGGAACAGTTTCCCGGCCCGTCCCACGAGGAGCGACCGGTCGTCCTGGAACGATAGACGACCGTGGTGAAAAAGGGCAAGGGAAAGAAAAAAATTCACGCTCAAGCTGTGGAATAAGCTCCCTGTCGTGGTTTTCCCAGGCGACTACAATATGAGGTTCTTCAAAAGGGCATTAGAAGGTTTCTACAGGGTAGGCAGCACGTGTGTGACGCCTCTGGTGTTGCAAACGTCCATAGGCCACGGTGACCGCTTTCCATCAGGTGGGCCGTGTGCTTGTCTACCACCTAAGTGGTATAAAAAAAAAAAAGTGCCTGCAACTGTTGCCCCGAAGACGAATGAATGCGCCCCAACGGCCTAAGTTGCCGAGGACGCCTAAAACCTTGGCAGTCGTGGTGGCCCTCAAGCCTGAGGCTTTGGAGGAGGGAGTGAGGGTACGACTCTACATGACGACTCTGTGGCGTGGCGGTAGTGAAAGCGACTGCTACGCAGGAGGTGCAGGTTCGATTCCCGCTCAGTGCAAATATTTGTGTGCATTAAATATGAATATCTACATTGGTCTGGGTGTTCCTATGTATAATATGTATGTATTTACAAAAAAAATGTATTTAAGTATGTTTATCCGCATTCTAGAACCCGTAACACAAGCTAGTTAAGCTATGCTTACCGTGGGTCTAGGTGACGTTGTGTAGATTGTCCTAGAATATTTATTATTTATTATTATTATTACATAGCCTAGAAGTGAATGACACGATGTACGCTTTTTTCTTCTTCTTTTTTTCTTAGATGGCAACATATCAACCCAATTTAGGGGACAATCTTGCCAGTGTCGAGTTGGGAATTTCCTTTTATTTGTGATAAGTATAGTTGTAATGAGTGTTGATGATGATGATAATGATGATAATAACGATGACGGATGATAGTTGCCCTAGTAAAGTAGTGGAGACTTTACTAGACTTCACTTTTGGTTACAATCTCACCTCCGGCAACTAAGGACCCAAAGACGGCGTGCGTTTTAGTCAGTTCGAGTCCAACATAACCTCCCTAACCAGCTCTGGCGGGGGGTATCTGAGGGGGGGGGGGGGGTAAATGTACTAAAACTAAGTAAAAACGTTACTACAATTAATAATTAGTAGAATAGTCATGTATGTTTGTCCGTCCAGGCACATCAAGGACTACACCCCGCCTGATCGCGGCACGCTCGACTACTCGTACATTCGCCCACAACACATCGCTGCTGTGAACAGCCTGTGTGCGCAGTTCTTTTGGCCCGGGATCGACGGTCAGTATTGAACACATTACGTCATACGTGTTTAGGTACACACCGGACAAACCTGTGACTTTATAGGGTGTTAGAGAAACACTCCCGAAGCCAACCGTCTTTTGTAGTACTCCTGGTCATTAAATATTGGCATAAAAAAATTAGGGTAGGCTTTTTTTTTTTTATTTTTTACTAGCTGACCCGCGCAACTTCGTCTGCGTCACCCCGTTTTTGCAACATTTTTCATTCCTGCTCCGCACCTGTTGGTCGTAGCATGATGTTATATACATATAAACCTTCGTCATTAACCGTTCTATCTATTTAAAAAACCGCATCAAAATCCATTGTGTAGTTTTAAAGATTCAAGCATAAAAAGGGACATAGGGACAGATAACGCGACTTTATTTTATACTATGTAGCGATACAGTTTTATATGGTTAGTCCCGGTCGCATCAGAAGTTGTCATCTTTGATTCCCGGGTCAGCTGTGTCCAGTTCCAGATGTTGCTGTCCAACTTCTATATTTTCCATGAAGCGACTGCCATCTAGCCTCCACAAGCTAGAGGCGATATCGAAGTACTCTAGTCAGACCAGTTGTTGAAATTTTTAGGGCTGTCACGCAGCTGAATACGCGACGGACACGCACTTCTGATACGGTCACGGTAAAATGTTATGCCGCGTCTACATTTACATAACATTTTACTGTGACCGTGTCAAAAGTGTGTATCCGTCGCGTATTCAGCTGCGTGATAACTGACTTTAAATGGATGGTTTCATTTAAACTCAGATCGACTGGTGGCCGTGTCAGCACAACTCGATTTGTGTGCCCATGTGTTGTTACATCCACACTCAACGTCATGTCTTGATGCCACGCTCATAGTGTTTATAATGTTCGGGACTTCACGCGATATATTTTTGAACACTTACTTTTGCCGACGTTTCGGGTGCGTTGCAGCACCCGTGGTCACGACTTGACTGGCCTGCGAGCGTCGCGCGGTGTGCAGGAACATTATAAACACCATGAGTAAACGCCGCGATAGTTTAAAGTTACATTGATGCCACGCTGTCCGCTCCGTTGTTAAGTCACAAATCTGGACGCACTTTTACTTAAATTATAGACGTAGGCGAAATATTTTCATCCAAATTGACTGGTGGTATATCCCCCCAGTGTCGGAGGCGCTGCAGTACCCGGAGCACAGCTGCGTGGCGACGTGGGGTCGGCTGGTGGTGGGCGTGGCGCTGCTGGTGCCGGGCGCGCGGCCGGGCGAGGCGTACATCTCGTTCGTGCTCACGCGGCCCGGCTGGCGCAACGCGCGCATCGCCACCTTCATGCTGTACCATCTGCTGCAGGTGGGGAGCACTGTGGACGCTGTTTTAATCTATTACGTATAAGATTTCGCAGTTTTTTAGCGCCATCGCATAAAACCGCATCGCAGTGGTGTTTCATTTGTGTTTTCAGTGTGTGTGTGTGCGTGCGTGGGTGCGTACATGCGTGCGTGCGTGCATGCGTGCGTGCGTGCGTGCGTGCCTGCGTGTGTGTGTGTTTGTGTGCGTGTGTGTTTGTGTGTGTGTGTGTTTGTGTGTGTGTGTGTATATATATATAGTTACTATAGTTACTGTTGTAACATGCATGATTTTTGTGCGCCTCAAACGGTTTGCTTTGCACCCTAAAATGATCATTAATATATTTTTGATTTACAGACTTGCACAGGCCAAGACGTCACCCTGCATGTATCACCAACAAATCCGGCCATATTTTTGTATCAAAAGTTTGGTTTCAAAGTAAGTATATGATTTTTATTTTTCTTAAACAAAATTAGGTATCAAGAATGCGTACACTCCATACTGTTTCATGTAAATCATATTTTTATACTGCTGTTGATAGACAAGCACACGACCCACCGTATGGAAAGTGGTCACCGTGGCCTATGAACGTTTGTAACACCAGGGGTGTCACACTCGTCCTGCCGAGCATATAAAACGGTTGTCGAGGGGTGAAGGTTAGGAGAGTTTTTGCACTGTCAGTGCAGCAGACAAAGCAACCCTACTTTGCTGCTTTGAAGGTGTAAATAAACAACAGGACTCCTAGATAACGTCAAAATATGTGTCAATTTCACGCATTGAACATTGTTCCTATTCCACTTGTCTATTGAATTGCCACTTGTTTAGGCCCCTAGGACAGATAATAATACAAAGTTACTAATATTTTTTAAGTATGTTTATTCACTGATTCACTTAATAGATATAATAGGTTATTTTCAGGACTCTTTGTCTCGGCTACACTCCTGGTTTACTAATAAAACCTTCATACAATAAGTAATCATAAATCTTCCGAGTTTTATTCACGTCTATCTTCACTATCCGTCTCGCATCTAATAAACGTAGGAAGCCCATCTTACTATTCTGCAATATAAGTTGCTGCTTAATATCTAAGTAATTCTCCGGTATCAGTCTTAGGTTAGAACATAATACTTTCTCAGCCTCGGTGAGAAGGCTGAATCCTGGCAAATCTACTATTTCTAACGGCATTGATGTCCGTTTGTATTTCAACAACTGATTATTTTTTCCAAACATTTGTATGTGTTTTATGGGCGATTGGCTATCATACTTCTTGGCCATTACGCTCGTGGCATATTTCTGATTCTTAACAACTAAATCATTTTCCTTCTTCAACTGTTTGTACAACCTAGCAGCGTATAACGTTCTTATGCCAACTTTACGATACTCTGACAATCTTGTGATCCGTTGCATTAGTTCATATTCTAGGTTTGTAGATTCCATGAAAGCATCAAACTGCATTCCTGTCATGAACTGCATGAAAGACATTAATCTTTCCGTATTTTGTTTGGTTAATGTAGAATCAAATTTTTGTGCCCATGAGATCAATTTATTGGGCATGATCAATCCATGATTTTTTATTATGTTGTACCTTCTACGCCTCTCTCGGAGCCTATTATTTAACGCATTGACTAGAGATACTTTTAATGACTCCATGCAGTCATCGTCTTCATCTGAATAGCTGTCTTCGATACTAAAAATACTTTCTGCATTGGGATCGTAACTAAATTCAAACTCAGACCTGTAAGCGTTGTATCCCGCTAAATGTTGATCAGAGTTATTATTTCTTGGTGGGTTCATGCATATTTCGGTGTTATACAAGTATGGTATAACAGGTTTGGGAAACATTGACTGTTCAGTCTCTGGCAACAGTTTCAATTCTTTATGCTGAATGTTTTCTATATAATATTTTTTATAATGTTCTTGACATTCTAATTTTGTCCTGGTGTGTACATTTTTTGATATTTCTTCCCAATTTCCAAAACCAAATGTCGATAGTGCTGAGAGCAATTTACATTCTTCTTTAGCAGACCAGTTACAATTGTCGAATAGGGGGAAGTCATTTCGCCGTACAGAATATTTATGGTCGTTTTTATGGGAGCCGACTTCGCGTCCGGATGCAAAACATGATGTACACAAAGTACTATCACATTCTATACACTCTATGAACGGTTCGTGAGCAATTTCTCCACAGGAATCGCATTTACTTTGAAGTATATCGTTGGACATTGTTTGCAGGTCGAGGAGCTGGTTCAAGATTTTTACGAGAAATATTACGACATAGATTATAAAGGCTGTCGGCACGCACTGTTTCTAAGACTCGTCAGATAAATATATTAAATATACTTATCACTGTTATTTGTGTGTTTATTTTAAATACGATTACAGAGCATCAGCATTATATATCACAGAATGATAAATAAATACCACGCTACATAAACAAAGGTCTCCTCAGAACCTCAGATAAAAATAATGTCAACTTGACTGTCAAGTCACTGTCAGTGACAAAGTGACTACTGTCGTTCAGGTTGTCAAAATAGCGTAGTTCAGTGTTGTCATACCTTACTTTAAAAGCTCGGTAGATTTATTATTATAACTTATCCGGATTTACTATCGGACGGGATATCTCGATAATTCTAATAGTAATGTACTATAGTTTAAATATCGTTAGATTCATAATACTAGCTTTGGCACACAGCTGATACTTAAAGGGCCTTCTACAACTGATTTTCAAATTAAGGAAATGATCGAAATTATGAATATGCAGTTGCAGAATTAACGAAGCACACTATTTATCAGCCACTATGTTGAACCTAGGTAGAGTATATTCAGCGAAAAAGTTCCTCTGCAAAAGTCAGACCTAAAAATTATGGCCACCTTTTGTTTGTTGGTTCGGACCATAAAAGATTACGAAACAGCTGGCAGAACAGGTTTGGCAACATATTTTTATGTAGTTCTAATGGTGTTACATATAGTTACGTCGCATCGTCCTGCCCCTGTCGGTTTTTACCAGTACGTTTATTTTTCATATAAAATGAGGTTACTTACAACGAGATAAGTACTAGGAAATACACAATAAACAACAAACATTGTCGCCTCTAGGTCATATCATCGACATACATGAGCATCCAGCAACCATGAAGGCTAGTTAACGAGTTTCTGATTCAGTCCGCCCAAACGTCTAATATCATGCTAAACAGGTATGGACTGAGAACGAATCCTTGGTAGTTATGCCTCGACGGCGATCGAATCGATGTGAATTGCGAAATAAAATGTTTTTGAAAACACATACTTCTTTTTCCAAATGTCACTAACATTTTAATGTTTGCCTTAAAGTAGGGAAATAATATCTATTTGGAAACATTATTGGGAGATCTAGATACTTCTAGAAACTTTCAGAAACTTTCTACGTTTGGAAATTACATAGTGTACTTGTACAATCTCTGAATATATAAATGCTAATAATACTTCACAAATTATTATAATTTATAGCACTATAACGATAATGTTAAAATTAAAATCTATGTTGAAATATATACCTATACAAAACACTGTGTCAAAGAGAACTAAAACCAATGTCAACAAAAAATCCAGTTTGCAGACGAGAACGTACTGTCCCCGCCTCTCCTAATCGGAACGTGATAATGACGCGAACTTCATAAACTCGATTGTATTTCTGAACATAGCAATTTATTTTCATCTCTTTCTGTCGCATACCAATGCGCTAATGTAGTGAGTCTTTTTTCTCACTTTAGCATCGGGTGAAGGCCCTAGAACGTTCTAGATGTTTTAATGTATATATTTTGGCGCAACGCAGGGCTGCGTTTCATTCAAACGTGAATATACTGCTGTGAGGTGTAAAGTTGTGGAGTGTGTGAATTAATTATAATTCGTATATTATTTGCCATTTGGACTATATTTCGAGCTTGTTTTGACTTGGTAAGTGTTCTTTACTTTATACTGAATTGTATTTTTAGTTTTAAGGTCGTTGTTTTTTGTAGAAACCTTTTATATGTGACTCGGATGATCGCTCTACATCTCCAAAAATGGTGTCAGACACGAAGGCTAACGGGAATGGTTTTTTTGTTCTAGGGTAAAACTTCAGAATGGGTAAAGATTACTATAAGATATTAGGAATAGCGAAAGGCGCTTCTGATGACGACATTAAGAAAGCATACAGAAAGTTGGCACTAAAGTACCATCCGGATAAGAATAAAGCAGCTGGTGCCGAGGAGAGGTTCAAGGAAGTGGCAGAAGCTTACGAAGTGTTATCGGACAAGAAGAAACGCGAGATCTACGATGCTCACGGTGAGGAAGGCCTCAAGGGAGGAATGGGATCACACAATGGACCCGGTGGAGGACAATCGTTCTCATACACGTTCCACGGAGATCCGAGAGCCACGTTCGCACAATTCTTCGGTTCTGCGAGCCCGTTCCAAGCATTTTTCGATCTGAACGGCGGGGGTGGAGGCCCGAATATGTTCTTCGACCGCGAAATGGATGTCGATATGGATCCATTTGCCAACATGGGAATGGGTACAGCACGTCCAGGCGGGCCCGGTGGCGCTTTCCGCAGCCACAGTTTCAACTTCCACGGATCTCCGAGTAGAAAGGAGAAGACTCAAGACCCGCCTATAGAGCACGATCTTTACGTGACACTTGAGGACATAGCCCGCGGTTGTGTGAAGAAGATGAAGATCTCCCGCCGTGTCATGCAACCTGACGGAACATCGAAAAAGGAAGACAAAGTGCTGACGATTCATGTGAAACCTGGCTGGAAGGCTGGCACAAAGATCACGTTCCAGAAGGAGGGTGACCAAGGTCGTAACAAAATTCCGGCCGACATAGTCTTCATTATCAGAGACAAGCCCAACCCACTTTTTAAGAGAGAAGGCAGTGACATCAGATATACAGCCAAAGTTTCATTAAAACAGGTAAGTTGAGTTTGTTTCTAGTGTTTTGTAGCTGTTCTAGAACACTCTAATGAATGATTGATGAACCTTCATTGATACAAACATTAAAGTTCATTGTACTTATAAACTTTCAATGTAATTTATTTGTTTGTATTTATATGTACAGTCAACAACAAAAGATAAAGAAGCTAATTTTAATTTATTGTTTATATAAAACAGCATAATGTGTCCTCAAGGGTTTCTAAAACTTCTTATACATAGTTTTTATTTGCATATTAAATATTCTAGTGTTAACCAACTTTTTTTTTTGACTGGACCCATTGTTTTTTTCTTCCTCAATAGTCTAAATTCTTTGTTAGACTCAAGACCCCTGTAGTCCCTTTAACACATAAATAACCATAAATTTCTTTGTTACAGGCACTCTGCGGGACAATTATCGAAGTACCAACCATGTCAGGGGAGAAGCTGACCGTCAACCTTCAAGCGGAGGTGGTCAAACCACACACAGTGAAGAGATTCCCCGGATATGGGTTGCCATTACCTAAAGAACCTACACGGAAAGGAGATCTACTTGTTGCATTTGACATCAAATTCCCAGACCGGTTGTCTAGTAACGTGAAAGAAATTCTCATGGACACTTTACCTAATTAGTTTTGTGCTGAATATCTCATTAATACCGGAATTGAGTGTGTAACTAAGTTGGTTCTGATAGAATCTCGTAATGGAGTTCGGGAGAGCCATACTGATTTAGGCCTTTGGTATGACTCTGTCAAACCCATGCAACATGTTAATAGTTCATTGCTGTTGAAAATTTATTGAAATTTTTCTGATTTAAATCTGAAGCTGTCAAAGTGATGTCAACTAAAGTGTCAAAGTGATGTCTGTCAGAATCATCTGTCAGTTGTTACTCAAAACTAGTGATGGGACATTCCTAGTAGTGTAAGGATTCACTCATTTATGTTGCCTAATTACTGAATGTAATTTTGTGTGAATGGCTAGCCAAATTTTTTTTTGATTGAGCCGACCCCATGCGTTTTAGTATCGGGTCTATGTGAGACTGACATTGTATTTAATTCTTATTAAGTTGTAAATATTTTATACTGTAAATATGTGACAGTAATTGTAAGTTTTAGGTTTCTATGGAAACTTAGAAATTAGCAATTGCGAGTATTGAAGTTTAGTTTGCAGTGTTTGAAAGTGTATTATGGAATGAAGTTGTAGCTGTGTAGATGTACAAGACAGTGAATTTTAACTTATCACTTATAATTGCTGTTCAAATGACTAATAAACAAGATACTATAGATGTTGTTGTTTGATTTATTCATATCATTCATTGAGGGTCAATTATGTAATCAGGTAAATGTCAAGTTTATTTCGGCCCACGTGTCTTGCGGTACAGTCACGTGTAGTCTACGAAGTTGCTGAGACTATTGTAGGTAACAAAAGCACACAATGCCCGTTCAAAAGGCTATGTACGACCTCGACCTACGAAGTTGGACATCGTTTATAATTAAAATGAGGTCGTACTAGTGTTTTGTATCCTATCCGACAACTTTGAGGCAAGGGTATGTAGCTTGACACTACCTTAATAAAGTATATATATATAACTATAATCATTGGGTGGCGAGACGATTCATAAAATAGCTTGATTATTCGCAAAATAAAAGTAACTTGCTGAAAAAAGAGGCCAGTAGTTGACACATTTTGTTTTTTGGTACGCGTAAAGGTGCGTCTCTATTTTGGTTTAGGGGACGTCTCGTCGCCTCCGGACATTAGGATCCCATGATCCCTGTGGTCTCGTCGTATGGTCTCGTCGCAGTCTTATACTGGGACTAGGGACAAGATAGACCTCTTCTAATTGATAGTGGAAAACTGAGGCCTCTTGGATTCAGTTTTTGGGACGATCACAAACTACAGCTGTTGTTCTGACACGGCCACCAAGCGGTCGATAGTTTCATAATGCAACTATCATGCAGCTGTATATATGACAGACATGCACTTCCGTCACGGTCACAGTTAAATGTTACGTAAGGAAATGTAGACGCGGCATAAGTGCTTAACATTACACGTATACCTATCGGTAGTGATCTTGGACTAACTACGACTACTAACCTAAGTCCCGGGAGAAACGAAGCCCTACCACGCGCGGATTACTCTCATATAAGCAATAAATTGGTAGATTTGAGTTGGTCCACCAACTTTGCACCCCATGTTATCCTCAAAAGAGCCCAACGTGTATGCGCATAGAGCACATTTTGAGTCCGCAACTCGTGCCCATGCCCATACCTTCCTATAAACACCTACATGAGCTGCATTTATGTATATAATCTGTTAAATGATTTTTCTCTTTTCTTCTTTTCACATATTACGTTTTTTCTACTGACTGTATAATTTTAATAAAATGGGGCGTACCTATGGATTCTAAAAAATAGGTATTCCTAAATTTGTATTAGTTTCTTGGGGTGTTTGGGCTCGTAACCGGTAATTCTTTGATCCACATCATTACAAAAACTCCATTCGAATTTTACTTGATCTTTGTCAGTACCTACTGAAAGAAATTCAACCTTTGTCTTGTCTTGTGTAAAATGAAGAATAGTAACTGTAGGTAACAATAAAGAATTTAGCAATATATAGCAGGGTAACAAAGACATTATAAAATATATTGATCCTTGAAGTCTCGAAGACGGGCAGGAAACATAAACTGCATTCGGTTCGGAAATCATAATACCTATTGTTTAACCAAGTATAGTAAGTAGGTATCTACATATTATAATTATTATCAGTGCTCAAGTTAAGCATAAAGATATCTAAAAGCGTTTTTTTAGGTAAATATATTATTTATACACCAGTAACTGACTGATAAATAAAATAGGATAAATAGATAAAATGTTGTGTAGATAATAGGTACTTTTCTGTGAGATTATTGTTCAATATAATAAATAAATATTCTAGGACAATCTACACAACGCCACCAAGACCCACGGTAAGCATAGTTTAACTAGCTTGTGTTATGGGTTCTAGAATGCGGGTAAACATACATAGATACTTTTTTGTTGTAAATATATACATATTATACATAGAAACACCCAGACCAATGCCAATATTCATATTCATGCACACAAATATTTGCACTGTGCGGGAATCAAACCCACGCCTCCTGCGTAGCAGTCGCGTTCACTACCACCACGCCACGGAGGTAGTCAATATTTATACCATAGACTTTAACTAGCATATATTCGTAGCTTAATTCATTACTGCATTACCGAATTTAAAATATCAGTGCCAGTATCTTGTGACTTCTGGTGTAGAAACATTGACGTCACTACTATAGCTATTCCTGTCAAAGTTGATAATAGTTTATAAAAAAACGTTCGTATAATTTGTCACTTTCTTACGCCTACGTTTTGTGTAAAGGTACCTACATCACTCGCACACTTATATTCCTCTAAGGCTAGCATTATAATTTACGCGAATATTACAAATTTTAATTCGTAAAATATCTCAATTTATAGTTTGACGTAAACACAAGGACGCTTCCTTCTTCCTCAAAGTCCTAAATATTTGTCATAGTGCCACATGTTTAGCGCCAGTGACCAACAATAGGAATGTTTGCCAAAACAGCGTTATGTTGTGAATATGGCTAGTATAGGGAAGTCACGTTTTGTCTGTCCCATTGCGCATTGTATTGACAATGAAAGCAGTGACGTCTCTCGGACCATCTGTTTTATGTAGATATCTTTCTAGACCTGTTCTGAAGTATTATTAAAATTAGCCTTGTTTTGTAGTTACTTACAGGTACTATAAAAAAATACTTATAAAAAAAGTTTGAATCAGTTTCATCATCACTCTGTGGCGTGGCTGTAGTGATCGCGACTGCTGCGCAGGAGGTGCGGGTTCGAATCCCGCTCAGAGCAAATATTTGTGTGCATTAACATTGTCTTGGTGTTTCTATGTATAATATCTATGTATTTACAAAAAAATTTATTTAAGTATGTTTATCCGCATTATAGAACCCGTATCACAAGCTAGCTAGCTATTCTTACCATGGGTCTAGGTGACGTTGTGTAGATTGTCCTAGAATATTTATTTATTTATTTAATTTCTAAAAATCGACACTTCATTATGTGGTGTGCCATAATGACTATCTGCACCATTAGTTCCTCTGTCTGCCTCCGTGGCTCAGTGGGCGCAGTATGCGTCGGCTATGCACGAGGTTATGGGTTCGATCCCCACATAGGACAAAAAATTGTATCATTCACAAATAGTTGTTCTGAGTCTGGGTGTACTTTGTGTCCGTTAGTTGTGTGTTTGTAAAGTCCCCCACGATACAGGGCTTGTTCCCTAATGCGGGAGTTGTCTTTCATTAAAAAATAAAATAAAAATAATAAAGTACATAAATGAGTTATAAAGAATTTTCTCTATTTTTAATTTTTTAATTTTACTTCTAAATTTATTTTTGTCACTGTTCATTAATAACGTGTTAGTGAATACAAAATTACTGAATGGATACTTAACTTTAAGAAACCAATGAGTATTGTGAATTTTATTTGATCGTGTTAACAGTTGTTAAACGGAAATCTGTTGATACAGCCACCACGGTGAACCTTGGCACTGCTGCGGAGGGCTATAAAACCCGCGACTTATCTACTTTCTGAGACTCATCAGTAAAGTTTGATACACCTTTATTTTTATAAAAAATAAAACCAACAAAGTCTCAATCACCCATGCATAACCTTTCCACCTACGCTTAATGGTTTGGGTTACGAGTGGGTTCAGGTCCATATTGTAGTCGGGATTAGAATCTCGGGTTTTGATCGTAAAGCTCACTACTGAACCACTAAGCTAGAAATGATTATCTTTTACTGATCATCACAGCGGCAGTGTTAGTCCCGGTTGCACCAAACACCTTTCTCTTGATTTGATATATCTTGAACTCTTGGAATCTAAGAAAACCCACAAGAGATCCTCATAAATATCAGCAGGACTACCAGTTTGTAAGCGAGCTTGGCTTGAGTACTGAAACACGAGTATAACTCCCACTTTTTTCCTTGTGCGGTAATCTCCACGGGTAGGTACCCCGCCGCCAAAGTCAGCGAGGGTCGTTATGTTGGACTAGAACCGACTAAAACCGCAGTTGCCGAGAGTGAGGTAGCCTCTGGGTAGCTCTGGAGTTGTACTCGTCCACAGGCTTGTCTGCCGCCGAATGGTACCAAAAATCTTGATGACGCCTCCAAATCGTGGGAGACAGTGCATTACTCTGGCAGATTTTAGCTATATTATGTATCACTATAGTCACAATGTTTCTCGACTATATCCGCTGTTTCTCAAGTAGTTTTAATGGCCACACGCTTAAGTGCGGAGGCCGAGTCGCGTTCTGACGTCACGTAGCAAAAATACGCGCGGCGGTCGCCCCGCCCCCGCATTCACTGGAGAAATGCATACAACGTGATGTGGTATTACTGTTGATTTTGTACGATTATTAAATGATGTAGTATATTAACACACTGCCGGAAGATCAGCCAGAGAATCTTAAACAGTAAATGCGTAAGCAGCTTTGATTGATTACGTTCAGAAATAATGTTAAACACTTTCATGAAAGACGCGGTAAATGTTATAGGTTACGTTTTGTTTGCAAAACAGAAAGGCAGTCAGGATTTTTTAGAATTTTAGACATCTGCTCCCAATAATTTCGTTGTTCGTCGGAGCAACTTTGAAAAGAAAGTACCTACCTACGGAATGGGACGTAGATAGGACATGATGGTATCTCCCGCTTGAGCAGGCCGATAGGGGAAGTAACTTCGCCCTACGGAATACCGCGGCTAATATACCTACCTTATGTTGTGTTTCCGGCGTTGAGTAGGGTAGTTAGATTTTACTGGGGAAACCTTTCTTTGTCTTCTGCGCAGAGATTCATAGCCTCCTCCCCCTCTCTTCTATGTGGTCGACAGTACGATTGTGACGCCTCTGGTGTTGCAAACGTCCAAAGCACAGTAACCATTTTCCATCAGGTAGCCCGTGTGCTTGTCTGCCACCTAAGTGGTATGAAAAAGAGAAAAAGATGAAATTATTTAGGTAGGTACTTGCATCAAAAATACCTATTTGAAAACTAATTCTTAGATAGGTAAGTTGGTAGTTAACGCAATCAATCAATATTCCTGTGTGGTCATGAACCTTGAAAGAAGCAATACACAAAAGAACAAATTTTTATCCATAAAATTACAAAGATGAAAAACATTTTGTGAGTTATTACGAATAACCTGATAAAAAGTAGGTACAAAAAGTACCGTTCAGTCCTTACTTCACCTGAATTAATTTTACATAACGCCCATGACAGGCTTACTTACAGTTAATTAATTAATTTGAGTTGAACGTAGACATTTATTAAACATCAAAAGAAAGTGGAAAAGAAAATATTGATAAAGTAACTATATCATTAGGTACCTATATACAAGGTGATTTTATAGTGGTTTCAGAAAAAGAATATTTGGTTTCACACACAGTTTCGGTAGCAAAATCGACTGGAAGTTTTAATTTTGAAGAAAAAAAAAATCACTTTATGTATGGCAATAATGTGCAGGTGAACAGAAAAATGTATGGGACGTGTAAAAAAAAAATTTATTTTTCGCCAAGTTAGGACTTCCTTACGATTTTACTATCGAAATTGTGCCCAAAATCTTTTTTTCCAAAACCACTATCAAATCAACCGGTATATTTGTCAGAGCGGTTGAGCTGAAGGTAAGTCTTTTATAAATTCAATCAATGAATACTTACCTACATACCTCCTATCCTATATATTCACTATAATCTATGCTACACATAAAGTAGCAGCACAGATTAATAAATACGGTAGTGGTGAGGTAAGTATATTGCACTTTCGGGTACGAATGTTGATACGCAGTAGATCTTTTCCGTTCTGAAATTGCAATTCATTGACACAGTTTTGTTTCCCAAGCTCCAGGTTTATGAAGAATTAAAATTTGGCGGGAACACAAGAATTTAAATGGGGCGAACTTTAGGACGCGCTCACAGCTGTTGTCAGTTTCCATAAAAATATAATTGCGTACTTAAAATACGTAGGTACATACGTACATACGTTAATTACGTACTTACTTTCTGTTAAGTATTTTATTAAGTTCTTTTAATTATGCAGAAGTATAGTTAGTTTTCTATAAGTTAGACATATTAAGTAGCAGTGTACAGTGAATGAATAAATGAATTAAATGAATTGGATGGAATTGAAATTGAATACCTACTTTTTAATTACTTTCAATAGGGTATGGACTTAGAGACGTTTAACAATATAGGTATTGATTGAAAACACCGTTGGTAGTTACATAGCAGAAAAAACTTAAGTGGAAGTGTTTTTACTGTCTATTATGAAATACGAACCCAGGACCTTTCGAATACACGTCAATATTAGGCCATACTTTCACCACCCACAGTCAATAGTAAAAATATGATAATAATGAAGTTACTTCGATAAAAAAAAATCGATTGGCCGCGGTAATCACTTTCTTATGTGCCTTAGTGTTATAAAAAAAAACAATGATGTTTTTTATTTGATTGAAACTCGTAACTTTTTTATAATTTGCAATATCTGCGAACGCGTCCTTCTGCCACCACTACAGATGTGAATGATTTATATTGCTCTCCAGTCTCCAAATATTATTTTTATCTCCTTTTTGCTTACGTTGCTGTCAAGATCGAGAACTTTACATGATAATCATTTACCATTTACACAGCTACTAACACACTTTCTGATGTTTCACGTAACATAGCAAAATAATATATTTAAATTGTAGACAACAATCGGTAGACTCTATCCTGCGAATAAAAGAATAACATCATTCATTGATTGTTTCAACCTTCAACCTCCAATCGCGGTATCGCGGTAGCCTAGTGGTATGGGTAATGAACTACTGAGACGAGGTCTCGGGTTCGTTCCCAGCTGTGCCATGGTAAGGCACACACCAATGACTTTTCGATGCGTTTCGAAGTTGTGTGCGTTCAGCTTTCTATTTTCACCTTTTTACATAATGATATATACCTAAGTACCTACCTATATAATTAGGTAAATAACACCTTTCAAGATGAGAAGGCAAACGGAAGGTAGGATCTACATTTACGTAACATTTCACCGTGACCATGTCAGAAGTGGTGTCCGTCGTGCATTCAGCTGCGTGATAGCTGAGCTTGAGAAAATGTTCTGACAGTTAATAGGTATTATTTATTTAGTTACTATCCCAAAATTATGTGGGAGTTGGAAGCCATTATTTAAGATCATATGAAACATTTATTATGTAATTTAAGTGTCGGTATTCTTTTATTATCATCGTTATATTAATACAGATTCATTTAATAACATAACATGTACAGACGGGCGAAAGACACGCCTACGACGAGTGACGAAAACATTCGTCTGATAATGCCTCATGACGGTAACTAGGTCATATATTTACCTAGCTGCCCCGCGCAACTTCGTCTGCGTCACCCCATTTTTGCAACATTTTTCATTCCTGCTCCGCACCTGTTGGTCTTAGCATAATGTTATATACATATAAACCTTCCTCTTTAACCATTCTATCTATAAAAACAAACCGCATCAAAATCCGTTGCGTAGTTTTAAAGATTTAAGCATACAAAGGGATATAGGGACAGAGAATGCGACTTTATTTTATATCTAGTGATAGTGAAGTTGAGCAATATTTTTAATGGTTGAATCAATTACCCTATCGCAGTTTTCTGATGGATATAGGCCTCTCCCTATATTGGAAGGCTTTGGCCGACCTGTTTTCACACTGGCTAGACGGGTTGGTACAGGGTTTTATTTTGAATTTGCCTGCTCTCGGAGTGATATCATCTGCGTATTTTTCCGTTTATCGCCTCTTACGATACCCTTTCGATGAGATGGGGCCGTTTTCTTTATCCGTCCACATGGGTCCCCATAGTCAGGATTTTTTTATGGGAAGCGGTTACCGCGACCTACCGACGTGTGCAATAACAATAGAGTTACATTCGCATTGCCCACCGACCTCCACAACCAATGGTCCAATGACCAATGGCGATATCGAAGCTCCAAGTTACACTGGTTTAACTTTTGAGGGCTCCAACTACCCGTAACGACTGCCATAGATGTTGGTATGGCAACCGGGACCGGCGGCTTACGGTGCTCTCCGAGGCACGATCAGACCAGTGCAAACAGCCATATTCATGCATACAACTTTTTGCACTGAGCGGGGATGGAACCCGCGCCCCGTGCGTAGCAGTTGCGTGCACTACCACCACACCACGCAGGCTACTAATTCACTGAAACAGTAAGAGTTGTCTTCGTCAAACAACTGTGTAACGAAACTGACCGTTATGTGATGACAATGTCGAGTGGATCCACAAATACTCGGAGGTCATCGCGTTTCGCGTCACTTCTTTGTTTATTTTGGTAGAATATTAGATTTGCAAGCACCTGACGTAGTGGGAACGCAAGATAAATGAAAACAGAAGGTCAGCTTCATTTGATTGGCGCGAAACACATACATTCATACGTAGACAGTCGTATGCTGATGTCAAACTGTTCACTTTTTCACTTTCACTCGGGTGATTGCATATTTTTTCTTTTAAATCTGTGTTTACACAGTTTAGACACGATGAAATAGAATCTGAAATTATCACTATTGTTTTTATTTACAATTATAATGTTACAACTTACTATATTACAACTATGTATTACGTTCATTATGAAGTAGTACTTCTGTATCAATTTATTTTGCAGTATAACGCACGGCAGGGTAAACGATCGATGTTTTTTCTACAAACAAGGTGGTAAACAAGGGCAGTACCATTGTCTAGAGGTGACTTTCATACTTTTCTAATATTATCCCCTTTTCTCAGGGCGTATGGTAGTGGGAGAACCATGCTTCAATGGCTTAAAACGTGGAAGTGTGTACTTACGTTTACTGGCTTGACAACCTAAAGCCGCCGTCCACAGATAATAAATAGTCCGGAACCATTCAATAACTTTGTCAATCTGACATAATCTTGATAAGATTATCTATGCATGATGTTCGTTCGACGTTATTTATTTTTATTTCTGGTATCTTTTTCTGCGCCAATCCTGTTGGTATCAAAACCTTACCCTGGGTACGCCCTATTTTCCATTACTTCCGACTGCTAGTGACCTCTCAGCACCGAGAGGAAAACTCGCGATATCCCGGTTCTTCCATCAGCAAGTCTTCTGGCTTCTAGTGTGGTTGGTGTATAAATAATTTTCTAAGTCGTTCATCTTCAAGCAAAGAAAGCATAGTTTCACTAACTTGGGTTATGGCATCTAGAATGTGGATGAACATACTTAGATCTAGGTTTTTAAGTATATACATATATAATAGGTCGTACCTACATATTAAGAAGTACCTACTGTTTTTGAAGATCGAATTTATTTTCAAGCGGCCATTAAAAACAAAATTTAATACAGAGTTGTAAAATCTGGAAATCAACTTTCAAACAAAATAGTTATAAATAATGGAAATAGCTATTAAATTACAGGAATAATGAACTCATGAATCTGTAAGAATATTTCGGCAATTTCATATGTAAAGACCTATTTATTACACACGGAAGCACTCAGACACATACAAATATTTGCACAGATCGCGAATGGAGAGAAAAACTTAAAGGTGGAGGGTTAAAATAGCAGGTTCTTTCCCTTTGAATCCACGGTTCCTATGTACCACTTGAAAGCACTACCTACTGCTACGCCCGTAAAGGTCATACACCTCCCTTTTGGAGCTGGTTGGGGAAGTTATGTCGGATACGAACCGACTAAAACGCACACCGTTTTTGAGTTTTTATTTGCTTAAGTTGAGATAGTAGCCAACATATTCCTAGCAACCCCGCAGACCCGAGGGTCACAGATGCCCCAAGGTTCTGAAAAGTAATCCACCATTATCGTATCTAGAAACATTTTCCTGTAAAAGTCCGTTGCCCCGACAGTCCAGTCTGTACAGCCAACAAGCCGGAAACTCTTTGTCTGACATTTTAATTTCGAGGTCAAATCAATGTTTATTTTCTATTTTACCATTGAATTTATAAATACTCAACACTTGTTTCGTGTCCGCGTACAATTTTATAGGTTAGAGTGAGCATAGATAATTTTCAAGATGCTATAATGGATGATACTTCCGCTTTTTATTTTTTTTCGTATCTTTATTGGCAAGTATAACTTTAAAAAACAAAAATTATTTAGATTGAAATACCTAAGTGCATGACCAGACGGGACTTTAACCTGCGTAAACAAGTGATAATCGTTTTGTAGAATGGAATAGAATTGATTAATGTATGTAGTCGCTTGGAAAAACCACAGCAGGGACACGGCAGGGAGTGTGCGCGAAATGAAGATCTTTTCATACCGCACAGTGTACACCGTATTCGGTCGTAATCCTTGCTTTCTCAAAGGTTTAAAATCAAATTCAAATAATTTATTGTGAAAATGGGTACTTACATAGTGGTGCTGTAATAAAATCTGGCTTCTCCATTCTTTGCCTCAAGGCATACAATAGAATATTAATTAATAATAATTAAACAATTATGTGGGACTACTTTATATCATACCAATAATTGATTGAGTAAAAAAAAATGTATGTCTGAGTAACCGCGGTAGCCTAGTGGTATGGACAATGGACTGTTGAGACGAGGTCTCGGGTTTGATCCCAGGTTTTAGCATGGCACACACCAATGACTTCTCGATGCTTTTCGAAGTTATAAGGTGTATTTATCGCAGATTTATAAGTTCCCGGTTAATGGCAATAGGCTCTCCACCTATTACATTGGGGCCTGAACATAAACTGGCGAAATGTGGGTGCTAGCACCTCTGCCTACTCCTTTGGGGATATAGGCGTGAGTTTATAAGTTTATGTTATGTTATACCTGAGTAAATGTCAAAGAATAAAAGTCATCCATATAATAAAATCATAAGGAGTACATTCCATCCAATAATCAGTAGAATATTTCAAATGACCTACACCAAAAAAAGAATTATGAATATTTATAATATTACATTGACAATTATGAATATTTAACCTTCTAGACACTACGAAATCTGTGAGGTACACTAATAAATGCTGTGGAGATGTACACGTGTGCTGGTACACATGTACACACATGTTCGTGATAATAAAATTCCCGATACTACCAAAACAGTAGTTATGACGATACATTGGAAATATCTGTCTAACTCACCTAAAGTTTTCAGTTGAATCATCGGTTTAATGACTCCGACAGAGTTAAAAATGACTTATGACCAGCTCGCTGATGCTCACGGCTCTACTAGCATAGAATTCTGGTCCAGTTTCGCAATCCATGGAAGCATATATATTTACTACTAGCTGACCCGCGTAACTTCGTCTGGGTCATCCCGTTTTTGCAACATTTTAGTTCCTAGTCTGAAATATTGTAACTCGATAATATCTTAAATCGACGTGACATATCTAAGACACGACGCTGTAGCTCCCTGAAAAGCCGTACAAGCCAAATAAAAAGGAGGTAAAGTAAGCGGTCGCCGGACTTCAAAGTGGTATGAAAATGCGAAGATGATGACGTTTATGACTCCTGATCGCATACAGAATCGCTTTGTTTCAGGGAGCTACTGCCGTCTGAAACCACCCCCGAGAGATGGACGGATGGATTTCAATACACGCGTCTGGAAATTCAAAACTAAAAGATGTCCATTTCATTGGAATACATTTATCACATTCACGAAACGATTTTCGAAGACGTCCACTTCATTTGGATCGTTGGACGTATCATTAGGATATCTACGTCATATACCTACACCGATGGGGAGTATGTCCGTTCGTCGTCCTTGTTTCTTCCGAAGCAATGACCTCTGACCTATAATACTGAGTCAGCCCATTTATAGGTCGGATCAGGCAGCGTGCTCGTGCCCTACTTCTCAAATAGGACGAAGGTTCATCTCTAAGAGAATGGGGTCGTAACGATAGTGACCTTGACCTCCTTCTCAAATACCTATATCGATGTTTTTGAGACTTCGTGATGTCAGCGAGGGCTCAGTAGGTAGGTATACGAGGGACCAATTCAATATCGTCACGTTTTTATAACACGCTATTTCAATTCGATTTGAAAGAAAAACGTGAACATATTCTGTAGGTATTCTGTATGATTTGCTGAAACGAAACCCATATACGTTTTCTTGATATTCATTAATGTAAGGCTTCAGAAATTATAGCTTGATTGCGTTATAAATTAGACTTTGAAATTATTATTTCATAAGTTTTCATGTTTTGAAATGAAATTGAATTGAGCCCTTAGCACGGGTTTAATTTTTAATGAACTCATAAGAAATTAGTTGGAATTCCTTACCAGCTCACGTGTTTCCGAAAGGAAACTAACTTATAGTCCCAGGTCCTTTAAGCGGGGCGTGAAGAATCATCTGATGAGGCCGTCAAGCTGAGCGCCACCATTGTAGTAACATTGTACGTTATTGTAATGGTGACCCTATTCCCTGAGATAGCCTTCAGTTTATCATTAGGCGAGGTGAAGTCAATTGTAAATGCACTAATAAAAAAACGGACTAAGGTACGATAAAAGGAGCAAAATTCAACACAGTAATAATTAAAGAAAACTGTTTAAGCAAAACAATGAAACCAAATATAAATACAAACAAAATGGTGCCGCATATTCTTGCATTCTTAACCCCCTACTAATTACAAATTTACTAATAATGTATTGAAATTTAATTCAGAATACATTACGCGGCTATAGAATATATTAAGTGTACAATAGTGCATGTAGAAAACGAAAAATTAATTCAAACAAACAAATACTAGTAGGTACCTACAGTGGGCTCTGAATACCTAAATAGAACTCATTTGACAGCGTAGCCGCGGCAGCCGCAGCGGTAGCCTAGTGGTATGGGTAATGGACTGCTGAGGCGAGGTCTCGGGTTCAATCCCATGTTTTATTTACCATGGCACACACCAATGACTTTTCGATGCTTTTCCAAGTTATGTGTGTATTTATCGCAGGTTATTTTGTGCCCGGTTAATGGCAATAGGCTCGCCACCTATTACATTGGGACCTAAACATAAACTGCCTACCCCTTCGAGGATATAGGCGTGAGTTTATGTTATGTTATGTTTGACAGCATAAGTGTAATTGAACCAAAAGAACAAGATCGTTGTCTTGTTTCTTCATAAAAAAATAAGTAAACTCAATTAGTAGTCTAAACTTAATTACCTACATTCATATGTAAATAGATCTATTATCCAGCAGCTTCTAGACTAGTAGTTGTGTAGTGTCATCACTTGATACAATTTGTCCGTCTAGTAACTCATGAAGTCACATTATTCCGATTTATCATTATTTATTTATTATTCCTTTTCCGTTATCTAGAATAGGTTAATGTGACGTGCCTTCGACCATTACTATTGACTTACATAATTAATTTGCTTCATTTGTTAACAATATTATAAGTAGGTATGTGTTGTGGTGATATAGGAAGTACTTATATTTTTACTAGCTGACCCGCGCGACTTCGTCTGCGTCACCCCGTTTTTGCAACATTTTTCATTCCTGCTCCGCACCTGTTAGTCGTAGCATGATGTTATATACATATAAACCTTCCTCTTTCACCATTCTATCTATTGAAACAAACCGCATCAAAATCCGTTGCGTAGTTCTAAAGATTTAAGCATACAAAGGGACAAGAAAAATAGGGACAGAAAACGCGACTTTATTTTATACTATGTAGTGATAGTGATAGTGATTTATGACTGCTAGTACCTACTGCAACAGAGTACGTATGTAAGTAGGTACCGTTTGGCGCGTAGAACAGTTGGTCGAGTAGTCGACATACACGTTTACTGCGATACTCGATTCGTCTGGAAGTTACCACGACGACGCGACGCAAGTAAAAGTCTCGAGTGTTCTAAACTGTCATGTGTTGCCAGCTCAATTTTGTAATTACCAACTCGTCATTATGTATCAAAAGCATTTTGGTTTGTAAGTGTCGCCTGTGTTTGATTATTTTTTTATTTATGGCATGTCAATTTGATTTAACCTAGCATGATGGTAAGCTGAAGTCAAAGAAGTCAAAGAGTAAGGAATTCCAAGAAATAATGGTGTGGCAGAGGAAAGACTCACCAAACCGTTTGGCTTTTGGTGTATTCGAAACCTATGGAATTGAAAGGCGTAATTGAAGTTGTTATTATTCTTGTCATTATAGGTTCTGTACCTACTGTCATTGTTTCTGATTCTGAGGTTTACTTTTTCTATCAACCTACTGCTTATTTGACTTACCTTACTTTTTATACAAGCAACTGCAAGGGACATTTCAACATAAAAAGGGAAGACTTCCTGTCATTCTTTATTTAGCGGCTGTACCAGCTTGCAGGTAACATTGGTTTGGTTTCGAAGATCTTTGTGGAACCCCATGTACCCTAGTAGGTAGTTAATTTGTTCTAAGTTGGTAGATACTCAAAACTGGTTCTGGCTAAGTAGGATCTTCAGGAAGAGCATCAGAAGATTCTTACAGGGTTGACAGCTCGAGTGTGACGTCCTTTATGCTGCACTCGTCCATATCCATACATATGGTAATCACTTCCCAATCAGGCGGTAACCACTCTCGAATACTGATTACTAAATTAAAATCTTTCAGTAAAATGTAGGTAGGTACAGGTGCTTACCCTATTTCAATTTGATCTAAGTATATTCTTATCAATAATTAAAATCCACACTAAATCTGTCTTACCATAAAATAGAATAATTTTCATCAAAATTACAAGGATAACTTTTAGTAGGTACAGTAAATAAGCGAACAATTAATAAATAATCAACTTCAAGTTTCGTTTGCTATAGATAATAATACAATTAGTTAATAATTACTCCCCACTATCTGGCAAACGTTCTAGAAGTGTCCACACTCAGTGATAAGCGAACACGTGCGCCCCGCGGCGGCACGTGTCCACAATACGTGACCGACCGACACAAACCAAGCGTGTAGCGCTTTCGCGGCAACAGACCTATAATCCAACCGTTTTTAAAAGAATCTGTAGGCCTAGCACGAAATACTATCGAATTCGTAATGTAAAGGTATCGACAGAACGGAGCATTGCGATTGGCGGGCTACACACGCACACAAGTTCACAAGAGGCAGACTGTCAATCACAATGCTTCGTTCTCTCGAAACCTTTACATTATTGCGAATTCGAAAGGAGTTCATGCTAGTGCTACTGAGCTATACAGGGTGTAAGGAGAACGCTCCCGAAGCCGAAAGGACTTGGTAGTATATCGTATGATGAAGACATACGCACTGACTAAATACACGGCAAATAAAAAAAGATAGCATCGGTAATTATCATACAAAACTTAAAAAATCCTTTCATTATTCGATATATCACTAAAAGGGGTAGGTCACAACACTATCGTATTTTGTACTTTCGTAATAAGTTCACTTGAGTCCAATAACCTGCAAAATCTTTAAACTCAGCTGTGCGCCTGGTACCCGCGTCGCTTTGCGCGTATGTAGGTACCTACGTAGCGTTCAGAAATACATCGCAGAAATAATTTAGAGTACCTATCACTTACCGAGGTTTACTTTATGCGATGCGGTGATGTTCTTAATCGGGTACTGGTTCTGTTCCAGCTCTAGGAATGTACTAGTTCATACACTTCACGAGACACGACACAAGGGGTTTTACCCATCACATAAACAGGTCACACACAACAGTAAACTTATTTGAATTTAATAAAAAAGAAGAGTACCTACCTAGGTACTGAAAAAATTATGCACCACACATTTACGTGTTTAACTCCGAGAACCGATCCAGCTCGCACGGTACCTACTCGTTCTCAGTAGCTACAGGTCTGCTTCGAAACGTTCGAGAACTTCGAGAATTCTCTGTTCCAAAGCAGTGAAGAACCTGGGCGGTCGCCCTTGTGAAGGAGTAACACACGAAAACTTTCATTAGGTATGGTTCACTATCTTCCTAAAACACTCCACAACGGTAATTACTGGTCTTCCGTCACCAATTTTTGTACACTGTACAGACGACCAACTTCTTGAAAACACAAAACATCATTTCATAATACTCGTTATTACAATAAAAATCCAACATCACGCAAGTTTATCACAACCAACAACAACACACACAGCAACTGACTGAACAAAAGAGAAGGAATTCTGTAAATTGGGAAATTGGGAATAATGTTGCCTAGTGCCAACTAGATTTTTGCCTAAAAAGTACATGTACCTATGTGCTCAATTAAAGTAATACGTGATTTTATTTTGCTTATATTTTGTTTTTTACTGCGCGTTAGGAATAATGCGCATAGCTTAGTACCTACTTAGTACTTTTTTAATCGTACGAAAATCCACACGGGGCTCCTCCCACTGCCGGAATCAGTAGGAGTGATTATGTGAGAAACAAAACGCACGGCCGTCACGGGCCATCAGTTGCCGAGAGCGAGGTAGCTTCTGGCATATCCCTCTCACCCTGGCTGACCCGGGTATATCATGGCCTCCACACTTCACACTCCACCACCCGGATAAGGAGGGGCACGCACTCAAAGCAGCCGTGCGCGGACCGCCACGGTATGCCCTCCTACTTAGTGGTTAAGGTTCACCTTACCATGGAAAATCCTAGGTTCGAATCCTAACCATTACATTACTCACATCAACTGTGAATCCATTAATAAATACAAGTTATTTAGTTTAGCTAACGATGTTGGAATATTAATAGTTTCTTTAAAAACGAATTCTGGAACTACTTACTTACACAATAGCCTATTGAATTAATAAAATGGATTCATAAGGATGACGAGACGCATAACAAACAAACCTCTTTTCGTTACAAATTATTAACTTGTATAATACATAATAAAATTAAAAATTGGGAAAATAACCCACCAATTTTTAATTTAACAAAATCTAACAAGTATGGCAACACTGATAGTAGTAGTAGGTAATATTTTCTTCGCTTTGCGGCTTCCGTCAAACGCGCCGCCATGCATCGCGGCCGCCGCCGACAAACGGATTAAGGGACATCAAAAGATACCGCGCCCGGGGATTCCCCTACTAATTTAGGGTAGTTGTACCGATTGACGTCCGTTTAAAAAATGTATTAGTAAAAATGTAGGTTTTTAAGCTATGACGTGGTGTGTTTTTTTAGTTGCGGATACCTACTTGCGGCAGCTAATTACATTTTTGTACATTTGATTTCCGTGCTGTAAGCGATCCTGATAATGATGAATGTAAATACATGTTTTGATGTGATTCATAAATCATAATCATCCGGGCTGGTTCCCGGTTGCATCCTAAGCTCACACTTTGGAACCCGGAGTTCGCTTATTATTTATTATTAGGCAGTTACAGCTTTAACGAGAGCGACTACCTACCGTGTACTGGCTCGGATCTACCACCAGTTAATTTTGCCTGGTGAGATATTAAAATTCAATAGCTTTACGGCAATTTTTGAGAAGCGGCTAACGATTTATTAGCAGTCAACAACTTGACAGTTAGTTTTGGCTAGCAGCAGTCGCTCTCGTAAAATTCAACAGCTACACAGCAATTTTTGAGAAGCAGCAGTCGCTTTCGAAAACACCAAGCACATTACAGTTATTTTTGTCTAGTGCCAATTGCTCCTCACCTTTTGTACCTTTTCCTTCCCCGCTCCCCGTTGGTTCTCCTTTTTCATAAAAGGTAGCTTATCCCGAGCTCTAAGCCAGTTCTATACCCAATTTCTTGGCGAACTTTTATGCACTCCTCTCATCATCATCCCCTATCCCCCCCCTTAACGCCCTCTTTCATGATAAGAAATAGCCTATGTCCATTCCCAAGCTCTAATGCATCTCTGTACCAAACTTCATCAAGATCGATTCAGTGGTTTAGGCGTATAAGCGTAACATACAGATAGACAGACAGATAAAAAGATTTACTTTCGTTTTTATACTCGTAATATTAATATGAAAATATGAATATGGATTAATTCAGTAAACTACATCTTATACTAGGAATGCAGAAAATAGTGGTATAAAACTATACTCCAAGGCAAGTTATTAGACCCTTCACCCTTTTTAGGTATAGGAAGAAATGAGCAATGAATTTTATTTTTATCATTTATTTTAGGGTACCGTAAACCTTTGTTATTTGAAAAACTTGAGAAACCGCTCTTACAACTTATGTCGTCCTGGTATTTTGAATATGGTTTTTAACACTTTATCGTGATATTTTTATGCTTCTAAAATGATTATTGCGAAAGTTTAGCATTAAATAGTATTACTACGGAACCAACCGAAATAAGGGGCGTGGCGATTTGAAATGAAAGAAAAAATATTGTATTATTACTAAATATTTTAGGGTACCGTGGTGAATGTTACATTAACGAACACTTTAGTAGAACCTCCTGCAGTCTATGTTATCCGGGTGACATGATATGTCTAGTGAGTTTTGTTTCCATTATCTTCATTAGAAATCAAGCAACCTAACAGATCAGAATCAAAGGTTGCCTAAGATCTAACGATTAGTACTATTGGACACTCGTGTAACGAACTTTTATCTTACGAAGGCGAAAGATCGCGTGACATGTCCAATTTTTAGAGTTTTAAATTAAATTGTGTACGGAACCAATTTTATCAAGTATTTATTAGGGGGGCGTGTCAGGGGCGTAGCTGGAAATTTTGAATGTAGGTTAACATTAGGTAAAGGATTTTTTGAGACAGTCTCATATTCAACATGAATGATTTCATAAACATAAAAATGTGTTCATAATACTTAAGTGGATGTTGTAATTATTCTTATGCTATTTTATCAACTTGCAAGCTGTTTCAGTCTCTCTTTGTCTGTTCTCATCTCAAAATGATGAGGGTGAGTGGAGTGATAGTGAGACTGTCTCATCAATTTTGATCGTTTGGTAACCCTACTGGGTTCAAATCGTAGAGTTCATTTGTAACAGCTGGTAACAGCGTCCTGCGGCCCTGGTTATTCTTAAGTGTTGTGCGTTTATCGGCAATTTCCTCATGTTTACACTTGATCGATAAAAAAGAAAATTGTTTTTCTACGTACTGACATGTTTGCCGGACTTGAGACCCCCGCCAGAATTTTATTTACCCGTAGTACTACCATGTGTCTTCGGCTTCGGGAGCGTTTCCCTTACACCCGTTATAACTCAACCGTTTTTAAATGAATCTGTTACATTTTAGCAATCGGTCATTTGCGTCTGTGTTATCTATATTTTTGTTATTATACGGTTCTTTATTAAACGTCACGTATGTTTATTAATTAGTGCATAAGCTTTCCCGAACCACACGAAAATCAGGAAGTCATTAAGACACAAGATGTAGTGCTTAAAATAAGAACATGGAAATGGGCTTGAACAGCTGGAAAAACCTGGATCAGAGTAGCACAGAGAAACAGCTGGAGAGTGTTGAAGGCCTTTGCCAAAGGGCACACGAAATCGACTATGTACCTACCTATTTGTAATTCAATGCACTAGATATTGTAAATGCAACAATCTGTCAATATCTATTAATAAAAAAAATATAAGTAAAGCTTTCCCGAAGAGGTCACGCGTAATCTCTGAAATAGTTCGTTCACTTTGAACTGTGTGATTGTTTCAGCCTTCAGTGTTCTTTTGTTTTTTTTTTTTTATGGCACGTCAATTTAATTTCTAAGAAGTTTTGTCATGTTGTAGGTACATTTCTATCATGAAATATGATCTATATTGGTCCTTTATCAATGATCAAGTTGTTCTTTGTATTGAAATACCTACGGTTTTGAATTCGACGTGTGTCCTTGTTGTAAAAAAACCAGGCAGGTAGATAAATTTGAGTAAGCGAAGCCGTAAATAATACGTTGAAAAGTGGTTCATTTTAATTGGTGATATTAGCGTAAATTCCTAAATGTATATTTACATACATCTAATATATAAAAATCAATGCGACTTTTCGTTGTAATTTTATAACTCAAGATCGGGCTCACCTATCCAAACCAAATGTTCAGGCTTTATTCGGACTATTTAGTAGATGGTTTATGTGAAGTTTGCACAAAATCGGTCGAGCGGTTTAAACATGGGCGAACTTGGGGCGGGTCAGCTAGTACATATTATAAAATTAGGTAAGTAACCCAGAAATTAAAGAGGTAGCTACTGTAGCAAAGTACCTTCTGAATTTAGTCAGGTTATCATAATATAGTTGATACTCAGCTTGAGCGTGTACCAAATATTCCTATATCTTGTAATATGTTATTGAGTGATTAAGATTATGGATTAAAGACAGACCACCTACCATAGACAAAAGATTGTGTACATAACGATAAGATTATCATTGGGTAGATAGTAGATATATAAGTAGGAAGGTCCTATAGTTCTCCTTAATACCTTATGTGTAGGGTATAGGCAGTTGTGAACCTAAAATGCTCTTAAATGCACTCTATAAGTACGCACATTACGCATTTTTGAGGATAGCACGGGGTGCAACATTGATTAACATTGTAAAATCTACCAATAATAGATTAAATTTAATTATAATTTATACTAGCAGACCCGCGCAACTTCGTCTGCGTCACCCTGTTTTTGCAACTCTCCTGCTCCGCACCTGTTGGTCGTAGCATGATGTTATATACATATAAACCTTCCTCTTTAACCATTCTATCTATTAAAAAAACTGCATCAAAATCCGTTGCGTAGTTCAAAAGATTTTAGCATAAGGGACATAGGGACAGAGAACGCGACTTTGTTTTATACTATGTAATATAATATATAAATATACTTCGAAACTCGATTCAAATAAACACAGCTAGACGGGGATATCGTGGTCCCTACACCCGAAGGGGGTCATCTCGAAAGAGAGGACTACTATCTCATCTCCGGCATCTAAAGACCCAAAGACGGCGTGCGTTTTAGTCGGTTCGAGTCCGAATAAACTTCCCAACCGGCTCCGGCGAGGGAGGAATCCGTGGGGATTTTTTGCACGATAAAACAAGGCCTCATTTCTCTTCCGACTTAGGTCCGAGATCCATGCCGATAACTATACCGAGTTTAGCAAAAACTGAGTGTTTAAATGCAAGATATAGGTCTATCGTAAAAAACAAATTGGTAAAGAGCAACTTGCACACTTTGTACCTCTAAGTATTACTAATAACTTTAATGATGAGAGAGATGGCATTATTATGTAGGTATTATAAAACTTGTGTTTTAGACTAGTTCGCTTGGAGTAATTACCGAGTCCTTTTGTTGTATTTTCTGTGCGCAAAATCCCCACGGATACCGCCTCCACCAAACCTGGTGGTGGTGGTTATGTCGGACTCGAACCGACTACAACGCACGCCGTCTATGGGTCTTTGACTGCCGAAGGTGAGATTATACAAGACATAATCTCTCGCACCAGATCAGATCAGTAAATTACTGAGTCCTAAAGTATTATCATCTAAGCTTGCTCCTGATATAGTCTCTATGCAATATTTGTCACACCTACGTCGACACCCACACAGTACATTTCGGCCATGTTTTATTTCGTTCGGAGAAATTCGGGAGCGTTCGTTTGGTCGTACGAACGAGATCATTGACCTAAACGATATCTTGTATAAATACGGTTTCTATTTGGGCGGAAAAGATAATAAAAACTAACTCACTAATAGTCAATCAATACATACCAAAAACTATTCTTTTTTATATAGGGCACGTCAATTTGACTTCACCTCACTGATGGTAACCTGAAGGCAAAGTCTCACGAAAGAGAGTCACCATTTACAAACACGTACAGTGTTACAATGGTGGTGCTCTGCTTGACGGTCTCATCAAATGCTTTTTCACGCACCGCATAAAGGCCCCGGGACTGTGAGAAGAAGGAAACACGTGAGCTGGTAAGAGATTTCGAGATATATGGTGCGGGAAAGAAAAGGCTCACCGAACCGCATGACTTCTTGATGGAATATTCTGCACCGTATGCGGGTGACATCTAAGCCCTGCACGTGTTGTCTGTTCTAGCTACTCTATAGCCCGCTACGCAACTTTTAGATCATGGACTAGCTCCACTGTGGAAGACCTTTGTTTTCAGGCAGTAGGCGTAAGGAGAAAACCCGACGTAGTAGGTAATTTCTTAAATACTGCCCAACCTAATTAGATTATTCTGGCGACTTCGCTTTCTCGAAGTTTTTACCGAGCTGAATAATCTGGGTTAACTAGATACATTCTTGAACAATTTCGAACGATTGCTTTCGTAAGAGGAAGGAAGCAACCCTTTCATTCGTTCGTTCCGTTCCCAGTGTGACATATTAGTTAAAAATAATCTTGACGATCTTGGCGTCATCCAATTTTACACCAAAACAAATGCGTTGATATGTCGAGAGCTTCACGATTACAACAGCAATAATTATATTTTATTAGTCCTAAAATAACGAGTATACAATCGTCAGTCGTTAATATCGATTGTGTTCAGAAATAGACGTGTAATCAAAACAAAATATTGGCGCCAATTCGTTACGCACGAGTATTAATATTTTCACTAAAAATAATTTTATTTGGCAAAACAGGGAAAAAATTTCGTTAATATTGAGGAACTATGAGTTAAAAGAGTGAAATTATGTTGTGAACGTCCATTTTGCTTGCAGTAGTAAATAAATCGACGTTCAGAGCGCAGAATGGGACAAGCGACTTCGCATGTTCGAAGAGAAATGACCTCAAACGACACAAAATACACTTAATTGAAAAGTGATTTTTGGTCAACTGTCATTGGCGCTTGAACCCTTTGTTAGCCATTCAACTTCATCCGTCGCTAAATTAATCGATGTTATGTTTTTAATTTTAACAGAAGAATCTCAATATCTGTCAATTTTCGCACGAAAAACATGAAAATACAAGGTCCTGAAAACTGCGTGCTAGCTGCAGTATGTTGATTCGTCTTAAAGTTCGATGAAATTGCATTGCAAACTGTCGTCTGACCTCTAAAAACAAGAGGAAATGCCTCAGAGTCTCACCCGTCAATCAGCAAGGCCGGCTTCGGCTCCGAAGATCTTAGTTGGGTCCATAAACACCGTAAATATACTTCAAACGTGTTTGATGACGTCACTGTATCTATGCTAGACTTAAGCGGTCGGCACACAGCTGTTCGCCACCATCAGTCTTGAATATGAACATGTGCGCAAAATGAGGTCAGCTCTCTTGACTAATTTGTTACTACATTAATTGTGTACGCAATGGATGTCTTAGTTTATTGTGTCGTGGCCAGAGGCAGTTCGTAAATAATATCCATGCATAATGTTATAAAAGCGAGGGTAATTTTGTGTCTACCTGTTACGCTTTCGTTTTTAAATGCACAGAATCCATTTTGAGATAATTTAGGTACAGCAGACGTTTTTCTATAGATATAGGTCATTAAACAGCACTTACAAACTTAAAAGTATATTAAAGGCTGCTTTGGCAAATGGAATACCGCTGATTTGAAATGCGGCACCAGCATGAGAAAACTCCGGCAAGTAACAGCCTTTTTTTGGTCTATTTGACTTAGTTTAAGTGTACGAATTTGTAGTTTGGTTTTTTATTTATATGGGGAGCTAGGTAAACACTTCCGCTTGTTGTATTTTGTTTTTTATTTATTAAAATGACAGTTGAAGTGGCAGGACGATTCCTGGGAAATTTAAAATGTGGGGTAGAATATAACGCACGAAACAAACAAAGCCCTCAGTCCCATCCAGTATAAAAGGAAATGCCTATAGATAATCCTGTGAAATAGGACATTACGTCATACATAAATATATAGACAATGCTTTGTCTGTCATGCAAAACATTTTTTGCATTACAGTAGGTAGACTTTTTCTATGAGGTAAACGTAATTAGAAGTTACCTGACTCATCTTAATTAATTATGGTCCATTCGGATACTGTTCGCGGGTAAAACTCATTATTCAATGGAATTGGAGGTATGTGCGCAAGAAATCATTATCTGACAGGGAAATACCGAGCTCATGGAAGGACTTGCACGCTACTTGAGGAAAAACTGAGAAGATACAGAAAGAAGTGACTCATTTGTATTGTCAACTAAAAAAAGAAACAAATATGTATGAAAATAAAAAATAACGTAACGAGGCCCTATGAGACCATAACGTAACGAAACCGTAACGAATGAGTAATGTAACGAGGCCCTAAAGTATGAGACCATAATGTAACGAGTCTGTAACGTAACGTAATGGTCGACGGACGATTCGATTTCTGTCTAAGTTATCAACTTGTTATAATGCTCTGTGACTTTCTAACGCCTAGGTTTTGTGTAAAGATACGTATGTCGCTCGCACACTTTTTTCCTCTAAGAATAACTTTATATGTTTTATGGTGCACATTGGGAGATACCTATTTCCAGTAGTGGACAGGTGGACTGCTATCAACCGGTATATGGGTTGCATTGTATTAAGAACTAGCTGACCCGCGCAACTTTCTGCGTCACTCCTTTTTTGCAACATTTTTCACTTCTACTCCTCACCAGTTGGTTGTAGCATGATGTTATATACATCCTACTAATCCTACTAATATTATAAAGGCGAAAGTTTGTTTGGATGGATGGATGTTTGTTCCTCTTTCACGCATAAACGGCTGGACTGATTTGGTTGAAATTTGGTACAGGGGTAGATTAGAACCTGGAATAACACATAACACATACTTTTTATCCCGGGAAAAGGTTCCCAAGGGTTGCGGGAACGGGAACAAAATTCCACGCGGGCGAAGCCGTGGGCATCAGCTATATTAATATAAACCTTCCTATTAAACCAAACTAACTACTATTTAAAAATCCGCTTCAAAATCCGTTGCCTAGTTTTAAAAATTTAAGCATACAAAGGGACATATAGGGACAGAAAACGCGACTTTTTTTTATACTATGTTGTAGTGATAATGGCCGAAGACAGAAATTGATGGAATATAGCTGCCCTTTTGCTCCATTTCAACAAACTACTTAGTAGATAAATCTGCAGAAATTAAAAACGTCACTACTAATGTCAGATCAAAACGAAAGAAGGACAAGGCTACCTAAAATATCTGAATGTTATGTCCCGCTTTGCTGAAAGTACCTTGTGCCTCCATACTGGTCAAGATAATAAACCCAGAATTACTTGTAACTTACTGGATATTAGCCAATTACGCGTCAAAACAAAGACAGGTGTATTCAAGGTCCTGGAAGTTTCTTACAGGACATGCTAACCAATCCTGACATCAGACTTGAACCTTCATAGCATTGCTTGCAGTTCCCAAATGATATTTAATGTGATGCGGTAAGGTTTAGAATCGTGTAGCAAGTGTGTTGTTGGGTTGTACATATGTGTACGTTGGTGTATGTTGTATATGTCTCGCGGCATATATCTTGAACCTAAGGTACAGAAGAAACTAGGCTCGCGATTGTTCTGCTATGATCTATATTTGGTGGATATGAACTCCTCTACAGTTATAGCACCCCGTATCATCTTGAAAAGACACTCAAAAAAACTCATAATACGCATGATTTGAGACGTGAACGCGACTTGGCGCGGGTTTGAATCTCATTCAGTGCAAATATTTGTGTACATGGCATTTGTCTGGGGGGGTTTCTATGTATAATATCATACATAGATATTTACAACAAACTATTAACTATTTATACGCTTTTGAGACATAACACAAACTATGTAGTTAATCTATGCTTACCACAGGTCTAGTTTGTGTCGATAGTCCTAGAATATAATATATGTATACCTCGGTACTGTTAATTATAATAATATAAACCTTCCCAAAGAGCGAAACATGTGCTCGGGACCTCTCCGTGAGTAGTGGCGCTGCCGCGCTGCCGTGAAACAAATTACTACACCACGGAGGCAACTCAAAAATGCTGTCAGTTCGACAGAAGAAGACTTTATTTAATAATATATTATTTATTTATTTTGGGTCCTAGATATATGCCGGTAGGTGTATGCGAAGTTTGTCTTGTCCGCAAGGCCGTCGTCCTCCTACGGTCACCCAAATAACAATGCTAATCGACACTGACTCATATTTGCATAGTGATGTACCTATACACATCACTAGGAAGGATCACACATCCACGACTAGGAAGGATTTCATTTTTGTTATAGTAATTTTACATGTTTAACAGGACTTCGATTCTACTAATTGTTAACCATAGTCACACGACTGAGATCATTTTCGACTTTATCTACATTGACTTAGTGTTCAAAATGAAATGAAAAAGAGTTTATTACATCGTTTCATTCACTCTACATAGTGCCATATAATTTTAAACTTTAACAGAATAAGCGTAGAGTAGCAATTTGAGTGAACAGCTCATTTCCACTTTTATTTTGATTTGATGCTATTCGGCTCTGCATTCTGATTCTGATTATTGCAAACACATATTATCTTAGGACTTCTATGAACTTAAATTCATGAAAATCGGCTCAGTGGTTAAGGCGTAAAATCCTAAGTAGTAGCTAAGTAGAGAAACTAATAACTTTATTTCTCAAGAAACTGACACGGTTACCGAATTCTACTGCATGCAAACAAATAGCAAGGAATATCGCGGGGCCAACTAGATAATTTGTTTATTTAGTTAAACGTTTGAAGAGAATTAGTGACAGCCTTGGTCTAATTCCGACATGGGATAAAATTATAACAACCGGCGTAAAGTGACACATTGAGATATCACACCGGATTACAGCTGTGGTTTTTCCAAGTTTATCGCAGGTTTATAAGTGCCCGGTTAATGGCAATGGGCTGGCCACCTATTACATTGGGACCTAAACATAAACTGGCGAAATGTGGGTGCTAGCACCTCTGGCTACCCCTTCGGGGATACAGGCGTGAGTTTATGTTTTTTTTTCCAAGCCTCTACATTCCCTATTGGGTTCTTCAGGAACTGCATCATAATGTTTTTACAGGGTTGACTGTACGAATCTAAAGTCCCTGGTGTTGCACACGTCCATAGGCCACGGTTACCACTTTCCATCAGGTGGGCCGTGTGTTTGTCTGCCACTATAGAAAACAATAAAATCTGACGTAAGTTCTGGATCACGATTCTACTAATTTTTAACCATAGTCACACGACTGAGATTGCAAAACTGCCATGGCATTTTCGGCTTTATTTACATTGCTATAAAAATCAAAATGAAATAAAAAAGAACTTATTATATCGTAGCATACACTCTACACAATGCCATTTAATTTGGATCTTTAATTGTGAAAGCATAGAGTCCAAAATTAATTGTCATTTTTTTGCAATCTCAATTAGATCATGTTTGATTGAGTAAAATCTACATATTGGTTTATTTTTGAAGGTTGTGGACATCACTAAAGAGTGACGAATACGTCAGTTGGTATTTGATTCATTTTTTTTTATTACTTAGTGATAGTGGGTGTAAGTAGAGACATATTATTTTATCTGTAATAGAAGTTTTTCCGTTTATGAACGCAGAACATGTGTGTTTTCTTTTTTAATGTTTTATAAAACATATTGGCAACATTTTACGACTTTCATATTTAGCAATGTCGGTTTAATTTAGGTTTTTTAATAGCTCTAAAAGAAATAAAATATGTTATAACCTGTATGTAGGTACCTACTAATTTAATAGTTATCTACCTACCACACAGTTCAGTAATTTCAAACATAAGAATTTAAAAACCCCCGGCACAAAAAATACCTCGAAAAAATTAAAAAGAAATGTAAAAATTTGACTAATTCCCCTTTCCAACAAACAAAACTACACCCAAATTGGTTCATCCGTTCGGGAGTTATAGCCCGAGAGCCCACGACCAAAACCATGTCTCATAGCAATACGGCAAAAACCCTATAAAATCGTTAGATTGTATGATTCTGAACCCGACTAGGTGTGTAGTAACGGTCGAAAGTGCGTGGGAGGCCAAAATGTCAAAAAAAAAAGACAGTCGGTATTATAGCAATACGTCTGATAGTGAAAATGTACATAGATTTTATATTTGTATTACGAAAAAGTTTGTTTTAAGACATTTTGCGCGTAGCATATAGCCTGAGCGCATTTTTGAAAATGTCAACAAATTTAGCCGACCTGTATCATAGCAATACGGATAATTTTTTTTTTCAACTTTTCGTATTGCTGCCATGATTACCAAAAACCTGTTTTCAGACACTTTAAGTGTAGCATATACTCCCAAAAACGAAAATAACGTTTAACGTTTCGACGACGATTCCGAATCCGACAGCGATTGAATACGAGAATATTTTGTAACTTTGAATAAACCGTTTTTTTTTCAACTTCATCCCAGTTTCCTTTTGTGCGATTTATTTCAGTTCTTCAAGTTCAATGTTACGGTTTCGGGTAAATTCTTTGTTAATTATCATCTAATAAATTCAGGGTCGTAACGTATTCATTGGTTTGTAACAGAAAATTCAAGATGCCTCAATACGATTTTTAAATGATATCTGAGTATCGCAAAGTTGTCTGATAGAGAAGGTACTACACTTAATTTGTCTGATATAAATTTTTTACACATGTGGACAACTTATTTTATCATGTCCAACAATTTTCAGACATATTGCTATGATACCGATCGGTAAAATTTGTTAACATATTCAAAACGGTTTACAAATTTATTGCGTTCACATTTCCGTCTGAAAATTGTTTTGTTCGCATCAAATAAACAAAATTTACTAATAAAAAAGATTTTCAGACGTATTGCTATGAGACATTTTTTTTGTCTCATTTTTAATTTTTTTAAGTGATTTTACGGGTTTGCGCTACACCACTAACGTCTGAAAAATATGTTTCCGGTATCTCAGAACTATTATTCAACTACAGTCTGCAAATCAGACATATTGCTATGATGCAGTTCGGTAAAATTCTTTGACAATTTTGAAAATTCGGTCAGATCAAACGCTACGCGGAAAATGTCTGATATTGGTATTTTCGAGTTCAGAATAATCGTATCTATCGATTTGATGCGGTTTTGGCCGTATTGCTATAAGACAAAAATTTTGGTCGTGGGCTCTCGTACTATTAGGGACGATGCCACAGACAGACAGACAGACAGACAGACACACACACAACATTGAAAGTTGCCGACTGTCCCACGGAACTTCGATCGAGCTTCTTCGATCTTCGACCACAGACCTCACCGAGCTAAATTGTTTGTGATAAGAGAGGTTTCGCGACGATATTGTAATGACCAGTTTTCGAACTCAGAACCTCTTTAAACCACTAAGCTATAGGTATTTATCGATGCCTAAACTTTAATCATTCTCTGAGCCTATTCCCAACTAAATTGGGGTCAGCTTTCCAGTCTAACTAAGATGCGGTTGAACTTCGATATTTTCCATGATGCGACTGCCATCTGACCTCCACAATCAAATTGGCGATATCGAAAGTCTGTAGTTAGGCGGACTTTTGAGGGCTCCAACTACCCGTAACGGCTGCCATAGATGTTGGTATGGCTACCGGGACCGGCAGCTCAACGTGCTCTCCGAGGCACGACCAGACCAGTGCAAATAGCTATATTCCTGCATACAAATATTTGTACTGAACGAGGATCGAATCCCCGCCTCCTGTGTAACAGTTGTGTTCACTACCGCCACGCCACAGAGGCTGTCTAAACTTTAATAAAATGTACTATTGATAGAAACTAAACGTATAGATTAATGTATACATATTAATGTTTTATGTTTCATGATATTGGACTACTTACGACTTCATTTAAATAAAACACAAAGAAACATGCCAATTTTAGCCATATGGGAAGCTTATTGTTTCAACCAGTTTGACGAAAGGAGGGTCGTGTTGTCAGGCGTGGTGTTAAATCACAGAGAATATGAATTTAATTTATGTCTATGAAGTGAAAATTATTGTTTATTAATAACTAACTATATACAAAATACATACACACCTATACTAATAAACTAATTATTGTAATAAAATTAATACTAAAATGAAAAAGTTAAACAAAAAAGCGTCGTGAAATTCCTCCGCGTCGCATGCCTCTTGTGGTAAGGTTCCCAGAAGACTGGCAGCATTGCCACGTTGTATGGCAATGCTTATTCTCTGTCCTAAAAAGAGGCCAGCCCTCTGGTCACGAGAAGCGTCGACCATACGCTTCGCCATTATTTATGTCTACCATCCTTGGGTTGGTTGGTTGGGTGGGCCATGACATAACTTGATAGTTGGACATGATATCAGGTTCGGCTCATGCTTACATCACCATCATCGTTGTGGTAATCCCGGTCGAATCCGAATCTCTACTCGGAGGCCGGGGTCCGCTTTAACTACTGGGCTTGAATCTGACTGCTTCGCAGCAGAAACTTTGATATTTTCCGTGAAGCGATTGCCATCTGGGCTCCACAACTTATAGGTACCTATAGGCGATATAGATGAATTGTTGAAATTTTTAAGGTCACCCCCAGCTCCGCGCTCATGGAGGACGGAGGTCTTTCTGTGACCTCCGATACCCGAGTCAGACCTGTGACCCCTAACAGTCAAACATTCCTCCCCCACACAAGTAGCTAATAATAAAATATCCTATAATCAAATTCAGCGTAGCAACTCAACCAGCCATTATAAGTAAAGTCGTTTGCATATGATGATAACATTACTTGCGTGATTCAGACGCAATCAGGTTAATTGTCTGCTAATCAAAGACTACGATGGTTCAGAATATCAATCAGGTTAACATGTTTATTTATTTCAAACAGACCATTGTTGGTAACCCTGAGTGTATAAAAATAGTTAGAGTTAATGAAGTGTTGGTTTGTAATTAAAATTGATAGCTTTTTACCCGACTGCGCGACGCAAAGGAGAGTATTGTGTTTATCAGTCTATGTATGTATGTATGTATGTATGTATGTATGTATGTATGTATGTATGTATGTATGTATATTTGTTTCTATGTGGCGTTCTAGAGCCTAAACGCATAAACCGATTTTGATGATTCTTACCTCAATCGATTCGTCTTGACCTTGCGAGTGTCACTAAAGACATGACAGTAATCAAAATTCACCACAGCGACCACCAGACGCCATTTTGTCAAAATGAAAAAAAAAATTTCGATGAACTATGTCAAGTGGGGTGTCGTTGAATAGGTATTTTAAAATCATATTCTGGTTTCTTTTACCATTTTTCATTTTAACTAATAGTTTAGGATATATAAACGATTTAAAGTTGTTTAACAAAACATTAATTCTCGCTAATTTTCTTACTTCAAGGATAAACGATATACAAACAAAAATAATATTTTGATAAAAAAATAAATTTTAAATGAATCGTAACTAAAAAGTATAAAATAAAAAAATAATTTAAAGAAAAACAAAAAACCCGACTGCCTAATTAACCTAACCTAACTAAAAAGAAAGAAACAAGCCCAGTAGTTAAAATTTCATACAATACTCACAGTCGGGGCCCATTTAAATTTTACCAATCACATCTTCCTAAGGGGCCCCGACTGTGAGTATTGTATGAAATTTTAACTACTGGGCTTGTTTCTTTCTTTTTAGTTAGGTTAGGTTAATTAGGCAGTCGGGTTTTTTGTTTTTCTTTAAATTATTTTTTTATTTTATACTTTTTAGTTACGATTCATTTAAAATTTATTTTTTTATCAAAATATTATTTTTGTTTGTATATCGTTTATCCTTGAAGTAAGAAAATTAGCGAGAATTAATGTTTTGTTAAACAACTTTAATTATTGATCTTGAACTTAAATAATAAAAGGTTATTAAGAAAGGAAGCTTTTTTTGGTTAATCCCGCTTTTTTAGAATCCCCACGGATACCTACCACCTACCACCCTTGTCAAAACCGGGTTAAAGTGGAACCCAGAAGCTTATTACGCGACCTCGACCCTTAGTTGCTCGCAGAAAGAGGCGTCGGCAGCCTACGCGCTCGCTCTCCGCCCCATCGTTGTGAACAAGGCGATAAGCGAAAGGACTGTCACTCCGAGGGCCTCTTCATAGGGTCCACTTCTTCTTCCACCAATTCCCTTTGTACCTTCGCGCCCTAGACGGCACGAGCCTACTTTGACTTCAGGGTGATCCGCTACGAACCCACAACAAATCCCACTAAAATGTACGCTATTTAATTCCTGAAATCTGCCTGCGAGCAATTAATGTCTGAGAAGGAGGCAGGAGAACGGTTTAGGACTAGAATTCGAGCCCCGAGTAGAGAAATGTGGCAATGGCATGCGCGAATTAGTTTGATCCATGCAAATAACTGATTTCTAGATTTTTTCAACTATGTGTTGAATGGACTGGTTTTGATGGGATTTTCACAGGTAAACTGCTAATTATTTGATAGTTAGCTAACTGGCTGTTAGCGCCTATGATTTTCTTCATAGCAGAGTTGCAGTAGCTGGAATATAGAATTGGTTTATTGTCATAGGCCATTTAATATCCTGATGGTTTACTGATTGAGTTATATACCTACTACTAATGTACTTATAGTGTAATTTATGAACGTTTTATTAATTTCACTTAGGTGGCCTAGGTAGATAAACACACGGGCCACTTGATGGGAAGTGGTTACTGTGGCATATGGGCGTGTGTGACATCAAGGTCATACTCATACTGTCAACCCTGTAAGAATCTTCTGAGGCCTTTCTTGAATAACTAAGACTCTTGCTAGCTGGTTTATAGTATAGGTTCTAGAATAATAGATAAATTTTCTTTATTTATCATCTTTAATTAATTAATTTCAATTATTTATTACACACAAAATCTGTATAAAAACAATTAATGTTCATCTTATTTAATATAAAATCTGTCATATATTATATTATATTATATTTAAGACTGTACCAAAACAATTTTGATGTTTCTGTATAGGAATTCAAAAATTCCCATATTTATTACTTTTATTTCGGTTGGCAACACTGACAAAACTGTCAGATCTAGGCGCCATGCGTGGAAGTCGGTTGAAGTGCGCTTGTGCATAGTGTGGTGCATAGGTTGCAGTTGAATAGGTTGGTGGGTGTCTGACGACTTTCTTGACCCTGGGCTGAGCGTGGTCTAGAAGATCTTCATTAACTTAAATAATAATAAGCCATTTCACATATTTATTTAGATCATACGGTTAAGAATTAAAAAATTGTTTAATAATTCTTTAATAATTAATATTAATTATTACACACAAATCTGTCTTAATTATCAATGGCAAAGATCATGGCATAAACGTTTAATGTACATTCTGTCAATATTAATCTGTAAGTATACAATTTTGGTGTAGCAACACCAATTACAATTTCATAACTACCATTTTCAATAATTTTATTTCGTGTGGCAACATCTAGCTATCTGTCACGTGTTGGCGCCAAGCGTCGAAGTGTGGTTGCGGTAGTTCCTTGCAGTCGACAAGTGGGTTGGTGGGGCTGACGGCCTCCATGACCCTGGGCTGGGCCTGGTCGAGGAGATCCTCGTTGGCGCAAATCACTCCCGCTAGGGTTGTCTTGCGGATTTCGGTTAGTTGATCTGTGTGTGAGAAAAAAAAACCCAATGAACATCCACAGATTTTTTTTTAAATAACCTAGGTGGCCAACAAGCCTACCTCATGGAAAGTGGTTACCGTGGCCTATAGTTCCTAAGTAACTATGGGCTTGGTTTCTTTTTAATTCAATTTTAACAGGTAACAAAGATTGTATCCTCTCTGAAGGGTAAATGAACACATTAGCTACATCCTTCGTGGCGTGGCGGTAGTGAACGCGACTGCTACGCAGAAGGCGCGGGTTCGATTCCCGCTCAGTGCAAATATTTGTGTGCATGAATATGAATATCTGCATTGGTCTGGGTGTTTCTATGTATAATAAATGTATGTATTTACAAAATAACAAGAATCTATGTATGTTTATCCGCATTCTAGAACCCGTAACACAAGCTAGTTAAACTATGCTTACCATGAGTCTAGGTGGCGTTGTGTAGATTGTCTTAAAATATTTATTTAAATTTAAATTTTGACGATTTCTTACCTAAAGTAAAAGCGAGGGTAGAATCGGAGCTCTCATACCAGAACCTGTCTCCCACCTTGAGCCGGAGGAACTGGTCCGCGATGAGGCAGCTGAGCGTGGGGCCCAGCAGGCGGCCCCCGGGGCTCTCCGCCAGGGCCCCCGAGTACAGGTCGATATCATCCACAGAACTGGCAGAAGACAAACATTACAGGATTGAGGGTCACCATTGCAGATACAAATAATGTTACAACGGCAGCTCTTAGGTTGAGGGGCTCATCAGATTCACAAGTGGATATAAGCTTTTATGGCGTATCGTGAAGACATAATCTTCTGAACGGTTATTTTCATACCACTTAAGTGGCAAATAAGTACTGGGCCCACTTGTGCTATAGACGTGTTTGACTCATCAGGGTGTCACAGATATTCATGCTCCCATCCCCATAGGAACCTTCTGATACCTTCTTTGGAGAATCCGATATTGTAGTCCGGGATCGGCCATGGTGTGTCCTGGACCTGGTGGCTCTACCAGGAGTAGGCAAGTTACCACCAAGGTAAGGAGGTCTTTTCACAATTGTAACAATGTCTTTACTAACCTGTATATAGTATGAATCCTGCTGTAAGACAACTCATCGAAGATTTCCTTTAAATCCGCGAAGTTCTTGGGCCTGGAGAAGCCGCAGTGTTCCCTCCACCAGGGGTAAGCAGGGAGCCCATGGTCGCGGCCTCGCTGTATGTTCAGCGACACCAGATCAAGACCACAAGGGCCAGTTTTCTTGGCCGCTGTGGTGTTGGCAACTACTGGGTTCTCGAAGAGATGGTCGCTGAGCTGGATTAGATGAGAACAGTTAATTTACAGTGGCAAGATATCATGTACTTAGAAAGCTTCTGAACCATTGACAAACGTTCTAAACCAGAAAATATTTTTTTTGGATTTCGCACAGGCGCTAAAATTACTGAATCGATTTGGATACGGTTATATTAGAATGGTCTGCAGACTGTGAAATGAAATGTGCCCTATCTTCGTTCGCATTTGATTGAGTGGAACCAGAGGTATGACCAAAAGTAATTCTGGAAATACTCTTGGATTATAACAACAGTTACGAGAGTATGGAGTTACGGAAGTACGGACAGATACCATACCTCACTGGTGACGTGCGGATCCACGGCATGCACGAGGGTATCCATGGCAGACTGGATGGAATCCTTGGAGCCCTTGGCGGTGTACAGCGTGTACGGGTTGAACAGCATCTGGTGAAGCTGCGTGTACTGGACAGTGCCCGTCTTAGTGTCTGTGCTGTGGATCAAACCCTGGAAAAAAATTTAGTTTTATTAATTTTTTATCTTTATTTTGGTGTTTTAAGGCAGTAGTAATTAATTGGGCCAGGGTTCCTGGGGAAGGGGTTTCCCCATTTAAAAGATTAACGTGGACTTACCATCTCTGGGGGTTTTCACTCTTACATAAAACGTATCGAATTATTCTTGATTGAATAGTCAATTACTTGGTACTTTTCTCTTTATAACAAAATTTATTAAAGCGATGAACCTGGTGACTTGGAGGAGCAACTTTAGGATGATAAACTCTGGGCATTTAGAGATGCATTAATGCATTAAACTGCAGGCAGAGTATTCTGCCAAATCTGCATAGATTTCTTCGGGTCAAGACAGTTTCTACCATTCCTGTTCCTTCTATCAGCACAAAAAAGGTAAGGATAGCGTCATGTGTTTCAGGCAATTGGGGCATCCTGCCAATCGTTTGGAATTTTTTGCACAATTCTGTTTAGACAAAGTGGATGAAATATGTCAGTATAATTTTCACGAGACAGGACACAGCGCAATAGACTTCTACACCTTCAGACAGTTTCTACCATTCCTGTTCCTTCCAGCAGCACAAAATCGGCAAAGGGGCATCATGTTGGATGCATCCTGCCAATTGTATGGATTTTCTGCACAATTCTGTTCAAGTGAACTGGAAGAAATGGCTCAGTATTATTGGAACCAGGCATGACCGCAGAGCAGACCCTTACTATCCTCAGCATACTCTCCAGGGTATCAAGGTACGTACCGGCAGCAGAGTGTGCGCGAACCGGAAGACTGCGGCGGCGAAGTGGTTGGCGATGGAAGGTTCGACGCTGGGGTCGTACACGTCGTCGTAGCCCGCGCTCGACACCGTCAGGTTTAGTGCCCACATCACGTCCGCGCCTGGAACAACCACGCGTGGAGGATGTTGTTGAGGATCATTGTTTATTTTTGTAGTTGATGAATAGACCAAAACAAAATGCTTTCGTCTTCTCAGGCCGGGACCGCGTTTCGAACAGGTGGTCTATTTGGTGGTTATAATTATAGAACAGTACCTATAGTCACTTTGACTTGTTAAGTGAAGCAATGTTATATGTTACGAATTCCGTAATCCAGTTTTCTCGATAGATTTTTTATCATTTGTGTACAACCTTTTTTGCTCACCATACCTATAATTATGTTTTATAAGTGGCAACACCAACACCCGGTTTCGATTTGTGATGTTGAAAGTAGGTACCTAAGAAGTCTTGGTAACTGTTTTTTAATATGGCAACTATACGAACTACGGCAAATAACACTCTTGGGAAATTTTCGTTCTTATCTCACAAAATTAAAATTTCATTCTTGACGTCAAGATTTAGTATGAAATTTGGTACCCGTTGGTCACATCATAGCTTGAAAACTATTTGCAGTATGATATTTACCAATTTCGTGAAGAATGTTCTGGAAAGAAAAAATGAGAAAACGGAAAGAGGCAGCGATCAGATATTATCCATATAAATTAGTTATTTAGCGCGAGAACAATAATATCGCGATGCAGGATCTGTAGTACCGAACTAATACGCCATGTTTTCGCTATATGGCGTTGGATGTTCGGTGTCAGCGCAGACCGAAGGGTTGTACTTAAGATAGCAGCTACATTTTTATTTCTCCTGTAAGTCTTACCAAGTATGTTAGGCAGTAGTTCTGTATAGGTGATATGCTGCATCTGCGCCCCTATGATCTTCCTGGTCTCCTCGAAGACCGTGTCGTTGTCCCACGAAGGGTTCAAATTGCCAAGGATGGTGGCTACCCGGTTGTGTTGGCGAGCCCAGATCAGGTGCATCGTGGTTAGATGCAAATTCTCGTTGGCTCGATCGTCTCCTGGAATAGACAACATTTTGAATAGAATGACGTATAGGAGAATTTGGAATGCTCATTAGATTTTTGGTCAGAGAATACCTCCTGTAACAGACAATTCGCGAGTTCCTTCTTTACCATTCTTTTTTTATTTTTATACCACTCAAGTGGTAGACAAGCTCGCGGCTCACCTGATGGAAAGTGGTTACCGTGGTCTATAGACATATAGAGAAGAGTGCAAGGGAAGGGGGAGGGGAGAACTCTTCCCACTGACTACACAAAACCTCTCCAATGAGCTCTGGCTACCCTACTCACTGCTGGAAACATAAAACAAAGTTATTATTAGCCGCGGTATTCTGTAGGTACTTCCCCAGTCGGACTGCTCAATTAAGACGAGCGATACCGTCTTGTACTACCTCCATTCTCTTTTTAGAATTTAAATCAATTTAAAATCATAACTTTCCGTCATGTATTCGTGAAGCATATATTATACACATATTATAACTAAGCAGTCGTCGAGTTACGTTATTGCTATTAAATTATTGTCAGGCGTTATTTTATAAAATAAAATCTGACAGTATAAGATATCCATAAAGGAACAAAGTGTACGAGTGACAAGTACTTTACACAAAACCTAGGCGTGAGAAAGAGACAGAGTATATGAACCGTGAACCGTTTTTTTATAAACCATTATCAACTTTGACAGAAATATACAGGATGTATCTAAACACTGCCGAGGCCTGAGGCCCCTGGTAGTAGGTACTCCTGGTACATATTGACGTAAAAATACGATTTGTTTTTTTTATTCATATTTTGTATGATACCGTTTAACGAGCGTTATTCACTCTCCATCGTGGGAATAACGCTAAATAAAACAAAAAAATATGAAAAATCATAACTCGCATTATGGGGCCATTTGTTTTTTAGCAGTGCCATTTTTTTTTAAATTATCTTTTCATTTAGCTTTACTGATACGATGGAGAGAAGATAATGCGAATAAAAAGCAATTGCCAAATCGTAATTTTTCTTATGCCAATATGTACTAGAGTACCAAGTGTACCAAGAGTACTACCACGGGTCGTTGGCTTCGGGAGTGTCCCTTACACCCTGTATATTGCAGTGACGTCTTTACACAAAAAGTCACAAATCACTGCCACAAACACTTTAAATTCGGTAACGCGGTAATGAAGGCATTTATCGGTTCCTTGATGATGAAGGAGTCTGATAAGGACATGATCTCACCTGACTCAAAGCAGTACCGTCCCTTTGCGTTCATCTCCGCAGTATTACAACTGTCGTTGGGGTCTGTAGAGGGGGGCAGCAGTTCCCTGGACCCCACGGTCAGCATACGCAGTAGACCCCCTGAGGAAGCGCGGAGTTTGTTCACGGTCTTGTTCTGGAAGCCGTATACGGTGGACGCGTCTATGAATGCTGTGGCTTGGTTTAACTGCTGGCGAGGTCCTAGGGCCAAGTTTGAAGGTTTTGTTAGAAGAATATTAGTTGTAGAGGTTACCAGTTTCCTTCCAATCCCTCCATTAGGGAACTAGAAAAAATACTGCAGTTTCATCAGCTTCAATTCCACCAAACCCGCCGAATCCTCCATCTTGCTCTAATTGGCAATTTGAATTTCGTTTGAGTTGCTTAATGTAAGAAGGGTCATAGAAATTGGTTCACCATGCAGTACCATAACATAACATTACATTACATAAACTCACGCCTATATCCCCGAAGGGGTAGGCAGAGGTGGAGGAGGATAGCACCAACTTTTCACCAGTTTATGTTCAGGCCCCAATGTAATAGGTGGTGAGCCTATTGCCACTAACCGGGCACTTATAAACCTGCGATAAATACACATATCTTCGAAAAGCATCGAAAAGTCATTGGTGTATACCATGGTAAAACCTGGAATCGAATCCGACACCTCATCTCAGCAGTCCATTACCCATAAAACTAGGCTACCGCGGTAAATTACCGCAGTACCATAAGACCAAAAATAAACGTCAAACTTCTGATGAAACTCAAAGTGACCCTTTCCTCTGGGTACCTCTATTTTCATTTTTTTTTATCTTTGGTACGTCAATTTGACTTCACCTCGCCTGATGTTAAGCTGAGGGCAAAGTCTCATGAAAGAGGGTCACCATTACAAACACGTTCAGTGCTACAATGGTGGGGCTCTGCTTGACGGCCTCATCAGATGCTTTTTCACGTCTCGCTTAAAGGACCCGGGACTGTAGGAAAAAGGAAACACGTGTTCTGGCAAGGAATTCCAGGACTTAATGGTGCGGCAGAGAATACTCACCAAAATGACAATTAGTAGCTGGAGCGGACCTCACGAACTCCATACAAGTGATGTTGTAGTATTCGTAGAAGGGGTCCTCTGGAGCCAGCTCCACCGGGAAACATTCCGGGTGGTTTGGTAGGGCAGGGTCGCAGCACGACAGGGCGGAGCTGTTGGAGCCTGGTGGTGGAAGAAACTGGGTTACTTGAGGGTATTCATAGTACCTATTTCAGAATGACTTTTATAAATTTAATATGAATTTTGGATTCACTTGGTCACACCATAACTGGAATACTACATGTGTGTATTACCATCTTTTACTAAATTCTTGAAGAATATTCTGGAAAGAAAAGTTAAGGAAGAAAACTAAAAGTTGCGGTTGAAGCTGCGGCGAACAGCTATTTGTAAAATGTGAATCATCAGCGCAAATACAATAATATCGTGATACAGGATCCGTAGTTTCGAAGTAGTTCGCCATGTTTTTACTAGATGGCGTTGGACATAATAATAAATAAATATATTAAATATGCTAGGACAATCTTCACAACGCCACCTAGACCCATGGTAACCATAGTTTAACTAGCTTGTGTTATGGGTTCTAGAATGCGGATAAACATACTTAGATACTATTTTGTAAATACCTACATATTATACATAGAATCACCCAGACCAATGCAAATATTCATATTTACACACAAATATTTGCACTGAGCGTGAATCGAACCGACGCCTCCTCGTAGCAGTCGCGATCACTACCGCCACGCCACGAGGGTGTCATTATACAATGTGTGTGTCTGTGTGTCTGACTATATAAAACGTGACGTCAATACCTCGACGTCAATATGACGACCTCCGTGGCGTGGCGGTAGTGAACGCGACTGCTACGCAGGAGGCGCGGGTTCGATTCCCGCTCAGTGCAAATATTTGTGTGCTTGAATATGACTATCTGCATTGGTCTGGGTGTTTCTATGTATAATATGTATGTATTTACAAAAAAAAATGTATGTATGTATGTTAATCCACATTCTAGAATCCGTAACACAAGCTAGTTAAACTATGCTTACCATGGGTCTAGGTGACGTTGTGTAGATTGTCCTAGAATACAGTTCCTGAAAGTCCTTGGTGATTCATTAGCCCTGAAAAAGTTCGTTGTGGTGTCATGATATGGTGCATATAGCGGATTGCCTACCTTTACTAAGAGCGGTGGCAGTAATATCGTGGTCCAGGAACTGCCCCCATACAGCGAGCATGACGGTGAAGCTGGAGTCATGCGCGTAGCTCGGCCGGTGGACCGTCACGCTGACGTCACGCGCGCTTGGTAGCGGTTGACCGTTCACGCCGGCTCGGGGGGCACTGATACCTGCAATATGGGGAAACACTGGTCAAAAACCATAAAATTATCATCGTATGATAAAAGGTGAGTATTTTGAAGAGTTCTTTCAACCATCTCTCATCATTCCGATACAGAACAATACCAGTAGCACTAGCATGAACTTCTATCGAATTCGTAATGTAAAGGTTTCGAGAGAACGGAGCATTGTGATTGGCAGTCTGCCTCTTGTGAATCTGTGTGCGTGTGTAGCCCGCCAATCGCAAAGCTCTGCTACTGCTTTTTTATCGTGTGGATACTCCCTCCGCCAAAGTCGGTGGAGGTGATTATGCCAGACTCGAACCGATTAAAACGCACGCCGTCTATGGGTCTTTGATTGCCTGAGGTGAGATTATACAAGACATATCTCTCGCACCCCGGCAGACACGGAGACATCTCTTTGAGATGTCCGTGTTCCTCTAATGTGGGAACAATGGTGTCCCTATCTAGCCCCCTGATATGGAGAGACGCTTTTTGCGTCGCTGCTGCTGCCTGCTTCTGCTAGGATGACAGGCGCCTCCATCCATCACCAGTAAAGTACTACTAAATTACACAAAGCTAAATTTTGTCTTGTGTACATAATTGTATAAATTCAAACCTACACAACCAGAATGTTGTGAAAATGATGATGATTACAAGTTAAATGCCTTTAAACAAAGTCTGATACTCTCCAAGATGTTAATTAATCGTGCGTGTGCGGCTAAGCACGTAGTTAATTTCCTTGCGATTTGCACCGCATATCAAGCTGCATCTTTTTTGGTTACGAATTTCTTATGGGTTCACCCCCTTTTACGTTGGACCGAAAATCATAGTTGGCGAAATGTGCATGTTTATACATCTATGCCTACCTCTTCGGGGATTACGGGCGTGAGCATAATATATGTATTTATATGACATTGTCTTACCATCAGCATAATCGGCGGGTATAACTCTTCTGAATGGTGTATTGGAGACCCCCCACTTGAGTGGATTTTTCAAGTTGTTACACGAGCCGTCGATGGAGCGATACCTAGACAGTTTGCACGGGACAGGTTTGTCCAGGCAGTAGGGGGGCTCGCGGAAGGACCCGCCGAACCTAGGCCCCTCGCCGACACCACCCTCACGCAGAGAAATATCTGTGCTGGAATGAGAATGAAAAAAAAAACATTCAGCAATATTTGGGGACCATTGGTTGTGGAGGTCGGAAGGCAGTCACTTCACGGAAATTATCAAAGTTTAGTCTCATAACAGTTAAACTGGAAAACCGACCCCAACTTACTCGTAGTTGGGAAAAGGTTCAGAGAATCATGTCTAGCAAAACAATCACTATCACTACATAGTATAAAATAAAGTCGCGTTCTCTGTCCCTATTTTTCTTGTCCCTTTGTATGCTTAAATCTTTAGAACTACGCAACGGATTTTGATGCAGTTTGTTTCAATAGATAGAATGGTTAAAGAGGAAGGTTTATATGTATATAACATCATGCTACGGCTAACAGGTGCGAAGCAGGAATGAAAAATGTTGCAAAAACGGGGTGACGCAGACGAAGTCGCGCGGGTCAGCTAGTATTAGATAAGTAATTTAAAATACGTAGACCTAATAAGTATTAATTTTAGTAAGGACAGTGACCGCCGGTGGTCAGTGAAGTGTTATGAAGCCGGACCAACGCCAGTATCTATTACGCGGTTGTATAGTCTATATCGCGTTACACCTCTACCGGCATCCGCATGCCCTAATTATTGTAAATTTGATACTTTGTCGACGATCGATAACGTTAGGAGTTAGAGAAGTTATTTATAGAAAGGACTCGTATTGAATTCGTTTGGTAGCGTTCCCGTGGTTTGCACTTCGCACTTGCGGAATATTGCACTGAAATCATATCTCCTAGGGTGAGAAGAGGTCTCCTACTTGCTTTGAGGGGTGCGAAACAAAACGGCAATTTCATATGTCATCATCATTCCCTGAACCTTTTTCCCAACTCAGTTGGGGTCGGCTTTCCAGTCTAACTGTGATGCGGCTGAACTTCGATATTTTTCGTGAAGCGACTGCCATCTGACCTCCACAACCAATGGTCTAATGACCAATGGCGATATCGAAGTTCCAAGTTAGACTGGTTGAACTTTTCGAACGGCAATTTCATATGTAACGACCTAAATTATTTACCATTAGATAATGAACATCCAATATAAGTTTTTCAATGAGTTGTGAGCTTAATTTTCTCTGATCTATTGTCATCGAGAGTAGTAAGGGTTAATTCTCACTTAAAGAGTAGCAGCACAGCAACTAGTCTGTCTCCCTCCTTCTCTCCTCCCCTATTGCCTCAAAAGAGTAGGTACCATTCATACTAATCTATTCTACTTCTGGGCAATTATTATAAACTGGTGAACGTTTATGAGGTTGGAGGGGGTAATCTCTGGACTACTGAATCAATTTTGTAATTTCTATCAACAATAGAAAGTCAATTTTCAGCTACTAATTATTATAAGTAAATGTGAAAGTAACGCTATCAACTACGCTTTTATCACTGAACCGATTTTGATGGAATCTAGTATAGAGATTGATTAGAACTTGGCAAAGAATTGTTAGCGGTTTTTTAACACTATTTAGGCGGCAGATCATGTAGATAGGATTGGAGGGGGGAGGGGGAGGTAAAAGTAAGAGGTTTTCTGTGTTGTCAGTTCAGATGATAAAGTACAGTTTCTAGGTCTTCCCACTGATAACACAATACCTATCCTGTTAGCTCTGGTTAACCTACTCATCGCTGGAAACGCAACACAAGGTTATTATTTGCCGCGGTAGAATATGACGGAGGTACTGCCCCAGTCGTTCTGCTCAATTAGGACAGGATACAGGGGTTTATACTATTTTATAACATTCTGGTCATAGAAATAAATAGCTAATCTAGAGAAGTCTAGCTTAAAAAGTCGCTACCGACCGCGTCTCTTTCAGTGGGAACTGACCCTTAATATATAGCGGTCAGTCTCCAATTGAAGAGATCTCGTCGGCCGGAAGACATGGCCTATACGATAATATATTTGATGAATGATTGTTTGTGATGTTATGGCTGTTTGCTCCCTACCATCTCCTAAATAAACAACTTATCGTTGTTACTCCATTCTATTATGATGATAATTCTATCCCACTAATATTGTAAGTGTGCATGTACTTTGTTTGAGCATATTTTCTAGAACTGGTCACGGGTTCAAGTCCGCTGTTGAGCATTCGGTGGCTGAACTTTGATATTTTCCGTGCAGCGACTGCCATCTGGCCTTCACAACCTATTATAGGAACTTTTTAGGGATGCAACTAAGTACGTGTAAAGATGTTCGTGTGATATCCGATAGCGATGGCTTAACATTCTCTTTGTGGTACGACCAGAAAAGTGTAAATAGCCATATTCATGCATACAAATATTTGCACTGAACGGGAATAGAACCCGTGCCTCCTGCATGGCAGTGGCGTTCATTATCGCCATGCCAAAGAGGCCGTCGTCGTCGTGTATCTAAGAATTGAAACATATTATGATCACCTAATTAAATAGTTAAGTTATCGATATCAAAAAGGTGGAGGAAGTTATTCTTAAATAATACTGATGAGATACTAAACTAACAAGATATAGGTAATTCTATGAATTGCCGATCGTGTTATTAAAACCTGTTGTTTTAAATAAACATGTCGGCATTATTTAATCACCTATCCGTTTTTGACATAACATAACATAAAATCACGCCTATATCCTCGTAGGGGTAGGCGGAGGTGTTAGCACCCACATTTCGCCAGTTTATATTTAGGTCCCAATCAATGTAATAGGTAGCGAGCCTATGGCCATTAACGGGGCACTTATAAACCTGCGATAAATACACACATAACTTCGAAAAGCATCGAAAGGTCACTGGTGTGTGCTATGGTAAAACCTGGGATCGAACCCGAGACCTCGTCAGCAGTCCATTACCCATACCACTAGGCTACCGCGACTATTCGTTTTTGAGTTCATCTAAATAATGACCATGTTTTGTTAAGTTCTATTACATATTATACTAGGCACTTTTCATTTCTTTAAAGAATTTCTCTATGAAATTTCTCTATGAAATATTGAAAAACAATAACATAAGGTGTGGACGTGTTCTATGGCACTCTTTACGGGTACTTCAATAACTGATCTTAACTGATCTAACTGCAGTAGGTACTTTGATATCTCCAATGGGTTTTGAAGATCCGATGGCATTCGCGGCGCATTTAAACTGGGAAGAACAGACTCCGGACGAGGTGACAGCTTCGAATACGACAGGTATTATTCAAGGATGATTCTCAATCCTTACATAGAGTATGATTTCAGCGATATGGTTGCCCATTGTACGTTAGAACAACTGTAACTACCACTACTTGTTTTTGCTGTAAATTTCTTAGTATACAATAAAGAGATATCTGTATGAAAATAAGATGTAGATTCAAGCAGGGATGATGATGATAACGGATCCGCCATGGTCCTAGGTCCCCGGGGATCTATATTCATCTAGAAACTTATGGGTTCGAGTCAACCTTTATTACTTGTCACTACACTAACTGAATTCACTCTTTCTTTGTTAAAATAGGTATCAAAATATCTGCACGATAAACGATAACCCTAATAAAGTTAAGAAGAATACTAAGGCAACATAAATACAAGTCTTTATTTGAGTTATCTATGGCAAATTAAATGTTATGAACTCAGAGAGAACACTACAACAACCTGTATTGTGTAAGTTGATAACATCATATTTATTACGATAGGACATCAATTTGGAAACGCTTTCAACACAGTTTAGTATATTTATTTATAATAAAACTGAGTATATGAGAGCATATTACTAATAACCGGGCACTTTTAAACCTGCGATAAATACACACATAACTTCGAAAAGTAGCGAAAAGTCATTGATGTGTGCCATGGCAAAACCTGGGATCAAACTTTTTTTTTTTCGTCTCAACGTATTGTATTATATTGTATTGGACTCCTTTTTCCGCACCTAGCCTCCCTTTATGGGCCATTGTACGTCGTGTCGTCTCAACACATATTGCATTGGGATCTAAACATAAACTGGCGATAGACTGGATGCGGAGGGCGGCGGATAGGGCGCTGTGGCGCATATTGGGAGAGGCCTATGTCCAGCAGTGGACTGCGATAGACTGATTGACTGATTTATAAGGGAAATGGCATCGTGTAAAGTGAATTACATGACGCACGGAAATCTTTCTCATTTTTTTTTATACCACTTAGGTGGCAGACAAGCACACGGCCCACCTGTCGATAAAGCTGAAAATTCAATGGCCGTTTTTGTAATCTCAGTGGTTTGACAATGGTTACCAATTAGTAAAATCGAAGTCCTGAAATGAAGAATGTAAGCACAGAAGCAGAAGGCGACCATCTCTGCCAACCCTAAAGACAAAAATGTGTAAATCACTGTTTAAAACTTACCCCTTAGCTAAGACTCTGGTAGCTACTTCTATGACATATGCATCACTGGCCAGGGGTTTCACGTCAGCCTTCGTAGAAGCGGCCCTTTGAGCCCTGTGCGCTGGAGTGGCATTTTCGAGTGGTTTCCTTAAGTGCTCAGCCTTCATGAGATCTTTTAGAGCAGTTTTTCCTTTAGTTATAGCTGCAGTTATATTGGCCTTGCTTGGTGGTTCGCTTGCCCATTCTGCAGGACTGCGGTCTGGAAGAAAATTGGCTATTATAGTTGGAATTTTGAGGAGTATTTAGGAGGTGGTTTATTAGCTTCATTTGGGATAACGTGGTTCCTACCTAAGGAGGTCATCTCGAAACCGAAGTGAGAAGTGAGTGACCGAAGACCACAGCGGAATTAGAAGACTCGAAATGATGTCCGGTTAATCCAATATACCGATTCCTCGGGGGGCATTCGTAGAGATACGAGAAAAAAGTTTTATTACCTTCATCTTAACTCATCATTATCATCTTAGCATTAACTTCGTCGTATCTCGAGACTATATGCTTTACAATTTAGTTAATTTAGTCAAAAGCATAGGTCGACGACTAAGTCTTAAGATCTGGTGACTCTCGCTCCGGATCGTACCTGCTGCAAAGGCTAGCCATTGCAATCCAGCGCGGAATTTCGGTCAGTGTGCTGGGCTTCTTTGGACCAGACACGACCCAGGGCGGGTTATTTACATGACATCGACATCTATTTAACAAACTATTAATAACATAACATAACATAAACTCACGCCTATATACCCGAAGGGGTAGGCATAGGTGCTGGTACCCACATTTCGACAGTTTATGTTTAGGTCCCAATGTAATAGGTGGTGAGCCTATTGCCAATAACTTACAAACCTGCGATAAATACACACATAACTACGAAAAGCATCGAAAAGTCATTGGTGTGTGCCATGGTAATACTAATATATATTAGGTCCTCGGGTCCTCGAGAAAAGGGCATTGCGTCAGAACCTTTGATCAGCAGATGCATTAGATAGGTGAATTCGTTTAAAAAAAATCATTTCATTTTTCATTTTCGTAGGTATATTTCATATTCGAATGTACTGACGGAACAATAAAATTATTTTAAACCATTTATAAACACTTCGTGACGTTTCTATGGAGGTGCATGGGGAGCGCATCTCGGTAGACGATATTATCTCTTATCTATGTTAAGCAATACTTACTTTGGTTTTTGGTGTCTTGGTTTCATACATCTGATTACGTAAAATAGTTTTATTAGAGTTATTTATCACAATTGCGGTTTGTAACAGTGTAAGAAAGACATATAGGTATTAATATATTTATATTTCTTTGTTTAATTAAATATGTATGAAGTATATTAGAAGGTATAAGGCTATATTAGAAGGCACAAGAATATGTATTCGATATCTAATGAGATTTATTTGTCTCCATAAACTACTATTTCAAGTAAACAGCAGATTTGGTAAACGTGATAAAGATATGACGATCGAATGAAGGCCTTACCATGGCAGGAATTTAAAAATAATAAATAGGAATGTTAAAATTATTCAATATGTTATATTGAACATGAAAACACAGTCGTTGGCCACTCGTGCGTGTGTGTATGTTTCTCAATGATTAAATATTTAATGGTCGAAAACAAGTTTACTTACTTATGTAGTATAGTTTTATTTATTTAGTAGTGATTAATAAAATGTTTTGACTGCTAAAAGTAATGTTTGTAAAGTAAGTAACTATGAAGACATAACTTGGAGATGAATATAAATACCCCACAGCACGGCATCTTGGCCCTAAATCACGAGAAAAACGAGACCTTATTTATTGTGCGCTAAATCCCCACGGATGCCACCTCCGTCAAAATCGGTGGAGGTGGTTATGTCGGACTCGAACCGACTAAAACGCACGCCGCCGACGTCTTTGAATAACGGAGGTGAGATTATACAAGATATATCTCTAGCACCCCTGCAGACCCGGGACCATCTCTTTGAGATGACCCCCTTCCTCTAATGTGGGAACCATGGTGTCCCCAACTAGCCGATACTACTTGTCGATATATTTTTGGTATTGTGGGTTTTTGAAATATTTAATTAATTTTTTTAAATGGTCTAATTTTTTATATTTTAAATCAATCGATACCTGTTAAATGTTAAGTGTACCTACGGACAAGCAGCAAGGTTACGTTCATAGTAAACATTAGTAGGTTTCTACTTACATAATAATAATATATCTGTTACATATATCTAATAAAAAATGACTAGTTGACCATGGGATAAAGATTACTATTCTGTAAGTAATTAAAACGATAATTTTATAAATATTCTTATCAGATTGCAACAGATATTATCTATAAATTCAATTATGTTAATATCTAATTTATCTACTGCAATCTGGCTGATAAGCATAGGTGTTATGATCTGATAATCTGTTATTACAGAATCAGATATAATAAATTCTGAAGCTTATCTTTAAAACCTAAACTATTTTCTAGCTCTGACATATTATCTGCGAAACGCGAAGTCAATTTTTTTCATCTCTAAAGATAATGCCGGTGATAATATTTATATTGGTCTATAAAAATTGGTTCCCATGTTGTTATGTAAATCTACTATCTATTGCTTTACAATATTGTTTATCTACATACTAGAACACATATTAGGTATAAGATGTGCTTAGATAGGTTAAGTCAGCATCTTCACATCTTCCGAGGGAAAAGTCTTGTGAGTAAGTACCTAATAAACATTCATAGTTGGTCGGCTCATTCTGCCTGAAAGGGACTAGTCGCCGGTTCAAATCCTGCCGCGAGCATTTCCTCTATCCAATTTATATCAAGGACTCACCTTTAAGGGGCCACTTGTTGTCCAGCAAGGGGGCTAGCGTTGGGGGCATTCCCTTCAGGATACTGTCACCAAATGCTCTTTTCCCGGCCACAGGAGACATTCCCAGCAGTGTTAGGTTCCCGGGTGTGGGAACTGTCGTCATTGGGATGCTATCAGTAGTACTAATGGGTCCAGGAGTACTGCTGTCTCCAGGAACGGTATTGTCTTCATTGAGATCGTTGCTTAGATTGTAGGATATTGTAACGAGTAGACCTACTATAAGTATTGCTCTGTGAACAAACATTGATAAAATAGGTCTTTACATATGAAATTGCCGAAATCTAAATTTTGCTGTGCTAACCATACTTTAGTTGGTACTATGAAGTAGGACGAAACAGGAATCAATTAATTTAATATGGGGCAAAAGAGGTATTCTTTGGTATGTATGACGAACAAATGGGGCCAGTGTGGAACAAATCGTTCTTACAGATTCATGAGTTCGTTATTCCTGTAATTTAATAGCTTTTTCCATTATTTACATTTTGTTTAAAAGTTGATTTCAAGATTTTACAACTCTGTATTAAATTTTGTTTTTATTGGCCGCTTGATAAATTAAATTCGATCTTCAAAAACTGTACTTCCTAAATGCTATCTATTTTGATGATAAATTTCCTATTACTTTTGTACAATTGTCACTTCTCAAAAATGTAATTTTTGTTGATTGCTTAATGTTGTCTCATTCATAGGTATACAACAAGAATTACAAAATTTGGATTTGTCATTCCTAAAAATATGCAATGTTAGTATTGAAAATTGGGTTTCCTCCAATTTCTTGAAACAAAACGGCAATTTCATATGTAACGATCTTATATTTAAAAAATTAAGCGGTACATGAAAAATCATCTGATGTCTGGCAATACTCACATGATAAACACACAAATGGCACATTGCATGTGGTGCAGCCGTTTCTGATATCGCCTCACGAGGCTGGACTCGAACACGTACGTGGGCTGCACCAGCGGCGTCCTCTCCGTACTTGACGGACCTCCCTGCATTTTCACCTAAAGGGACAATCAGAAATCAAGATTGGTATCGTGAACGAAGAAATATGCCGACATTGCAAGGAGGACGTGGAAACAATGAAGCACATACTGTGCGAGTGCCTTAGGAAGATATCGAATGGATCTACTCGGGAGGGGTTACCGTAAACCAGAGGATTACATGCACCTGCAATTGAGAGGAATAGCCACCGTGATAGAGAGGGCTATCCCTCCACTAACCTAGGAGCCTGGATGGGGTCGACACAAAGGATCCAATAGGGTCGAAGTGTCCGCGAAAGCTCCAGAGCACGCACCCCAATAACATAAGATAAGACAATGAATATTATGTTGGGCGAGGGAAAGGAACCACTCATTCCCCTCTCCCCCCAATACATTTCCTTGTAATTTTTTTTCCACCACTTCAATATTTTATAATTAATTATGTATACGTAAGACAGAAATATCAATGTATCAATCCTACTAATATTATAAAGGCGAAAGTTTGTTTGGATGGATGTATGGATGGATGTTTGTTCCTCTTTCACGCATAAACGGCTGGACTGATTTGGTTGAAATTTGGTACAGGGGTAGATTAGAACCTGGAATAACACATAGGCTACTTTTTATCCCGGGAAAAGGTTCCCAAGGGTTGCGGGAACGGGAACAAAATTCCACGCGGGCGAAGCCGTGGGCATCAGCTAGTTGTATATAATTGCCAAATTCGACATCTATTCATTCTTAGAATTGAAAGATAAAATCTTTTATATGTCTGACTTATTATAATCGAAACATTTATATACAACGAGGGCTTTGACAATAGTTAGCAGTGTATTAGTAAGGTTTCATTATACTAATGATCTAAACCTGTTAATTTTCATGAAAAGCTATTATAATGTTAGATAAGTACTTGTGAAAAATGTAAAATATAGTTAAGTTTGCTTTCAACAAAAAATTTGAACTGACCGCGGCTCTGCCTGCTTTGCCTTTTATACTAGGTACTTTTCCTTACTGTCATGACAAGGGAAATAGTTAGCGATATTAGTGCCAATGTATAGAAATCTACCGGATCTATTGAGATATACGATTATTGCTTCGCTACCTTGGATGGTAGCGTGATGATTTTTAACCATGTTACTCCTAGTTATTGTAGCTTTTTATAGGTGAAAGAATTATTGAAATCGGTCCAGTAGTTTCGCAGTATTCGTACAAACAAACAAAATAAAAAAACTAATTTTACCTCCTTATAATATTAGTGTACTTATAAAGATGTATTATTTATTGTCATTTACATCTGATCTATTTTAACCGGTTTAAATAGGGTATTTATGAGTTTATTGCATGAAGAGCACTTGATTGTATTAAACAAATATAACATAATATATGTATATGTTATACAAATAACATTATTATCCAACTTGATACAAAATAACTTTTTTAAAAATTAAACCCCAAAACAGTTTGGGAATATAAAGCCTCATAACTGACTTTTTATTACTTATAAATTATTTTTGTATCTTATCATGTATTATTTTTTAAATCATCATGAGCTAAGGCTAATTTATAGTTTGGTCACAATATCAAAATCGTAATTATCTAATTCGGGAATCAAACCCGCCATTATGAACAGCAAACGTATTCGTATACCAACTTCGATTTCCCTCAAAACTTTTTTAGAAAAGATTGTAAATAAAACAAATGAGGTACGTAAATCATATACCTACCATCTAAACACCATATCCTGTCCACTAAGATCCATTACAAAAATCCATTGATGGATCTTTTTACACTTTTATGTCCACTTTAATCCTCGATCCTAGAATATATACAAAATGGATTTTTTAGAACCAACGTGTGTATTAAAATCTATTATAAAGCCACATGTACAGTAGCCATTTTCAATAAATGAACAAAGAATATAAATAATAAAGTTTATATTCAACAAATTTGAACTAAGTAGGTATCTATAACCTCTATACTTATTTATTTATTTTTTTTATTTAATATTCTAGGACAATCTACACAACGTCACCTAGACCCAAGGTAAGCATAGTTTAACTAGCTTGAGTTACGGGTTCTGGAATGCGGATAAACATACATAGATACATTTTTTTTTGTAAATACATATATATTATACATAGGAACACCCCGACCAATGCAGATATTCATAATCAAGCACATAAATATTTGCACTGAGCGGGAATCGAACCCGCACCTCCTGCGTAGCAGTCGCGTTCACTACCGCTACGCCACGGAGGTCGTCATATATATTATAACAAAACAAAAAATAATCCTTGTCTCAGATAAGGGAAATCAGTGCTGAGACATAAAGAGCTGTAATGCTGAAGTTGATTTAATTTTTTCCAGATAGTCCATAGCACTGCACCCTGCTTGTATGTCGTCTTCTTATGATATTTAAATCCGTCATATAATATCCCTTTTTTATTTTTAATATATTGAAAATCGGATGGTTCCATGACGAAAAATGAAAATAAATAATTATTTTGTGTTGTTGCAATTGACCTATGACAATTTTATTGACAGCGACAATACATACTTAGTTGTTTGAATGATTCAGCCAGTGAAGTTAAAGTTGATAAAGAAAATTGCATGTGTCACCGCTTTACTTTCATAATAGATTTTAATAGACACGTTGGTTCTAAAAAATCCATTTTGTAAATATTCTAGGATCGAGGATTAAAGTGGACATAAAAGTGTAAAAAGATCCATCAATGGATTTTTGTAATGGATCTTAGTGGACGTGGTGAATTTATGAGACTAAAAACCGTATCAAAATATGTTGCGTAAGTAATTTAGTAGAAGATAGGAGATAAATAGACAGACGTGACTTGTGGGACCTTATTTAATTAAATAGTTTGACTACGCAGGCGTATTATTAAAACCTTCTAAAAATCCTAAAAAGTACCTGTTTCTAACAAAGCTTAGCAGTGTCTAGATGTTTTTATAGACATACATCTCATATTAGATGTTTACCATAAAAAGGTGAACTTGAAAGTCCGGTTTCTTGCAATTAATTGATAATTTAGGTAGTATAATATTGTCCTGGGTTAGATATCTATAGTAGGCGTTTCATGGCGAAAATCCATCACAAGAAAATATATTGGGAGAGGGAAAGGAATCCACTACTCACTCACGGTATAACATTCCCAATGATATCAAGGGTTATCTCAAAAGAGATGTCCCCGGGTCTTCGGGGGTGTGAAAGATATGTCTTGTATAATATATCATAACCACCTCCACCGGTTCTGGCGGAGGTGGTACCCGTGGGGATTTTGCGCACGATAAAACAGAACTTATGGGATCGTGCCCGCTTTACCCCCCACACCTGCACAATCGCCGACCTGAATGTAGAGACAGAAAGTGTAGTTGGTGTCGCCGAATTACTATATTATTATTATATATAGAGACAGTATCATCATCACCATCATCATAAACTCACGCCTATATACCCGAAGGGGTAGGCAGAGGTGCTAGCACCCACATTTCGCCAGTTTATGTTTAGGTCCCAATGTAATAGGTGGCGAGCCTATTGCCATTAACCGAGCACTTATAAACCTGCGATAAATACACACATAACTTCGAAGAGTATCGAAAAGTCATTGGTATGTAGGTACCATGGTAGTACCTGGGAACGAACCCGAGACCTCGTCTCAGCAGTCCATTACCCATACCACTAGGCTACCGCAGTTTATTTACGGAGATAATAGTCGCCGAGTTATTATATATATAGAGATGGTATTACCTTGGTTTTGGTCTGGGCGTATCGAACTTTATTCTAATTGTTGCCACTAACACGAAAAAGAAGAAGCCTAGGGGGTAATCAAAATAGGACTTTAACGGTTTTCGAGGATGTTCTCCACACAGATATTTGTGACCCAACCAGCAGTGCTAATAAGTCAATACACTGGCTGATTGATGGAGGAGGCTCTGGTACAGGGTTTAGAAGGAGTCAGCCCACTCCGAGGTCAAACTGGATGCAATTGGATTAACGCTAAACAAATGATGATGGAATAGAAGTGATTTCGATCAGTGAAAAAAGGTGTTTATAGGGCTTCAAGTAAGTACTACTTAACCGTGTGGTGACGAAGACAAAATACTCATCACCACAATTCATCTGAAGACTGTCCGTAAGAGCCCACAATCCGAAAACGCCGACTACATCGCTGGGAGAGAAGTTAAATTGAATTGTGATAAGCTAGGCCAAAGCCTACCAATATTGGGAGAGGCGTATGTCCAGCAGCGGCCAGCGATAGGCTAGTTGATAGATTGATTGACAAGTACTTCAACACGCGAGTCGTGCCTCTTGAGCTGAAAGTTGTCTTTGGTTTGTGATGAAGTACACAAATAAATTATTTGTTGCCTAAATTAGTCCATAGATCGGTATCTATACATTTTGGGGAGCCCGGCCGGGGTGTGATGGATACGGTCGTGTATCCCCCCGGAGCAGGAACAGGCCTCTTCGGGGTAGAGTCAGCAGAGACAGCCGGCATCTGAGGAAAATGCCTTACACCCCGGTTTTTGAGACCGGATATGGAGTGGTTTTAGTCAGTTCGTGTTCGGGTGTGGTATGAATTCGTATCCGGCGCGATTTCTGGTCGAAATTTAATATTTCATAAGTTGTTAAAAAAATTGGGTTCTTAACTTTTGTATTTTCAACTAACTTACTACTTAATTCGTATTGGCACAGAATCTAAAGCTTGAAATTTAACTTTTGTGCAAAATAGTAAAAAACTTACTTTTTATGCGTTCTTATATCACCACAAAATATACCTATCACACGTCAACCAATTGTTAATTTAATATCTACTTAATTCGAAAATAAACTTCACATAATTTAAAACACTTTTCAAATTCATCAATAGAACTTTGGTAATTTTTTTTATTTTTTAAAACTAGAACGCTTTTCGCGCGCAGAGACCGTATCCTGTCGTGCGGCCCGCGCGATGTCAATCAAAAACTAAAACGTTATACAACCTCAACTCGTTGGTCAATGCTCTATTGGGGTAATATAAGTTGTTGCTTTTAGTCGAGCAACTATTCAATTGGATCGTGTTACCGTCTATTGGGAACCTCGTAAACAGGAGTGGAAATCTTATGAATTGGGTTATGATAATAATCATACAAGAGTTTACTATGAGATCTAAACAAGCAGTCTGAAATAAAAAATGTGGCATAGTTCAGAGTAGGAGAGAAGTACTCAAGTGATGAAAGTAGATTTATATAAAAATTGAGTTTCGTCACTGGTAAAAATATTTGTCGGAAGGTCGATAGTGTTCCAAGGTTCGAATCCCTTACGTCTCGATTATAGCAGACGAGCCTTTAAGCTATCGCCGCGCCGCCACTTGTATGAGTAGGTAAGTAAATGCTAGTAGTGGACCCAAAATGCGCTCTATACGCGCAGTACCTACGCGTTTTTGATCTGTTTTTATAGGATAGCATGGGGTGCATGGTGCAAAGGTGGTAGACCAGCTTAAATCTACTAAGTAATCATAGATTATAACTATCACAACAATCTTCGTGCGCCGGGCACAGGCTTTGTGCAAGATACCTACGTGCCTAAAAGCATATAATATAAGTAGTGCATAGAATACGCGCGATTTTCTTTTTTCGGTGCGCTTAATATTAGACAACGAACTGTTAGACGAATAATTAAAGAAAAATAAAGCCTAGTACAGCAGAAAAAATATACTTCACACACCAAAAAAGAGAAAACAAGCAAAACCAGTCGTGTCATAACAGCCATCATATCGTGCCACAGCTTTAACGTATTTTTTTCTAGTTAAAATTATTAGAATCAGTTGTCAGAATCAATAAAACCGTAACCGGTTTACTAACAGACTTTTAATATAATCTAATTATTATTAAAAATGCAAATTATGTGACGAAATACGCCCTCGAACTTTCGACGTCACATCAAAGAGATCGCGATCAAATCACACTGAACTGTAGAGGTTGGGTACCTCCGCAGACTTAAAATACAAGTAGAGTACCTCATAGAGCTGGAGAGATCCAGCTAATTACCTACTTAAAGACATTCGAGTTGAGACATTATGAAAGATTTGTTAATCCCTTGTTTGCTAGCTAAGACCAATAGCTAACGTGTCATGTGGAGTAGTTGTATAACTTGGTTCATTAAAGAAAGGTTTTATAAATGGCGGACGTTATCACTTCCTCTCGCTCGCACACTAGTACTGTCTATACTCACTCACGCGCGTACCGTCAACACAAAAAAAATATTGATATTTATTTTCTTCCACGCTGTGTGCTCTTGATGCGATGCATAAAAGAAAGGATTCTTAAATGTCGGCTTGTACTTGCGTTGACAGATAGTACACCTAGCATACAAAATTTCATTTTTTTTTCATTTAAAAAAAAATATAAACAAGACCGCTCATAATAATGTTAGTTCTTTATTTCATGATCTTCCATGATCGTCCTTATATAATGTGATATGCGTTCCTTTTTCAGGATGAAAGGACTCAATGTGCGTTTAAAAGGACTCTTATGTGTAAAAGTAGGTTCTGTTTCCGATGAAAACAAAAATAGATGCCGTCACGTGTCGCGGGCGAAGCCGCCGGCCGCAGGTAGTTAGAAATTATTACGACCCGGTCTTGTTTATATTATTTTTCATATGAAAAAAAAATTGAAATTTTATATGCTAGCTGTACTATATGTCAACGCAAGTACAAGCCGCCATTTATAAAACCTTTCTTTAATGCACCAGCTTATAACTGTGGAGTAGGCAGAGACAACAGCCCTCCATGTGCTTCATTAAAGCTCATTAAAGTACAATAAAATTATTTTATTTAATTTTTTCTTCAAACGCAGAATATTATATCTCCTGAGTAAACCTGAACGCGTCATTCATCGTGGCATTAAACGTCAGCTTGACTTTGACATTTATGCAAGTGAGAGCATAGAATTCAGTGATTTTTTGAATATTATTGTAAGAAAAGAAGTAAGATGTCTACTGTTGAAGAGTTGCAGAAGAAAGTGAAAGAGCTTGAAGCTCAGCTGGTGGCTGCACAGGGAAATGTTGGCCCTGTCCGCCAGAAAATCGATGTAATGTCGTCCGAAGTTGTTGACTCCAATCCATACAGGTATTTATTCGATTTATTTAATTAATACATTAATAAAACGCTTGTAACATATTTTGTTAAACAGTTTAATGTACTACACAGCCTATTTTTCTATAAAAACATTTTCTTATTGTGCGGAAGTTAATTAAAATAGGATCAATATGTTGCAATTTCATAAATGTTGTAAATGGTGTTATATTATTATTAATAGGTATTATTTTTATATTATTCTTACAATCCTGTTCAGTCAGATGTTTGTAGATTAATTCGATATTATCTGAGAAGTTAACCTTTGTAACATGCGGAGAAATTTCGAAGAAATTAATCCTTAAAAACTCACCAAGTGTTTTCAAAATAAAGTCTGTAGCACTATAACTTACAATGTATTCCAGATTTTAGTTTAATTTTAAGACTTACTACATAGTGAACTAAGCATAGTTTGAAAATTACTTTGTTTGTAATAATATAAATAAAAGCCTACTATAAAGAAAAGCCTACTGAGTTTCTTGCCGAAGTTTTCACAGGGTGAAACTGTTTCGAAATGGTGGTCCATTAGTTAAACTATTTATATATATTTTTAATTTGTAGGTGTTGTTTGTTGGTCTATACAATATAAATGCTTTTTGTGTTCTAAATTAGAGTTTTTTCAAATTTTGAACATCAATTCTAGAATTCTTTGTATATAGGTATGCTTACAAATTACACTTATGATTACAAATTATATAATCAATTACTAATATTATTACCATAATAGAAGAGTTAAAATTATTATGTAAATAAAAATATTCAATTATATGATTTTATAAAGTGATTTGTTCCATTACAAATATTTTGGATTTTTAACACAAGAATTGGAACAAATTATCTTTAGCCTAGTTATAATAATAGGCCTACTTTTCTCCATATTATTGAGGTTGACAGAACAAGTTTGACACTCCAGGTGTTACATATCTATAGGTCATGGTAACTTTTTCCCATTAGGAAAACTGTGTACTTGTATGCCACCCAAGTAGTATAGCAAAAAAAATCTCCGTTGCTCAATCCACTTTTGTTAGATAACATTAATGAAATATTGGAATTTAAAAGAATGATAACAATTAAGTAATTAGCCTACATTGGGAGTAGAATATGTGCAGCTGTAACATAAACCTCTTTCAAACTGTTTCCATGATTACTTGATTCGTTGGTACAAGGTTTTATTTCAAGTTTTCAATCTCTAACTGTGATACTGTCTGCATATTTTTCTCCCCTCTTATGGCACCCTTCAGATGAGATAAGGTGGTGATATTATATCACTACCACTAATAATCATATCATGTAATTTGAAATGCTTATTTTTGCAGTCGTTTGATGGCTCTGAAGAGGATGGGCATAGTAAACAACTATGAGAAGATTAGAGAGATGTCTGTTGCTGTGGTAGGAGTTGGAGGAGTTGGAAGTGTTACTGCGGAGATGCTGACTCGCTGCGGCATCGGCAAGGTAATATTCGTCCTGAGATTTGGGCCATTTTTCCTGGATCCTACCAAATCCAGGATTATTTGGATGATAATGTCTGGAAATGAGCTGTTCACTCAACTTGGTACTCAAGCAAATTACTGTATCGAGACTAAATACCTATATGTTTGTAAATAGGACAAAAAAAAAGAAAAGCCCACTGAGTTTCTTGCCATCCCATCCACGAAATCCGCCAACTTGCCCATGATTTTTGAGAGTTACTAAAGAAATAATGACCAAATCTAGAAAGATATTAGCTTATCAGAAAAAGAATATTCACTTTTGAGTGACAAAGTGACATTCTATTGGCTAAAATGTTAGCGGGATCACTTAACTAAAGTATGGGATTGACATAAAATCTGTAATAAGAGTACAAAGTTTAATGATATTTAAATCTTTGTGACTTGAAATATTTTAATTCCTTATCTTTATTATTGAAATCACTGCAGTTTCAAGTAATCCATTGATAGCAAATTGAAAACAGTTCCCTTAGACACGATTACATCAATAGAATGTCATCATCATCATCATCAATTTGTCTAGAAGCACAGCAGTGATCTCGGTCTGCATGAGAAAAAAATAACGATATTAAATATTGTTGCAAACTTTTTTTTTTTTATTCTTAAGATTTTACCAAAGAAAAACATGTAATTAAATCGTTATGATATTTTTCCAGCTGATCCTGTTCGACTACGATAAGGTGGAGCTGGCGAACATGAACCGCTTGTTCTTCCAACCTCACCAGGCCGGCCTCAGCAAGGTGGATGCGGCCGCTGCCACTCTGCAGAACATCAACCCCGATGTAGCTATCGATGCGTACAACTATAACATCACTACTGTTGATAATTTCCAGAAGTTCTGTGATACTATTAGGTAATTATGATACCTTATTCAATCAATTCTAAGAAACAATTTCGTTTATTCCGTTTAGGCACTTATAGAGCACATATGAATGTCAAAGTTTTACAATTACATTTGTCAAAAATATTATACCTCGAGCGTCGGTAGCTTAGTGGTTAAGGAGTCGGCCTTACGATCGAGAGGTCCGGGGTTCGAATCCTGGCCATTACACTACCGACGTGAACCCACTCCTAACACAAGCCATTGAGCTTAGCTGGAGGGGTTAAAGGGAATATTAGTAACTACGGTTGCTTTTACGGTTCTTTTTAAACAAAAAAAAACCTCTAGATAGGAAAAAGTGAATGCTTCGACGGCATTCGAACCCGCAATGTTTTCTTAACAGGGGGAACGCTCTGACCCCTAAGCCACGCGGCCTCGTCTGCATCATTCAAATTCTCATACATAATGTATATAACCATCTTGATTGATTCTAAGTAGGTAATCACTTTTCTAAATTTTCTTAACAAAATTATTATGATTCATAAAATATTTTTTTTCTTTTAATAATATCACGCATATATCCCCGAAGGGGTAGGCAGAGGTGCTAGCACCCACATTTCGCCAGTTTATATTTAGGTCCCAATGTAATAGGTGGCGAGCCTATTGCCATTAACCGGGCACTTATAAACCTGCGATAAATACACACATAATTTCGAAATTTCAAGGTGAACCTGGGATCGAACCCGAGACCTCGTCTCAGCAGTCCATTACCCATACCACTAGGCTACCGCGGTAGCCTAGTGGTATGCCAACTTCGTCTGCGTCACCACGTTTTTGTAACATTTTTCACTTCTGCACCAGTTGGTTGTAGCATGATGTTATATACATATAAACCTTCCTCTTCATTCACTCCATCTATTAAAAAAAACACATCAAAATCCGTTGCGTAGTTTTAAAGATTTAAGCATACAAAGGGACATGGGGACAGGAAACGCGACTTTGTTTTATACTATGTAGTGATAAGTGCAAAGACAAGAGATTAGGATGACCATCATCATTGTAATTTCAACCTAATCGTCGTATTTCAGTACTGGTAGTTTAACCGGTGGTCCAGTGGACGTAGTCCTCTCGTGTGTGGACAACTTCGAGGCGCGCATGGCGATCAACACGGCGTGCAACGAACTGAACCAGAAGTGGTTCGAGTCCGGGGTGAGCGAGAACGCGGTGTCGGGACACATACAGTACATCTCGCCGGGGGAGACTGCGTGTTTTGCTGTAAGTTACATTTTTCAACTTGAAATTTTATTGTATAAAAGGCTAAGGGCCTCTAGGTAAAGTGACATTCTATTGATGGAATCGCGTCGAATATGTTTTCAATTTGCTAACAATTGATTAGTTGACACTACAGTAATTTTTATAAAAAAAAAGTGAAATAAAATATTTGGAAAGGAAGAAAGAAAGAATTTATTTGCTCATAAAAATGGTACAATAGGTAGATCTTAAAATTATATTACAGCACAACATGTTTAGCCACAGTATGTGGCATGCAATTTTCGGATATGTTATAATATAAAAATAAAATATACAACAATTTGCAATGGTGACCCTCTTTCATGAGACTTTGCCTTCAGCTTAACATCAGGCGAGGTGAAGTCAAATTGACGTGCCATAAGAAAAAAAGTATAACCTAATACTAATACCTAGTGTAATTATAATTAAAAGCGATCCCTATAGTTGAAAAACTCTCCAACGCTATAGAAACACCCTTGGATTAGCCATTTCTTCAACTTGCTAAAGAACAGGCGCTGCGGTAGTTCGCGCAATGTTTGTGGTATTTTGTTATTAATTTTTACACACATGCTGTATGCATTTTTGTGGCATTTTGATGTCTGACATCTCTTTATGACTAGTTTAGTGGGATCTCTTTGACTGAAGCGACAGTAAAATATTCAAATTTCGTTAAATTTTGTAGTCATATTACAGATTAATATCAATCTCATATTTTAGTAAGCGATTCCACTGGCGTTTTCGCTAATAGAATGTCACTTTGTCTAGAGTCAGAGGTAATAGATGGAGTTATGTGCATGTCCTTGACCAGAATATTCATTTCTTTGTAACTACTACTAATATTACCTTTCACTAATTAGGTATTATTAGTAGTGTAACTATTTTTAATTGTATTTCAGTGCGCACCACCATTAGTGGTGGCGTCTAAAATAGACGAGAAGACCTTGAAAAGGGAAGGCGTGTGTGCGGCCAGTCTGCCGACTACCATGGGCATTGTCGCTGGTTTCTTAGGTACGTATATCTTTTAAACAGACATTAAAATTAGTAGCGATTAAAGAAGATCTTTTCAAAAGTCGTAACCACAAAGCATTCACATTACAGAAGGGAATCATTTGTTTCAATCTTGATTAAGAAATTAATGTGACAAAATTGTTCATGATCCTTCCTTATATATAATAGCTATAAATATAATGTAGAATGGGAAGATTACTTTTCTCTGCCGCACTTGTCTTGAAATTCCTTACCAGCGCCCGGGTCCTTTAAGCGGGGCGTGAAAAAGCATCTGATGAGGCCTTCAAGCTGAGTGCCACCATTACGTACGTACTACGTTTTTGTAATGGTGACCCTCTTTCATGAGACTTTGCCTTCAGCTTACCATCAGGCGAGGTGAAGTCAAATTGACGTGTCCTTGAATAAAAAAAAATATTTTTGACTTGTTTCAGTACAAAACACGTTGAAGTTCTTGTTGGAGTTTGGCACGGTCACCCATTACTTAGGATATAGTGCGCTCACAGATTTCTTTCCTACGATGGGTTTGAAGGTGAGGCATGTTTTGTTAAATAAATGTTATTGTTTATTTTGCTTCCTGGTGACATATATCTGCGTCTGTAATGATGAGCCTCTTCCTAAAGACTTTTGTCTTCAGTTTACCATCAATCGAGGTTTCATTTATTTACTCCGAGGAACACAGGAAATACAGGCAACAGCGAAATACGTTTGTGACGCCTCTGGTGTTACTCCATCGACTACATTAACCGCTTTCCATCAAGTGGGCAGTCTGCTTGTATGCCACCTAATTGAAAAATAATTTAAAAAGAAATATTCACCTGACCACAGATAACATAATACTAAAGTACAGATACCTCATCCCATACAAGAAAATGCGACCACCTTAACTCGGGCTATTTTTCGGGCTATATTTAAATATAACTGTTTGCCACTAGATGTCAATGAAATAGCCCGAGATTCAGCATAAATATGTTACGCAGTCATAGCCAATAGATGGTGGTGTTCTATATTTTCAAGATCAAGAAGTTCATTCTTAATAAATTACAATGGGGTAGGGGCCGTAGGGGTGAACGACATTGGTCAAATATGATATTAGTCAAATCGGCATTTCGTCCAATGTGACTTAATACGTAATCACAGTGTTGGCACAATGTTACTAATTTTATAACGTTATGACTGTGAATGCGACGTAATATAGATCGCATTTCCAAACTCTCAATTCGGTTATTTCCATAGGGGATATTCTCCGGGAAATCCTCTTTTCGCAAGCTATGACTTTGAATTCTTGAGAGTGTTGAGTACGAATTTGATGTCATTTTTGGAAAACCAATATGGCTGGCCGCCGCGCTGTCCCAACTAAATTGCAATATGGGTATGGTGTAATGGGTTTTTGAGTATGCTGAGTACGAATTTGAGGTCATTTTTGGAATCCAATATGGCCGCCGCGCTGTCCCATATAAATTGCAATATGGGTATGGTGTAATGGGTTTTTGAGTACGCTGAGTACGAATTTGAGGTCATTTTTGGAATCCAATATGGCCGCCGCGCTGTCCCATATAAATTGCAATATGGGTATGGTGTAATGGGTTTTTGAGTATGCTGAGTACGAATTTGAGGTCATTTTTGGAATCCAATATGGCCGCCGCGCTGTCCCATATAAATTGCAATATGGGTATGGTGTAATGGGTTTTTGAGTATGCTGAGTACGAATTTGAGGTCATTTTTGGAATCCAATATGGCCGCCACGCTGTCCCAACTAAATTGCAATATGGGTATGGTGTAATGGGTTTTTGAGTATGCTGAGTACGAATTTGAGGTCATTTTTGGGATCCAATATGGCTGCCGCGCTGTCCCAACTAAATTGCAATATGGGTATGGTGTAATGGGTTTTTGAGTAGGTATGCTGAGTACAAATTTGAGGTCATTTTTGGCATTTGGCTTAGTCAGCCAGGGACGCCACAAGTATTGCCAATGGAGCGGTTGCTCCGGGTCATTTGCAGCAGGTGTTTGGTCTTTTTAGCTTTTATTGTGCACACGGGTGCACTATCCTCCTCCTGTGAGAGGGTATGCAAGGGTCTATAATTCTAAATATGAGACCAACATAATAAGGTCATCTAGGCAAGTTTAGATCTCTACTAACTACAAATTAAACAACCGTAAAATAAAAACAATAAATACTTAGTAGGTACCTATTTATTTAAGAAATTTGTTGTAAACAATAATATGTAGGTATCTATTACCTAACGTAATGTTTATAATTTGATGCTGTTACCTCACAATCATCATCCAAAAATTAAAAACAAACGCGATAGTGTCTGTTAAAAGTGGTTTTATTTCAATGTCTTTAATACAACATAAGAATTAATAAGGTAATATCAGGTTACTGAATTACAAATTAGGGGCCAGAAGCATTACTTACCCTTTATTAATTTTCAAAAATGTGCCACATAAAATGCAATAATAATTCTGCATTTTATTGTACGTAGGTATTACTTTAATTTACATAATTGAGAATTTTACTTGATAAAATTGGATTAATAAAACTAATATCATTCATTCAAATGAATCATTTGATATCAATTTAGGTCAGCTTTTAGATTCCTTTGAGAGTCGAAAGCTTGTTTAGGGAAGGTACCTATAACAAGCAATCAATATACCTATTGCTTTTTATTACGCAAGAGTCAGTAATCTAAATGTTTTGAAAAGGATCAACTCATTTTAGGTGATTTTCAACTGAACTAGTCTATAATCCGTTATTTATTTTGTAAAATTCTCAATTTGGAAGCGGATTGCAATGATTTTTTGCGTGATTTACAAAAATCATAAATTTTATTTATTTTAAATAGCGCCATCTAGGAACACAAGTAGCGAAAATATTGGATTATGTTACGGTCATTACGGACCTGTATCTATTTAATACTGAAAAAAAACGTGCACGGCGCTGTTATTTTAACAATTTATCGAAATTATATATAAAAGTTCATTATTTTATGTTTTTATGCTACAATGATTTTAGTTTGATTAGAAAATAACATTTATAGTATCCCATTCTTGTTTATTAAGAATTTTATACAAGTGGTGTAATAAATTGATACACATAACGCCATCTAGGATATTTTAGTAGTCACAAAATATTTTATGTTAGTAATGAGGACCCAGTGACCTGACTGTGCTGAACCCCTCCGGCCGCTTACGCAACTGTAGGTTCGTAACCAGTTACGGTAGAAGAAAAATACATCTCTATATGATACCAGTTACATAGGAATACGTTTTTTTCCTTACACGATACTGAGTTACGTAGTTACGAATAAAACATAATTCGTCCTTGTACGATACTGCATGATTTGAATATATTTAATACCTCGTGAGAATATTAGTAGGTATGTGGGGGCAAGATGGTTCAAGACGTCCATTGTTAGTCAAAATAAAATTACTCTTATTGAAAATTTTAACCAACCAGTCAAATCTACTAAACAAAATAAAAAATCATTGACTAACAAAAAAGTCGTTTTATGTACAAACAAGTTTAATAGCAGGTGGTAACCATTATTCTACTTTCGGGTTACGAGTTGCGAATGTCGATGGTTTAAATACAATTGATATTATTCCTTAGCCGAACCCTTCGTGCGACGACAGCTACTGCCGCGCGCGCCAGGCCGAGTTCCAGGCGCGGCCCGCTGTAGAACTCGCTACTGAAGTCACTGAGGACCTCACACCCTTGCACGCCGATAACGACTGGGGTATATTTACCATTCATTCATTCAGTCATTCGTTCATTCATTCATTCATTCATTTCATCATGGGTTCTATGTATAATTTATGTACATATTTATTTACAAAAAAAAGTATATAAAATATGTATGTTTATCCGCATTCTAGAACCCGTAACACAAGCTAGTTAAACTATGCTTACCATGGGTCTAGGTGGCGTTATGTAGATTGTCCTAGAATAGAATAGAATTCATTCAATCAGCCCGCGGTCGAACTCGCCAGTGAAGTCACTGAGGACCTCACACCCTTACACGCCGATAACGACTGGGGTATATTCACCAATCATTCATTCATTCATTCTTTCATTCATTCATGCATTCATTCACTCACTCATTCATTCATTCATCGCAAAGCCCGCCACAGGCAGAGAGTTTATCTCACCTCCGGCGTGCGTTTTAGTCGGTTCGAGTCCGACATAATCACCTCCACCGACTTTGGTGAAGGTGGTACCCGTGATTATGTAGTAGTATGGATTGAAACTATGTCCAACAAGTTGTGAACTAGTTTAAAACACATTTGCTTGCACACTGAAGTTTCCGACATATTGTAACCTGCCAAACACAGTTTTAAACCTTGGTGTAAACGTAATCCTCTCCAAAATATGTCCGACAGGTATCAGTTTAGTTGACGAGAATGTTCCTGACGATGAAGACACGTCAAACCTTAAACTGGTGGATGGAGTTCAGGTAATTATGGATTTTGGTATACTTAGAAAAATACTATTTCTTTTTTATTATCGCCACCTTTTCGATTAAATATTAAAATTGATTATTTATGCTGTTGATTGATGGCACTTGGTGGAACTTATTGTTATACATGACTGATATTGATAACACACTTGTACTTCTCCACTGTATTTATTTTTGTACCTAACTGGTTTCGCCTTGCGGCATTCTCAAAGGTTTACATTGACAGAGAATTCCTGATGACGCCGCAAGAAACTGTTGCTCTATTTACGCTAGTAATAATAAGTTTATGGGTCCAATCGATTTTGACGAGCAGATCAATGTGTATCTAAGGTTAAATAGTGTTAATTATGGTTTTAAACTAGCGCATGTCGACATCATTATATTGAGCAAAAACATTAAGATCCGTATACGACCTTGATATTATGGACCTTGACACCAAATATTCGCACTGGCTAGTAACAGACCCATTGGCGGCAGGTGGCGTACAGCGTGCCGGCTGTCAGCAGCACGCCCGAGTCCAGCACGGGCGGCGCCGTGGCCGCGCAGGAACTGTCGCTCGACGACCTCATGCAGCAGATGAAGGCCATGTAACGCACCACAACAAGCCACAACATGCCACAACAAGCCACAACAAGCCACAACATGCCAGAACAAGCCACAACATGCCACACAATACCACGGGGCATAATATGAAGAGTCAGTGCTCATGTAGCTTGTGGGTAAGGCGTAGTCAGATTTTAGTTAGTGGAAAAAGCGTAGTCAGATTTTTTCAAACCCTTTTATCATTGGAAAAAGTTAATTTCTAGACGGGACTTAGACCTGCGACTTGTCTCTTACAGGAAAAACGTCTATTCACTTTAAAATCGATAAGTAAAAAATTCTAAAGCAATAAGTATATTAACTGTTCAAATCAAAGTTAAATCGGAAAAAGTCTCCCGTTGAAGCATTTACTTTTTTTAAATTTGATTAGATCGATATATTAATATAAAGTTGAGGGCTGAATGTAGAACATTCCATTATTTGTATTGATATTTGAATTTGCTTGTGATCACTAACTACAGAGTGATTCGGAGATAACCTAAAAGTAATATACAGGGTGTTAGAGAAACGTTCCTCAAGCTGAAAGCACATGGTAGTACTTCGGGTTCACTACATATGCATATATAAATATCACTATAAAAAAATAGTTTTTTTTTGTAGTGATATTCTTTTTGAAATTATTGTTTCATTCAGCTTTACTAACACGATGGAGAGTGAATAACGCCAGTTAAACGGTATAAACAAAATTATACAAAAAAGAAATTGCTTTGCCGGCAAAGGCAAGTACAAGCAATGGTATGAAAAAGAAATTAAAAAATTACCTACATAGCAAATCGTAATTTTTTATAGCAATATGTAGTGAACCCGAAGTACTGACATGTGCCTTCAGCTTCAGGAGCGCTTCCCTAACACCCTGTATAAAGGCTTCGGAAGCTCAAATAGATTTGTTATGTTTATAAAAAATATAATGAAATTGTTAAGGTATATCATATGTTTGTCTATGTGGAGTTCGATGAATGAATTTATACATTTAGTTAGTTCAAATTATTGATTGTTTTAATTGTCTAGAAATATATTTATATATGTATATATTCTAAGTGCTTTGTTAATAAGGAAAGACGTAATTTTATATATAGCTTGAAGCATTTATGGTCTTTCATTGTATGTAATACTTTTACCATTGTAAATAATAAATAAATATTCTAATTTATATTACGCAGCGTCATCTAGATTCCAAATTAAGCATAGCTTGTCGTATTATGGGTTCTAGAGTATAGATAAACATATTTGGTTGCAAATGTCCATAGGCCACTGTTACCGCTTTCCATCAGGTGGCCCGTGTACACGTCTGCCACCTAAGTGGTACAATTTTTTTCAGAAAAACCACTATCATTCCACTGATATTAGTAATGAATATTTATAGAATATAATAATTATTTATTTTCATTCAATTTTGGATTATAAGTCTATAATCAACACTTAATGCTATAACACAAAATTAAAAATCTAATAATCTAGTGGTTCCCGTCAGAGTAGAATTTGGGCCACCCTCATCTCTTACCATGCGGTGTCGTACAAGCCGACTAAGGGATAGGGCTCAGCCCAGCCCAGACTCAGCCTCATATGCGTGGCTGGAGTCGACAATAGTGCCCGGAATATGGCTATAGGCTCGCCCTCAATTACCGAATATTACCGGTGAAAATGTGTGTTCCATTCATCTCTGCCTACACCGGAAGAAAAAACCTATGTATATATGTATTTTCTACAGTTATTTTTGTACTTTTTTTTCGTGCAAAAAATCCCCACGGATACCCCCCCCCCCCTCGGCGGTTGGAGAGGTTATGTCGGACTCGAACTGACCAAAACGCACGCCAACTTTGAGTCTTTACTTGCCGGAGGCGAGATAGTAGACATCATATCCCTCGCACCCCGGCAGACGGGGGGCCGTCTCTTTCAAGATGGCCCCCGTCGGGAGTTATTTTTGTATTGGTAAAAGTATTGAAGTATGATGAGACCGTTAGGTATAAGGCGCGCGATTGTACCGAAATGAATTAGGATGTAATCACTCGCTTATGAATGTATCGAAATGTATTTGAAAAAGCTTTTAAATTTAGACAATTGTGTGGGTTGTATTTACATATTCGGGTTGCCAACCTTACTTTATAATAATTATAGTATTGTGCTTATTAAAAAAATGTGCTCATTAAGTGGGTATTTTTTTACCTGTTTTGAAATCAGATATACTCTATTCCTTCTGAAAATGTTGGCAACTCTAATACAAATTAATATAGCAAGTCAGGCAATTAATTTCATTATAATTAGCACAAAAATATTTTATAGGCTAGCATTTTTATATTTTCAATAATACATATCGTAAATATTTTTCAAAATTATAAGGTTGACTAATATTTTTACAAGGTGTTTATACATGCGTTTAAAAAAAAATTCTTATAGTAAGCTTAAGGTCAGAAAAAAATAATATGGACGGAACCTATAGAACTAGTGTGTGAAACTACATAAATAATACTAAATTAGCGCCATTTCGCTCGCACTCATTTCGTTCCGTTTCCGGTCGTAGTGTGTGAGGACGAACTCCGTCTCTGGCCTCCGACGGAATCGGTGCGCACTGTGCGGTATGAAAGGAGTTTCATCCCGCGCACGCTCAAGCTGTGGTTTTCCCAGGCGACTACAATATGGGGTTCTTCAAGAAGGACATAAGAAGGTTTCTACAGGGTAGGCAGCGCGTGTGTGACGCCTCTGGTGTTGCAAACGTCCATAGGCCACGGTGACCGCTTCACATCAGGTGGGCCGTGTGCTTGTCTGCCACCTAAGTGGTATGAAAAAAAAAACTTCACACACTTTAGTATTACCTATTACTAATCGGCTTCACTAGCTAGTACTTTAACTCCGTCTATATTATTCTTTTATTCTGAGGTAAGTAGGTTTCTTTTTATGCATTAGTCTGTAAGACCATTGTATAATTTGTAAAATAAATATTAATATTGTCGCAAATTAATACGAATATTACACACTGGAATAAAATTAAATATATCAGATTATTTTGTAATTCATGTATGAAATAACACTCATACATATATTAAATAACCACCGCACGTGTTTCCTTCTTCCTACAGTCCCGGGTCCTTTAAGCGGGGCGTGAAAAAGCTTCTGATGAGGCCGTCAAGCTGAGCGTCACCATTGTAACACTGAACGTGTTTGCAATGGTGACCCTCTTTCATTAGACTTTGCCTTCAGCTTAACATCAGGCGAGGTGAAGTCAAATTGACGTGCCATAAAAATAATACTTACAAAACCCTTTCCATTTGGGGTAGGCAGAGACAGTGCCTGCCAATACTATTTTCACACTTTACTTTCTTACTCTCATGTCAAACGTCTCATGTAGTCCGTTTAGAATGTATTCTTTTAATTTGTTAACCATAGTCAAACCACTCAGATTACAAAAAATGCCATTGAATTTCAAAATTCACCACTATGATATTTAACCACAATTTATGGCATCGTGTATAGTTTTTACCACTTAGGTGGCAGACAAACACGCGGCCCATCTGATGGAAAGTGATTACCGGGCCTATGTACGTTTTCTAAACTCCTCCCTCATTCTAACTAAACCCCTCCCACTTTTAAGAAATCCATCTAGCAGAACATGGTGAAACCAGACATAAGGCTGTACTGATCAGATATAGACAGAAATTCTGGTAAAATTAATTTTATTTCAGAATATATTAAAGAATCAATGAAATAGCATAAGATGTAATTAATTTACTTTTTTTGATATGTTTAAAATTTTATACAATACCGTTTGCTAGTGCTGAGCTAAGTGGATATCATTATACATGTATTATATGTAGTAACAAATATTATAATTAAATATCATCGGCCAATAGTTTGCTTTTCATTGTCTCCAGGCATGAGTTCATCTTTGTGGTGATACGTTTGCTTGCCGGCGGTAGTGAGTTATTCTGAAACAGAAACATAACATAAACTCACGCACATATCCTCGAAGAGGTAGGCAGAGGTGCTAGGCTAGCACCCACATTTCGCCAGTTTATGTTTAGGTCCCAATGTAATAGGTGGCGAGCCTATTGCCATTGACCGGGCACTTATAACCTGCGCTAAATACACACATAACTTCGAAAAGCATCGTAAAGTCATTGGTGTGGTCATGTCCATTACCCATACCACTGGGCTACAGCGGTGTTTTGAAACATAGATATTAGTATTACTAGCGTAAATAGATCCACAGAGTCCTTCATTACTACGTAACCGAATTTCAAATTTGAGTGGTAGCGACTTATGACTTTTACTGTAGAAACATTGACGTCACATAAATATCTAATTCTGTCAAAGTTGATAATGGTTTATAATTCATGGTTCAGCTTGCCACTTTCTACAGCCCAAAAACACAAATAGAGCGAAATCAAAATACAAATCTAATTTATTATTTTCCAATATTGAAAGTCTTTGTGGCGTGTTGGTAGTTAACGCGGCTGTTACGCAGGACGCGCGGGTTGGAGTCCTACTCAGTGCAAATGTTTGTATACATGAATTATTTATATATGCACTGGTTTCGTCGTGCCTCGGAGAGCACGTTAAGCCGTCGGTCCCGGTTGTCATACAAACATATATGACAGTCATTACAGGCAGTTTGAGCCCTGAAACTAAAACCTTTGAGCGATAAAGCCGCCCATACTTGTCCTTGTTGTTTTTTGTTTTTGATGTATGTAGAATAAAGAGTTATCTATCTATCTAAAACGTCCAACTGCAGTAATTTTATATCGTCAATAGGTTGAGGAAAACATTGAAAATTGTTCGTTATTATAGCTGGACTGGAAGCCGAGCAACTAAGTTCGAAAAGGGGTGAAGAATGGAGATTTTATATGGTGGTTTATTTATATTTATTATTTATTTATTTATTTATGGCACATCAATTTGACTTCACCTCGCCTGATGTTAAGCTGAACACGTTCAGTGCTACAATGGTGGCGCTCAGCTTGACGGCCAGTGGTTATCATAAATGTACAAAAGCGACATACCATAACAGAAGCCATGATGTCCTTAGCCCTGCTAATGGTCCTGGGAGGCAGTCCGGAGGCAGCCGCCACTTGTAACGCGAAGCTTGCCTCCGCGCCCCCCTCGCACACTCTGAAGAGGAATACTGGCTCCCCATCCTCGATTAGGTATTCGAAATGCTACAACGATATTGAAATAATTTTAACCGACTTCCAAAAAGGAGGAGGAGGTTCTCAATGCAAATGCCATCCAATTTTAGACTATACTCTCATGCAGTAAAAGTCTAAAATCAAATAGCATCGTACAGAGTGAATGAAACGAAGTAATTATTCTTCAGTCGAATCGACGGCATTTTTGAGTTACCATCGTGGTGTAGTTATTTGTTTCACTGGTATAATGTTAGTAGTAGTAGAACTTTTTCTCTTTTAGTCTATTTGAATATTTTACTAGGGTATGGGTTCCTCCTCGGGTTAAGGCCTTCACCAGTTGCTTCCAATTTTCCCTATCCTTGGCTAAATTTTGCCAATCGACTCCTACTGTATCTCTTATGCCGTCAGCTCATCTTTTAGGTCTGCCTACTTTTCTTTTCCCTTTAGACCCTTTCCACTGTAGTTTTGGTTGCCTAATGTACCTAATCCATACATACTGGAATCAACTCACCAAGTACTTAACGGTAGGCGAATCCACAATAAATTCCTTGATATTCAGGTAGTGCGTAGCGAGCAGCACGTGTGGACATCCCGCGCGGAACAGTAGCGTGTTGAGGCACGCGGCCAGCAGAGCCAGCCCGTCCGTGGACGACGTGCCCTTGCCGAACTCGTCCACTAGCAGGAGGGAGTGGGACGTGCACTCCTGGAGGGCTAGGGCCATCTGGGGAGGTGCAGGGAATATTGAAGTGGAAACTATAGGTACGTTGGGCTGTGGTCAGTTTTCTTGGAAAATTTTGGTCGTAGAAAGTTTTGGATGAGCAAAATCATGGAATTTTACATTTTATATATTTTTCATTTTGACAGCACTTCCGGTATGCCACAGCTGAAATGGATCCTTTTGGAGTGGAGGATGCAAGGGGTCGATGGCAGTCGCTCCGAAAAGAGGAGAATAGGAAAGCGAGATCCGAAATGAAAGCTCCGATTCAATCAGGACGAATGCTTTAATGACAACGACTGCTTTATTTTGCTGGCGAACATTACATGCTGGCATTATGTGAATTAGTTGAGGTATACACAGGCAGGCACATATTGAAGGTGGGCATTTATGCAGATGAAGCAGGAAATATAGGGATGCTTGAATCACACCTGAAGGTAGCTGCAGTTACCTACCGTCATACTTGCCTAGAAGGATCCTATTGGCTCGATATTTAATTCCAGATATTCAGGGAGCAGTGCAGATCAAATTAGATATTATTCTTATAAATTTGCGCTTATAGCGTGCCTGCCTAATAAGGTAATCGGAAGAAATGTGAAAGCTCACTTGTCTCAAGTCTATGAGGAAGGCGGACATGTGCGCGGCGACACACTCGGTGCTGTGCACGCGCGTGTGGACGTGCCGCAGGAGGCCGACGGTGGCGCTCTCCGCCGGGACGAAGCTGCCGATGTGCGCCAGGTACACTATCAGACCTGGGGAACATCCGCTACATCATCTGGCTGTCCTTGTTCCATTTATATTGGTACATACATACATATGCTGACGCCCGTAATCCGCGAAGGGGTAGGCAGAGGTGTATTAAACACCCACATTTCACCAGTTTATGTTTAGGTCCTAATGTTATAGATTGCGAGGCTATTGCCATTAACCTGGCACTTACAAACTTTCGATAAATACACACATAACTTCGAAAAGTCTTTGTTGTGTGCCATGGTACAACCTGGGATCGAACCCAAGACCTTATCTCAGCAGTCCATTACCCATACCACTCGGCTACCGCGGCTACTTCTTGGTATCGATACAATATTTGTCGTCATAGGCAAATCATCTGGCTACCCTTTTTTTTCTAAATTATAATTTTTTCCTGTTTATTCTAATTTGTAACAATCCACCATCTTATGAGGGTAGTAGCGCTGATGGCTGCGCCTTATACTTTTGCAGCCATCATCGAAACATTTCGTCTCTCTATGTTTGTATTGTTTTTTATGCTTAACAAAGACTTTTAGTTCTTAGTTCTTGTTCCAGTTAGTTTGGTGTCGATACAAAATTTGTCTTTCATAAATCAATGTGCCAAGGTTTTATAAAATTTGTCTGATACACTCCAAGACGTTAATCGGTAGTGCTTGTGCGGCATTAATTTCCTTGCGATTTACACCACATAGCAAGGCATTAGGTCAAATTTATTTAACTGCAGCATTTTTGTAGTAGTAATAGTCGCTTACATAAAAGTGAAAATAAACCAAATTGTGGAAGGCTGATGCTGAGATGCAATCGGCTATCTATTTTTTCTTGGACCGACTTCTGTTTCTAAAGCTACTTTGAACTTACAAGGAAGTTAAACTGTTTAGATCAGGTACAGAATCTTACCCAGTAGCTTACCATCAGTGTTCTATCTAGTGTGTGTATCCCTCGATCGCAAGATTTAACTTTAGGAGTCGCCTAAACCATGCAAGCGGAAGCTATGGGATACTTCCGTATTATAATCACCAGTACTGTCCTGGATCTTAAAAAAACAGATTTAGACTTACCAATTTGCTTCATGTACACAGACTTGCCGCTAGAATTGGGTCCAGTCAGTATCTTCACGCAGCCAGCGTCATCACTGCTCTCCAGGTCATTAGGCACGAAGTTGTCACAAGTCAGTGTGTACAGAGGATGCCTGCCTTGCTTGATGCTGATGATCTTGTCTGTCGTCAGCGTCGGGCGGACATAGTTGTATTCCTTGGACACTTTTGATATTGCTATTAGGCTGAGAAGTCGAAGTTATTATCATTTTTAGTCGATGAACTCCTTGGTAGTTTTGTGATCATAGAATACTGTTTCCGAATATTTTTTCTCAAACGAAGGATGTCTTTGTTTCTAACTACCATAAGAAACACAACGAGCAATTACAGGTTTAGTCTCCCAAAAGACTCCAAAGGCTTTTCAATGCAGAAGTGAGCTATTCGTTTACAACTAGTCCAGAACTTGTGCAATAGATCGCAGAAGGTATCTACTTTGACAATTTTTAGCTAAAACTGCTCGTATTATTGAAATTTTTGGTTCCCAGTTTTTTCCTCGATTTAATAAAATTTTACGGTAATTAATAGGTATGCTAAGAAAACAAGGATTATATAGTTGTATAGGAGAATTGCGAATGTTTTAGACGTGTTCATGTAGCTCAGTTGGTCAGAGCATAGACCTTGTAAAGTCGTAAGATCAAGTCCTGTCTTGAGCATAAAATTTTTCGAAATCGATCTTTTCTGGACGTAATATAATCTTTACTGCACCTTCAAGGAAAACCTAGTGGTATGACATACAAGGAATGAAGTATCTTAAATTACCAATCTAATTCTGCGCACAAGTTGACGACAGTAGCCAGAGTGTGGAGATGCTGCATCATATGCGCGGTCAGCCTCATCATGATGCGTGTCTCATGCGCCACTATCTCGGGGTATGTATCGCCGATCAAAACGTCCAGTTCTGATGGAGAGATGACTGTTAGGGCCCAGTAGTAATTTGTCGATAAATTTAGAGCAGGATAGATAAACGGTACCTTCACATCCTTTGCTTTTGTAATGAATGTAGTCGTTGTTTTGGAACTGGAAGAGGAAAGAAAATAGATTAGCTCTTCTATGACCTCACGAATTCATGAATAGTATGTACCGACAGCTCTTCCTGGAGATCAGAGCTTAGACCAAAAATACAAACAGATCGGGATCGAAGTAACAGCCTCTGTGACGTGGCAGTGCAAATATGTACGAATGAGTATGGCTATTTATGCACTGGTCTGGTCGTGCCTCGAAGAGTACGTTAAGCCGTCTGTCCCGATTGACATACGAACATCTATGGTAGTCGTTACAGGTATGAACTTTAAAAGGTACGGAGCCCTAAAAAGGTCCAACAACTGGTCTAAATGCAGTAGGTACTTCGATCGCCAATACCTATAGGTTGTGGAGGGCAATTGGCAATCGCTTTACGGAAAATATAGAATTTCAGTCGCCACGCAGTTAGACTGACCCCAAAATACGAGGAGATAGTTTTGGATGGGCCAGAGATTAACTTAAGGAGTAGGGGATCGAAGCAGGGGATCCAAGTGAACGGTTCCATATGAAGCATACTTTCCATCGATTTAACACAAGATATATTTTAGGAAGACGTTGAAACCATGTTGACTGAGCACTTGCCTTTCGCGATTGGAAATATCTCTTACCATGAACTTCATGTCAGGCAGTTCCTTATCTTCCGCAGACAGGTTGTCAGCCCACACCTTGACTCCTAACAGGTACCCAAGATGTGGCATGTACAGCATACTACACTCTTCGATGTAGGTGGGTAGGCGATCCAGTTCCACCTTGGCTGTTTCCGACATGAGACCTTGGAGGCTGGCCATCGTTTGTTTTTCTGCGTAGTTCATAATATTGGGAAATTCTCTACAATGTTGTACCTACGGTAGTGTCGTGAAAACTGGAGTCTCAAGGACACAGTTCTTACGATCCTTTTGAGTTAAAACAAATCTAAAGATAGTAGCCAAATTAATGTTGGAAGGGTGAAAAGGGTGAAAGGTGAGTGAGGTGCATGACGGTATATCCCGTTCTAATTGAGAGCAGTCCGACTGTGGGGGGGGGGAGAGGGATGGTACCCCCGCCCTACAGAATGTACAGAGGTTTTGTATTGTCAGTGGGAAGACCGGGAAACCCTTCTGTGTCTTCTGCACAGCACAGATACTCTCTTAACCTTCTACCCTCCCCCCTTTCTCTGCCTCCCTTCCTCCTTCCTCTTACCTTTCTCTATATGGTTGGCCGCAGGAATGTGACGCCCCTGGTGTTGCAAACGTCCATAGGCCATTGTAAATACTTTCCATCAGGTGGGCCCCGTGATTGTTTGCCACCTAAGTGGTATAAAAAAAATTAGGTCGTCAAATTGACTGCATATCGCCTGATGGTAAGCAGGCGATATGCAGTCAATTATCTACCCTGTTAGCCCTCGATAGTTGTTTTTCTCAAGAATGAAACACGTGTAACTGGTAAATAATTGTACTACGTGGGTATCGAACCCGCACCTCCTGCGTAGTAGTTGCATTTACTACCGCCAAGACACAGATGTCGTCCAGATTGAAAAAGTATTTGTTAAAGGTATTTGTTCTCACTTAAATCCAGTTCTTGATCCACCCCCGCTTTGACAGTGAACTTGCCCTCCGTCTTAGATAGATCGAAATCTATTATTCTGTTCATATACAGCGCCATCTGCCAAATATAATTCACCACGATAAACATAGATAATAAATAATTTTATGTTCGTAAGAGAACTTTTTTCCTACGCACAAAAGTCCCACTAACATGATCCCCACCGGACCAGGAAAGTGGTGCTGAGCTCGAACTGACTAAAACACACGCCGGAGTTGAGATAGTAGGTAACATATCCTTTGCACCCCGGTTGACCTTGGGGAACTCGTGACCGGCCTGGGGCTGACGGGTGGAGCCGCCTATCTCCCTAGCAGAAGCAGGCCACGGCGGCAGCTCAAAGTGCCACGCCATACCCAGTGAATAGATGGGGACACCATGGTCCCCATATTAGGGGAAGAGGGTCATCTCAAAAGAGATGTCCCCGGGTCTGCCGGGGTGCGAGAGATATGTTTTGAATAATCTCACCTCCGGCAATCAGGGACCAAGGGACGGCGTGCGTTTTAGTCGGTTCGAGTTCGACATAATCACCTCCACCGGTTTTGGCGGAGGTGGTATCAAAAAAGGGGTAGTCGTGACAGGACTTCGGGTGTAGGGACCACGGTGTCTCCATCTAGCCGCGGTCTGTTGTTCCGGAGCAAAGAATACGTACGATTCTGATTGGCAAACCTGCAAAAAGAACTTAAACTACCGAAGAAGAAGAAGAAGATAATATTATGAATGGTTGGTGTCGTACCTCGTAAAGTTTATTGTTGTCGAAGCAAGCGAGCTCTTCCAAGAATTTGCTTTGATTGGCAGCGCCTTCACACATCTCGCAAATCAGAACAGCGTTGTATAAAGTCTAGACAAAATTACATACGCCTTATCAATACATAAACTCACGCCTATATCCCCGAAGCGTGCTAGCACCCACATTTCGCCAGTTTATGTTCAGGTCCAAATGTAGTATGTTTATTCTGGTCGGAAGGTGAAGAGCCTATTCCCAATAACCGGGTACTTATAAACCTGCCTAAAATCCTCACATAACTTCGAAAAGCATCGAAAAGTCAATGGTGTGTGCCATGGTAACCCGAGACCTCGTCTCAGCAGTTCATATCCATCAGTTGGGCCGTGTATCTGTGTACCACCTAAGTGATATAAAAGGAAAGATGGAAACCCAAATCCTAATTGATTCCATTACAATTCCCTTGACTCTCCCCGTGACAATGACTGTTGAGAAGCGAATATCATTCCCCACCACTGCTTCTTTTTTCAAACCCATCTTTCTCTATGACTTTTTGCATCCCCTAAATTAATATTTATTCTATTCTGCAATCAAATCCCTATTATTAAAATTAAATCAACTTACATTGTACAGTGATTTCCATTGGTAAGATTTCGCTGACAACGCTTTGATTTTTGTTAGAATACCCTGAAAATATGATGAATTTCTTATAAAGCAAAATAAGCTATTTTTAGATGGCATCATTTTAAGCAGCCAAATTACAAAAGAATAATAAAAAGAAGCACAGAATAATAAAAAGAAGCTCACAATAATAAAAAGAAGCACATAATAATAAAAAGAAGCTCACAATAATAAAAAGAAGCACAGAAAAAGAAGGAGAACAAGAATTGCTTTCTACTATTTGAAAGGGCAACTCACGTGAACATTCTTGATGTACCTCAGTGAAGTGCAGATGTTCCTCATGAAGGAGTCGTTCTGTGGTCTCATGAAGAATGCGATGACGTCTTGGCGACGTTTTAGGGTGTCCATGTCACAGGTCGGGTGTTGTAAGAGAACCCTGGCTCGGGACCAATAAGTTCCGAGTTATTGAAGATGATTAAACTATTAATGGGGTCGTAACGTAAATGCCCCTCACGAGGAAGTCTTTCTGCAGTCTCAGGAAGAACGCGATGAAGTTTTATCGACGTCTTAAGATTCACATGTTGCAGGTTTGGTGTTGTAAGAGCACCTTAGCTTGGGACCAATTAGTACCAAGTTAGGAGATAAGTAGAGTAAATGACGTCACGTCTTGGTAACGCCTCGGGTTATCGATGTCGGGTATAGTAAGAGCACCTTATATTGGGAACAATTGGTTCAAAGTGGCCGCTCCCAACCTTAGAGAGCACTTTGAGCCGTCACCATCGGTACCGATTGGTAGGAACATCTTTGACTGACTACCTTCTCAGCCTTCTTTAGGCTATCAGTAGTTTGACATGGATTTTGATGGTGGTTGGTAATAAAATCGATAGTTTTCGTAACACCATTGAGCCCCTGACCTACTTGTTGAAAAGATGGGATAATGTTAATTTTTATTCAAGGTTATAGGAGTTTTACTGCCCCTGTGGCAGTACATCTAATTGTCCTCCTGAATTGTGGGTACGGACCACAAGGTGACTAGACATAGAAGACCGAATGTGAAGATAGAACAGATCGTAAGATTCTGTAAGGTATCAGGTAAATCAGGTAGGTTCGACGGAATAGGACAGGGCATATCACATCCTCCTTGGTGGAAGAATTGGGATATGGGTGAAATGACCCACTCATATCGAAAGATTATCCGTCCATTGGAAGTGGTCCTCTACCAGCAGTAAGTACCTAAGTAGTAAGTAACACTGACCTCATCTTAGTTTGTCCAAGCTTGGAACTACACTTGCTGAATACTTGAAATAGACTGAGTCCCTCTCGAGTGGAGCCGCGGGTCCCTCGCTTGTATGCACTCGGGTGCACTATCGTGCTGAACACTTGGAGACCTTTGTAAGTATCCTCATCTATTGTTACAATATCTGCACTGTAATGATAGTAGTGAAGTGATGGCTTAGATACTGAATGTGAAATATAAACAGATATTTCGTTTCAGAATCTTTTATGCTGAGCTTTGGCTGAACATTGGATTGAGTGACAACATACAAAAGGTTTGGATGATATTGCCCATTATACCGAAAGACGCATCAATCAAACGAAAATCTCAGTAGCATCCATAATTTGCTCTTTGAAATACGTGTCGAATAGTTCTCGGATTCATCTTGGCTTTTATAGAAACTACTCCTATCTGGCCCCTAATCTTATGGTGAAAGTTAGCGCTCAAAGCTCAACCATTATTCAGTCTGAGCATTAAATATACAACGGTTCTGAAAAAGAACGTTAATACTTACAGTGAAATAATCCTCAGACTCAGAAAGTTGGGCTTCGCATGTAATTCCATACTTAACTTAGCCCAGTAGAGGTCTAGGTATCTCAGCAATGCGCCTAATGCGTGGACGCTCTGAGTCTGACTGAAGTCCACGACAGTACGGAGATATAGGGATCGTTCTTCGTCTGAGCAGTTGGCGGGTTCAGTTGGAAGGGACAGGGAGGCGATGCGGCGCTTGCAAGCTTCGAAACCTTTTGGTATATTTAAAGTAGGTAACTATTGGTCGTTTTATTATTGTTATAATTATGATTTTGCTGAAAAAGGTGTCTTTTGTCGTGTCAAAACCCACCTGGATACCTTCACGGCCCCCCGGCGGGTTCGCATGTCTCAAGATCCCCACGGTTACCACCTGTACCAAAATCGATGGAGGTGATTATGTCGGACTCGAACCGACCAAAACACACGTTGTCCATGGTTCCTTGATTGCCGAAGGTGAGATTATACAAGACATATCTCTCGCACCCCGGCAGACCCGGTACCTTTATTTTGAGATGACCCTCTTCCCCTAAAGTGTGCCCATGGTGTCCCCATCTTGGCACATTGCGCCGCCGCCGTGATCCGTCCGCATGCCGTCTAGGGTTTTCGGAATGATGTCGGGATGTATTATAGTATGCTTTATAGTATTGCCTTAAAAATATCCCTCGCACAAAGGCTAAACCCAGGACCATCTCCGATTTCAAGATGGCCTCCGGAACTCTGTATCCCCATCATGCTTCCGGCCACCGCCTTGCCATGTGTACTTTAGGGTGACAGGCAGCTTCATCTGACCCTGTGTGCGCTCATGGAGGACGAAATGGAGGATGAGTTGAATAGCTTAATGGCTACCTTCACAATCGAATAATAAAAACGAATACTTACTATACTCCTTAGGAGATAGAAACATCAGCTTGCATCGCCCCTCCTCATTGGTGTCGCTGTCGAAGACCGTCTTCCTGACGGTCTGCACGAACCCCCCTTGGTTCTTGCCTTCGAGAAGAATGCATATTGGTTCCACTTGGCGGAACAGACTCGCGAATATCTGGTATTCAGGTGGACGGTCTACTATCTCTTCGAGTATGAACAGCTAATTGGGACAAATGGATTCGATATAAGTACGATATTTTGAGCCTAGCCGATAGCTACACTGGAGGTACGAGTTCGATTCCCGCTCAGTGCAATTTGTATGCATGAATATGGCTATTTGCACTGGCCTGGTCGTGCTTCGAATAGCACGTTAAGCCGTCGGTTGTGCTTGTCATATCTATGGCAGTCGTTCCGTATAGTTGGGGTCCTAAAAAGGTTTGGGCTCCGCTCGCCCCGTGGATCATGCCCCCGATTGCTATAATGTTGTAACTCGCCCCCTTGAATATTAGATACCCCAAATCGACCCCGATTATTAGTAAATTAAAAGTACTGTCAGCAATAAAGAGTTTTATATATTTTTATTAAAACTTCAGTAGAGTATTCTTGGGATTTTATGGTGAAGATCGATTTATATATATATATATATATATATATATATATATATATATATATATATATATATGTATATATATGCTAACTCACACCTAGGCTGGCTGTCCAAACTTTTGAATGGCAGGAGTACAATTATATTTCTTTATCAACAGAGGTGCACTAATTTTCACTAAAGGTAGACTGAGGAACTACAGTTCATTCTGTAAGAAATTAGCAAAATTCTGATCGGCGGTACACCCATAGACCAAACGCACACCGCGTACACCCACAGGGGACTATTCACCATTGTTCTACTTTCTGTGGGTGTTAATCAGTAAAAAAATAACTCACCTCACCAGACTGCAGACAGCAGTACGCGGCGCCCAGCCTTCCAGAACGGCAGTATGTCACCAATACGCGCTATATACCACACAAAAAGTATGTTTTACTGTTTATTCTCGGGGTTGGGAGGTCAGTTGATAGATAGTTACTACAATAAAGTTAAGTAGGTAAACCAAATAAAGAGAAGGAGTTTGAGAGTGAACCGCGGTTTCAAAGTTCAAGCATTGTATGACAGCGGGTCGAGTCTAGAAAAGTCGAAAGTAGTTCAAAAAACAACTTACGAATAAACACCAGAATTTCTGAATGATTATGTCGCAGATAGGTAGAGCGTAACAAATACTTTTACTCAAGTATACAAGGTGTGAGGAAAACGCTCGCGAAGCCGAAAGCCCCTAGTAGTATAGGTACTCCCGGTATATTTCATATTGAGTTGATGTTATTTTTTATGAAATTATTTAGCTTTACACGATGGAGAGTGAATAACGCCAGTTAAACAATATAAAAATACCAAATCGCAATTATTTATGCTAATATGTATTGTATTCAAAGTACATACTACGAGGAGCTCTCGGCTTTTGGAGCGTTTCCATAACACTCTGTGTATATGTACGTTCCTGTGGGATACAAGAATGTGCTAATCATTTCACGAAGGTTTCCACCCTCGTGAAAGTTCCTCGTGGGCTAATAGATATTTAGTTATATTTTTGATTATATGGGACGTAGAGTTAAGTATTATGTCTCAGACTAAAGTAATACTGATAAGAGTAATACTCGCCGAAAGTAATACTTTTTTCTTATCGTGCGCAAAATCCCCACAGATACCATCTCCACCGAAACCGATGGAGGTGATTATGCCGGACTCGAACCTACCAAAACGCACGCCGTCCATGGGTCCTTGATTGCCGGAGGTGAGATTATACAAGACATCGCCAAAAGTAATACTGAAGCAGTCCCATTTCGCTCGCACAACCACTGGTGCGAAGAGTGTGGCGAAGAAAAAAATGGTTCTATTTTAGTATTACTTAGGTGGCTTAACGCGCTATTTTTATGTTTCGTCAATGCTAATAGATTTAATAGTCTATACAGATATAAAACGAACCTCTTCTGTGTCGGATTCTTCTGTGGTTTCTTGTTGGCCGTCAGCGTTCGGATCCACAACCACCTCAGTACTCCTTGAACACGGATAGTATAAGTTAAGGAAAGGAATGAATAAAGTCAGTTATAGTGCGAGGTCAATTGGTAGATGGCTTTAAGAGCATAGGGCGGTTCAAAAAAAGATGGATGAATTGTGTGAAAGAACTGAAAGAAGATAAATGGCTAAGAAGGGAGTGACTGATGGAATGACATCTGATAGGAAAGTATGGAGGAGAATGACATGTTGTAAGTAATTGGGTCGAGGGTAGAGAGATGATGATGAATAAGTAAACGTAAGGACCACGATTAATCTATATTTTTGTGTATTCCAGTTTAACTAAGTAGGTAATTAAACTAACCTTCGGCATTTAGCAATAACAAAGTGGTTATCACTTTCATTGGAGTCCACATTATTGCCAGCGCCAGTAGTTTGTTGCTGCCCAGACGTAGAAGGTCCATCGAAAATACTGTTATCCATATTTTAAATTTAACAAAACAAACTTATTTTATGCTTGTCGAGTTTGCAGTTAATTCTGCACTTCAAGAATTGCCGCCAATTATTACGACATTAAATGACATTTGTTTTTTTCTTTAAAAAAACTCAGACAAACATATCCAGCAATAGATTATGTAGAACGCCTATATAAAAAACAACTGTCTGGAAAAAAAAATAGCGGGAACTGAGATAAACAAAAAAAAAACAAACCAAACTAATTGAAATATACTTCTTTTTGAAATCGAGTAAAAATGGATGAATTAAATGTTTTTTATATCGTTATATTTACGGTTTAAAAAAGAAAATAGAAAATTTCGTTTATTTAATTTTTTTTAGTGCCAATATCATGTTGTGTACCATGAGTACTACCAAGGGCCTTCGGCTTCGGGAGTGTTCCCCTTACACCCTGTATTAAAGGCTATTTTTTATAGTTACAATATTAATCGTTAGGTAAGTAATTTCTTGTTTAAAAAAAACTATGAAGACTTTTTAGACTTCCATATATCGAAAATAGAGTTATCAAGAAAGTAGAAAGTTATGGGTGAAGACTTTTTTTTATTTCAGTAGGCTTACCAAGAAAAAAAATATTTTGTTTCTAAAGACTGTAGAAATTTACATCGATTATAAAATTAACTTTAAGTATAGGACCAAATACTTTTCAGTGGATATAACGACATATTATGAACAGTAAAACTATTCAATCCAAAATGAACTTCTCTTTCAAATGGAAGGTGCTAACTCGCACACGCTCGCGAGTTCCGAATAACCCTATATTATCGAATTAGGAAAATAAACAAACAATATGTTTAACAACATTTAATATAGATGTATTATATTATAGGTATTTAAAAATATCTTAATAAGGGTAATTATTAGGTAGTTACTTTTCCATATTTTAAATATTACTACAATTATAATTATCACATACACATAAGGTAAGTACTTTAATTCGGTGCTGACAGACATTTTAATACTAGTGACAATACTGGTAATATAAAAATTACTATTGGAGCAATCGGAATATTGACCATACAGTATTATTTGGAGTTTTAAGCACCAAGATCACGAAGGCACTCATATCAGAAACTCAATACAATATGTAAGTAAATATCCTGATAGCTCTAAAAGTATTGTGGGTGACGATGATAGTATAGATAGACACCAATATAAAAAGTTTATGGAGTTATATAATAAAAGGCACTTATGGTAATGATTTAATAAATAACTGGGACAATTGGTTTGCATGTAGCTGTTATAATATCATAGTATACAATCTGTTACATCGTGAGTGTCCCGCACAAGTACTTATATCTAATACGTGCATGCAACGTACCTAATAATGTAATGTTTAATATGTTTAAATGGGTGTTCTGTTCACCATGGTTGGACTTTTATTTCTTATATCGGATATAGGCTTCACTCTATCTGACTAAAACATAATCGTGTTAAGTAGAGAGAAATAAAGTAAAAACAATGCTGATAGGTATCTCGAATACTTTTGAATACACAATATTTAACTAACAAGATACTATTGAATAGGTACTTACACAATTAACTAAAGCCAAACAAAATAAAATTAGGTAATATTAAAAGTCGCTAGTGCGTATAAGGTACCACCTTATACGCACTAGCGACTTTCAGGCTAGCGAGTTTCACACTAGCGAGTTGAAATGACTCAAATTGACATTAAATTTAAAACTAAATTCTGTTCTCTACTATGACTGTATGCACTACACCCTTTCTTGCAGTTGCTTTCCACCTCCGCTGCCTCGTACAAAACGTATGGATTTTATGCTAGATTTTGTGCAAATTTTGTGCATGAAATTAGAAATTATTTGTTAGAAACAAGCGCAGTGCATGTAAATCCACGCTCGACGTAGAACAGGCATTTATTCTATGTAATTGGAATATTATTATATTTAGTGGAATACAGTGAGATTTAACAATAATAATATTGTTTAACATCTCTACTGAATTCATTTTATTTTTTTTATCAAACACACGTAAGTAAAATACGTGAGTAAATTTGCGTTATCCGATAATGCGTTATATAAAGATTGGTTTGAGATGAACTTTGTAAAGTTTACCTCAAAAGCGAGACAGGCGAAACCACATCCGAGAAACAGCGCGCAAGGTGGTGCTAGCAGCACTGCCAGGACTGTATAGCACCAATTCCGTGCGTGACGGAAGCAAATATTGGAAAGCCGCCAGGCACATTCTGGACTGCGAGCTCCTTCTGGTTCACCAATGATGTCATCCCAGACTATCTGTGCGTCAACAGAAAATACAGAGTGAGTGAGAGGAAGAGATTAGAGTAGGTGGTGAAGAAGTAGTAGAAGTAGGCCTAGTCTACAGCATTCGCCCGACTCAGACAAAGACACGCAAATGGCAACGTGTTCTAACCCAGAGATATACAGGCATTATATAAGTACGCTTTAGTTTAAAAAAATAAAATGAGTTCCAATAGGTTCGAATCATAAAGTTAGATATTCTATACGTCAGTTATATAAACTCTATGGTTACAATGCAAACGTGACGCAAACTGAAAAAATATGACGTCAGTATAAGTATAATTTTACTGTGAATACCTACAATTTTTGGACGTAACATTTCGGTGTTCTTTTTTTAAATATCGCGATGACGAAAGAAAAGGAATACCTACCTACCAACCCATTAACATAAAAAATACATTAATCAAAGAGCGTTATAGTCAATCACAATGGATTCAGCGAAGCGTTAAATGTGTATTGTGATCGTGACTTTTTGATTGAACCTTTATGTGTTTGTCTGTGGTTTTTTTTGTGTTTCTTGGCGTTGTCTGTAGTTCTTTATAACTATGTTAGTATGTCAATGTCATATACGCAGAAACTGTTTTTATCATAGATTAATATATACATACTAGAGAGTTTTTATTGGGCTCAGCATTTTCAGTAGGGTTTTGGTTAAAATCAACGCGGAAGATTATCTAAGTTGGTGGGTAGATATCTATCACTTTGGCAGGCTTCAGATTGGTGTTCACCTAAAGGAGAAAACCAACCTATAAAGTAATTACTTATATAGTATTCTATTTTACTTACGTACTTCATATAAATTTTATAAATATGAAAGTTTGTAAAGATGACATTCACGCCCTTAAGACTTAATGGATCTAATAGAAATTTAGCCCAAGGAAAAGATTTCCATGGGTTGCTGACCGAAGTCAACATTACACGTGGGCGAAGTCGCGGGTTAGTAGGTTTATATGTGTATAATTATGTAAGTAGGTACCTACTTAACGTTAGAAAATCTCAAAGTAATCAAATACCTACTTACCTACCTTTTCTTTCAAACGCAGGCTGAATATATTTTTTTTATTTCATTCCTTTTTTAAAAATGGCCCATAAAACGCCACATTTTATTTTTACTTTTTAATTTTTTTAGCGGGTGGATTGTAATTTGTAGTGCGTGCTAATAAAACACGTTCATATTTTGAAATATTAAATATGATTTTAAGGGAATAATTTCTCTTATGAACTTACTTTTTTATTTAATGTGCACTACGTGAAATCATTAAGGCAAATGAAATAATAAGCACTGAAATCTACTTATACAGATTGCAAACGACATGAACGACGGATCAAGGAGGTTTTCGGTCAATTTTCCAGAGCGTTAGTTCCAAAGTTGAAAGCTTGTACGATCATTAGTAAGGTAAGCGCGTAATGTACTTATTACTACCTAATGCGGGGGACTGACCTGTGGTCGACTGTACTCATGAGTGAAGTCACGCAAGCGCCTCCATGTCGTCTACGAGACTAATTCTCCAGAAAAAAGGTAAACAACGTAAGTAATTTAACTTGTACCTATTGGTTTAGCCATGGAAAACAAAAAACTAGTGGAAGTGTGATGTAATCTGTGTACGCATGTCATTGGTGTGCGTATTTACGCTACGAAGGATTAATTCAACAATATGAACCTTTTTGTAAGAATACGTATAAACTTTTTGGTAAATATTCAAGCTTGTTCGATTCAAAGTATGAAACGCATTAAATACTTTTTTTATTTATAACAAAGCAATCGCTGTTAGGAACGGTTAAATAAAAAGGTGGTGGCAGTATAGTTGCCACTACCTCAAAAATGGTTTAGTGTGTTTTCGTTTTATAGTACGTATGCTTTGAGCTAATATGGCATTAAAAGTAGTAGTAAATTCCACCACTCATAGCAATTATTTACTAGTAACATACGCGGTATTATTAACGGTTTTATTTGTGAGTTTGGCGACCCATCAGTGCCGCAATGTTATTTTTGATACTATCGTGCATATCTACTAGTTTTTTCTGTTCTGTGGGGTCTGGTGGTGGCGGTTTCTGTCCTTCCCTGGATTGTTTTGATATAATCTATGGTTGTACTCCGGGCTATCCTCAACAGACCGTCCAAAAACCCAAACTGTGCGTACAGAGCATATTATGAGTACATTTTGAGTCTACAACTCGTGTCTATATCTATAAAAAAAAAAGGAAGAATTTGTCTATTACGATGCGACGACACTCTTTAGCCGACTTCGTGACGGTAATTCATAAAGCGCCTGTATTTTTAATAAAAACATTTAAAGAACTTTTCCCCTATCGTACCCCTTTCGCTTGTGCGGTGTTATACCGGTTGATTTTATAGTGGTTTTGGAAAAAAAGATTTTGGCCACTATTTCGATAGTAAAATCGTAAGGAGTCCTAATTTGGGGAAAAAAAAATTTTTTTTTTACGCGTCCCATACATTTTTCTGTTCACCTGTACATTATTGCCATACATAAAGAATTTTTTTTTTTCAAAATTAAAACTTCCAGTCGATTTTGCCACCGAAACTGTGTGTGAAACAAAATATTCTTTTTCCGAAACCACTATAAAATCAACGTGTATATCATCACGCTACCATCCAAGGAAGCGGAATAATAATCAAAAATGTCAATAGATCCGGTAAATTTTATACATTGGCGCTAATATCGACAGCAAGAAAAAGTAGTATAGAGAGGCAAGTAGAGAATCGAGTAGAGTCGTACAACGCGATAATCACCATCCACGCGGGTGGAGTCGCGGGCAACAGCTAGTAATCAATAAATGCCACCTTGACTAGACGAAAGTGTAAACAAACAGCATGTCAGTCTTCATAAAGATTTTTTCGTCGATTCATAGTTCTGAAACGAAATATGTATAACAGGGGTTGTGTACTTTGATGAAAACGATAACGGCCATGTTAACACAGTGAGTTTTCTTTTAACTTAACCTATTTTTCTTCAATAGGGTAAATATACAAAGAAAATTGGTGGCTGATAAATACGTTAACGTTTTAGAAATCGATTTGTACTTGCTCTGTAAGCATCGAATTTAAATGAAATTATAGATCGAATAAACTGAATGCTTCAACGGGATTCGAACCCGCGATTTTTCCCTTACAGGGGGAATGCTATAACCACGAAGCCACTTTAGCATACTAATTGCTCTAAAAAATAATCATTTCATCGAATATAAAATCAAGAAGAAGGTCTCTTTAACCTTCAGTGTTGTCAAACTTTCACACATTAAGGATAACGTCCCATAAAAATAGTACTGTAGAAATACCGCGGTAGCCTAATGGTATGGATAACGGACTGCTAAGACGAGGTCTCGGGTTCGATCCCAAGTTTTACCATGGCACACACCAATGACTTTTCGATGCTTTTCGAAGTTATGTGTGTATTTATCGCAGGTTTATAGGTGCCCGTTTAATAGCAATAAGCTCGCCACCTATTACATTGGGACCTAAACATAAACTGGCGAAATGTGGGTACTAGCACCTCTGCCTACCCTTTTATGGACATGGGTGTTAGTTTATGTTATGTTATGTAGAAATACATTATTACTTATCAATTAGCTGATGCCCGCGGCTACGCCCACATAAAATTCTGTTTCCGTTTCCATTACCCATGGGAACTTTTATTTTAATTAAAACTTTCCGTGTGCCTAAAGGCACGTATGAAATACATCACCGAATCCTAGGTGGAGCCGTTATCGAGTTGAGCGCTTTTCGCCTTTTTTATTTATAGATATAGGTAACGTCACACTACTGCCTCTTCTTTTTTCTTTATCTTCTCCAAGACTACTTCCTTAGAGGAATAGGTAGGTAGATATATTTACGCGAGATTTGTCTACTTTGCCGGCATTTACTAGTATGAACTGGGTGTGTCTAGATAATCTTACATGTTTGTAAATAGACCAAATAAAAAAGAAAATTCCGCTGAGTTTCTTGCCGGAGTCTTTTCAGGCAGGGGCCGCGTTTCGAATCAGTGGTCCATTTGGACTGTGGACTGTGTTTCAGCTAGTAAGTACTACTAATACCAACTAAACTACTAACTACTAGGAACTAAAAAGGATATAGATATAATATAAATTTATATAAGATAGATAAATATTATTTTAATTGTAATATTTAGTTATATAGGTCAATGTAATACTCATTACCGCTAGAATTAACATTAAAATACCTGCCGCAATGCAACAGGTATAGCTGTGGAAAAGGGCCATTATTTCTGAAACACCTACATACCCATAAGACAGGTTTTCTCCACATAACACACGTACTTATCATGCAAAGTCCTAAGTTACTTTTAAACTTGACACGAAGACAATGTAGTCCAAACGATTAGCATATACTCACCAAGATCTCACGACATTTCCCTTAACAAGCACCTATTTAAAACTACCATGTCACATTATTACGATTATATGTAATATCCCATTGGTATGCCTACGCGGTAGCCTAGTGGTATGGGTAGTGGACTGCTGAGACGAGGTCTCGGGTTCGATCCCAGGTTTTACCATGGCACACACAGGCACACACACAAGTCCCGTCTGGGCATTAACTTTTCTAATCAAAATAGATTTGAATAGGGGATGTTTTTCTATGATATCTTCCCTTCCCTTCCCTTTTCCTTCCCTATGATACATACATATATACCTACTTATCATGGATATTACTCACAAAGTACGAAAGTGACTTTTGATATTTGATTATTATTATAGAGATAACTTATACTCTTAAACAGAATTTAGGATACTTTATTTCAGAAAATAATTAGGTACGTTTTCTTTTTTATAATTTCGGGAAACTCATATAAAAAAAATAGAGTCGCTTACCGGTTCGTTCGTTATAGTAAAGTGGGACCTAAGAACACATTAAATAAATGTGTATTTAAGTTAACACATTTCTCCCACTACTATAAGGGATTTGTATATTTAATGACAAATAAAATTATATCCCTAGTGAAGGACAAAACTCATACTAAATATCGATTATAATTTAAAAACAATACAAGCATTTGAACAGTTTGGTATTCATTAAAAATTCACCACGAAAGGTTGCCTTGAGTCTAAACCGAAATTGGAAAATCTATAACACTTGCTCATACATACCTGCACGTGTTGGTTCAAGCTGTTAGGATCCCTATCCTCTAGCGTTTCGTGAACGTTCTCCGGTTTCGACGCCATCATTGTTCGTTGCGGTTCTGTTTGTATTGGCGCGAAGACCGGCGTCTGGGCCTCGTGCACCGGTGTCGGGACCAACACAGGCGGTGCCGACACCGGTTCCGGTATATCCGGTAACAGCTTGGCTCGATGTATACACGCGAGACACTGACGTGATGTCGTTCGTTTGAGTGGAGGGACGGCTGCACCGCCGGATCCGAGTGGAATATCCTCAAAGGCCACGGTAGACGGATGTATAGGGTCCGTTAGTATCAAACGGAGGCAGCGTCTCGGTGGTTCAGTGTGATTGTAATAGCTATTATTATTAGTTAGATTAATATTACGCTTGTAAAATTTCTCAATTTTGACAAGTTTATGTTTACTTTAGAAGTTGAAATACATTGTTGATTTTGAATTTCAAAAAGTTGAAATCTAATCAGTAATGTAATCTATTAAATGATACCTATTATTATAGTCTCAGTAAAAGCTAAGTATTTAAATAAAATTATATTAAAGTTGGTACGTATGTGTCTAATTACTTTTAGTTCGTTTAGCAAAAGTGTAGTTTCATGAATATTAATGAGTCTCTACAGCAGTGTATGACTAATTGTCTTGCGTTTGAAATTCACACCTTTATATAGAACTATAGAGGCTTTTTACGTGAAGTTTCCGACAAGTGTACACTACGCTTGAAGCTCGCGGTAAAACTGAAAACTTTTTTCACAGAGCTTCTATGACAGGCTCTGCGCATGTCTACATGACTCTCCGTAAACACCACAACGTATTCCATCCATCGAGCTTTTTGTTAGAATCGTCGCCCATTTATTTCTATAAAACAGGTAATGTATGCAAAGAAAGAAAATTCTATTTTTATTAATATTTTTATTGCATGTTTTCTGAAGTTTTAAGGGCCTTTGACCGGTAATTAGCTAGTCGAGTTCGCGACCACATGTCGTGATATTCTTTAAGTTAACTACGGAAATGGTTGTGTATGTTGAGTTAGGCAATATTGCCTAGGGCACAGGATAATTAATAATACTATGTATGCCTATGCCCATGGATAAATTGAAATGAAATAGGTATATCACGAAAAAAACACTTTATACGCGGTGATAATATTTGGTATTATTTACTTTTAGTTTCGTCTACTATATTCAGCTGTCATGTTCGAGGAGTGATGAAAGAAAACGTTATTCGATGAATAATAAAGTATATTTAGTATATTATAGTATATTTATTTTGTATTTAATGTGATAACCGTTCGATCCCCAATTGTTTGAAAGAGTACGATTACATTTGGGAGTTATTATTATTTTCTTCTCTATGGCGATCACAGCGATTCCGCCAATGTCCATTTGTAAATGTTGTTCAAGAAAATCTTCCAGACCCACGTTAGCCACGCCAGTAAATTTGTTTCCATGTGTCCGCTCTTCACGAGATCAGGTAGTCGATCAGGACGTATGGTTGGATTTTAGGGGGCTCTTGGGCTGCCGGCGCCTCCTTCTGCGAGCAAGTAATGTTCGAGAAGGAGACGGCGGAACGAGCTCGGAGACGACTCCGGACCCGCACAGCCCGCGACGAGCGGAGGCGACTCGGACGTCGGAGGTCGCAGAATGACCTCCGTCCTCCATGAGCGCGGGCCTGGGGGTGACGGGTGGAGCCGCCTGTCACTCTAGCAGAAGCAGGCCGTGGCGGCGGCGCAAAATGCGCCTCCCCATACTCGGGGGCTAGTTGGGGACACCGTGGTCCCTACACCCGACGGGGGTCATCTGGAAGAGAAGGCCCCGGGTCTGCCGGAGTGCGAGGGATATGTTGGCTACAACCTCACCTCCGGCAACTGAAGACCCAAAGACGGCGTGCGTTTTAGTCGGTTCGAGTCCGACATAACCTTCCCAACCGGCTCCGGTGCGGAGGTATGCGTGGGGATTTTTCGCACGATAAAAAAAAAAGGGGGGTTTTAAAAATCGACCACGCCCACTTAGTAAATTGACAACTAATTATATCCCAACATATTCTAGATGGGCCTATCGTCTACTGTCTGTGATAGTGTCATAAACCCCTATATACCACCAGTAGGTACACAAAAAATTACACAATTTTAAAATGTCACTCTGATATTTAAATCGTGTGACATTTGTAGCACCTTCTTTACATAGAACACTCATTTACATATTCATGCATGTTTATGGGGCGTTAGGGAAACACTCCCGAAAACGAAAACGGTATAGGTAGGTACTACTGCTCCGAGGCACGACCAGACCAGTGCAAACAGCTATATTCATGCACACAACTTTTGGCACTGAGCGGGAATCGAACCCACGCCCCGTACGTACAGTAAGCTGCAAAATTGCATGGATAGCTTAAGATCGATAATCCTATGAACTTTCAAACCCCAGTTTATAAATAAATAAACTAGATGGCGCCAGTGGTTTTACTAGCTACTACTTACTACTAATAAGCTTATGCGTATTAGAAGTAGGTAAGTAGTAGCAAAAATTATTTGGTTAACTTAGAACAAGGATAATACAAATGGGAATGATGTTAGCGAACGAACAAACTAGCAAGTCACCGCGTTTAAGCAGCTATTAAATAAACTGAACTACCCACGTAGTTCATTTAATTATGAATTAAGTTCACCCTCTAAGATTAAAACATTACGTTAAACTAAAAAAATCTAGTAATATCCTATTTCAATGCATGGTTAATTTGTGTTTGTATAAATTGGTAATATAGAAAAAGAAGTTAGTTTTTCTTACATTTAAAAAGTAGCGCGGCGCCATCTAGTGTATATATTTGTGATATATACAGATATATTTGTGATACATTTTACTTCGTCAACAGATGGGGTTAAAGACCGGCGCAAACGATTTAGTTTTTGTAATGTCCATGCACTTTTGCAGCCTACTGTACCTGTCGCGTGCACTACCGCTACGCCAAGGATGCTGTCCCCTGTTTTAGTTTTCAGGAGCGTTCCCCTAACACACTGTATAGATTTAACGGAGGTAGGACACGACGGTATCTCCCGTCCGAAATGAGCTGTCCAACTGTGGAAGTACCTCCGCCCTACAGAAGACCGCGGTCATAATAACCATCGTGTTGTGTTCTCGCCGGTAAGTAGGGTAGCCAGAGCTCACTGTACCCCTCCTTCCCCTCTCCTTCCTAGCCTCCCCACCCCTTCCCAGCTCTCCCCCTTTCCCTTCAGGGTGGGCAGCGCGTGTGTGACACCCTTAGTGTTGCACACGTTCATAGGCCACGGTGGCCGCTTTCTATCAGGTGGGCCGTGTGCTTGTCTGCCACCTACGTAGTATAAAAAAAAATAGATATTTACACTGAGCGGAAATCAAATCCTCTAATTTAGCAGTCAAACCACTTCTTCTTGTCTTCTTCTTATTGTCGCATGTCCTATAAACGGGAAAGCTTCTAAAACAAAATAAAACAAAGAAATCGTTATACAAATATTTATTTGTTTTAATATAAACGTCCTTATTCTACATTATATACATGCACCGATCATTAGCATATTATGTTATATACAAATACATTTATGTTACTATATAATATTACAGTTTTTAAACAATATCAAACTATTGCTAATTTGCATATAATTATTATCTTCTTTCGATAAACTATGCGGTGTTGCCATTATCATTACGATATTGCTTGATTAAAAAAAACAAAGAAATAAGTAATTTTCAAAGCAATTATATCAAGTTTAAGATATTCAATATTTTATGTCGTGACTTCCCGTGACACTAAAAATGACACTACTGGTAGTGTCAAGAAGGATTTTCATTTCCAATGACACCACTAGAAGTGTCATGATTTGTTAGTGAACGAGGGCTATGCGAACTGAATATTACAATCTATGGTGTCATATAATGATTTGATATGTTTATATTATATCTACATATTGAGTTTCTTATTTCTATAAACAATAATAATTATATTTTATTTAAGTACAAATTTGTAATCAATTAAATGTCTCAGATTGTTTCTTCAAATTTAATTTATCTTAAAATATATTAATTAAGTAAAACTATAATTTTGTTTTTAAATTTTGTAATAAGATATAGGTATTCGAATATAAAAAATACTTACTATAATACTTTATATACAATTGAGCCGTTCATATAATTCGATATAATATTATCGTCCATATTTTACGTTTAATATAATATATTCATAAACTACATATTTGCCATGAACGTGTAAAATAAATGTATCATACGTACAATCAACAGCTTTCTTATAAAATATTAAGTATACAAAACATTCAAATGTTAAGCCATAATGTATAATACCATATAATATTATGTTAAGCCATATTGTATAATACGATAATGACTTTAACATATAAATTTTGGCCAATTCATTAAGTAGATACTTTAAAGTAATTCATCATATTGTAAGTCTCCCTTACAAAAATATTTTTAATATTTTATTACTGATTAATCATCACTGAACAGTTAAGCAACAAATAAAAATTTCGAAAAAAATAATAAAACATTTTCTTGAACACAAAATGGCTTTTTCACTGTCCATAGTTATATGATGTTATTATTTCGGTCATTACGTGTTAACAGCTTGCTTTTATTTACACAATTACTGAGAACACCTTGTAACCAATAATTTTCACGCCATATTTTATATGGCTATTGCGACAATCGATTTGAAATCACCGAGTAGCCACGACTGGCTAACCCGGTCACGGCGCACCCCGGTCGTTTGTACCCGGGTATGTTCATAGAGCGTGTTGTGTTGGATGATTGATCGCCTCAAAGGTTACCTCGGGGGAAATTATTAATTCCGTGACAATGAAGACGTTCTGAGTGACGGACTTTTATATGACAAACTGGAAATTGGCTTCGAAAATGAAGTTTTTTGACACAAAGAAATGTTATTTTGTCTTTAATTTATCTTTATACCTATAGATGTTTGTGAACAAGGGAGACTTTTTGAATAGTTTACTGTTGAAAATCTGATGTATTTCAACTTTGACTTGACATTAATTTATTCTTGTATCATGTAGCACCTGAGGGTTAAATTTAATTTGTCAAATATCAAAATGTCACTGACATTGCACTGATATTCCCCTCATTCAACCTTAAGAATAGCACCGCTAGACATTATAATTCTATAATTAAGTCTATATTAAAGCTTCAGTTTAGCTTAAATTGGAAGACAATAGCTATTGCGGATTGCGTGTAAGTATAATATTTATAAAATAATTTTAGCAATGACATTTTCGTATGACAGATGTCATTGGCGGAAATGACAGATGTTTATTTAATTATTCAATTTATGACAGCAGGTTTATGTTTAAATTTCAAGACGTTTGCACTAGCAAACGTCTTGAAATTTAAACATAAACCTTACGGCTTTTAAAGCACATATCGAATTCAAAACTTCACAATACACCATTGAAATGTATTGTAGTCGTTAATTATGTATATCGTTATTACACTGTCAAAGAATAGTGTGAATATTTCTAAAATGTGCAGAAACAACAATTCTATTGTGTACCAATTACACTACTTTGCTGTAGTAAAGTAACTGGGAAAACAAAGTTTTGGAATGTAATTTCTCGAGTAAAGCTGGCCTCACCCCTTTCTTACTTTTGACCTTATTCTTAGTCTAGATATAAAAGTGCTTGATTAAATAAAATAGCACGATAAATACACAGTCTCGACCCAAATAAGCCCAGCCCAGTGGCGTTCGCGTGTCGCGCTATGCCCAGATCGTTAGCCGCACTCCTATTCCGGTTTCAGGCGCTTTTCACACAGTACAATCCATTTACTCGCCGCTCCACCCATATTTGTCAAAAAAACTAATTCTCTTACTAATTTATTTTTATATAGGATAATGAAGTCCTGTAAATCTTATTATTTTATGATCATCTAAACGATTCTGTCTTGATATATTATAGTTTCAATATTAACATAAAGCCAAGATAGGTCTCAATTCATAAACATCATTAAAACCAAATACATTATCAGGTAACAAACTCCTAGTATAAAATTTATAAATAAATAGAAGTTTACATAGATTACAATGTTTAACATGTAAGTTACATCAAACTATGATTAAGTATTAATGACGTGTAAAGAAGACGTCCTGACGCTTCGATGTCTCGGTGTATTGTGGAACGTCAGCTGTCATTGTTGACAGCTGTCATTGCTGACAGCTGTCAGTGCGTGAGAAGCGCCAGAGGCGTGGGTGGCGCTCGAATTGTAGGCACGATGGCGCGCTCCTCACCCTCGGATGGGGCTTGCTCACTACACGCGGAAGCAATGGGTTAAAATCACTACTGAATAAACATGTTCTTCACAAATTAGTTAAGAATTACAAGCATTATAGTATTATTCGTTTACCATTGGAAGGAAATTTAACATGCAATAAGTATTCTTTAACAAGATGCAACGGCTGTCTTTAACCAGAAACTTATCCATTTATTAGCAAATTAATTAATGCTACTAAGTACTACTGCCACTACGCTAAAAAGTTACTATGAGCAACTACACAATACTTTAATATAGTGTTACAGAAAATCTTGAGCAGAAATTAAATGGGTTTAAAAGTTATTCTCTTTGCTGACTCTGAAGATTTAAGGATATAAGCAAGCACTCACCTTGTATGCGCGGGCGCAAGGCGGTTAGTGTTATTAGCGCTACACCGACATAATCACCACCTTCGGGAAACACCAATCAACTTATTAAATATTAAATATAGTAACAATCACAAATATTGATGTCGAATCTATTACAAATTTGGAATATCTTATTATTATATCTTTAATCTTATATCTCTTGAATCGCATAACAATAAAAATATAACGAATTGTCAATACGTTTCTGGATAAAGGTATTCAGTAGGTTCGACATCATTACATTGTTCTTAAATATGCATAGCATTTGCCAAACAGCGCAGAAACAATTTATTCAGGGTCTAATAGAGGTATTTAATAATTTATTAAAAAGTTCGCATCGTCATTGGGTTAATTTTGCCATGCTGCATACATTTTTTTAGGATATTCATGCATCCCTGCAGTACTAACAATACTCTTATGATATATAGTTACAGTTAGGGTAATTCTTATTATAATCATACCAGTTTTAATTAATTTTTATTACTTATTTAGATATCTTTTTATTTATTCTTGGATAGGTTTATTGCATATGGATGCCTTCTGCGAAAATTATTTTGCTTAGTTTGGGTAGCGCTGCCAGGGTAGAAACTAATGTACTACTTTATAAACTTTAATAAAAAGTGTTACAATTCGTTTCAACTAAGGAGAGGAGAGTGTGCTACACAGCGCTACGCACTCTACACTGCTCTACTCAGGGCTACACTGCACTACCCAAGGCTACGCAGCGCTAACCAGAGCTATCCAGTGCTACATCGCGTTACCCACGGCTATGTAGCGCTAACCTGAGCTATCCAGTGCTACATCGCGTTACCCACCCCACGGTTACGTAGCGCTAACCTGAGCTATCCAATGCTACATTACGCTAACCAAGGCTACATTGCGCAGCCCAGTGCTACGTTGCGCTACCCAACACTACAATGAGCTGCGTTGTAATACCCAGTATTACCCTACGCTACAATACACTACCTGATCTTGATGGGTTGGCGTAGAGACATGTCGGAGCCGGAGGAGGAGGGCGCGCGGGCGGCTGCTAGTAGGCGCGGTGCTCGCGGCGTACGCGGTGATGCGGACGAGCGTCCACGCGCGAACTCCAGCCGGTAGTTGTCCGAACGGGGACTACCGCTGAACGCAGACGCCTCTCCACCACCTGTGGACATCACACACGCTCTCTATAATGCTAGCCTGGTATGATACACGCATCACTACATAGTATAAAACAAAGTCGCGTTATCTGTCCCTATGTCCCTTTGTATGCTTAAATCTTTAAAACTACGCAACGTATTTTGATGCGGTTTTTTAATACATAGAATGGTTAAAGAAGAAGGTTTATATGTATATAACATCATACAACCAACGGGTGCGGAGCAGGAATGGAAAATTTTGCAAAAACGGGGTGATGCCGACGAAGTTGCTCGGGTCAGCTATTCTCGTTAAAAAAGACCTCATGTAGAAACTCCAGAATATTCATTTTGTAATTCTAGGCCTGAAAGAGAATGTAGTGAAGAAGATTTAAAAGGAAGGTATGTTAAAATTATTTGGATAGAGCGAATGATACACCAGGTATATAATATGGCTCAGACCAAATTAATAATATTTTGATAAAAGGGCAGGTCAGGAGTACTCGACCCCGGCTGGGTGGTCGAAAGTCTTAATAACAGTGGAGGAAGCTAGTGAAGTAAGTAAGGATAGGAAAATGGCGGGCTGTTGTCTCTACCTACCCTGGAGGGAAATAGGCGTGAGTGTATGTTTGTAACACTTCAGTACACTTTAGTATCAGAATGAACGACCTACCTAGTAGGGTGAAGTATTGACAAATAGGTAATTGAGAAAAAACTAAACAGTTTACCAGGCTATTCTTATTTTCGATGAACCTCCTCAAATTCATTTATATATCATGAACGTTTACATACAGTAATCTAAGATATTATTGATGTGATAAGTACTTATAATATTAGGATAGTTGTTGTAATGAAATTGTTCATGTATGAACCATTTTAATTAACTACAAACTACAAACATTTAACAAAAAAAGAAATAAAAAGAAACCATTGATTCCTCTTGTTTTTTTTTAATTTTGTCATTTCAGCCAGTATTTAAGACCCTAGACTAAAAGGAGCTATGTTTCATTCAAAAAAGGAACGGGAGCAATTTTTGTATTATCTAGTTCAATTATATTCAAATTAAATTCATGTTAAATTTAACTGCATAGCATTGTAGCACCTAGACAAGTATTCTTTACACAATGTTTAAATAAAATCCAATCGTTTTGTGTGTTTGTGAGTTGCTAGGTCAGGGTGAGCCCAACGGAAGTTACGCCGGTGCTTTCATGAACCAACAAATAGACTACACAGGCCGAGGTTTGTTGCCTTTGTTTATTATTCATGTATACTTTGATATTATCATATTATTGATTGCCATATATTTAGGTGAAGTTCACAATGACATGTTAGTACTTTGAAAGGTTATCAATATTTTCTTGTAGACACATTTTTAGATAATCCACGCTCTGCCGGAGTACGTGGAAATTTTCTTAGTAAGCCCCCTTATACACCCGGCCTCCGAAACCCGAGACGGCGTGCGGTTTTAGTCGGTCCAGATTTAACCTAACCATCCACGCTGGATGTTCGATCTTTTATTTCATGCATTAATTTCAACAATTCCTTCGTGGAAATCTACGCACAAAAAACGGTACGTTCATGATAAATAAGTTGAAATTGAAGTGTCAGTATCTTAGTGGTTGAGGATTCGTTCTTATGATCATGATATCCCGGGTTCGAATCCTGGCCATTATACTACCGGCGCGAACTCATTTCGAACAAACGATTAAGCTAAGTTGGGGCTAGTAATATAACATAGCAGTATTTACAGACATGGTTTTCTAGAGTAGGCTGCCAGTAATTAATTAATATTACACATCACACACGCCCAGGTCAATTACGATAGTGTCCCTAAGGCCCGTAACAATATGGCGCCCCTGTCCCAAATCCGAATGCGTTAGGGACGAGTCATGACGCGCATATAATTACTAAGTAGCACTTACTTATATTAAAATATGTAACGGTATAGTCATAATGGGACCACGTAAAGTTTTTATGGTTAGATAATAAAGAATAATGTTAGGTTAGATAACCGGTGATAACATGTAGTAAGAAAGAAAGAAACATTTTATTTGCTGCAAGGTCACAACAGATAAAAAAAGCAAATAAAAAAAGAAAAATAAATTAAGTTTTTGAATTTGAAAGCATGTGCAATTAGCAGTATTGCTCACAGATGCACCAAATAGATAGTGTGCTTGGAAAAAGTAAATTATTTCTATGCACTTTTTTCTATGCACACTGCACGTTTATGAAAATTTGTTGCGGGAGGGAGGAACCCACCACTCAACCACGGTTTAACAATGTAACGATAGCAATACATCGCTAATTGTCATAGAAAGGATTACCAAACCGCACCCCTCAAAGCAAGTAAAGACTTCTTAACCTGTTTTTTTTTAAATGGTGTTTTTGGTTGGTCTCGATTTAAAACGCTAAATCACAATTGGTCTTGTCATATACCCCGATCTTAATTCAATCGAACCTACAACACTACTCACACCCGTGGCGGTTGTCGCATCAGAGTATAATGTGGCTTGGTTTTCACAGCAGCTGTTTGATCTCCTGAATCTTGTGTTTAGCCTCCAATCACAGATAGAGTTGTTTTAGTATGTAGACTTACCACCATACAGGTTGTGTGAAGCGATGGGCATGCGCGCGCAGGCGGGCGGGTGGTCGTGCGCGTGCGCAGCGGCGGCGGGCCAGTCGCGGTACACGCGCGCCGAACGAGCGCCCGGGCCGCCGTGCCACTCCGACAGCTCCACCGCTCGGATCTACGCACCACCAACACTTTATAACTATAGGAATAGGCATATACACGAGTTGTGGACTTGCTTTTGAGGATAGCATGGGGTGCAATGCAACGGTGGAGGACGAGCTCAAATCTACCAATCATAGATTACATCAAAGGCTCTCGCAACCTAGGTCCAAGATCGGTGCCGATAGATATACCTGCAAACTAGGTAAACTGACGTTTCATCAAGAAGGAGAGGAGGAGAGTGTATATTCTGAAACGGATACCCAAGCTAGCCTTTGCAGATGCGTAGAGATGTTGCGTCCTTGGCAGGATTTTAATGTATCTACAATAGTGAATGTTCTGATGAACTCTTCCAATTATTTCCACCGTATCCTTTCCTAAACAGGGTAAGGCGTGCAGGGTTTGAATGTCACCCGTATACGGTGCAGAATATTCCATCTAGAGCCAAGCAGTCCTGTGAGTCTTTCCTTTGCTGCACCACGATATATTGGAATTGCAAACCAGATCACGTGTTCCCTTCTTCCTACAGTCTCGGGTCCTTTGAGCGGGTGTGCAAGTGTCTAGCTGAGCGTCACCATTGTAACACTGTGCGTGTTTGTAATGATGACCCTCTTTTCTGAGAGTTTGCCTTCAGATTACTATCAGGCGAGGTGAAGTCAAATTGATACATCTTTAAAAATACCCCCAAATCTACCTTAGGAGAGGTAAATTCGCCATGACTGGCGTATGCAGTTAACCCTATAACTGAATTATAACTAGACAGTATTGAGACCGGTGGACTCACCGGTGTACTGCTCTTGCTTCGTCCACTGATCTCTGAGGAGGCGTTGCTGTGTCGCTGTCGGTTCTCTCTTATGCGCTCGGGAGCTGGAGAATCTCGGCAAGATCCGTCTGGCTCATCGCGAGACTGTAATAACAGATATATCTCATTAAAAAATAATTTTAAAAATTGATAAAGATAAATAAATAAATATTATAGGACAATCTACACAACATGGTAAGCATAGTTTAACTAGCTTGTGTTACGGGATTTAGAATGCGGATAAACATACATAGATAAATTTTTTTGTAAATACATAAATATTATACATAGAAACACCCAGATCAATGCAGATATTTATATTCAAGCACATAAATATTTGCACTGAGCATCGAATCGAATCGAACCCGCGCCTCCTGCGTAGCACTCGCATTCACTACCACTACCACTAAGGAGGTCGCCGAGGAGATGATTTGAACGATTGACAAATTTCGTATTCGACGTCCGTTCAATTATATTCCGTTACCTTTCTTAAAACTTCATGACAGACTCTCTGTTCCAATTATTATTCTATGGTTCCAGTATCAAGTTGCTTTATTATAATTGAAAACGCTACCCGTAGTGCGATATATATTTGATATAAATTAACATAATATTCTTGAATGAAATATCAAAATAATAACTAAAATTATAACTAACATCAGTCAGCGTCATTACAATTATAAACACCAATTTGTCATTCATTTAAAATGAACACTAAAACATGTATGATTAATATTTTATACAAAAACGAGACATAATATCTATAGACAAAAACTACAAAATGTAAACATAATGTTCAAACAACCAAAACAATTAGATGGATCTCCCATGAAGGTTATAAAATACATAATTCACAAATCTAAAAAAGCTGCCAACACACATTGGCCCAAGAAAACTACTAACTAGTAGCTCTATGTTTTATTGACAGTGTATGAGGTGGTTTTCCAACATAATATTTTCGGGTAATAATAGGGTAATAATTATTAGATAACATGAACATGTGAACTCGGAGCCTGTGCTCCGGAGGAGGCCATCAGGAAAACCCAGCATGATCATGATAGTATTATGAACTGTACTGTCTTCATAAATCGTTAAGAGATAACGTTGGACATCAAACAACTGATTCCCTACATTTAATTACAACATAGGTACCAATATTTTTGCCATTTATTGTAAACTTATGGCGAGCGCAACTAGCAATTAAAATTTAGTGCTACTCCTTTTTCAGTGAATGAAAACTGTATCATTAGCTAGAAATGGACGAGTATAACTTTTTATCCAAATTTTTGTTTGAAAAAGTTCAACTTATCTCGAATTTCTTATTTAAATCCAGATTTTACTGTTCTATTTAGTCTATTTTTTACCTTTGACTACTTTTGACAGTAATCCGCAAATTCGCGGATTTATCTATTATTCTGATTTTTATTGCTGGTTGCATTTAAATAATGATTCCACATTGTCTGATCATTGGCGATTGCTCGCTCAATGTGTGTTGCGAGCTTTAATTTTAATCTCAATATAGTTTGTAATCAAGGTGACCGTTATATAGAGAATTCTCATGTTCTTCACATGAGTAATTATATCGTGATTTATGTTGGTACTTGTGTGCTGGTCCAAGGTTACTTTAATGTCACCTTGTTGGAGTTCAAGGTACGTCAACTATGGAGAAAAATTAAATTTAAAATTGGCAACATTAATTATATGGCTGCCTACTCGTAAATAAAACGAGTAGATACTTGTTTTTTTCTGAGTAGTCATATTTCTGAGTAAGTATGTAAACATTAATTGAAGTGGACGACGACGTTGAAGTGACAGATTTACCAACATATAACCTTTTTTGCTTAAATATAGATAAAGAATGTAAAAAGTGATACATTATGTCTGTTTCTCATGAAGTGTTAAGGTGATTGATCCAAAACTTAAAGAAAGAGAACAGAAAAATAAACTAAGTACATAAATTATTCTCAGAACAAGATATTTAACTGTGGTCCGCGCTTTGAACACGGGAATGAAAATTAGTCGTCGAGCCATCCATCCGGTCATCATACGAATATCTATAGCAATCGATATAGGAATCGATTTCGGTATCAAAATCGGTGGAACGATTACTATAGATACTACCGTTGGAGCCCTAAAAAGTTCAACAACTGGTGTAACTACAGAACTTTGATATAGCCAGTCGCTTGTGGACGTCGGATGCCAGTTTGGTTAGACTGGAAAGCCAACTTCAACTGAGTTAGGAAAAAAAGCTCAGAAGAGAACATTACAAAAAGTACAAAAGCGTTTTTTTATACCACTTAGGTGGCAAAACACGCGGTCCACCAGATATAAAGTGGTTACCTTGGCCTATGGAAGTTTGCAATACCAGAGACGTCACGGGACAAGGAGAGAGAAGACAAGGGAAGGGGGTGGGGGGGGGAGGGAGAAGTTTAAGAGAGTCTCTGTGCTGTCAGTGCAGAAGACAAAGTGTTTCTCAGTCTTCCCAATGACTACATAAAACCTCTTCAGTGAACTCTAGCTACCCTACTCACTGCTGGAAACACAACACAAGGTTATTATTAGCCGCGGTATTTTATAGGGCGGAGGCATCACCAGTCGGACTGCTCATTAGGATGGGTCGTCATGTCCTACCTCTGCATAAAATTCCTTCTCTCGTTATGATATCGTCTGCATATTTGTCCGTTTGCCGTTTCCCTTCGGATGGTATGGGGTGGTGATATTTTTTTTTCTTCAACAGACCGATAACCGATGTTTACGATTTTGTCTTTGCAATAGTATAATAAATATAAGTATAAAAAATACTTTTTTAAGGAAATTACGCCAAGCATTTACAGAGTTATGTGAAGTACCTTGAACTTTTACATTTCCACACATTGTGAACTGTTTAGCGTTCACGGCCGTGAGTGAACCCATAAAAGTAACTATTTCCATAACTAGATATAACTTCAAAGTATGATGTTCGCGTAAATGTTATTCGTAATTGGTAGGTGGTAACGTATCATTTGTTTGAGTATGGATTATTAAAACAATTAGTTACTTTTTAGGGTGCCGTACTTCAAGAGAAAAATAACACTTTTAAGATCAATTAAGTAGTTGTCTGTCTGTCTAGACCTTTATCTTGCGAATGTTCGGAGATAATCGGAAAATTAATATGAAAAACATAATTAAATCTTGCTCAGCTGTGAAAAATCCAAACTTCTTCTAGCTAGAGCCACGCAGTTCTAAATTCTATATTCTACGACAATCTAAACAACGTCACCTAGACCCATGGTAACCATAGCTTAACTAGCTTGTGTTACAAGTTTTATTATGCTGATAAACATTCTTAAATACATTTTGTTTGTAAATACATACACACATATTACAAGTACATAATTATTAAAAGCAACAAAAAGATATTGTTGTTTTTGTAGCATAGGTAAGTTCGTCCTGCAATTCAGTTTTGTGCGGAACCCAGGCGCGATTCGCACTTGACCGGTTCTTTGTAAAGCTTTGAAACTAAATTATTTTCATAGAACTAACAATAGCCTTATATTTATTAATAGTGTGTAATCACAGTATTAATAGTAAGAGGCTATTATTAGTTCTCTTATCACTGAATCACACAGCAAAATTAAAACGCTTTTTTGTAAAAGATTTAATTTACGCCAAAGTAATTATTTGTTTGACTACTGCTACTGTTATTTAAATTAATGTTAATTAGTACTTCGATAATTCATATTCTGGAGATATGAATAGGTAAATATTTGCAAAATAATTAATAACGATTCAAAACAGAACTAATTTTGTAACCCAGTTCATTCAAAGCTAGCGCTTAAAAGTCCGTAGTTAGCTTATTATCTTTGATTAGTCGGCCGGCTATTCCAGAAGCAACCGCCCTCTAACATCCCGTAGGAATCCCAATCCCAAAGGAAAAGCTGTGTCAGTATCGCCTGTTATTTTGTAGGAATGGCTTGGTTTTTAAAGGTGTTATTAGGGTCTTGCACACTATTTCGAAACCGGAGATGGCCCTGGGTATAATAACCAGTAATATGTCTTTGGCCATCTTACACCCCGGCCGGCACCTAAATATTCAAGATGGCATGCCGTTTTAGGTAGTTCGAGTTTGACATAACCGTCCCCGCCTCGTAACTCACTTAAAAGGCTCTAAAAGGGTCTCGTACACTCGTATACCCGTATTTGTGTTCACAGTATTATTCGCTTACCTTGTGGTGTGTGGTAGAGGTGGGCATGCTGGTGGCTCCACTGCTCACCAGTCGGAGCTGTTGCCTGATGCTGGCCTTTTCCCGCGCTCGCTTGCGCTGGAACTCCTCCTCGACTCTGTGAGATATAAAGCATTCTTTATAACAAGACTTTTGAATAAAATCTACAGTGTGTTGGTGGTAAAGGATGGTAAGTGCTTGTCGACAGAACTGCGATGCGATGCGAGTTCACTATGCAGTTTTTCCCGATAGATTTTTTGGAAATTCGTATCATATTGCATTGCATTACAGTGTTGTGTACAAGCCTTATTATTAGGTAAAGTGAAGTCATATTTTTTTTTTTATAAAGTATTATTAGCAACCGTAGTTACTAATATTCCCTTTAACCCCTCCAGCTAAGCTCAATGGCTTGTGTTAGGAGTGGGTTCACGTCGGTAGTGTAATGTAATGGCCAGGATTCGAATTTACGTGTCCTGTTTATAAAAATACGATAATTTCGTGTATATTTAGGGATTAAGAATAGCTCATACATGCATGCAATGTTTAAAACCATAAAAATAATGTATAAGGAAATCGCGGCAGCAGAAATCCAGCAAAGATCCCTATCCTTCGATCCTCCCTATCGATTCCGTCTCCATCGGAGAACTACAATACTATCACCTAATATAAACTTTAAGTAGCATATATAACGGCAAAAAAACAATGGTATCTCGTCTCGGTACAAGATTTTGCCCAGTTCTATCATGTGAGGTGAAGTCATTTTGAAGTGTCCTAAAAAATCTATAACAGTAGTTCACTGACCTCCTCATGGCCTCCAGCTCTGTTCGCCTCTGTTGTTCCTTCAAGTCAGCCTCCTTGGACAGCTTCTCAGCTATCCGCCTTCTCTCCAACTGGCGTACTGTTGACTGGAATGTGAAGCGCTTGCCTCGGCTACCGGCGTTACTGGTTGAATTCGAAGAGCGCTGGAATAGAAAAACCTTGTTTAAGTATTTGAAGGAATCATTATGAAGTATACGTCTGATACTCTCCAAGACGTTAATTGACAGTGCTTGTACGGCTAAGCATGTAATTAATGTCCTTGCGAATTACACGGTATAGCAAGGCATCGAGTCAGAAAAACTTTTTTCCAAATTTATGTATTTAGTTGCAACATTTTCGGTTACGATTAATTTTCGGCATACTCCTTTTTTACAAAGTGCCCGATTGGAAGCAATAGGCTCGCTCTCTATTAGGTGGGACCGAAAATCATGGTTGCCGAAATGTGGGTGTTTAATACACTTCTGCCTACCCGTTTGGGGATTACGAGCGTAAGCATATTATGTATATACGTATGTATGCATTATGAAGTAATTGGGCGTCCTGAACAACTAAGTAAGTAATATATCAGATAATAGTCGCACTATAGCTAAAACAACCAAGCTAGGTATGTCATAGTTAAGCCGACCTTGAACTCAGAGTTTAATACGATGGCGATGATGATATGATGATAATAATGATGATATCATTATGATTATGAATTCGAAAATTAATCCACGACGCGAAAAACTTCTATTCTGTAATATCAGTTTCGGAAAAAATACTCTATACAATTTAGTGGGCAATGGAGACTTTTTTAATTTCAGCAATAGGACATCCACTGCTGAACATAGGCCTCCCCTATCGACCTCCAACTCGAGTTGGAGGCGATCTGCATCCTAGGGATACCCGTGGCTCTGATTAGGATAGCGACCTTAGTTATAATATTTTCTAGAATTCTGACTAGGTAAATATGGCGTCTTTGATTATTAAACAGTTAAATTCATAAAATATTACACTAGACAGGTAACAAAACTCACTACTGGACAGTTCGCTATGCAATTTACTATTTCTATTCCATTCAAAGTGCCGATACAATTTTAGGTAAGTGTTTGAATGCGATCACAGTTTCTCATTACATTAAATCGTGTGCCTGCACGACCCGAGGTACCTATCTAATATTAAATGGAATTTAGATAGCGGGCTCGATGGCTATCCTACTTACAGCCGCACCTGGCTCACGTATATCCGAAGAAAGGCTTAAGATATTGTTTCACAATTGATACGACTTAGGGCGTGCCCTAAAAAGTTTTAAGTATTTTCGTTTCTCGAAACATATTTATAGCTCTAGAAGAAAATCAATGAACTTTGGACTTCAAAATTTCCTGAACACCTTAAGATTTATAATCTTTCGACAGCTTAAGTTAATTTAACCAAAAGTAACATAAGCAGCGTCAAAATAAAGTAGATCGATGTCTAGTTTCTTTATAAGAAAATAAGTAAACTCATGCAAGTACTCAAGTCATCCTAAACTAAATTACATTAATGGGTAGATCTATTTACGACATTGTTTACATAGATTGATCGCGAAAGTACGAAAAATATTTGGATATGCAGTGTCAAAAGTGCAAGAAGAAACTGTCGAGTAATGGATCACATTTCGTGTGCCAAGGGACATGCCAGGGTACGTTTCATAGGAACTGCGTGAAAGGATTGGCAGCGGACATGAAAGCAGGCCGAACACGAATGTATTGTGATAATTGTGAAGGTGAAGAATCAGAGGAGGAGGAACAGGAGGAAGAAGCCCAAGGACTTGAGAAAATCCTCAAAGATATACAGAGTAAAGTGAACTCCCTACCGGGTCTAAAAAAACAATTGAGTTCGATAACGGCTAGCATGGCAGTCTTGTCAGAGAAATATGATACTATATTGGCAGAACACGAACAATCAAAAAAGAAAATATGTAACCTTGAAAAATCTATTGTGAATGTGAACAACAGATGTGTGTACCTAGAAAAGTGCAACCTTGCACTTGAACAAAAAGTGCATGAATTTGAACAAAGCACTCGAAAACATAACATCGAAATAGTAGGTGTTGAGCAAGTACCTGATGAGAATATAATGGAGGTAGTCAAAAAAGTTGGAGAAACGCTTGAGGTACGTTGCAATGATATTGAATGGGCAACGCGTCGTCAGCAACGCAAATCGAGCGACAAGCCAGCCCCTATTATAGTAGGATTTAAGAGTACTGGTACCGAAACTCGAAATTCGTGGTTAGCAAATAGACGGAAGCTAACGACAATAAATAGCAGCAGTATTACCACAGGTTCCCAGAAAAGTAGAATATATATAAACGAAGATCTCATTAAAACCACTCGAGAATTATTATGGAACACCAAAAAACAGTTAAAGGGTATTTACAAGTACATATGGATCGTAAACGGCAGAATACTAGTGAAAAAGGAAGACGGTGATAAGTCAGTGTGGGTAAGATCTGAAGATGACATTCGTGAATTACTCAATAAGTGAACGTAGTATCATATCTACAATACATAACCGTGTTATATAAATAAGCATAACATTATACATTAAAATTCTCGTTTTCCGATGTCATAGAAACAATAACAAACGATGGACTAGTTAGTGCAACTTCTGTAGATGACATAAGTAGTTGGATGTCATCGCTTATTAATAATTATAATAAAGACATTTGTCTGATTCATATCAACATACGATCTCTGAAGAAACATTTTAGTGAGTTATTAGTTAGTTTAGATGGTAACCTACACAATATTGATGTTATTGTAATTACTGAACCAAATATAAATTATGAGCAGTTAGATTTTTTTAACATTGAAGGATTCACATTAAATAGTTTTGCTCGCACCGGGCGAAATGGGGGAGGGGTATTAGTGTATGCGCGGGGGGGGCTAGCTGCACACCTGTGCGAGCCACCTGCACCCGAAATGCGCTCGGCGGAATGCGTGGCCATGACCTTCAACTATAATAACGAACATATTTATCTAATTTCGATTTATAGACCGCCAAAGATCAACAAACAAGATAAAATAGTACAATTTCTTGATGAACTTCGTAACTTGCTAGATAAAATACCTCAAAATGCTAAAGTGTTATTCTGCGGCGATATTAACATTAACCTATTAAAAAAACAAGATAAATATGTGACATTGTATGAAGATCTATTAGCTGAGTACGGATTTACCAAATGTATTAATGGCATTACCCGAAGCGAAATATTAATGGGTAATTTAGTTGAATCATGTTTAGACCATATTTACATAAGAGCGCCACTCGCACAAGTACAGTCAGCTATAATAAAAAGTAAAATATCAGATCATTACGCAGTATCTGTTGCAGTGCAATGGGGGCGCACCCCAGCGGGCGGGCAGGGTACTGTGATAACTTCACGCGAGCAAACGCATACTGACGTTACGCGACGACGTGTCCTTGACAATCGCGCGGTGCGGGAAAAACTATCATCCATGGATTTTGATCATCTCTTACAGATTGACTGTCCCGTACAAATGTACGAATCCTTTAGACTGATGTTTGTTAATATATATGAGTGTTGTTATAAATATCAAGTGATAAATAATAATACTAGGAATAACAAAAACTGGGTTACGAAAGATCATAAGAAACTGTTATTGGAAAGGGATAGACTATTTTCATTATGGAAGAACGAACCGAATAATATGATTAAACGTTTAGAGTACACAAAGTATAGGAATAAGTGCCATAAAATAATAACAAAAAGTAGAAGTGAATATGATAAACAAAGTATACTAGATTGTAATAAAAATATAAAAAACTTATGGGATAAAATACATACAATGATGGGGAAAAATAAACAATCTTTAGATAGCATAATATTAAATAATGTAAAAATGAAAGGAAGTGTAAAAGATATTTGTAATGTGTTTGCGACAACATTTACAGAGGAAATTGAAAATATAAAGCACAAATGTGATACACAATGGTTGGATAGATTAACGTATGTAAACGAAAATAGTGTGAGTATGAGATGGCAACCGGTGAGTAGTGAGACCGTTAAGAAAGTAATCAAGGGTATGGATACAAATAAGTCACCAGGAAGCGATCTCATACGGATGTCAGATCTGAAACATATTGTGAATAAGGTTAGTCCTGTGCTCGCTCATCTAATAAACCAAAGTGTACGTACCTACACATGTCCGAGTAAGCTGAAAGAGGCAATAGTGCGCCCAGTATTTAAAAAAGGAGATCGTAAAATATTATCTAATTATAGACCAATTTCAATTTTATCAAGTGTAGATAAAATAATGGAAAAATGCATTGTAAATCAATTAGGAACCTACCTTCAAAAAAATAACTTAATTAATGAATGTCAACACGGATTTCAAAAGAATAAGAGCACAAACACCCTCTTATCAAAATTTACCAACGAAATTAATAATAGTTTAAATAAAAAGCAGTTTGTAGTGGCAGTATTCTTTGATTATAAAAGGGCATTTGATACTCTAGACAAAAATACATTATTAAAGGCGATGGAGGAGTGTGGGGTGGGGGAACCGCTCAACAAATGGTTCCATGATTATCTAACTGAAAGATTCTACCGCGTAAAGGTTGACGAGTCGTACAGTGACCCCGTAAAGGTGAGGTGTGGAGTACCGCAGGGCGCGGGGTGCGGTCCAGTTTGCTACCTAATGCATGTCAACAGCTTATGCAGCGTTATTCGCCACTGTTCTGCCTACATGTTCGCGGACGACCTGTGCGCACTCCACGCCGGCACCGATATAGTTGAGGCGTGCCGACTCGTACAACTTGACGTGGACAGAGTGGTGAAATGGTCTCACGACAACGGTATAAACCTTAACGCAGACAAAACCAAGATAGTCATAATTCAATCACCTTACTCACCTCCACTCAACAAACCCCCTCCTATTTACACACATAGCTATGATTGTATTCATACCCATTATTGTAACTGTACTTGTAAACCCATTGAACAAGAAAAATGTGTTACCTACCTCGGATTGAAAGTGGATGAAAAATTCTCTTGGTCGTACCATATCGAGCACATATGTAATAAACTTAGAATACTGCTAGGTAAATTCTACCACCTAAGCTTTAAAGTACCTAACAGTACCCTCAAATGCCTCTACTTACAATTAGTCGAACCTATTTGGCCTACGCTCTCGACTGCTATGGACTTACATTCAAAAGTTATATAGATAAATTAGAATCGCAACAAATAAAATTCTTAAAACTATTAGTCAATACAAAAACCAAAAATAAGTGTAAAGGCGATTATTATAAACTTTTCAAAATTTGTAAAATTCTTCCCGTTAGTTTAAAGCATAAATACCTACTACTTGTTAACAGTCATGGCAGTTGGGGGCGATACTCACTGGTTAACCATACTTGTGTCACTAGGAAGGTATCTGCGGGTAAATATGAAGTACCCAGAGTAGGCAACTACTTTGGGGACAGAACACTAGATAAACGAGTACCGTACCTACTCAATAGTTTGCCCGCAGATATCAGAATAGAAACCAATAAAGGCAAATTTGCCAAATTAGTACGAGAGCATTTATTAGAACAAATTTAATTTAATGAAAATGATAATATGATAAATGTCCGCCATGTTACATAGTATTTAAAAAATTGATGTTAATTAGTATTAAGTGAATTTATAGTCCTGTTCCCACAGTCAAACCGTGGAAACGGTTTTGTGGGGCCATGTATAATATTAAGTTTTTATTTAATTTTATTTTAATAAAGATAGGTACATTATCCAGCAGCTTCTAAGATGTAGTAGTAGTGTAGTGACATTACTTCATACAATTTTTTTTTTGAACTTCTGAAGTCCACTGTACCTATGTAGGTATGATCTAATGCAATATGCAGATAATACAATGTGGCGTGATTACTTTTACCAAATTTAAACTCACAAGAATTAAAATGATGAAGTTAAATGTTACAAAAGTAATTTTTGCACGTATCCAGACGTAAAAAAGAATATCTGATGCTACTATTCTATGGTTGAAAAGAGGATAATATTATTTTGAATTTCGAAATCCGTTGCGGTAAATTTTCCCGCGCAACAAAAGCAAGATGGTCGTTTATGTCCGATAAAGTTACAATGATGATTACGATTTACGAACGAAAGTAAAGGTGTTAACATCACTTTTGTAGCCATTGTGCCAACTAAATAATATTTGGAGCGTGTGAATTCCGCGTTACGAACTATTTAGAATAATTTTATGATAACAGTGTTTTGTAATAACGTCTATGTACCCATTAGGTACCTACTAAACTATTTATAATTTTAAATTTAATGCTAATATATATAATATAAGAAAACTAACCAACCGTTGGATTCGCTTTTTATGTTGTTGAAATAATGCTCGTATTCATCAACTCTGAAACCAAATCTTTACAAAATATTACATCGTTTGCAAGGAGCAGGAAGATTTTGACATCAGCCTGACAAGTTAAAATAATGTTACTATTTGAAATTTTTGAACAGTTTATATGTTTTTAAACGATTATTTCATAGGAAGAGTGCGTCATAGATTATATAGAGGATGCTAACGTATGATGCGCTAATTCAGATCGCTATCGTACGCACGCTGCATCCTCTGCACTTGCGCAAGCGACCTTTGTTTTTGTTAATAACAGTGGGAATTTGATGTGATTTGAATCATGTTTCTGTTAACTTATGAATTAAACTAGCATTCAAACTGTTGTTAGAAGTAATTAGAGTTATAGGTACATGATATCTAGAATTATTTGCATTGCAATCAAAACGAATGAATCTTGAAACATTTTTAATAGATTTAACACCTATATCTTTCACTCTAAGTTAAATTCAATAGCAGAAATATTTAAAAAAAATCTAAAGACGGTTGTACTTATAGAAGAATTTCATATGACAGACGTGGCTGCTTTGTGGTCAGAGCGTTCCCCTGTAAGGGAAATATGACGGGTTCGAATTTCATCGCAGCATTCACTATTCCGATCTAAATTTGAGCAGAAATATCGGCCCGGAAAATATGGCGAAATGAAATTGGAACCCGAAATACCAAAATTGGAGACATAAGTGTTGAAAGTACTCAAGTACAAACAAATACAACGAAGACACGATGGTCTCAAGAGAACCAGATCTACTTATTTTCGGTATTATTTGAATTGGAACAATAAGTATGATAGAACTATCAAAACACATGACAATTCACTTCATATTTCATTATTATTTAGTTTTGCGTTCGAATTAAGATCATTCATCGCTTGGCAGCCATTTAAAACTTATGATAATAATGTATCGTAGAGTCAAGAAAAAAGTCTTCCTAATTCATAACAATCGTTTATACTTGGTATGCAGAGTTTGCAGAAATACACAAACAAAAAACCATTATGTTCACCTTAGTTAACATGTTTGAGAAAAACATACCGACATTGTAAGTTAATGAACACTAAACACACGTACCGCAAACTAATTAATATTCCTAATAAGAATATTTGTCTCCCTAAGTAAAGCTAATTGCGATATTGTCCTCATTTGGTACAAAATTTGTCGAACAAATATTGGCCTGACGCAAACAATCTACTTGCTTTTCGATTACCAATGACTCGTATATTTGAAGATAGCTTTCGAAATGATGGCGAAGCAAGCATTCAAAATGTTTTTACAGTTTTGGAACAAATTTTTGAGCAAGATGTTGGTTTTCATCATTATGACAACAATCTTGAATCAACGCTTGTTAGTAAAGACGTGATTCGACTAAAAATTTTTAGGGATAAAAACGCTGCTGGAGCCATAGTAAACAGTATCATTGAAAACGTGTCGTTTCGTTAACAAAGGAATTCTACAATCCTCCATGTTGATTCTAATCTTTTGGAACTTTGGAAGGCTTTTGAGGAAAATTATGCGAACGAACGTAAATATTATCACGTGCATCAAGATTGGGCACGCAAAATACATCTATGGAAGTCATGCGCCATTCGGCAGCGTGATGGCTCGGCGTGATGCTGACATCGGAGTGGAAGGGCTCACGGTCGAGGGTAAATATGTACTTGAGAAATTAAAGCTTTAAGTTAAACGGTCTTATCTTTGTTCGTTGGATGAGATTGTTTCGGTTTGTTTTCTTTGTTAAGTCCAGTTTTATGTTTTTCTTTTTAATTATCGTGTTGGAGATAAAATGTTGCTGCAGGTTGGTTAAATTGAAGCAGGAATTATTATTTATTGTAGAGTTGAAGCTGTTTCTCACGTTTATGTAGAAGATTTAAGTTCTATGATCGGGAACGTACTTTATTTATTTATGTTTACTGCTTGTATGTTTATTATTTACATTTTACTAGATCGAACTCTCAACACAATGCTTCGAACACTCTCCTTTTCAAATCTCTGCATCATCTTGAGGTTGATTGGTAGGAAATGCCCATGGTATTAAGTCCGCCTTTGTACATCATTTTCGAATGTGCAAAAAGTTTCATTATAGAAACAAATACGTAGCGCACTGTTATATACGCACTTCTGTAATCATGTTAATGCTACCTATGTTACCTTAGAGAAAAAGTCTATTATAGTCCATAAAAATCTACTTCACGAGTGATAGTACGGCCCAATAGAGAAGTGTCCTATCCCTAGTCACTATTGTCGACACTGAAAAATATTATCGATGAATCTATTACATGAAGAGCACATATGAGTGTCAAAGTTTTACTATTTTATTTGTTAAAAATATCGAAATTTTTCTAACGCTGGTTCAGTAAGTTACTTACTAAGTTACTTACTTAAAAGATCTTTAACAGATTCAGGTAATTAAATACATGCGAGAGCAAAAGATTAAGATGACAGTAAATGTAAAGTTAAAATAAGCGTGTACAACAATGTGACACTTCGCACAGAGTCGATGACACGTGTACAAATAAACAACAAAATCAAATTAGTCTCAGTTAGCCTTCCGTGTACTTAAACGCCTTCACACTGCCGATGTGCGCGTTACTTTGCGCTTCTTGTAAGACAACTACTTTATTTGTCGCCCACTTTAAAAAAGATGAAGATTTTAATACATCTTCGTTCCCTGGCAGAGTAGAATTTGCCCAACTTCAGCTTTCGACGAGCTATGTGTCGTGTAATATGATGAATATTTGCATTGGTCTGGGTGTTTCTATGTATGATATGTATGTATTAGTAAAAAAACATTACTAAGTGTGTTTATCCGGATTATAGAATCTAAACACAAGCTAGTTAAGCTATGCTTATGGGTCTAGGTGGCGATGTGTAAATTGTCCTAAAATACCATCTCTTCCCATGTAGTGTCGTACAAGGCGACTATGGGATAGGGCAGTTTAACATCAGACAGACATATACAGCCCAGACTCAGCATCAGATGCATTGCAGTTAACAATAGGGCTCAGAATATGGCAATAGGGGGTGAGCCTATTGCCATTTTGAAATGTGTGTATATGGTTCATGGTGGAGTACAACAGGGTCAACCTAATTCTTCCTGAGTGTGTTGTAAAAGGCGAATAAGGGATAGGGTTGTCCTACATCTGACAGTTAACAAACAGCCTATGAAATATACCCACTAACCTCGTCCGGTATTACGTGGGTTTGAAAATAATAGGCGAAATGTGGGTGTTAATATACCTCTGCTCACCTCTTTGAGGGTTTACAAACATGATTATAAGTGTATCATTAAAATTTCCCACCTAACACAAGTTTAATTTCTAAACTTTTCATAATAGATTAGGTGGTAAGATTGCAGAAACTATTATCACATGCTAAATTACATTACGTATCAAACAATGGTCTGTTAAGTGAGAATTAAGTAACTCAACTTAATGAACTCAGAGGATAATGCTTTGACATCGCTAGTACAGTGAACGACAAAAGTGGAACTAATTCTAACTTATTATTCAACTTCACTATGCAACCTTTCATAAAATCTTCTATTCTAAAGACGTAAAGTTTGTAGGGTGTAATCTCTGGATCTACTCAACCGATTGTGTTGAAATTTGGTACAGAGATAGATTAGAACTTGGGAAAGGTTTGATAGTGATAACCAAAACCGAGGGCGGAGCCAATAGTAAGTAATGAATAACCCACTCCAAAACAAACCAATGAATTTAGCTTCAGGGGTTAGAGTGAATATTAGTAATTACAGTTGCAAATATTCTTTGAATGAAAAATGTATCTAATATATAGATATTTTAATGATCGTTTAAGTTTTTGAAACATAGGTTTTAAAGACAATGCTTGTTATTACATATCAAGGTATTCATACTTTTCAAATTAATAAATAAAGCAATGTACTTAAGTAATTTAAAAGAAAAAATAATTTAGCACATTATACATAATTGATAACACACTTGTACTTCTCCACTGTATTTATAATTTATTAATTTATATATATGTCTATAAAAAGGCTTTATAAATATATTACTACTAGGTATATGTTAATATTAATCAACTTCTGTCGTCAACTGTATTGTACTATAGGTACAGTCAACGACAGAAGTAGAATTTGAAGTAGAACACTTAAGCAATTCGTTGCAAAAGTTACTATTGCCTAACTTAAACTTAAATGTGTGCGGTAATATGATGAACAATAGAATACTAGCTGACATATTATAGAGCTCACGTTACTTCCTCGTATCTTCGTTTTTAGAAGAATGTGAGGCTCAAGTTATACTGGTTATTTGGTTGTTGATATACGGACACTTGTCAATTGGCAAGTACGATCATAACATTAGTACATACCTATTTTAAGTACTGCTCACATCAAATTACTGCTACACAAAAAGTACTGCTGCAAATCACTACATAGTATAAAATAAAGTCGCGTTTTCTGTCCCTATTTTTCTTGTCCCTTTGTATGCTTAAATCTTTAGAACTACGCAACGGATTTTGATGCGGTTTGTTTCAATAGATAGATTGGTTAAAGAGGAAGGTTCATATGTATATAACATCATGCTACGACTAACAGGTGCGGAGCAGGAATCAAAAATGTTGCAAAAACGGGGTGACGCAGACGAAGTCGCGCGGGTCAGCTAGTTATTGTATATTTGGTAGATATGTGTGAGCAGGTCATTTTTAGGGTCGTCCTCTCGGAACACAGTGATAAATTGCAGTAGAAAAAAGGGCAGTAAGTTACTACTCAATCTCAACAACAAGTCTAACTGCATTGTTTTAATATCATCAATGTGTTATGGCGATCAGATGGAAGTCGCTGAACGGAAACCGCAGAAAGACCGGCAAAAGAGGACTTCGAGATGGAAGCTTCAGATGTGACTGGGGGGGGGGGTACATGTACCTTCATACCACACCAATGAGGGACACCGCTATGTGTACCAATAATGCTATAATGATTTTTAGCGAAAAAGACATGAATTTCGCTAAGCGCAAAACTCGACAATGGCTCAACCGATTTGGTTAATTTCATTTTCGTATGCTCTTAATGTTTCATGGAGAGATTTTATTCATATAAAAAGAAAAAAACACGGGTTAGGGAATAGAATTCTACGTGAGCGAAACCTTGACGACCTCTGTGGTGTGGGTACTATTACCGCTCATCAAAAAGTTAATGCTTTGACGGGATTCAAACCCGCGATCTTTCCCTTACAGATTCGACTTTTTCCTATCTAAATTTGATAAATTTTTCGAGTCACAAAGATTCAAATTTAATTAAAGTTTTATCGTCATATTATAGATTTATATCAATCCCATAATTTTACTTAGCGATTCCACTGACGTTTTCGCCGATAGAATGTCACTTTGACTAGAGACCAAATTCTCCTACTGTCACGAACAGTAGCTAGTACGAGTACATCACATTACACATTCAGTATGTGTGTTCGAACCAGAATGAGCCAAGGACAGACCTTTGTCGGCTGACAATGGACTGCCACCTCGATATCCGAAGGCTGTATATGGTGCGGTACAAATATTTTAGTCCACTATTGGTGCTTCCAGGAAAGGACACTGAATTATTTGGTGTCTTTGAAGTAGGACGAAGTTTTTTGTTTGTATTTTTTATACGACTACATGTGAGTGTTTAATACACCTCTGCGTACCCCTTCGGGGATTACGGGCGTGATCATTTTACACACGCTAGCCAGACCCATGGTAAGCACAGCTCAACTAGATTGTGTTATGGACTTAGCTTAGATAAGCTTGGGGCCTAGTCAAAATGCATTCGTTCCGAATCTACATTCGTCATCGCTCTGAAAATGTATGGGAGTGACATTTGTTGTCGAATGTCATGTGATCCGATTCCAACAACAAATGTCACTCCCATACATTTTCAGAGCGATGGCGAATGTAGATTCAGAACGAATACATATTGACTAGGCCCCCTTAACTAGTTTGCGGATAAATATACTTAGTTAAATTTTGGATATTTCTGTGGGACAGTTAGTATTTTATAAATTGATGCTATGTTACCCATCACTTGCATATTTCATTTTGAAGTTTAACTAACATATACATAAGTTTATTCAAATTAAACCTTAGTGTGGCGTAGGTACCTACTTTTATATCAACACTGTACACACAAGCAAGGCTATGAACATTGGGAATACTTTTCTAGAAAACACATGTATTGCTCAATACCGAAATACATAAAATTCCTCTGTACAGAGGCTTACAGAAGCTTCGGTCACGGTTGATCAGAGCATATGCAAATATGTTTGCTTGGACAGGTGTGTCGAGGGCCAGAAGGCGCTCGCTGACAACATATGTATGTCGAAATATTTGTAATATTGTAAGCAATGAGCTAAATATTGTAGTGTGTAATGTTTCGTAATTATTTAGGAAGTAAATAAGATATTTGAAAACGTACAGGGGGTCAAGACAAAATGCATTCGCTACGAAGCGAATCCGCAGCTACATTCACCACCGCTCTGTGCCTCTAGCACGAACCACGTAAAGTATTCATATCGAATTCAATAGTAATTATTCATTTACGTTAGGATGACGTCACTGTCGAGTTACTAGCGAGTTCTCGAAAGCTAGGTTTATTGACTTAAGTAACATATTACTATCCATACTTTCGACTCTATTCCATTCTATAAAACAACACACAATAAATAAAAGCATTGTGCTTCATTTCGTCAAAATATTCTATTGTCCCCCATAAATGTGTACCAACAATTAATTTTAAACGTACGAAATATATTCATTACGAGTAGCAGTACTTATGAATTAATTCAAATGTGATCATTGCATTTAATTAAAAGTACTTATTATCAGTACCCTAATGCAATAGTTGTCTTGCGCTGGCTTCGGAAACTTATTATTAATTTATTATACTCAACAGAATATCTAAAAAGTTGACGAATGAGGTTCTGGTGTACGTTTTTTTATACCACTTAGGTGGCAGACAAGCACATGGTCCACCTATTGGAAAGTGTTTACCAAGTGTTACTTAAAAAGTGTTACCTTAGAAATTGTTACCTAAAAAGTGTTACACAAAAAGTGTTTTGGTACACTTTTTGTTCTTGAACCTTTATCAATGTAGATTCATGATCATAGACGAAGCTCAACTATGTTAAGATAAGGGGCAATCGCAACCGGGAACTTCAATTTAAAAATATAAAACACTTCCTATTTTGGTTTTTATAGCGTATTTTATTCATGAATATATATGGGTTAGCTATAAAAAGTACCTACAATATTATACTACTCATTACGTTGTACTTATAAGTTACGTAGTACCCAGAGAAGTATAAGAGATCCAGCTACCATCTCATTTAGAAGATGTAGTAGGTGTAGTAGCCCTTTAAAGTTTATGAACACACCATATTTCACAATGTTAACGGAATAGACACTAGGTTTCAAGAGTGTCAAAGTGACGTCTTTTTATATTTCATATTTGTTACGAAATTAACCCATGCAAAGCCTGGATCGATCGACGGAGATAGGCCTTGACGGTATCTCCCGTCCTAATTGAGCAGTCCGACTGGGGAAGTACTTCCGTCGTACAGTATACCGTGGTTATTAATAACCTTGTGTTGTGTTTTCAGCGCTGAGTAGGGTAGCCAGAGCTCACTGGAGTCACTTTGTTTTCTGCACTGACAGCACAGAGACTCTCACATCCGTCAGAAGTGTGATACAACCAGGTTAAATCAGTCACCGTTACAAAAAAAGCGGTTGTCGTGTGCTTACACTCGTGTAATGTTGCGATAACGTAACTGTTAACTAGTAAACGTTTATCGTTAATTGCTGTGCATTCAAAATAACTGTCCCAAGTTTATAAGGACAAGGGTCATGATTCCAACCACTTCTGAATTCCAGTTTTGAATAATTTTATATCTAGGCGAAAAAAAATGTGTCTATGCGCATGACCAGCAACAATCTTCAACTTTTTTACCTGTCATACAGGTGACATTAAAAAAGGCGCGCTAGATAGGTGTCAAAAGTAACTCATTTAACTAGGTTGTACCTCGTTCCAAATTTGAAATTAATTCCCACTTTACTTTGACAATTTTTGATTTAATTTAAAATAGACGTCAACATAATTTAACTCAAAAGAGGTTTTATATCACTTAGTTCGCTTTAAAGTAGAACTAATAGGTTTCTTTGTTCACACTTTCTTGTTTTGCACAAGTATCTTCCAACACACGTTACAATATATTAGTGCGAGCCCAAATTTGCGCAAGCTTATTATAACATGTATAATGTATGGAAATCAGTATGCAATCACATTGAAACAAGACGTGCATTGACATTTTTGTTGACTTCAATGATTTTTTCATGTAACCAACATATTTTTTCTCAGATTCCTTCCTTCATCTGAAAGCCAACATCATTCGATTTTTAAGAAATTATTTTCATTCTGACATACATGTAAATAAATAGGACCTTAATAAATAAGTAATTTTCTTAAAAAAATATATTGAGAGAGAATAAGTGGTGGTCACGGTGTTTGAATTCCTTGAGACAGAAAAAGTGTAAACGATTGATTTTATAAGAAGTCAATAATGATCGTTTTGCTTGATTAATAAAGCTGAGTCAAACATTGTCAACCTTGCATAATATTTATAGGTATTTCTATAAATAAATTAGGCGATCAGTTTATGATAGAGGTAGAGGTAGAGGAAGTAGAGGCCAGGTTAGGAGGACAGGTCAGGAGGAGTGCCGAAAACTCCGAAACGCGTTCATTCTGCGTTAGTGAGAATAAGTATTAACTGATATTCAAATATGAACAAAAAATAACTTTAGATTTGAAATTAGGCAGCGTTGGTAGCTTAAGGCAAGTTGAAGAGTCGGCCTTACTATTGAAAAGACCTAGGTTTGAATTCTGACCGACGTGAACCCACTTCTAAAACAAACCACTGAGCTGAGCTGGACGGGTCAAAAGGAATATTAACAATTTCGATTGCTAATATAAAAAAAACAACTTGTTTTAACTGGACCAAACGCATCTAACGAAAAAAGCGATTCAACTGCAATATAACTATATAAATGAAGAGAAAAGCTACAATAATATATAGTTTATAACCTAGTAAATCCTATAGACAGAGACAGAGATATACAATAGTCTTAATAAGACAACGGTAGCCAAAACCCAAAGCAATAATCCCGGTGTTTTATTAAAATTTACGGTGCGTACCACAAGTGCACCGTTATGTTTAGAAACAGTTCCAGTAAGTTCTGCTATAGAAAACATAATGTGTTGGATGTTGGCATTATTATGGTGTGTGAGCATAGCTTGTTTATATTACTGAATGAGCAAACAGGCGACGAATGTTCTCTTAAAATTCCTAACTTCCAAATAAAAATTGATAATTTGACTCCTATTTAGATATCCATTGATCCCCTAGTAGGAGACTAATGAAATTAATATATTTTTAAGCTACTTATTTGTTCATTGGTATAAATGTTATAGTTTTTAATTCTCTGGTGCTTTTTGATAGAAAATCGGAGATGAGAATCTAATAAGAAGGGAAAGAAGGGCAAGAAAAAAGCAGAATAAAATTTGCAGACAAAAAGGGAACGGTAAAGAATTTTAAAAAAAACTTACGACACTTCCAAAGTGAAGAAAATGCAGCATACAACTACTTGAAGTACAATATAATTGGGTATTTGAAAAAAAATTTTTTTTGTGATAAATGGAAAGATTATATATTAGTTTTATAACAAAACTATTTTTTTATTTTTTTTTTCGCAATAATTCAAAAGTTATTTCAAAATAAAAATAAAATTTTGAATCCAGTACCGAAGACACGCCGACAACTCCCGAACAAACCCGAGCGCGTGTGACGTCATAATGTTAGTTTTCACTCATTGCAGTTGATAGAAAAATAATAAATAGTGTTTTGATCTATTTAATTTTGTTGTCATTATTAAATATTTAAATTTATATTAAAAATGTCGAACCTCAAAAGTTATCGTTCTTGTTTTGTACCATTATGTACGAATACTACAAAGACAACTCCTGATAAAATGTTTTTAAATGTTCCCCAAGATGACAAACGTCGAAATAAATGGTTTCAAGCAGTGCACCGTGATAATCCCCAAACAAAATCGATTTTTTTTTGACTTTTCATTAATAGTTAAAGTAACTGAATAAGCTTTACTCCGAACTCGGTGTTCTGGACATACCCGTCCTTTCACAATACAAATATTATTTTTACGACTTAGTTTTTTTTTTTTTTTTTTTTTTATACCCCTTAGGTGGCAGACAAGCGCACGGCCCACCTGATGGAAAGCGGTCACCGTGGCCTATGGACGTTTGCAACACCAGAGGCGTCACACACGTGCTGCCTACCCTGTAGAAACCTTCTTATGCCCTTCTTGAAGAACCCCATATTGTAGTCGCCTGGGAAAACCACGGCAGGGAGCTCATTAGTTGAACATAACCTATAGCTTTGTCGCCGTAACTCTCACGCGATGCTCTGCCATTTATGAAATAAATAATTATATTTAATGTAATGGAGAATAAATAATTAAATATTTTCATTTATTATATTATTTTTTAACAAACTCACCTAGATGCCTTGGCACCTTTTTTTTTTATCGTGCGCAAAATCCCCACGGATACCACCTCCACCAAAGCCGATGGAGGTGATTATGTCGGACTCGAACCGACCAAAACGCACGCCGTCCATGGGTCCTTGATTGCCGGAGGTGAGATTATACAAGACATATCTCTCGCACCCCGGCAGACCCGGGGACATCTCTGTTGAGATGCCCCTCTTCCCCCAATGTGGGGACCATGGTGTCCCCATTTAGCCCCTGGGTATGGGGTGGCATTTTGCGCCATCGCCGTGGCCTGCTTCTGCTAGGGTGACCGGCGGCTCCATCCGTCACCCCCAGGTCCGCGCTCATGGGGGACGGAGGTCATTCTGCGACCTCCGACGTCCGAGTCGCCTCCGCTCATCGCGGGCAGTGCGGGCCCGGAGTCTTCTCCGGACTCGCTCCGCCACCTCCTTTTCGAGCATAACTTGCTCGCAGAAGGAGGCGGCGGCTGCCCAAGCACTCGCGCATCGTACCATCACCTTGAGCAAGGTGGCGAGCGAGATAACTCCCACCCCTAGGGCTGTCACTAGATCCCGCCTTGGCGTCTCCCACGCCGGGCACTCGGTCATTAAATCACGTGAAAATCTCAAAAAATCTGTCGTAACTGCCAAATTACATCGACAAAAGCTAAAACTCGTTCATAATTTATAGAGCTAAAAGAATAGATATACTTTATAACATTTATTAGCACTTGGTTTAAACTGCGTCACAATTAAAAATAATAAAATCAACGCCAATTTACACCTCTTTCTAATATTTATACTGATTGTAAAACACTCCATTTAAATACTACCGCATTAAGGTGAATTGGTCGATCAGCCATAAATAAATATTGTTTTTTTTATAGCAGGGAACAACTATGTATCTATTTAGCAACGAAGTGTGAATGAATGGTGACCTGATAAGAATGCTAATATATTTGGCTATTATGGTCGAAATTAAGGACCTTGTGAACTAAATATTGTAATTTTTATTTTGGACCGGTTATGATGTGTTCAGATTTGGCTAAAGTGTATTATACTCTAATTAATTAAATAAAATGTGAAAGAAAATTTGTTACTTACTTACTAAAAATTCCGCACAAAGGTTCTTGAAAAAGAGGTGAACTAAATTAGTCCCAAGTAATAGGGGGTGAGCCTGTTGCCATATTCCGGGCACTATTATTGACTCAAGTCATGCATCTGAGGCTGAGTCTGGCCTGTCTGATGATATACATCTTAGTCGCCTTGTTGCATGGGAAGAGATGGGTGTGAGAAAGTGTCATATCTATGTCAAACCTATCAAATTGTCAGAAACAGCCGGCTGTCATAAATAGTACATAAGATGAGAGTATCTATGCACTTTTTATGACAGACGGCTGTTAATTTGGTAGTGCTTGTGCGTCTAAGCACGTATTATTCTATTACGTGAGACCGAAAATCATAGTTAACGTAATGTAGGTATTAATACACCTCTGCTTACCCCTTCGGGGATTGCGGGTGTGACTATACGTATGTATGTATGAACATTTTAATTTCGGTAATATGGTAATAAGGACAGGGTTGCTCTATTTGTTAGTAGAGTGTTGTCGCGTTAGTAATAATAACTTTATCGTTAATCCCTACCGAAAGTAATTTGAAGTATTAAAATAATGATATTCGTGATACTCTAAAGTTATGTTTGGATTAAGGAAATTTGCACCCATAAAACAGTAGGTATGACATTAATATGTCTTTGTTTCGCTGGCCTACAAGCATGTCCATATATCAACACTATAAGTATGTTAGACTAAGCTAACATAAGCATGCGATTCCGACAGTCAATTAAAAATTAACTATTAATAATGTAAACTTTCTATTATAGCGAGTTTTTAGTGTGTCATTTTTCATTTGACCACAACACTATCATTCTGTCAACTAATAAGAATAAAATTAAAGTGAAATCCGGGACAAATGAATAGATATTTATATCGCTATCATAAAAGTCATTAATGAACATTCTCATTAAAAACTAGAGTGGCCCGACACGGATTATTATATATCGATAGATATCGAAATATCGATAAGAATACCAGTTACAAATATTTACATATTTATGTTTATTTTTGTTACAGTTTTATTGTAAGGAATAGTGTGATTACGGTAATGATAAAACTTAATTATGACGTTATAGTTGTTTAAGAATTATTTTTTTTTTCAAAATGATAATCTGACAGTCTTGTAAAAGTCCCTAACCTGCCCTTTTTTAAACTTTAGTCAGTGTATGTACAGCGAATTCGACTCTGGCTAACCTACACATTCACCTGAGCCTTACTATCTCTAGACAAATTACATCATTGGCAAAAATACTAGTGGAATTGCTTAGTAAAGATTGGTATAAATTTGTATTATTACCTACTACAAAAATTTGGTTAAATTTGAATCTTTGTGACTCGAAATATTTAATTCCCGCAGTGTCTAATCCATTGATAACAAATTGAAAACGATGGTGACGACAAGTGACAATCGCTTTCTAGTATGGAATAGATTGATCAACATTCATTCACGCCTGTCACAAAAGTCATAAACCTCAAAATACATGTCAAACATTATATTCTATTCTAATCAACAAAATGACTTCCAACGAATTGCAACTTGTATAGGCCCCGTAGTGTGTCATTCGCTCCGTACTCATTCGTAACTATTAACCCAATAATATTCCATATTAGCAAAGAATTAACATAGCGATGTTTTAGTGTAATGTTTTTCATCGAGCACAAGTTTGAGGTGGCTTACGTAATGACAACCTCATCTAATGTCAGGTGTAAATATAGTGATTATTAAATCATACATAACACTCACGTGTTTGTGTGTCAGAGCAAAACATTGCTTCTGCTTTAGTTAGTTTTTTTGTTAGCCGATCCGTGTTTGAATATTATTTTATCTACTCTCGTGTCATGTCATGAAAAACTTAAAATTTTAAAAACAATACTTTAATGACAGTCCTTACGCACAATGATATATTGTAGCTAACTGTACATATTGTTATTGTTACTTTTTCCATTACGTTACAACTTCAGCTGGACCAAGGAGGTGAAACCTCTATGCAGTTTTTCTACATAATTTGATGACGTGGCCCAATGTGCATGCGCTTGTGCAAATGGATTTTGACCTCAGTGATTTTTTACCTATCCTTACAAAATGTATACAAACATTCTCTACTTTGAATTTCCTCACAGCCTTTCAATCTACACATGAAATAAAACTGATTGGTACATAACAGGAGGTTTAGAGATTGGCGGGACAAGGAAGAATAGCGAATACTCGATCGACGACTAGAGTGCAACTCCTAAGTTTCGAAAGGGAGAGCATTTTTGCTAAACAGGTTTTAAAAATAAGGAGGATTCCAAAATCTGAGAATGCAGTTCAGAATAATCTTAAAAAGTTGTGGATAGTCTCCTAGGAACGTTTTGCTGTGCCTAACTATTATCTACACTCACTCACTCAAAAACACATTCTGTATAAAATTACTATAACTCTACCAACAACACTTACAATGTTTGTAAATTCGTCCCCTATGTAGGTACCCATTTGCCCCTGGTAGAATACCCCAATTACTATGAATTACCTCTTATATATATGTTGCAAGACTAATTTAAATTTACACATATCCCAAATTTTGGCATCTAAACATTACAACTGTACAGTGCGTTATGTCTGTGTTAATAAATAATGCTATGTTTACCGACCACCCAATTTGTAATGTATGAAACTTATCGTACATTCGTACTTGTGTAATGGCGATTAAAATGTGACGCGAACCGCGTATTACGGCTGTCTTCTTGCGAAAAATTATAGCAATTTATTGTTTACGGTCACGGTGCTTGAAACATATGTCTTGCGTAGAAATTGCTACGTTCTATATGATTCGAAGTAACATAACCAGAAAATTTTCTGAAAGGAAGCCGGTGGAAAATATCTTATCTTTTGCTATCTTTTAGAACGTTCATGGTATAAATTTGAGCATCTCTACCACGACTTTCCTTTCCAGAGCAAAACGACAGGAATACCTTCATCAATATGAGTATCACATATTTTTGGGCAATTTTAGGGCTTCCGTCGATTTCTCCGGGGTCCAAAACAACCTCGCCTGAAGTCGATGCAACTGTTGGTTGATGGACGAAACTTTGGGGTAGACCTTCTTCTCGGGGTTCAGAGGTTATGAGGACAGTCGCTCTCATAGTTTTTATTCATCGAACAAAGTAATTGACTTTGATTCTAAATAACTTGGTTGAGCTCTATCACCCGCACCTAACAATGTTAACTAATTATCAGAATTTTATCGTATTAATCTATAAACGCCATCTTTTCTAGCTTTTAAGCACAATATTGAATTAATACAAATTAAAAAAAACGTGGGCGTCCTTGTCTCGTAGAAAATATGTAAATCTATACTAGGATGTCATTAAATATCATTTTACCTAATATAACGAGTTCCATGACCTGCTCGCACTGCTTCTGATGTTGAGAAATGACCTTCGATACCTACGTAACATGTAGGTAAGTAGGTATCACTCAACGATCAATCGAAATATCAACACGCGAGTTTTTGTAACAAAGGTGTTCTACAAACGTTGAACAATTAGTTTCATTGATACGTTATATATCTTACATTATACATCTTAGATCTTAGATTTTCACGATATATAAACAAGAGCCTTTTAACGATATACTGAATATCGTTAGCGAAATCCAGGTATTAACCCGATCATATAGTAAAACAATTTACTGCGATGCAATTCCATAATTGCCAATAATTGGAACCGAACCAAAACTACGTAAAGTCATTCTTATGACTTAGATCAAACTAATTAACTAACAATCGCTCCTGTACCTAACAGGAATATCCTTAGGGAAAGTAAGACAAACTTAAAATAGGAAACGGAACAGTCTCCAAGGCCGAAGATGCAGCCAAGATCATCAGTGATCATGAGACTAGTTTCGCCCGTAATGCCAGCCCTAATAATTTAATTCCAGTTCCACTCAATCTAACTAAAACGCACGCCTTTTTTGGGTTTTTAGTTTGCTGGAGGTGAGATAGTAGTCTACATGACCCCCTTCCCCTGATGTGGTAACCGTGGTGACCCCAATTTGAGGAGGTGCATTCGTGATCCGGAGCAGATGCGTTTGTTATAGTACCTAACGTCTGCGTCTGTGAAACCCCTCACCATAGGATACCGGAGTTACACATGCTCTGGTTCGATAGATGTATTATAAGTAATTAGTTTTATCATCATGTCAAGTTTTTGTTTAAAAACAATTCGCCTAATAACCCAGTCTTAAGGTTATTACTCAGTGTCGCGCCTCAATGCGTTTACTGATGGCAATGATGCACGATTGACAATCATATTTCATGCAAACAATTTGTCTCTATATTATTATTTACTCGTGTTTGTTGTGTTATTGACAAGGCAATGCCGAGGTTGTCTGCCATGCAACTTAAAAACCTTTGAGTCAGAACTTTTTGTATTACTTACTAAGGTAGCGAAAGGATTATAAAGAACAGGAAAGTAGGAAACGTATTTTGACATTTAACTATGACAGCTGTAAACATTTGACGTTTATGTCATAATATGTCATTTCCATACATTTATCATATTCTAATCTACAAACGTATCCCCAGGGGCTAGACGGGGACACCGTGGTCCCTACACCCGAAGTGAGTCATCTCGAAAGAGATGGCCATAGGTCTGCCGGGGTGCGAGGGATATGTTAGCTACTATCACACCTTCAGCAATTAAGCACGGTTCGCGTCCAATATAACCTCCCCAACTGGTTCTGGCGGAGCTGTGGAGTTATACGTGTGGATTTTCCACACCATCAAATAGGGGTAGAAAACACATAGAGTAGCAGTAGCTTCCTTTAATATTTTCAATCTCACTTTTATAGTTTCGCGTTGCGTGATATATAGTTAGTGAAACCGGGGTATTAACGTGATTTTACGGTAAATACAATAATTTACCATTTGGTTTGCTTGGCGTTTCGGCCAGGTTGCACTAGCCATATTATTTAACATAATATTATTTTGAAACAAAACTTTGACTTAATTATTAATGGCACATATATTAATTACAAGTGCGTTTGTTAAGAGTACTTCTATTAATTATTCTAAGGCGTGACGTATGACGTAATTCTCTGATGGTATAACGCTTGCGTTACGATCTTTTGAATTAATTTCATTAATTAGAAAATGTTTACGTAACGAGTGCTGACTCGGTAATGATATTTGAAACTATACATTTTTACGATTGCATTTACATTCAACTACATTTGTAATATGTAATAGTAGAAATTAGAAATGAAGTTACTTGTGCTAACTAGCATTAAATGCATATCTTCCAAACGACTGCACCAAATTGGATATTTTTTTGTTCGTTATTCTGTAGCTAAAGTTTAGATAAAATAAATGTTATCCGTACCGAGGGTCTAATATACCTTTTCTTATGCCAAGATCTTCAAAATCTTCTCAGCTCATGTATTTCTATTCTCCTACAGTCTCAGGTCTTTTAGTTGAGGCATAAAAACATCCGTGGAGGCGGTCAAAGTACGGACTGCCATTTAACATTCATAATGGTGACTACTATTTACTGGATCGTACCTAAGCTTATCACCAGGTGAAATGCGGTTATTCAACGACCCAAATATATATTATATAAAAAAGCTAAACCTAACCTCACTAGCAAGCCGGTATACTTACTGATTGATGGACGAAGTTCGGGCGTGGGATTGTGGGGTCAGACAGCAATCACTCCCGTAAAAGTCAAGATAAACCAAACCTTGACGCAATAAGTAAAGGGAATGCCCCGTACAAATTACGCGGGAAAGCCCCGGGTAAGATTCCTATAACCGTATGGTACAACACCAATCACCACGACATCCGTTCCAGTTCTGGTTTCCAAAACCGGCTACTCTACGTTCAAATACCTAGTTATATGTGTTTTATGTTTTCCGAAACAGATTTGTTGGACATGGACAGGTTTTAATTAAGTAGTATAGTTTTGAATAAACATTGTCTAATAATTTGTTGTTTTAACTACCGACGCTCGTGTGGAATTCGCCACCTACTCGTTTCCGCAGGAAATTGGTGAAATGGAATCAGATCAAATATTTGAGATACAGTAATTTACTTGAATGATATCACTGGCATTATCATTAGGTTTCCAGTTGTGATGATTACAGTTTTCGGGTGCCTACTTCATCGGAGATTTATAGCCTTAAATATGTGTGTGTATTATGTATTTATCAGTGTTGTCCAGCCCTAGTTTGTGACAAAATTGTATTAATTTCTTATTTATTTCATTAATTTTCCTATTTAAATAATATTATAAAAAATATTTGAAAACAGAGTGCCACCGGCATCGGGTACAGGGACCAAGCTACCGGTGGTAGGGCTCCAGATAGAGAAATTTCCTCACAATACGTGCCGTATCGAGGAGTACTGTCTTCTGCATTAATCCTTTGACCCAGCTGTCTCTTAAATTGGTAATCCAGATCTTAACAATCGTTATTTTAAAAATATAACTACAACATTGAATTAAGTAAAACCTGTAATGATAATTGTAACGTGAAATATATAAAATAAATAAATAGTTAAACGCGATGCGCAATAGAACCGGGGACTATTGTGTTAATAATTGATAGTGCTCATCTCGATGCACCCAAATGACATCATATCACAACACATAGCCGACAAGGACGACAGCCTACAGCATTATTGAATAATATCGATATGTTTCTCTGTCAAGGAGTGCTGCTGATTATAATAAATATTGATGGAATAAGAAATTAATTTATATTTTTTTTTTTATCTATGGCACGTCAATTTGACTTCACCTCGCCTGATGTTAAGCTGAAGGCAAAGTCCCATGAAAGAGGGTCACCATTGCAAACACGTTCAGTGCTACACAACCACCATCATGAGCTCGGGCCTGGAGAGATTGAACCGCCAGCCTCCCTCCCAGCCGCAGATCGTGGCGGTGGCTCTATTTCCTGGAGATAGATGGGCACACCATGGTTGCCACACCCTCAGGACCCGAAGTAGTTACTCTCATCGTCTACAGTGGGGAATGGTATCCGTGGAGATATAGCGCACGAAAAAAAAGATGGATTTAAAATTTGCAACTTCTATAAGCTTTATAGTTCTATATTCAGTTCTAAGTAATTTATAAGTAACAAACAAAAAAAGTCTTGTTATAATGATCAAGATTTCCTTCTCAAGAGTGTTTCTTATATGAAAACCGTCAAATTATTTTATCGGAAACACTTTTCCTTCCTCTTCAAATAATTCTTAAGAATTGTATTCGAGAAATACATGGATAAATTCACGCAAGTATAGTCGCTCTCAGAAGTTGTTAAAGATTTACAAATTTACAAAAAATCTTTATAAAATAAATCAGTAAATACCTACTATTGATATTCATTTATTTTTATAATTTTAAGTTGGTAGCCTATAGTGGTATGGCTAATGGACTGCTGAGACGAGGTCTCGGGTTCGATCCCAGGATTTACCATGGCACAGTTTATAAGTGTCCGGTTAATGGCAATTTAGTCTCGCCACCTATCATATTGCGACCTAAACATAAACTGGTGAAATGTGCTAGCACCTTTGCCAACCCCCTCGGGGATAAAGGTTTGGGTTTATGTTATGTTATTGGTCAGTTACTTAAATTACTTAAAACTAATACTGATAACGACTGTACATCATAAAAAACCTTCAAGTAAACCAAACAATAGACCCTAACAAGGAAGTTAATTATCTACAATAAACTGAAAGTATTGATGCCCAAGATTACCGTAGCCACACTCTAGCTTTCGCTATGCAAATAAGATGAGATGCGTAAGCGCATTCATATATTTTATTGTTTAGAATTGCGCTGAAACACCGATTATCTTCCGAGAGCCGCCATGTGCATCCGACTGTACTATTATATTAGTTTGAACACTGATTATGTATTGCTACTACATAAGCTGTGATGTAAATTTGAGATGTACAGTGGACCTCAATAGTGCTGGGACACTTTAAAATCCTTTGCAGCCTAAGTCTAATTTAACCAAAAGTAACATATACCGGTTGATTTTATAGTGGTTTTGGAAAAAAAGATTTTGGGCACAATTTCGATAGTAAAATCGTAAGGAAATCCTAATTTGGCGAAAAATATATTTTTTTTTACACGCGCCATACATTTTTCTGTACACCTGCACATTATTGCCATGCCATACATAAAGTGATTTTTTTTTCTTCAAAATTAAAACTTCCAGTCGATTTTACTACCGAAACTGTGTGTGAAACCAAATATTCTTTTTCCGAAACCACTATAAAATCATCATGTGTATAGTATTAATGAACTAGATCGATGTCTTATTTCTTTATAAGAAAATAGGTAAATTCATGCAAGTAAAATCTTATCAATTACATTAATTAGTAGATCTATTATCTAGTAACTTCTAAGATTATTAGTGGTGTAGTGGCCTCTCTGCATACAATTATAGTTTCGAATTGTCTAGGAACTTTTGAGGCCTATTGTACAGTATGCGGCAAAAGTAGATTAACATATTAAAATTTACTTTTACTACTTTTTCGTAAAGTAATACCAGTTGTTAATATTCTTAGAAAAAAATTAAAAAGTAACTGACTGTATGGTACAGTCTGTACCTATAGTGTTTGTTACTTTGTCTTGAATTTCACTAATGTTGTGCTTTAGTATAAGGTTACTGATTTATTGTAAACAAAAATAATGACGAAATAATAAATAGTACTTACCCTCCTACGTCAAATGATTTGTTATTAAATAAATCAAACTCAACAGTAAATAGTCTGCAAAAGCAGATATCTCTTTCACCACTATTAATTAGTGAAATACGTTTAATCATTTATTAATTAATAATTTATTTTGAACTACGATAATATTTGGTAAGTATGCATATTTTGACTATATTTTTTTATTTAAGACACTCACATTCTATCATAATATTTCATGATGAATTAAAATATTTAACATACATAATTATATTTAAATACTAATTATAGCATGTATGGTCTTTTTAATTTTCAAATAAAAATTAATAATGTTCAAATGTTGCACTGAAACGAACGAATGAATATTAAAATAATTAACTAACCTTATTAGCGGATATTCACAAGTAAACACGACAAACCGCGACAGTCGACTGTGGACAGGTGCTCGCGCATCCCACGTGCGCGCTAATGCGCAGACGCGGCGGCGCGCGCGCATCTCCCACTGTACGTGCATCTACGTCACGCACGTAAACACTACGTAATTGTACTTATTGATATACCGCCAGTTACTTTCAATTGATAAGTGATTAATGACCCAGATTCTATGTTATCCATCCATATATTGTAACAACAAAAATGTAATCCGTGTTTATGCAAATAAATAAATCTTGAATCTACTATGCACAGTGACAGTAGCCAAGCGTCGTCAAATGGTCAAATCTTATCTTAAAGTTTATGTTAAGCCCTGTATTGCCTAAAATGTTCTTGTGAACATTTAATCAAAAATATTTTTTTAAATTTTTAGCTTGCAGTAAAACTTAGTATTTACCAACGGTTTTGAATTGTCACTAATCACAAAAATAAGTATAATAAAAAGCTAATTCCGTGCAACTGAAGGTATATTGACGTAACAAAAAAACAAATGACTACTATTTTATAAAAAGGAGAATAAAAACCATTAACAATTAAAAAAGTAAGCACATCAAACTGTTTGGAAGAAGTTGAAAAAATGAGTGAAATCCTCAAGGATGTGAGAAGATCCGTGACTATTTGGCACCTTTAACTTCATGTTAGAAATCTCATCTATAATTCATAGCCAGGCAATCTGCCAAGCTCACTTTTCAATTCGTTAAAGGAGTATTACTTTGAGTATAAGGGGCCTTATAAAAATCTTCGGGACTTAGCCAGCTCAAGTCATTTTGCCGGTCGGCAAGCCGGTAGGGTGCTGTTTGATAGACGAGGTTTTGGAGGTTGTACCAAGCCAAGAGAATGCAACTGCTGAGGTAATGTTCTCCTGAATACAATCGCGATTAGCGATCGGATGATGATTATGCAAAGTGATGACCATTTTGTATAGATCATTAAACGGAACTTTATATTGAAGGCTAATCTTAAAAGTTGAAAATTAAATATCGAAGTTCAATCGCATTTAAGTTAGACTAGTAACCCCTAAAAGTTGGAAATGGACTCAAAAAATGATGATTTATATTGAGGGCTAGCAAATGGACCACCGATTTTAAACGCGGCCCCAGTCTGAGAAGAAACTCAAGAAAGTCAGCGGGCTTTTTTACATTGAAGGCTAGTTTAGCAAATGAACCACCGGATCGAAAGGCAACCCCAGTCTGAGAAGACTCCGGCAAAAAACTCAGCGGGCTTTTCTGTTTTTTTTTTGGTCTATTTATCAATATACACTTAGTTTGCTTACGTAGTAAGTTGAGTGAAATTTTGGGTTGCATTTCCTGGCTTGTTTATCATCCAAATAGTCTTGGATTTTATAACAACCTCTTATTATAATGTGCTTTGAAATACATTTTTACATTTATTACAAGTAAATCCCTAATTTAATAAGGAGCTTGTGCAGTCAGTAGACTTCATATTTTTAGTTAGTGGCAAACAAGGTACATTTTGTAGAAAGCGATCACTGTAGTTAACGGACGTTCGGAACATTTTGTAGTATAGTAGAATAAAAAAAGAAAAGTAATTTAATATGAACATCGCGTTGGCAAATAGATAACAAATTTAATTGTAGTTGTAATTAAGTAATACTTTAAATAGTTTACGTAATGAAATTCAAGCATTCAGAAAAAAATATTTAATAGAAAGTCACATACCTACTGACAGTGGTAATTTTTTTATCTAGGACACGTCTATTTAACTTCACCTAGCCTGATATTGAGCTAAAAGCAAAGTCTCAGGAGAAAGCTCCGCGCTCAGTTTGGCGGTCTCATCAGATACTTTTTCACGCCCCGCTTAAAAAACCCGGCACTGTAGGAAGAAGGAAACACGTGAGCTGGAAAGGTATTCCAAGACTTAATGGTGCGGCAAATAAAAGACTCACCGAACCACTTAGTTCTTGATGGTATATTCTGCACCGTATGCGGGTGACATCTAAGCCTTGCACGTGTTGTTCCGTGTAGGAAGGGAGAGGGTGGGTTAAGTCCATTATTATGATAGAAGACCTAAACTGAGTACATACCAGAAATCAAAAAATATCATGCTTTAGTTAACGGCCATGAAAGAAAATATACCTATTTCTTGTTCTTTTCTTTGCAGTATACGCATTTTTTTGGGTGACTTTTGCGGATAGTAAGGGGAGCCACGACTGCAGAGGAGCTCAAATACCTCAATCATAGGCAACCTCAAATCAATCTGCACGTGGCAAGACCTCGTTTCCCTTGCGACTTCAGGTTAATATACATGCCGCTAACTATACATGAAAACTGGAGAATGACCATATTTCTGTTAAGCAAGAGCTGATTGTAGAATCGATTGGCATTGGTACTATATCAGAAGCTTGTAGTCACGACTCTAACAGGAGCATTCCGTGACTGTGCGCGTGTACAACATGCTCTTAAAGTGCGCACGCGCATACTAAGTCATTAATTTGAATTGTTTCGCGATTTACATACAATTTCGTGTAAAGACTATTGTGTTGATAAATAGTGATTGGATCCTAGATCAATAAACTTTGGACTCGATTTTCTTGGAGCGTGTAGCGAATACCTATGTATGAGAATAACATGGTTTATCACACCTTTTAAATATTTATTAGTTGGATATGTCAATATGACTACTCCGAATAATGGTAAGCTGAAAGCGAAGTTCAAGAAAAGGGGCCAAAATTAGAGACATCAAAAGTTATGCTCTACAAATGTTGCTCTGTTCAGATAAAGTGAGGGTACGACTACATACCTGATTAGAAGAGTTACATGGTAGAGACGGTAAAAGACTTTTTTTATACCACTAATATGGCAGAAAGCACATGGAAAGTGGTCACAGTGGCCTATGGACTTTTGCTACATTAGGGGTGTTACACTCGTGCTGCCTACCCTGTAGAAACCTTCTAAAGTCCTTTTTGAAAAACCCTATATTGTAGCCGCTTGGGAAAACCAGGAGTTATCAAATCCATGTGTACTTTTGTAAGTCATTTTCCCATTTATAAAATTAGGATTAGCCATTTGCTCCACTACATTCCACATGTTGAACTCTCAAGCAACAGAAAGTGGTAGACAAAAGGTCACGGCGCGTTATAAAGATTCCATCTTTAAATTCTGTAGTATATGAACAGAAACGCGCGGTCAACCGTGGGAAAATCGTCACAGACAATATAAACCACAAAACGGTGCTCAATACAATACCTGCGGTTTGAAATAGGTTAATATTATAAACGATTGGTTGAATAGGTGGTGATTGAGAACAGACTATAGTCTGATGATTCATGAAGGAAGTAGGACAGGTTTTGTTAGAACTAAATGGTTTGGCGGTGGCGCGGAGGAAGTTTCTGCGACTAATGACGATAGTAAAATGTCATTGCATTTTTTTGTTATGAAATTTCCTGCAGCTGCATGATACTCGGTGTGGGAAAAAGTGATCTATTGGCGGTTCTAGGTTCGCTTCCTTTTACGTCAGATAGAAATTATTTAGTATAAAATTATTGATAAGAGATAAGTACACTAAAATTGGATTTTATCGATGATAGAAACCAAATATCTATTACAACTGAACTGGGTTACCATGTTTTAAGCAATGTTTTTCATAAAACGCGACCACTCAGTTCAATTTGAAGTCAATAACTTTTATTTTGATAGTCGACCTTAGCAAAATTTACAGAGACACAAAGGTGAAGTTACCGGCATATACCAGGTACAGAATACTTCATAATGCTTCATGTCTCGAGAGGGAAACGAGCTCCCGGCGACGTGTTCCTCCGTAGCACAAAAGGCACATGCGTCCATTGAACACATTTGGCAGCCAAAATAATATCCATTAATCAATCAATTAGCTTTTTATCCTGAACTACTGTTTTTTCTTTTTTTTTCTTCTTCTTATAGAAAGTCTCTTAGTTCAGTGTGCCTGTTGGCATAGGCCTCCACAAACATTTTCCATTGCTTTCTGTCCTTTGCAACTCTCCTCCAATTGGGCCCAGCTATTAGCTGTATTTCGTCTTACCAACTAAAGTGGAGGTGGACAGGACATTTACTACGATGCACTCAGGAAAAATGGAGCAAGATTGTTACTGAATGGTACCCTAGAAATAGAAAAAGAAATAGAGGAAGGCAAGGAAAAAGATGGGAAGACGAAATAAAACTAATATACCTACCGGGAGCCATATTTTAGAAGTATCTACTTGTAAAGGCATAAGGAAAAACGTGCAATACACATTGACATTCATTTTAACGACCACACAGACCTCAGTGAACAAGATATGAATGATGATAATGGTGATATGATAGTGTTACGATGATAGCAATCACGCACGTGTGTAAGTGATTATTGAATTATAAGCACTCATAACCAGTTAGTGTAATTGATTGTTGTAATTTTATTGTATTATTTATGAATGGTTAAGTTATGAAGATGTAAAACTAGTTGTACGGTTAATGTATAACCAATTTTGTTTGTAAGTGTTGCCATATTTTCTAATGATTGTCTAGTAGTAGTAGAAAAAAAAAATAAGTGGAAGTGTGATGTAGTCAGTGCACGCTTCATTGCTGTGCGTACACAACGAAGGATAAATTCGACAATATGAACCTTTTTGTTAGAATACGTCTAAACTTTTTCGTAAATATTCAAGCTTGTTCGATCCAAAGTATGAAACGCCAATAATACGTTTTTGTCTATCGCAAAGTAATGGCTATTTTGAACGGTTAAAAAAGGTGGTCGCGGTATAGTTGCCACTACCTTTAAAAGGATAGGGGGTTTTTTAAGAAGGTATTATATAAATAGTGCGACCAATCAAAGCAATTGTTGACTAGTAATGCACGGTATTATTGGCGACATCGGTTCCGCTACTAAAACTGTCGTGTCGCATTTCTACTAGTTTTTCTGTTCTGTGATTTATTTGCGAATTACACCGCTTAGCAAGGAATCGGGTTAAAATGTATTTAGCTGAAACATTTTCGGTTAGGAATTTATTTTTGGCATACCCATGTGTTTACAAAGTGCCCGATTGGCGGCAATAGGCTCGCCCCTATTACGTGAGACCGAAAATCATAGTTGGCGGAATGTGGGTGTTTAATCACACCTCTGCCTACCCCTTCGGGGATTACGGGTGTGAGCCTGTATATAATGTATATGGGTAGGTATGTATTTACTTCACTGCGAAAAAGAATAAACGTATGGCTGTGCAATGAAAAAGTTCGATATAGTTGTCTGCCATTTTAAATTTGATAACGCGGTAATGAAGGAGTCTGTGGGTCTATTTACACTAGTAATAATATTTTTATGCTGAAAATAATATTTACATTCAATAGTAACGGTAAAACTGGCATCACAAAGTTCTATGATGTACAATCAATATTACAGTAATAGTAAATCTTCAGTCCTATAAAATAATTATCTTGGGTACTTACCGTAGTGGCAGGTAGTACAGTGGCGGGTAAGGCCCGCGCTACGCCCGTCGAGGCCGTGGGCGAGGCCGACCGCTCGCGCTCGCGCATCTCGCAGCCCAAGGCCGCGCGCGCTGCTCGAGCGCTGGCCTCCAGGCAACCGCTGGATTTGCTCCTGACGAACATACATATATTATATTCACGGAGATAAATATTTTATACATTTTTGTACATGTGGAAACTCTCAGAATACCTATCTCCTCCGGGCTAGTGAAGTGGCTAAGTCGGGTCGGGATCGATCCGATTAAAACGGCATTGTACCTATTCGTATGCCAAAATAGTATAAGGTGATTATTTAGAAAGGAGGCAATTTAGAGAAATAATTTATTTTTAGTTTGATTAAATGTATGTTTATATTTAATTTATTTAGTTAATTGGTATTTTAGTTATTTTAGTAATAGTTACTAATTGTAAATCTACAAAATAAATATCATCATTCTCTAAACCTATTCCCAACTCAGTTGGGGTCGGCTTTCCAGTCTAACTGTGAAATAACTATCTCCTCAAATAAAAATGCAAGATTGCACGCAATATTCATAAAAAGTCAGTATAATTTTATGTCGAAAGTGTCAGGCGAGGTCAAGTCTACACGACTTCTCCTCGCGTGACGGTAAGCCCTAAGTCTCTCGAAGGAGGGTCACCACCGAATCTAAAACATTTATCTCTCTAGTAAATTTTAATATTATAAAGAAGTCGTTCCACTAACCTGACAGGTCTTTCGATAGTGGCTATCATGGACAGCGGCTGGTCTGCGGCGGGCGGCAGGTACATCACGTGTCCGCCCCAAGACAGGTACGAGGCACCTGGCCTCCATAGAGGAGAATCAGTCTGGATAAACAAGTACCAACAAAAAAATTAAATTAAAAAAAAACAAATAATGCTTGAAAGTTGACTTCAAACGCAATTTCGACTTATGTCGTGGGTCGTCCAAGCCATACAGTTAACGATCTACATAAATGTTACTTTTCAGAAATTTAACAGTTATGTCCCCAACAAATCAAAATAACGTGTGTTGGAAGATACTTGTGCTAATTTCAACAACGTGTATTTGGGCAAACGTAATTATACCTACTTGAACGTGTATTACATACATGATTTCTAAAATCGACTGTGTCAGATGCTACAATAGTATGTTATTACAATATATTGATGGTTGTAAGACTATAAACCGAGGAATAACCAAGTTAACTAGCTAATCTTTGATGCCTGTTCAACAATGTACCATTGTTATTTGCCGGCCTATTTACCTACTTCGATATCGCCAATGTTCAGCCTAACACGAAGTTAGTCTGGAAAAAGCAGACTCCGAATTCCGACGTAAAAAAGCAATTAACGCAAGGATGAAAAAGAAGTGCTTTGAAGGTGAGGTTGGCCTGGCCCCGAGAGACTTGATCTTAAGTCCTATATATAATACTAAAAGTGGCCTCATCAGGATAACTTACCTTCTCCGGAGCAAGAGAATCTTCTTCTTTAATAACATCGTCATCACCCTTAGCCCTTGGTTGCTGGTATATCAGAGGATTGCTAAGAGAATTAGGAGCAGACTTGGTAAGAAACCAATTTTGTTCAGGCTCCTGTAACATGGGCTCATGCTCCACGTCAAATTTCCTGGATCCCAAAGCAGCTCCGAGAGCCCCGGAGACTGATTCCCGAAGTTTCTGCAAACTGTTGAAGCCCTGCTGAATTTGCTTGCCCTGAAAGCATTCGTAAAAGCACGACATCGATTTAAACTACGCGAAGTTTGTTGATTACTTAACTAAATATGGCTGATGAGGAATAAAGGTGTTCCTGAGGAGTTCATCAGCAAGAGAACAGAGATGAAAAGAGAAAAAAGATTATGTACCTAAGTATAATACAAAATATTATGTTGAATTGATATTGAAAGAAAAAGAAATGCATTTTTGAGAAAAAAGGAGGCAATTTTTGGCACTTTTTGTTTACGAAGCACGGAAATAAATAATTTACAGAAGTCAGACACGAATATGCAATTTGCAGGAGTTCAGAATGACTCTAGGAAAATAATATAAATAGTTATAATACAAAATGTGTATAGAATAGGTAGATATCGAAAGTAATAAAAATGTATTTTTGGGAAAAAAGGTGGCAATTATTGGCAATTTTTATTACGAAGCACACAAATAAATAATTTACAGAAGTCAGACACTTGAAGACGTATTCTGCAGGACTTCAAGGGCTCTAGACAAAAGGATATTCTATTGATGGAATCGCGTCGAAGTGAACTGTTTTCAATTTCGTATCAATCAGTTAGGTAGTTGAGAATGCGGTGATTTTAACAATAAATATATTTGAAATAAAATATTTGGAGTCACATAGATTAAAATTTTATCGTCATATTATATATTTATGTCAATCTCATACTAAACAATTACACTACGGTTTTCGCCGGGTGCGCCAAAGTTCACCTAAATTTTCAACTCCGAAAATTGGAACTCCGAAAATGTTCTTCCTAACACTTTTCATCCTAACAATCACAATTCCTAACTACTCTGTCTCTAATGTTTTAATTCCGAATCATTCAACTTCATAATGTCGGTAGCAATAAACATCTATTATACTATTATTTCTTTTTTTATATTTTGTCAACATAACCATCTTTTACACTATTATTGAAAGTCATACCTTTCTTGTTTAGATTTATTTTTATTAATAATAATCAGTATTATTTACATTAATTTTGCGTAACTTTTACAGTTTTAGTTATTTACACGTACAATCTCGCTGCGGTCATTCAGCCAAGTTCCAAAAACGAATCGGTCATATTTATAGTACTTGGTTTAGGTTAGGTTAGAATTGTGACCACACAACGCACAAGCCGAGCGAGCGAAGCGAGCGTGCCGCGGTAGCGGCCGGCGAAGTGCCAGAAACGAATCGAAAACGAAAAAGGTCATAAACATAACCGTAAATCAGTCGTATTTTATGATTTTCATTCATTTAAGCCAAAAAATCAGTGAAACAACCTTTAATCATTCTAAAGAGATTTCTAATTAATAGTAATAAGTATGTAGTAACAACAAATAACCAAAAAAACTTAAAACTATAAATAAAATATAATTCTACCGACATATATTTTTATTACATTTGATAGATAAATGTTTCTTTCTAAGTATGAGTGACAATATTATGGTAATTATGTTTAGGGATAAAAACGTTAGGATAAAAAGCAGTAGTAGCTTCAATATTGTATGTTAACGATTTTATTGATAACAATTTTCGGAAACCTGAGTGTTATGAACATCGACGGTAGCACTACAAATAATATGAATAAAAACTTTAGGATGAAAAATTTTAGGAGGAGTGGTCATTCGGATTACAAATCGTTAGGAAAAACAATTTCGGATAAAGAACTTTAGGTGAGTCAATATGGACCCGTTTTCGCCAATTGAATAATCTTTGTCTAAAGCCACAGGATAAGCTTTCTAATTGCGTTTAATTTGTTGGTTTTCGAAGCTACCTGCTAAGTGCTATCTTTAGTTATTACACTTATTACCATGTTTCACTTACCAAATTTTACCTATTGTTAAATAACCACCCATATATAAATATAATATATGTTTACAATTAATAAGCCGTTACGTTTGTGCCTATAGCAAGCCAGTTAGAAGAAGCACATGGAGTTGAAAACAGTTGACAAAGTACTGTGTCGGATAAAGGGTCTGCGATCAGCAATAACGAACATAATATTTGACGGTATCTCCTGTCCAAATTGAATAGTCCGATTGTGGAAATACTTCCGCCTTACTCAGTACCGCGGGCGGTCAATAATTAGGTACCTAGTTTTCTGTTTACGGCGCGGCGCGTGGTGAGTAGGATACCCAGAGCTCACTAAAGAATTTGTGTTGTCAGTGGGAAGGGATTTGCGCCCCTTGCGTTGCAAGCATCCATAGGCCATGGTAAACATCTTCCATCAGGTGGGTCGTGTGCTTGTCTACCAGCTAAGTGGTAAATAAAATAGCACATTTTATTTGCATGAAACAGCCCTCATGGCTCAAGTTTAAGGGTACTCTGTCAACAATTTTCAAACTATAATCGTTATATTCTTTTGTTATGGTTATGTTTATTAATATAAGAAGATACGGCACCACCACCAAAAGCAGTATCAGGTACCTTTACTCCTCGTCAGCGTCGCGAGAGGTTAGGTAAGATATTAGTTCTGTTAGCTAGTTAGTCACCAGGTTAAAATTTATCACTCTAAGTCTGAAGTCCTGATGATGAAACAGTAATTGTAACCGGCGACCGAAAAAATCTAAAAAAATATATTTATTAAGAGATTATAAATACAATTGAAGTATTTAAATATGCTGTCTATTCTAATCGATTTTATATCGGAAAAAGTGAGTGCCCAGGCGGGAAAAACCCGAGACCAACCTCTTTGAGTCTCCTCATACACGGAAGCTGGATGGAAACGCCGTGGTTTCCACACCAGGGGAAGAGGTTCCTCACGAAACAGGGGTGGAAGAGACTTATGTCTTGTATTACCTCACCTCCGGCAATCAAAGATCCAAAGACAGCGTATATTTTAATCGGTTCATGTCCGACATAACCACCTCCACCGGCTTTGACAGAGGTGGTATCCGTGGGAATTTTCCCCACAATAATAAAAATGAAGTCTTACGATACCCTTCGGATGAGTGATGGGTAAAAAATACCAGTAAACAAAATTATATTTTTAGTCCCTTTCATTCTACAAACACCAAACCAACCCTTCACCACTACATCATCAGTACTCCCAACCCTTACATCTCACCTAACATCCCGCGGTTAACCCTTTAATTACTCACTCGTTCTTGTCCGTCTCTAGGCAGTGACAAGCTGAATGGCTGAGCGGCGGGGCTGTACGTGGCCACATTGCCCCCGGGGTGTGTCGAGTGGAGCATGAGCCCCGCGCCCGCCCCCTCGGAGCTACTATCACCCAGGTCTTGTTGAGGTGTCCAGGCGACTGGGCCTGAATTTTGCGGCTGTATCTAATAATATATTAAAGCAGAACAAAAATTTTATATGAAATGAATCTCAATAACTGTTACTAAGCTCAAAACACGAATTTAAAAATTCGAGTAATTAAAATAAATATTCCTTGACCTCTAAGGAAGGTTTTTATGTAATAGAGGGAACGGGAACGGGATGAACGTGAATAATTGAACGCTAAAATGATTAAAGCGGGAATAGTTGAGAAACCGAATATGTTTATTTTTATAATTTGGTATGTAGTATTTACCCTCATGCGTTCACGCGTGACCACTGATTATATTATCGAGAAATTTAAATTAATTAATATACATAGCACATTTTATTTATAACTTTATCGACATTAAAAAATCTCGAGTAAATAATTTATTCCCGTATTTAAATGTAATTTTTTTTTCAAATTCAATGCTAATTGTTCGATTTAGAGTTAGATAATAATGTCTATTGTCATTATTCAACTTTCTATAGATAGTCCAAACAATATTATTAAGTATTAACGCTACTATTTTACAATACTTACGCAATGTCTAGGTGAATCTATCCTGTGGTCTGAATGCGCGTTATCTCCAGAAATACCAGAGTCACCCGACTTGTCGGCTGACTGGTCTGATCTAGGCGAAGATTCAGCCGATATGCCACCAGACATTTTCGTTTCCACTGCTAAAGGTTGAGTTTCTGGAAAAGGGAAAAAAATATGCATCTGAGACTAAGTCTGGACTATAGGTCTTTACATATGAAATTTCAGAATTTTTCTTACAGATTCATTAGTTCGTTATCTATTAATCAAAAGCAATAGCTATTAATCAATCACACATATTTTGTTAGAAAGTTGATTTCAAGATTTTACAACTTTGTATTAAATTTTAATTTTATTGGCCGCTTGATATATTAAAAACGATCTTTAAAAACAGTACCTCCTAAATACTATCCATTTTGATGATAAGTTTCGTATTACGTATTTACAGAATTTCGTGTCACTTTTCAAAAATGTAATAAAAGTTACTGTTTGCTTAATGTTATTTCATTCATACACATAAAAAATCATAAAATTTGGATTCGTCATTCCTAAAAAAATCCAAGTACTTGGGTTTCCTCCAATTTCTTCAAACAAAACGGCAATTTCATATTATGTAACGACCTAATGTTTGTCTAATGTTAAACAACATTATCTCTTAGTCACATTGTATGATACCGCATGGGAAAATAATGGGTGGCCTAAATTCTACTTTATCAGGAACCAACACGTCAATGCATTCTAAAGCATAGATTGTACTGATAACTGAACCTATAAAAACTTAAAAGGTTATATATTTACCTGCAGCTAAATGATCATCTAAAGTTGCAAGTTGTCTCCAGGCAGCTGCCGGAGAAAACCTCGGCACAGTTCGTTGTTTCTTGGGCATAGTGGGGCGAAGTCGCAGGGCAATGCCCAGTGATCCAGCTGACCAGGAACCTTCAGACCCATCGGAGGACAGAGCTGATTCTGATGATACTGGAGAAGATGACAATGATTTTGTTATATTCTTGAAATTATTTGTTGATACAAGAAATATTATATTCTTTATCGAAGCTATAGAATTAGGTAACCTATTGAAATATCGAATTTCTGTTACCCGAATCTTAAAACCCCGAAAACGGTTGGTAGAACTTTTAAAAGACAGATGTAATGAATGACAACTTTCTATAATTCCGTTTTTCATTTCCCAGATGAATCAATTTCCAGGTGCACTAAAACCAAATTTTCAAATAGTATTTTTTTGTTTTCCATAGTGTCATAATCCAAATATAGTTATACCAGATTCTCAGAATATTTTTTTTTGTTTCCCATCGTACCATTTTCCAAATAAACTATTACCAAATTTTCAAAATCTTTTTATTTGGTTCCCATACAATCGTTTTCCATCTAAACTATATACAGGTATAGTAAAAGTCAGTAAATTTATACGATTCATTTATTAGGTAGGTACCTACAGCAAGTAATTAGTTGCATATTACAGATAGGTTTAAGTGTCAAATTCGACTCAGCAGGTTAGGTTAGGTTAGAACTGCGAACCCCGCACGAGCCGAGCGAGCGAAGCGAGCGTGCCGCGGCAGCGGCCGGCGAGTGCTAACTACCTTCTAATTTTTCCATAGGATTCATTTTTAAAAATCTGGATATTGTTTGTCTGGATATCAATAAACTGCATTTCAAAAATTTGTGTTTTAAAAATTCGGCTTTCGTGCATATGGATTACGGTCATCTGGATTTTGTGCATTTAGATTTCGTGTGTCTGGAATTCGTTCGTCTGGATTATAAAACGTCGTACAAATGAATAAATAGGAAAATGAAATTCGGAGTTGCGATTATGTGGCAAATAAAACTTCGGAATTTGGAAAACCGGGATTATGAATAAATGGCCAAACGTTTTCTGGATTATGATATTCGGAATATTAAAATTCGGGATTAAGATAGGTAACCATAGAATTATTAAATACTTGTGAAGAAATTTCTATCTTTTTCCTATAAAGAGTTCACAAATTAGTTATAGAAATATGGATTACTAGTTATGTTAAAAACTTTTTCTGTTCAAAGTCCAAACAAATGCAATCGAAAATGCTTAGGGATCCTGATTAACGTTCAATACACCCTTTGAAAAGTGCAAAGAACAGTATTAAGCGAATACGGCAAAGGAATTTATTTGTAATAACTACCAAGATTTAAAATAAAAGTGAATCGATTTGAAAAAGTTAGCATACCAAAGTTAAAATAAGAACAACAATTTAAAAAAGTAACTGGAATGAAAAAGTAAGAAGTTTGAAAAGCGAAACAATTATAGTCGAAATGGTTCATTAAAATTATTTATATATTTCTGGTGGTCTACTTACTATTCTTAACTTTGCACTCTTTCTTCATCTTAGCGTTAAACTTCTCAAACTCAGCGTCCTCGTCGTGGCTCTCTTGATAGTTGAGCAGCTTCTGTTCAATCAGGTGGAAGTTGGAGAGCTCCTCAATGATAGGACTGCCCAGTCCTGGAAAGTCCTTCAGGTGTTTTTTGGAGTCAGCCTGCTTGCTTTCGATCATACCGAAGTAGAATTGTTTTGATGGAGGTTGTTTGTTTTGCCTAAAATGATAAAAGTAATAAGAAAATGAAAAGAAAACGTGAGGATACGGCTCATTCTTAAAATGTTTTTTTTTTTTTCATAAAATTTATCGTTTGATATCGATTAGTTCGATTTTTAATGCGATGGCAGTAAGTAAAAGAATAATTGTAGCATTCAAAAATTCATTTAAAAAATGATAATGCACACACAAGAGCTCAATATACCCCTCCTTCCCCTCCCCTTCCTAGCCTCCCCACCCCTTCCCAGCTCTCCCCCTTTCCCTTCAGGGTGGGCAGCGCGTGTGTGACACCTTTAGTGTTGCACACGTTCATAGGCCACGGTGGCCGCTTTCCATCAAGTGGGCCGTGTGCTTGTCTGCCACCTACGTATTATAAAAAAAAAAACTTACTTCTCTTGTGAAGCTTGATTTACTAAACTATCTAACTTCCTCGTTGGTGAATGTTCAGGTGTAGACTCCTTTCCTGAGGCCTGTCCTCTGTCCGGCAAGCGCCTGCCCTTCTCCTTACTATTGAACTTTAATTTGTGGTCGAGTATTTTAGGATTAGAATTAACATTAGTTTGCCTAGTTTTGTCTTCGTTAGCTCTATTTAAAGGTCTTCTACTTGCAATGACTTTTGGCTCTGGCTTGTTAGCAATGCTGGTTGGACTAGACTTTTGGACTTTGCTGGGTATTTTCGTTGGGATTTTTATTTCATTCGTTTTCTCTTGACTAGGTTTGTTTTCACTATCATTAATTTTATTTCCTAATTGGTTCCTAATTCTACTTGTAGCTTTTTTTAATTCAGCTTGAAATTCATCTTTTTCTTCACTATTTTTTAATAATAGTGAAGGAAGAGATTTTCTCAATGGCTTACTGCTTTCTGCCAGGGGACTTAGCTTGTTACTTTTAAGCTGTTCACCGACGGCTCTCATTCTACTATCATGAGCTGTTCGGGAGGTATCACTGTCCCTTTCACTTATGATGAGAGTTTCATCAAAAGTTTTCTCTCTTCTGAGCGGTGGTATTTCAATATCCTCTTTCCTGAATCTTTCAGAGTATCTGAAATTTCTGTTTAAAAGTGGTGTTTTCCACGCCTCAGTTTGTTCAGTTTTGGACGTCTTAGCGCGACATCCACTCATTCTTTCGATTCTCGTTTTTCTGTAGTCTCTCGTTTGTAAAAGTCTCTCTTCTCTTTTCAAAGACGAAGTACTCTGAATCATATCATTTTGGTCAGGGTATTTGTAGTGTTGTTCCTTATCTTTGCAAGGGGATCTGTATCTCCTCTCGAACTGGTTGTCATTCAGATCGAGCGATTTGTATTCGTGATATGAGTTTCTAAACTGTAAGTTTTCTTGGCCATTTAGCTTTTTGGTTTCGTTTCTCGTTTTGAAGAGTCTTAGTTTCCGTTGTGGTTCAGTTCTCGCGTTCCCTTCGCTGGAATCTGGCGATGAACCTTCGAAATTCTGAAAAATTAAACACATTTATTTATTTAATTCTTCAAAACAGTTTCAGATTGTACAGTATGTTAGTTACTCACGTCATGTGTCGGTGGTGGAGGTGCTTTATACTTTTTTCGGAAGTGTCTGTTTCCGTTCTTTGCTTTTTGTTCTTCTTCTATCCTCAAATCTGGTTCTGAACCAAAACGTTTGTTGGTAGTGCTGCTACCTGAAATTGTTTAAATTTGATACCTGTTTATTCGTGAAACAATCACAAGCATAACTTTATGAACTTCTGACAAAAGTTGCTGGGATGAACTGAATATGCTATGGCAAATATTAAAAGAGGCCTATCTCCAGTGGATGATAATTGAGGCTAAGTGAATGATTGATATTGTGACCGTTATCGTTAGATATCCTGATACGTACTATCGCTATGGCGGACATCGAGGTTGGTGTGCGAGCGATGCAGAGGGTCGCGTTCTCGAGCTCGGACCTCATCGTTGGGTGTGCCCGCCGAACGAGACCGGTATACGTTGGCATGCTGGAATATCAATGATATACAATTATGAGCTTATTATTTATGGTAGGAACTAAAAGTTAAGGCAATGGCAGTGAACTAAGTGGCTTAGTATTCGTTAAATCGAAGGGATGAGAAAAATTTAAGAGATGGGTTTAGTCGATTGACAGCCTTTGCGGTGTGACGGTAGTGAATGCGACCGCGATGTAGATGGTTTAATCCCCGCTCAGTGCAAGTATTTGTATAAATGAGTATGGCTATTTGCATGTCGTCGGTTCCAGTTTTTAAATGAACATCTATGGCAGTCGTTACAGGTAGTTGGAGTCCTAAAAAGTTCAAAAATCTATCTAACTGCAACGCTTCGATATCACCAATGGAGACAGATGCTAGTCGCTTCACGGAAAATACCGAAGTTTAGCCAAACCCGCAGTTTAGCCAAAGCCAAACGTCGGATGCAACTGGGATTAGCGCTAGATTTGATTAGTGATGGATTTGAGTCCGATAGAACTACCCCAGTTGGAAGCCGGGTTGGTACCTATACGTAAAACGGTCCGCACGAAAATAAATGTTCGAGTGTCTTCCTAACATACAATTTCAAAGAAATTACATTGCTTTAAGATAATTAAACTAAACATACCACGTGTCCATGCGGCACCCGCTCCAGTCCGATGGTGGGTTTCCGGCCACTGATGGTCCCCCCCGAGTGCAGGATCGCGCCGTTGTCGGTGCTGCGCAGGCGCGGCGACTCACATAGTGGTGGTAGCACCTGTAAATCATGAAATAAACGCATTTAAACTGGCTGATTAGACTATATTATGATACCGCCTTTGACCAAAACAATAGTGCTAGCCACTACTGCTCAAAATATACTTTAAGCAAGATTGGTTTAGTGAACAACGCAAAATATAGGTACTGCAAGTATGACGATGAAATAATTGAACATACACAGTGCGAGTGTCACGCATTAGGATAACAAAGTATAAGTACCGTGCGCTAAAAGAATGAAGAATTGCTAATTGGAGATCGCAGAATGACGGGTGGAGCCGCCTGTCACCCTAGCAGAAGAAAGCCGCGGCGGCGGTGCAAAGTGTACCATCCCATACCCGGGGGCTAGACGGAGACATTGTGCTCCCCTATACCCGATGGGGTCATCTCGAAAGAGAGCGTTTTAGTCGGTTCAAGTCCGACATGACCTTTCTTATCGGCTCCGTGGTGTCGGTGGGATTGGTATCCGTAGGAATTTCACGCACGGAAAAAGACGGATTGGATGCACCTACAATTAAGGGAAATAGTCACCCAAATTGCTAAGGCTATCCCGCCTCAAACGTGGGGGTTGGGTTGGGGTCGACACAAAAAATCCAACAGGGTCGAAGTGTCCGCGATAGCTCCAGAGCAGGCACCCCATAGGCATGAGTTATGAACCCAAAATGTGCTCAAAATGAGCTCATACAGGCAGTAAGTTGTGCGCGGTGTGCTACGACGGTAGTCGAGCTTAAACTTACCAATCATAGACTATTTATCAAAAGAAGTAGTTTCTCTTGTGATGTCCAAGAGCCGTATAACAAAAAATAGGATCGTACCTTAGAAGCTAGTCTGGGCGGCTCATGAGGGAGTGTGAGTGCGCGGCGCCCGCGCTGCGGTGGAGCCCCGTGGCTCCCCGCCTGCCCCATGTCTCCTCTTGCTCACACCTGCTGTACCACGAACATCTGTAAAGAAAGACCAAGTTGCAGAAATTTACAATACCTACTATACATGGGAAAACATATTACATTACATAAACATAAAGTCACGGCTATATCCCCGAAAGGGTAGGCAGAGGTGCTAGCACCCACTTTTCGCCAGTTTACGTTTAGGTTCCAATGTAATAAGTGGCGAGCCTATTGTCATTAACCGGGCACTTATAAACCTGCGATAAAAACACACATAACTTCGAAAAGCATCGAAAAGTCATTGGTGTGTGCCATGGTAAAACCTGGGATCGAACCCAATACTAGTAATATAACTAGTAATATAACCTATTTAATTAAGTTAAATGTATTTATTTGTATCAACATTTTAGCCATAGGACGTCCGCAGCTGAACATAGGTCTCCCCATTGGCCATGTTTATTTGAATTCTCGAATTTTTCTAGAAGTTCTTGGCAAGTGGGTATAGTAGGTACATTGTTATATAAGGCGATGGCAATTTTCTGTATATGAATGCTCTCAAATCTTCCCATCCTCCATCTCATCTTTGGCGATTAAAAATGCAGTAATAAGTGAAAATACGTCTAGAGGCTAAACTCGTGTCGAGTTTTCTCATCTCTCCTCGGGTAAGAAGTCTTTTCACTAGCTTTGAGGGGTCCTGTTTGGCATTCCTTTCTATGACAATTAGTCATATTTTGCTTCGTTGGAATTATTCACTGGTAATCATTCGTCGGATTCATCACAAATTAATAAAAACGTACACGTGTAATACATCTCTTAGACAGTGGTCAGTACACTGGGGTTGAAGCATTTATGAAGCTACGCCTTAGTGGACAGTAGGCCTTCGTCAGACAGACCATTTCCCTTGTATCGAAGGAACTGGTCGCGGGTCTTGGACATTTACTGTCTCTGATGTAAATCTATAGGAAAAGTTAGTAATTACTTTCATATTTCATTAAGTTTTATGTCCGACATTGTTGCTTCAAATATGTTAGAACTCATAGCTCATAAAATATTTATAGTGAAAGTTATTGTGCAACCAAGTAGGTCTATAATAAACATCTTCGCTTTTCCGCATAATTAAAAAAGTAAGTATTAAATATACGTTTTCACCACAGCAGCTCAAACAAGTGAGTTTTGCTGCGTAAAAACAGTGTGCAAAATGCGATTTTGCTCACTCAGTGAGACAAAGTAGCTTTTTAATTATTTTTTTTTAATTTTCAATAAAGAGTGCCAACCATAGATTCAAAAAGAATTGTTACGCGAATAACTTTCGAACTACATACATTGCACTGTGTCTCTTGGCCGTCCATAAAAAAGTTCGAGTGACAAACACAAGTATTTTGAAGGATTTTTTTTTTAATTTATGGCACGTCAAAGGTCCTATTTCGAAATTTGAAAGATATTTGTAAAAGAATAACCATGTATTTTATTTACTTTATTTAATAATTATGTAATGTTATTGAATACCAAAATAAGTACCTATTTATAATGATTACTATTATCAACATTTGAAAAATAAAATGTCACATACGCTGTTTCTGAACACACCTTAAAAATAACGGGTATAAAATTTAACTTTTAACTTTCAACTTTAAATTTGCAGAACAGCAATAAGTAATTAGATTAATTATTAACTTTTAAAATTTTCAGCATTATTTTAATTAATAATAGGTGTTCTGTTCTGTTCATAAGTGTTGCATTATCTTCTAAGTAATATTTCTTATGTGTTCTCGCTGCTGAAGTGAAAAGTAATGTGTGCCACACACGAGAGCAAAATTATTAGCATCTCGTGCATTTGAATCCCTCACTACGCTCAGGATTCTACAGTAGAATCACTCGCTACGCTCGTGATTCAATCCTAGAATCCCTCGCTTGCTCAGGATTCAAAATCAGCACTCGCAGCAAAAAACAGTTTTGCTCTCTTGTTGCAAAAATAACTATTGTCTTTGAAAATTTCCCGCCTTTTCTATTTTCAATATGGACTCATTTTATTTATCTAGAATTTCGTTCCATGGTTTGAATGGGCCTAAAACATTTATTTTATCATTTTATATAATGCATAAAACGAATGCACTTGATCAATAAGCTTCTTTACTGAGGCTATAACTTACAAAAAAACAGAGGAAAAGGTACATCATCTGCTACAAGCGTATAAGTGTTTTGGTAACCGCTTACATCATATAGGTCCCTATGCTACATCCATCATATTACATACTACTGTAGTTGCCATGGCACACCCGTCTTAAATAATTTCTCCCATAAATAAGGAAATCCGATATTTTTAATCTCACGGTCCCTAATTACACGTAAATAAACCATAATGGTTGCTATGAACCCATAACAATATTTTAAACAAATCCTTTAGGAAAGCAATAAGTTGGAGCTTAACTTCCACTAATTACGTACTCTGTAGGAATAAATAATTTCAACTTACTAATGCGATAAGTTATTGATCTGAGAAACCATAGATTTTACTTTTTTTTTAAATTAGTAGTAGATAGGTACTTTTTGTTAAGAATATAATTTTTGTGTACAGGATGTAATGAATAATGTCATATATTTAAATATATGTCAAAAACCATAGTCATTGTTGAAAATTGAAGAAAATGTAAGTAAGAAAATTTAACTCCGGTTCTGGAACATCGTCTCCTTTTCGAGCATTACTTGCTCGCAGAAGGCGGCGGCGCGCGGCAGACGATTTAAGATTCTAGGGTTGCTACCCTAGAATCTAAAATCTTCTGTGTCTTTAAAATATTTTAGGCAATAATACCCATATTATGTTTTAGTTATTCGTTTTTATGTAAGATTTTTGCATGTTAACATATCCTACACAATGTAAAAATTGTTTGCGATAAATAAAATAAAATAGAATCAAACCCTCACATAAAACTCACACCAGTAGACCACACACAACTCACACCATAAGACAATCCTTCTTACAAATCATTTTACTTATAACTAAGCAATCAAATTTCCCCATTCAAAAACTGGGACGACTTTCTCTAACCGAAAAAGAATCCATTATCTCCGTATTATCCTAATCTATTACTGACAAATACCCCGGGCTGTTCCTGTATAATAACGTCCCGGGGGCCTCATATCTCAGGGACTGCCGGCTGCTGTCCACCGACCATTTAGGTAGGTAATTTATAGCACATTAAAATTTATGGGAGAGAAAAGTTGTCGGGTCTTCTAATGAGGGAATTAAAACATTCATTCGTCTTTTAAAAGTATAGAATAGACTTATGCAGTCATTTGTAAGTTGCCTCGCTGTTGGCAATATGGCCGCCCATTGTACATCCTGGCTATATGTTTATGTCCAAAGTGTAAATTTTATCTTTTTTTTAAAGACACGGCTCCCAGGTTCAGAACAACTATTTGTGGATCACACAAATTTTTGTCCTGTTTGGGGATCGAACCCATAACCTCGTGCACAGCCGGCGTATACTACGCCGACTGAGCCACGGAGGCAGTCATTATTGTGTACAATAAAGGGCTATCTATCTATCTATCTATCTATCTTAAATTATTTAACAGAGACTCTTGGAAACTATTTTAATGTTTTGTATGAAAGTTTTACATAAGACATAAACTATTGACACTAAGATTATAAAACTTTGTCTATCTGTTACACTTTCACGCCTAAACCTTTCCACCAATTTCGATGAACTTTGATAAATGGGTAGATTAGCCTTGGGAAAGGACATTATGCTATAGATATTAGGTACCTGAGCAATGACTCTGGGCCTCTCTCTGCCCTCCAGCTAAGCTCAATAGAGGGCACAAAGACATTCGGTTGATAATATTCTTTAAATACAACTATCTTTATACTTTATATACAACTATGGTGGGAGCCATCGCTCCATTGATGGCTGTATAGTAGAATTTGTATAGAAGAATTAATTTAAATACTAAATAGCTGTGAATATAGCAAGAAAATTCTATAACGTTTTCTTAATCAGGTTAAGATCTGACCTCAGTGCCTCCGTACTCTTCCCGTTAACTATAATCGAATGTAGTTAATAAACTGAGCATGCTAACTAACTGAAACACGGGTCATTACAATAAACAAACAATTAAACAAACAGCTATGAATATGTAAATAGCAGCAACGGTTCGTTAGATCGTGATTCGTGAATTAGATTTTAGCGAGAGATCTTCGATCGTGTAATCGTGCTATGTTTGATAGTTATTGATATTAGTAATGTAATGCACAGTGGGCTCCAGGGGCCACATTTCTTTTGTATCTTAAAACTTTCTTAGTCACCTATGTAACTATATTAAATTATCTAATACTAGCTGACCAGCGCAACTTCGTCTGCGTCACCCCGTTTTTGCAACATTTTTCATTCCTGCTCCGCACCTGTTGGTCGTAGCATGGTGTTATATACATATAAATCTTCCTCTTTAACCATTCTATCTATTTAAAAAAAACACATCAAAATCCGTTGCGGGGAGGGACAGAGAACTCGATTAATTTTATACTATGTAGTGATAACATAACATAATACAAACTCACGCCTGTGTCCCCGAAGGGGTAGGCAGAGGTGCTAGCACCTACATTTCGCCAGTTTATGTTTAGGTCCCAATGTGGCGAGCCTATTGCCATTAACCGGGCCCTTATAAACTTGCGATAAATACACACATAACTTCGAAAAGCATCGAAAAGTCATTGGTGTGTGCCATGGTAAAACCTGGGATCGAACCCGAAACCTCGTCTCAGCAGTCCATTACCCATACCATTCCTTCCATTACTATTATGCAACTAGGTAAACTATTTTTATTATTATGGTTTACAGTGCATCGTGGTTTTCTCGCGGAGAAATGTCACGGATGCGACGAACGCGACCTCACTTTCTTTATGATAATAATGAACAGAATTCTGCGCCTGCGCCTTTATTATGACATTAGCAAAACAAAGACTGTATATCGATGCTGAATGAAATGGCATTGACTATTTATTATTATTCTTGTTAGTATTAGTTGGTTATGATCTAATAGAAGTTTAATAACGGTAGAGAAAGCTTGTACCTAATGAATTGGATATAAGGAAATGGCAAATTTTTGTAACTGTTTAATTATATATACTTTTATACATAAACTCACGCCTATATCCCCGAAGGGGTAGGCAGAGGTGCTAGCACCAATATTTTGCCAATTTTTGTTTTGGTCCCAATGTGGCGAGCCTATTGCCTTTAACCGGGCACTTATAAACCTGCGACAAATACACACATAACTTCGAAAAGCATTGAAAAATCATTGGTCATCAAAAATCAACTTGGTATCGAACCCGAGACCTCGTCTCTGCAGTCCATTACCCACACCACTATGCTACCGCGGTTATCCACTAATGGTCTAATAAAAGTTTAATAACGGTAAAGAAAGCTTGTAATGAATTGGATATAAGGAAATGGCAAATTGTTTAATTATATAATCATAAAAATAACAGGATAATATGAATCCCCAATAAAATCTTCGGAGTCCAAACCAACCTTAATTACCGAAGGGAAGATGTTGATCTTACCTGGAGGGGAATGTACAGTGAACTCTAAAAGTGCCTAGACACCTTAATATCTATAATCCTTTGACAGGCGTTAATAAAATAAACTATCGATGTATGTTTCTTTATAAGAAAATAAGTAAACTCAAGCCAATAGTATCCTAAATTTAATTATATTTCTTAATAAGTAAAATGATTGTACACCGGCCTGTAGGTGAGATTCAAAATTCAAAATTTAAAAGTCCTTTATTCTGTATACTTATACCATTAAACGGAACTTACAAAACGTCAATTTCAACAATATTTTATAAATTAGTGAGCAAATGAACGACTAGTTCGAAACACGGCTCCGGCTTGCGAAGCTTCCGGCTAAAACTCAGCGGGCTTTTCTTTCATCTATTTACAAAGTACATTTTTTTATTTGTATTGGCACCGAAAGTTTTGAAAATAAGCACACTAGATAAACAGTCCTTATGGGCCCTCCATAAGCCCTCTGTTTATCTTTGGCGCTTCCTACTAATCATACGAAGAGAAACAGAGTAAATGAATACGGAAACCAATCCCACATTGGCAGAATGATAGTTGGAGGTAGCAACGCCTACCTAAGATAAGGATACAAGTATTGCCACTTCCGTATAGCCAGTTTCCACACAACGTGCCTCGAGGTTTCCCAGCCCAGAGTTGGAGAACTGATTCCTACACTTGGATTGAAAATAATGTGCCCGTTGCTACCTTAACCATCCGTTTGTGAGGTTAGTACTTAGAGTACAGTAAATGACCCCTTACAATTCGGTCAAAGAGTATGTTAAATTATTACGGGTTTTGTCTGAGATTAATACCTATTTTCGATCTAGGTCTGTACAGTGAAAGCATTTAATTCTTCATTTATGAATTTACTCACATTTTTAGTAGTATAGTAGAATGTAAGTCAAGTTAGGAGCTTGATGATATTATTGCCTATTTGTAACTAAGATCTTCGGAGCCTACAAACAGGTACACTACTGATTAATGACAGATGATGCTCTAGCGGTGGCTTTCCATTAGGAGTGAGGGGATTCTGATGGTAGTCGCTCCCGTAAACCTTAACGTGGAAGGGTAGTAAGGTATGTCTTGTGGATTTAAAATTTAACTTCAGACGCATCCAGATTTGGCGCTCATTTCATCAACATAAAATCTCTACACGTGAAGCTTCACGAGCGAATTTTAACCACAGTTCGTAGGTATTAAACCTCCTCCAACACGTGACCTATCTGCACATAATACCCGGTGTTCTCTAATCGTTGGATCTGTGGACAATTATCTGGTATGATTTAGTGCGCGGGCGCAGAGCTCCGGAATGCCATAAATAAGTATTAATAGGCTGATATCGGCAGTACTTGTTATTTATCGTGGTCCAGCGCACGCAGCGGCCTTGTCGCAATAGTTTTGAGGTGTCAGCCTACAACTGTTCTAATAGTTTTAGAGGTGGTTGTAGACAATATATATATATATATATATATTTCATAATATCACGCCTGTATCCCCGAAGGAGTAGGCAGAGGTGCTAGCACCCACATTTCGCCAGTTTATCTCTAGGTCCCAATGTAATAGGTGGCGAGCCTATTGCCATTAACCGGGGACTTATAAACCTGCGATGAATACACACATAACTTCGAAAAGCATCGTAGTCATTGGTGTGTGCCATGGTAAAACCTGGGATCGAACAAGAGACCTCGAATCAGCAGTCCATTTCCCATACCACTAGGCTACCGCGGTATACAATTATTGAAATGATTAGGTAGCGTAATTTTTTTTCATGCCAATATGTTGTGTACCATGAGTACTACCAGGGGCCTTCGGCATCGGGAGGGTTCCCCTTACACCCTGTATTATAAACTACGATGAAGTCGAACTAAAATCTGTTATTACATGATGCTTCATTAATTTCATTCAACAAGACTAAATATCATCAGTAAAAACTTCTTACCTAAACTGCGTTATTGCGTTTAACTCAATTAAATTAATTGGTTTTACGTTTTAATCGAACGCGGTTCCTATCATTAGTGAAGTCGGTTCTATTTCAGGAGGTCTACTGACAAGTGGCAATCGTTTTATAGAATGGAATAGAATAGATTGATCATTGTGTGGGATTGACATTCGTTCACGCCTGTCATAAATCAAATTGCGTGTCAATCCCATACATTGAACATCATCTTCATCGACTACCTGATCTCATGGGGAGCGGACAATAAGTTTACTGGCGTGGCTAACGTGGCTCTAGAAGATTTTCTTGAAAATCTTGACATTGGCGCCTCGCCATTAATAATTTTGTATTACATTTACATTGACATTGGCGAAATTGCAGCGAGTTTGCTTGCAGAAGCCATTTTTAAGAAGAAGAAGAAGAAGAAGAAGACCATTATCTTCTATTCCATTCTACAAAACGACTACTAATGAATTGTCACATGTCTAGGCATCCTGTGCATAACTTCCCATATGTAATACCTTCGAGTTAATCTATTATGGACCAGAATGCAAACACACGAGTATGGGAGACTAAAACAAAGGGAAAAAGCAATTATTCGGAAGAATAATCGTGTCGTGAAAATAGTTTACAACAAAATGATTAAATTGTGGCAGTTGGAAGCTCGTAACAATAGGAGGTACGTGGCCGCTGTCATTTGAGCAGCTATCTGATTGCTTCCTGGTATGTGTATATGATATTCTTTTAACATTACTACGTATAGAAGCAACTCAATAGTATGCTATATTAGCTCTAGTTTGTTGTGTTTTTATGCAACTTAGGTGGCAGACAAGGTCCACCTGATGGAAAGTGGTTACCGTGGCCTATGGACATTTGCAACACCAGGGGCTTAACACTCGTGTTGCCGACCCGAGTTTAAGAGTATATCTATGCTTTCTGTGCTGTAGAAAACAAAGCAGGGTTTCCATCACATACTGGTGATAACTTAAACCCTCGGTCTTCCCACTGACAACACAAAACCTCTCCAGTGAGCTCTAGACGTGTGTAGAAGCTATTAGTATTGTAACTGTTATAGTTTATGTTCTTTTGAAAAATGTAATATCACGACTTGCTTTTTGTCATACATTTCCAGGTCCTTTAATCAGCAACTAGCAAGCAAGTAGTCCACCCTAGCAGGTGCAGTCCACGGCGCGGCGGTGCGCAATGTGCGCCTTCTCATATCCGAGGGCTAGTCCCCATACCTGAATGAGACCATCTCGAAAAAGTTTCCTTGGATCTGCCAAGGTGCGAAACTACCTCACCTCCAGCTACTAGAGATGCCACCACACTCACTGGCTCCCGTAGGGATTTTGCGCACAATAAAAAACGGACATTCCAGCAAATATCCTACCTATTGCTACTTAAAATTAATTTTAACAAATAGCATGTAACTGTACTGTAAATACATGTAAATATACACAGTAGTGGCACAGAAAACATAATGTAGTAGTATCTACTAGTACCTACATTGGTATGTAAATTGCTTGAAACCTACTAATAACAATTAACCTTAACAAAACGTTATTAATAGCCGGTACAACACTGCAGATCTAAGCCAAGCCGGCGGCGATCATTATAACGTTCACAGTTACCTGCGCTTGCGCACGGACGTGGAAAATTATTCGCGCGCGCTTCCGCAGATGCGCAGATGTTCCCGCGGTGCGCGAGCGCAGATCGGCGGCGCGTCTCGGCGATAGCGTCGCTCTCATGCACCACTTTGGAATGTCACGATTGGTTGGTGGTTGGTTGCATAGCGGGCGTAATTACGTCATTTAAATAGTAGTTTTCTGGGAGTACCCACAGATTGTCTAAACATTTGTTTTGGAAAGATCTTTGGTAATGATAATGCGGTTCGTAAATATTTTGTGACGTATTTAGTAGAACCTGTTCGAATGTAGTTTTGTTTATTGTTTCATAATATACAGGTTGAGTCTATTACCAGACGTTCAGTAAGTTTCCTTAAATTAAAAAAATCCTTAAAAAATTCTATTAAGTATTTATTCGCGGGATATTCATATGACGGAGCGGCGCATATCCCCAAACGAATGAACGATTATTATACAAATTATAACCATATGTATAATATACATGATACAATTTAAAACCCGAAACAAAACCAAGTGAAAACACAACGCCTGCAGACAGGGCGACGCCAAGCTTGGGTGTTCCAATTATGACCGCAGTACCATCTGCAATCTTGCTTCAATGTGACTGTGTTGGTGTGCCATCCAACATGTTATCCAATAGAAAGTACACTAAATATCGATATTAATATCCGTACATATTTCCAACCACTCGTAAAATTAACTGATCGTTTAATGTGAAACAATATACAATAGGACCCTCATTCAGCTTGACCAATCGTAACTTAACTACGCGCGTTCGTATCAGCCGACACATTTAAGTTTATTTATTTACGTTATTTTATTTATTTATTCTCATAATTGCAAATACAAATAAATATAGGTATATGGGATGTTATGGTTGTACAATTGAGTGTCACTATATTTAGCCTTGCGGTGTGCAATATTTTTCATTAGAAATTATGAACCCCATGTTTAAATAAGTAATAGCTAAATGTCGATATACAATGATGATTACAAATTTAATTATTACGATACATGTACAAGATAATTCGTTAATACACGTCAATAAAAGATAATATTATGTACATGTCAAATTCATAGATTACGAGTATATAAAATGTCTAAGTTGGTTTAGATTTACGCTAGTTCTAACTTTTACTTTAAACAATTGAAATCTACCTTTTTACTCATATTACGACAACGTTTGACATTCATTGTCAAGTAGAATAATACGCCAGCTTGCGTGCGCGTGCGCACCTGTCGCGCGCTCGATACAACAGATTAAAACAGAAGTCTTAAACGGATTCGTAATGTGTGATTCAGATTTTTAAAGATGATTATAACTAAGTATAACATAATTATTGTGTGCAATTATAAAATACCAAGTTTCTTAAGACTACTCTCTCATTAAAAATTACGAAAGTGATAAAATATCACCACATATTATTGCACTGTATAATTAGACATTTAATTAATGTTTATACCTAATTGGTACTTTTTTTTTTTTTGTGTTTCTTGGCGATCTCAATGCCTACGCCATCAACTCAGTTTTTGGTCGTTATTGTATATACATATTCTGTATATTTATTATTTTACTGTACTAATTTTGAAGAGACGTGAAAGTACAAGAGTCAAACAAAGATTTTGGTAAGATGGCCGAATGGAGCGTAATTTAGCGTGTTGGAGTACCTTTAAAGAAGAGACCTCATTAAAGCAAACATAGTGTTAAGTGGTTAAGCAAACTGACACAGTTCTATAGGTTAATATTGTTAAGGTCTATATAGTAACTTATCATATTAAAAATACGAGAGGAGTTGACATAAGTCAGAAGAGTGTTAAAATTAGTAGGAAGAGGGACATCATTTGAGGGTAGGAGGTCATATAACGATCCATTCATCCTAGTACACGAGAAGAAGATATGGTCGGCCGTTCCTTCGTCAAATCCACACTCAAAGAGAGAACTATCCCTTATCCTTATCTTTGCCAAAAAGACATTTGTACAGGCATGGCCTAAACGGAGGCGACAAATAACAGAGGTTGATCTCTTGGAGGCTTTGGGGAACTTGAAAAACCAAGGTTTACAGGGTATATCAACCTGAATAGAGGCATAATGCCTTCCCTTAGATGAACGGGATTGAGACCAGTGCACGTTCCACTGAGATCTTGGTATTTATTCTGTTCTGTATAGTTACTGGTATACAAGTTGTGATGGGAACGCTTCCAATAACAAAACAAGGGATAGAACTGACCTTTCTTTTGATTACCGTACTTTTTTTCGCAGATACCATTAGTTTAAATAGTATAAGACCATATTATAAGTTAGTTAGAATGGTTAGTAACCCGTTCGAAACGCGGCCCCGGACTGAGAAGACTCCGGCAAGAAACTCAGCGGGCCACTCTTTTTTTTTGTTTATTTACAAATATTTACTTAGTCTACATACAGTAATTTGTGTGTAAATGTAAATGCCGGGGTGCGAGATATACCTATGTCTTGTATAATCACACCTCCGGCAATCAAAGACCCATAGACGGCGTGCGTTTTAATCGGTTCGAGTCCGACATAATCATAATCATAATCGCCTCCACCGACTTTGCTGGAAGCGGTATCCGTGGGGATTATGCGCAAGGAAATAAAAAGTTTATTCTTCAAGTAGGTAATCCTCGATTTTCGTGCTATCCTCATAAGAAATTCCAAAACGCATGCTCCGTATAAATAGTATAATTTTTCGACGTTATTGTGGTCAAGTTAGATATGCCGGTAACTATACTAGCTGTTATTATCATAATTAATGCTCTTCAACTATTTTTTATATTACTTTTACACTCCATACTTGTAACTATGATTTCCCATCAAGCAAACACAATTCCGTTGCACAGCCAATGGACCAATACCGATCATGCATCAAGGTATCTAGACTGCACACGATCGCATCAATAAACCTTTTTTATCATTTCTTACGGTAGCTAATGAATCGTTAGGCAGAGATACAGCATCTCAATTAAAATACACACCTAGTTTATGCCGTCTTATTCTAGACATTAAGTAGACATAATATCAACTGTTTCTAATCAAATATAGATTGGTAAACTACGCCTGAAGCAATAGAAATTCTCCTATACAACCATCTTGCGGCTAACGTGGCTTCGTGCCTCAGCGATCTCTTTAAGGGAAAGACCGCGGGTTCAAGTCCTATCGAAGCATTAACTTTTCCCCATTTTTTTTGCTTGTAGAATGCATTTCATACTTAGAAATATTTTCTTTTGGAAACACATACAATTGATAAATATTATATTACCTATGTAGAAACATCCCCCTTTAGGGATAGGATGGGGCTATCTGAAAACTGTAGATGGCCCAGGAGTGCGATGGCGGTAGTGATATTGATTGTGATTTATGCACGGAAAAAGGGTAAATCACCCTATTTATTTTTCAAATGGCGGGTCCACATTTGTGACAAGAACAACGGACCGAACTGCGTGGCATTAGGACATAACTTTGAGTATGTACGGAACAACTTGTGGCATACGGACATCCAAACCCGAATTGAGCTGACACAACAAGTCGATTGACGGTTTCATTTAGGTTCCGCTATCACGCAGTTAAATACGACCACATTACGACTGACACGCACTTCTCTTCTGACACGACCACAGTTAAGTAAATGTGGACCCGGCATAAGATGTAGGTACTTCTGTAATGTTTCCACGCAATGACACGTTATTCTTATTACCATACATATCAGCGCATCAGAACTGGTTCGCATAGAGCAATCAGAGCGTAGGTACGCCGCACACAACGTTTTCATTGAATTTCAACTGGCTTGCTTTCTGTTATAATACTACGAATTAATCCGATAGGGAAAGTACATTTTGGAATTAGCATTTATGTGAAAATAATATGTCATCATGTATTGTTTATTAAACTAACGCTTAACTAAATATACCATATGTGTAATATTGAGTAGAAGATGTCTCAACGTTTGGAAAATAAATACAAATTGATAGGTTTCTATTTGACGTTTATTTGACACTTTCTATTGGTAGTATACGGATACTTTTCTTTTGATTTGATAGTTAGAGAAAAAGAGTGAAAAAATCATTTTGTTTCAATTTTGTAGAGAGTTACATCTATAATTTAGTTACGTTAAAATATAGTAAGTATTAATAAGATAATCTGGCTAGAAAGGGTAGGCCCTATCATAAATGCATGACCTTGTAGAGGAGTGCATACGTCTAATGTTAGTGTGTGTGTGTGTGTTAGTTCCAAAACCGTATATAGTGAAAGAGGAAAAGTCATCATGGAATCTTATAACATACCTACATGAAATTTGAGCTGACATTTTTTAAATTTTCCTATTTGCATGACAAAAATTGTTATACTTCGACGCGTAAAAAATCTTCAAACCTAGCAAGTAAATCATAACACAATAGGTGGAATTTATTATCAAATATATTGTACATTGAATGCACCTTACTTTTCTCGTATGTGTGCCACTAAGCTAGGGCCGTGCTAATGGGTTGTGGGTTTCCAAAATACCGGGTCTCCATGATTTATGATACAAACCAGTTTGGGTGAAATTTTAGGTCAAACATGCTGTATAACGTGTTAGGGATAGGCCCAATGATGACCGTACGAGTAGGTAAATATTTATTCAAATAACGTAATCTACCGTTTAAACTTTCGCATTTTTAACAGATGAATTAATAGATTAAGATGTTGTAAATCACTAAATAAAATAAATAGCGATGGAAACGGATAAACTTGACTGCTTGCACTCAAATGGAGAGATTCAGGAGACTAAAAGAATCTGAGGATACAATACCTATTTTGGAATGTATTTATGTATTTATCTATTATGGGGATATGATAAAATGGGTTATTCCCAAAGGTCCACGATTCTTTTGTTTATTATTTCCCGTCCGGGTCCATGAGATAATAATATGCATTTTTAAATGTCCATACATTCATTCCCAGCGGGTCCATGAAGTTTGTCAAAAGTACAGTCAGCACTACAAATGAAAAGAGGTGTATAAATTATGAAGTAGTAGACATTATTAAGTAGTATAATTAAGTAGACATGAATTGGTTACATTTTAGGTCTGCCGGTCAAAATGTCTATATGAATTGGGTATTTGACTGTCTAGTCAAATCATTTTATTTACTAAATGTCAGAAATTAGGTGTAACCCAATTTATTCGCCCACAGAGGATAAACTCACAAGACCAAGTTGCTTGCTTAAAAATTGTTGTTATTACCAGAAAGTTCATTTAAAAAAACCATTGTTAGGCATATTTGAAGTACTAATTTTGAATACTCAAACACTTGTATGATACTTCTGATACTACATTTTGATTTTAAAATCAATACTGCTTTGCTGACTGTACCAAAATACCTCATGGACCCGGTGGGAACTAAAAATACATTTAATTAAAAATGCCATGGACCCGTTGGGAATAAATTTATGAACTTAAAATTTTTGAAAACAATAGATTCGTGGACCTCTGGGAATAACCCGATAAAATCATATTTATGAATAGCCACATTTGGTTAGTTGACTCTCAAGTTTTATAAATAATAGTGAGTCAGTCCATTTCATAGGTTTCCGGCCTACTCTGATTACATTTTTATGCTAAAATGTGTATCAACTCTAAAAATAGTACAAAATTATTCATATCCAGCATAGTCTTATAATAGGTTGACATACAAGTTAAAAAAATCATATTGAAGACAGTTTTTTACGATTTTACTTACCTCTAGCCTTAATCTCTTTTTATAATTTGTATATCATTGCTGTTTACACAATTTAAAAAAATATATATTAAGAAAACGGCGATGGATGGCAAAACGAATCGCATCCGACCCGCACCCGACCCGCACCCGCTGTATGTGTGAATCGCGCTTAAGACGTAACTACGGTGCCGTGCTTTTCCCAAGTGACTACAATATGGGGTCTTCAAGAAAGGCATTAGGTTTCTACAGGGTAGGCAGCACGTGTGTGACGCCCCTGGTGTTGTAAACGTCCATAGGCCAAGGTGACTGCTTCCCATCAGGTGGGCCGTGTGCTTACCTATCACCTAAGTGGTATAAAAAAAATAGTGAATATTATTTTTAATTTATGGACAATTCGTCTTCTAAAAAATATATTTGTAAACATAAACATAAGAAAATAGAAGGGAAGTCCGTATGTATCAGCAAGTTTATCTAATGCACTATGCAGTAGGTACTTAGCTAATACTTCATGACACTCCTAAGATCTCGTGACACACTGAACACTACATGTGCCACCCCATAGTCAACTTCACTATTTACTGATAAACACACAGATATTGCGTACACGCATCACTACGACAAACGACCTAAATATCTACTCGTGAAAGCCTTTTTGTCTACATACATGTGGGAGTGTAGTTCATAATCGTCAATACGGAACCAGGTACTCTTAACCTAGAGACAGGACAGAAATTTACAAATAATTTTCCTATTATATTATATTATATAAACCGCGGTAGCCTAGTGGTATGGGTAATGGACTGTTGAAACGAGGTCTCGGGTTAGGTCCCAGATTTTACCATGGCGCACACCAATGACTTTTCGATGCCTTTCGAAGTTATGTGTGTATTTATCGCAGGTTTATAAGTGCCTGGATAATGGCAATAGGCTCGCCACCTATTACATTGGGACCTTAACATAAACTGGCGAAATGTGGGTGCTAGCACCTCTGCCTACCGCTTCGGGGATATAGTCGTGAGTTTATGTTATGTTATGTTATATTGTATAGATATCTGATAAGGTTGTTAAGCTGAGGGCCTCTCATTGTATTGTAACATTCTTGATGTCTGTAATAGTTACCGTCTGTTCTTTTACTCCCGTGCGCCAAATTCCGTCGGATACCAATCCCACCGGAGTCGATGAGAGAGATTATGTCGAACTTGAACTGACTAAAACGTAGCGAATATATCCCTCGCACGTATAGGTATAGGGACCACGGTGTCCCCGTCTAGCCCCCTTGTATGGGATGGCGCACTTAGCGACGCCACACTTTGCTTCTGCTAGGGTGACAGGAGGCTCCACCCTTTTTTTTATCGTGCACAAAATCCCCACGGATTCCACCTCCACCAAAATCGAACTCGAACCGACCAAAACGCACGCCGTCCATGGGTCCTTGATTGCCGGAGGTGAGATTATACAAGACATATCTCTCGCACCCCGGCAGACCCGGGGACATCTCTGTTGAGATGACCCTCTTCCCCTGTGGGGACCATGGTGTCCCCAGGCGGCTCCACGCGTCACCCTCAAGCCCGCACTGGTAGCCGTCTGTCTTGAGAATATGCCTTCAGCTTACCATTAGGTTATATCGACGTGTTGGTAATATAAACCAAAATAATACGAAGGAATTTCCGCAAAAATTGGCTTCAAAGTTTCATAACTAGAATTTTATTTCAAATATCAGTTGATGAAAGAACCAGATATTGCCATGTCCAATTTTTGATATATAAGGCATGATTACCAAGGTAATTAGCACAGGGAAAGTTGTCATTATGTTCTCTATAAGCACAGTTGCAAAAACGGACATCCTAACACATTTCTAGCTAATTAAAACTCATACACAAACGAGAATTTTCTTTAGAGATCGTAATTAATGGAAAGGTAAGATGGCCGCTGATGAGAAAACCTACGCTACGAATGGACATCCTTCACAAGAAGCTGGACGTTAGTCTAAAGATGTAGTTTTCTGTTTTCCAAAGTGTTATAATTATTTTGTAGATTTTTGGATAGGAGGCATGAAAAAAATTATGTTAGAAAAATTCTATCTAGATTCTATCGAGATGGATTAATTACTGTTTATTACTGTTTCACACAGAACCAACTTAATTATCTACATGAACACTTGGCACATAGTAGAATATCTGGAATAGTATACAAACTAAAGTATATAACCGAACTACACGATTAAAATGATAATGCTGTTCGTTAGTCTCGCTAAAACTCGATAACGGCTGGACCAATTTTGGCTAATTTTGGTCTTGAATTATTTGTGGAAGTCTAGAGAAGGTTTAAAGGTGCAACGCGGGCGGAGCGGCAGGCAACAGCTAGTCTACTTAAAAATGAATAAATAGATTTCTGTGAATCCTGGCAAGAGGATATTATTTTACGTTAGCGAAACCGTGGACTAAACCACCATCATCATCATCTGCCTGCCCTTGTCCCAATTAATTAGGGTCGGCGCAACATGTCATTCTCTTCCATACAATCCTGTCAGATATCACTTCCTCAGTTACTCCCTTCTTAGCCAAATCTTCTTCCACTCAATTCATCCATCTTTTCTCAGGTCGACCACTGCTTATAGCCACCAAATTCATTTTTCAACTGACACAGAATTAAAAAAACATACCGACAGACCCAGATGCAGTAAAAACTACTCTAATTTCCAATTATCCGAAACGTATCTGATGATAATCATCACGCGAACACTCCGACACACTGGTGTGGCTAACGCCCCGGGCCCCGGGACACACTCCAAACCCAGTTAATTACAATAATGTCAAGAGTGCTTGCGCAACTGTTATAAATGATCTCGGTAACAACGAATTATATCAAGAGGTACAGTCGGTAAGTAACGTAGCTGGACTGAATATAGGTAATAATAGAATAAATTTTTTGTAATAATAATAGTAAATATATAAGAACATCATTATTATATCCTAAAATATATATTTTTTTATTTATATTTATAAATGTAATTGGTATGTTTGTTAAGTGAATAAAATATATAAATAATAATAATAATAAATACGTAATTAGACGACCTTAGATGATTTTTTTAAGATGTTCGGCACTTTCGGATATCTACACTTCCAGACATAAGACAACAATCATCTGGATCTCAACCTAAACCTGGAATACCACCCAGCGGTCATGAATAGTCTAAAATATATAATATTAAATAGAAACCGTAAGATTTATTATAATCATGACATCTATTAGACGTTCTTGGCATCACTCTATACTCTGTTAAGAGTACAATATTCGTTTTATTATAAAGAATAATAATTTAGTAATAGGTGATAGGTTTTGAAAGTGTTAAGTTACTTTTGTTATAGACTGTACCTAAAGACGAATTGTGTCGAGATAGTTGAACTAATAAGTAATCACAATGCACTCGTACAAATTACAAAACAACTTGGGTTATGAAATCGAAAATTAGATTATCGATTATAACTTGAGGCTCAAGTCCCGGTTCCCCTTGGGAATAAATTCGTCCAAAACACGATAGCAGTGCCATCTACCGATGCAGAATGTTATGTATATCTTGAATATTAAAACACTAACATGATTTTTAACTGTTTTGAGTATGCAACATGCCGACGCTGTTACAAGCGCCATAATTATGAATGTATTGGAGAACTCCCGAGTTGGTTGTTATTGGGCAGATTGTACCGGTCTACCCTTAGAGAGGGCTATCCCTCCTCTAACCTAGGAGCCAGGATGGGGTCGACACAAAGACACAAAGGATCCAATAGGGTTGAAGTGTCCACGAAATCTCCAGAGCACGTACCCCAATAACATAAGATAAGATCGGTCTACCCTCCTTCGTACTCATTCCTGGCGTAGCAAGTTAAATGAACAGCTCATTTTCAGGCTTGTTTGTCATCCAAATAATCTTGGATTTTATAATAACCTTTTTGGTATAACTTTCTTTTAATATTGTGTCACCTCACCTCTAAACTAAATCGATTGAAATATGTGAGCATTTCAGTTGATTTGATTACTTCCAATTTACTTTTAATCATTGTAATCAAACAGGTTTCTAAGCAGAAAGAATTTGAATGTGAACTTTTTTCAATTTAAATTCAAAATAGAATTTCAATTGAAACGCAGGCACGTTAGGTTTTCTGAAAGCAGATCTTCTTTTTTTTCTATTACCTCCGCCATAATTGATAATTTATTGATAGTAAAAGCTATTGCTTTACTGTATTCCAAAATTATTATTCTATTCAAATACATGATTCAGTATTACACTTATTATTAAGTGTTATGCAGTTACTAATCTTATTTTATAAGAATTATTAATATACAGTTATAATTTACGCAATGCAGATATTAATGAATTTAGCTGTGACTGTTGTGAGTAGCCCACGGGCCTTGCAATCTAATCAATTGTTTATTGTTAACGGATTTTAATATCACGAAAAATATGTGGCAACTATTGAAAATTTTAACTTTTTGTATACTCGTAATCTAATAGATGCAATGTTATAGAATTAACTTGCTGTATTATAAACGGCTATTACTAAGTGTTACGCAAGCAAATATTTAAGAAATAAACATCTCTGAAGAAAATTCCCAACCACTCCACAACCCAGTAAATGGAAAATCAAAATCACATACATGAACAAAACATGGGGTAAAACAAGAATAAAATGATATATTGGAATGATTTTCAAGGCGAGTAAGGATATAATCACATCTAACTAGTATGGGAAGTAGTTATTTCATATTTCTTTCAGATAAACATAAATGCCAAATAGTGCTACGTACATAATATGCTTCCCTGAGACATTCCTATCAAATCTTGCCCGAAAAAAGGATTATTATGACTTTATATTTACGTAAATACAATGCTACATATCCGCAAGAGACAAATAGTGCTATACATAACAGCGTAAACTATTAACTCACACCGTGGAATGTTATATTCGGATTGCGTGATACTGCCAGGCTCTTGAACGCTTTAGGGGATTCGAACAATCTTAGTGATTTTGTGAACACGCCATAGTAAGTTTTTTCATTCTTATCATCATTGATCATATCAAAGGAGTAATAGAACTTTTTAAATTGTCTGAGTGAACTAAGGGAAAGTAATTCTTAGATAGACATTGTCAATTAATCAATCAATTAGCCTATTTCTGTCCACGTTGGACATAGGTCTCTCCTAGTGTGTACCACTGCTCCCGATCCTCGGCCTTTCGAGTTAGGTCATCAGTCCGTCAGGGTAAGGGGCGTCCCACCTTTCATGAACTCAAGGAGTCATGAATCCTTCGTCAGATGTAGCTAGCCCACTGCCACTTCAACTCGGTTAATCAGCGAGATATGTCGGTAACTTTAGATCTTTGCTGAATGAGCTCATTATGAATTTTATCGTTCATAGAGACTCTTAGCATAGCTCGCTCCACCATTAAAGATTGTAACGACAAAATTTTCTATGGCCTAATAATGAGACAGGAAGTTTTACATGTAAACGACTTACTTAATGCTGTGCCTATGTAAAGCGCGCGTAACTTCCGTTCCTTCACACGCTCCAAAGAGTTTCTCCGCGTCAAAAACGTAAAATATATTATGTAATTACATTCAAGATATTATGAAATTAAGGGTTTTAACTAAGTAATTTCTAAGGTTAATCAGATCATTTGACAGTTTTGGTCTCTTTGTTGCGTGTTACATATTTTAAACTATGTGAAAATTCGACAACAATAGTGTCTATGGGTCAGAACCCTTAAAATTCATGCCATGTGGCCACTCGTCTCAAGGAAGTAAGAGTTATAACGGTACTAATGACACATCATCTCATCAATATACTGTTACATATAACCAACAATTATGCTTTAAAGCTGTCAATATTCAATACTACTTCATATTTCACGATGATAAAGACAAAGCAATTAGGCATTCAAGATCAATTAAAAATTTGATGTATTGTAATGGCTACTCACTGCAGTCGATAACAAAACGCCTACATACCTGAAACAATACACAGAATCATTAATCACTATTGTTTATTAATCTTCAACCTGCCCTTGTCCCTGTTATTTGGGGTCGCGCGATATATCATTCTCTTTCATACATTCCCGTCACATATTTTCATTTACTCCCTTCTTTGCCATATTATTTTTACCACTGTCTCTTTTTGAGTCCACCTCTGTTACTATTACCCTCTACATTCATATTTAGGACCTTTTTCATAACACTACCTTCATCTCTTCTCATAGTCTGTCCATGCCACGACAATCGTTTGGAGCCACATTAAATTTTCGTCTAACATTTTTTTTATACCACTTAGGTGGCAGACAAGCACACGGCCCATCTCATCGAAAGTGGTTACCGTAGCCTATGGACGTTTGCAACACCAGTGGCTTTACACTCGTGCTGCCAACCATATAGAAACCTTCTAATTTCTAACTCCTTTTTTTACAAGCACGTGGCCCACCTGATGGATAGTGGTTACCGTAGCCTATGGACGTTTTCAACACCAGGGGCATCACATTTGTGCTACCGACCAAATAGAGAAGAGGGGGGAAGGGGGGAGGGGAGAAGGTTAAGAGAGTGACTGTCAGTGCAGAAGACAAAGAAGGGTTTCTCGGTCTTCCCACTGAGACCTGTCCCAGATAACACAAAACCTCTTCAGTGGGCTCTGGCTACCCTACTCACCGCCGGAAACAACACTTCTTTTCGAAAATGTAGGAAGGGAGGGAGTAAGGGACAACATTAAGTTCTGTGCCGCCAATGGAGTAGCACGTCAAGACAGAATTCCTTGGGTCTAGCTTATCCAGGAGTAACACATAATATATGTGTAGGGTTTTTACTGACAATCATCATTCTCTGAACCATTTTCCCAACTCAGTTGGGTTCGGCTTTCCAGTCTAACTGTGATGCGGCTGAACTTCGGTATTTTCCGTGAAGCGACTGCCATGTGACCTCCACAACCAATGGTCCAATGACCAATGGCGATATCGAAGTTCCAAGTTAGAGTTATTGCTCACAATGAAACCTTGATATTAGATCATAAAAAAACTTTAGCTCATAATATATTGATACAGATAATGACGCAACTATTAAGGAATCTGTTTATTCCGTTGTGTTTTCCTCGCCGATGTCCGTGACATTATCTAAACCGAACTGTGCTGGTACTTAGAACTCTTTTGTGTACTGATCAGCTCAACTGTGCTCTATTGATTACATGCCACCAACTGTGTTAAATTGGTTCTTAAAAGAAGCTACCTGTAAATATTTCTTTGGAATGAAGGAAGCTAGAACAAAATATTTTTACAATTATTATTTTACAGGGAAACAACAAGCACCTAATGGTAGCCGTGATTAAGGTGTGATTACGCTGAAGCGGAGATGAGCGATACGGAGGAGATATGCAGATTCGAGCAATCGTATCGACGAGTATATTGTAATTAATGATGATGAAAATTAAACGATGAAATATTTAACATAATATAACATAGCATAAACCTTTATCCCCGAAGAGGTAGGCAAAGATGCTAACACCCACATTTCGCCAGTTTATGTTTAGGTACCGATGTAATAAGTGGCGAGCGTAATGCCATTAACCGGGCACTTATAAACCTGCGATAAATACACACGCAACTTCGAAATGCATCGAAAAGTCATTGTTGTGTGCCATGGGAAAACCTGGGATCAAACCCAAAACCTTGTCTCAGCAGTCCATTACCCATACCACTAGGCTACCGCGGCTTTTATGAAGTATGTAATATTTCGAATAAGAAGTCAAGTCGAAAAATACTCAAATTTGTCCATTCCTTGATCTAGTTAAACTCGTTCATATTATAATCAGTAATATTCTTCTTAGAAGTTTAACACTTTGCCGAATAGATGAAAATATGAATAACATACACACACATGCATACTCAATAGGTACTCATCCTTAAAAATGAAAATAATATTAACTTAATACAACAACATGTCAATAACATGTGATTGATCGATTTTGATACATCATCTACTTTCCAATCCGCTCTCCGCTCCGCTTCTATCACTACCTTAATGAAAACGCAGCTTTAAGTACAACATTATTTCATTTATTATTTTCAATGGTACTAAGGTCATCAGAACTTCTCAGTACGCCACGTAAGTTAACAACACCTGCGTGATTCGATTAGTGTTGCAACTATTTATATTGTGATGTTACGTTTTTAACGTTATTAAAACAATTACGTTGTAGCAACTAGTTCCATGTCCTATGGCTATGCTGATTGTACAGAGGTCACCGGATAGGTCACTGGGCGATCTACACGGGCTATGTGTGGGAAAACGCGAGACAAGTGCGCGTGAGTGGAACGGCCTTGCGCCGGCGCACGCGGGCACGCCCACCTCTCCCTGCAGTAGTAGCATTGGTAGTAGCTTAGATTGTAGCAACGTGTCGGGTAGATTAGGTTCAGGTAATGTATGTTTCCGCAGTTTGGGATATCGCGAATAGATTTTAGCTGATCTAGCTGCCAGTTTATGCCTTGGTGGTACAGTCAATGATAAAAACGGTTATACCAATTAGCGGATCGCCTAAGGTTATAAATCTAATGAAACTTGATAGATAATTAAATATTTTATTGATTTTATTGCCTATGTGGCCCGGCGGTTTCGATCCCCACTCAGTGTAAATATTTGTATGCATGAATTTGTACTGGTCTGGTCGTGCTCCAGAGAGCACGTTAAGCCGTCGGTCAAACATGCCATGCCATAGGGCAGTCGTTACGGGAAGTAGGAGCCTCAAAAGTCCGATTAGCTTTATTACAGAATTCGACATCGCCTATTTGGTAGTGGAGGGCCAATGGTAGCCGCTTCAGGGAAAATATAGAAGTTCATCTGCATCTGAGTTAGACTATAAAGCCGACCCCAACTGAATTGGGAATAGACTCAGAGAATTATCATTGATTTTATTGATATTAGATATGCGTAAAGAGCACGGGAAGAACCTCCCGCATGCGCGACAGCCTTCATACGGATATGAGAGTCATCGCAGATCTCAGATGACACCATATTGTATATAAATAGCAGCAGAGTCATCTTCACTGATACTACATGCCACCTAAGTGGCATAAAAAAAAGAAAAAAGGAAGGATTTAGGTACACTGTAAGCCATTCCTAAATGCCGACAATAACACACCTAGTTACTCTAATTGATATTCAACTTCAATACCTCAAATGTATAAAATTACTAAGTGTAACGGATATTCTAAAATACAAGTAATTTACCTAATCACCGAATAAATATACATACTTGTGGTAAATGGTATGTATTACTGGTATTGGAAGGCGAATGCGCCGCGCCCACCCGTGTCCGCGGGACTCGTGCGCTAGCGAAGGAACTTTCAACACTTTAACGATGATTTACAAGATTGATTTTGTGAACTTTGGGAGTGGAATTCGTAGTAATAATACGATAGAACGTGGAATTGAAATGGTGGAATGATGGAGTACTTTTAACACATTTTGAAAGCCTGTAGGAAATAGTTATTACCTTACATAAGATTTTAACTTTTTGGATAAAGTGTTATGAACCGGTACATATTTATTGATGGATGAGACTGGAGTGTACGTTTACTTTTAGGGATTGGTAGCTCCCATGAAAACCGGAGTAGTGGTGCTCTGGCTTTAACCGGGAACAAAACTGAAGTTCTTTCGGGATTGGAAGGTCAGGTGGTAATCGCTTCACGGTAGAAGCAATCACACAGAAAAAAAGAGCAGTAGGAGAGTAGATTTCGGGCTCAGAATCGCAAGCTTTGCAGGCAACTCTGAATAAATACACGATGATGATGATAAATCTATCACAAATAACGATCGAACCAGAGCTTGTAGAATCCCATACGTAATAGACATACTAAATAGATCCTCAATTTTTCGTACAATATAAAAACCCTCGTACTAACTTAGTGAGTACTCTAGTGAGTACTAAACAACTTATGTGAAATTGCGCAATGTAGTCACAAAATAAACAGATAATTACATTATTGAAAGTATTAAATTTGCGATAGTAAACATATTATTAATAACTCCCATAGTGTTGTAACGAAATCTTGTATTTGATCTATGTAATAGAGTGTTACGACATGCCTTAGCCTATAACTCAATTAATTACAAACAGGTTATTATAAATCCGTAGGCGTCACTTGTAAGTAATAATTATTTCCGATAATAGTTAATGAAATAAAGCAGGTTGTGGGAACGGTTTCGCTTTCGACTGGCCTCCATTGCAGTGAGCTTTGAATTTCACTTTTTATAGCTTTGACACTGTCATTTATGTCAAACCAATGACTACTCACTACTAGATGACCAACAGTTTTGATTAACTTCAAGTTACTTTTGCCGCCTAAAATCCAACCACACGTCCTGATCGTCTACCTGATCTCGTGGGGGGTGGACACACGGTAACGAATTTACTGGCGTGGCTAACGTGGCTCTGGAAGACTTTTTTTAAACTTGAAACTTGACATTGGCGTCTCGCCATTAATTTTATAAGACGTTTACATTTACTAGAGACTGGCAAAATTGCGGCTATTCTGCTGCAGAAGCCATTTTAAGAAAAGAAGAAGAAGAAGTTACTTTTTCTATATGTAGCGGTAGTCTAGTGGTACGGGTAATGGACTGCTGAGACGAGGTCCCGGATTCGATCCCAGGTTTTACCATGGCACACACCAATGACTTTTCAAAGTTATGTGTGTATTTATCGCAGATTTATAAGTGCCCGGTTAATGGCAATAGGCTCGCCACCTATTACATTAGGACCTAAACATAAACTGGTGAAATGGGGGAGCCAAAATGGGGATATGCTCACATCTACCTACCCTTTCCACATCTACCTACCCTTTCGGGGTTATAGACGTGAGTTTATGTTATGTTATGTTATCCAAGCGTCCATTGTAGACCTAACCGACCTTTACAGCACAACCGGCAACCTACAGCGCCCCTTAACATCGATCCATAACACACTTTATAAACAATTACAAACCATTTAATAAACTGAATCTTAATGTGTGTAATCAAATGGTTTCGACATATTGTCGGCAATTGTTGAGGCAAAGGTCGCGACTCGCGTACGGCCAGAGCCTTCGTCGGGTGGCGTGAGATTGTGCGATATGGTCCCGGATACCACTGACTGTTCGTACTGAAGATTTTTAACTTAAATATTGTAATTGTTGTAGTCAGACCTGAAGGAATCCGACATGCACGCCGAAGTAGCAAAGGATAGGGAGGGATGGAAAAGGCAGACAAGGAGAGCCGACCCCAGATAATGGGAAGAAGGCTAAGTAAAAGAAGAAGTTGTAGTCAGTTCCAAAAATAATGGTGACATGATGATAATTCTTTTTTTAATTTAAGGTAGGTACGTCATTTAGACTTCACGCCGCCTGATGGTAAGGTGAAGACAAAGCCTGAAGAAAGAGGGTCACCATTACAAATTCGTAGAGTGTAACAATGGTGGCGCTCAGCTTTATGGCCTCATCAGATGCATTTTCACGCCCCGTTTAAAGGTCCCGAGACTGTAGGAAGAAGGAAACACGTGCGCCGGTTAGGAATTCCAAGTTTTAATGGTGCGTAGAAGGCTCACCGAATTGCTTGATTCTTGATGGAATATTTCGCACCGTATACGGGTTATGCTGACTCTTAGGAAGAGGAAACTTTTGAAGTGCTATGTGTCTCTTCCAAAAGGAAAAGCTGAGAGTATAATAACACAAGAAACAGCTAGACGCATTTGATTAAAATTTAAATGGAGCACGTGTAGATCAGCACACGTGTTTTCTCCTTGCAATATTCTTGAGTCCATTAAGCGGGGCGTGAAAAAGCATCTGATGGGGCCATCAAACTAAAGGCCACCCATAGAAAATATACAGATATTACTGACGTAGAGGAACAATCTCCTCATTACCACGTTACCGAATATAAAATGTCAATGACAGTGACTTGTGACTCGATAAACACATTAACTGACGTTAATCTGCAATATCTAATTTTATCAAAGTTGATATAATGGTTTATAAAAGACCGTTTTACGGTTCATATATTCTGCAACTTTCTCACGCGTAGGTTTTTTGTAAAGATATGTGAGTCATTCGCACACTTTGTTTCTCTAGGATAACTTAATGGTCCCGTTTTTCCTGAGACTCTGCTTTCAGTTCAAATTGATGTGTGTGTAATAATTAAAGGCGCTCTAACCTAATTTAAAGCTAGCAAATACAAGGACTAAAGAATGACTTAAAAGTTAACATCACTCAAGCAGTAAATTAACATAGTTGATTATTCAGCTGGTTAAATATCTGTGTAGAAGCACCAACATGTGCGTCGGAATCCCACCAAGGATAATCAATACGAGATAATTACATGGCGCCATCAACCAAAACATTTATCATGGTTGAACTTACGATATTCATTAACATAATTAAGTCTTCTACCAAAACAAGAATGTGTAAGAATTACTTCATGTGGACATCTTAAACGCATTTATTTCAGTTAGCAATGCACACAAATGGAGTAAAATAATGATAGTAAAATGAGCTAGGATTTATTGTTTTATTGTCTGTGAAGATGTTTCAAAAAAAGAATAAACGCAGTAGTTTATGGTAAGAAATGGCGGATGGTGTATTAAGGTGTCATTCCGTTGTAATATAAGCAAGAGATCGTACCGTGGTATGTGATAATTTGTGTATTAAGTTGCGACCAGATCAAGGTAATGTTTTTAAAATGTTTAAGAAAAAATTAATGTAATATGGATCATATTTTAAGTGTGATGACATTGTTGATCAACTATACAGAGAAACGCGTATCTGATGTTTTACTTAGATATGAAACAAAATGTTGATTGTCTACACTACTACAAAGAGGAAAGATTTTTTTTTTGCTTTTTGTTTATTTGTTTTTTGATTGTTTGTTTGTAACGAATAGGCTCCTAAACTACTGGGCCTGGATCACGCGGTCGTTCACCTTCCCGCTGGTCAGACCTAGTAAAGACGCTCACTGGCCTACCAATAAACGAGGCCATGAAAGCCGCCCAGGACAGAAAGACGTGGAAAAACATAGTGCATCGAGTGATCAACCTTTCAACCTAGATACAACCTTCAGAAATGAAGATACCGACTTGGAAGACGAGAAGAATAAATCTAGCTAATAAAAACGTCATTACCCTTCTTCGTTAAATGTCGTTTTTAAATCGTTTCCTGTAACAACCAATTAACTTTACGTAAGAAAAGTCATCAATTTCTCTCACATTCTAACCTTACCAAACCAGGAATTGTCATATTGTGTAATATTTAATTTTCGTTATCTCATCGGTCACTTGAACTGTGTGTTCAAACACACTCATGATCATACATCACATCTGTGTCCAAATGCGCCCATGATCACACATCACATTTGTGTCCAAACACGCTCATGATCATACATCACATGTGTGTCCAAACACGCTCATGATCATTCATAACACGTGTGTCCAAACACGCTCATGATCACACATAACATGTGTGTCCAATCACGCCCATGATCATACATCACTGTATGTCCAAACACGTTCATGATCATACATCACATCTGTGTCCAAACACGCCCATTATCATACATCACATGTGTGTCCAAACACGCACATGATCACACATCACATGTGTGTCCAATCACGCCCATGATCATACATCACTGTATGTCCAAACACGTTCATGATCATACATCACATGTATGTCCAAACACACCCATAATAACACATCACCTGTTTTGGCCGAAAGGCGGCTTTAAAGTGATTATATAAATCATATTATACCTGATTACATTATTGTATTACATAATGTTTTCATGAGCTTTTAATATTGAGTTTAATGAGGTCATAGGTTGGGTTATTATGTTTCGTACTTCAAATTTGATGTAAACAGTTTTGCAATATGGAATAAGAATTAATAACTTTGTCTTACATGGAGTTAGTTGTTTGAAAAATTGTAGATTATTTTTTCCGTGTGCAAAATCCCCACGGATACCGCCTCCACCAAAGTCGGTGGAAGTGATTATATCGGACTCGAACCGACTAAAACGCACATCGTCCATGAGTCTTTGATTGCCGGAGGTGAATTGATATAAGACATATCTCTCGCACCCCAACAGTCCCGGCAGTACCCGCGTAGGGATGGCCCTATACGCTCTGAGCAACTATAAATTCTCGTTAATGTAAAAATAAAATGCAAATAGGCTGACACAAAAATTTCTTAGAAAAATCTAAAAATAATTTGATTGATTTTCATGAAACATAGTTAAAATAACTACCGACTTATTCAAACAAAAAACAATACATCGATACACATACACACACACACGTACGCATTCGTAACACTAATTAACAAGAACTACACTATATAACTACTAAACACTACAATACTTCAAGAAGTATTCGAAGGAAATGCTTGAAATCGCAATAAAGCATTAATAAAACCCCGAAATAAATAAACTTACTTCCTAAACTCGTTGTTTATTTATTCTCTCACGCAATTTCACGCATTTCTTTCATAATATTGAATGGGGACGTGACGTCGATTCACCAAAGGCCTGTTGTACTGGGATGTCCGATAACTTTCGCTGCAGGGGCCGACGACGGTTTTCAGCGCGGGCGCATATTATTATTTTATGTCGTAGGGCTATCAAATCAATGAAACTGGTATGAATATGAAGTCTACGTCTATCTTCATGGTTTAAAAGTACTATATTATTATTTTATTATCTTAATATATATAAATCTCGTGTCACAATGTTTGTCCTCAATGGACTCCTAAACCACTTAACCGATTATAATAAAATTCGCACATATAATAAAGTTCGATAAAACGCAGACGAAGTTGCGCGGGTCAGCTAGTTATTATTATAAATATTACTGTGTAGTTATGTATGTTTCTATCGATTTGTTTTTATAATTGCTTCGATTTCGACCGAAGTCTATATTATTTCTGACTTAATTTTCGTAATAGATACCTACTTGAGGTATCTATTACGAAAATTAAATCAGAGACTCTTGTATGCTACTGCTACTCTTATATATAATACTTATATTACGTTGACATCCACGGAAATAACATTTTAGGTAGGAAACACATAGACAGACACAATCTGTCGACAAACAAAATTAATGAGCGCGTTTAATTCTAGTGTCTGCGCGCTCTGCACCTGTTGTAATATCTATTTTGCAACAGTCGCCGACCGGTATTCTATCTCGAAAGCTTTGGAATCCTGTTATTGAATGCATACTTAATATCAGTTCATCTACATAAGAATACATACATAGTATAAGTGTGTTAGTACTTATGTTGGGTAATTAAAATCACTTTACTGGAGGATTTTTTTTCATACCGCTGCACCGCTAGGATTATGTTAGCAACTTGACGGAGGTAGGACATGACGGTATCTCTCGTCGTAATTGGGCAGTCCGACTGAGAAAGTACCTCCGCCCTACAGCATTTCACCGCTAATAATAACCTTGTGTTGTTTCCGGCGGTGAATAGGATAGAGAGCAGAGCTCACTGGAGAGGTTATCTGTTGTCAGTGGGAAGACCGAGAAACCCTTATTTGTCTTCTGCACTGACAGCATAGAGGCTTTTTTAACCTTCTCCCCTCCCCCCTACCCATTCAACCTCTTCTCTATATAGTTAGTAGCACGAATGTAACGCCTTTGGTGTTGCAAACGTCCATAGACCACGGTAACCACTTTCCATCACGTGGATCGCGTGCTTGTCTGCCACCTAAGTGGTATAAAAAAATGATATCTTCAAATTCCCACAAAATATATTGGCTCACTTTTTTTATATATTCTTGTAAGACGCTATCGTTAATTCAAACCTTGCCAAGGCTTCTCTTCTAATCTATTTTCACTATAACTTGAACTAGATTTGAAGTAGGTAGCTTAGGGGTAAGTCTCTGGACTGAAAGGAAAACCATCACTACATATACTTGCCCCCACCAATAATACTAGAATGATGACCCAGTAGAAGGTAACAAAAATGCGGCAAAGAAATGAGGTGTGGAACTGCTTCAGCGAATACATCTATTCTAATTAGCATGGAAACTTTCATATCGTGATGCAGGTTTACCTGTTGCCAAATAGTTCGACTCTTTTTCGCTAGATGGTGTTGGGATATAAATCCAGTTCAGTTATAGCCCGCTGTATTTAATAAACTTGTAATTAGGCTGTAATATTTACAACACTTTGTAAAATCTAGGGCCCAACTTACCTAAACGAACCCCATAAACTATCTACAATTGTATCTAATATACATAACAGGAACCATTATTAAGCCAGCCCCAGATATAATTTGCAATCTTAATGAATAACAAAATATTTCCTCAATATAAATATCAATTTGTTTTAAATTATTGACTTGCAAACTTGTATAACCTAAAATTGCATATTGCATCATTTGCAAGTCCAAATATAGCGTCATACTAAAACAACTTGAGTAAACAGACTAATTTCTTGTGACGCTCAATTCAATCCAGGTAAATACCTACGTAATATTTATTATAGTAAAGAGGTTGTCCACGCGTTTTATATTTTTATTTTTACTTTACTTCATCGTTTTTGCTAGATAATTTTTGCTTGATTTTAATTTGAGGTGTCACAGCTAGTACTTTTTTTTCTCGTGCGCAAAATCCCTAGGGACACCACCTCCACCAAAACCGGTGGAGGTGATTAAATCGGACTCGGACCGACCAAAACGCACGCCGTCCATGGGTTCCTGATTGCCGGAGGTGAGATTATACAAGACATATCTCTCGCACCCCGGCAGACGAGAATCGGAAACAGATTATTTGTTATACTGGTATATCGAGATTAAACAATCCTAATTAAACGCGGTAACCTAGTGGAATGGGCTGCTGAGACGAGGCCTTGGGTTCGATCCCAAGTTTTACCATGGCACACATCAATGACTTTTCGATGCTTTTCGAAGTTACGTGTGTATTTATCGCAGCTTTATAAGTGCACGGTTAATGGCAATAGTCTCGCCACCTATCACATTGGTACCTAAACATAAACTGGCGAGATGTGGGTGCTAGCACCTCTGCCTACCCCTTCGGGAATAATAGGCGTGAGTTTATATTATGTTATGTTTTATATCGGGAGTTCCGATTCAATCCATTATGCTGGACATAGGTCTCTACCAGTGTGAAGGCTTTGGCCTACTGTCTCCACGCTAGCCAGACGGGTTGGTACAGGGATTTATTTCGGGATTTCCTTCTCTCACACGTAGGTACAATAAAGGCTAGGTTAAGTAGGTGAAACTCCCAATCCTATCTCTTGCGGTAATATCGACTGTATATTATTCCGTTTGTTGCCTCTTCTGACATCCTTCGAATGAGATGATGTGGTGATATTCTTTCTCCGTTACACAGGATATATACGTTCTAAACATACGTTACGAAATATTCTGAAGCCTGCATTAGTCTGCAATTTATTTACAGCACCAATTCCATACTTATACATGACCATAATTGTCATCCAAATGTTAATGTTGTCAAACTGGTCAATTGATAAGGTATTTGAACGTATCATGGATCGACTTGTGCTGTAATTTGGCCAAGGCAGTCGACATCGACCATTGGCGTTTCATTCATTGGAATCACCATGACTCTGTAGCCTTAGCACGAAATACTATCAAATTCGTAATGTAAAGGTATCGACAGAACGGAGCATTGCAATTGGCGGGCTCACACGCACACAGGTTCACAAGAGGCAGACTGCCAATCACAATGCTTCGTTCTCTTGAAACCTTTACATTACGAATTCGATAGGAGTTCATGTTAGTGCCACTGTTAGGGGAACCTGTTGTACCTTGACACCCTTTGTACCTAGAGCCACTAACTTTTTTAAAATGTTCGCGTCTTTTTTTCGTCTCTTTGTCTATCGGTATAGTGAACTTTGACAACACTGATCAACATGAAGTTAGTTGCAGGCGGTCTTTACATCAGGTTTGCGTGGGTGATCACTTTAAAGTTTTCGCTCCAAAAAAGTAAGATATTTCATATTTTTCATTTCTGTCATTACTTCTGTTATTCACTACGTACATTTTTGAAACTGTTTTATTTAAACAAGTCTTTCAGCCAATTTTAGAATGTAGTATGTTTATTTGAGTTAGTCATAATCTCCATATTTACATGTGCGAATAAACATAAAAGTGTAGGGGTGTTGTACCTTGACCATAGTAAAACAGTTGTACCTTGGTCATAATGGTCAAGGTACCTACCTATATTCAAATGTATTCTTGTTAATTCTGTTTAGTAACGCACATACTTATTATTTTGTTGTTTGTTATGCAGGTAAAATACCTCGTAGCAAAAACAATATCAAACGAACTCCTATTGATAAAACAGTACTTTCTAGTGCCATTAAACTAGTTGAAGAAAAAAAATTCTCATTAAGAGGAGCTGCCAAACATTTTAACTTGTCAATATCTACTTTAAAGAGGCATTATGAACACTGCTTGAAGACTGGTAAAGATGCAAATGATCTTCATGATAATTCAGCCGTGAAAAAAGTTTTTACAGGTGACGAAGAGCAAAAAATTCTGATTTTATTCATATAAATGCTGTTCATTGACATGTCATAGAAATTAAATAAGCTTATAAAGCTATTAGATGTGTTGAAGCTGGAAATAAAAAAATATTTGCTATTTATCGAGAAATATGATTTTTATTTGATGAGTTGTAATTATGACCAAGGTACAACATCACACGGATCTAGGTACATCACCACTGTTGTACCTGGATCAACATTCCAATTTTTTTTTAGTTTATGTAAAACCTGTAAAAACGATTATCTATGTTTTTGTATAATTTATATTATGAACGACATTAGTTCGTCTAACAGCTAAAACTAGTTTAATAGCAATAGTTATAACCGCTATTTTTAAAAAAATCTTTTAATGAAAAAGTGACCAAGGTACAACAGGTTCCCCTATGTATATTGAAAGGATTCATGATGATGAAAAATGGAAATTAATTCATAATGATCCTACAACATTTATCATTTAGAATCTATTTTTTAACACTAATTAGGTTGCAGACAAGCACATGGGCCACCTAATGCAAAGTGATTATCGTCACATCCTTCATTGTATAAGGACTGTACCTAATCATAATAAAAAATATTCATTAAGTGATTCTGTATCAATGTAAGATGTTAATATTTTTTTATAGAACGGGCATAACTTTATACCCTTCTATAAAGACTCGAAAAAGAAAAGCTATGAAATAAAAATTAAAATATTTATTTTATGTTTCTTTATTCGTGTTTCATTTAAATTAAATTTTTAAAAAACATTTATATATGTTCATTTATGATCTGTTCCGTTTATTTTGGTATTATAATATAATGTAAGTGTTAAATATATGTTAATATGCAAGCTTATCGGTCATTTTTAAATTCAACTCTTAAAAAGCAGTATGACTAATTTAACACTTTGTATTTAGGTCAACACACTGCATTTCTGCAATAACTTCGTAACTAATGTGTATCAGAAAATGTCAATGAAACGAATACGCAATATGCAATCACCTGTTAAAGGCTTCTAATACCAAGATAATGATATGTCAAGAGTGATTTAATTGCATTCAGTTTGTGCACTGCAAACATTCTTAGCTAATACTAGTGTGGACTAAATTCTAAAATATTATGGCAATAACGACTAGTGTTTAGGTATAGTCACCGGTTTATATCTTGTACAGTGTACACCAAAAGTTCCTGGACACCTTAAGATCTAGATATATAGACAGCGTAAGTCTAATTTAACCAAAATTAATATAGATAGAGTTAATAAAATAAACTAGACCGATATTGTGTTTGTATTTTGTGTATATTCTATGGTTAGTAGATTTGAGTTTGTCCACCAACGTTGCACCAGATTTTCAGATTCAGATTCATTTATTGCGTGTAATGTGGTAATATAACATAAAATATAAAATGTCTGGTAAAAATTGTCTCGTCCAAGCACATTCCACCCTAAAATTGGCATGCAAACAGACAGGCAGGTACCATATGACCAAAATGACGACCTCCGTGGCGTGGCGGTAGTGAACGCGACTGCTACGCAGGAGGTGCGGGTTCGATTCCCGCTCAGTGCAAATATTTGTGTGTATGAAATATGAATATCTGCATTGGTCTGGGTGTTTCTATGTATAATATGTATGTATTTACAAAAAAAAAAATGTATTTAAGTATGTTTATCCGCATTCTAGAACCTGTAACACAAGCTAGTTAAGCTATGCTTACCATGGGTCTAGGTGGCGTTGTGTAGATTGTCCTAGAATATTTATTATTATTTATTTATATATAATTGTACAAAGCAATATCTCCTTAGCAACTAAAAATTGCAGTCACAACGAAAAGCACAATCTTCAAAACAGCCCACAATGAAGAAACTACGCGTACAGAGCGCTTTAAGCATATTTTGGGTGCACCTTTTGCCCGTAAGACTGGCTGTGTGAAGGAATAAAAATTATATCGTTAAATCTCATTTCACTAAACTCTTTTATCTCAGCAAAGACCAGAGGCATTCGTTCCAATTTCAAAATGTATTCCCACTTCGTCCAGAAATCGTGACTTAACTTTTATTCATCACAGCTTGTATTGTTATTTGCTATGTGCCTATACAGAAGTCAATAGGTGAAAATAACTGTGTGAAAATCTTGTTTGGACGCTGGCCAATGTCCTTTTAGTATTTATGCTACATACAAACGGCCCTAAGATTCGTTAGTTTATCAATAAGTCGGATTTGTTTCTTTGTTCTCGGCTCCCACGATCGAGATTTTTTTACGAGAACCAAATGGTAATGGGCTCTGTTGTGACCATGTCGCCATTGTGACACGTCCTAAATTATCTATATAGCATTTTATAGTTTACCTGTCCCTTACTTGTATCTATCTATGAAATATTAAGACCAAAGCTGAAACAAAATGTCAGTTTTTTTATAAGTTCTAAGTATTTACGTAGCTGTTATTTCAGTCTGAGACTGTCGAAATTAAAATCTTAAACTATCTCGTGTAAGGTATTGAGCGCATTCTGTTTAGAGCGCATTAGGTAATGCATGATGTATGTAGCTTAACATTAAAATAGAAATTAATAATCTTTAAAAAAATAAAACAAGATTTTCCCAGCAAGCTTAAAAATATGCGCCTTAACTTTTTAAATCACCATCGACCACATACAAATTTAAAAAGAGAACTCCTTCATTCTTTTTAAAATTAATTTAATAACAAGAATCGCACTGGCTATTCACAAACCTTGTTTTTTTTTCTATTAGAATTAGAAATTGAATTTCGAAGTTATTAAATTATTGTTTTCTTTTTTTACGTAACGGTGGGCATGGGACAGAGTTGGTCGGCCATGGCTATCGGCGCATTGGATCCGCCGTGGGAAATCACACTTTTATTGTTAAGGCGATGATGCCACATGTATGAGACATGACAGACCATTCTCACACGATTCCATGAATTTATCGCAACACAATAATTGAAAAAGAAAAACGCTGCTTGCGTATTCGCTTCCTTGCAATATTATATAGAATACTAGCTGTTTACCGCGTTTTCACCAGTGTTTAATAGTTATAACTTGGGGGTTTATAAATGGTTTACAATCAATTCTTAAGCCTGCCAAATATGCACAAACATTAGTAAAGCCGTTTAGGAGAAATTTGCGGATAAACATTGTTGATACAAGAAAATTATAAAGAAGAATAGCAATAGGATGAGCAAGGGTAAGCAGACCACTGGCTCTTGAGAAAAAACGTCAAATACGATCGTGTTTGTGTGAGTTCGTGTTCCATCTATAGCACTGTTACCATTTCGAATATGTAGTAATGCATGGCACAGCTGAGAATCTGAACATTGCAACTGCGCAGGCCATCAATGTCTCCGAATTTTTGACTGCTCACATCTAATAGCAGTAAAAACTTATCGACTTGAAGAAGAAGAAGTAAAACCAATAAGTACTTTCTTTACCTACCCTTTTTACAAACAATTTTGCTGTACTTCCAACATTTTTACGACAGTGTATGATTTTAGATTGACATGGTCATTTACATATTCACTGTTAATCTATCATATGATGTGTTCATGGCGCTTGCAATAGCGCCGAAATATCGGTAACGCAATGAAATCAACAAACATGGTAAATATCCCAATAGATTTAACAGTGAATTTTTACGACAAAGTTCATTCAAAAAAGATATTACTGAAACTGTCTATCCCTTAACACAATAATTGTTAGATTGCTACAATTCGGCGGTCGGCACACATAGAGTGCGCGGGCGCATATAATTGTCGTGATTATGTGCATTACTGTGCGCTGACCAGACACATTCCTACGCCGTTTGAGACGCCTGGGGCCATTGCGACACCTCTACAAACGAAACAAGGTGTGAGAAAATTTTCTGAGGAAGGCTCGGGTGACGATACTGTAACATGAACAGTAACTAAAGCTTTGAGAAGCCTAGTGGTATGGGTAATGGACTGCTGAGACGAGGTCTTGGGTTCGATCCCAGGTTTCACCATAGCACACACCAATGACTTTTCGATGTCTTTCGATGTTATGTGTGTATTTATCGCAGGTTTATAAGTGCCCGGTTAATGGTAATATGCTCGCCACCTATTACGTTGAGACCTAAACATAAACTGGCGAAATGTGGGTGCTAGCTCCTCTGCATACCCCTTCGGGGATATATTAGGCGAGAGTTTATGTTATGTTATGCTATGTTAGAACAGTCATTTTACACACGAAATTAACAATTTTACAGGCCGACTTGCAATAGGGCGTGAGTTCGAATCTCATTACCACTTAATCATTTTTATTTTTGTTGGTATTTTTCTGATTTGAGTACGAGACGATTTCTACTATGCTCCTTTACCTATAAGGTTGCTGATAGAAGCTCAAGAAGTGTGTCATTAGAGGAGCAAAGTGTGCGAGTGAAATACATATCTATAAGAAAGAGACGGAATATGAACCGTGATATGATGTTTTATAAACCATTATCAACTTTGACAGCAGTGCAGTGACGTCAAAATAGGTCGAAAACTGTAAAATCCACATAAACACTTTAAATTTATTTGTTAACTATGTAATTTTTAGCACATTTAACTACTTTTATTGTGCCTAAATTATTCATACTAGAACATAATTGTAAACTAGTTAAACAAAATGTAAGCCTTCTCTGATAAATACATTTATTAATGTTTCTACACTAAAACTCTTAAGTCACTGCCACGGAAATTTCAAATTCGGTAATGCGGTAATGAAGGAGTATATGAGGTTATTGACGATAGTAATTTAATGTCTGTGGTCAGGATAGAAATAAATGGCAGGTCATTGTAAGAGAAAGGAGTGGGGCATTAGGTGTTATTTTTAATCGCTGCTAACAGTTAAAAGAAAGAATAATTTATTATTAAGATATGAATTCGCATACATTTTCATATCTAAATTGAATAGAAGTTATCTTTTTCTCATCTATAAAGTTACGGTTATATTTGTTACGGTTATACGGCGCCAAGCCAACGTCACATAAGACGGCATACCTGCTGACTGACCGAAAAGGCTCTCAACAACATGGAGACGTATTTTTGAAATTGCACCCGAAACCTTTTGCGAAATTCATTTATTTGGGGCACGTCAATTTGATTTCACATCGCCTGATGGTAAGCTGAAGGTAAAGTCTCAGGAAAGAGGGTCACCATTATAAACAATTAGTCCATTTGGATAACTTTTATCAGATCAGTACTATACTACCTATTGATATCATCCAAGTGGATCAGAAAAATTCATCAAAATCAGTCAAGGTGTATGAAAAAGCTTTTAACAAAATGTGTATATACTCGTATCTACATTGCAGTATTTAAATGATAAATGTAAATTTTTTTGAAATGGACCTATTATATCTTTTTTTTAATAATATTCATTTGTTTACAGAAATCATAATATTCGTGTCTATGCTGTCCTTTGTAAATAAAACATAAAATATAATCGTTAGAAAGATTGTGTAAATACCGAGAAAGATTTTGAGGTGCTGTGTTTAAATATTCTAAAGTGTTGCCATAAAAGGCTTTATTATTTTTGCTTAGAAGATTCTTAAACTATAGGTTTTAATAAGTTCTAAGAATAAAACCCCAAATTTGGTGATTAACTGAACGGAAACTCATCCTACGCAGTGAATTAAGACTTAATTATTAGTTTTATTACTACTAGTTAGATTACGACGCTATACCGCTCCCACACGGCGGGGCGGGGGACGAGGTAAAGAAAGAGAAACATAGAACATGAAGCGAGAGGGAGCGAGATAGCACCGTGAGCATTGGCGACGAACTTAGTGGACTTTGACGAACTAGCCTAATCTGAAGGTCGATACTGACCTCACAATGATCTACCTCTAACAAAATCGGTGGAGGTGATTATGTCGGACTCGAACCGATCAAAACGAATGCTGTCCATGGACGTTCGTTGACGCACGTGTAGAGTTGAATTTTGTGCCTATCTTGACGAGTAGCGAGGTGGCAGGGGATATGTTGGTCAACACGTCCGCCATTATGTTGGCACACGAGTAGAGCGGCTACAAACGTCCAAAAATGTTCACAAATCTCTCCAACATCTTTTTCTCATTGACAATTCTCAGTCAATAAGAGCTAAGGCTATTAATAAATTTAAATTAGTTAAGCTTCTTTAGTAGTTGACTGTACATCACAGTCACGCCTCTTTTCCGCCGAGGCGAACAAGGACCACATCCTCCCACTAGCTGCTGTATTAAATCTTAGCACACACCTTTCGCTTCTCCACTTTCATATAATTGTATGCAAATTTACGTCTAAGAAATGAATATCACACAAATATAACAGGTAATATTTTGAACAAGTGCTGACGTATCGTGTCATTGACCCTGTATGAGAAACAATGTCACTATTGTAAACTTTTGTACGAATATTGTAACTATTTGCATTTTTTTTATTTACATCAGCAATAAAAGTTACAATGTATTTTAATGCATTGAAATTTATTGGTGACAATATTTTTTTAGTATTCCGTTTTCAAAGATTAATCGGTAATCGATTTTTTAGGATTCCGTACGCGAAGTGACTCTATACTAAGATACTAAATTTTATTATTAAGATGGTAATGGAAGCTCGTTTGTCAGCGAACTACATAAATCGCAATAATTAGATTAATTTCGTAATTGCGCACAAAGTGTGCAAAAAATTCGCAATTAGTAAAGAACAAAAATACCTAATACATTACTTGACAGTACAAGATAAGAGCCTTTTGGTTTAAAAGGTCTTAAGTATTAAATTGTCCATAGTATAAAAACGTCTATTTATTGGAAATGACCAAATAACATTTTGGCTTTGCCGTAGTCAAGCCAAAATGTCTATGTTCCAAAATGACTATAGTATTTACATATATTTATTTAAAAAGACCAAAACTTAATGGATTTATTTAAGTTTTTTTAACAGAGCCTTGGCATAACATCATGGTGGATAAGAGAAGATTTTCTACTACTATCTTGTAGGATGACACGAACGAACCCGAATATCCGAATCCGACTCGCACTTGACCGGTTATTTGATACAATTTCACCAGCACACGTGAGTACTCATTATATTTGCAAGCGTTCACACAGTAAGCAACATCGATTTGTCTTAGCGCTGGTGTCATGTGTCATGCGGGTGAGTGGGCGGCGACATCACACGCTGATGTATTAAGATGTTGTTATTATGTTAATCCAGTTAACTTGTTTGCTCCCGACCGAGAATTTAATTCTTGGAAATTTTGAATATTAGAACTTTGAACTGAATTAAGTACGTTGGTGGATTTATCACTAGAGCGATGTATTGTATTTTTGTACACCAATCGGTATTGATCTTGAGTGTATGCCACGAGAGGATCGAAGCCTTATGTTCAAAAGACAGTCGAAAAACGTGTACTGCGCGTATAACTCATAATAAGGGCATTTTCTCCTGGCCAAACTGATTTGCCAAACTGGTTTGGTTACGAGGAATTAAGTTTCCTGGTGGCCAAACTGTTATTTTATCACACTTTGGCTCTATTTGCATAGTCTGGCTACAAACATCTAAGGCAGACGTTACGGGCAATTGGAGCCGGTTGGGAAGGTTATGTCGGATTAGAACCGACTAAAACAACGAACGCCGTCTTTGGGTTTCTAGTTGCCGGAGGTGAGATAGTACCTAACATATCCCTCGCACGCCGGCAGACCTGGGGCCCTCTCTTTCAAGATGACCCTCTGTCGGGGGTAGATGGAGCACTAAATTCGATAATTACAGAACTTAAATATTGCCAATCGCATGTGGAGCCCAGATACTTTAATTTATATTCCAAGAATTCTATGATCAGTAACTACTTGGCTTGTTATCACGCAGGGCGTATACTTGTTTGCCACTTTAGAGTTCCGAAAAAAGAAAGTGTTGATCCATCGATCATGTCTGCCAACTTTCTTAGCCTTATTATATAAATAAAGATATGATTATATTTGTTCTTATGATGTAGTTACGCGAATTTTTTGAGAAAGCAATTTATGAAATCACTGTCAATGAAAAACGATACTTACCTACCAATCAAAACAACGAGAATCTAATTACAATTTTATAGAATCTACCGTTTTACGGGTTGTACCTTTTACAGAATACACCTTTAAACTGTAGGTAGGTATCAATCAACCTTTTAACAGAATTATCCTTACAGAATCAGTTATATTTGGTTGCAGTTACTTAAAGGTTTTTAAGATTGAAAGTTTTAATAGCAAAATAGATATAAACTATTCGGGATATGTTAGTTCCAATAAAGAGATTTTTATTTATTATTTTTATTATTAGACGTAAGTTTTTTGACCAACATAGATAATTGTGTCTCATAATTTTACCCGCCTTTTACATTATTCAGGCAAAAAGGCTTTATTTAATTCAGGATACCCTCGTGCCCATTTACGAATAAACAATAAAATATGCTATGTATGATATGTATGTATGTAACTTTTAAGTATGGTATTCTCGCTCATTACCATCCAAAATTACACCCAAACATTACTTAATAACATGTGTATTACCCTCAAGGCGAATTCCAGCAATTTTGGACCAATATTAAACAAACTGCACCAATTATAATCACGCAATGTTCCCCGTAACCCCAGTCTCCACTAACGTAGGTGCCTACAACAGTGTTCATTACACGAAATTTTACTTATTTTTTTAATAATTACTCTTGGTGATATTAAACGAGCATTCTACCACATGCTCATGCGTGCGCTTCACCTAAGAATGAGAATATAGTTCCCGGCATATATCTTAATCTCAAGTCGTGAGAGAATTCCTTACCGCGCACGTGTTTCCTTCTTCCTACAGTCCCGGGTCCTTTAAGCGGGAAGTGAAAAAAGCATCTGATGAGGCCGTCAAGCTCAGCGCCACCATTGTAGCACTGTACGTGTTTGCAATGGTGACCCTCTTTCATAAGACTTTGCCTTCAGCTTAACATCCGGTGAGGTGAAGTTAAAAAAAATGTGGCCCTTTTGTGTCACGTGTGGAAATTCCCACGGATACTGTGAAAGGCTGAAGGCACTGTGAAACGCACAGCCGTCAGCACAGTTGCTGAGGGCGAGATAGCCTCCAGCATATTCCTCACGCCCCGGCTTATCCAGGGTCAGTGAAAGCTCTCTCGGATGTGGAACTACGGACACAAAGGACACCCAAATAATGCGTTCTACGTGTCAAAATATATGTCGTTTATGATACCTACTACATAGTGCTCTAGCAATTATTTCAAAATGTCACATCATTTATTTGTGCTAACAGACACAAGCTCTTTGTATACGTCATTAAGGCGTCGTTTCGTGGGAACTTAATGCATGAATTTAATTTTTAATCTGTGCAGGATGTTAAGAATTGTCGACATTGTCGATTAAGCTTAAAGTTCAGGGTAAGATCCGACAAAGAACTAAAGTTAAGTGAAGTGGCTTGAAGATGTTTTCTGATTAGGAAGGAAACTTGAGTAGAGTGATTGAGGAGTGATTTGTGAGAAGGAAGCGTCTGTACAGATGGGATTGTGTTACTTGCGGCTGCGTATTCTGCATCTGAGGTATGAGATAGAACGTGCGGTAACGTGTATGTATATCAGATAATGTGGTAGGATTTAGAGGAGGTAGGACACGACGGTATATCCGTCCCAATTGAGCAGTCCGACTAGGGAAGTACCTCCACCCTACAGAATATCGCCGTTTAATAACCTTGTGTTGTGTTTTCGGTGGTGAGTAGGGTAGCCAGAGCTCACTAAAGAGGTTTTGTGCTGTCCGTGGGAACACCAAAGGCTTATCCTACATCTTTTGCGCTGACGACACAGAATGTCTCTGTTCTTACAGGGGTTGCGGCACGAGTGTTATTCCTCTGGTGATACACTTGCCCATAGGCCACGGTAACCACTTACCATCAGGTGGTGCTTTTCTGCGACCTAAGTTGTATAAAAAAAATGTTTATGATTAATTCGACAAAGTCTCGCTTCAGTCAGACATAACTCGTAGAATAACCAAGCTGAAGTGACAGTGTGCTGGCCACAACTGTTGAAGGTCCGATGGCCGTTGGAGCAAACGAGTCCTTGAGTGGAGACCGCGAGAAGGCAAATGGAAGGTAGGTTGCCCCCAAGCCAGATGGACGGATGACCTGAAAAAGGCGGCTGGATCAGACTGGATGTGGAAGGCGGAAGAACGAGATCAAGAGGCATATATCGTTACTGTGAACCTGTGTGTATGTAAATCCCGCCTATCGTAATGCTCCGTTCTTTACATAAGACTTAACGTAACATAAACTCACGAATATATCGTCCAAGGGGTAGGCAGAGGTGCTAGTACCCACATGTCGCCAGTTTATGTTTAGGTACATTGGGATAGGTGGCGAGTCTATTGCCATTAACAGAGCACTTATAAACCTGCGATAAATACACACATAACTTCGAAAAGCATCAAAAGTCATTGGTGTGTGCCATGGTAAAACCTGGGATCGAACCCGAGTCCTCGTCTTAATAGTCCATTACCCATACCACTAGACTACCGCGATGTTTTCACTTTTCATTAGAATTCGATAGTATTTTGTACTAAGGGCACTAAACCGTTTTATGAAAATGTAGAACTGATACAATGTAATGCTAGAGAAAGAACAGAGACTATGTTTAGTCTATATAACTTGACATTCAAGCGGGCGAAGCTGCGGACAGCAGCTAGTAATAAAATATAGCTTACGATCGTCATTAGTACCTTAATCCTTAACTAACTTTTTCAAACATGAAAAGATTCAAGGTGGCCCAAGCAGTGTATACCACACAACCGAATCATTGAAATTCTAAAAAATACAAATGATGCACATCATTATTTTCTATTCGACACGAATATTGCCCACACACTACACAATAAAAATTATTCACGAGTAATCGATTATTAAAATGATCCCCGATTTATCGATACAAAAGCTTAAAATCGATTACTCATCCCTACCTACAACTTTATTACGATAATCATTTTAGGAATTCAAAAAAATCACCAATTGAAATTGTACCTTATGAGGTTTTGATAAGATCGAAAATTATTAATTACCACATTCATGACTTTGCAATAATGGGTGATTAACAAAGCCGCATACACAAAAGGGCTTAAGACATAACCAAACTACCTTGACACACAAGTGTTGTTGATCATGTATAGGGCAAGTTCAGTGTGTAGAGGTAGAGTTATAGTGGGCATGTCAAGGGTGTTGATGACAGTAAAATCATTGAAGTGTAAGAGAAAATTAACACGTAACTATCATAATTGTTTTTTTGGGGTTTTATTGAACAGAACAGTCGATATTATTCTGCCATTAATGAATGGTGTTTCAGTATATTAATGTACACTGTATTACCTACTATTTTGTAATAGGATAGTAGGTACCTATAATTATGATTGTAATGACTATTTCGAGTCTCATTAGAAAAGAAAATTGGGGTATTTAAAATTGGATAAAGTGAATGTCCGGACGGATAAAAATGTCCAGACAAGGAGAATGCTCTGATCCTGTAAGATATTTAATTGAGAAATATTAAATCGTTTTGAAAACGTGAACATTCCTCATAATATTAAAAATTTTAAAAATTAAAATCCCCGACATAATAAATACCTACGTCCAAAGAGTAAAAAATAAATAATTCATGCGTTGTCGTGCGGGGGATCTCTTACTGGTAAAGCACACCCCAGTCTGTTCCTTCCTTCTCTCTATCTTTTTAGGTCATCAGTCCATCTGGCTGAAGGGCGTCCTACCTTCCGTTTGCCTTATCGCGGTCTCCACTCTAGGACTCGTTTGCTTCAGCGACCATCGGTCATTCGGCAGATGTGGCCAGCCCACTGTTACCTCAGCTTGGTTATTCTGCGAGCTATGTCGGTAACTTTCGTTCTTTATCGGATGTATCATAAGCGTCTAAATCCTACCACATTATCTAATACACATACACGTTACCGCACGTTCTATCTCATACCTCAGACACAGAATGCGCAGACGCAAGTAACGCAATCCTATCTCTACAGACGCTTCCTTCTCAAAGATCACTCCTCGACTCGATCACCTACTCAAGTTTCCTTCCTCATCAGAGGACATCTCCAAGAGATATTTTAAGACAAGGTAAATTTGTATGTGCTTGCGATTTATCGCGAGATTTCTTGTGAAGTTTTATTTGAAGAATCTGTGTTCTATTGAAGAGTATGTAATTAAAGTGTGAACAAATGGTAGTGGTACAATTGATGGACCAATAAATAAAAAAAATACAACAAACAGGTTCCTTTTTGAAGTATTGCAAGTTCCGGTTTTTTTTTGATAGTTTATTTCTTTAACATTTCTCTTACAAAGTTATTCAGTTACCGGAACAACCCAGGAAGCATATAGTAATGCTTGTGTTGGGTCGTCCCGCTCCTCCTTAGGTCTTAAAGGTCTATCACTACATAGTATAAAACAAAGTCGCGTTCTCTGTCCCTATTTTTCATGTATTGTGTCCCTTTGTATGCTTAAATCTTTTAAACTACGCAACGGATTTTAATGCGGTTTTTTAATAGACAGAATGGTTAAAGAGAAAGGTTTATATGTATATAACATCATGCTACGACCAACAGATGCGGAGCAGGAATGAAAAATGTTGCAAAAACGGGGTGATGCAAACGAAGTTGCGCGGGTCAGCTAGTATAGAATAAATGATTAATGACTTTTAGACTTTTGAATGAAACCATAATTATATTGTTTGGTAGTTTCGGAATGTTTCAAAATGGTATCACATCGTGAGCGGCCGCGGCGTGCGTGCGTCGCGGGCGCAGGCGTCGGTGTGGTCCGCGCATGCGCGTGCTCTTTTTGCGCGGCAGCCGCCAGGCGTGGAACAATGGCCACAATCTAACATCTCCCATATTGTCTACCAAACGTTCTAATAGCTGGGGTAGGAAACAAGATGTCCGAATTGTTGATGTGGCAAATTGTGGGATAAACAATCAGACACATTTTGCCACACACGTACATAGAACACGTAACGACTTACCATCATGGGCTGTGCGCTTGTTTGCCACCGAATTGGTACAAAAAAGTTGAATATTAAATGGTTTAAAACCAAGGAGATACATAATATAGACCCAGCACTATCTTTGCAAAGGCAGCATAAGGATATCAGCACTGAAGGTTTCTTCTTGAAAATGGGATCGACTGCCAAGTCGAACCTTGCAAGACAAGATTAGCTATATCAGGAGGCAAATTATAGAAGATATCCGAACAATACAATAAATATTTCTTCTACATCTGCCAACCCTTACTCTTAGATCTATCTGGGGCTTTATTATATCCCTATACTGCTGGAATCAATTTCGTTTATGCAGTTTAGGCGCATAAAGAGCACATGCGATACATATGCTCACGCCCGTAATGCCTGAAGGGGTAGGCGGAGGTGTATTAAACCCCCACATTTCGCCAACTATGATTTTCGGTCCCACGTAATAAGGGGCGAGCCTATTGCCGCTAATCGGGCACTGTGTGAGAAAATGGGTATGCCGAAAATAACTCCCTAACCGAAAGTGTTGGAGCTAAATAAATTTGTAATTTTTTTTGACCCGATTCCTTGCTATGCGGTGTAAATAGCAAGGATAATAATTACGTGCTTTGCCGCACAAGCACTACCAATTAACGTCTTAGAGAATATCAGACGGAATAGCCAGAAATATATCTCTAGCACCTCGAGCGACGACAAAATATCCTCACAAATGCTTATTCTGTCCATCAATAGCTAATTGTGGTTAGAACAAGCATTGCTATATGGATGGTGGAAACTTGTCCAATAATGTTTCCAGGGATAAGCCCTATCTATGCCAAATACCATCTCCATACACCTTCCACCGTCCCCATGTATCATTTCGCCGGCGGCGCTAGATCATTGTTTGAAACTGCGCGCGCGCCTATTGTTCAACCACCCACTGTACTTTTTCCGCAGTTCGGCGTGCTTCGGCTATTTTCGCCAACGTTCGGCACTTACTAATAGCGTACGATATGCGTGTAACATTATGTAATTATGTTTCTATTCAAGGGCAGTTATGTATCCCTGGTAAAAACTATTGTTTAGTTAGATAGATATCTCTTTATTGTACGCTAGTATCTATTCAAGATTTGAATAAAAATTAATTTAAATTGTGAGTACGGAGTAAAGTTGCCGCGATTGCGATTGTCTTCTTAATAGCTGACCCGCGCAACTTCGTCTGCGTCACCCCGTTTTTGCAACATTTTTCACTTCTCATCATCAGTTGATTGTAGCATGACATTATATTATACTTCCTCTTCAATCACTCTATCTATTAAAAAAACCGCATCAACATCCGTTGCGTAGTTTTAAAGATTTAAGCGTACATAAGGATATCGGGACAGGGAAAGCGACTTTGTTTTATACTATGTAGTGATTTGAAAGCCGTAAGTAGTAGGATGTCATATCATACAGTGTTTAGTTAAAGAATCAGCTATATCACAAGCATTCTTTTCCCCTCGTATGACTCAAGGCATTACTTTCCGCCAAAACAATTTGAAATCTGTGTTGCGTTGCGTGCCGTCGTGCAGCATTGTCTTCTCATAAACACGAATTTCAATAGTAAGTACAATTAAAAGGCAATTACAAGATATACAGACATTGTGTCAAAATATGTTATTGGCAATGAAATGTAATGTGAAATTAATTGTTTAATAGAATGTGATGTAATATTTGCAAAGAAGTACCTAATGAGTTAAATTAACTATTAAAATATAAAATTATCTTTAGAGGAACAAAGTGAGTGACTTACGTATCTTTACAAAAAAGGTAAAATGTCAATGGTGGTGGCTTTATAACTTTAGTGTAGAGGCATCGACGTCACTGCGATATCTATTTCTGTCAAAGTTAATAATGCTTCATTAATGATAGCTAATAAGAATATCCGGATGAAAAACTTGTATATTTTCAAACAATGGTGCAAACGGTGCATTACACCATTGTTGGTGCTGGCCAATGGTGTAAATGAAACTACACCGAGAAAACGGTGGTTTCATGGTTCATATATTCTGTCTCTTTCTCAATAAGCCTTGTGTAAATGTATGTCACTTGCACATTTTATTGCTCTAAATATTATCTTTATGGTCTCTTTATATCTTCTTTCACGCCCCGCTCAAAAGATCCTGCTGGCTTCTACTTTTATTTCTTAAAGCCTGTACACTTTGGAAGAGACACAGTGGTGGGTTATCCGAAAGGCAAAATACGCACGTGCCTATTGGGGCCCCGTGCGAAGGAATTGGTAGAAGTAGCAGGCCTTATGGACCCCTCCGAGTGGAAGTCCTCTTGCTCAGGGTCTTGTTCATAACGAGATCCGAGCCGAGGCCTCTTTTTGCGAACAATTAATGCTCGAATAGAAGACGGCGGAGCTGACGAGAAGCTTGCCTACAACGCTCTCAATGTTTAATCCGCCTCCGAAGAGGCATTATGTCCAGCAGTGGACAGCAATATGTTAACTAACAATTGATAGCCAATCTAGAAGTACAGATAAAAGTAATTTACTAAATCAAAAGCAATATTTATAATCTGTGGTATTCGTGACGCAATAAGCACGCGCGCCATTACTAGAGTTTATATACAGTTACTGGTATTGCCAGTAAGGTAGCTTACACAACATTTAGGAATTACAAATAAGACATTACATGGTTTTTTTAGCTGCATGCTTACGGCCCACTTGCATGAATATGTTCACGGTTTAGTAGGTTTTCCGCTTGAGTTTAGTATTACGAAATTTATTAAGGTACAGCATTATTTTCTGGGGGGGCAGTTATGAGTACAATGTCCACAAGGCTTTCGTATCACAAAAGAGAGCCATTAGAACCATTGTGCGCATTGACCAGCAACAGTCCTGTAGGGAATATTTTAGGGAACTAAGAATCTTGACAGTACCCTGCCTGTATATTTTAGTTTTATTGACTTTTCTTGCTAAAAACATTCACACTTTCGAAAGCAGAAAAGGCAGACAGGAACGTGAAAGTACGAGAAGAAAACATATGCCTTCAATGATTGCACCAACTCTTGAGGTAGTTAAACACAGCTCATCTTACAGTGCAGTCAAACTATTTAATAATCTTCCCTTAGACATAAGAAATGCTGTATATACGAAGGAGTTCGAAACCATACTTAAGGCATTTCTTGTTGAAAGGTGTTTCTACTCAGTTGATGAATTTATGAAGTGACAGGGTCTAGGTGTACATGCATGGACATTTATTAAATAAATATTGTAATTTATCGTTAATTTTTGACATTATGTATTGATCTGAGTGCTTGCATGGACATTTTATATTCTATTATTTAATTTGATCTGTATCTTGACATTTTGTAATATTGAATTTTTCTTGACTTGACATACTTACTTAATAATTCACTTTTTAATTTTGGTCAGTCTCAATGTTCATAAATTTAAGGATACTAAACTTAGACTAAGATTTCTATATTTTCAATACGATGTAACATTGTTCAGAAAATAAATAAATAAATAAATAAAATAGTTTTGACATTTTATGAGTAGGTGTTTGATTTTATTGCTGAGTTAGAAATCTATGTTTTATGTCTGTAAATTATTGCTTAAGTAGATCTTGAACTTGTCTATTACAGTTCACTGTTGTGCATAGGCCTCTCTCAATCTCTCCCAGCCGTTAATCCTTGAGTGGAGACCGTGAAGCAAACGGAAGGTAGAACACCTGTTAGGCAGATAGACTGATGACCTGAAAAAGGCGGCTGGATGCGGAGGGCAAAGGATCGAAAGTGCCATTAAGAGACGCCTATATATATTCATAAAAATATACACATAATAAACTTCAATAAGAAACCGTAACTAAAGTTAAAATACATAAGAACATCATTCATTCATCTAAGCAAATATTTGCCAAGAAAATCCATTCACAGACGCGAGACACCGCATTCCAGTCTGCATATTAATTAAGCTAGTCTTCATTTCGCTCTCAAAATACCTAGATAGGCAAGTATCGAGTTCCCACACTTAGTCCAGTTGTACTTTTTAGTGTTATCGGCAGCTACGATCGGTACCGCTTGCCGACTGATTGGAATGGCCGCGAATATCTGTAACTTGATGTGTGGTGCAAGTCATGAGATTTATTCCAAGACAATTGTCTTATATGTTTTCGACTGTCGCTATTTATGAAATTATATTGGCAAGAGTTAATGCAAAAAGTTAGGGAAGGTCTTCTAAGAACGTTTTGCTGTAACTGCAACGGTTAAGGTACTTGCCCTTACTGCCCCGTTTCAAAAATACACCCTGTATAGGCATACACACCTTAGGTCAGCTTGGTTAAAGCCCGTAATATAAATGTTCAGCCCTCCTTTTGCTTCGCCATAATTAGTAAAAAAGTTTAAATGTTTTATTCTATAGATCATACATACATAATGTTCACTCCTATTTTTCTCCAGGCTCACCTCCTATTATGTGGGACCGATTACAAAATTGTTGATGATATGTGAGTGTTAATCCACCTCTGCCTACCCCGGAGAAAAATAGGTATGAACATCATGTGATCCTGAAAATGTAGACAGAAATTTTCTTGTCTACATCTTCAAGAGTATGTGTGTAGTTGTATAAAACATATTTGAACATATTTAGACCTATTCTATTTTTTTTCCTACTGCTCGTATCATAAATACAATAGTGGAAATTGTGATGGAGTTTGTCAAACTTAATGACTACATGGGTAATGATTCGAGTCTAATATGCCATTATCTTTTTTGCCTCAACCCATCATTGTAATATGTATGACTTCCATTAAATGTACTACACTTTTAATTAAGATTAACAATAATTACGTTATCATGATTTTGAACAATTTTGTAATTTTTGCCATTTATGTAAACAATTATTACCGCAGTCGTTGAATGGAGAGTAATTACCGCGAAACATAGAAGATGAGGTGAAGACGAGGTGAAAGGCGTATTTTCACCTCATAGATTAAGGCCAGGGCCTCATTGGAAAACTCAAAAAAGGTCCTACTTGCCCTAACACATCACTCTTTTTATGCATTATAATTATTTCCTCGTGAAATAACTTAAGTTTTATATTAAAACCTTTTGAACATTTGATTAATACTGGCACATAAGCACAAGTTATTCTAAATCAACATGGCGTCTCTAAGTCTAGCGTCTCTCAAGCGGAGCGTGAAAAAGCATATGTAGAGTCCGTCAAAGTAGGGATCGTCATACTCGGGAAAACATATATAATAGCTACCATTATTGGGTACGGTCTTTCGACGACTCAAATATATAAAAAAACGTAAAGAATTATAGAACTGCTCATTTAACAATTTTATAACGAACCGCTCCCGCTTATAACATGAACCGCTCGTTACAAAATCGTCCAGGACGGCGCACGCGCACCGTGTAATCTCAGCCATCGATCCTTGTTAATTGATCACCTGCACCTGTCCGGCGTCCGTCCGGCCGTCCGGTCCGGACGGACGCTCTGTCCGGTGGCACGCCATCTGCGCGCGCGCCGCGCTATCTCGTACGACGGTCACTTTTATATTAGCCGCATGTTTATCTGACTGTACTCGTCGTTTTATTTCTTGCTTATTGAATGAAATAATTCTTGAGATTGTTGGAACTTGCCACTTTGAAAGGTTGGAATGAGTGTTGTGTCTTGGTATATTTGGATGCCTTAGTTCTAAAAGTCACTAAATCCATTTTTATCGATATTGAGTTTACCAGTTCAGAAAAAATCTTTTATTTTTGTCTATGAGATGGTCTCATCCTTTTTTAAATTGAATGTCGCTAAGATGTTTTTTCCCAATTCCTAAAATCATTAAGTCCTGTGAACTGAATTCAAAAAGTCACTAAATCCAAATTTAAGCAAAAAATACCCAAATCCAATGAAATATTACGATAAGTCACTAAGTCCACGTAGGATATTAAAACTATATCCTAACTATATCACACAGGTGGTCGTTTATTTTCACTAATTTGAATGTTGGAACTAGATTACTTCGTGGAAACTGTTTTAAACTTAAAAATTGAAGAGGAAACCAAAATGAAGCGTAAAATTATTGGAGAATGTCAGAGGGTAAACTAGAACGGTAAGTTCTTTTCAATTTGTACTCAAATCGATTAGAATAAATGAAACATTAGTAGAATAATAACAAATCTTTTTATTTCAATCTTATATACGATTGTGGTATATAGGTACGACGGTGATTCCTCTGGTAGTGAATGGACTCCAGAAAATAAACATGCTATTACGAATTATAAACGTATTACGACCTCTGCCACCGTTCATACTGGAAACAGGTAAGTGTATCGGTATAATCCCTTATTATTCTCACTCGCACCTCCTGGGTAGCGGTACTACCGCCAGGACAGAGGATACCCGTAATAATATTAGAACTACCCGCTTATGAAATACTAGCTTTTGCCCGAAGCTCTGTCCACGCGGATGTCGGTTATCGCGACTAAAGTAAAAATTTAATAGTCTATATAAATATGTACTTTCCCAAAGTCTTGTTCATCAAGAATCAAGATCGGTACAGTGGTTAACGCGTGAATGCGTAGTAGACAGATAGACAGACAGACAGAGTTACTTTCGCATTTATAATATTAGTATGAAAGTATGGATATGTAAATGTATTTTGAATCTCGACATATTTTTCAATAATTTATTTTGTTAGTTCACAGAGTGCCACGATTTTGATAAATCAAACTAATGAGGTTGAAAATAGTATAAATAAAATAAATTTCAAGTTGTCTTTCTTAAAAAAAATCTAAGGGACGAGGAAAAACCTGAAGATCGCATCCTAAAAATAAAGTATTGCAGTAAATAATGATCAAGATCAAGAAGAAATTTATGAATAAAGACTGAAGAAAGAAGACTAATATGATTGAAAGTGATTTTAAATTAATAATAAGATAAGAAGGAAGATTATATTGTGTTTTAACATGCTAACAATAAAAGAAGTTCATAGTTTCGTTATTAATTGTTTTTAATTTCTTTATTAAGGTCATTAGTTACGATAATATGACACTAATTCCGAAGAATTTTCATAAGAAGTCACTAACTCCACTATTTTTGCGATAAGTCCTAAATATTAAGTATTTAGTATTGATCATTATGATAATAATATATATAAATAAAGAACCTCATATTGAAGCTTACTGAATAAACGATTTCCTCAATTTTTTTCCAAATTTATTTATGTGGTGTTTTTCTTAAAACATTTTTTTTACTCTTTAAATGACGTTCCCTTAAAACTAAGAAAATGGATTTAGTGACTTTTAGAACTAAGGCATCCATTTATTATTTCCTGTCTGACTATGCAGGTACTTGCTTAACATTGACTCAGCATCATCCATAATCCAGAGCATTCGAAGCTCCAGGGGCTCTGGCCAAAATGCATTCGCTCCGAATCTACATTCGTCATCGCTCTGAAAATGTATGGGAGTGACATTTGTTGTCGGAATCGGATCACATTGACATTCGATAACAAATGTCACTCCCATACATTTTCAGAGCGATGACGAAGGTAGATTCAGAACGAATGCATTTTGGCTAGGCCCCCAGGTTACTCTTTTTCCAGTCTAACTGCGTCGCGATTAAACTTCGATATTTTCCGTGAAGCGACTATCATCTGACTTCCACAACCTATAGGTATAGGCGATATAGAAGTACTGCAGTTAGACCTGTTATTGGACTTTCTAGGGCTTCAACTAGCCGTAAATATTGCCATAGGAGTTCGTATGACATCCAGGACGGAATGCTCAACGTGCTCTTCGCAAGACCAGATCAATGCAAATAGCCACGTTCAAGCAAATATTTGCACTGAGAAGAGTTCGAACCCATGCCTCCTGCGTAGCAGTCCCGTTCACTACCGCCACGTCACAGCTATCGTTTGACATTAACTATTATTGAAAAGTGATACCTAATTACGTTATTTTATAACTTAGTTTATATTTTCATGGATTTAACCATAATTAAGCTCTTTAATGGAGGACAAAATTGGTGAATCTGTGGCATTTTGATCCCGTTCCCGCTGCTCCATAAAATTTTTCCTTAGAGTTCAAGGCATCAAAAATCACTTCAATTAGTCCAGCCGTCTTCGAGTTATGCTCTTAGTAACATATTTTGCGAAGGGTTTATATTGGGGGAGGGAGGATTTGGCCCACCGCTCACCCGCGGTTCAACACTCCAACAATATATATTGGAATGTCAAACCACCCACTTCAAAGTAAGAAAAACAAAATCTTACCAGAGAGTGATGTTTTACCATGCAGTATTCCGCTAATGCGAAGGACTTAAACTTCGACACGTGTTTCGCCTCTACACGAGGCATCTTCAGGAGCGCAGGAGCAAATGAGCCGAACTGCGAGTGTCTGGCGCTTTTATGTTATTTCGTCGCTACCCCCACCGTTCGATGAAACATCAGATGTTGTGTGTTGCCGGTATGAAAATAATTTTAGTAATGGGGACGAATGAAATTGCGTTTGTTCATTCAGCAGTATATCGGTATTATTTTTTATTATTTCTAAATTTTCTAACACTGTTAATTTAATACTTTTATCGCAACAATGTAGTATCTCGAACGTGTGGCCATCATTTAAACTATGTCCCGTCTCTAATAGATGTTTTGCGAAGTGCGACTTGTCTGGGTGGCCATTTCTAAATGCTGCCAGGTGTTCTTTATACCTAGTCTCGAAAGAACGACCAGTTTGACCAATATAAATACCTTTGCAGCTGTCACAAGTCAATCTGTACACTCCGGACTTTTTGTTCCTATGTATTTGATCCTTCGAGTTACATAGTTGTCTTAGAGTAGTTTGGGCTCTGAAAGCTGAGTAAATATTTTTATTTAAAATCATAGCCACTCGTTCAGAAACACTACCAAAATAGGGTAGACTGCAATTGAATTTTTTTGTTTCTATGCGTGGGTATAAAAGCTTTTTTACAATGGTGGTTTGTTTCCTCCTTATTACAGAGTCAACCTGTCGTGCCTCGTGTAGAGGCGAAACACGTGTCGAAGTTTAAGTCCTTCGCATTAGCGGAATACTGCATGGTAAAACATCACTCTCTGGTAAGATTTTGTTTTTCTTACTTTGAAGTGGGTGGTTTGACATTCCAATATATATTGTTGGAGTGTTGAACCGCGGGTGAGCGGTGGGCCAAATCCTCCCTCCCCCAATATAAACCCTTTGTAATGGATTTCCGCCAGGTAACGCCTGCATCTATATCGTAACATATTTTGCGATTAATTTTTATTTTTATAGATTTCAAACCAATTTTTACGCGCAATAGGTGGGTGACTTGGGGCACCATATATGTGTCGGTAACTATAGCTAATACATAAACCTTGCAAATTGATCGCAAACATCATAATACCGTAACCAATCGAATAAAACCTCGTTTCGTTTTACGGTAGTCAAAAATACAAGTCGTAAATTATGTAGCAGATTTAAAATTTATAGCTCGTAAACTAATATTCTTAACCTGCGCCATATGGTCCATTGAAATGTTCAGTTCGACCAAATTATTATGACAGGCAATTTCTTAAAGTTTTGATTATTGTTATGTTAAATTTATGTATTCATATTTAGAAGGTGAGCTAGTTAAATACAAAATGTATATTATACACAATAAATTAGTTGTATCAATATGTATATTTGGAGTTATCAATAATTCTTGATTAAAATTAACGAATCTGAACCTTGTCTGTCAGAATTCTGGTCTGTTTGTTCACGATGCCAGAATGCCACGGATTTTGATGCCAGTTTTATTAGACATATGTTTGTCATTTTTGTATACCACTTAAGTGGCTGACAACCATACCCCACCTGATGGGAAGTGGTTACCGTCTTCCATGGACGTTTGCAACAGCGGATGCGTTACACTCGTGTGTCCGACCACGTAGAGGGGAGGAGAGGGGAAGGGAAGGATAAAGGGTGTACGTTAAAAGAGTTTCTGTGCTGTCAGTGCAGAAGACGATGCAAAGTTTCTGGATCTTCCCACTGACAAACATAAATCCTCTCCATTAAGATTTTTCCATAAGACAAATGCCAATTTAAATTTACCTCGTCCGTAAGCTAAAGGCACACAATATATCATTATCGCGATAGAATCCGTTATAAAATGGTTTCATTTAACCTCTTGGCTAACAGCGGTGTGTTTAAAATCCAGTCAATATGATATTGATCCCAACATATTGATGCACTTAGTACAATTTACACAATTGGTGTTAGGACTCATTCTCACCAGTTGTCAGTACATTTCTTACCCAAGAATACCATGTATTCCAGTCACACCAGCGCACACATTTCGTACAATTACCATAAAGCTGTACATATCATTGCAGATAATCAGGACATTTAGCACAACAATGGTGCGCAAGCGCTCGCGTCGTGGGATAGCCCACGAGCCGCCGCTATCCAGGTCACCGCTGCAACACAACGATTGTATTCTTCGAATTTATCCCCTAGTTTCTAATTAACTAATTCTTAGTAGGTAACTATAGATATCTAATAAGAAAGTTAATTCGTTGTGGAGAAAATTTATAACTTCTAGCTATATTCATTGTGTAGCCGCGGTAGATTTAATGCTGAGACGAGGTCTCGGGTTCGATCCCAGGTATTACTATGGCACACACCAAAGACTTTTCGATGCTTTTTGAAGTTATGTGTGTATTTATCGCAGGTTTATAAGTGCCCGGGAAATGGCGATAGGCTCGCCACCTATTACATTGGGAGCTAAACATAAACTAGCTATCATCTTGGGTGGGTGCTATCATCTTTTTTATACCACTTAGGTGGCAGACAAGCACACGGCCCAACTGATGGGAAGCGGTCACCGCGGCCTATGGACCTTTGTAACACCAGAGGCGTCACACAAGTGCTGCCTACCCTAAATATCTCTTCCTACCTCTGCCTACATATATATAGACGTGAGTTTATGTTATGTTGTGTTGTGTTATATTCATTGTGTAGTTATTCATGTATTTTTTAGGTTAACGTAAATCTCACTGATGGATGAGACTCTGACTCAAAATTTCCTGCAAACTGTTCATCCTTAACACAGGCTTTTTGATAGGCTACGAGAATAACTCCATTTGTTGTGCTCCGTTGTACCCTGGATTATAACACCGGTGGTAGAACGGGTACAATTGGTATAAAAGATTACCCATTGCACCACAGCTCTTAGTATGCTAGTCGTACCTTAGCTAGAGGTCGTGCGGGCACGTAGCGAAGACAGAGCGGTGCCGGCTCCTCCGCGACTCGGTATCAGGTGGCTGCAACAACGACATTACTTTCTTTAATAACAGTTCATGCGTATTGTGTGGCAGGCGCATTATTTGCTATAGTAAATTAATTGCAATCTTATCTTATATTAATTTATATTTTTGGTTTTCAGTTATTTTTTAATCTTTGAGTGCCTAATTTTTAGTGGGTTAACTTTTTAAAGCATAGTTCCATTTTATTTATTAAAGAGGTCCAAAGTATGAATATAAAGGGCTTAAGGGGCAGAGCTGGTCCTACAAAAACGATGGATGGAATGGCAATGAAGAGACTGAGGAAATGATATTTGATAGGAATGTGTGGAGGAAAATGTCATGTTGCGCTGATCCCAAGTAATAAGGACAAGGGCAGGGAGATGATGATGATGATAATGATGATGATCTGTGTGTTCTGTTGATCGATGACAGGTACTTGTTGAAACTTGCTACATATTTTCAAAGTTTTTTTTTTTAAAGTGACCGGTTTCGCCTCCGAGAATTCTCAAAGGAAAATTACGATAGATTTAGGTTAAAAAATAAGTACTTCTCAAGTCTCACATGCCAGAAATGGTGAATATGAGGATCTACTTTAATATTACTTACCATCAATGTGTAACCATATTCTTTTGTGAGCCAATAAATGAATTGAATTGAATTGAATTCGAAACAGTACACGTGAAGAACTATGTGGGGGTAAAGAAATAATATCACCACCCCGAGGGGAGTATGAACAGGTGACAAACGGAAAAATACACATACGACATCACTGCGAGAGAAAGAACATTAGAAATAAAACCTTGTACCAACTCGACAAGCCAGCGTGGAAACAGTGGGCCAAAGCTTCCCAACATTGGGAGAGGCTTATGTCCAGCAGAGGACCGCTCAAATCCTCTGTTGGAGTCTTATAGATTGATTGATGAATCGCAAGTGGTTCCAAAATGGTAAACAGCGATGGTTAAAAGCCTTATACACACCTAGATACCTCCCGTGACGTAGCGTCGCTTACGTGAACTCTACATTTTTTTTAAATTAAATTCATTCTTTTGAAAGCCCATCCCATAAAAAGTGTACCACATTTCTGTTTCACCAAAAACTTACATGCCACAACTGCAAAAGAGCAATGACGCATCCAAAACAAGCTTCGAGCACGCCCAAATTGCACGGTGACGTAACAAAGCACTTGACCTGCGCAGACGCAGCTTTACGAAACACTTTCGATGCGCCGCTGTTTAATTACACATTACCGACGGTATCACACCAGTGGGTTATGAAACACATTCCTCAGATGGGTTAAGAAGAATTTTACGAGACGCACCTGTGCTTTTAACATACTTTAATGGGTATTGCGAAACATGTTTTATTTTTAAAGTATATTATTGTTAAATTAACAGTAGGTATAATGTTTAATTGCGGTTTTGTGGAACTGTGAGTAGAGGCACAGAGAGGTTTAAGCTTACAGTTATGACCGAAAACCACAGTTGGTGAAGCTTTTTTCACTTCTAAGTCAATGTCAGTTGATTCGACAAAGATTAGGTGGAGCTTTGAAAGCGTTCAAAGACCGCATTGCTGGTGCCTTTTTGGATAATTTATTAGGGGAACGCTTCCGAAAACGAAAACTGGCTAATCACTTTAACAAAATATATGATTTTTTGAACGCTATATGTACTTTCTTTTGGCATAGCTGGTTTATGGTAGGTACTGGTTTTGCGAACCGTAAGTATTATTGCGTGAATTGTGATTATCAAAGTGTTTAAAAATCATGGTAGGTACCTACCAAAAAAAGTACGGCGACAAGAAAAAGTTACCTAATTTTGTTAAAATTGTCAGTGGTATTCCCTGTATACGTTCTCGGAAGTGTTCCCGCACCACCCTATAGGCCTCCTATAACAGTTGTTCCGGTAAAAGTAAATTTATACCAAATCAGAGCAAAAGCAGTAAAGAAAAAAAAAGAATTTGGTTCTATAACAAATATAAAGAAATCATATTAATAATTTTATGTAATAACATGAGAACATTATTCAATCAATGAATCCATAGCTATTCAAATTGAACTTTCCAATAGTTCGAAACTGCGGCGTGAATCGCAAACACAAGGCGGACCTTAAAGCTTGCGACTTATGGAATGCTGTTAATGAATTATCCAAATATTTACTATTCTTACTTTCTAAACGACTTTTCAATTGATTTCATAACTCTAAAGTATCATTTCATATTCACAGAATCATTTGTGAATTGTTGACAACAAAATACAATAACGCACTTTCTTCTACAAATCAATGGCTTCAACCATAGGGCCTTCTACAACAATAGACTCCTTCATTACCGTGTTACCGAATTTAAAATGTTAATGATACTGGCTTATAACTTTTAGTTTAGATATTTGACGTCATTTTATTTTTTCAGATGGCAGTCGCTTCGCGCAAAATATCGAAGTTCAGCCGCATCACAGTTATACTGGAAAGCCGACCCCAACTGAGTTGGTAAAAGGTTCAGAGAATGATGATATTGACGTCATTTTATTATATATTTCTGTCAAAGTTGATAATGGTTTATAGAAAAATGTTTCATGGTTTGTATATGCTGTCAATTTCTAACGCTTAGATTTTGTATGAAAATACCTACGTATGTTTTTCTGCATTCTGTTGCTTAGTTATTCTGCGAGCTATGTCTGTAACTTTAGTTCTTTGTTGGATGACCTTATTGCGAATTTGATCCATCAAAGAGAATTCAAGCATAGCCCGCTCCATGGCCCGATGAGCGATTTCCAATTTGTGGACCACACCGTCAATGTCCACGTTCCGGCACCGCAGATCAAAACTGATGATTTTTTAATTAATATAAATATACTAACATAACATAAACTCTCGCCTAAATCCCCTAAGGGGTAGGCAAAGGTGCTAGCACCCACATTTCGCCAGTTTATGTTTAAGTCCCAATGTAATAGGTGGCGAGCCTATTGCCATTAACCGGGCACTTATATAACTGCGATAAATACACACATAACTTCGAAAAGCATCGAAAAGACATTAGTGTGTGCCGTGGCAAAACCTGGGATCGAACCCGAGACCTCGTCTCAGCAGCATTTACAGTTTTAATTAATTATGAACTAATTTTGACCACTGGGCGACCACTAGTACCTACATATCAATTATATCGACACCTAATTAGCTGTTCATTACACCTGTCACTCAACTTCGACTCAACAATCAAATTAACACTGACCTCTGTTTCGTTAACAACTTCATTTTGTACTATAATGTATGAATAATTCTGTATGTATGATTGTACGAGGTCGTCGGCCGAGGCGATCTGAATTTCACTTTCGATGTGGAATATTTCACTGGACCGTGCAGCGTATCGGTAGGGTTTATACTTTTAAGGTAGGCTTTCATTTATAAGATATGAATTCAATGGCTGTTGCCCGCATATATATACTTGTACCTACTGTATACCAAAATTTCATCAATGTAGGTTCTGTGGTTTATGCGTGAATGCGCAATTGACAACCAAACAGACAGATAGACAGACAAACAGTGCTATTTTTACACTAGTAAGTAGGTATACAGAACAGTTGTAGGAGGAGTCCATTACGTATGTTTTAATAACGCGAGATTTCAATTCGATTGGAAAGCAATCTATGAAAAACTGTTTGGTATTCCGAAACCTAATTATTTTTCTGTAAGATTTACTACGTCCTTCGGGGATTTACCACTGCAAATATGTTTGTTTAGTTTGTAATACGAGGACAATAATTGTAATCTAGGTAGTTAGGTCCTTCCTAAAAACTAACAGCTACGCAATATATAATTCACATGATTAATTACGAAATTCCTACCTAATCAATAAATCTGTTTATAAATATATATAGACAATTATGTACAATAAAATATTTAATCAAAACATTACATCATATCTGCCACCAACTACCAAGGTGAACTGGTAACATTATTATAATAATTTATTAACATATTTCGTGAGAATACGATCGTGCCGTGATTATCGCAAACGTGGAAAGGCTATTGATATAAGCTGCAGTCACAGGTCTTACAATAAATTGTGGTAGATATAGTTCCTGGTATCTGTTTATCTTTGTTAGGAAACCCCATGGATACTACCACGGGGTGGTTATCTCGGATTCAGACTATTAAAACCGCACTACATCTTGGGTGCCAAATGCCGGGATGTAAGGATGGCCCAGAACCTATTTGCAACTCAGTTGGGGTCAGCTTTCTAGTCTTACTAAGATGCGGGTGAACTTCGATATTTTCTGTGAAGTGACCGCCATCGGACCTTCACAACCAAATTGGCGATATCGAAGTGCTGTAGTTACGCTAACTACCCATAACGACTGCCATAGTTGTGCGTATGGCAAACGGGCGAATATTAGTAATTACGGTTAGTAATTTTCTTAAAAAAATCCTACTGCAGTAATGATTATACGTTGTAATAATGTATTTGTAACATTTTAACAATCGCTAAACCGTTCCTATTGTTTCGTCGAACCACACAATGAGCAATACGCCAGTGTTTAGTGGTTCTTAAGTACGAGCCGTGGGGTTGGACATTTGTTTTGGTACTTAGAAACTTTATTTATTGTTCCGATTATACCTTTAAGTATATTTATGTGATGATAGAGATAACATATCACCTAATCACAAACGAAGAGCGTCGTAAATGGGTACTGGACAATACGCAGACGATATCACTGCGAGAGAAGGAAAACCTGTACCACCCCGTCTGACCAGTAGCACTAGCATGAACTCCTATCGAATTCATAATGTAAAGGATTCGAGAGAACGGAGCATTGTGATTGGCAGTCTGCCTCTTGAGAACATGTGTGCACGTGTAGCCCGCCAATCGCAATGCTTCGTTCTGTCGATATCTTTACATTACGAATTCGATAGTATTTCGTGCTAAGGCTACAGCGTAGAAACAGCCATCCGACGTTAAGATAGGCATTATGTCCAGCAGTGGACTGTTACAAGCAAATTGATTGAAGTGCAGACATTATTTGAAAGCGTTTGGTTAACATCGGTTTCCACTTAGTAACATTGTTGCTCGCCGTGTTGCGCAACATTGTCGCTCAAAAACTTGGTTAAATGTTATCTGTCCAAACATGATAAATCGTCGAACCAACAATCTGCTAGCAATATCACACATGTTACCGAACGTGGGCAACAAGTGTTGCGTACTACATGACTGTGATATTATTTTTGTACTGAAATGATAGTCTTTTTACAGTATTTGGAAGGCAGGGAGATTATTCTCACCCATTGAGACCGGTTACATTGCGCACTGTGGGGTATAAAGAAACTTCATGTAGCGCACGCTCCAGCTGTGGAATGATTTCCCTGCTGTGGTTTTCCCAAGCGACTACAATTTGGGTTAAAAAATAGTAAATTTTGTTAAACTTCAATTAAAATCAATCAAAATGTTGTTAAAATCAATAAATTAAATTTAAAAAATAAAATATAATTTGGGGTTCATTAGTAAACGCATTAGAAGGTTTCTACAGGGTCAATTAGTGTAACACCCCTGGTATTGCAAACGTCTATAGGCCACGGTAACCACTTCCCATCAAGAAGGCCATGCGGTTCTCAGCCACATATGATGTATAAAAAGTATATTTGGTGTATTTAAAGAATACCTACAAGATATTTTGAATCATGCTTGATAGACCGCAGCTATACTAGCTCGTATCGTCCGCTAACCGTCACGAGTCCGTCACGGGCACATCACTATTAATTAATCGTCATTCGAACATGATCCCGTCATGCTCATGAAACAATTATGAGGAAAAACTGATCAGAAAGTAGTTCTCAGACGATTACAATACAAACAGTTAGCATTCTATTGAGAAAAATTTAACTATGAAGTATTCATTACGCTAAGTGAATTTGTGGGGTGAACGACCGATGAGCAAATGATCGCTAGTTAAAGTTACATTATAGATTCGTTTGATGAGGATAAATTGAAATCAATTAATTGGCGTTTGAAAGCAAAAGATAAAAAGTTATTCAACTCATTAGGTAAACTACAGTGCTGTTCGATATGAAAGGAACTTTATCCCGCACACGCTCATATTGAGCTCTCTGCTGTGGGATTTTCAAGCTACTACAATATGGGCTTCTTCAAGAAGGGTATTAGAAGGTTTCTAAAGGGTCGGCAGTACGAGTGTGACGCCTCTGGTGTTTCAAACTTTCAAAGGCCACTGTGACTACTTTCCATCAGGTGGGCTGTACCTATGCTTGTGTGCTTTACAATGGCTCACCTCATGGAAAGTGGTATCTAGACGTTTGCCACATCACTGGAGCGTCAAATTCGTGCTGCCGACCATATAGAGGGGAAGGGGCGAGGAGGAGGCAAGAAGATAAGAAGAAGAAGAAGTTTCTGTGCTCTCAGTGCAGAAGACAAAAATACGTTTCTCGGTCTTTCCACAATAACACAAAACACACAAAACGTCTCGATGTGACCTGTGGCTATCACTGGAGACGTTACACAAGGTTTTTATTAGTCGCGGTATTACGAGTATATAGGGCAGAGGTACTTCCCCAGTCGAACTGCTCCATTAGGATAGGAGATACCGTCATAGGTGCTAGCACCTCTGCCTACCCCTTCGGGAAGAAAGGCGTGAGTTTATGTTTATGTTTATACCGTCATATCCTACCTAAAATTTTGGTATAAAAAATTAGCTGGCAGAGAAGGTAACTCGTGACTTCTAATGCATAATAATTCAGTTTCGATTGCGGGAATAAGGTCTACGAGACTGATCAAATTAAAATTATTCAAAAATTAATCGAATACAGACGAACACAAAAGTTCCATCAAACTAATTGATTATACTAATTGAACAATTATAAGATCGTAAACCAATAATATTATAATCAAAATGGCGGCCTACATTCTTAATTGACACCCACAGTTACCTTATACGAAAAAGGTATTAAATTAATTTCTGAACGAATTTATTGAACTATAATTATCGAATATATTAATTCATTCAAAGGTAAATTACTGATATTGATTTTTTTATTTGATTAATATCTTTCGTTTAATTATTGAGTAACAAAAATATTGTTATTGTAAATATTGCTTACATTAAGGTGAAATAAAATGACAAATAAAAATGCACAGTCGCTTCATTACGTAACAGTAGTTGTTGACCCATAAGGACATTGATTGTGTGTTCGGTTTTAAAAAAAATGTGAATTCGATAAAACAGTCGCCAAAGATTTGAATTCGGTTAAAGGTGTTCAACCCTTAAATATAATTTTGGAAACGAATCCAGATGTAGACATATTTTATGAAAAGATTAGTGCCATTAGTATAAGTGTGAGGAGATATTTAGGTATATAAGTTTTAAAGAATGTTGACATTGTAGATGTGATTAACGTATTTCTATCTTCCAATTTAGTTCAATCTGACATTATTCTTATAGGTACAACAAAATAGTCAAACGGAAATATTGAAAAGAAAACTTCAAAATTTGATGCAAAATAGTACCGAATTCCGATTGATGTATATTTGATCAGGTTTCATGATGATTACAAAAACAACTAAAATTAAAAAAACCTAAAACTGCTTATTCAAAAAAACAGTAATTTTTGAGTTTATTCGTTACAAATTAAATAAAACCGAAACCGTTTAATCAATAAACAGTAATTTTTAAAACATACACACAAAAATAAAAATAAATCCTCTTAATATTAGTGTACATTGATGATTAAATATTGCATTTCATGTCATAGCACTAATAAAGACATTAATAATTAGAAAAATAACTCTTAACTACATAGTTAACCTAGTTAACTTTCAGGATAACTTTATCGCGAATTAGTTGAACTTTAAATCTACGGCCAATTCTAGTCAAAGTGGGGTTGGACCTATAAAAGATTGCTTGGAGGTTAAGCACGTAGCCCTCTGGAGTTTTAGCACGTAGCCCTCTGGAGTTTTCTTAGCAGAGGGTATAGCTGAAAGCAGTCAGGAGGTCCTTGGACTGGCCTAAAGAGAAAATAATTGACCTTTTAACTATTCCTTACGATGTTTACTTATTATTCTACTCATTGCCTTATTATTACGACAGGAGTAAACAGAGGCGTGGTCGCAAACATGTGATATTTTGATTACCTTTCGCCTGCATGGTTTTGATGTGGTCCAAGTTATAAGCGACATAAATTATGATTAAACAGTTTTTTATTATATATTTTTTGTCGCAGAGTCCGTTGTGAGGTTTTGGCTTTTTCCTGGTTCGTGAAAAGCGAATATTACCCTGTTACCCTGATATATGCATTTTAAATTAGGTTAGATACTACCAGGTGTCTAACGAATCCCACTGGTGTGCTGCCTTTAATTCTTAAACTTTATTCCGACGTCTTTCTACGCTCAATAGTTAATATTTTTGGTAGAAAGTATTTATAAAATTGACTAATTATAAGACCCTTCCATGCAATTTTTGAACCCCATCATTCAAAATTTAATTTAAAATTCAATATTCAAAAATCATTTATTCCGAGAATTGCACTTACCAAACGTCAAAATTAAATATATCTTGAAGGTTAAGTAGCAAATAAACCCCCGGCCTGAGAAGAATCCGACAAGAAACTCAGTGGACTTTTATTCGAAATGATAAAAATTATTTATTCATGATTGGAGGTATGGAGGTTATATACCTGATTTCCGACTGATCTAACTTTAAGATTTTTCATGTATTTAAATATCTATAAAATAATGACTATTTTTAGTAAACGCTAATAGAATATGACTTACGTCCATTGAACCTTGTGTACCTTACATTACATAATACAGGTTTGGGACACTGTTTACATTTATCACTCGTTTCGTATTTCATTCGCACACCGATCTCTGGTTACAAAATATGTTGATTGTCATTCAATCTCATTCACTGACAATGGCATGTGTCAAAGTCATGTCAATACTTTGAAACTATAGAAATTTATGGAGTTTTCACACCTCTCTTCTAACTTATTGTTCCCCGCAGTTACTTACAACCATGATGTCGTTTATCCATAGCAACAATATTAGACTCTAAAAAACTAATGAAACATCTTAGTGTATAGATTGTACCTACAAACAAACACCAATAACGTCATAACTTCCAAAATGTCAAATTGTTTAATATTTGATAGCTACCGAATGAAAACACTACGCCATACTATTAAAAATAGAATAGAATAGAAGAGAATTTCACAATAATATTTGCATATTTGCTATCTTAAACGTCACAAAAAAAAAATTACATTGGCCTATGAACCTGTGCAACACTCTTGAAATTATAATTAATGTCATTGAATCTTAGACTAAACCGCTATGCTGATAAAGTCTCAAATTAAATGGCATCGTATGAAAAAAACGATGTAATGAACCCTCTTTCATTTAACTTTGAACTTAAAATCAATATGCATAAAACCGAAAATTCAATGACAGTTCTTGTAATCACAGTGGTTCTACAATAGTAAATAATTAGTAGAATAGAGGTCCGGGTAGAAACCATCTAATATCCTTCTTAAAGAACCCCATATTGTAGTCTCTTATAAGAACTGCAGCAGTGGGTTCATTTCGCAGCAGAGCGTGCACGGGATGAGGTTCCATTCATTCAAACCGCAATGTTTGACACCGAATATTGCCTGTTATTAACTGACACATGCTATATTATACATTCAATAAAAAGTTGTTATATTAACATCACAAACAGACAGTCTAATTATATTTTACTTATCTTATATAGATTTATCACTAAAGATATCCTCAACGTTTTGTAACAGATGAAAAAAGTATGAATTGAACGAGTGAATGAAATGAGTAGTTACATTCGCACGGTCCTGTTATATCGTATCAGTTACTCCGTAACGTTGTGAAATATGTCCAAGCTGTTACGACTTCGTAAGTTACTCGTACTTGTGAGTACTATTAAACAGATTGTTTGATTGTATTTGTGTTGTATTGTATTAGTATTCATACCAATAATGGCAGTAGCACATAGGTAAGTATATAATATCCGAAGGGGCAGGCAGAGGTGTATGAATACCCACATTTCTCCAACTATGAATTTCGGTCCCACGTAATTAGGGGCGAGCCTATTGCCGCTAAACTTTGTGAAAAAATGGATAAGTATGCCAAATATAAATTCCTAACCGAAAAAAATTCCAGCTAAATAAATTTGGAAAACATTTTTTTTACCCGATTCCTTGCTATGCGGTATAATCGCAAGGAAGTTAATTACGTGCTTAGCCGCACAAGCACTACTAATTAACGTCTTGGAGAGTATCAGACGAGTAGGTATATAAAAGACATTAACTGTCAAATGAGTTAGTCATTCAATCCTTCAGAACAAATAATTATACATAAATAGATATACCTTGTTCTTTATATGCAACGAAATTAGTGTTACACACTAAAATATCACAACTGCGAGCGATTTCTTCCAACGACCATGACAGCGTTAGATACACGAAATAACCCGCACACTTAGTTTCATTACCATGACTTTTTAATAGTGTTCAATGGTAAGTAAAAAAACAAAAATATCGATTACGAATTCAGTACGTACTATTAACAATAATTATTATTATCACGGTACTTTTTTTTGCATAATAACTATCAAAGTAATACAAGGCTTTATGTACAGTTGCAATCAACCCCTAATCAAATCTTTACATACCGCGATAGGCTAATTTGATAGTAGGTAAGTAACTAAAAAGGGGTTCTACTTTCTCCCCTTTTTCCCTTTTTTCGCCCCTTCCGAGGTGCGTGCTATTATAATCCACAGAAGTTCTTTTTTTATACCAGTTAGGTGACAGATAAGACATGATGGCCTCGTGTTGTCCTTGTAAAGTAGACGGGGAAAGAGGTTAATCTTAAGAGAGTTTCTGCTCTGTCAGTACAGAAGATAAAACAGGATTTCAAACCATCATAAAGCAGTGTCAACTTATGCCCTCGGTCTTTCCGCAGACAGCACAAAACTTCTCCAGTGAGCTCTGGTTACCCTACTCACTGTCATAAACTCAACACAAGGTTATTATTAGCCGCGGTATTCTGTAAGGCGGAGGTATTTTCCCAGTCGGACCTCCCAATAGGGACGGAGGATGCTGTCGTGTCCTACCTCGTCACATCAGGTCTGTAGTATTTTTGTAACTGGAAACACTGTCTCGGGCCATATGATGGTGGGAGAAAATGTCAACATGCCATAACAGGAGAACCAGAAGACGGGAGTTATGGACGTTATCATCAGCTCACGTTTGAAGTTGACCAGCCAGTGACCCTAAATTATAAATGTACTACAATGTCAGTCATAGAACCCATTTGCCACATGAACAGCACAATAATGACGTTTACACTTCGAAAATAGAAACAATTAGCTGACTTGCAAATTGACTATTATTAGAAAAACGTGTTCATCTCACACTCTGTTGCCTCCCCGACAATAGACATTGTCATTAATGGTAGCTGACCCGCGCCCAAGGATTCCTGACCTCAACGATCACAAAAACATCGATAAAAACGTTCAATATGACCGATCAATTTAAAAAGTTATCGATTATACGCTACTACTTACAAATTGAGCGGTTTTTTGTTGATACGACTCATTGATTCAGTTACTGTCAATTTGAATAGACAAGTTATTGATTTTTAATCTGTATTTTTACGTTTCCTGCCACAATTGATCCTTCTAATGAATTCAAAAATACCAATCACTTAATGGGTTTCTTAACTGTTAAATGCATGCCATTTTTTTAACGAATTTCGCACAATATTATTTGCAAAGTGCGCATGGAAATATTTGGCATGGGTGCATGAATTTTCGGCTTTATTACCATAAGCTTAAAGTTCAACATATATTAAAAATATTTGATTACATCGTTGCATTCACTCTACACAGTGCCATTTAATTCTGGATTTTATCGTTATTAAGTTAGAGTCTAATAGTACGACACTTTTTGTAGTATCAGTGCCTTTACTTTCGTTGACAATTAGTAGAATCGAGGCACTAATGATAAACTCCCCTAGGGAAAATGAGGAAATGGATGAAGTGGCCCACAAGAACCATGGGTGGATCGTTCGTCCGATTAACAACATCTGCTAATAATAATAAGAATCTTTTGAAGAAGAGTACAGTATCAAATTTCAGAAACCTCAGGTGACAGGTGAAGAAGAAGTTAAATCAAATCAACTTTCGTAATAAATCTCGTTTCCTAATCGGCGCGGTGAAAGTCTTTCGACTCGTCCGTGAGTCATCTTGGAAATTATTTAACTCATTTACATAATATACGTTAAAGTTATAGCACACATGAAATTGATATAAGTATCTTTAGATCTTCTGCCCTTTATTGTCATAGAAAGGAATGCTAAAAAGATTTTTTTATATACCACTTAGGTGGCAGACAAGCACACGGCCCACCTGATGGGAAGCGGTCACCGTGGCCTATGGACGTTTGCAACACCAGAGGCGTCACACACATGTTGCCTACCCTGTAGAAACCTTCTGATGCCCTTCTTGAAAATCCCCATATTGTAGTCGCTTGGGAAAACCACGGCAGGGAGCTCATTCCACAGCTCCGAAATATGGCAATTCTTTATTAATTAATTACCACGCTAAAGGTATATCGATGAGCTACTAACTACAAAAAGAAAATCAGTTAACAAGCAGAAAAGTCTTACATATTAATATTATAGAGAAGAAATAATATGAGAACTATTCCAATCGGCCGAGCCTTACTACAGTATAACTAAAAGACCCAACATCAATAGTAAAGATAAAAGATAAGAAGCGATTACGTTACTGACACAACAATTACACTGGTGTGGGTGTCCACTACAGGTCTTTAACTTTCCCATGATGGGTGCGCCTGCGCCGGTGCTTTCTACCGAAAGGCATTCTTGCAATGGTCCGCAGTTCGCTGTGGATCTGTGATGGGTGCCGGCGAAACGTCCGCGTAATTTATTACTGACTATTGTATTGGGAGTTATAATTCGATGTTTCACTACATAGTATAAAATAAAGTCGCGTTGTCTGTCCCTATGTCCCTTTGTAGGCTAAAATCTTTAAAACTACGCAACGGATTTTGATACGGTTTGTTTTAATAGATAGAATGGTTAAAGAGGAAGATTTATATGTATATAACATCATGCTACGATCAACAGGAACGGAGCAGTAATGAAAAATGTTGCAGAAATGGGGTGACGCGGACGAAGTTGCGCGGGTTAGCTAGTATATGTACGTATAATAGAAGGCTTTAAGAGCCATCGATCGTTGGAAGGAAACTAACTGATATATCAACTGTTGGTGATGTAGTTTAGGAATATTTTTCTGTGTTATATTCATATTGCTTATAAGGTTTTGGGTATTGATATTTGTGTTGTGTTGTGACGTAAAAAGGATTAATGCAAAACGTAGCTGATATAACAGCGAGAGAAAGAAAACTCAGAAAAAAATCCTGTACCAAACCAACCCGTCTGGTCAGCGTTGAAACAGTAGACCATAGTTGTTCCAATATTGGGAGAGGCCTGTGTAACAGTAGACTGCTATTGCACAGGGTGTAACAGGTTGGGAATAGACTGGGACACCGTGGTCCCTACCTGAAGAGGGTTATCACGAAAGAGATGGCCTACTTACTAAATACATAAGTATACATATGAAATATATTGCCCTGCTCGGGTAGCCCCTTAGTCCTCTACAACATATACTAACCCAGGATGGGGGTCGCTGTAGGCTGTGACACAGTTCATACTACTACAGTCGCCATGGCTCTCTCTCATATTCTTTCTTGCAATCATAACAAGCTGTACGTATTTTATGTATTTATGAAAAGTTGTTTGAATGAATGAATAAATATTTATATATTACTATCTCACCTCCGATAACTAAGGACCCAAAGACGGCGTGCGTTTTAGTTGGTTCAAGTCCGACATAACCAGTTCTGGCGGGTATCCGTGGGGATTTTTTGCACTATAAAAAAAAGTGTAGAAGGTTTTGAAGATATAGTAGGCAAATAAGTTTAAACTGTGATGCAGACGAATACGATTATTCAGAAATTGCACCTTTTATTGACGTCGTATACTTCTTAAAGAGAAGCAAGGAAACACTTACAATGCTGTTTGTTATTTCACAACATCCTAACCAAACACAGGACACGCCTAATCCAAATAGTCCATATTGATTGTTGACCCACGAATATTTAACACCATCGATAAAAAATATTATACAACACTAGTTTATGATAGGGTTGTCACCATGTTTCTAAAGAAAGTTATGCCAAAAAGGCTACTATAATAGTACCAGGATTATTTGGATGATAAACAAGTCTGGAAATGAACTGTTCACTCAAATTGCTACTCAAGTTAATTATGTATCTGAACTAAATAAATGCTTGTGAATTGACCAAAAAAAAATATCCCGTTGACTTTCTTGCTGTGGTCTTCTCAGGCCGGGCCGCGTTTCGTAGCGGTGGTTCATACTAACTTATAATATATTATGGAAGTTTTGAAAGTGCCATTTAGTAGTCTATACAAAATAAATGATTTTAGAATTTTAGAAATTTTCGAATTTCAAATAATGGGTAAAAAAACTACATGAGTTTCCTATTGAAACGAAACTGAATTCCCCTGAATTCTCACGTAATACAATGGAATTATTAACTAAAAATTTCACAGTTTGATTCAATTCGATCCCTTTGAATGGTGTAGCTTTACACTTGGAAAGATATACATACTTCAATTATATAAAGAACACTCTACAAGGCTTATTAGTCACTCCGTTGCGTGGACATTAAGTGTGTAATATGACATTGGTGTTCGGCGTCGTCTAACGTAGCGTAAGCCCTTGAGTGTGTCTACCTTGCTCCTTTTCAAGACATTACCAAAATTGATCAGTGTTATTCGTTTCCAAATATATGCAATTACAAATATGGCAAACAAAGGTCGTATTCGTGAAATTCTCTTTAATATTTTGAATGAATTGAATGAACTTGTTGACCATTTTATCTACGTGGATACTTATGACAGCTTTATTCCTATTTATTCAAAATAATATAGATAAGAACAAATAATGACGAACTTTGTAGTAATGAATGTGACTGCTAGCTACGCAGGAGATGCGGGTCGATTCCCGCTCAGTGCAAGTGGTCTGGGTGTTTCTATGTATAATATGTATGTATTCACAAAAATAAATAATGTGTCTAAGTATCTTTATCGGCATTCTAGAACCCAAAAAAAAAGATAGTAAAGCTATGCTTAAGCATGGCTTTACTATCTTTTTTTACTTAATTTTATTGAACTATATTTTACTTAATTTTATTGAAATGGAATTTTTTGGAATATAAAGTGACAGCCCTGGACTAGATAGGTGCGCAGGCGCAGCGCGTGTTTCGTATCGAGTCTATTGACCAAACCTTCACATTTAGCCGCCATCCTTTGATCGGTATCAATACTATTGATAATGCTGCTATCGATATAGGGTTTAGAGACATTTTGTTTGTTTAAACGCTAACTTATGATAAAGTTCAAAGTTTGTATAGTTTAATTTGTTTGAATGATGAGGTTTTCCCCCTTTTCGATAAAGATAGGTAGAGTAGTTGAAGGAGAGGGCTGGAGATATATGAAGAGTAGGGGGTTGTACACATTTTTGCTAGGAATTACTACATTTATCTACACGCTTCAACCTACCAGTTCAGTTACGTACCCATAAGTAGGTAAATGAGGCAGATTGTATTTAAGTATACTATAATAATATTCTAGCTCAATCTACACAACGCCGTCTAGACCCATGGTAAGCATAGCTTAACTAGCTTGTGTTACGGATTCTAAAATGCGGATAAACATACTTTGATACATTTTTTTTATAAATACATGCATAATACATAAAAACACCCAGACCAATGCAGATATTCATATTAATGCATACAAATATTTGCACTGAGCGTAAATCGAACCTGCGCCTCCTGCGTAGCAGTCGCGTGCACTACCGCTATGCCACGGAGGTCGTCAAAGTAAGGGATGATGTTGATGAGTTTATAAAAAAATTGTCGATATAGACCAAGACGATAATCTGTATACTTATTCGTGTATAAATTAATATAATGAAGTCATAAAAACCGTAGTAGACAAATTACATGATAGTGTATGTACGGTTACGTTGTATCTTTTATTGGTGCGCGCACGCAGTTTGCGTGCAAACTCGCAGTTGTAATTATTAATTTAGTATAATTGTTGCATGGGTTGTAATCCAGTTTTTATTAATACATTACTTGGCGGTTTATTGATCTTGCGAAAAGGTCGTGGTGGTTTAAGACTTTCGTAATATACGATAGTAGTGATATTCTGTATTATTATTATTTTTTAGGGCACATCAATTTGACTTCAAACCGCCTGATGGTAAGCTGAAAGAAGAAAGAGGGTCACCATTGGCACGCGGTATCCATTCGAGAACCTTTCGGTTTCAACGGCCATCTGTCCCTAGAGCTACGTGCCCCGCCCACTGCCACTTCAGCGTGCTAACCCTGTAGGCTATGTCGACCACTTTCGTTTGTCAACGGATCTCTTTATTTCTGATTCGATCTTGCAGAGACAGAGGACTATATAGTACTATTTTGATGTATTTTTGCAGTACTATTTATATGGTGCTATAGGACGGAATGGATGTAGGGAATCAGATGGAACGGTAATTCATACTTGTCTCTTGCTTCGATGTTTCGAATAAACTCGACATCGAATTTTTATATTAGAGAATAACACTGCCAGTGTTTTGAAATAAAATATAAGGGCCAAAATACACAATTGAGTATCAAATTCTATTGTAACAGTGTAATATTTTTAATATTATATAACAATAGTCGACTCAGCCTATTGACCTTTTGTAGGTCACTAGGGTCAGTAGGCATTCGCTTTTGTAACCGCGAAGCGACGTAAATATCACAATCTAGGTGAATACTGCCATAGGGTAATATAGTCTCATCGATTGTTTGACTGGGCCCTAGGCACAATGTATACACTTATTATATTGTGACCTGGGGCCAGACAGCCTCTGTGGCGTGACGGTAGTGAACACGACTACGCAAGAGGTGCAGGTTCTATCCCCGCTCAGTGCAAATATTTGTATGCATGAATATAGCTAGCCACGGTAGCCTAGTGGTATGAGTAATGGACTGCTGAGACGAGGTCTCGGGTACGATCCCAGGTTTTACCATGACACACACCAATGACAGCGATGCTTTTCGAAGTTATGTGTGTATTTATCACAGGTTTATAAGTGCCCGGTTAATGGCAATAGGCTTCGCCACCTATTACTAAAAAATTAATATAGCTATTTCTGGTGTCGTCTGGATGTGCCTCAGAGAATACGTCAAGCCAACGGTCCCGGTTGTCATATGAATATACTGGTCTATATGATCTATACTTATAGTGTTAAGGCCAGATGGTAGTCGCTTCACGGAAAATATCGACGTTCAGCCGCGACGCAGATATACTGCAAAAAATGGACCCCGAATCCCGTGGTTCAGATGTGACCGAGATGATGAAATTTGTATAAGTACTTACCTATTTGTCAGACAAACTGTGTAGCCGCTTTGTCCGCATATAGGTACTTAAATTTGAGTTCTTTTTTGTGTTATATAGGCCACGCCAATTTGACTTCGCCACGCCTGATGGTAAGCTGAAAGCTAAGTCTTAGGAAAGAGGGTCACCATTACACGTAGAGTGTTACAATGGTGGCGTCAGCTTTACGGCCTAATCAGATGCTTTTATATGTCCCGGTTAAAGGACGCGGGACTGTACGAATAAGGAAACACGTGGGCTGGTAAGGAATTATAGATATAATAGATAGCATGGTATATACCGTGATATATAGGTAGATAGTATTACTGTGGTTATAGCCCAGCGTATGTTTGTTGAAAATTCTACGAAGAAAGTGAAATATATGCTAATAGTACGTTTACTTGATGTAGTGAATTGAAATAGATTTAATGTAGTCACGACTTCTCATAATATTTGTAAGTAATAGACAAGGTTACTTTGACTTTTGACCAATTTGTAAATAGAAGATTTTTTTTGTTGGACACGATTTTTCTAATAACTATTACTGTTACTTTTTTATGTTTCCAATATCATGGATTATGTCGTGAAATGTCCAGTGTAGACGTCAATCTTTACATTTTACTCTATCCAATCTAAGATTTTTTTTTCATTACTCTCTGGTCATTCTAAGACCAAGGGTTCTAGGGACCTAGGAACGTAGTAAGCCTTCCCGAAGAGCGAAACCTATGCTCCAACGCCAACTATGATATTCGGTCCCACGTAATAGGGGACGAGCCTATTATAGCCAATCAGGCATTTTGTAAAATGGGTATTTTTTTTTTTATACTACGTAGGTGGCAGAAAAGCACACGGCCCACCTGATGGAAAGCGGCCACCTTGGCCTATGAACGTGTGCAACACTAAGGGTGTCACACACGCGCTGCCCACCCTGAAGGGAAAGGGGGAGAGCTGGGAGGGAAGGGGTGGGGAGGCTAGGAAGGGGAGGGGAAGGAGGGGTACAGTGAGCTCTGGCTACCCTACTTACCGGCGGGAACACAACACGATGGTTATTATGACCGCGGTCTTCTGTAGGGCGGAGGTACTTCCCCAGTTGGACAGCTCATTTCGGACGGGAGATACCGTCGTGTCCTACCTCCGTCAATGCCGATGGGTATGCCGAAACTAAATTGTTAATGGAAAATTTTGCAGCTAAATGCAATTGTAAAATAAAATATTTTGACCTGATTCCTTGTTAGCGGTGTAAATCGCAAGAAAATTAATTACGTACTTAGCCGCACAAGCAGTACCAGTTAACGTCTTGGAGAGTATTAGACGATCAAAATCACGTGAATCACCAAACTAGTAATTTCGTATTCTAGGTATAAACCAAGAGAGATGTTGACTAAACCACAAGATGTCTAGTCGATCGCCGAGCTTGGTGAAACGGCTAGTACTTTCGAGTGGCGTCGCTAACACAAGCAATAACTTACATCGCATTTGTTGAATACTTGAGCTTTTCACTTTGTGAGTAAACCACATTATGTTTTGGTTGTTTCTTACTGGTTTTGTAATGGGTATTGTGTCCTTGTTTGCTTATTAGAAGCACAGTAATATTTTCTCCGCGAATAGCTGGAAATACCATTTAGCAGTTGTTTGTGGAAAACATTTGTTTGTTTAAAATTATTTATTTGTTTTTTTACTTCCTTGTTAAAACTGTGCTATTTAGACCCAAAGTAAACTTTACTAGCTTATACAAAGGGTTATTTATTCTGGGTTGCCGAAAATATATTCGTATTAGATATATTTTGACTCTTGTGTACAGCATAGAATTTAGAATCAAAAGGAACATTTTCTGCTTAAAACATGGGACCAACCGACTTTTTTTAAATCTTTATTTTAATTGGAGGTTTTTACCCATAAAGGATATGTCAACCCCATCGTACCTTAGAATATTACACAGGAACATTAGTTAATCACCGTGAGAGCGCATTAGATGCATCAATTCACTGCTGAACGACCAGTGACAAAGGACATAACTTCATAGCCTCCTCAGATTTAGGCCTTGCTAACATCGTTTGAATGACACCTATATCCAGTCTATTTTTTTTTATACAACTTAGGTCGCAGACAAGCACGCGGCCCACCTGATGGTAAGTGGTTACCGTGGCCTATGGGCGAGTGTAACACCAGAGGAATAACACTCGTGCCGCAACCCCTGTAAGAACATACATGCGCTGACGACACAGAGACATTCTGTGTCGTCAGCGCAAAAGATGTAGGATAAGCCTTTGGTCTTCCCACGGGCAACACAAAACCTCTCTAGTGAGCTCTGGCTACCCTACTCACCACCGAAAACACAACACAAGGTTATTAAACGGCGATATTCTGTAGGGTCTAGTACCTCCGTACTTCCCCAGTCGGACTGCTCGATTGGGACGGATATACCGTCGTGTCCCACCTCCTCCGAAATTTAGATTTAGTTCGGTCAGCAGTGGACCAACTGACTTAACATTTATTTGGTCCCATGTTATAAGAAAAGTTACTAGTAAAAGATAATAACATTATATACCTAAATTCGTGCAAATTAAATGCCTCTAAAGCCACATACTTGGTTTTGTGGGTCAAGTTGTATAAATATGTAAATAACACGCCATCCGAGGTTAAGTATCTATGAATGTGCTTACTGTGGTCATTATCATATGGTAGAATATATTACTACCTTCTTAGGTCAGAAGTGAAGTAGGCATGCTGATGGACTGGTCTCTACTATATCTTGGTCATGGTTACGTATGAAAATCTAGAATTTTAAAATTTCGAAGATCATAATCCAAAAAAGTTCAAAGTCCCGAACATTTGATGTATTCATTGAACCTGCAATTTATGTTTTTTATGGTCGGCCTTCTGTCCTCCGTGGGTCCGCCACACCCTTCTAACCTATATCACTACAGCCGATCATCTACATTTCATCACGCGAAATTGGACTTATTCGTGTCTTGTCAAGTGATAGTCTCTGTGCATTAGGTTTGTTTAATTTACAGCTCAAAATCTAATGTTCGGAATTTTGTTTCGGTCTTTCTCGGTCTTATAAAAATTGTTATTTTAAACTTTGGGATTTTGATATGTTACCTAGGTCATAGGTTCAAGTATTTTATAGGTTCCCCAAAAAAATTAATTTTATTGACTTTCTAAATATAGAGGCAGTTTAGAGATCAAAAATATTGGTTTTAAGGTGACAAGAAGATTACCAGAAAAAAATGGGAAAAAGTTTTAACTCAACAGACTGGTTATTAGGAGAATCTGTCAAAATTGCTCCAGTCTTCCGCAGAAGATATAGAGTTTAAGTTAACCTGTTTTTTTCCTGTGGGCAAATCCCCACGGATACCACCCGTGGAAGTCAGCGAGGGTGGTTATGTCGGACTCGAAGCTACCAAAACCTTAGGCCATCAGTTGCCGAAGGTGGGCTGATCCAGGGCCAGCGAAGGCCTTCCCAGGTAGAGTAAGATGACTTGGGACGACGTCTATTAATAGCAGCTACTATGTTTCGATCTGCACCCCAGCGTGAAGTCAATTTGATATCCTAAACCAATAACATACCAAAAAACATAAGATCCGTCTTTGATATGTCACAAAAACTAGATATCATAATTTTTTTTTTATACTTCGTAGGTGGCAGACAAGCACACGGCCCACCTGATGGAAAGCGGCCACCGTGGCCTATGAACGTGTGCAACACTAAGGGTGTCACACACGCACTGCCCACCCTGAAGGGTGAAGGGTGAAGGAAAGGTGAAGGCTGAAGGTGTGAAGGAAGGGGAAAGGTGAAGGGTGAAGGGTGAAGGAAGGCGGAAGGTGAAGGAAGGGTTTTTTAATATATCTAAGTAATTCATAAAATAGTTTTATAGATTCACTTTCATATCTCAAGATTCCTATCTTGACTATTTGTATCAACATAAAAAAGCAGTACAACCACAATGTAATAACAAACGTAAAAAGCGATCGTATACAATCAATACATCTATTACCACACAAAAACAAGTCGCGTCACTCACTTACCCGCCCATACCACTTTACAAACCACGAAATAATATCCCACAAATTTAAAAACCAACCTTTTGCTACATTAATAAAGTCTAAAATCGAATCGCAATAAATTTTGCCAGTGTAATCTTGTAATACCACATACTCCCATTGATAACCAAACCACTTTCGAACTTAGTTCACTTTCTAAGTTAATAAAAATCAACTATAGCAGGTGTTTGCATTTGATTGAAGGTCGTATACTAGTTAGAACATGTTATCAGGTGACTATCACTACATGATGTGAGGGTGTGGTCACTTAATAGACGCTAAGTTGCGAAATGACTAAAACCAATATAGTTTTATTGCAATGGTTTTCCAAGAATCCATTCCTATAAGCACACTTTTACAATATATTCACTATTAAATTTGACGGGATATTTACCATGTTTGTTGATTTTATTGAGTAGCCGATATTTGACACTGTTGCAAGCGCCATGATCACGGTGTACCTACTGATGACCGCCGAGCTAGTTCTTATTGGGCTAACCGTATCGGTCTACCCTCTTTCCCACTCGTTTATTACGAGCACTTTGATCATGGCGCTTGCAACAGCGTCAAAATATCGGTTAAGTACTCCATAAAACTAAACATGGCAAATAATTGTAAATATGTAAATTAACATGTCAATTTAGATGCATGCAGTATTACAACATGTTTCCTAAAAACTATTAACGCAGAAATGGCAATGTAATTTTATTTCGTAGGGCTAATTAGCCAAACGGTTGGACCCATATTGTGGTCTCATGGCACAAGTAAAAGATCGTGAGGTTTAAGTTAGAAAAATTAGTAATATGTAATAGATTTTTTAATAGTGCCATGCAGTCTATAAAACATTTATCGGCTTGCCTCTTATTACATAGCATTAGCTTCGACTAGTTTTCTTTTTCTCTCCAAGCCTATATTTTACAAATTGTAAGTACATCTCTATATATTGATCTCCGCCTCTACTCATGTGGTTCAACTGTATATCGCGTTGAAAACGTGAATGTAATAACGATTTAGTGCATTTCGTGCCTAGAAAATGAATTGATCGTAATATTAAATGATTGCAATTAGAAATTGTTGCAGAGAAATTGTAGATCTGTAGAGTACTTAGAAGTGTAGTATACATTACTGTGTCTATGGTTACGTTGGGGATTTGAGTATATTAAATTAACGATTCTAAATTCAAATATTTTTTTTAATTCTGTTTTTTTGTTTTGTATGGTATATATTAAATGTATAAATGGAATATGCTAGTCTCTGACTGGGTCGCATCTGAGGTAATTTTCTTGGTTGCCTGGACCCGCGTTTTTTTCATGCGATGCTGTTTCATGTGATCCGTGAAGCGACTGCCATCTGACTTTATTTACTATATTGACGATATCAAAATTTAATGTAACGTGGAATCATCAGTTCACATTTTACTTTATACTAGCTGACCCGCGCAATATTGTCTGCGTCACCCCGTTTTTGCAACGTTTTTCACTTCTGCTTCGCACCAGTTGGTTGTAGCATGATGTTGTATACATATAAACCTTCCTCTTTAATCACTCTATCTATTAAAATTAACATAATCAAAATCCGTTGCGCAGTTTTGAAGATTTAAGCATATATAGGGTCATAGGGACAGAGAAAGCGACTTTATTTTATTCTATGTAGTGATGGCTAGTAAGTACACAGGTACGAGCACGTGGTACTGCGGCATATGGCTCATTATTAAGCTTTCACGCTTCCTTCATACGTCCTTCACGCTGTGTGACCTACAAAGGCGAGGGGAGAAAACGGAAGTAAAGATGAATCCTACTAATATCATCGGTATCATAAATGTGGAAGTTCGTGATTTTTGGTTGTTTGGACATTTTTACATTTAGATATTTGGACATTTGGACTTTTGGACATTTGGACATTTGGACATTTGGACATTTGGACATTTGGACATTTGGACATTTGGACATTTGGACATTTTGTATATTTGGACATTTTGAATATTTGGATGATTGGTTGGAATGTTTCTAACGTTCTACTCTTTATTACATTTTGGTACAGGTATAGGTTTCGGTTTAGATTAACAGTCATTTTATCCCTGTAATAAATACCCATGGATTGCGGGAGTAGAACCAGAGTCAATGAATGAATGACCTACCTACCTAGAAGCTAAGTACTAAATTGACTCCACTGCGCAATAAAAGTGATTGGAAAAAAATCCAGTTATATATTTACGTTGTTTATGCAAATTTTGTAAATATTAAATTATGTATAAACCTACCGACTAAGTTTATAAAAACAAAATTCCTGTATAAATTAAGTTTAAACTATTTATTCATGCTGTTTATTAGAGAAACGGACGAACTATGGGTTTATAACCTTAGTTGTATCATAATTAACTTCTAATTATGATAATTCATAATTGGTTTTTGTTTCTCTATTTACTGAAAGTAAAATATTACTTAGATTTTTGAATTATGAGAGAAATAAAACTATTTAAATACTAACATTTTTTTCCTTATATTCATAATCTTGTACCTAAAAGAAGTCATGTTAGTTACACTATATTTTATAACTCAAAAACAGCTGTACCGATTTCGATGAAAATTGTCGGGGTAGCTTAGAACCAGAAGATACTTATGGTGCCTCCGTTAAATAGGATGTTCAACAGGATCAAAAATACATGTGAACCTTAAGATTTTTTTTTTAAATAATAGAAGCTGCAGCGTGCACCGAGAACCCAAATACAGGTGGAAATTTGAATAGAAGGTGCAACGGGTAAGGGATCTGAATTCCAAGAGGGTGGACAAATATATATCGGTACAATTTTTGCCAAGGCAATTAGTTTTTAATAAAATAAGGAGCTTATCTTGCGTGTTCCACCGAATTGCTTAATTGCGAGTGACCGCACATCAGAGGTCGCGAATTCGATTCTCACTCAGTGCAAATATTTGTTGTATACATGATGTCTATTCACATTGGCCCTGACTTTTACAAATAGGTATAATATGTAATGTACTATTGCAAAACAGAAATGTAGGTATAATACATGTTTATCTAAATTCAAGAACCCATATTCCAATTCCCAGAATGTTACGAAATATTTTTTCCGTTTACGCAGTCTTTACCCAGCATCTTGATAACAGAATCAAATAACATTAACACCTATTCTTACTCCTAACCTATTGTCATAAGTACTATATATTTAATCAGTAAACGGATACAATGCTGATCAGTAGACAAGTATATCTTCGCGCTAAAACACATGTGGAGTAGCACCATTGTCCGCCATTTGTGCAATGCGCAGGCGCTGGAAATGGAGCGAGACGCAGAAGCTGTGCGGTTGCGCCTCGATACACACACACACATACGATACGATGCAAAGAGTGAACACACACACATATGTTAAACATTTTTAAAATTGCATACTATATACTGGGGAACGGTGAGCACACATCTGGTAAATTCACAATGAAATTGATGTTTTTAGAGAAAAAATATCAATTTTTTTATAGTTTAAGTATAGGTTTATTTTTTAATAGATATTTTTATAACTGGTAGGATTAAACATTAATAACTTCGGTTTAAAGCAGTATATTGCAGTAGGATGAAACTGGAGTATGTTTTGAAAATAATCCAAAAAAAAGAATTATATAATTTTATAAATGTGAATGGAAAACTGACTAAATATGTCGTGGGGTCTTAAAAGTGGGTTGAAAACGGAACTTAATTTGGGTATTTCCATATTCAACCTACTTTTTGTCCTTTTCAAAGTCGTTCAATTTTCAAAAGTCAAAAGACAAATTTCATAAATCATTTGTTGTTTTTTTTATTCGGTAGTTTATGTCTACATATAATAATATGTCTGAATGATAGGACAACAACACTATATAAATGCATATAGGTCTGTACAGTATTGATGCGTATGTATGCGTGGGCGCATAGGTGTATCGTTTACAGATCTCGCCAAAGCATTTCTATTGTCTAGCAATTTTAGATAATTACAGTGTTCAAATAAATGTATGTATTTAGTTTTGGGAATGTATGTTTCCATGTCAGCGGGTTGGCACACTCCAGTTATTTATTAACGACTACACAACTACATATAATGTAACAGCTGATGCAGGTGTTTGAAGGAAAACTCTTGATTTGAAGGCTAGCAAACGCTCAGTAGAGTACATTCTTTATCGTAAGTACTAACAGTTTGAAGCTTTTGCCGATGCAGTGATGCGGTTTCATTTGCACCATTGGCCAGCACAATTATTGGTGCAAATGAAACAAATATGTACCGTTTGCACCACTGAAAAATATACAAGTTTTTCATCTGGATATTCTTATTAGCTATCATTTATCACGGGTAGGGCGGGCGTAGGGTTGGTGCAAATGAAACTAAAATGTTCCTAAAAATAGTGCATATTAGTTTCATTTACACCATTGATTGTTGCAAAAGGGAACCACACGAATGCACATGTATTGTTTGAAGTTATTTGTAGGACCTATCATAACATTTAAAAAATGGTATCTGTAAATTAAAATTAGCATAATTAAAAAATCGGGTAATGATAATAATGAATGATTCTCAATCCAAAAATGTTTTCTTAAACAGATTCAATTTCTGTCGTATGTTTACTCATTGCTTTTAGAACAGGATATATGACCGAAAATCTTGATATATACGCAGACAGAGCCGTAGACACCAACTAGCACTCTATAAAATATCTAAGCATACATAAATAATACACAAATAGGTTAAATGAAACAGAAAATGCGAAATATTACTTCCAGCAATTTGTGTAATGCTTCGTACGAACAGCGTGTGAAAATGCGATCGAGATCGAGTGCGTTGATGTGTCGCATGCGCGCACGCAGCGATCAAGTAACGGCGCGCATGTTGGAGATAAATCATGACATAGATTACATTCAACTGAGGAAATATTTGAGAGAATTCTGAAAATGAGAAATAACTGATAAAGCTCCTTGGCGGAGCGGTAGAGCGGGCGATTGCTACGTAAGACCCGCGGGTTCAGTTCGCGTTTAGTGTAATTATTTGTAAGCATGAATAATTATGTGTATTTGCATTGCTCTCATTTGTGCAAAGGCTCTGAGGATAATGATATAGAGCTTTATACCTACATCTCAATGTCACTGTCGATTTATTTTTTGACAAATTGATACCTTTTTTTTAAATTGCCTTTTGTTTGTTTCATTCCATTTAGATGGCAGAGAAGCACACAGCCCTTGACACGTAATGGCAATTGGCTACCATGGCCTATGGTTGTTTGCAAATCCAGTGGCGTCATAATCGTGGTTCCGAACCCTAAACTTCTTGAAGCGCTTCTGGAAAAACAGCCTCAGAAAGTTCATTTCACAGCTTGAGCGTGCGGTATGACATTCCTTTCATACCGCACAGTGCGCACCATTTCCCGTCGTAATGTGTGAGGATGAACTCCCCATCTGCGAAGGGTGCCATAATTATAGAAAGTAGACGTGTTTTAAAGAGTGAAAAACTCAATGTGACTCATTCTTCCGACCACCATTATTGCAATTATGAAATAAATGTACGTTTAGGCAAGAAGACTAAATTCTAGATGAGATATCTTAAGGCAATAGGTACACGAAACCACAAATTAAATAAAAATTGAGGCTAACGAGTCTTAATCTTGTGAATTACGTTTAGTTGATGGTGTTGCGGTTTTATTCATTTGCCTGTTAACTAAACGGATATTACACCAGCAAACGTGTCCATTTTCTACGTGAGACCATAATGATGGTATGAATTGTAGTTTTACACAATTAATTAGTTGATTTGTTATCACTACATAGTATAAAATAAAGTCGCATTCTCTGTCCCTATGTCCCTTTGTATGCTTAAATCTTTAAAACTGGTGGTGGTGGTGGTCGGATTTTGATGCGGTTTGTTTTTATAGATAGAATGGTTAAAGAGGAAGGTTCATACGTATAACATCATGCTACGACCAACAGGTGCGGAGCAGGAATGAAAAAGGTTGCAAAAACGGGCTAACGCAGAAGAAAGAATATTCCATCAAGAACCAAGCGTTTCGGTGAGTCTTTTCTCTGCCGCACCATTAAGTCCTGGAATTCCTTGCCGGCGCACGTGTTTCCTTATTCCTACAGTCCCGGGTCCTTTAAGCGGGGCGTGAAAAAGCATTTGATGAGGCCGTCAAGCTGAGCGCTACCATTGTAGCACTGAACGTGTTTGCAATGGTGACCCTCTTTCATGAGACTTTGCCTTCAGCTTAACATCAGGCGAGGTGAAGTCAAATTGATGTGCCATAAACAAAAAAAAAAAAAAAAAAAAAAAAAGAAGTTGCGCGAGTCAGTTAGTCAATTTATAAAACGGTGATAGCTTTTGCCCACGATCAGCAGTCTTTTAGCCAAGTGTAGGCCTTGGGCGTGGAAGAAGTGATCAAGATCAAAAGTCGAACCCACTGGTTCTCCAATAATATAATATTATTACTGGTACTATTAGCTCATACGTTACTCAATATATTAATATGAACTTGTTTCCTAACTTAATTATAAGTTCTATAAAATGGTATAGGTATGTTTCAATTTGAAACGTTTTCGGTGACAGTTTGAATTGGGTCAGTGAAATGTTTGGATTTAGAGGTTAGTGTTCACCACAAGTGTAACGACGTGACCACAAGCACACCGCAAAATAAAATACAAGATTTATATTGTACGATTATAGTCCGAGAGACGATGGCGGATTTGTGTATCAAATAAATATATTTTGAAATATGTAAAGAGATCTTATAACGGGCTCCTTTGCATTTTGTTTGGTGTTTTTTACTTACACTAATCCTGGCGTTTACTTTGTTTTCTAGGAATCACACGCTAACTGTAACATCGGGATCAGTAAAATATAATAAAGTAATAGTATACTTAGTTATATCAAATAAATTGAGATAGAAGTTAATTAAAATAGTTATTATGTAACATTCGCGTTAATTAATGACAAATTAATTTAGCTTAATTTTTTTTTTTTTTTTTTTTTTTTATCTATGGCACGTCAATTTGACTTCACCTCGCCTGATGTTAAGCTGAAGGCAAAGTCCCATGAAAGAGGGTCACCATTGCAAACACGTTCAGTGCTACAATGGTGGCGCTCAGCTTGACGGCCTCATCAGATGCTTTTTCACGCCCCGCTTAAAGGACCCGGGACTGTAGGAAGAAGGAAACACGTGCGCCGGCAAGGAATTCCAGGACTTAATTATAAAATTACTTAATTATGAAAAAAAGGAAAAATTATGAAAGTGTATGTAATATTTGTCATGTTACAGTTGAAAATGGCTTGGGTCCGATGATCGCTGGCTATAGCATGTATTGGACCTCGGAAACCAAGGTAAGAACCTTGAGTGCAATTGAGACTAACAATTAGAGAGAGATTCCTATAAAAATAATAAATCTGTACAAGGGATTCACCCTATGTAAAAGAAATGCAAATTATCTAAAATCTTTTCCCATTTCTCGTCCTTAAAAATCTTTTCCAATTTCTCATCGCTTTTATGCCATCAACTCCTAAACTAGAACATTTAAATCTCAACAAATAAATGCAAAGTCGCATCGTTCGTCGACCCATTCCCTTCAGTACTCGTATTAGTGATGGTCAGTGAGTTCTGACCATTAAAACGGCATATCTGTCGTCGACGGAAGCCGGCGCTTCCCGCCATTACCAATGACACGCTCAATTGAGCGCCATCTACCGGCCGAAGTGCGGAGTTGCAGCCCGCGGAAAATTGTGACGTCATCACTACATAGTATAAAACAAGATCGCGTTCTCTTTTCTTATATCTCTATCTTCTTATGTCCCTTTATATGCTTAAATCTTTAAAAGTACACAACGAATTTCGATGCGGGTTTTTTTAATAGATAGAGTGATTGAAGAGGCAGGTTTATATGTATAAAGATCATGCTACAACCAACTCGTTCGGAGCAGAAGTGAAAAATGTTGCGAAAACGGGGTGACGCAGACTAAGTTGCGCGGGTCACACGGAGTACGCATCAAAACTCTGAAGATGTTATTGAGAATTTAAGTGTTTTTATTATTAATTTATATTATATATTTTATTAAGTAATTAAGTAATTTTATAATTAAGTCCTGGAATTCCTTGCCGGCGCACGTGTTTCCTTCTTCCTACAGTCCCGGGTCCTTTAAGCGGGGCGTGAAAAAGCATCTGATGAGGCCGTCAAGCTGAGCGCCACCATTGTAGCATATAGTATATATTTTTATTATCATTTTAACTATTTAAGTATTTTTGTGGAGCCTGCAATGATATGGAACTCAATTTTTTGTATTCAATTATATTGTCTAATTATAAATAGGTTATAGATAACCAAATTTTATTCTTGTCATCTTATTTCAGAATTTTCTTTTTATTTGTAGAATAGGAGTTGTGGCGTACGTAGTAACTATTATTATTCTGTGGTCGTACGGAGAATTGTGACGTCATATCCAAAGAGAAGTTCTGATGAGGTTATAAACTTTTTACTGTTTTCTTTTCGCATTAGTGTATTAATAAATTAGTTTTTGACCTTACTCAGGTTAAGCGGTTAGCATAATTTTCTTTTTCGTGCACGCTAATCTTTATCTTAACTTGTTTCCAGCTGCATATGAGGGATTCAGCTCGGAGTTCAAGGTTCTTATTAGATTTACTTCTGGTTGTATATATGTAACGAAAGTTCGCACATTTTTTGTATCAGTAGATACCTATATTTAAAATGCAATGCACGCGACTTGTACTTGTATCTATTTATTAAGCACGTACTCACAAGTTACGCACGTGACACTTAAGTGTTAAGGCCATGTTTATTTATATTACTTTTGAGGTTATCTAGTAAAAAATGCAGCGTTAGTCAGTAGGTTAAGGTCTTGAACTTGCGAATAAGTGGTTGCAGGTTCGAATTTCGTATTAGAATAGAATAGAATAGAATAATTTTTATTTGAGATTTTTCAAATCCATAAAGTGTTAGTAGTACAATTATAATCTTAATCTAGTGTTAGTATCTTAGCAATAGCTACAGTGAATAAAATGTAGGCCCCGGTGCGGCTTTCAGAGGTACAGATGGTGGTATACAGGGGCATGTAACTGAAGTCAACGGCTTGGTAGTGGGGTAGTCCCACCGATCAGCCAGCGCACTCAAGATGACGTTAGTGCTGTATTAACTTTTTTAACCAAGTTTAACTGTTTTAGTATTGATTTTACTAAAAATCTATTCAAATATATTAAGTAAAACGTGATAACACAGTCTGAATTAATATCGGTTCTTATCACCGACGAAATCCGTTCATAATTCCGTTTCATAATAATAGAAAGGTCATTGTAATTAAAAAAGGTTGGTTAGAATAACAATGTGTTATTATTTATTATTTTTAAACTTAGCTCAGGAAGGAAGCTCAGATAGTAGCCATCATTTTTTTTGTTAAAAAGATAAACTTGAAGTGTTATAGGAAGACCGGTGAAATAAATTAATAAAAGTACATTTTTTATTTTCTAATTAAATAACGCTAATATGAATAATTATTCAATAAAATCATAACGAGGAAAATTAACAAACAGTATTAATCCGCTTTTTATAAACACTAATATAGTACGTCGACAAGGGCATGGTCCATTTTTTTTTATATCAGTTAGGTGGCAGACAAGCACAAGGCGAACCTGATGGGAAGCGGTCACCGTGGCCTATGGACGTTTGCAACACCAGAGGCGTCACACACGTGCTGCCTACCCTGTAGAATTCCTGTATAGATAGATAGAATATAGAATACCCTGTAGACCACTTGATGGAAAGCGGTTACCATGGTTTAAGGCGAGGTGAAGTCAAATTGACAAATTTTGGGCACGTAAAAAAATTGGTTCGGGATCTAGTGTGCCTATTCCCCCTCCCCCCTTTCCCCTGACAGACCCCGGTCGTCAATTTTGTAGAGGACAGGATATGGACAATGTACATGCCTAGCTACCTATATGATCTTAAATCTCTATTTGGCCATCGGAAGTCTCACACACCCCAGGAATTCAAATAGAGGTGATTGGTATGGACACAGACAAACGACAAAAAATTGCATATCATACGTGCGCCATCATGTACAGTCAACAAAAGGGATAGAGTACCACATTTACATACAACTTTATATGAAAAAGAGGTACCATATCTTTTTGGTCGACTGTACAGTGGGTTTCAAAAGTTCCTGGACACCTTAAGATCTATAATCCAGCATAAATCCTATAATGGCAGCCCATGTGTAATTTAAGCAAAGCAACATATTGTAACGGGAAGCGGGTTTCGGGATTGGAAGTAAACAACCTCGAGCGATTTTTACACTTTATTCAAGCCACCAACTCACAACAGTCTTTAGCGTATACACAGTCTATTGTCCGAGGCACTCGTACACACTTAGAGGACTGTACTGCAACGCACTGTCTTTACACACAGTCTCTAGAACGTCCACGTTCACTGAGCGTTTTTAGTTCACAGCACATGCAGTATTGCACATGCACCACTAGCACTTTCACTTGTACTTTTCACTTTACTTCTTCTTCTTGTTTCCACTTCAACCACTGAGACTGAACTGCCCTTTTGGCGCTCCTGGTGCTGTTTATATACCATGCAGAATCTTCTGGAAATCCTAATTTCGCTAGTCTTTTCGTTCGTCATTACGATCGTAATTTCGATTCTCTTTATTTACAATTATTCTAGTTGAAATTGTCAAACGCTTCAATCATTGACGGCTTACGTCATGAGTGGTGACATTCGTAACACTGCCCCCTCCTAAGACATGCTCGTCCCGAGCATCGTTAGAACCGTAGTAACGAGCCAGTCTGTCGACGTGAACCACTTTAGCGGAGCTTCTTGGCGTCTTTTGGATTCTATAAGTGACATCATTTATTCTTGTTATCACTTTGTAAGGTCCTTCCCAACTTGGCTGAAGTTTCGGTGATAATCCTTGCTTCCGTACCGGGTTATGAAGCCATACTGACGACCCTTCCTCAAAACACCTTAAATTGGCACTTCTGTCATAACGTGTTTTCATTCGTTCACTGGCTTGTAAATTTGCTTCTCTCATATATCTGTGAACTTTATCCATTTTTCTCCTTAACTCATCAGCGTAATCTGTTATTGAGTTAGGTGAATCAGGAGGGCACCCCGTGAGGAGTTCTGCCGGTAGCCGAAGTTCTCTGCCAAAATTTGCATGAGCTGGAGTTATACAAGTGCTTTCGTGAACCGCTGTACGATACGACAACAGAAATAGTGGAAGATACTCGTCCCAATTCCTCTGATGCGAATCGACTATCTTCGCCAAATGCTGCTCCAAAGTTCTATTAAAGCGTTCCACCATACCATCTGACTGCGGCCGATAAGGTGTCGTCCGCGTCTTATGAATTTTCAACATTTTGCAAACTTCTTGAAATACTTGCGATTCAAAGTTTCGTCCTTGATCACTGTGAATTTCAAGGGGTAATCCGAATCGACAAAAGACCTCATTCACCAGTATAGTCGCAACCGTAAGAGCTTCTTGATTCGGTATTGCGAACACCTCCGGCCACTTAGTGAAGTAATCCATCACTACCAATATGTAACGATTGCCATTCATTGATATAGGAAAAGGTCCGGCTATGTCTAAAGCTATCCTTTCCCAGGGAGCTCCGACATTATACAATTGCATCCTAGCTCGACTTCGTGTTTGTGGACCTTTAACAGATGAACATGGTACACATTTTCTACACCAATCTTGGACGTCTTCCTTACAGTGTAACCAATAAAAATGTTCTCGTATTTTTAATAAAGTTTTTCTAACTCCAAGATGTCCACCTGACACTCCATCATGAAAAGCTCTAAGTATTTCCGTCACTTTTGCTTTTGGTACAATAATTTGTATATGTGTACCATTTCCAGACACACTCTCCCATTTTCGGCATAGTAAGCCATCATGAAGTATCAAGCTATTCCATAAAGCCCAATAACTTTTAGTTGCAGAGCTCAAACCAGCAACTTCATTCCAAGCTGGACGAGGAGAGGAACTCGTTAACCATTCCAGAATCGGCTTTAAGTCGTTATCTTCCGCTTGTGAATTTCGCATGGCGTCATTATCCCAGCTTTCATTAAGAGAATCTGTTCTTATGACTCGTATAATTGTGTCTTCTTTTCCCTCTTGTCTTTCACAATGTTTACAGTCATCGGCACAAGGTCGGCGAGACAAAGCATCAGCATTTTTATGTGAGCCACCACTTCGATGTTCTATTTCGAAGTCGAACTCTTGTAATTGCTCGATCCACCGTGCGACTTGACCTTCTGGATTTTTGAACTGTAGAAGCCACCTCAACGCCGAATGGTCCGTCCTAATAAGAAATTTGCGTCCTAGTAGGTATTTCTTGAAATGTTGTAACGTTTTTACTACGGCCAGAAGCTCCCTCCGCGTTACACAATAGTTTCGTTCAGGTTTTGATAGCGTTTTACTGAAGTAAGCTATAACAACCTCTTGATTTTCCTTCCTCTGTGACAGTGTTCCACCGATGCCTAGGTTACTGGCGTCCGTATCTACAACAAACTCGTTTCTTCCGTCAGGGTAACCCAATATAGGTGCTTCACAAAGGCGTTCCTTAAGTTTTTCAAAAGCTTTCTCACATTCTTGATCCCAAACGAAAGTTCGCTTCTCTTCTGTTAGTCTGTGTAGTGGCTTCGCGATATCGGAAAAGTTCTTCACAAAACGACGATAATAAGAGCAGAGCCCCATAAAGGCTCGCACCTGTGTTTTGTCCTTCGGCGCCGGCCACTCTTTTACGGCAGAGACTTTGGCGGGGTCTGTTTCTACTCCATTTTCAGAGATGACGTGTCCCAAATAATTGACCTGCCTCTTGAAAAAGCTGCATTTTTTTAAATTCAGTTTTAAGCCTGCTCCCTTAATTTTGCTGAGCACGCTTTCCAACTTCTTAAGATGATCATCGAAATCTCGCCCCACTATGATAACATCATCAAGATACACCAGACATGCTTCTCCTATTAATCCCGCAAGGACTCGCTCCATCAGCCTTTCGAAGGTCGCAGGTGCGTTGCATAAACCAAAGGCCATAACCTTGAACTGCCAGAGTCCTTTCCCAGTAGAGAATGCAGTCTTCTCTTTATCCTTGGAATCCATTTCCACCTGCCAGTATCCACTTTTCAGGTCCAATGTAGAAAACCATTTCATTCCACTCAGGGTGTCTAGTGTGTCGTCTATTCTCGGTAACGGATAACAGTCCTTCTTCGTAATGTCATTCAGTCGGCGATAATCGATGCAAAACCTGGTTGTACCGTCCTTTTTCTTAACTAAGACAACTGGAGAGCACCAAGGGCTAGAAGAAGGTTCTATTACTCCATTTTCTTCCATTTCTTTTATCAGACCTTGAACTTCTTCTTCTTTGGCAAACGGTATTCGTCGAGGGCGTTGGCGGATTGGTTGTGCATCTCCAGTATTTATTTGGTGTTTTACTAACCCAGTCTTTCCGATGTCTTTGTCACCCTCAGAGAAAATGTCACTGAAATGTCTCAACAAATTCTTTGCCTTGACTAACTCTATAGCACTCATATCTTCCTTACAGTCGACAAAGATTTTACCGACATCTATTTTTCCTTCAGAGACCTTCGTCTTCTCTTGGCAACTTCTTAACCACTCTATTTCTTCACCTACTCCAATAAGGGTACCTCTTTTTAAGATCTGCGTATCACTGCTCAAATTAAGCACTGGTACCAACATGTTTTTAGACATCCCGACTACCGTTCTAGCTGGTATCCATGAGTTATCTCCTTCTATCTTTTCAATAACTAAACAACGTCGGCAACTTTTTCGTGGCTCTTTATTCATTGTAACTGGTACAAGTGACTGAGTTCTTGGTGGTAGTTCGGTATCTCGAAGGCAGTAGATTTTACCTCCAACACCTCCCTTTATAGGCACCTCTGTTGTTCCACATTTAATGACTCCGTTTACGATATCAATTTTGCACTGATGATTTTTCATAAAGTCCAAACCGATTATGCAGTCATCTACTATATCAGCTACTACAACTTCTTGCCAAAAGAGTTTATCGCCCATCTTAATTGCCACTACCCGTTCTCCTTTAACAGGTATACGTTGTCCGGTAGCTGTAGTTAAATGTATAGTTTCTGTCTGGTTCTTTATCTTTCCACAGTCCTTCAAAATCCGTAACCCAACTACCGTACGCGATGCTCCAGTATCCAAAGTTAATTGACATGCAATTCCGTTTATTCTTCCACTGACAGTTAGACTATTTCCATCCGTGCTTTGATAAATCTTGACTTTTGGGGCTTCACGACTACCGGCCAACGTCCACCCCTTAAACTTGGCCGGAATTAGTTTTCCGCCGTCTCCGATGCTTGTATTCCTGCGTCGGTCCTCAACGTCGTACGGTTCGGGCAAGCATTCCTGAGATGACCTCTTTCCCCACATTGATAACAGCGGGGAGCGAAGTTCCTTCGTCCATTTTCTTGCTCGGATGTCACTACTCTTCGCAGGCGTCCACTCCCAGTTTCACCACGGACGGCTTCTACTTCAAGTGCGTGTGCCACAGCTTCTTTGACTTCCGGATGATGGGCCAAACGTACTGCGGCTCTTACTTCCTTATCACGTATTCCATCGACGAAGGTTTGTAGCAGCATCCTCTCAATGAACGTCGCAGGAGAGGACTGATATGCCTTCCTCACAAGCTTCTCTACTTCTAAAGCCCATTGTTGCAATGTCTCTGTAGGCTTTTGTACCCTGTCCCGAAGCTGTGCTCGGAATACATGCTCCAGGTGTGCATCGCCGTACCTTGACTCTAAGGCATCAAGGAGCTCTTGATAAGAAGCCTCAGTCTCTATGGCCTCTAACACTGTTGCTGCTTGGTCTCTCAGGGCTAAGGTGAGTCCAGTCCTCGCTTGTTCTTCATTCCAGCCGTTTAACTGTACTACAGCTTGAAACTGTCGCTTATATGCATTCCAGGACGATGTTCCGTCGTATGGAGGCACCTTGAAGCTTCCTCCCGAAGAGACTACGGCAACCGGTGCAGTTGTACCTGAAGCCTTGATTTTACGTAGATCGCCCTCAACTGTTGAGATGCGCGCTTGATGGTCCGCTATTATGCTTTCATGGCTTTCTACCGTTTTCTGCACCTCCTCCACTTTCTTAATAGTCTCCGTGACTACTGAGAGTACTCGGTCTCCCATCGCTTGTAGTTGCTCCTCCTGGCGGCGCGCTTGTTCCTCCTGGCGGCGTGCTTGCTCCTCCTGTATGGCGCGCAGTTGTTCCTCCTGGCGGCGCGCTTGCTCTTCCTGCATAGCGCGCAGTTGCTCCTCCTGGCGGCGCGCCTGCTCCTCTTGACGGTGCGCTTGCTCCTCCTGGCGGCGCGCTTGTTCCTCTTGCATTGCGCGCAGTTGTTGGAAGAGTGCACTTATGTCCATCGGCGAAGGTGCACTTAGAGGTTCCTGAGTAGCTGAACCATGTGCGGGGACAGCAGAGGGTCCTTCGCCAGCATCACGCCGATCACTAGGGCCTTCGACATGTGAGACCGCTGGGTCGGGTTCACCTTGTTCCCGTCCCGTAGTTCTGGACCGTGTGTTGGGTCGCTCTGGATGGTCTCTTGGTGTGAACGGCATCGTTTCTTCCAATCCCACTTCTGACACCAATGTAACGGGAAGCGGGTTTCGGGATTGGAAGTAAACAACCTCGAGCGATTTTTACACTTTATTCAAGCCACCAACTCACAACAGTCTTTAGCGTATACACAGTCTATTGTCCGAGGCACTCGTACACACTTAGAGGACTGTACTGCAACGCACTGTCTTTACACACAGTCTCTAGAACGTCCACGTTCACTGAGCGTTTTTAGTTCACAGCACATGCAGTATTGCACATGCACCACTAGCACTTTCACTTGTACTTTTCACTTTACTTCTTCTTCTTGTTTCCACTTCAACCACTGAGACTGAACTGCCCTTTTGGCGCTCCTGGTGCTGTTTATATACCATGCAGAATCTTCTGGAAATCCTAATTTCGCTAGTCTTTTCGTTCGTCATTACGATCGTAATTTCGATTCTCTTTATTTACAATTATTCTAGTTGAAATTGTCAAACGCTTCAATCATTGACGGCTTACGTCATGAGTGGTGACATTCGTAACAATATATAGCGTTTAATAAAATAAACTATCGATGTTTTGTTTCTTTATAAGAAAATAAGTAAACTCAAGCAAGTAGTATCCTTTTTTTTTTATTTAACGTGCGAAAAATCTCCACCGATACCGCCCCCGCCGGAGCCGGTTAGGGAGGTTATGTCAAACTCGAACCGACCAAAACGCACGCCGTCTTTAGGTCTTTAGTTGCCGGAGGTGAGATAGTAGACAATATATCCCTCGCACCCCGACAGACCCGGGGCCCTCTCTTTTGAGATGACCCCCTTCGGGTGTAGGGACCACGGAGTCCCCGTCTAGCCCCCGGGTATGGAGAGGCGCATTATTGCGCTGCCGCCGTCACGGCCTGCTTCGGCTAGTGTTAAACTTAATCACATTAATAAGTAGATCTATTATCCAGTAGCTTCTAAGACTAGCAGTTGTGTAGTGATATCATTTTATACAATGTTCTCTTTTTTTCAAATTGTCCACCAACTTTTGTTGCCCACTGTACATTAGTCTGTATAACTATATTGGCATAGATTGAGTATGTTGCAGAATCCGGGTGAGATTGTTTAATGATATGAAAGCTGCTCTTGTTTTGTCGTCTTTAAGGTAATCATAATTTCTATCGTGTTAGGAATAATGATTAGGTACCTAGTTGTTTGTTAAATAGACATGTGTTAGTGAAATGTGGGTGATAATTCACCTGTATCTACCTCTGAGGAATAAGCATATGTACCTATGTAGGTGACGTCCCCGGGTCTGCCGTAGTGCGAGAGATATGTCTTGCATAATCTCACCTCCAGCAATCAAGGACCCATAAACGGCGTGCGTTTTAGTCGTTGAGTCCGACATAATCACCTCCACCGGTTTTGGCGGAGGTGGTATCCGTGGGGATGTTGCGCACGGTAAAAAAGGTCCAAAGTAATCTTAATTTAACTAGCTTGTGTTATGACTTCTACAGACCGCTTGACGTACTATTTTCTGACTTATTTTCACTTAACTGCTCAATCGGTGTTCCTTTAAAAACTATATTTAAAACTTTACTTACAATCCTCAAACTCGAGCGTTACACCTCCAAACAGAGAACCTGGAAAAAAAATAAAAAATATGTTAAAAACATCATAAACTCACAAAATGGGCAATAACATAAACATAACTAATTTACTTTATGTTCACATCTTGACAAACGGGCTCGCCGGGTGCGCGGGAGCATCAAATATCTGATGACTGATAATAACTCGATATCAATTGTTATTACTATATAATTGTAACTTCGATCTATACTATTATCATTCTCTGAACCTTTTCCCAACTCAGTTGGGGTCTGCTTTCCAGTCTAACTGAGATGCGGCTGAACTTCGATATTTTACGTGCAGCGACTGTCATCTGACCTCCACAACTAATGGTTCAACGACCAAATGGCGATATCGAAGTTCCAAGTTAGACTGGTTGGACCTTTGAGGGCTCCAACTACCCGTAACGACTGCCACAGATGTTTGTATGGCAACCGGGACCGACAGCTTAACGTGCTGTCCGAGGCGATGTATACCTACTATTTATTATATTTAATAGTATAAAGTTTTTGTTGGTCCGCAATGGATGCCAAAACCGAAAGGATTTCGTTGCGATTTTTTTTTGTTTGAAGGAATTTGGTCCAGGTAGAACCAGAGTTATGATTAGTAATATAGAATTTGAGTTGCACAGAGCGCTTAGGTCGCGATAACTGACAGTCACGCGGGCAGAGCCGCGGACATAGGCTAATATAAAATACAATTTGTAGATTACAATTTAGAAGCTTTTTTTTATTGATGGCACGTCAATTTGACTTCACCTCGCCTGATGTTAAGCTGAAGGCAAAGTCTCATGAAAGAGGTTTACCATTGCAAACACGTTCAGTGTTACAATGGTGGCGCTCAGCTTTATAAGCCATAGGACAAGGTTTGATCGTTTAGATGACATTTTATGATGTATTCGCAAATGTCACACATGATTATAAATATGAATACACAGTATCAGTAAAAAGTGGTTTTATTTCAACAGTAAGTAGATTTTATCGCTATATTATGACATACAAAATGCACATTACTGTCGGAAATGGGACAGCATTCCTAACCCCATTACTCTCAGCCTGGTAGTAACTAGTTTTTGTCCATCACAAATATATATTATTTCTCTATGAACGCCGGCAAAGGTACCATCAAAGTACAAAGCCGTTTGACCACTTCATGGAAATTACCTCTATAAGATTTGATGGGATTGTTTACAGTTTAGATTTATAAGTGGATTATGGTCATAACTCTAGGGTTCAAGGTCTAGGGCGTTTTAGGGAGGTTCACCATTTGGTTTACGAGAAAGTTTTTTATGTTGGAATATAACAACATAATATTTAGAACATCAAGAAAATATATTGGGGGAATCAACCCAATAATCACCCACGGTTTATCAATCGCAACGATTGTCCCTGTGGCGTGGTGGTAGTGGAAGCGCGGGTTCGATCCCCACTCAGTGCAAATATTTGTATGCAAGACTATTTGTACTTGTCTAGTCGTGCTTCGGAGAGAGCCGGTCCGGCAATCGTTACAGGTAGTTGGAGCCCGCAAAAGTACGACTAGCCTAACTACAGAATTTCGATATCGCCAATTTGGTTGTGGAGGTCCTATGGCAGTCGCTTCACATTCTTGTACCTAGGTATTACGGAACGCTTCGATTCCGATTCGGTACCATTTGTACAGAATGGGAATCGAACTTAACGAAAATGTCACAGAGTCTAGTAGTTTAATAAGATTTCACTAGGCTTATTTTATTTTTAAACAATAATAATTGACACTAATTACCTAACTCTATGATCCACTATATAAAAAAGTCAAATCTTTTTATAGTTTAATTTAGTTGCATAATATTGACTGTAAATAAATTCTATAGGTTAATTTTAACCTCACCTCATGTAACATTTAGTACAAAACACATTAATTTATTTTTTCCAATATGTTTTTACACAAGACGTATCAATAGATGCTTTCACTAACTATAAAGCGGGCCATTCACAATCCGATGCATTTGTTACGCAATGTCAATGATACTGTCGGAATTTGACACATAAATGACTAAACAATTTTAGTTTCGCATATTATGGACTATCCGACCCGCGCAACTTCGTCTGCGTCACCCCGTTTTTGCAACATTTTTCACTTCTCTTCCGCACCACTTGGTTGTAGCATGATATTTATAACATATAAAACTTCCTTTTCAATTGCTCTATCAATTAAAAAATCCGCATCAAAATCCATTGCGTAGTTTAAAAGATTTAAGCATACAAAGGGACTTAAGGACATAGGGATATAGGGACAGAGAACGCGACTTTGTTTTATACCATGTAGTGATATGATATATCATGTAATATACAGTAAACTCCAAAAGTTACTGGACAATTTGAAACTAAAATTGTATGAAGTAATGCCACTACACCACTATAAGTCTAAGAAGCTACTGGATAATAGATCTACTTATTAATGTAATTAAGTTTAGGATACTACTTTTATGAGTTTACTTGTTACCATGTGAAGAAATTTTATGATTATAAATGATTATTAACGATATCTCTGTTACTTTTGGTTAACTTAGGTTGTCAAATTACTATAAATCTTAAGGTGTTCGGATAGGTACTCAGTGAACATTGTGATTTGAGTGTTATTCAATCCGATGATTATAATGTTTTATTTGAATAACATTTTTAAGCACTTAGGTGGCAGACAAGCACACGGCCCACCTAATGGAATGTGGTCACCGTGACCTATGGACGTTTGCAACACCAGGCGGCCAGGGGAAATTATTTGGAAATTGAAATATAATATGCGGCGACACCTAAAGGTTTTAATATTTTATACTGGGATAAATACCAATATCCGTCAGTAACACGCAACTCGGAAGCAGAACCCTGGACCTAACGATTGCACGCAAACACGAGCGAAAGTTTATGAGCCGTAACGAACTAGGAAGTCGGAGTAAAAAATATAGGTACCCAAATATAAAAAACATTTTATATATAAAAAGTTAACGTTTCTCGGTCAAATATCTGCTAGATTCTAATATTAGAAGTTTGAAATAATAGGTATATCATCATCATCATCATCCTAGCGTTCCCGGTACCCATTCGAGGCATTAATATCTGAATATACTCATAACTAGCTTCTAGCTCCTATACAGGTAGGACATGACGGTATCGCACGTCTTAAATGAGTCCGACTAGAGAAGTACCTACCTCCGCCCTACGGAATACCGCGGTTAATAATAACCTTGTGTTGTGTTTCCAGCGGTGATTAGGGTAGCCAGAGCTCACTGGAGAGACCGAGAACTTAAGTTGACACTGCTATGTGATGTTATGAAACCCTGCTTTGTCTTCTGCACAGACATCACACAAAACTCTCTGAACCTTTAACTCATTCCCTCCTTTCCTTCTCCCCTGGTGTTACAAAAGTCCGAAGGTCACGGTAACCACTATCCATAAAATGGGCCGTGTGCTTGTCTATCAAGACTTTTTAAATCACTTTGAACCATGAACCAGAAGAAAGAATTCAAAAATGTAATAACGACATAATAAATAAAATATCGGAAGCTGGTCACACTATGTTACACAGTTACACTATGCAATAACCGAACCAATAAGTCGAAAACATAAACCTTCCCCTGGTTGTCAGGTAAAAATGTAACGCATCTAATATTATATTTGATCTGGTAATAAAATCGCACATTGAATAGTATTCGGTAATACATACTCGAATATCGACTTGAGGTCAAACTATCTCAGTATCTCATAGCAGTTGTTATTACGTAATAGGTACTGGTCACTCGTGTGAAATGCTTTGTTTTCGTTTAATCTGATCAGCAGTGAAAGTTATAAGATATTAGAGAAATTAATAATTTCTGACTAGATCAGCATTTAGAGCCTCCATAATGCCATACCAATTCTTCTTGTAGATGTCGTAAGGCGACTAAGGAGTCTTCTCAGACCGGGGTGATCCATTAGCTTACCCATAATATACCCATTTTTTAGTTTTGACGTTTTATAAGTGCTTTTTAATGGATAAATGATGAAAAAATACATAGCATACAGCTGTGGCAGAGCCTCGTTCATTAGTTATGAGGCTTACCAGCTAACAGGTGAGGACGGAGGAGGAGACTTGGTCCTACTAGAACATAGTTTAATCCGATACCCCCAATGTACACATTGTATATACAATTATTTATGTGTACATATTATGCTTTCTACATACATACATGCTCACGCCCCTAATCCCCGAAGAGGTGTATTAAACACTCTCATTTCGCCAACTATGATTTTCGGTTCCATGTTATAGAGGGCGAGCCTATTGCCGCCAATCGGGCACTTTGAACATAAAATGGGTATGCCGAAAATAAATTCCTAACCGAAAATATATCAGCTGAATCAATTTGAAAAACAATTTTGACCCAATTCCTTGCTGTGCGGAGTAAATCGCAAGGAACTTAATTACGTGCTTACGTGCTTCTCTTTACTGTAATTTAACTTTGGTGTAGCTAACGAATTATCTATCTATCTATCTACACAAAGGTATAAATACTGCAGTGACTTGCATAGACTCTTTCATTAGAGTATAAGCTCCTACTAAAAGTTATGAGTAAAAATATGGTTATGGGATAAGTGTTATCTCATAAAATTAATAGTGCAAGTGACGTAAATATGACACAAAACCTAAGTGTGAGAAAGCGACAGAGTGAACAGACTGAACCGTAAAACGTTAAAACGTTTTTTTTATAAACCTATCAACCTGTCAGAAATATCTGTTACAAAAAGCTCATATTTTAATTTGTTTTAAATTCGATAACGCGGTGATGTGAAAACTGTTGCTCTATTAACGCTAGTAATAATATCTTTATGGTTTATCTGATGTGGGGTAGTGTATGCAGCATCTTTGACTCTATGGACCGATAGTAATCATTCTCATTCTCTGAACCTTTTTCCCAACTCAGTTGGAGTCAGCTTTCCATTCTAACTGTGATGCGGCTGAACTTCGATATTTTCCGTGATTCGACTGCCATCTGACCTCCACAACCAATGGTCCTATGACCAATGACGATATCGAAGTGGACTGTGTGGATGGACCGATGGTTAATACTAATGAATAAAAGAAAGGTATTACAGATTTACAGCATCAATTTACATGCACGATCTCTCTGCTTTCACCGTTTTATTTACTGTCAACATACATACATACATACACTGCAGAGTATTAGCGAGGTTTCTAATAGTTCTCGACAGACGATGACAGCTGTCTATAAACGATAGAGTAATGTGCTAAACTAATGCACTATTACAGGCTTATTACTTTGCTAATATAGAAAATACTGTGGCTATGAAAATTAACGATATTTTTGTCGACTTTTACATCGCATTATGTCTATTAGGAAAGCTGAAATATCTTTTGTTTCTTATAACTTTTATATGCTAAATATTTCATCGATGGCGTGTTTCAGAGACTTGGAATGGGACTGTAAGTCGACCTTATTCTTTCCTCTACTCATTTTATACAAGTTAGAGCAGGAAAGATATAGCTTACGTTGTATTACATCCGAAATACGCGATGAAGGAACGCCGCGCAGCACTTCTAGAGCTTACAGACAGCGGTGACACCCGCTCTAGGAGTGCGATCCTCACCACTACATTTACGCATTTGTTACATTTTACATTTGTCTTACAAATAAAATAAAATAAATATTATCCGTGCAGTGACGGGAAAAGAATATTACCCCTTCTCACGATGGTATCGTAAGTCGACTAACGGAAATATACACAGACGATATCATCGCGAAAAAGGAAAACTCGCAATAAAATCCTGTACCAACCCGGCCAGCGTGGATGCCAACATCTCCCAACATTGGGAGTGGACTATGACCAGTGGGCTACGAAAGGCTAATTGATTAATTAACAACATTCTTCACAGAGCGCTATATCCAAAGTAATATAAGCACAGCTTAATTAACTTTTACTGTAGGGTCTAGAATGCAAATAAACATACTAAAGTCAATCAAACGCTCTACAGTTAGATAGCTTGTTAAAAGTAAAACAAACATACTAATAACTAAATTTCACTTTTAACTCCACAACAAAATCATTGTATAACAAATAACAATAGTCACTACTGAACATCTCTTAAGTATGACAATTAACGCAGTACGGTATAATTGAGTTGTACGCATTCGGTCTATGATGCAACAATAACATGGAAAAGACTTCACCTTCTTATAAATTATATAATAGCCCACGGCTCCGCCCTCTTGGATGACAATTAACGCCACTCTTGACTATATTTCGGATTCTACTCAATCAATTGCAATCAAACTTGACTGGTAGTCTCATCATGACATCTTAGTGTCGTAGTGTGGAACCTCTCTACCTCAGGACGGAGTTGGCCTCATTGTGTGTGTTTTACCACCTGTACAAGGGTTTGTGTTCAGAAGAATTGTTTGACATGATGCTCTCACCTATTTTCTATAAGCGCACCGCTCACCATAGAAAGGGAGTTCATTCTTACACATTACGATCGGTAACTTCCTCCTACGCGTGCGCGAGCACTGGAATGAACTCCCTGCTGTGTTTTTCCCCAAGTGACTACAATATGGGGTTTTTCAAGAAGCGCATCAGAAGAATTCTACAGAATTGGCAGCACGAGTGTGACGCCTATGGTGCTGCAAGCATCCATAGGCCACTGTGACCACATTTTGTCAAGGTAGTCGTGTACTTGTCTGCCACCTAAATGACATAAAAATTATTAAGATATTAAGTCTGAACAAAACCATTCAAATAAAGAAATCACATCGAAATCTATTCAGTAGTTTTTGCATCCATCGCAAAAGAACATACCAAAATATTAATTATGTGGTGTATCTTTAAAATAACATAACCCAAATAACTCCATTATTACAAGACAACTGTATACCATTATATAATCATTTAAATATAATTAGATAGTAAACTCCCATAGGTCATTAATGTCATTAAATTTAAGGTCGTTTGGGGTCGTACAAACCTGCATACTATATTCCGTGTTGGCCGTGTAGTGCGTATTACAATACCTTGTAATGTTGTGAGGAAACAATACCAAGACCAATTTGACGTCACAATATATTTCACTGCAGGTATTTTTGAATGACTAGGGCTGTCACGAGATTTGAAATTATATTTTTTTCGTGTACAGTATTTTAAAGCCAGCTACTGAGCGTATATCGTCGCTTCATCTAGTCTCAAGGCACCCTACAGTACGTTTGAGGTTTTGCGGTCTCGGTACGGCAGATACGTTCAGTCCAATGCCACTTTGGCTTGCCAATTCGTTGAGCTATGTCTATAATTTTAGTTCTCTGCCGAATTATGTCGTTCCGGATTCGATCCCTCAGAGAAATACCAAGCATAGATCTTTCCATAGCACACTGAGCGTCCTTGAGTTGGTGAACTTGTCGTACCGTAAGTGTCCACATCTTGGCTCCGTATGTCATTAAAAGTAGGATGCACTAGTTATGGACCTTTGTTTCCGACGAAAATGTGGAATAGTATAAAGGCGATTGAGGCGACTGTATGCAAGTAATGCTAGCTTTTGCATCAAAGTTGTTGGTTGATAACAATTTTAGGTTCCTCTATATTTAAACCGACATAAAAAATGAAGATGTTTTCGACTGCGAATAATTTTTTATATCAGAACTAAGTAGTACCATTTCTATTTAATCTAATTCTGATAATATGTGTGGCTTCCGCAATCAGCCCTACACCAGTCAGGAGTTTAGTCTCCCAGCAAAACAAACAGGTTACGACAACAATTGGCTAATTGTGGCAATTGTTACCAGCCACTCGTCCAAGGTGAGACGCGGCCATTTCTCGCAGCCGTGGGAGAATTTGGTAGTGATTGTGGTGCAAATCATAAACTTCCATTCTCGAATTACCTTTCATTACAATATAGGTACTAATAATGCGCTCGAGAGGGCAGGGCAAGGCCTTCACTGACTCTGGGTCAGCCGGATTGTGAGGGATAATCCAAAAGCTACCTCACCCTTCGGCAACTGATCGCCGAAGACGGCCGTGCGGTTTCCGTCGGTTCGAGTCCGACATAACCACTCTCTCTGACTTACGCACGGGGCAAATAACTACTAATAAAGCTACTACCACAGAAATTAATCCTGCTGACGCTCAAGCAGTGGAATGCACTCCCTGCTGTGGTTTTTCCAAGCGACTACAATAGGAGTTCTTCAAGAAGATTTCTACAGGGTTGGCAGCGCAAGTGTGATACCTCTGTTGTTGCAAAAGTCCATAGGCCATTGTGACCACTAACTTATGCATCAGGTGAAGAGAACCGTGTGCTTGTCTGCCACCTAAGTGGTATATAAAAGTAATCAAAGATTTCTCGAAAAAAAAACCTATATGAAATTGTGGAAGCATGATGATCGAACCCATTGTGAAACAGGTGTATTAATTAGTGTTGCCCAAATGCAAGAACAAGACGAGACTTAGCCAGTCTTGGTCTTGGTCTTGCGCCAATACACCTGGTCTTGGTCTTGGTCTTGGTCTTGCGCTCCCAGTCTTGGCCTTGGTCTTGGTCTTGCAGCAAGAGTCTTGCAAGTCTTGCAATTACCTATTAATCTATTGCTATTTATTAAAGTTTACTTTAAATCTTAGAAAAACGTATTAGAATTGGAACATTGTGAGCTTGAATTAACATAGCCATAGTAAAGATCAATCAGATTAATAAATAACTGAAGATTTGATAAGAAAGTCGAAAAATCAACTGACCTATATGTCGTTTTCCATGGAAGTAACTGTTTCTTAATAGACATTTATGATTTATAAGCTTACATTTGCTAAAACATGTAAAAAAACAAATTAATTATCTAAACTAATTATCCCAATCATAATACTACTTGCGTGATCAGTATAATGTATTCATTTTCATTCTAAGCACTCTGAAACTTATTTATTCTTTGGAACACCTGTAGGTACTCTTAAAATTCGAAATTAGTAAAGTATACCTACGCCCTGTGGCGGCAATCTAATAGTGTCAAATGTTGTGATTTCGGCGCGGCGGCAACGATTGTTGTATATGATTTCAAAAGAAGCCGCCGGCGCGTGTATTATAACCATGTACTTCCGAAAAGCGGCAAATTTCTTTGAGAAGTAAGTACAAAACCTTTGATGCCGCATTATCAAAGTGCCGATGGTTAAAACATAACTATGCATGCACTCAGTTTGATTTTAATGGATATTTTTTTATTCGCTATGTAGGTATGTTTATGGTATTAGTCGTAATGCGCATAGGTCCAGTTTTTCATATTCTTTGATACAGTTTTTTGCGTCTCATAGAATTCCTAAGCGTACCTATACACCGAACTGTTACACCTAACTACTCCGTGAAATAGCGCTAAGTCCCAGCTGCAAGACGCAAGAGTCTTGCAGGCTTAGTCTTGTTCTTGCTCAAGTCTTGCACGGTCAGTCTTGGTCTTGGTCTTGCTAAAAATACGCGGTCTTGTTCTTGGTCTTGGTCTTGCAAAAACGCAAGAACAAGACCAAGACTGCAAGACCAAGACTGAATTTGGGCAACACTAGTATTAATTAAGCACTACGTACCAAATTTTTTAACAATTTTTTAGTTAATTCAATTTCGATATTACTGTTTTCGCCAAACCCTACAATATTGTCTAATGCCCGTGAAATTTTAATTCATTTGAACGCAAGCTATAGGTTAAAACTACTCAATAGGTAAAACAAAGGCAGTGAAAATAGGTCAACTTAGTTTGCTTTTGCTAACGCGGTTCAGTTACGCTTGATCTCAGTTCCATTGGTGAAATTCACTCTTACTGCACGCTGTGTCAAGTTTCAAATGCTGGATTCAGTAAAGTTTTTCTTCCTTTTTTTTATGTATGAAAGGCTCGCGTTTGACCACTATCTCATCTGGTGATAAGTGATGATGTGGTCGACGGTGGAGCACGCTTGCCTAGAAGAACCTATTTACTCTAGTTTTAAAGACTTCCAAGTTATAGCTATCCGGAAATACAGATTCAGGCGTTACACTCTTTGGCTGTACGCATAATAAACGTATTACTGACTCGTTTAGTACAGACATGTAAGTGGAATGTCCGCCATGTAGCGATGGACTGTCGTACGTCTTGTCGTTCAGAGATGGAAGGGGCTTGGAGACTCCATACATGGGTGATTCTACGATAAGAGGTAACTAAGGCGGCAATCACATTAAAAGTGTATTTTTGTTCTATGCGTTGTTATTTTTTACAATGAATCACATCACTTTAATGTCCTTTATTAAATAACATTAGAATTAAATGTCCAATTGAAGCATATTTTTGTAAAATTCGTTGTAAAGTCTAAAAACGTCTCTACCCTGGCCTGTCCCTTTACCGGTTTCAATTTAACTAGCATTCAATACATACATTATTTCTATTATATGCTAAAGCAAACTACGTTTACTACAAATTTAAGTACATATACTTAAATATTATTAGAGAAAAATTTAACAATACTTGTTTGTTTTCAATAATTTTTGAACTTAATTTTTGTCCTGCTTTTTTTGCGTATCTACCCTGGCATTGTTCTAATCGCTTCTACAATATAAAAATATAAGCCGGCCATAATCCTGAACGTGCTCAAGGACATCTAACGACGTGAAATTAGCAATACTAAGCACAGGAGCGGTTAGATCGACGCCATTTTGATAGTTATGGTGAAGAGTCCGTGCGGTGTAGTGGCTACGCAAGGTCGCTGTGTCTCTCCACTGGTAAGTTATAAAAGTTATAATAATCATAAAATTCGTTTGCATTTCCGGTCCTAATTTACTAATACTGTAATAGTCAAAGCTTAATCTATTATTAACCGAAAAATGTATTTTTTAAATCAATATAATTTAATAAGTCATGAAAACGTCTTTCCCCTGGCGTATTTCCCCTGGTAATAATACTGTCAGGGGAGAGACATACTGACCAGGGGAGATAATATACATATAATGACCTCACCCCGTCTGATGGTAAGCTGATGGCAAAGTCTCAGGAGGTCACCATTACAAACACGTTAAGTGTTACAATGGTGGCACTCAACTTGACGGTCTCATCACAAGCTTTTCACGCCCCGCTTAAAGGATACGGGTCTGTAGGAAGAAGGAAACACGTGAGCTGATAAGGAATTCCAAGACTTAATGGTGCGGCAGAGGAAACACTCACCGAACCACTTGATTCTTAATGGAATATTCCGCACCGTATGCGGGTGGCATCTAAGCCCTGCGCGTGTTGTTCTGTGTAGGAAAGGAGAGGGTGGGATTAATTGGAAGAGCTCATCAGAGCATTCACCTTGGTACAGACCGTAAAATACTGCCAGTAATGCAACATCTCTGCGCATCTGCAAAGGCTCAAAGGTATTTGTGACCTCAGGACTCCCAATAATGTACACCGCACGTCGCTGCAACGCATCGAGAGCATCTAATAAGTACTTTGCGGAGCCATCCCAGAAATGGGAGCAGTATTCCACGCAGGAGCGAATTTGTGTCTTGTAAAGAAGACACCGCTGCTCCAGCGTGAAGAAACGTCTCATTCTGTTCAGGACTCCCGAGTTTATGTGATGCTGTCTTGATGATGCTCTCGATTTAGTTTTTGTTGTTTAGTTTGTAGCGAACATCCATGCCGAGGATACTGAGGCTGTACTGCAGTGGCAGTGGCGTGCTCTAAAGAGTGGGAAGGTAAAGGAAGGAAGGTACCTTTGCTGTAAACGCACAAGCCTGTCTTCTTGGCAATGAACTCGACCAGATTCTCAGAGCCCTAATGAAGAAAAGTGCTTCATGAGCTAGTCAAGCTCAGTGACAAGAAGCTGCCTTTTTTCTGCAATGTCAGTCTGCTTGACCGCAGGATGTCCATGAAAACTCCCATGTAAGGTGCTGTCGTCTGCATAACAATGGATGCAGTCATTGGACAGCATGTCATTGAAAGAAAACTGCATTCAATATAACTAAATATTAAAAATAAAATGAATTCTCCTTTCCGCAAAATGTCCTACCTCCAAAATACAAGGTACTTTTTTAAGTATAGTAAGTGTATGTATAGTAGGGTATGCATAGTCATCATTATTATTTTTGTCTCATTTTGTTATAGATTATCGCACCATAGAAAAAGTTAATACGTGAAGAAAAGTTGGAGAAGAAATAAAGGAAAAATATAATAAAAAGAAGGAGAGAAGAGAAGAGGAATTAAACAAACTGTCGATCAAATGGCCACAAAGAGAACGTAAGGTGCAAAACATATGAAAGAAGAAAGCGAAAGAGCGTAGACAACGACGCGCTGAATATAACCTATGTTGTGAAGAAGAAATTTTGAAAAGAATGATAAACGGAATACTGTTGAAAAAATATGGCATAGTACAGAAAGAAAAAAAAAAGAAACCTGTGAGAAAAATTAGAAAAGTGGGATTAATAGGTAATAAATTAGTGTTATTAATAATAAATATGACAAAAAATGTTACCTGATTATAAAGTTTAAGTACAATGTTCAGCAAAAGTTGATTCTTTGAATTTTATTATTATTTTTATTGCTTCAAATTCCCTCCCCTGGTCAAATTCGTATCTACCCTGATCTTGATGTCTCTACCCTGCCCGATGTATTTACCCTGGCCTTCCAAAAAGTAACAAAATATGTATAAATTGACTTGCCCTTATGTGAAAAGGTACATAAACGGGTCAAAAGGCATAATACATATGTTTCATGGAAAAATTCAAATTTTTCTCCTTGGCCGTATCCGCTATACAAACGAAACTCTTATCGTAGAACTACCCACATACAAACTGTAAGTTATTTTGCAAAAATCTTGTAACTTATACGGTATACTATTGCCGGCATCTTGCGCAAGTACGCGGGTGCACGATACCGGCGAGCATGCGCCGGACCCCGCGCCTACTACCGACCACTTACTATTACCGCCGACCATTGCGCTTGCGTGTGATTTAGTAGCTATACGTGATTGTAATGGATATTTGTATCGTAATTGATGAATGGTACAGTGGCCCTCAGAAGTTGCTACACACTAAAACATATTTCTATTCAATGGGGAAAGAAACTACTTTTATATCCCGCTAGATGTCGCAATCTTGACTATGGTTTGTCGATGATCACATTTTTCGATAATATAGCCATTTTTTTTCGCTCATAAAATAACATAACATAACATAAACTCACGCCTATAATATGTAAGTAGAGGTACTAGCACCCATAATTCGCCCGTTTATGTTTGGGTCCCAATGTAACAAGTGGCGAGCCTATTGCCATTAACCGGACACTTATAAACCTGCGATAAATACACACATAACTTCGAAAAGCATTGAAAAGTCATTGGTATGTGCCATCGTAAAACCTGGGATCGAACCCGAGACCTCGTCTCTACCGCGGTTCCCAAACTATATCTAATAAATAAACTTAGAAAGCGTCAATTTCCAGCACTAATCCCAGTCTGCGTAAGACGAAATCATAAGATTATTTTATCAAACATAGGTAGAGAATATTCTATAATCTCTGACAGTTTCGTAACAAAATTACAGAACAACAAATGACAATAAACTTGGGCTAGCGACATCTACGTCGACTGTTGAGTTTTTCTCACAATCCTTTCTTCCTTAGGAGTCTTAGGAGACAAAATGTCTCCTAAATCTAAGATATCTAAGATAGGTTTTATTCTACTTACTAATGAGTTAATTAAAAAGTAAAACTGAACACTGTTTGCTATCAGTCTAGTGGAGAAGAAAATACCCCACGCTTTCTTTTGATCCATTGAATCTGGGTTTTATAATTATTTCTTGAGCTTTTTAATTATTACTGTTCTCGCTGAAAGATCTAACTATACGATTTGGCATTGTCGAAGCTAGTTAAGGTCATAAGACTACGCAAGGTCAGAGGACGATACGATACGACCAGTAAAATAATGACTGTGCAATTCCACCAATATTTAATTTATGTATGGAAATTAGTGGAAATCATTGCAAGCTACAAAACAAACCGGATAAACAATAGGCATAAATAAATATTTATTTTCCTAGCTGGTAAATGGAAAGTTTTTCGACCGAATGGCATTCTAATAAATTCAACACAACATACACTTCAACAAACACTTGTTAAATATCCGTTTAAATATTACCTAAAGTCTTTATTTGCACTCCCATTGAGATTTCACGACATCTTACAATACCACATATTGACAAAGAATTACATAATGTACGCATATTTGCCACACAGTGGTGAAGCTGATTAGAATAGCTTCGACAAAAAGTGAAACACAATTTTTCCCTAAAGCTTGTGAATTTCCCAGTGTGCGGGGTGTAATCACCTCATTCTTTATTAATTAGAACTATGGTTATGTCACGCGGTAGAAAGGCGAGCCACATGTGCTTTGTGTTTAGTGAGAAGATGCGCAAGCGCCTATTATTTCACAAGCTTGTCTTTTGCAGTTATGTCGCACGATTTGCATTGAGGATGTAACTATTGATTAATAATTGATTAATTATACACCAATTATGTTCTATTCTCACATGGAGAATGGACAACAGAACGCCACTTAATGCGAACATTACAAATACTTTTACCATTTATCACCTTTTTTATTAACCTTTCCTGTCTTTTTTTTTTCAAAATGTCTCCCCTGGTAGCAGGTCTGATAATACAGGCTCCTACATATTAAGAATATATTTCACATTAAAAGTAAAATAGATATACGGTACGAGCGAAGTGCTTGGTCCAGAATAATCTAGCGTAGCACCCTGAGCAACTGAAGCAGCAGTACCTCTCTCACGAGATGCTGCCGCCTACGGGCTTCTTGGAGGCTCTCCTCGTACTCCACGTACTACACTAGTAGAGCAGGCCTGGGGTGACAGGTATGCATATATTATCGCCTAATAAGAAGGAGGCCTGCGCAATGGTACAACGCGTGGCCTCCCTCTTTCCGTGGTAGGATGGGATCATCTAAAACTGTAGAAAGGGTGTGACAGGGTGCGAGAACTATGCCTTATTGGGTATTCCTAGATTCTAAGACATTTTACTAAACATCAGTGAAAATATTTGTTTGCATGAATATGAATGTTTGCATTGGTCTGGGTGTTTCTATGTATAATATAATTGTATATATTTACAATAAAAAATAATTGTCTAAGTATGTTTATCCGCATTCTAGAACTCATAACACAAGCTAGTTAAACTATGCTTATCATGGGTCTAGGTAGCATTGTGTAGATTGTCCTAGAATATTATATTATTATTATATTATTATTTCGTAAAGTCTATGCTATCTACGCCACTGTCAATAAGTCAAGTCCAAACACACTAAAAAGTTGAAGCATAACAAAAAGAAATATTCCCATATTAATTTTCGTTTCACACGACATTTAAAGACGAGATGTTTGTATTCATACACTATCGCAATGTGTACGGTTACGTCACCGTGCGCCGGCGCCGGCCGTTTTGGTCCCACATATAATTTTGAGTCTATGATTCAGACTAAAGTACCAAATATGGTACTACACCATAGTAATGTGAATTCGCTAGTATGGGTCGATGCCCCAATGTAATAACAACATCTAAAATTATTACATCTTCTTGATTTTTTTTTTAGTTTAGGGCACGTTAATTTCACTTCACCCTGCCTGATGGTAAGCTGAAGACAAAATCAAGAAAGAGGGTCACCATTACAAATATTTTATTAAAATAAATTTGTAGTTATGTTATTTTTAGGGCACGTTAATTTGACTTCACCCTGTTGCTTTTCGACGCCGTGCCTAAAGGACCCGGGACTGTAGGAAGATTCAATTTCCAATCCAAGTAGTAATTAAATGTATACTAGGTCATTTATGATAGGAAAATATTACAAATTTTTAAGAGTTTGAGACAGGCATGACTTAAATACCAGACTCATAAAACAACCTTGTTTTCTGTAATAGTAGACTCCAAATTATTTACTTACTTAGGTACTTACTTAAAAAATTTGTTATTCCTTCCAGGGTAACATGCTTTTTTAACAAGCTCTCTGATGAAATTAAGGACTTACTTATAAATAAACAAAATGTAAATGATGCCAAGAATGCTATTATAAAATCCAAAACTATTGCAAACAAGCTTGCAAACAAGTTGTTCAGTCAACTTGCTACTCAAGCAAATCATTGTAAATAGTTTAGTTAAAACTTTGTGAATAGACCAAAAGAAGAAAAGTTCGCTGAGTTTGTTGCCGGAGTCTTCTCAGGCCGTGGCCGCGTTTCGGTCTGGTAGTCCATTTGCTAAATTAACCTAAATTCTATTTTTAATTTAGATGTTTTTTTCGATGTTTAGTGGTAGGTATACAGAAAAAAATATTTTTAATTTTTTTAATAACGTACCTGTACAAATTTCGTTCTAATCGATAGAACGATTTCCGAACGTCCGTAGGTATAGACAGCAAAAATCACTGGTGTATTTTATTCTTATTATTTTTTCTTAAGTATGACGAGCTGGGGGCCTACCACCACCGTTTACGGAACAGTCTTATTGCAGGAGCGTTTTGTTTGACATTTTAAGTAATCTTGCTTATATTCGTACCATAACCGTACATTATACATATAAAGTATTCTTGTTTAGCCTTTTTGTGACGTCACTTCAATTTTAGTTCATTCAATTGGTACCATGATGAGATTTTTTAACAATATTTTTTTTAGTAATATTGTTTTTATGTCAAAATTAGCCATCTTATTAAAGTTGCTCGAAGGCGACGGATTTATTATTGTTTTGCAAAATACTATTGAATAAACCATTTTCATAACCCAAGAAGCAAGGAACCCATATTTATTCATACAAACTTATAGAATAAATGCTTTAGCTCACGATTTTATTATCTTTTTTCGTGTTCGACGGATACTCCCGTATAACCAGCGAGTAGGTTATTTCGGACTCAAACCGACTAAACTCGCACGCGGTTTTATCGAAGTAGAGCAATAAGGCATTCCATCACTCCGATGGAATCATCTTCCTCATATCCGGCTTTTAGATAGCCCCCTCGTACCTCGAGGTATGCTTATAAATACAAGTATAATTTGTATGACAGATATCAATTGATTTTTAGATATTTATCAAACAAATATAAATTTAAAGATAAAGTTAGCCTACCCTAATACAAATTTTACTTCAAAGCAAAACTCTTTTAAATATACTCCTTTTAAAAAACTTTTTAAAAAGAAATCAATAAACAAAACACATTAGGTATAGGGCTTGACTCTAAATAGATTTACCTCCGGTTTTAATAAACCGTCAGAATGCCTCCGGCTATTCTCCGGTGAAAGCTGAAATTATATTTAAAAGTTTAAAAATGGTCATATTCGTGAAGCGAATCCCGGACTTCTTGGTGAAAGCTTCGGAAGCGACCGGGATTAACGCAAGGATGATGATGATGATTTGTGAACATTTTAATTGAGTATTTAGGACATTGAGTTATCATCCATAACATAATCACCTTACTAAAAATAACTCCAAACAAAAAAAAATATATCAAGAATGTATGGAAAATATAAAGAACACTATTTAACTTTACGTAAAATCTCCGAAGTTTTTGAAGAAGAAAACCGGGTCATTGGGTAAATCTAAAATCTCCGGAGTTTCTCCGATTTATCGTCTACGGGTCACAGCCCTAACGTGAATGATTTATAGCAGGGAATAGACAAAGATTATAAATAGTTCATTCATTTTCGACAGTTGGCAGGAATCAAGTAATACTGTTTTGTAAGCTCATGGTACGAATATGAGTAAGGTTGTTTTCAAGATTGAAACAAGAAAAAGGATGAGTGTGTGAGAAAGAGATGGAGCTATATCAATTGTATAGCGCCATCTCTTTCGAACAGAAAATTATGTAATTCGTAAAACGATTTTGAAGAAATACTTACCTTTTTTAAATAACTGGCAGAATATTAAGTCAAAAACCATGAATACTCAAAAAAGAAAAAAATATCAATGAGCAATCAAACAGGGCCGTAGTGAGTACCTATATAACTAGAAATTCAAACAGGGCCGGTGCAAGGGACCTTCTTGATGATAATTTTAGAAGAACCGAGTGTTAAAAAAATCAAGTCTCAATCAAAAGTCTTCTAAAATTTCATATTCATTTCATGAAATGGCTGGCGCTAGCTCAACCGCGCAACGAAAAAGATGACGGTCCACCCGAAGTCACTTACAACTTGTAATTAGCAATATTGTGTCCGTACTTGATGCCATTCGAGACTTTAACTAAAGGCTCTCGGGTCACGATTAGATAGATAGTTAAAGTTCTTTATTCATGGCATTCAAAGTTTCCGAAAATGAAAAAGCTTCCACATTATTTTTTAGACAGCAGTAGAATTTTTCATTATTTAATCATTTTATCACCTCTGCCTGCCCCTCCAGGGATATAGGCGTGAGTTTATGTTATGTTATTAATTTATTTGTTGTTGAATTCATTATTCTCAGGACAATTTATGTGAATTTTTTTAAAGTTATAATTATATGTGCACGGGGGCGAAGTCAGGGCGCGTAGCTAGTTTGTATATTATTATAACAATCGTTGCTATGGAAACGGACATCATAGACATGCGCACTGCGTCTCTGTCACACACAACATTGTCTTTCATTCACTTTTGTCTTTTAGGAATGTGTGTGTGCTGTGAGGGCCACTTTGTTGGATCTCTTTAAAAAAGTTCTTAGGATTTAGTGAACACTTCTAAAGAATTGTGAAAATTGAAATCAGATTTTGTGAAAGTCAAATAAACGGGTTATGGAGTGTAAAGTTGGGCCCTCAATTCTCACATAGAGGATTGATGGCCCACCTGTACTGGATAAATTAAGGCAACTAGAGAAAAATGCTTAATACCAATATTTAAGCTAATGCCAAACAAAAATTGTGGAAACTAGATACTACCGCAAAACACCGTCCTACTTTGTAAATTTTCGTTCAAAGTGGGCTCTCAGTTCTCGTACACATAAAAGTTTAATACGTAAATAAAATGAAAACTATTAACTTTCAGCTACTCTTTGAAATCTCACATGCTAATACATGAATTGTGAAAGTTTGTGAAAGCAAGAACAGGTTACCAATTCTTCTTATTTGGAAATTATGACCTTTAAAAAATTCGGGCCCTCAGTCCTCTATTTTTGCTGTTTTTGTTAGATTTACGCATAACGTATTAATGGTAGACAAACAAAAAATTGTGTCATTTTGTGAAAAAATTTGTGCGACAAATTGGTGTTGTTTGCTATTAATAAGAATTACCCGAAAACTACTAATGTTAAATCATATCGAAATCGACTATATTTTATTGTGTATGTGGGTAGGATGACACTAATTTATAACGTTTCAATGTCCTCTGCTGTTGCAAAGTAATTATACTTCACAAGCTATTTTGTAGTTGACATGCACATTAATTGTAATATTTTGTACAGAAACTAAACAATAGTTTATGATAGTGCAACGACAGAGCTGTTGGTGATAAAGAAGGTACTTAAAAGCGAGGTATAGTAACGATTAAATACAATAATTCATTAATAATCTGGTAAACTGCTCCTGAGGTGTGTAATCGGTATCGAAAGGAGGCGCGGGAGCGGGGACATGAACCCGAACCTAGTAAGCTCCGGGCCGTGAAGTCCCAACTCCACGGAGACATGGTAGCCGAGTGGGAACGACGACTTGGGCAATCACGGTACGGGTGCTTCGGGGATTACCTGCTTCGGATCCAGAAGGAGCCAACGACCGAGTGCCATCACTGTGATGCGAGCGAGGACTCGGGGCTGTACACGCTGACCGAGTGCCCGGCGTGGTAGACGCCAAGGCGGGTCCTAGTGACAGCCCTAGGGGTGGAAGTTGCCTCGCTCGCCACCTTGCTCACGGCGATGTTACTGCCCGCGATGAGCGGAGGCGACTTGGACGTCGGAGGTCGCAATATGACTTCCGTCCCCCATAGCGCAGGTCTGGGGGTGACGGGTGGAGCCGCCGGTCACCCTAGCAGAAACAGGCAACGGCGATGGCGCAAAGTGCCACCCCATACCCAGGCGCTAAGATGGGGACACCATGGTCCCCACATTGGGGGAAGAGGGTCATTTAAGTCATGTCTTACTTGTGGTTCTAACGTAGCAGTCAACTACAAATTACATTATGTCCTTGCATTTGATTTAAACGGCACACGTGAGTTTTGCCTCGTTTTTCGTGCCTCCGATTTTTGCTAAAAATATTGGTCACTACTAGGTACAAATGCCATGTATAAATAAGTGGCAATTTCAAATGCTATAACGATAGTAAGCAAAAAATCGAAGAAAGCCTATTAAAAGCTATATGACACTACATTTAGTTATTTATGCTGAAATTTAAAATAAATTGTAGTCACCCTACTTCCTAAAACAGAGACGAAAAATAAAATCTGATTTTCTTAAACAATACAGAGTCTTTTAGTTTTTTTCTGGTACTGAATTTATTGCACAATTTTTTTCACAAAATGACACAATTTTTTGTTTGTCTACCATTAATACGTTATGCGTAAATCTAACAAAAACAGCAAAAATAGAGGACTGAGGGCCCGAATTTTCTAAAGGTCATAATTTCCAAATAAGAAGAATTGGTAACCTGTTCTTGCTATCACAAATTTTCACAATTCATGTATTAGCATGTGGGATTTCAAAGAGTAGCTGAAAGTTAATAGTTTTTATTTTATTTACGTATTAAACTTTTATGTGTACGAGAACTGAGAGCCCACTTTGAACGAAAATTTACAAAGTAGGACGGTGTCTTGCGGTAGTATCTGGTTTCCACAATTTTTGTTTGGCATTAGCTTAAATATTGGTATTAAGCATTTTTCTCTAGTTGCCTTAATTTATCCAGTACAGGTGGGCCATCAATCCTCTATGTGAGAATTGAGGGCCCAACTTTACACTCCATAACCCGTTTATTTGACTTTCACAAAATCTGATTTCAATTTTCACAATTCTTTAGGAGTGTTCACTAAATCCTAAGAACTTTTTTAAAGAGATCCAACAAAGTGGCCCTCATACCACACACACACCTTTTAGGATAGGGAGATAATAGCTTGGATTTTATTAAATGAGGCTGATTGATTTCATGCTGAGCGGTAATCGAACCCGCTTCCGAATGCTCTATCGCTACGCCACAGCAGTCACCAAAATAAATAATGATAATAACCCCCTCATGGTTTTCATACACACTCTAGATTTGATTTTTTTTATTTTAAATAGGGACAATAAAAAAATCAGGTTTAATTGATTAAATTCTATTATTACATAAACCAAATACTTTTATTTCACAAGTGATTTTCGATGTACGAGTATAAAAAGTGATTATAATCTTAAAATAAACTTTTATGTAGCCAAACACTATTGGAAAGGGATGTTATTTGTTCAATTGAATTGTCTCATGGCTTTAATTGGACTCCTACTTGTCCGATAACATCTTCGAATCAGTTGCATGAATTTATAATCCAATCAATGGCAATCAACATCTAGAACATAAAATTTGATGTTACCTACATAGTTGATACTTGATACAAGTGAGGGGCCTTAACAGAATATAATTACACCTATATTGCATTTACCTAGGTCTCAACGAATGTCTGTTGAGATATATTATGTTCCTTCACCGGAGGCCTTAATTCATCACACTGGATATAAACCAATGTCTTTGCGATTAGGTAGTACCATCAATTAATACATTCCGCATTATTTCCTCCAACATAAAGGGTTCACATTGCTCACGTAACTGCGTAGCTGTTTTCATAAATGGACTCGGCGTTATGAGTTTCTAAACACCAAATATTTCGTATACAATCGCCATCTAAACAGTAGAAATTTGTAGGTACTAATCATTAGATAGTTTATAATTATTTATTCTATGAGTTCACATAATTAAACACGGTACCTACACTTATCTACTTTTTAGGAAAAGATAATGATTTATTGAGACGTATTTTCCATAATAATTTCAATAAAACTACAGCTTCTTGTTATTTTTACTGATTTTTGATTGACGTTTATCTATCAAATTGAATGAACAATATGAAGGTGACGTCACAAAACTGCCGAGTCAAGAATGTGGTTTGCAATCTTGTTTTAAAGAGATGCTGGTACCAAAACACGAAGTAAGGTTGAAACAATACTGCTTTAAGAGATGGTGGTAAGGCCCCTGTCCATTACCATTTTATAGATTGACCAAAACTAGAACACTTTTCTCGCAAATTTAAAGTAAGTTCGTCATGCTCTCTTTCACAAATTCAAAGATGAATCGGTCATTTACATAAGTATTGAATTATAACTGCACATCTTGGTTTCCTGAATACTTTGTATGTGTACTATCACTTCCTATATAAGGTAATTAAATTATTATTTCACGTAGTTCAGTAGTAGTATTCTGTAATGTATAAATTCGATGATGAATATCACTCAGATGAAACTCATTTTGCGAATGCTCGAGCACAGATAATCAAATGAATAGGTAAAATCCAGTCCGTTCCAATTATCTTTAAGGTGATCGGTCTATCCCACTAGGGAACGGCCTACTTTCCGTCCTACAGTAGTAATATAATGGCACAATGATGTCGTTCAATAGCGAATTTTCCGAACATGCCCGAATTGAAGTCATTCACGACGAGCTTACTTCGGGTGTTACATTCGACATCGAATTTATATATTTAATCCAAAATTCAAAAATCATTTAATCTGTATAGAACACCAAACGGCCCTTACAAAATGTAAATATCAATAATAATAAGTTTGGACCACCAGCACCGGTTCGAAACGCGGCCCCGGCCTGCGAAAACTCCGGCAAGAAACTCAGCCAGCTATTCTTATTTTTTTGTCTATTTACAAACATTTACTTACTTACAGCAATTTACCTTAGCAGCAATTTGAGTGAACAGTTAAATTCTAGGCCTACTTATCATTCAAATAATCCTGTATTTTATAGTAGCCGTTATGCTTTTTTGGTCAAATTGACATCGTCAAATTACAGAATAACACTACTATATCAATTTACTAATTAATACATTACAAAACTATGCCATAACTACAAAAATTACAGTATCGTCAGCATGACTCAGTGTATTACTGAAATGGTTGCAGTAATTGCGATCCTAGCTCATGCCAATAATAAAACCAGCGATGAATACTTGCACCAAAACAAAGGCACAATAAGTATATGAGAAGAATTCTTATAGTCACTGTCATTATTATTAATATTACTAGCTGTTGCCAGTGGCTCCGCCCGCGTGGAATTCTGATCCCGTTTCCGCTCCTCCATAAAAATCTTTCGTAGGAAGAAAAACTCGAGTATGGCACAATAATACCAAAGTCTATTAAAGTGCATTATCGGTGAATCGTGTCTTCAAACAGATTCCTTAACTGCTGATGCAAGAACGCAAGTGCTAGACAATCACCAGTCGGCACGTTTGAACGAAAGAAAACCTACTGGGCCCTTATTCAGATTGACTAATAGTAACGTAACCACGCGCGTTCGTATTAACCAACACATTTAAGTTGGTTTAAGGTTGCAGATACAGCGTGCCCTGAAATAGGCTAGAATATGATAATTCTATTTTATTAATTTTGCATATCGAGGTGTAACAAGTGATGTATTTTTTATACGACTGAGGTGGCAGACAAGCAGACAACCACTACTAGAAAGTGGTTGACGAAGCCTATGGACGTTTTCAACGCCAAGGGCGTTACATTCGTGCTGCCGACTATATAGAGAAGATGGAAAAAATGACAATGTGTAGATATAGACAAATGAACGGATTACGGGATTGATATTCATTCCCTTATTTCTATGGACAATGCACATATTGTCTATCGTTGGATGACGTGTCGTGCATTACTTGTTCAACTTTAATGCGAATTAATGGCACTATTAAGATGCCTCAATTAATTGAAACAATAAACAATATTATGACAATCATATCTATATCACGCTGTATCTGTCTGCTGACTGCTGTCAAAATCATAGAATCATAGCCTTATTGGTACCTACATTCGTTCTATATAAACCAATTGAAATGTAACGTTTACTAACGCATTGTCAAGTAGAATAATGCTCCTGATACAGTTCGATATGTTTTCATCATTACATTTCCTAAGTACATTAGTGGGTAATGAGTTATCAAAACATTAATTATTATAATATTATTAATCTATCATTAGACTGAGCGGTAAAGAAAAATATTTGATAATTTGAAATTTTTGGATGTTTCATTTCATTGCTTAATGGTTCACGTAACATGTTTAATACTTGCTAATGTTACTCCATAGGTCAAAATTAAAAATATAGATAATTATTCATGTAATAAGAAATTATTTTGCTAAGTTTTATTATTGTTTAGAAAGGTCTTTGTCAGCCTTCAAATCTGTCGTATATTTATCGTACCTAATCGATTGAGAAGCACAGTAATAGATATACTTAACTATTAATGTCGCGAAAACGTACTATTATATTTCAAGGTACAGATTCAGTGATCTTCAAACCTCATTCTCTGAACCTTTTTCCCAACTCAGTTGGGGTCGGCTTTCCAGTCTAACTGTGATGCGGCTGAACTTTGATATTTTCCATGAAGCGACTGCCATCTGACCTCCACAACCAATGGTCTAATGACCAATGGCGATATCGAAGTTCCAAGTTAGGCTGGTTGGACTTTTGAGGGCTCCAACTACCCGTAACGACTACCATAGATGTTTGTATGGCAACCGGGACCGACGGCTTAACGTGCTCTCCGAGGCACTTATAAACCTGCGATAAATACACACATAACTTCGAAAAGCATCGAAAAGTCATTGGTGTGTGCCATAGTAAACCTGGGATCGAACTCGAGACCTCGTCTCAGCAGTCCATTACCCATACCACTAGGCTACTATATACCACTATATCTACTAGTAGGTATACTAATCTGGCAATGGAACAAGCTTTTCACGGCCCAATGGCAATCCACGAATCTGTTTGAGGGCCCCTTAACAATTACTTTGAAGGTATTATTACCCAATGGATGCCCGCAAGTGCTGTTATGAGGCCTATAACAATGTGTTTTTTCTCCGTGCAATTTCCTTCGTAACCTTGTTAGTTCGAGGTATATTTAGGTCAGTTTCTATTTTGATTAAATGTAACGGAATATCAGCCTATGGTGTGGCGGTTGTGAACGTGACTGCTACGCAGGAGACGCGGGTTCGATCCCCGCTCAGTGCAAATATGCATGAATATGGCTATTTGCACTGGTCTGGTCGTGTCACGAAGAGCACGTTAAACCGTCGGTCCCGATTTTCGAACGACTAGCCTAACTATAGAACTCGATATCGCCAATTTGGTTGTGGACGTCCGATGGCAGTCGCTTCACGTAAAATATCGAAGTTCAGCCGCATTTTAGTTAGACTAGACAGCCGCCCCAACTGAGTTGGAAATAGGCTCAGAGAATGAAAAATATAACGGAATATCAATATTTTTATAGAGTGTGAATTATGCTTTCTAAATTTATTTAGTTGCAACATTTTCGGTAAGGAATTTATTTTTCGCATACAAAATAGGTCCCAATTTAATAGGTGGTGAGCCTATTGCCATTAACCGGGCACTCACAAGACTGTAATAAATAACCGTCAAAATATATATGGCACTGCCATAGTTCTTATTAGCACGGCAGCAGACCATCCATCAGTAAGTAAGCCTGCAATGGTAAGTTTGCAATGGTGACCCTCTTTCATGAGACTTTGCCTTCAGCTTAACATCAGGCGAGGTGAAGTCAAATTGACGTGCCATAAATAAAAAAAAAAAGCCCCGGTGTGCTCTCGGCAATTCACATAAATAAATACACAGACCGCTACAGGTAGTTGAGTATGCAAAATATGCGAAACGACAACTATAAGTTGTAATCCAATCAATTGATTGCGTATCGAAGTGTCGGACATGCGCGCGCGCCTAGTGCGGGAACATCTCGGCCTTAAGGTGGGAACAAATTATCGGACGCGTCCGTAAGCCGCGGCTGATACAAGCAGCAAGCAATCTGGGTAAGTAGTACAAATAAACGAAACTGTGCAAACTGTCGGTCATAAGTCGCGGACGTGACCTTGAGCCGTCCTTGAGCGCACGGACGTCCGAATAGAATCTGGCCGGCTGGATATTAGACATCGTACACATTATTAAGCCGCGTCCGTCAGCCGCGGCTTACGGACGTGTCCGATAATTTGTTCCCACCTTTAATCGCGTTGATTCGAACAATAACGGCATCCATCGTTCATTTCATCTGTGTAGCTATTGAGATTGTGTACCAGTAATACTATTGAAATGTAAAATATATTACGAAGAATGTTCAGGTTAAAAAATCACAATAAATGCTCATAAAAAATCTGTAGAAAAAAAATCTGAAAAAGGTAATGAGAGTGAATGAAGCGAAAGTAGTATGTCGGGATCCGTGATCTCTGCCTACGGGAAACAGGCGTGATTTTATGTATGTATTTATGTATGTAAAAAATCTTTTTAGTTTAGGTCTGAAATAATTTTTATTGGTTATTAAGCACTATACTTAAATCATTAAATTCGTTAGCATTTGGCTTAGGCTGCCATACTATTATAGACTTTAAGGTGTCCATGAAATTTTGAAGCCTACTGTAAATTAGAACCACTGTAACTCCCACTACTTGTCTTTGATTCAAAATTTTTGGTGTACAATAAAGAATTATCTATCTATCTATCTACCTAATACTAAATCGTAATTTTCCAGATTCCCCTATCATCCCTCTCTTGTTCATAAAGTAACCACATCACCGGACCATACACTTAATTACACTTAATTATAAAATATAAGATACCATTACTTACTCGCTCGCATCGCACATTCCTCACTATACCACATACCTTAATGAGAACAGTTAGTATTGTCGTGACAATATTATATATAACGAAGTTAGTGCGGATGTACGCAGCGCCTGCGCATGCGCACCGCCCGCCGAGTGACGACGCGAGACGTCTGAAATGTCAGGTGGAAATATGCACCAAAAGTGTTATGTAATGAAATCGAATCTTGTTTATATACCTACACATTGTAGAGGGACTTGAGTTTGAACATGGAACATGGAGAAGGTTTTATCAAGGAGGAAAATTACCCACGAATACGACCTTCTCTTCCCTCCCCTCCTCCAGAGTCAGTTAGAAGGTTATGCCAGACTAGAACCGACTAAAACACACTTTGGGTCTTTAGCTACTGGAGGTGATATAGTAACCAACATATCCCTCGCTCATCAGAGGATAGGTATATCTCCTTCATAATGGCCGCCTGCTTACACTGTAGTGTACCTACTTGCAAATAGGTACTACATCTCTGTTTAAATAAATAAATACTTGAGAATAAAGTATAAAATATTATATAATAATAATAAATATAGTATAAAATAATTATCGAGAAATGTCACTGTTTTTTCCATTTCAAACAAAGTATAAGGTTCCGGTAGGCACTTATCATCGGATCTTCTATCATGAAAAAGCACTAATCGAGACAATAATTCTAGGAAAAGCATCTGTAATGGCGCACATTAATATTCTGATTCTAAAATGACGATATTCCATCGCCAATTCCCACGTGACCAGCTCAATCGCATCAATCAAATCGGGGACATATCTAATGTACGTGTGTTAGGTACACTCAAATCGCAGAGAAATGTATAACTGTGCGGAGTATTATGCAATTCAGCACCTTCTCGATGCCCGCGTGTGACTGTTTATATGTACGATGATGAACCTAGACTTAAGTTATAGGCGGTTACGACAAGTGACTTGGGAGCGTGGTCCAATCTATACATATAAAAATGAATTGCTGTTCGTTAGTCACGCTAAAACTAGAGAACGGCTGGATCGATTTGGCTGATTTTTGTCTTGAATTACTTGTGGAATTCCTGAAAAGGTTCCAGAGAAGGATCAAAAGTTCACGCGGAGCCTCGTTCAACAGCTAGTTTTTAATAAAATTGTTGCAGGAGCGCTTGTCCAGAGGCCTCATTCCGCTAACTTTAATTATAAGTTCTTGTTCATGGAATATCTTTTCAACCAATAAAATCGCTCAAAAATTAGTCACGTATACTAATACATATATATCACAACTCTCCCGATTTTGTTAGTCGTAATCGAACTGGCATTGATTTGCAATCATCATAAATGTTACGGGAATAAGGCCCTTGACTCATAAATATAATGGGCAAACAGTTAATAATAACAAATCTATAAATAACATAGCACTTGCACGTGTATTATTTGTAGCAGCCTGTGACAAAAAGAGGAATAATGGCAATACCTATGGGAAGCATTGCTTTGCCTAGTCGGGCAATAATATTTGCATAGGTACATTTATTTCAATGCCACCTCTGTAGATGGGGGCTTATTTTCCCCTAAAAAAGCTGTCAAGAGCTCAGCCAAGACCATTGGAGTATTATCGACATTGCGTTCACTTGTCCTGGCAGTAGATCTTTAGCTGTTCATCATAATCCTTGTATTATTCCCGGCCGCTTTCGAAGATGTTATCTCAGAGACCGGGTTTGCTTGTTTTCAATCTAATTGCGTCGCGGTTGATCCTCGATATTCTTCGAGAAGCATCTGTATGCATTCACAACCCATAGGTATAGGGAATATCGAAGTACAAAGGAGTTAGATCAGTTGTTGGACTATTTAGGGCTCCACCTAACCGTAACAATTACCATAGATATTCGTACTGAACGTGTTTGCAATGGTGACCCTCTTTCATGAGACTTTGCCTTCAGCTTAACATCAGGCGAGGTGAAGTCAAATTAATGTGCCATAAATAAAAAAAAAAGTACTAGGACCAATAGCTTAATCTACTCTCCAAGGCGCGGCCCGACCAATACAAATAGTATTCATGCATACAAATATTTGCAATGAGCTGAGATCGAAATCAAGCGTCCTGTATTAGCTTTATTATTAGTAAGATATCAAAACAGCTATTTATTTATTTGTAATTATTTGTTTTGTATTCGAAGACCATCTTTGAATATAACTACTATGCAATTTGCCATACAAATAATAGAGATGTTGCCAATACCGAGGGCTCGCTCCGCAGTCATACTTCAAACTAAATGAGCCTGTCTGCTTAACGCGGTATAAGCACGCAACCCGATCGTGTCCGATCTCCATTTTTAACTAATTCGACCAAAATTTTATGATTTCAACAAGTTCAACAACATTCTATAATTGGTTGAAATCGGGCCAGCAGTTTAAACTGGTGTGCGTGTAAGAATAATCGTAAATTATCGTTCAAAAACATGCGAACGAGTAAGGGAACTCAGTTTATTTAATAATAAAAGATTTTACATCATCTATATCATAATCCTTGCGTTAATTCCGAAGTCCGGGGAATCACCTCGTAGTCCGGGGCTAAATGAATCTCTGTGCTGTCAATGCCAAACACAAAGAAGGATTTCTCAGTCCTCCCACCCCACTGACAACACAAAATTTTGAACACCGGTTTCAAAATTTTGAGTTGTCAGTGGGTTGAGGTTATGTCGGACTCAAACCGACTAAAACGCACGCCGTCTATGGCTCTTTGATCGCCTGAGGTGAGATTATACGAGACATATCTCTCGCATGACCCCCTTCCCCTAATGTGGGAACCATGGCGTTCCCATCTAGCCCCTGGATATGGGGAGGTGCACTTTGCGCTGCCTCCGTGGCCTGCTTCAGATAGGGTGACCGGGGCCTACACCTTTCACCCCCAGATCCGTGTTCATGGAGGACGGAGTTCATTTTGTAACCTCCAACGCCCCAGTCGCCTCCGCCTCCTCCTCGAGCATTACTTGCGCAGAAAGATGCAGTGGCAGCCCACGCGCTTGCACATCTAACCATCCGTGAGTAAGGTGAGTGGGGCCACTGGACATAAGCTAAGAGTACTATAGCAATCAACTTTTATGGAAATAATTTTTTTTTTATATTTTTTCTCAATAAACAATAACATGCAATCACGACAGTTAACGAGAAATAGGCAGTTAACGAGATGCAAATGTCCCCGTGAAGACACACCACGCGACATTCCCACCTTGCTGCGATTACAGACGCATGCTAAATGATGCGAAATCTCACACTCCTGGGTGCCAATTGTAGAAATTGCAGGCTAGTCCAACATCACACATAAATGTTATAATGTACAGTGGGCTCTTAAAATTCTAGAAGATTGAAATTATTTCACTTTTAAAAGGTCAATAAAATTCACAGTATCTTTATATTACGAGTATAAAGTGGGTATTACAACTTCCTAAATTTAGAATCCGATATTTAGTATACATTTAGGACAAGAAATTCAGTCACCGAAGTTAAATTTAAATCGTTGCCTAATTAGGATGCTACTCATCCTAAATGCGATTAAACTTCTCTGAATTCAGGACATTCTAAATTTAGGAAGATGTTATACCCTTGAAATATGCGAGAGGTTAATTCATTTATTTTTAAATTCAATAAACAATTACAAGATTTTTTCGTAATGCACAAATTACTTTTCCAGAAACAAATATTTTTTGTATGCGCGGGAACACTAGTATAACCTAGTTCGCATAAACACTGCTTCAAAAATCCATTACAAACTAAAATATGTATTACTACTAAAAAGGTCAAATTGGTTCAAAGAAGACCGCAAACCTGACTTCTTTTGGGACCATATCGCAACACCAGCCTTGAAGCAGAACGTATTAGTATAATACTTAATCCGTGCCAGCAAGCAACCTGTGACACTTAGCACTTGAGATGGTTCTGTCACTGCCCTGTTAGTTGATTTACAAGGTAAATATACTTACAGAGATGAAGTATCCACACCGGGTAAGGGCCCGCGCACATTATTATCGGCAAGAAAAAAGGCATCCTTTAGTATTCATTGATACTGTCGGAACCTACGCAATGGAATGCTGCAAGGTTCTTAAGTTTGATTCTGAAGGATTATTTTTCTTGTCGCCGGCCCTAAGTCGGTTATTGGTCTTAACTATAGTTGGCGAATCTTCGGTAGCAGATTTTCCACGTAAAAGATCGATCACTCTACACCTGAAAACTTTTATGGGTCCGTTATGTATCACCTCTTAAAACAGGTCGATAACTGAACGGTTGTCATGCCACCAACTGCAAACTTTGTAATGCTATATATTTATTATGGGATTACAAATTTATTTATGCAGTTGATAGTATAACAGTCATTCAATTATTGACCTGTTTTAAGAGTACCTATATACCAGGACTGCTGTAATGCCCACGGTGTCTTCCGCGTGGGTGTCGATTGTTGCAATTTTTGCAACAATCGATCCCACATCGATCTTAAAATTCAATGTTTTACTTAACCGATTGCGATCAAATAAACGTACAATTTCAAGTCTGACTCAAGATTAAAAAAACGGTTACAAGACCCTTGCATTAGTTTTCCTCAATCGTTAGCGTCGGCTGCTTAATGGTTAAGGACGGCTTTACGATCGAGAGGTCCCAGGTGCGAATCCTGGCTAATACACAACCGACGTGAACCCACCCCTAACACAAGTATTTAGCTTAGCTGGAGAGGTTAGAGGGATTAGTAACTTCGGTTGCTAATATTCTTTAAAAAAAACCCGACACTACATATTTGTAATGGTGACCCTATTTTTTGAGACTTTGCCTTCAGCTTATAGGCGAGGTGAGGTTAAATTTACGGGTCCTCAATAAAAAAAATATGAATATAATATTAATGTTTTTTAAATATCTAGTATAACATTATAGACTAGACATATTGGCGTACTGAGGCGGAAGATCCGCGGCAGTATTTCCGTTATTTGTATCGTAGTATGACCTACGGTCCATGGTGATACCTAGACAATAATTAGGAAACGGGTGAACGGTTCTTATTTTATCAAATTGACGGTATGCAGCAAATATCTGCAAAAACGGAAGTAAAAATGATAACCTAAAAATGCATATATTACTATTACTAAGTAATATTAAAAGTATATTACTTAATAATATATACGTAAATTTTTATATGAATTATTATAAGTATTAAAACATTCACCGGAATTTTTGCAACTGTTTACTGGTGTTGAGTGTCCGATTTTCGGTGTTGTTACAAAAGCCATGGCGTCGAAATTTCGGATACACTTACCTAAGTACAAAGAACAAAAAACGTAGTAAGTACCCGACGAGAGTTAGGTATAATTCTTATAAAAATGGCCAGAAAATAAAAACTCGAAATAAAACCCTTAACCAACCTATCTAACCAGCGTGGAAACAATACGTAAAAGCCTTTTGGAGAGGCCTATTTGCAACAGTGGAGTGTATTAGGCTAATTGATTAAAATTATTGCGTATTTTTTATCAAATAACTTTTGTATTCCCTCTATGAACTTAAGAGCTGCGTTCTTGTCAGCACGATGGAGTAATCGCTACTCTTCCCTGTCCTCTTCAAATTCTTTGACCTCCTGATATGACACAACTTGTATCTTTTCCATTATCTGTGACATAACCGTTCCTCTTAGTATACGTCTTCCTCACTTTCCTTCTACTTTCTTTTCTATGTTTTTTGTTAAAATCAAGTTGTCTCATTAGACACTTGTATCGTTAAAGCTCTATGGTAATTAAAAACACAACTTTTATACTAATTATAGCGACAGTGATTCATCACTTTAGATATCACAGTTACTATAAATAGGTACTTAAAAAACGTTATAAACGATTGATCGCTTTCAATTAACCGATGATTCAACAAAACTACCGGATCTAATAAACTAATGATACAACAGTAACTAACTGATATAAACGTTAAATAAATTATTATTACCGCCATCGGGATGCGCCTACGCATAAAAAACAAAACTGAAGATTTTCCGTAATTACTAATTACGATTCAAATTGTAACAATTTATAAGTAATTATTATAATTCTAAGTAATATTACCGGTTTATTTATTATGAAGGATTTCCTATCACGTTTAAGTTCTAATTAATTATCATGCAACCTTACGTATAGTTTCTTACACTATCTACGGAAATTCTACTATATTTTACATAACAAAGTATATAAATACTCAGTAAAGTTATTTACTCAATCCAACATCATCACTACATAGCATAAAATAAAGTTGCTTTCTCTGTCCCTATGTATGCTTATATCTTCAAAACTACGCAACAGAATTTGATGCGGTTTTTGACGTGACAACGTCTTATTAAATTGGCTTGCCGGGTGACACTTCAAGAAACTGCGTTACGCTCCGCTCACGTTATGCGCTCACAATGAGAGCGAGTGAGAGGCACGCGTCCCTTCCACTCGGGCATGGTTAGCCCGCCTAAGAGCGAGAGAGACAGACATACCACTCAAAGTCGTTGTCACGTAAAACTTTCGCCCGTATACCGACTTTACAGGCAACCAATTTTTTAATAGATAGACTGATTGAAGAGGAAGGTTTATATGTATGTATATAACATCATGCTACAACCCTTATAGAGTAGAAGTGAAAAATGTCGCAAAAACGTGGTGACTCAGACGAAGTTGCGCGGGTCAGCTAGTTATATATTACTGGCTCGACAGACCAAAAAAAATAGTCTCTCACAGTTATATTAAGAAGCTTATATTAAGAAGCTGTTCACAACCCGTATCCTAGTCTTGCTCCCAAACTTCGGCGCCATTTTTGTTATGTTAAGATAAATTTATTGCTCAATCCATAGACTCACCTTTAACTTTTGTTCAATCCTGTAGATAATCACGCTTAGTCTGATCCTGATCACTAAATACTTAAACACCCACTAAATACTTTAACGATTGTACACAATAAAAAAAAATGACACTTATCTGACATTCATTCACATATCAATACATTTCCCGCACATTGGGACACAATTTCTAATTACAAGGAAGTATTTGCTGTATATTATGTTTAGAATATAATATTTGAAGAGTTATTGTCAAAAAAATAATTATCCGTTTGACTGAAATGGTAGGTATTATTCAAATGTATTGTAGAAATATACTGAAGCAGTTAACAATGAATTTTATAATTTAAGTATAACAGTAAGGATGTTAAAATATATAATGACTACCGTATTGTTAACTATCAGCTTCATACTTCCTTATATAATTGTTTATATAAAAGTCCTTACGAGTGCTACATCCGTGCTTATTAATAATAGACCAGATTTTTTATCTTTAGTTTGGTAATGAAAGTTTGTATATTATTTTACGAAGGTAGAATATCACAGTATCTCCTGCCCTAATTGAGCTATCCAACTGGGGAAATACCTCCGTCCTATAGAATACCGCGGTTAATAATTTACCTTGTGTTGTGTTGCCGGCAGTGAGTAGGGTAGCCAGAGCTCACTGGAGAGGTTTTGTGTTGTCAGTGGGAATACCGAGAAACCCTTCTTTTTCTTCGGCACTCTTTTAATCTTCTCCCTTCCCCCTATTCCCATTCACCCAACCCTCTATATGGTTGGCAGCATGTAACGCCCCTGGTGTTGCAAATGTCCATGCCACTCTGTAACCACTTTCCATAAGGTGGGCCGGGTGCATATTTGCCACGTGAGTGGTATAAAGGAAAAAAATAATACGCCTCTACCACAAAGAGTTTTCTAATGAGCTTTTCAACTAATTACAATGTGTCCCTTCCTATCCATAACAACACTTGCTGGTCTGCGGTGTCACCCTCGCAATGATACAAACTATACCGTCTCGGTCTACTTCGTTTCTGTGTCGCACGGTAACGAAGTGTGTCCTTCTTTTTTCTGACCCCCGATGATCTCAGTATAACACATCCTAAGCAAAACACAGAGGTGAAAAAAAGATGGATAAGTGTAACGATTTTTGTGTAACGACATTAGTCATCAGCCTATTCCCAACTTAGTTGGGGTCGACTATCTAGTCTAACTAAGATGCGGCTGAACTTTGATATTTTCTGTGAAGCGACTGCCATCGGACTTCCACAAACAAATTGGGGATATCGAAGTTCTGTAGTTAGGCTAGTCGGACTTTTGAGGCCTCCAACTACCATAACGACTGCCATAGATGTTTGTATGGCAAACGGGACCTACGGCTTAACGTACTTATGACGGCATACTGTTTCCCGCCACAGTACACGAATTGGTTTTACTACCAAGACGTGAGATAGTTCAAATCAAAAAGATTAATAAAATGATGTCGTAGACACAAAAGCAGTCGAAATGTAGGTCACAATATTGAAACCAATCTCCAATCTCTAGAGAGCATGATCATGAAAGTAAAAAAAAGTAGATAGGAAATCTATGGCCAATCAAAAAAACTATATTAGGTACTCAGTTTTAATTGTTACAATTGAAGTTCAAAAATATTTTTTGTAGAACATTTCTCTCACAAGTTATATATAGGTCAAATCTAAAAAAAGGAAATAGTATGTTGATCCATAACAGTGATAGAACCCTTTCTTTGGAAAAAAACCATTGAAAAACATTTTTCTTTTTCTTGGGTAAATCCTCACGAATACCCCCTGACGAAGTCAACGAGGGTGGTTATGTCGGATTACAAAATCGCATGCCATATTGGGTCATCAGTTGCCGAGGGTGAAGTAGTCTCTGGCATATCCTTCACGCCCCAGCTGACCTAGGGCCAGCGAAGGCCCTCTCGGATGTGGGACTACGGTCTCCACATCTTTTCCCGGACTGGATAGGGAGGAGAGCGCATCACACTGCCGCCGCGGCCTGCTCCTAATAGGGTGACAGGCGGCTTCACCTGTCACCAAAAGCCTCAAATGCCACAAGGAACTATGCAAAGATGACAAGCGTTTTGAGGCACAAGATGTCATATAATATAGATAATATGGTCACTGTTGACAGTTGATATTTCACAATTGAGCAGGAAATCATAACTTCGCCTGATTGAATATCACATATCGTCAACACAGACCAACTCCACACTCACCAAGTATAACATCGATCTGCGGTATCAAATGACCTTTCAACATATCCAAGAAAAAGTGTGGAGTATAGACGTATTGTCTGTGGTACCATTACAACATGGCGGCGATCATTGTTCGCGCGTAACTATAGCAAATAAGTAAAAGAAATATCGATTGTTATTCAGTCAAGTTTCGTTTTTGTGAATGCATTGAAATATTATGTATCTAGTTTTTGACCTGCTATTGTTAAATCACAGTTGGATCCGTTTATTATGACTCCGCTTATATAGACCCACCGCTTATAATGACGTAATCACACAGCGAAGTTTCATTTTCATATAAAATCCTTCGTTTAGTAGGATATAATGATATGTCCCTTATTACCCTTTTAACAATTTTTAATTAATTGCTTCCAGTTACTTTTTTTCAGCTGCCGTGGTCACGAGGAGATTAAAGATAGTAGTTGTCGCATAATGAAGAAATAAGGCGTGTATTTAAGTTTTTATTAAATCCTCAGAACATTACCTAATATGATTGTTTATATCATTGCAGTTTATTTTGTTATTAATGAAAGGTACTATTATTAAATTTCAAGTTTCATTTATTATTTTATTGAAGGTATGAAAATTATCTAACGTTATCTGTAAATTGGGTGAAAGGTAAGGTCATTAAAACCGGAATGTGTTCAACTAACGAAAAACTAATTACTTTTAAACTAAATAGAAAAAACATTGTTTTTATCCTTTATCTTTATCTACTAATATTATAAAGCTGAAGATTTTGTTTATTTGGTTGAAAGCGCTGATCTCAGAAAGTAATGGTCCGGTTTAAAGAAAAACTTTTTAGTGTTAGATAACCCGTTTTTGAGGGAAGCTATTTATTTACACGCTACTACTCAAGGGAGCGGAGTAATACAGTACACTTTCAAACGTTATTTGAAAATTAAGACCCACGGAAACCAAAAGTAGGTATGACACGAGTGAAGCCTGGAAGGGCCCACTAATGCGTAATATGAGGTGGCCTTTTCATGTAGCGCACTGATTTCGACAAAAATTATAATTGCAGCAAAAATATCCAATAGCAGAAAATTAGGAACGATTCAAAGTTGGTGCGCTAAATCAATTCAATGGCTGCAAAACGCCACATATTAGTACAAATTTTATTGCAAATGAGTTGCAGTAAACGCCTATAATATTGCATCATAGTATCTTATTCGTCCAGGCCGTTGCATAGCATGGCTACCAAATGAACCAAAACATTGTACGCAATGTCGTTCTCATTTATTTGAACGCAATCGCAATGATATTTATCTAAGCACCGCTTTTTCCACACTTTGAATCAACTTAATAAAAACATGTTATAATACTCGTATGTAAGTACCTAATTATGAAATTTTGCAATACTAATTTACCCACTTTCGTATACCGGTGCGCTATTATGATTAAAACGTGATAAGAACTAATCTAATCATCATAATTTAAATATTATAATAACCGTTTGTCTATTTTTCATTTAAATTTACAAAGCTCGAAATAAAATCCTGTATCAACCCGTCTGTCGAGCGTGGAAACAGTAGACCAATGCCTCTCTCCAATAGGAGAGGCCTATGTCCAGCAGTCGATAATAGGGATGTCAGAAATGGAATAAAGTATCGATATATATTTGTATCGATATTTAAAAAATATATCAATATCGATATTGATATTTTTATAATAAAATATCGATATATCGATATATCGCTATGATTTGCCAGAGAATAATGGCACTCTGAATATTAATTTTATTTTTATATACATATATATTACGGCAATGTGTATAAACCGGTTTTCTATAAATGTCTAAGCAATGTATAGAATGCCCATTGCACAGCCAGTAATGTATGAAATGTTATCAAGAAACATAATTCAAAGTTAAAAATAAAAAAAAACATTTAGATTAGATTAGATTAGATTAGATTCATTTATTTGTCAGAATATTGTATAAAAGTTGTTATAAAATAGTTACATGTCCATAATATTCTGCTGTCTCCAGCGTACAAATATTGAGATAGAGGATATTAAATTATGTCAGTATATAAATTAATAAGATAAAAAAAACAATTAAAAATGTCAAATTGCAAATTATACATGTCAAGATTCAAATTAAATAAAATTATAATATTTGTAGTAGGCATGTCAATCATCAATCATCATAAATTCATCAATTCAACCAAATTAAATCATTATTCATTCAAATCATCATTCAGGTATTCTGTTACATTATAATACGCTTTTTGAACTAACATATTTTTAAGTACTGCTTTGAATTTGTTACAGTTCAACTCCCTCCAATCTCTAGGCAATTTATTGTATATTATAGGCGCCATACAAATTATACTTTTGCGCACAAGAGCCGTTGTCGCCCTGTGTAAACGTAGCCTGGTGTTATCCCGCCTGTTTCGCGGAACTGTTGCCTCTAAGGTCGGAAATAAATGAGGATTATTTTTTACAAATATTGCAACTTCGAAAATATATATACATGGTAATGTTAAAATTTTGTAGTCCTGGAAGTATGTTTTGCAGCTATCTGTAGTTTTTAATTTAAACATTGACCTAATGCATCTCTTTTGAGCCTTAAACACAACTTCCTTATCTGTTGAGTTACCCCAGAAAATAACTCCGTATCGTAACAGTGGAGCAGCTAAACCGTGATAAGCAGTTATGAGAGTATCTCCATTAACAATGTTGGACAGCGTATGTAACGCATAAGCAGAACTGGAAATTCTTTTACAGAGCTGCTCTATATGTGCTTTCCAGTTAATCCGTTCATCAATTGTTAACCCAAGAAATTTTGCCGTACTAACATTTTCAATTACGCTATTCTGATACTTTACGTCTATTCCATTTGATGTTACCCGTTGGTTAAAATGCATGATTTTAGATTTTTTAAATTAATTTTTAAATTATTAATGTCCAGCCATTTAATTATAGATGTCAATGCATTGTGTATGTCAGTTTTATATTCAGTCAAGTCATTATTGTCATTACAAATTGTCAATGTACTATCATCTGCAAATAACGTCATATTATGTCGGGTAGATTTCGGTAAGTCATTTATATAAATTGTAAAGAGTAATGGTCCAAGTACACTGCCTTGAGGAACGCCGTAAATAACATTTCTCTGTTCTGACTGATGCATTTCCTCGTTTTTAGTCACTGTATTTATTCGGGCAATTTCCGTATATTGCTTTCTATTATTAAGATACGATTTCATGATATCCAGCACATTTTTTTATTCTGTATAAACCAAACGGCATTACAAAATTTGTCAATAACAACAATATTTTATAAATTAATGGACCACCGGTTCGAATCGCGGCCCCAGCCTGAGAAGAATCCGGCAAGAAACATAGCGGGCTAATATAAATAAATGGTGGTTACAAAAAAAACTACCACGAAGGCTAATGCAGGAGCTCCGTTTCCACCTTCGCTTTCTAATCTATATCTATCCAAATTGAGGCGCAGTGTCCACACCGCGTAATTTGGCTTGGATACATTAGGTTAGAAGTAAGTTCAAGGTAATATTTATATAACGATGTAGAAATTGGATTTCCGCAAAGCCATTCGCAAATACAGAAGTAAATGTATTTATTTCATACATTGCCGTTGCAACAGCAGGCATTCTATATAAAAGCATACGTCGCCTAAAAGTGTTAGTTGAAAAGCTTTCTTTTCAGGACTTTTGACGTGACAACGTCTTATAAATTGGCTTGCTGGGTGACACTTCAAGAAACTGCGTTACGCTCCGCTCACGTTATGCGCTCACAATGAGAGCGAGTGAGAGGCACGCGTCCCTTCCACTCGGGCATGGTTAGCCCGCCTAAGAGCGAGAGAGACAGACATACCACTCAAAGTCGTTGTCACGTAAAACTTTCGCCCGTATACCGACTTTACAGGCAACCAATTTTTTTATCAAAATAAATATCGTTTTTTATACGTTTTCGATACCTGGAATTTAATATCGATACATCGATGTATCGAAGAATTAAATATCGCTCAAAAATATCGATGTTTAGAAAAAATAATATCGATATATCGATGTATCGATATTTTTTCAATAAGCCTAGTCGATAAGCTATTTTATTGATAGATTGGTGGTCTCCCCGTGACCATGTCTTCTAAAAACTAACCAAAATGTCAAGATCATCGTTATTCTTTCTCTGAACTTTTTCACATCTCGGTTGGGGTCGCCTTTCTCGCCTGTTGCCCGCAGCTCCACCCGCGTGGAAGTCGATTATCGCGTTGTACGACTCTACTCGAGTCTCGTATGGTCTCTCTATACTACTGGTCCTTCTCTTCCACTCTACTGGTCATCTCGCCATATTTTCCACTATTTTTTTATTTAATAATCTCCACACCTTTCAATTTCCCTTATTTCCTCATTTTCCGTTCCATTTTTAGTGTTCAGTTGTCGTTCTATAGTACATCCTACCTAATTGCTGCCATGAAAACGGAAACTATTATCGATTAGCGCCAATGTATAGAAATCTACCGGATCTATTGAGATTTATGATTATTGCTATATATTGGTTGGTATTAGCCTAGGTTATTTCTAAATAGCTTTAGATTAGTTAAAGAATTATTGAAATCAGTCCAGTAGTTTCGGAGCCTATTCGTTACAAACAAACAATCTCCATCCAAACAAACCTCTTTATAATATTAGTGCAGATGTACTTATTTGATTATTATCCGTGTGGTGACAGGAAAGAACACTCACCATCTCATCTCATCTGCAGGTTATCGGTAGAGGAGACTAACGGAAAACGCAGACGCCATCACTGCGAGAGAAGGAAAACTAAATAAAACCCTGTACTTAGGTACCACAGTCGAAGCAGTATTTCAAAGTATTCCTGTCGTGTATAATTTCACCTCCAGCAATCAAGGACTCAAGGACCCATGGACGGTGTGCGTTTGTGTCAGTTCGAGTTCGACATAATCACCTCCATCGATTTTGATAGAGGTGGAATCCGGGGAGATTATGCGCACGATAAAAAAATGTGTTAGCTCCGTAAAAAGTGGTTTCATAGTGCCGATTTCATTCAATATGAGAAGCATGTTTTGGTCTCAAACCGTGAGCGATGGATTACCGCAGTTGTACCACCTGTCATACTGTTAAACATAATTGTGACGCGCTAATGAACAGTATCCCCACCGTAACAAACAAACAAACAGACAAATAGACTGCGGAAGTCTACGCGCTAAGTGGAGTCACGGTTTTAGGGTATTTACTTGCTTAGTGACTACAGCTGCGTTTAGAAGAATACTTTAATTTTAATAGTTTTTTCTTTTTTTTTTATATCACGTAGGTGGCAGACAAGCACACGGCCCACCTGATGGAAAGCGGTCACCGTGGCCTATATACGTGTGCAACACTAAGGGTGTCACACACGCGCTGCCCACCCTGAAGGGAAAGGGGGAGAGCTGGGAAGGGGTGGGGAGGCTAGGAATGGGAGGGGAAGGAGGGGTAAAGTGAGCTCTGGCTACCCTACTTACCGGCGGGAACACAACACGATGGTTATTATGACCGCGGTCTTCTGTAGGGCGGAGGTACTTTCCCAGTTGGACAGCTCAATTTTGGACGGGAGATACCGTCGTGTCCTACCTCCGTCTCCCTCCCCTCTTGGAATTCAGACTCCGTTCTCGTATTCTATGTCCGTCTCTGGTTCTAAGCTATCTCCTTACCAATTTTCAGCCAAATCAGTACAGCCGTTCTAAGTGATTATAGCTGCGTTTAGAAGTGGAATGTTGGTTTGGTTATAATTATAGAATGTCAGAATTAGGTTACATCAACACTAAAATTATAAAGAGAAAAGATTTGTTTTTTGTTTGTTTGTTTGTTTGTTGAATATAGTCCGAAACTACTGTACCGATTTCAATGTGTATGTATGAATTCATAGCTAAACAAATTCGTATGAAAACAGGACCTTCTATTTTAACACATAACATAACATAAAATAAATACACACATAACTTAAAAAGCAACGAAGAATCATTGGTGTGTGCCATGGTAATGGAATCGCACTCGAGACCTCGTCTCAGCAGTCCATTACCCATACCACTAGGCTACCGCGATTCCTATTTTAAAGTCGGTTTAAATATCAACTGATAATAACCTCTGTAGTTGACATACATTACCGTACACCAAGCCGTCAGTCGTGAGAGCGACTGTGTGTACAGGTGCTTCGGGTTCGGTCTCTATCCGACGCTACGACAAATATTATTCATTGTGAAAGATTTTCACACCGTATGCTATTGAAATGTGTTGCTAGTTTCTCGTATTATTTATTAACTTGCTTTAGAACTTCTTGGCAACACTAAGTGATATATGAACAACCATCACAGGAATAGTAGTTCAAAAATTAAATTATAAATTTCAAAAACCCCGACACAAAAAATTAAAAGAACAGTAAAAAATATTAATTCCCTGAAAATAATCGTCCCTGCTGCAGTTTTTGCAAGCGACTACAATATAGGGTTCTTTAGGGCATTAGAAGGTTTCTACAGGGTTGGCAGCACGAGCCTAACACCCCTGGCATTGTAAACGTCCATAGACCACAGTAATCACTTTCCATTAGGTGGGATCGTGTGCTTGTCTGCCATCTAAATGGTTTAAAAAAAGGAACACGATAAAGGCGTGCCGTAGAGGCGTTTGAGTGGTATATATATAAAGAGGGCAGCGCGTGTGTGACACCCTTAGTGTTGCACACGTTCATAGGCCACGGTGGCCGCTTTCCATCAGGTGGGCCGTGTGCTTGTCTGCCACCTACGTAGTATAAAAAAAAAAAATACCATAAGACGTGGGTTTGATTCCTGCTCAGTGCAATTGAGTTTTTCCATTTTACTCAATGTATCAAATGGATTGAGAAGCGCTTGCTATTCCACTTAAAACCCCAGGAGATCCTTACGTACCAACTTGTTCCTTTTAAAAGCCCCATGTCAATGATTCATGATGAATAATAATTCCACACTTGCGCAAACAACATTCTGTTACTTCGCCATAATAAAATATTATAATTTAAAAAAGTACGTATTAAACACTTGAAAGTTATGAAAAATAACTGCGAGAGCGGTTTGTTACCTGTTACAACCGTAGCGAGCGAGAATTTAATGACATTAGAAAGTAACAACTCGTGTTCAAAAATTATAATTTGAAATTAAAAGCAAAAGATGTTTACTCAAATGAAATCATTTTAGCACTAACATCGTATCTTAAGGCGGTTATCCACGGTGGATAACTTTACAGGTGACTAACGGACCATAGACTATAGCTAATTACTAATTTAAAAATTCGTATATTGGGAGCGAGTTCTCCTGAAATAGCTCTTGTAGAAGCGTGTCGAGGTACGTTCTTCGCAAAAGCGCCACCATTTTAGCACTATAAGTGTTTGCAATGGTAACCCTCTTTCATAAGACTTTGCTTTCAGCTTAACATCAGGCGAGGTGAAGTCAAATTGACGTGCCATAAATAAAAAATATTGCACATTATATTTTCTCGGGTTAAAAGAATTTTGACTTTTTTTTTAATTTATGACAAGTCAATTTGACTTCACCTGGCCTGTTGTTAAGCTGAAGGCAAAGACTCATGCCTTGACTTGCCTTGAGGGGTGCGGGTTAGTTTGCCCTTCCTCCCCCAATAAAGTGTGTAGGTAGGTAGGGTAAGGTAAGGTAAGGTATAAATACCATAAATAAAATCACTCCGCTTAACCTTTGTAATCGGATACAACATCTTTTCACTAAATACGATTACTTTTTTTTATGTATCGATACTATCCAGTATCATCTCGACATGGGACGACCACGCACTGCCTATAAATTGTTTCGTCGGTGAGTTTCAATTTTCGAAGCCGTAAATTTCGACGCACCGCCCTTACACATAACACACTCTTTCTTCTCTACTTCTTTTTTTTGGTGAAGGACGGCGCATTAACGTTTATCCGCAAAAGTACGCACTGTGGAAAACCGCCTTTACTTTGTAACTGTTATGTTATCTGTGACTTAGCTCGCTAGCAGTTCACGTTTTTTAATTCCAATCTAACGTCAAAATCGTGCTACTGTACGGACGCGAGAAGTGGGAAGAAGTGGGGAAGTTTCATACCAGTTACAAATCTTCAACAACATCGTTCGGTACCGCTCGATCTGTGCCCTAGTACAAAAAACTATCGAATTCTTAATGTAAAGGTATCGAGAGAGTATTGGTTTACATGAGGCAGGCTCATAATCCCCCGCTCTGTCGATACCTTTACATTACGAATTCGATAGTATTTCGTATTTCAGGCACAGCAGAGATCTCGTGTGGAGGCGAAACACGTCTCGAGGTTTGTTATACACTTATAGAATACTAGCTAACCCGCGCAACTTCGTCTGCGTCACCCCGTTTTTACAACATTTTTCATTTCTGCTACGTACCTGTTGGTCGTAGCATGATGTTATATACATATAAACCTTCCTCTTTAACCATTATATCTATTAAAAAAAACAGCATCAAAATCCGTTGCATTTCCATTTGACGCACGGTAAAAAAAGAAGTGTAACCACAGATTATTAAATAGTTACTTCGTATGTGTGGCTGTCCTATATAGTGGCTGTATTTGGAAACATTCTCACTACACCCACTTATGTGTGAAGTCGGTGGGTGAACGGGTCGTATATAATAATATTGTTGAAATGAATAATAACATTAATAACTTTCCACAATAATTACTAGGTTGGTTACATAACGATGTGTAGAATTACTACGTGTACTTATAAGTTCTTAGAGGCGGCATTATTATTAATTACAATAATTATAAACACAAAACAAACTAAGCTAACAATATATTGTGCGAACAACTGTAATTGTATACAAGAATACAATTATATAAGTATCTACTTATTACATCAATTGTAATTGTTATAGTTTTACCGCTAAGATGGTGACAAACAAACATTTTTTATACGACTTAGGTGGCAAAGAAGCACACGGCCTACTTCATGGAAGGTGATTACCAAAGCCTATGGACGTTTGCAGCATCAGGGGCATTACAATTGTGCTGCCTACCCTGTAGAGACCTTTTAAAGCCCCTTTTAAAGAACCCGATATTGTAGTCGCTTCAGAAAACCATAGCATTCGGTAGCCTAAAAAATCGGTTTCCGTAGATAGTGTAGATCCGTGACTCTAAAGTCTAAACCTATGGCCCACGGACACCCAAGGAACCACGAGTAAGTATATGTATGAAGTCTGCAGTTTTATCTAAAAAGACGCTACTTGTTCGTTCAAGATATTAGAAGTTTGTTCCTAAAAATATAGAACAGTTTACATTAAGTTTTAGGAATTAGGCCACAGGTCAAAAGGCAGATGAACCGTGGTTGACGCCTGGGGGATTATAAGGCACGGTGGTGAAACAATAAGCCCAAGTAGACCCATTGTGGTCAAATGTGGGTGTTAACACCTCTGCCTACCCCTTCGGGGATATAGGCGTGATATTATAAAAAAAAAAAAAAAAAAAAAAAAAAAGACCCATTGTTTGTATTGTCTAAGTTATGGCCAAAGAAATGAAATGAACGAATGAAACGAATGAACTTTTCAATGTGACATCTCTAATAATTGCTGATTTAACTAAAATCCATTCAAATTTTATTTCTCTTATACTTTTTTTAAATTTCGTAAAACAATATTAATTACTTATACTTTTTCTGTTTCACAATTCAAAAAGTGATTACGAATTGTTTGTGCGTTTGACTCAAAATTAGGTTTATCAAAACTATTCTATATACGAAATAATATATTGTAGAAAAAAATAAAAATAAAATAACTAAATATTGTATTATATTCAATAGACGAAAAGTTTAGTATATGGCATAACTAATCAAGATAGTATAGTATATTGTAATTGCATACTGTTACTGAAGCTTCGCTATAAACATTTATTTATTTACATATTTAGGTATATCGTGGCAAAATATGTTAAACATGTCGTTTTCTATTGAACTTTTTATGTAAGATAGAAAATCGTCAAGGTATCGTATTTCATCATGATAAAACCAACCATATGCAGATAAGCCATCATCAGTACCATCATAAATTATAGTAGTTACATGGAATCTATTACCCCATTCACCATGTTCACTCGTCATTGTCGCTTCAGATCTTCATTTTATTCGGTTTTTATGGCATTCCTTGAACTGATACAACTTAGAATATATATAGACTGTCAAACAATACTCGAACTATCTACCTATATTTCTTTGAAAGTAAGCATTGAAGATTCTCTAGTCACCTGGATTCGCCCAACTCCAATTTGAAATTGATCGATTTTGTACATTTATGCATTAATGTTATTATTATATTTTTATAAACATCTTGTTATTTCGGTAATAAGGATGATATTGCTGGTAAAATTAAGTATGTAAGTAAGTATACTAGGTACTTATATATTGTTTTGAAGCAAATACTTTTGTGTCGAGTGCCGACTAGCATTAAATGCACCAACAGAGCGTAAAAATGTGTCATAGTTCAGGAATGTGCCTAATGTGGCAGTAAAATGACCGCCAATTGATGTAAGTAATTAACTTTCAAACTGTATTTTATTATTAATATACTTTGTACAAATTACAAGTAATACAATAATGTGAAAAATGATTCGTTCAGAATGTTTGTGGTTTCACAAACGTGAAGTTACAGTTAAACAAATGAATAAACTAAGTGAACTATAACTGAACGACTTATACACAATATAGTTCTAGTAGATATATAAGTGTATGTTGCGGGAAAACTGAAATGATAGCTCGCCTAGTTTGAACACTATAAACGTTTGCGTTCGTCGACTTCGAGACAGAGTGATGTTTTAGAAAACAGGTAAACGCAACAGTAAGTTTGAGCTCAGTGAAACGGAGCGAAAACAATTATAACCAGACTCCTCTTCTGCCGGTAAGAAAGAATTAGGTATTTGTTATGTAGATACTATGTATTAGATGTACTGTAGATGTATTGTAGATGTATTGTAGATACCTAGGTGTTCCGTAAGCAACCTATATTTTCAGCTCCGTTTAAACTTGCACAAATAAAATATAATAAAAAAAAAAAATTTTATTATTGTATTATTTTTATCTGATGTAGTTCTATTTTTTGGCTTTAATTTGAATAATCACCGAATCACTCGAAACCAGCGGGCTCACATGGCAGATTTAATGATAGGAGAGGAAGCTCTTCAAGTACGTAAGGATATTAGAAGACAGTTCATCTTTGCTTACCCCGGAAGGAAATAGGCTTGAGCATAATATGTATGTTATGTATGATAGAATACAGAATTGTTTTGATTTACTATTCAACAGTACTAAGCATATGTTGGTTACCTATATAAATGATTAATTGGCAATATATTATGCGTTAAATGCAGGGAGGTGAGTGTTTGTTCTCAATTAGGCGATTCCTTTTTCATCATTTAGGTATGTCAGTTGACAGAATAGGTAATTTCATTACATAACGTTCCTTTTTTTAATAAAATTTAAAGATATAGGTATCAGTAATTACTTTTCATTCTTCACTCATTCATTCGATTTCAATTTCATTCTTTTTAGAACTCAAAACTTAAAATAAACAGAAAAAAGATAAAAAATTCAAGCGCTGTTATTTATTTAAATTTTTTTGATAACTTAATAAAAGGAGATTGACCTCTTTGGGATTTAGATAATATTAACTTTTTATAAATAAATAAATGAATGGAGAATTTTTAAATTTCAATTTTGGAATGGAGTGTCACAAATGAAATTATGCAGGTGCATTCAAATAACTTAGGTAAATATTTTGCATCTGTAAAGTTATTAAAACAACGTGTGCGTATTTATGTGTGCGCAGATTAGATTTTGAAAAGGCCACAACAATTAACATAATAAGTGTTGCTTATCTACATTATCAAAAAAAAAATTAAACAACTTTTACCAATGATGTTGGTCGACCTTGCCAATATTAAAATTTGGGTAAACACGCGAAAACGAGTTATTATTACATACTTTAGAAAGATACACTACGTTATCTTAAGAACACACATTTTTATTAATTTTATATATCGTAACTAAACGCTGTTGTGGTTATTAAAACACACAAACATATTAAAAAAAAATAGAAAACACAACACAGACGATGTAACTAAACATATCTGATATAAAATTCAGAAAATGTATAAATCAACATATTTAAATACAATTAGAAAGTCGATAATACTAATAACATTCCGCAGAACAATTCCTTCTGCATCAAAGAGACCGAATCCAACACAAATTGCAAATGCCGCTCACCTGGGCGAAATGGTTACAATCCACAACCATGCATGTGCTTACGCAACCAGTAACCAGGGTATTATAGAAGTAACCAGGAACAAAACACAGACACAGTCACAGTATCGTATATGTGTACACTCGCGTATGTCACTCGCGTCGCGTGCGCATCTGTTGCACTGTGGTGCGCGGGAATCGTGCGCGCTTGGCCGTCTGTCGCGCCGTTATGTCGGCCCCAGCGCAAGCGCACCGTGGAAAGCGGTCGCGGTTTCATGTCCAAAGATTATCGTGCAGAACCGTTTTATATGTATAAAAAAGTTACCGTAAGCTACCTATGAGCTACGACCAATGACATTTTTCACATTCTACCTACTTTTATGATACCATTGTCGGAATTTTATGCAAATGTTATAGGTATTTTTAACGGTTCAGTGTCAATATAACGAACGTTCAGTGCCTCTGAGAACGCAATCAGGGTGGCTGCACACTGAGCTAATAAAATGTGAGATGCCGTCGACTCGACAGAAGAAGTTGTCAATATGAAATACAAAATGAATTGCAAAGGTGTTAAAATAGTTTATCAAATTTACTAAAGTGCCAATGAATGAAAAAATATAGATTATTTAGATTATTAGTACATACTTAAACACAATTAAACACAAAATATATGAGTATATATATATATGTATGTAACATATATATGTATGTAACATACATACACATTGTTGAAATACAAATAATTACATATGTTCCATGGTTTATGATCAAGTTGGTATTACTTATATTGCGTACAGCAGTTTTTAGGACAACTAAAAAAAATAACAATATTAATTAAAATTATCCGAAATAATCAACTTTCATCCCTCATTTTCTTATAAATCCTTCTTTTGGGCAAAAGTGTCTCCCAAATCACTTACGTAGGGGAGCGAGGGGCTTATTGTAACAATTTTCATGAAAACTAATATATCTTGAGATCCATTGATTAAATTGCTACTAAATAAAATTGGATGGATGCTGTAACTCTTCCTCTACCAAATCAAGTAAAAATAATACCATAACTATTGGTCATTATTTTACAATTATTTATTTTCTAGAAGAAGTGCGGTGTTACAACTTACCTCGTGTTCGGGGTAAGTTGTAACGTCTACCGGGGCAAGTAGTAACGACAAAACAAAAACAAAAATAATACCTCTAATCATTTATTCTTTGTTTATTTTTAACAAAATCGACATCTTTCTAAAGTAAGTATTATGTAATTCTTATCAAAAATCAAGTTAAATATACTCTTTAAGTAATATACATATAAAAATTAAGAAATTAACAGTTTTATTTAGTTAAACATTTCTTATAATTATCATGACAATTTTAAATCACAGTAAGTAATTAAATTATTTAAAACTAAGGTAAGGTTTCATTGTAATTCAATTCAGTCTTTATCTGAGTTACAATTAATACAAATAAAAGATAATGTCTCCTGTAACACATCCTACATGTCCCCACATCTTACAAATGATACACTCAACCCAATCTTCTTTATTTGAATCTGTGTAAGCTTCACCACATACCAGACAATACCACTCTTCTGATTTAGATTCTGAATCTCAACATAAAATATTTTTTTAACTGTCCACTACGGTTCCTTTTTTTTATTCACCTTTGCCTTTTCCCTTTCCTTTACCTTTTACTTTAATTTTGCATTTCTGCGCATTAAATTTTGGAATAAGTCAGTACCAGTCATGTTATTTCGATCCCAAGAAGGAAAAATGTTTTTAGCATTAAGCTGCACACTGCATTGGTAAGCTAGCTAGTTCTTCTATATGAAATAGTCCAAAATATATTTCGGCGCACTTGAGTAGGTAGGAAGCCATCTAACCTTCTTATTCCGCAGTAAACACTTGTCTAGGCTTAACATATCCAACTCTTAAACTTTCATTATTTTTCTTTTTCCTTATCTATAAAGAGAGACGTGACATAATCCGAAAGTCTGACTAGCTTTTCGAATACTGTAATTTCTTTCCAAAACTTCAGCTTCCGCTAACTCGTACACTCTTGGCTTTGTGTTACCCGCTCTGATTTTCTTTTGTACACCCTCATCCTTGGAGAAAGGAAAATAAAGTATCTACATCATAACTTGGGGCATGTTGTAACACGTTACAACAAGCCCCGGGATTTTGTTACAACTAACCCCATGGTATGATTTTTAATATTTATCAAGATAACTATTTAAATAATTTAGCAATCTTAAAAACTGTTACAGGTTATCAGAGATAGATAAATTTGAATGTAAATTAGATAAAAAAAGTTTGAAATTAGCCGATAATAATAACTCAAACCAAAATTTTACGACAGTACAATTTTATATTACCTGGCAAAAATGAAGCGCGTGCGCACTTCCGCTTACTGTGCAGGCCGGCGGGACCCTGGCTATGGCAACATGATGCAGCGCGGTTTATAGGTCAAATCGAGTCAAAGAAATACGTCAATAAAATTTAAGATCCCAGTGAAAAGAGCCTGTTACTACTTACCCCTGCTACAACAAGCCCCTCGCTCCCCTACTTTTTCAATTTAGAACTAACTACTTAATTACATTTTTAATAGTAGGCAAAACCCGTATAACTTTTAAAAATAATAGCCTACCCTTTAAAAGTAGGTACATAATAAATCGCACTTTCTGCCTATTCTCGCGTCTGCGTTCATGGCTCTGTGCCGCAGCCAGTTATCAATGAAGATGGTCGATGTTATCTGGAAGCTGTCGATCGCGGGGAAAGTGGACGCTGCGCAAACGCATGGACCCTAGGTTATGGTTGACGCATGCCGATCCGGTATCTCGGAGACGAAGAGGCGCTTTAGCTTTAAGTTTTGTTAAACGTTTTATAGTTTTAAATATAAAACCTTGTAACCTTATAATGGCGGAAAGAATAATGTGGAGCTAAGTCTATATGCCATATCTTCTTATTCTTTTTTTTATACCACTTAGGTGGTAGACAAGCAAACGGCCCACCTGATGGAAAGTGGTTACCGTGGCAAATGGACCTTTGCAACACCAAAGCGTCCCACTGCTGCCGACCATTTAGAGGGGAGGAGGGAGGTGGGCGGATGACCTCATTTCGAATTTTATTGATCGCGTCAATAAGTACCTTTTTTATACTACTTAGGTGGCAGACAAGCACCTGATGGGAAGCGGTCACCGTGGTCTATGGACGTTTGTGACACCAGGGGCATCACACACGTGCTGCCTGCCCTGTAGAAACCATCTAATACCCTTCTTGAAGAACCCCATATTGTAGTCCCTTGGTTTCGGTAACCATATAGCATGCAACGCGAAAGTATTAAAGAGAATGGATCCATAAGAAATTACATGTGCACACTGCTTCTATTTTTATTTCTAGACGTAAATAAATAAAAATTACAATATAACTAAGAATCATCAAAATCGGTCTATGCGTTTAGCCTCTAGAACGCCACATAGAAACAAACATACATACATACATACATACATACATACATACATAGACTGATAAACACAATACCCTCCTTTGCGTCGCGCAGTCGGGTAAAAAGAGACCGTAGATAATATGTAATTGAAGACTCCATCCACAATTCCTGCATCTCATTACAGAACACTGGTCATCACCTCACCCCATAACAAACACCAATAATTACTAAACAATTACTATTTCAAAACGCCGGACAGGCCAATCACAGTACGTTACACCACAAGTTACTAGTCATTACTAGTAATACTAGTAATCGCATGTGCCTGGCGCTCAGTTTTACCGGCCTTACCGCGTAGTTCCGGCAATATGTAATTGTGCGTGTGCGTTTAGAAGGTCACCAATGCGTTTACGCATTCCAAAATGAATTTTATATCGCGATAGACCACAAACCGACCACTAACTTTTTGTAGCTATCATATAAACGAAATTTTAAACGCACCATTAAGTCTTGGAATTCCTTACCAGCTCACGTGTTTCCTTCTTCCTACAGTCACTTTACGTGTTTGTAATGGTGACCCTCTTTCCTGAGACTTTGTTTTCAGCTCACCATCAGGCTAGGTGAAGTCAAATTGACGTGTCCTCGATAAAAAAAAATTACCACTGTCAGTAGGTACCTATATGACTTTCTATTAAATATTTTTTCTGAATGCTAGAATTTCATTACGTTAAATTAATTAATGTGTAAATTAATTAATGTCCCATTCAATATCCAAAATTTAATCCTGGCTCATCTAGCTAGTAGTCACTTGCTGATTGAAGGGTTACCCTTGGGTTGAGTGGTCAAACCGCCCGCCGTTACTCTCATAAAAGCCATAAATCAAACCAGACGCGTTGTAAGTGCCGTTCAATGGTCTGTACAGAATAAATGAATTTTCATTTTCATTTTAGAGGATCCATTTTCACAGACCGTTTTCTCAATAAAAGGTTTGATAAATAATTATTAAGAATTTCATTACGAGTCTATTGTTATCTTAATTATTTCGGATGAAAGGTCGCGCGAATTATTTGGGATTGTGTGAAGACAATAATAATTGAGAAAACAATAACACAATAAAATGCGTACCTATAATAACAATAAATAATTTATTATAGGTATCTGCCGCTGTTCAAATCTTTGGTATGCTATTATCAATACTAATAAATTATTTGAGGCTAAAGAATGGCTCATAGAAGTATTATTAGAGTTATCGGAATATTTACCATGTACCTATTGTTTAGTTTCAAATATTTCGGCGCTGTTGCAAGCACCGCGGACAAATTATTAATCTGCCGCACCATTAAGTCTTGGAATTCCTCACCGGCGCACGTGTTTCCTTCTTCCTACAGTCCCGGGTCCTTTAAGCGGGGCGTGTAAAAGCATCTGATGAACAAGTCAAGCTGAGCGCCACCATTGTAGCGCTCTGTACGTGTTTGCAATGGTGACCCTATTTTATGAGACTGTGCCTTCAGCTTAACATCAGGCAAGGTGAAGTCAAATTAACGTGACATAAATAAATAAAAAATATAATATTGACAGTCACATGGTAAATATTCCAATAACTCTAATGATAATGTGAATGACAGTGATAAGTATTTTAAATTCCTATACTCGTATTGTTTTTGAGTTTCTGGAAAATGTTGTTTTTGAATTCTTTCACGATTCTCTAATATTACGATACGATATGGCAGCCCATTGTGCTATGTCATATGGATTTTAATAATGCAATTTTTACTTGGTATACAAAAAAATGTATAATAAATAAATAAATGAATAAATATCGCACACTAGCTTAATAAATTTTAAATAAATTGTAAGTAAGTATACGAGTGTTCTAATTACAGAATGCGTATTATTGTAAATTGAAGGACCCTGGAATTCTATAAAATCGTACCTACTTATAGACGTAGGAGTCACAGAGGAAGAATATCACCACCTCATCTCATCTGAATGGTATCGTTAGAAGTGATTAATAGAAAATTCAGTCAATATTACTGCACTGCAAGAGAAGGAAATCTCGAAATAAAACCCTGGCAAACGTGGAAAAAGTACGCCAAAGCCTCTCAACATTGGGAGAGGTTTGTCCAGTAGTGGACTGTGGCAGGCTAATTGATTAATTGATTGTTGGATGTATTTTTACGCTAGTTTAAATGACTGAACGTATCTGGAACTTAGAATAACACACGCTACTTGTATCCTTTGAATTGGTTTAACTTACCAATTTAAAAATTAGGATAAATTTTGTAACAATCAACGATGGGGTTGAATATTGGATGGACTGGTAAATGGGCTATGGGAGCAGATTAACAGATGCCTACCGTAACAATATGTCTCAAAATTGCTTAATAGGCGGGCGGTGACTTGCTAACTCATTACATGGGCCCTATAAAAATAGCCATGAAAATCGCCATGAAGCAACACCCTTATCACGGTATGCCAGTCAGTAGGCCCCCGGCGTTATGATATTTTAGACTTCCAACCTGGAGCATAGGTTCCGCTCTTATCAACTCCGCCTCCGGCCACTAGGATCCCATGTCTATAATCCCATGGGATCGTAGTATAATCTTTTTTTGCTTTTGATCCTATATTCATAGGATTGAAATATACTGGCGATTTTGTAGTGTTTATGGCAACTTCGCTCCTATCGATATTTTGGAGGATTCGTTCCCATGAGATTCACAGAAACTTGTATCGCTTCTTGGCTCCTACGTTATAGAATTAAAAATTGATTAATGTTTGTCTTACGTCTTGTCGTCGCGGTAGCCTAGTGGTATGGGTAATGGACTGCTGAGACGAGGTCTCGAGTTCGATCCCAGGTTTACCATGGCACACACCAACGACTTTTCGATGCTTTTCGAAGTTATGTGTGTATTTATATCGCAGGTTTATAAGTGCCTCGGAGAGCACGTTAAGCCGTCGGTCCCGGTTGCCATACAAACATCTATGGCAGCCGTTACGGGTAGTTGGAGCCCTCAAAAGTCCAACCAGCCTAACTTGGAACTTCGATATCGCCATTGGTAATAATTGTAATAATTGTGATTTATGGTAAACTTAAAATCTTTACTTAAAACTTAAAAAACTAAATTAAGTCCATTAGGCTATCGCCGCTTCTATTTTCCATTGCCACTTGACGTGAAATATAAAAGAATAAACGAAAAAAGATAACAAAAAAAGTTATAAGATATTAAGTACTATTTTACTTGTTCTAAAAAGTGTCCATTTGTTATTTCCCCTCCGGACACTAGGATCCCATGATCTCGCTCCTATGGGATCCACAAATATTTTTTTCGCCTCTTGACTCCCATGGGATTTTACAATGATTTTTTAATCCTCTTGAATCCCATGGGATTCCCCCATTTATTAATTGCATTTGTGATTCCAAAAGAAATTCATCATTTTCTATTTGCCTTTTCTTCCTAATTTTGTCACATAGTGGCTAGTATTAAAAAGGAAAAATATAAAATGACTTAGCAGGTTACATTGTGGTTTATAGGAGCAAAGAGGATTAAAAAAATATTGCTGGATCCCATGGGAGCCAAGAGGAATACAAAATTATCTTAGGATCCCATGGGAGTCAAGAGGCGAAAAAAATATTTCTGGATCCCATGGGAGCGGGATCATGGGATCCTAGTGGCCGGAGGCACAACTCCCTGGACAGCCAATCAAGGCAAGCACATTATTATTATAACTCATTTTGCGGATAGCATAGACGGTCTAGTGGTATGGGTAATGTACTGCTGAGACGAGGTCTCGGGTTCGATCCCAGGATTTACCATGACATTGGGACATATACATAAACTGGCAAAATGTGGGTGCTAGCACCTCTGCCTACCCCTTCGGGGATAAAGGCGTGACTTTATGTTATGTTTTGCGGATATAAATCGACAACAATACATCTGTGAAACAAATTAAACCCATACTCAAAGTAACCGACCATAAACACGCGCCTCACGTATTGTCCTTGAGCGCTCTTGAATACCAATGGGGGGAAAATGGAGAGGATCCTACACACGTGTTGTGGCATTCTGATGTCCTGGATCAAGGTCATATGAGAAACTGAAAGAGAAAGGTGAACCCATCAGGATATGCGAAGCAATGATTACATTATCTGATGCAGATGTTCAAATGCAACTAGTTTGAGTCTAAACTCGAAAGTTTGTTATATTTACTTTCTAAGAATTTGAAAGATGAATTTTTGTTCAATTTGTAAAGCTTTTTACAAAAAAAAATGTATCTGTAGTTGAATTTATATACAGGTTCGGTTGGGGACAGTGAATGACGCTAGTTAAACGGATTAAAAACATTCAGATCGTGATTTTCTATGTTAATATTTAGTAGGTACTAAATATAGAGGTCTTTTTAAAATCCAAAATAAATAATCTTGGATTTTATATTAACATTCTTGGCATAACATGCTTTTAAGTATTACTACAGTGAAGTAAACCAGAAAGAAAGAAAAATGGATCGCATGTGTACAATCAACAAAAGAGATACGGTACCACATTTGAATACCACATAACCACATTATATGAAAAATTGGTACCGTATATCCTTTGACTGTACGTGTCAAACTAGATCGAAATAAGACATGTTTCCATTGGCTTCCTTTTTGAAAATTTTCATCCTTCGCCACTGGTCAGTCATTCATATCATAGCTGTATAAATCCCAGACATATTGCTTCTACAAGCATAGTTAGAGAAACGTGAAGATGTTTTTTTAAATCCCGTTAAGTATTAAGAGCATCGAACCGACATTGCAACGTTCAGCACTATACTGGACTGAATTATAAACGCACGCGAGCTAGAATATCTGTTCTTTCTGACACTATTATATTATTATTATTTCATCTGTGATCCTACGTAATAATACATTTCATTGCTTTACATATCATCATCATTCTCTGAGACTATTCCCAAATCACTTGGGGTCTGCTTTCGATTCTAACTATGATGCGGCTGAACTTCGATATTTTCCGTGAAGCGACTACCATCGGACCTCCACAACCAAATTGGCGATATCGACAAAACCTATCTACCGGCTCCAGTATGATTAGTATCCGTAGGGACTTCGTGCATGGAAAAACACAATGTATGGAAATGGACTCATTCTCTGAACTTTTCCCTCTCCCTCCCTCTGAACTCAGTTGGGGTCGGCTTTCCAGTCTAACTGAGATGTGGTTGAACTTCGATATTTTCCGTGAAGCGACTGCCATGTGACCTCCACAACCAATGGTCCAATGACCAAATGGCGATATCGAAGTGGATCGATCGATATGTATGGAAATGGACTATTGACTATTAAGATCGCGAAGACTGGGCCCCGATTCTATTAACTGTCAACTATTTTCAAATTACTGAGATTGCAAAAAATGCCCTTGAATTTTAAACTTTACTGCTATGTTGTTAAACTTCAAAATTGAATGGCATCGTGTAGGGTGAAGGAAAGTATGTAATGACCCCTTTTTCATTTAGTTTTAACTTTAAGTTTATGGCCATATGGCCGAAAATTCGTGAAATCGGAATAAAAACCTGAATGGAAGGCAGATAATATGGAAGTAGTGATAAATATTGGAACGAAAAAGAACCCGAACTAAGTGTAAAGCAACTTAGTGGAGGATTTTTTTTTAAGATGTTTTATATTAATTATTAGAATCGAAAATAAGGCTTAGGTCACACCACAGTACAGTGGGTTCACAGACTCCTAAACTATCTTGTACAGAACTTTATCTTGTACAGAATTTAGTAAGCTTTACAAGAGTATAATTTTCAAAATCTGTTCATCGCCACAGAGTAAACAACATTCTGTATCGTAATACCAGCGATAGCAACATTGTAGTAACACTTATTGCATAAAGAAATACGTATAATGACTTCTAGGGCACCTGTGTGGGTCGCTGTTCATTGCCCGACTCGGACAAAGTTGTCTCTTAATAATATTTTAGCTGTTTTCATTCATTTTATATTCAGATTGCGATACCATATTCATTTTATGCCATGGAGACAAACAAATGCACTCGTATCTCATGGTAAACGGTTACCGATAGCTGTAAAGAGTCGCTTGTTTACCTGTAAAGTAAACTAACATAGTCACCCTGTAGGTCGTCGTAAAAGGCAACTAAACAATAGGGATATTTTAAATTCTATATCTAGTAATAATAAAATTACTGTTCAGATAAATCACTAAAAGATTGAATTATGGTTTCCTAACCATATATTATATACATCTATAGAGAATGTTCCACTAATTTGAACCAAATTTTGGGAGGCATTTGTCCATTGTTTCCACATAGGGCAAACGGGTTGATACAGAGTTTTATTTCGAGTTTTCTTCCTCTCGCATTTCAAATTCAAATATAAATCATATTTATTGTAAGTGTTAGTTCAGTGATATCGTCTACGTGTTTTTCCATTAGTCTTCTCTCGGGTCAGCACTAATTTGATGCATAATATATGTATTGCCGTTTTGTATGAAGAAATTAAAGGAAATCCAATTTTCAGTGCTAACATTTTTGCATTTTTTTAAGGAATGATATATCCAAATTTTATGTTTTCTTGTGTGTATGATTGGGACAATATTAAGCAAACAGCAACTTTTATAACATTTTTGATACGTGACAGCTGTAAAAAAGTATTACGAAATTTATCATCAAAATAGATAGCATTTAGGAAGTACCTACTGTTTTTGAAGAGGTATAGGTCCTAAGTATCAAGTGGTCAATGGAAATTAAGCTATTAAATTACAGGAATTACGAACTCATTAATCTGCACGGAAGAAGAAGAAGAAGACCTATTGTAACTTCTCTTCAAGATGTCCCAAAATCGCAAAAGAAGCCTTACGAAAACTACATGAACTCCTCAATATCATCGTCATACCTGTCATGAAACATGTATCTGAACTTTAGAACAGAAGTTCCTGATAATTAGATCCTTCGATCTAGATATAAAACGTATGTAATTAATATGTTATATGTAAGTATTAGATACAAACTGTATTATGTGTATTTATGTAAATGAAGCACTATGTATTTACCTAATATACTTATATTTTAAAAGTAGGTACGCCAAAACAACTACCATTCAATACTACGACCAAATTACCATCCAAGGGTTGCCTGGAAGAGATCACTTAAAGCGATAAGGCCGCCCATTGTACCTACTGCTTCCATAGTGAAAGATAAAAAAGATTAAAGATTTTAACTATACGTTTCTACTTGGTGTACAATAAAATTTATAATAAATAAATTAAATAAAAATAATTTATAATTATCATGAATCGCAATTCCTCGCAATAGTCATATTGCCCATACGCTATCTCTATCAAACGTGTTTAGTGTGGACCAGAAGTTCCGCATTACATTCCATGGTACCCCTAATCAGTCTTAAGCATCAATAGCGTCACTTCACTAATCACTGTCCATAAACACAAACACGTTCCAAGCAGGCTGTATATCCATCCATATCTAAATTATCTATGATCCGGAGTCATCCACCTGTATGGATCGTGCCGCTAATTGGCTGGCACAAAGTTATCTATAAATATAAATAAAATTTGAATGTCTGTTTGTAATATCTAGTTAACTCTTTATTTTTTTTATTTACTTTTTATTTCTCCTCACTAAGCAGACAGACAGCCTCCGTGGCGTGGCGGTAGTCCACGAGACTGCTACTCAAGGGGCGCGGGTTCAATCCCCGCTCAGTGCAAAAAGTTGTATGCATGAATATGGCTGCTGGCACTGGTCTGGGCGTGCCTCGGAGAGCACATTAAGCCGTCGGTCCCGGTTGCCATACGTACATCTATGGCAGTCGTTACGGGTAGTTGGAGCCCTCAAAAGTCCAACCAGTCTAACTTGAAACTTCGATATCGTCTTTGGTCATTGGACAATTGGTTGTGGAGGTCAGATGGCAGTCGCTTCACGGAAAATATCGAAGTTCAGCCGCATCACAGTTAGACTGCAAAGCCGATTCCAACTGAGTTGGGAAAAGTTTCAGTGAATGATGATTTCTCCTCACTAAAAAAAGGCACAAGAAACATACAGAAAGCAAAGATGTTACTCCTGATAATCTGATCTTTAATGAATGCGTAAGACCTCTACTCTAAGTTTTTTTTAATAAAATAAGCCAATTTTCAGCCGACTATCTGCCTTTCGTTTGTCTTTCAATTAGTGAGTGTATCCGGGTAATCTCAGACGTGATTTCGTTGATTTTGACGGGATTTCTACGCCAGGCTGTTGTCATATAATGACAGCTTCAACTCTGTAAAAACGCCTTTTGAAGTGCTCACTCGTTCTTTCGTAGAGCCTCGTTGAGAATCTGGTTTAGCCGTAAGGTATAACTTACCCCACGTTTAATTCTGATTAACTGCATCCACATGGCCTACCTTCTTGATACTGACTTGATATTTAAGACTGACCTTCATGGACGTGCATTTAATACCTGTTAATATTTTTGTGTGCAATGTATACCTTCAGCGAAAATACCTACTGTTTCTGAAGCTTCTTTATCTTAGTTCACACGAACGAAGTCGCGATCATAGCTAACAAAAATTATCTATGATCCGAACTCATCTGCCTCTATGGTTCGTGCCGCTAATTGGTCGGTACAAACTTATCGTTATTATAACACCGGCGCAGGAGTCGATTACGTCAACGCGCCATTTCCTCGCGATATGCGGGTAATAGGGTTAGCAGACTTAGCAGTTGTTGCAATGTGCAAAATATAATGTAGTTGTACATAAATATGGTAATAATTTACTGTTATCCTTTCTGATATCGTTAAAATATAGCCGCATGTTTTATTAACAAAATAAAATTAGAATGGTCTATGTTGAATTACGTAGCTTGTTAACTTCAACAGAACTGCCGTACTAGTTTTTTTTTTCAAGGAGCTATAGGTGATGATATAGGTGATCCCCGTATCTAATACATCTCTATCTACATCTTCGGGGGTATATAGGCGTGAAAATATGTCTATACTTATGTTTATAACAACCGCTCAAGTGCCAGTCAGTTTCTAGTCAAAGTGCTATCTAGTCACAATCTTGTAATTCGAGTCTTAAAATGCAGATTACCTTTTTTGCAAGTACATACTATATTGGAAACATTCAAATCCTACAGTCCCGGGTCCTTTAAGCAGGGCGTGAAAAAGCATCTGATGAAGCCGTCAAGCTATGCGCCACCATTGTTACACTTTACGTGTTTGTAATGATGACCCTCTTTCTTGAGACTTTACCTTCAGCTTACCATCAGGCGGGGTAAAATCAAATTGACGTGTCCTAAATAAAAGCAAATAAAAAAACCAAAAGAAATTCTCTGCCCTATACACCTACAAGTCTGTCTACGGCCATAAACAGAGTATAATTACGGTATTATAGCACTGCTGACTGCGCTAGAGTTTCTTCACTATCACTATCACTACATAGTATAAAATAAAGTCGCGTTCTCTGTCCCTATTTTTCTTGTCCCTTTGTATGCTTAAATCTTCAAAACTATGCAACGGATTTGAATGCGGTTTGTTTTAATAGATAGAATGGTTAAAGAGGAAGGTTTATATGTATATAAAATCATGCTACAACAAACAGGTGCGGAGCAGGAATGAAAAATGTTGCAAAAACGGGGTGACGCAGACGAAGTTGCGCGGGTCAGCTAGTTATACATACACACGATTGATTGTATAGTCGTTTTGGAAAAAAGAAGGGCACAGTTTTGATAGCGAAATCGTCTAGACTAAGTAAATGTTTGTAAATAGACCAAAAAAAAAGACTACTCAGTCTGCTGAGTTTCTTGCCAGAGTCTCGTCCAAAGTGAGTATACCTTATAAATGGTTTCTCGTCCTCGTTTGTTCCCAACGGACCACTCAATCCATCCACCAAGTTGGTCAGTTAGGAATTTGATTCCTATCATATCACCACCCTGCAAAACTCTGTAGTAACAAAACTGTACCGGCACTGTCAAAACAAGTGATACTAGTTCATTTCTCAATGTCAGTAGGTACACTAATTTTCCTAGTACTACCGCTTCGCAGTAGGCAGTTGCAAAACGTTGGTCAAAACACGTGTTGTTGGTACATCTTAGGTTATTACATTAGTGTGTCAGTAACACAATTTTAACTAATTTCTGTAATAATTATTTTATCTATCTGTTAACGTTAACACCATTTTCATAACGATCTTATCAGCTAAACTATGTGTAGGTATGTACCAGTGGCGAAGATCCATATAACACGATTCCTGTCGGCTTGTTCTGTAAAGGGGAGCCGTGGCACAGAACATCTTTATCTTCAAATACTGATTATATCATGCGGCTCACCTGATGGAAAGTGGTTACCCAGACTTATGGACGTTTGCAACACTAGGGTCGTCACATTCATGCTGCCAACCATATAGAGAGGGGGGAAGGGGGGAAGGGGAGAAGGTTAAGAGAATTTCTGTGCTGTCAGTGCAGAAGACAAAGAAGAGTTTCTCGGTCTTCCCACTGACAATACAAAACGTCTCCAATGAGCTCTTACTTCGAACTACATATTGCAAACTTGGAAACTCAGATGCAACTGGAAAATCGGTAGGTATGTGGATTATAACAGTTCTGATGCAATATGTAACTCTACATATTGAGGTTACGTTACTGTGTATTACAGATACCCTACGACGTCACAAATAATGTAACATTGTTAATATTCTGTGGTAATCGGTTACATTATTTCAGCTGATTAACTTTGCGTGAAAAATCTATATATATATAAAAATGAAACCCGTTTTCCGTTGTCACGACAAAACATGAAAACGGCTTGGCTAATTTTGGTCTTGAATTATTCGTGGAAGTTCAGACAAGGTTTAAAAGGTGAACAAAGAGCAGCGGGAACGGGATCAGAAGCCCACGCGGGCGGAGCCGCGGGCAACAGCTAGCTTGAAATAAATTGTATATTGAAAACTGTTTTATTTATTCAGAGCGTTTGGCCTTCTGCAATGCACTTATTAGTACTCTGGGTTTGCTACATGTTGACTGAAAATTACGATTTTCTTTATCGTAATTAGCATTATTCATTCTTCATCAGTAAAGCTAAATGAAACGAAAAAAATTTACTAAAAACAAAATGGCACCATAATCCGTCTCATTTAGCCTAACTATAATGATGTAGGAGAATAATGCTAGTTAAACAGTATAAAAAACCAATCTTGATAAACTTTATTGTTCTAGATTTTTTTGTGACATACAATCACACGGCCTATCTGATAGAAAGTGGTTTCCGTGGCCTATGGACATTTTTAACACCAGGGGCGTCACACTCGTACCACCGACAATGCTCAGAGGAGGGGGGAGTGCTAGGGGTGAAGATTTCAGCAGCAGGGGTTCTTGGCTTTCCCACCCACAACACAAAACCTCTTCAGTGACCTGCTCTAGCTTCCTTACTGACCGCCGAAAACACAACACAAGGTTATTATTAGCCGCAATATTGTGAATGGCGGAGGTACTTCCCCAGTAAGACTGCACTTTTTCTAATATTAGTAAAATTGATTACAGATTACCGATCGATTTATTAAACCACTACAAACAGATTCTCACTACACACAGACGTAAAATATTCCCAACAAAATACTAGAATACCAAAGTCCGGCAAGTACATAGCTGGTAGAATTTTTCGCCTACATTTATAACTCGCTGCCACTACAATTATGTTTATGAAAGGGCTCGGACAAAGGCGAGATTATCTCCCGTTCGCGTAAACGACCGAATTAAATGCTTAGATGTACCGAGGAATGTGGGGAATGCTTCGCGTCGAGGAGGTATGTGTGCTCGCTAGAACTGGCACTCGGGGTTAGACCGCAGCAGTTGATGCTTTGGAAAAATTCATTTAAAAAAAATCAACGCCCAGGGTGAAATTTGAGTTGAAATTGTCACATCGGGAGACAATTTCGCCAATTTCTCTCTGACGTTTTTAACTCAGATACAATGTAACACTTTCGACTATTAGTTTGCCCCCTAAAATCCAACCACACGTCCTGATCGACTACCTGATCTCGTGAGGACACACAGAAACAAAAGTGGCTAGCGTAGCTCTGGAAGATTTTCTTGAAAAACTTGACATCGGCGTGTCGCCATTAATTTAATTTAATATTAGGTACATTTACCACTTGACATTGCGAAATTGCGGTGAATCTGCTTGCAAAAGAAGTCTTCTTAAGAAGAAGAAGACCATTAGTTTAATACTGTTTTCTATGGGAGGGAGGGATACTCTCGGACTTTTTAACCTCGGAAGAAACTTCTGCACCAGAGTCTACTCTATGAAGTAGCAACCCAATTCTAGTAATTTTCAAACAACTAAAAACGCCATTGAATTTTTGACTAAGTTGATAATGGTTTATAAAAAAACGTTTGCAAAAACAGTTCGTATATTCTGTCACTTTCTCACGCCTAGGTCTTGTGTAAAGATACGTAGGTATGTCTGTTCCTCAAAGGAGAACTTTATGGTTTGGAGATATGACCAGTCTTTTACTAAATTCTTTATTTTTTGTTGCAAAACACCAATAATGATCCCCCAGTTCACACGTACATTCAATAGCCGTGATACGCAACATCCACGTAGGTATATGATCTTATTCACCGCGAATTTTATGTTCTGCAGCACTTAAGGTATAATATGAGCAATTCTTTAAACGTATTAACACATTTCATTGAACGCTTTAAAAGGAATATTATTTTCATGTGACATTCTTTTAGCAAGATTATCGTTTGAAAAGAGTGTAAATTGATTTTGAAATTGAACCTTTGATGTATTCAGACTTGGTTTGTATGGAATAGTCAATATATTTTTGCCAGGATTTCTTTGTACTCGGTTGTGCTTACTTATAAGTATTTTTTATCCCTTCGATTACATTAAATGGTCCATGAGTTCTGAACAGCTAGGAAATTGTTTTAATCAATCAAATTATGTACTAATATTTAGTATTAATTTAACTACTAATTAAGCTAAACACCAAAGATATTATTGGTTTCGCATAAACAGTGAAGCACACAGATCGATTCGGAAACGCAAACTCTATATCCTCTAAATGGATCTTAATACTAATAGAGTTGTAGAAACTAAGTATGTTCGGGCCCTCTCCGTGAGTAGAGTAAATTAATACACCAAAAAATGCCGTTGATTCTACATAAGATGTACTAATTTGAACTATGAGTTCTCGTTGGCACTCCATTATACTAATAGGTCAAACTTCTTTTTTTATCTTTATTTTGAAGGAGGGTCAAACTTGTAACCAAACTTTTTCGCCCCAGTCTAATAAAAATACACGAACAGAGAAACCAATACAAAATATTTGTCACACACTTATGACTCACATCTTTCCCATCACATGTGTTTTGTAAAAAAAACCTGTAAATTAATATACAGCATCAAATCCACAAGCGATAATGAAAGGAGAAATTCCGTACGCGCATGCGCGTTCCGTGCGACGCTAAGTTACCGCCGGCCCGCCACCGCACCGGGCGCTACTATCGGCAATCTGCGCAGGAGTGTCGGTGTTGCTCATTGTTCGTCACTACATCACACATTTCATCGCACCTACTAATTGGCATCGGGGGCTCAAACGGATTTTTTAAATAGCAACCCTTTTTGAAAAATAAATACAGTAGCTAGTAACAACCGCGGCGATAAGTTATTTTGATAATAACAAGCAGTATTGTAGTACAATGCTGATAGTAGATTCGATGTAGATTGGAAAAACTTAATGTCCCAGACGAGACCGGCCTACAGTGTCTCACAGGAGGAGGCTCTGAGCAACTTGCTGCTCACTTGCATGGCAGGTCGGCAGGAACGTTGAGCGGAGGCGACTCGGGCGTTGGAGGTTGCAGAATGACCTCTGTCTCCCATTAGCCACCATTCATTCAGCCATTCCCCACTTCCGGCAACCAAAGACCCAAAGATGGCGTGCGTTTTAGTCGGTTCAAGTCCGACATAACCTACCCAACCGGCTCCGGTGGAGGGGTAACCATGGGGATTCTTCACACGATTAAAAAATAAAATAAAAGGGAATGAGGCAGTTTTTTTACACTGACAGCACAGATACACTCTTTTAACCATTATCAAATTGAAAAGTAAATTCTTCAGAATGAAATTATATAAGATAAGAGCAAATGCTTTAATTAATCATATAATTGGTTCCAAAAATGTTATAATTTTGTTGGAATTGGATGGCTTATTACTGCTAAATAACTAAGTGTTACATCATTTCATAGTTAATTTTAACTTAATATCACTTTCACGAGTATGTTCATCAACGTTTTCAAAATAACCTGTGAGTTCATCATCTCAGCGATGAGGCCCAGTTGCATACGAGGCGAGAATCTTATCTCGGGGCCCGTGGGTTTGTCTTCTGAGTTCATTATTTTCCAGTGAGACCATCGGCATAAATATCTTCCTCTATGACGCCAAGAAAAAACTCAACTCCTAGTTCGTACAAATTTTAAGTTTGTGTAATATTAAATCTTCAAACATTTTCCAGCCTCTGTGATATCTAACAATTAGACACGGAATTGAATCTGAAACATTTCAAACTTAGTCAGCAGCAAGGAATTCTTCTCCAATAAACAATAACAGAATCAGACAACCAATTTATCTGCGCATGAGGCATGAGTCGAACAATGAGTCGGAGATATCTGCACCGGAGATTGCGCACACGCCACTTCTAAGACCACATCCGACTTGTAAGTTGTAACGCGGTGGGTGGATTTCGACGGGTGAGAGTTATGGCGCGCGATTTTCCATTAGTTCGCCAGCTGCAGCCAATTTAATTAGCCAAACACACGGAAGGATACAATTGTAGGACTAACTGAATTTTAACTTAGGATTAGTGCATATGTACTGCTACATTATTTAGATATGTTTATTTTTTCAAACTCATTCATATACCTACTCAATACTTAATGCTTGATAAATCAATACCCCTTACTCAGTACTCAATGCTCGATACTCAATACTCAATACTGAATGCTCGATACTCAATACTCAATACTGAATGCTCGATACTCAATACTCAATGCTCGATACTAAATACTCAATGCTCGATACTCAATACTCAAGGTTCGATACTCAATACTCAATGCTTGTGTGAGACGCACAAGTGCATGGGCTGCCGCTGCCTCTTTCTGAGAGCAAGTAATGCCAGAGGAGGAGGCGGCGCGGCGGCGCGGATCTCGAGACGACTCGGGCGTCGAATGACCTCCGTCCTCCATGAGCGCAGGTCTAGGGGTGACAGGTAAAGCCAACTGTCACCCTAGCAGGAGCTGACCTCGGCGGCAGCGTAATGCACGCTCCCCCCTATCCGGCGAAGATGTGGGCACCACACGAGATGATCTTCGCTGGCCCTGGGTCAGCCGAGGTGTGAGGGATATGCAACTGACGGCTGTGCGGTTTTGTTGATACACCTCTGCCTACCCTGTCGAGACAAGTGTGCCCTAATCCTATGTCTACATAGTATTACAGGGTGTTATCAGGAACAAATGCACTTCTAAATTAATTGCGTCGAGCTGCGGCTCGCCGAAAGCGATACCGCAGTTCTATCGATCATCGTTCGTGCGCGCGCGCAGAACACCACACTTAAACTACAAGCATTTGTCTTATAATCAACACTGTTCACGATCCTTATAAATTAAGTGTTCTGTTATTTGTAGTTAATAATGATGAAATTTATTATTTATTCTTTTTTTATTGATTTATGAATGTCTAGGGAGCATGGGGCCTCACCAGGACTTATGGGATAGAGCATGTGCTGGTGGAAGGTTTCCTCTCGGGGTTGGTAGGTCAGATGGTAGTCAGATAGTAGTAGACAATTCCGTAAGCCCATCAGGGTACCTACACCTAGAACAGTGCAGATGATGTTTTTTTAACGTTGGTATTAAAAAAACAACATAAACTCAAGCCTATATCCCCGAAAGGGTAGGCAGAGGTGCTAGCACCCACATTTCGCCAGTTTATGTTTAGGTCCCAATGTAATAGGTGGCGAGCCTATTGCCATTAACCGGTCACTTATATAAACCTGTGATAAATACCCAAAACTTCGAAAAGCATCGAAAAGTCATTGGTGTGTGCCATGGTAATACCTGGGATTGAACCCGAGACCTCGTCTCAGCAGTCCATTACCCATACCACTAGGCTACCGCGGCCTACGTTGATATTACAATCAAGATCAATTGTCCGAATTGATTAAGTTGAGTCGGTATCTTTATAGCTTAGCCGACGTATGAAAGAAATACCTTTTGGACCTTCTTAGACCCCGTGATATGAGAGACGGCGGCGTGTGGTGTTAGTCGGTTCGCCTCCACCCCCGTGAGTAACCATTGGGGTTTTCGCACTGATTTTTAATAATTAGTTAAAAGAAAGTTATGCCAAAAAACCTATTATAAAATCCAGGATTATTTGGATGATAAACAAGCCTGGAAATGAGGTGTTCATTCAACTGACTACTCAAGCAAATTTCTGTATCTAGACTCAGTATATTTTGTAAATAGACCAAAAAAAGAAGAGCCCGTTGACTTTCTTGTCGGAGTCTTCTCAGGCCGGAGCCGCGTATCGAAACGGTGTTCCATTTGCTTACTTATAAAATATTATTGATATTGACCTTTTGTAATTGTAATACTGCAGAATGAATGATTTTTCAATTTTGAGTTTTTGAAAGAAAAAATACCTAGTACCTACTTATTATAGTAATGTGAACTAATTGGTTCTAGTTTATTTGTGCATGCACTGATTTAAGAATGATATTGAATAGGTATCATTGGAGTGATTTGGAGATTGTGACACAGAAACGATGCCCGCAAGGCATTTCCTTTTCATTCTATATTCCGTGATAGCAATTTCGTTATTATAACAAAAAGTACAATTATTAGAAAGGCAAATCACAAGAATGATTAGTTTCATTATTGGGTAACATTTCGACAAATTAAGACAATCATACATTCAATTACATATTGCGTAACTCTTAGACAAATAGTTATTTAATAACGAAAGCCAGCAATAATCTTGTAGTGTAGGTACTTCACCTACAAAGATTATATATTTAACATTCAATTACTTAACAGGTAAACCAGGGTTTCTCAAAGTGTATTACCGGTACCTACACCAGTTCATCGTGTACCCGCCTGTATAATGGCCTGTGTTCAGAAGAATTGTTTGACATGATGCCCACACCTACTTTCTATCATCGCACCGCTCGCCATAGGGAGGGAGTTCATCCTCACACACTACGACCGGAAACGGTGCGCACTGTGCGGTATGAAACGTCCTGGTCGACTACCTGATCTCATGGGGGGTGGACACACTGAAACAAATTTAATGGCGTGGCTAACGTGGCTCTTGTAGAATGTTTTGAAAAACTTGACATTGGCGTATATTGACATATATTGTATTGTGCGACGTGTATATATTACTTACCTAATACAATCCTTTTTGTTCCTTCCAAATTTCAATCGCCTTTGGTTAGTAAAACATTAAAAATTAAAACTATAGGCTAAATACCATTCTATAATTAAATTAATTACATATATAATTAAATAGTGCATATCATCGTAAATTGCTTCTTTAGTTGAGTTTAGTTGAGAGATTAATAGGGGTACGTAAAACGAAAAGTTTGAGAAACACTAATCAAAACAAATCGTTTGCGACAAGGTGACAGGTTATTAATGGCCAATCAATTTCATCACCGCATACAGTGATATTTCCTATAAACTACATACTATGTAGGTAGGTACCCATGATGACATAAGTAACATACATAACATAAACTCACACACGCAGAGGTGCTAGCACCCACATTTCGCCAGTTTATGTTTAGGTCCCAATGCAATAGGTGGCGAGCCTATTGCCATTAACCGGGCACTTATAAGCCTGCGATAAATACACACATAACTTCGAAAAGCATCGAAAAGTCATTGGTGTGTGCCATGGTAAAACCTGGGATCGATCCCGAGACGTCCCCTAGGCTACCGCTACCGCGTCGTGTCTGTATAATAATGGAGAATGTGAACTTTACCTTCAGCATACCATCAGGCAAGGTGAAGCCAAGTTGACGAAAGTACGGGTTTGTTGACGATCCTCAACGCCCGTCTTTGTACTTAGTCAAGGGGTCAAGCTGACATGCAGGCGTCCCGGCAAAAAGGTGACATAATAGTCAGTTGGTAGGTATATCAGAATTAGCACTGAAATCTTAGTGTCCAGATTGAACAGTATCTTGCAACTCGCTTACTAAACTCACAAAGGAGAAAGGTAATTAACGCCTACATACTTATCAGATATATTACATTTCCTATTAATAAATGTAGGGTAGACTGGGTACGGTTGAAACGGTGGACGGTTGAAACAAAACAAATATCTCGTGAACAGTGCGTGATGGGGTGAGGGGTGCAAGGGGAGTACGAAGCGGATGACTAGTCGAAACACGAATTTTAGGTTTACGTCGCGCTTCGGGCGACGTGCTTGTCAACAGGAGGCCCCATTGTGTTTTTTGACGGAAAAGTAAGTATTTATGTACCTACATTTTTGCGATTATTAAGATTTTGTTAAAAGTTAGTGTATTGAGAGTTTTATTTCGTTTTATTTGAAGTTTGTAGAATGTCGCAGTGTGATTAGTTTTCATTTAAATTTATTATAATTTGCACTGTGAACCGTTTTATATCAAGTGACGTGTTGGGGACAGTTGAAACATTATTTGTGGGTACGGTTGAAACAGTTTATTTATTTAATTTTCTTGTTTCTTAGATGCCAAGGGTACGCCAAAAAAGACTACAAAAGGTCGAAAAGACTTATCAACACAAGCCTATGAAGATTTTAAAGCGGGATCTTAGTTAAGAACAAAAAAGGAACTGAACCACTGTTCCCTGTTCAGCTATGTACGTAAACGAGATGCGGTTGGTAACGATGAAGATCAAAAAATGCGATATAAGGCTCGCAATCGGGTATTTACTCGGGAACAAGAGCGTGAGTTATCATAATATTTTATAAGATGTGCAGATATATATTTTGGCATAACTAAAAAGGATATTATGAAATAGGCACACCGTCAAATACGACTTATCACGACTTCGGACTTGGGATGACAATGACATGGCTGGGAAAAATGGTTTCGTATGACTATGAAAAGAAATCCTGAACCGTCAGTACGTGCAGCACAGAGCGGAGGCGACTCGGACGAACTCCACCATAAGCGTGGGCCTGGGGGTGACGGGTGGAGCCGCCTGTCACCCTAGCAGAAGCAGGCCACGGCGATGGCGCAAAGTGCCACCCCATACCCAGGGGCTAAATGGGGACGCCATGGTCCCCACATCAGGGGAAGAGGGTCATCTCAACAGAGATGTCCCCGGGTCTTCCGGGGTGTGAGAGATATGTCTTGTATAATCTCACCTCCGGCAATCAAGGACCCATGGACGGCGTGCGTTTTGGTCGGTTCGAGTCCGTCATAATCACCTCCAATGGTTTTAGTGAAGGTGGTACTCGTGGGGATTTTGCGCACGATAAAAAAAAGTACGTGCAGCACAGGCTACAAGTCTTTCTAGGGCGACTAGCTTTAATAGAAACAACGTAGATGGTATCTACGATAATTTGACTAATGTTATGGATGGAATTATTTGTGATATTTAACTACCCCATTACGATACGTAAAATGTTATAAGATGATCAATAAAACATGATAATTGATGATATTTTGTATTATTTGCATGTGTTTCAATTGACCCCAAGCATCGTTTCAACCGACCCTGGCATGGGGACGGTTGAAACAAATGACAATTTTTTTTTAATATGATCTTACACAGAAAATACTACACAGTGATCTTAAACAACATTGCCCATTTGTAGACAGATAAAAGTTCTTTTATTTAAGATATTTCCGTCATCGCTCACTTAACAAATCCCGATGCTATGAACGATGAACGCTAAAATGTTTCAACCGTACCCAGTCTACCCTACCTACTTGGCGTCACCCGCCACGTAATAGATGAGCACTTTCACTCCGACTGTGTAGTTCCACTTAATGGTAATTGTCTTAGAACATAATTTACGACAGACTGGTGCGTGAATGTGATCTGTCATAACTATATAATATTTCCCTAAAAGACTGTAGGTATACCTACCTACAATATTAAAAAATGAGAACCTCCTTTAATTGCCGCGCTAATGCCACAGAATTTAGTTAAACTGCCACTTAATAAGTTTGAAATGGAAATAACAAAATGATTAATGAAAAAAGGTTTTATAAAGTAGACAAATTTCATAATGATAAAAGTGCATGGTCATCCTAATCTCTTGGTCTCGTATATATTTGTTATTAATAAACAATCTTTACATAGGTAGCCAGCCATTACTACTTCGATACTAAACATACCTAATGGGCAAATCTGCTTACTCTGCGCGAAGGACCGATTTGCGAGTGAAGACCAATGGGCAAATGGAAAATGGGACACGCCCCCTAGGAAGATGGAAGACCTGAAAAAAATAGTTGGTATAGAAGATTGGAAGGCGAATTTGAACCATATTCAAACCAGATTCGAGCGATACAAAACAATGAAATTATCTATATATATAAAAATGAATCGCGAAATATGTTGGTAAGCGCATAACTTAAAGACGGCTGGACCAATTCGAGTAATTCTTTTTTTTATTTGTTCCTTGAACTCTACGGAAGGTTTTTATGGAGCAGCGGGAATGTGACCAGAAGTCCAAACAGCGGGAACGGGATCAGAAGTCCACGCGGGCGAAGCCGCTGGCGACAGCTAGTTGTAAATAAATACAGAGCATTGACCTTTTCATTCAATAACTCCATTGAACGTAGAAACAACTGCGTTCCAATTATTACTATTTAGTGCATAATATTATTTGATTTTTTGCAAATAATACAATAACGAACAATGTTAATACTATTGATAAAATAATATGTCATTTTTTCAAACTTCAACTGCAAAGTCAGAAAAAAGGAATACATATTTTGTAACAACAGTTTCACGAGAGTAAACTTTATAATTTGTAAAACGGAACGTAACTCTTAGCATTCTTGTTATTATCTGTCTTGTCTTCTGTCAAATTGTGTCAATCCAATTTAATTTAATGGCTTGGTGGTTGGATTTTGTACATAAACTGAATTAAACAACTATTGTAATGTATTGAAACATAAACAGAATTGTAGAAGATAGAATAAGCCAATATGGATGATATAGAAAAATTGAGTTGCAGTGAGTTAAACTTACGGTTTATGGGTATATATGTGATAGATACGATGCTTGTTTTACTATTGTGACTTCTTTTTTAGAGGAAGAGTTAGAAGCGAGTGATGTGGAACATTCTATCAACGAAGATCTAAAAGAGCTCGAAGAGAAGATAGAGAACAAAGTGAAGAGGAAGAGAAGGCGTCGCGAGGTTGAAATGGTTTGAAATTCTCATTGTTTTTTTAAGTTAGAATTGAAGGGCTATTCCCTGTCAAACAAGACTTTTATACGTTTTCCCTGTTAAATAAGACTTCTAGTAGTTATTCCCTGTCAAAAAAAGACTCAAAGTTACTTATACGTCCTGCATATTTAATATAAACTCTGGCTTTTGTTAGTATTCTTCAAAAATAAACCTTCAAATTTTGTACTGTGTTGGTAATATGGGCTTCAATTTCTTTGAATGGATTGTTCTAGATAAAGTTATCTGATGAGGACGACACTGATGACGAGGGTCTAGCCAAGAAGCTGATTCGTCGGCTCAGCCCAGGACCCAACTCGCCTGCTTCGGCATCTCATAGGGAACCTCGCTCATGTGTGCTAAAGGTATAAAACAATTTCATTATGATGATATCTATGTTTCTATGTGCACTATCTCTATTGTAGTCATTCTTAGGGTACACCCTCTTACCTTGAAACTGATATGTTTGCAAACTCTGTAATTCCATAAGGCATTCTGTCTATAAACGCTGCTTTGTGTGAAAAGCGAGTGTTCCTTTCATGGTTTTCCCTAGAAACTGTTAAGGGATTCTTTAAAACTGCTTTTGGCACCCCTGGTATTTAAATTCATAGCTAACCTCTTTTGTCCACTTTAACTATTCCAGTTTGCCACCTTCATCATATTAAAAAAAATTGTGATACTTTGTGGTCTTCTGTGATGTTGACAGTCTTTTCAAGTATTATTTGTTTGTCTTCTGAAAATCTAATCTAATCTAATGTAAAGAGGCACTATATTCCATTCAAATATGCATCTCAACTTTACATTTATTGAAAATTTTACATGTCATGTCGTGAGTCTGTCATTCTTCATTAATTTTCTGTTTATATTTTCTTCGGAGCACCAATCCCTGTGTTTCAATATCTAGACGTGGTTGAGTAGCTCAGTGGTCAGATCATTTTCTTGTTAAGAGATTGGCCAAGTGTTCAAGTCTCATCTGGACATTCACTTTTCCAATTTTAAATAGATTTAAGCTCGTCCACCATTAGTACCATGCTAATATCTAAAGACAGCCTAAAACGTGTATTACCACAACCGGTTCCACAGCTCGTGCCTATACCTTGATGGGCAAATGATATTTTTGTTTTTAAGTAGTTTTATCCCGGCTGCTATCTTATGATTCATAACTTAAATAGATAGATAGATAGAAAACGGTTCATTGTACAAAATTAGGCAAAAATGTCCAATGTGGACATAATTTTTTCACGTTGCTGATTTGAGCCACCTACTTCTCTGTTCTAATTTTAATGTCTTATTAGATTTTAATAACACATTAAAATTAGATTTTAAGTATTATTGAAATCAGCCCAGTAGGTTTTGCGTTTACTCATTACAAACTTACATACACGTTTATAATATTAATGTAATTTCTCTACTTTTACCATCCAGGCTAGCCAGAAACGTCGTCCACTTTCCCGCCTCTTGGAGCAGCTACTCCGGAACTTGGAGAAAAGAGATCCCCACCAGTTCTTCGCATGGCCTGTAAATGACAACTTTGCTCCAGGATACTCAGATATCATCAGGAGACCTATGGACTTCTCCACAATCAAGCAGAAAATTGATGACAATGAATACAAATCACTAAACTGTTTTATTGTGAGTAACTGCAAATTAATATAGCCATAATTCAACTCATTTATCTTATTTCGACTCGCATTTGGCCAAATTTTGTGAACATTTAAGACTAAAAAAGAAGAAAATAAAAAATTATTATAGTAGAAGCATCTTAAAATGTATGTCAGGTTTGTATGAGTAGCAAGTTGATGAATTTTGGTCTCCGCCTATCCCAATTGGTAAGAGAGACTACCCATGTAGATGTATATCTCAAGGGATACTTATCCAGCTGTAGATGAGGTGTTGTTTGATTACTATACCTATACATAACTTGTGTACTGCTCCCCTGGTGCGCGCGGCGTGGCGGGGGGTGAGGTAAAGAAGGAGAAAGAAAGTTAATAATAAGTCAAGAGTGAGTGAGATAGCACAGTGAACGGTAGATCCTATCCCAGCTACGCCGCGTGCTCAATAGCAGCGTACAGTGCTTAGATTCTAACTCGATGATCCTCTTTTATGAGACTTTGCCTTCAGCTTAACATCAGGCGTGGTGAAGTCAAACTGACGTGTCGTGTGTATTGTGTAATAAATAAAAAAAAAGCTGTAGTTGATTTTTTTATCGTACCAAAAATGTCCTCCCGCCCGCCGGTTGGGAGGTTATGTCGGAGTCGAACCACAGAATTAATAGTCTTAAGCTCGAACCGACGAAAACGCACTTCGTCTTTGGGTCTTTAGTTGCCGGAGGTGAGATAGTATATAATATAGTTTTGTATTCCGGCAGACCCAAGCCTCGGAGATGCTCCTTTTTGCTGTGGGGACCATAGTGTCGCCATCTAATCCCCAGGGTTGGGGAGGTGAACTTTTTACCACTGCGACCTGCTTCTGTTAGGGTCACAGGCTATAGTTATTGTAGAAGTCGAACTTTGTATAAATATCTTGTATAAACATACCACGTTTACCCACACAGAGCGACTTCAAACTGATGTGCAACAATGCTATGAAGTACAATAAAGCCGGCACTGTATACCACAAGGCAGCTCGGAGACTGTTGCATGCTGGACTCAAGCAACTCACTCCACAGAAGCTGCGGCCACTAGGAAATATACTCACATACATGTATGAGATACCTATCAAAGAGTTGGGCTTTGACATCGGGAAAATGGATGTGGTAAGTTTATATTTGATTTGGGAACTGTTTATAATTGTTTGTACAGGCGATTTTTTTTTGGTTTTTGGTTTAGCTTATTTACTGGTCATTATATCATAGGGTGACCTGTTTTTATGACCTTAAGGAAGGGAGATTGTTGTATGCAGTGTAGACCTCGGCCAACTCAACTTATTGTTGATACAAATGTTGTATTGAATTCAACCAGTGATTAGTGGTGCTGTCATGGCTGAACTTCATCGCATCAGTGCTACATACATCTGCCATTATATCTTAATCTTATATTTTTACTAATTTAATATCTTGCTTTTACATTAAATATGTTTCGCACTTGAAACAAGTTACAAAAGAAGTGTGTAATATATTATAATAGATGCACTAGTTTTTTTAATAATCGTACTATTTCCTTTTTAATAAAACTTCCTCATTTATTTATTACTTTATTGAGATCTCTATGGAAGGTTTATATGGAGCAGCGGGAATGGGATCAGAAGTCCACGCGAATGGAGCAGCGGGTAACAGCTAGTTTATTACACATAGACAATTAATGCAAATACATAAAGTTCTATCATCATAATAGTGTTGATAAAAAGCCATCAAAAAATCGCCTGTATATTATATGTTTGTTTGAATGTATTTCAATGTTGGTTGGTGTAGGTTGTTTGTGTGTATGATAGGTTGCTATCATCATTCTATATCAACATATCATTATGAAATCGTAACATATCATAATACATCACAATCATAATTAATATGTTATCCCTTATTTGTATCACCATCACATTAGGTATTATTCTTAAATAAACTCAAACATCAACTTAAAATAATATTTAGTTGCCGGAGGTGAGATAGTAGTAAACATTATCCCTCGCACCCCGACAGACCCGGGGCCCTCTCTTTCGAGATGGCTCCTTTTGAGTGTAGGGACCACGGTGTCCCCGTCTCGCCCCGGGTATTGCATTTTGCGCAGCCGCCGCGACCTGCTTCTGCTAGAGTGACAGGCGGCTCCACCCGTCACCCCCAGGCCCGCGCTCACGGGGGACGGAGGTCATTCTGCGACCTCCGACGCCCGAGTCGCCTCCTATCACACTTGCAAATAAAATAAGATTGAAATAATATAACTTTCTGGTGTTAAGGCCTCTGCTTGGAAGCCAGACAATACTGTTATGAGTAAATAAGAATATTTAAGAATGATACCAGCCGATTAGTTGCGTTCATACATCCATACAAATAGCTGTTGTTCCATAAAAGCTTGCTAAATATTTAAAAAAAAGTTGCAAATAGCAAAATTCGTTCAAAACTAATTATCTGACAATAAATCGGATGTTTTAATCAAATACGAAACAAAGGAGTCATTCTAAAAAAAACACAAACTTTGTTTTTATTCACCAACCTCTAAACAAAAAACAAAACTACCCACATTTATTATTTTTCTTTTGTAGTACAGAATTAAACAAACATGTTGATAAAATGACTTTTTGCATCGCAGCCACTTAGGACTTACGGCAGAAAGGTGAACCTTTGACCATATTAATAGATATTTATAGGAATTAGAAGTGTAACTATTAGTGATTTAGCGAATTTTTCAGTTTGCTTCTGTCGCCATCGCGTTCTCGTAAAATATTATAGGGTTGTCGCAATTTCCCCCCATTCCTGATTCCGCCAAAGATTTTGGGGTTTTTCCCTTACCTTTCCTAGTGGCCAAACCAGTTTGGCAAATTAGTTTGGCCAGGAGGAAAACCCCTGATTTTGCATGACTAAACGCTATTTTGTATTCGAATTTTCTGGGTGGTTATTGAGAACGGGGTGAAACACGACTAACCCGTATTTTATTGTGCTCGACGTTAGGAAATAAGAGCTGCATGTGTCTCCATTTAAAAGCGGCTGTTGAAAGTTTTGTGTTGTTAATGGACGTGAGTATTACATTGCACTTTTTATTTTGTGTTCTGAAGGCCTCGTTAATAAAAATCTGTCGTACGAAAAACTATCGATTCTTAATGGTAACGAGAGAGCCGAGCATTGCGATTGGCGGGCTTCACACACACAGGTTAACAGTAGACAGGTCGCCTATCATAATGCTCCGCTCGCTTGATACCTTTACGATTTGATAGTTTTCGTGAGAAGGTTACCGTTTAAAAATCAGTCTCGATCTGTTGAAATGAAATGAAATGTCAAAAAACGTTCAGGATTCCAATGTAAAAGGGGGCCAAATCTGATTATGACCAAGTATTTTCTTCAATATTAAAAGTCGATTGATATCTTGACTAACAATCATGATGTCTATGTTACTTCCAGAATATTGTATTAAGAATAGACCCTTTTTAACCGACTTCTAATAAAGGAGTAGGTTCTCAATTCGAAAGTTCATTTTTTTATCTTTGCACGCGCCTAGTTTCGTCCGTCACCTGTAAATGGAACATATTTGACATTTCATTTAATTTTGATATATCGCGAGTGAATTTTGAATAAGTTTTTATTAGAAGATGGGCTTCTGGCAAGGCATGTAAATAATTTTTCAGTACTGGAATTGCTCCGCAAAACACGGTGGGGCTATTAGAATTTTGGTACAATATGAGTGTGCTCCCTATCTTATAGGAAGTATAAAATTCAAATTCAAATATACTTTATTCTGTATAGACCATTAAACGTCACCTATGAAACGTCAAAATTAATTATACGTTATAGGTTAGTTTAGCAAATGGACCACCGGCTTTGGTTTCTGGCCTAAGAAGACTCCGGCAAGAAATTTATCGGGCTTTTTTCTTTTATGGTCTATTTACAGACATTTAGGCACTTACTGAGTGCACAGCCTCTGTGGCGTGGCGGTAGTGATCGCGACGCAGGAGCCGCGGCTTCTATACCCGCTCAGTGCAAATAATTGTATACATGAATATGGCTATTTGCACTGGTCTGGTCGTGCCTCGGAGAGCACATCTATAGCAGTCGTTATGGGTAGTTGGAGCTCTCAAAAGTTAGACTAGCCTAACTAAAGATCTTCGATATCGCCAATTTGGTTGTGGAGGTCCGATGGCAGTCCCTTCACGGAAAATATCGAAGTTCAGCCGCATTTTTGCTATACTAGAAAGCCGACCTCAACTGAGTTGGGAATATACCGATAATTCTGGTTCAGTCTATACGATCTAAATATTAAAAAGAAATAGAATTTTACCATAGCACTGCTTAATCAGCATTTCGCGTAGAATTTTGAGTGTAGGACCCGAATAGGTCGCTTTTAGTTTGATTTTCTCCATTCGGCCGTCTTGTATAATGTGTGGTTACTTATTCAGCATGGGTCTTCCTCAGATACTGCAGCATGATTTTCATACGCTGCTAAATTATTAGAAGAGAGATTAAACTTAGTGATTCCGGTGCACATACCGATACCCTCAGTCCTTCAGGGCAGCCATTAAGCAGGGATATTCCCAGCTGAGCGGTGGGCATAGTTAGATGAAGTTTTAATAATTCACACAAATTGTTTCTAAGGAAAAAACATTGTAGTTGATTCGAAACCTGCACTCTTATTTCTCACCAAAATCATTTAAAAACTTTACAACGTAATGTCATGTTGACGTTTTTTTAAATACTACCTTGCCATCACACTTGACCAACTTGGTTATTATTTAGATTCGATTTATCGAACATAAAGAGTAATTTGATCATCTATGAAATCGTTACGATTTGAGTCGAACCCGCGACTAGTAAATGCTCTGACCCACTAAGCAGCTATTACAGCTAAGCCATTTACCGATATTGTATTAATAGATTCAGCTAATTTATCACCGAAATATATGAGGCAGAGTGATCTTGAAAACACTACTTACTATATATTAAAATGGTATGAAAACTTTCAACAACCGTACGTCTGTATATCCTAATTAATCCGTCTACACGAAGCCCTGTCACCCTGACCACAGCACAAGGTGCTGAAGCGAAGCAGCCCCCTGAAGAGTGGGGGGTCGGAGGCCGAGACGGTGTCGGATGGGGGACAGGAGACCCACTGCGATAGCGTCAAGATACAGATGGAGGCCGCTAGGGAGCAGCACAGGCGACGGCTGGCTAAGAAAGGTTGGTTGGAAACTGTTTAATGTATTCTATACTTTCATACAGTTCAGATGGATGTGTGGTGTAGCGAGAATGGATTGAATAAGGAATGAGTATACCTATTATAGAAAGTTTGAAAAGAAATGAAAATTGAGAAGTGAACGACTGTCGTGGTATGAACATACTATGATGAAAAATGTTCAAAGTATGAATGTAGAGGACTTTAAGATAAAAGACTTTGGGATATGAATGGATTGTGTGAACGAAGATATGGCAAAGAAAGTGACTAAGGAAATTATATCTGGCAGGAATGTGTGGAGGAGAATGACATGTTGCGCTGACCCCAATTAATTTGGACAAGAGGAGGGAGATGATACATCTATGGCCTCCAGACAAAGTAGAATCGCTTAGTAAAGTATGGGATAGACATAAATCTGTTCTGTAATGACTACAAAAATTTAATGAAATTTGAATCTTTTTGACTAGAAATATTTTAATTCACCAAGACCGCGTACCGGTAAACGAAGCGTGGGACGGCCTTCTGCGAGGTGGACGGACGACATAGTCAAAGTCGCGGGTACCCATTGGATGCAGACCGCCTCCAACCGGTCGGTTTGGAGATCTATGGGAGAGGCATATGTTCAGCAGTGGACGTCCTATGGCTGAAATGATGATGATGATGATGAGAATTCTTTTAAAAACGTTTTTCCAATTTTTTTTTTTTTTTCCTTCCTTCCATTTTTTTTTCTAGTTTGTCTGACGGTTGTTATTATGTGTCGTAGCCTTCCCCCGCATGGACGCGGAGGGCAAGACGACGCTGTGCCTGGTGACGAACACCGTGGAGGGCTCCGGCGACGACAAGCCGCTCACGCTTGGCCGGTACGTCGGGAAACTCACGCAGGGCACCGGCACGCTCTACAGTAAGTACTGCCGGCCTTCGAGATTTTTCTCAACTCATTTGCGGTGGATTGGTTACTTCATCTATGAGGCCGCCGAACTTCGATATTTCTGGAACTGCGACTGTGGAAAGCTCAGCCTTGACCATTTTACGCAAATAAAAAAAAATGTATTTTTGACTAATTTTGTAAATATGCCTAGCTTAATATATAAATCTTCTCCTTATAAGAGACTGGTAGCCGGTTTGATCCCGTCTTAACATTTTCCAACTTTTAATCATTTTCATATTAGCATTTACCATATAAATGCTTCAAAATTTAATTAAACTAATAAATCTGTTATAATTGTTCCCTAGCACCCAGAGAGGACCGCCGCAACGTGGCCAAGGGTGTGAAGCCTCTGAACTATGGCCCGTTCAGCTCGTACGCGCCCTCCTACGACGGCACCTTCGCGACCCTCACTAAGGAGGAATCTCATCTGCTGTACCACACGCTGCGTGAGTTTCATAACATTCTTTCAGTGTTATTCTATTAAAAAAAAGAAAAAAATGTTGATAAAAGAAATACACATGAAAAACATAATCCTTTCTTTGCTGCCTAGCGCACGAGCCACCTGATGGCAAGTGGTTACCGTGGCCTATGAACGTTTACAACACCAAATTGCACTGATACTGCTGACCTTGTAGAGGGTAGAAAGGGGGGGGGGGGGCTGAAGGTTAAGAGAGTTTATGTTCTATCTGTGCACAAGACAAAGAAAAAAATAACCTAATCTTATTTTTTTTTCATGCCAATATGTACCAATAAGAAGTACTACCAGAGGCTTTCGGCTTCGGGAGTGTTCCCCTTACACCCTGTATAAAGTATTCGTCTTTTGATTTTAGCTGCTGAAACAGGCCAGGGTAACGAAGAGATGCTTCGCTTCGCGCCCGACTCCCCCTGGGCGCTGATATACGACATGGAGACGCTGTTCCCCGATAAGAAGCAACAACAGGAACAGCCTCCAGTTAAGGAAGAAAATGTGAGTTGTACAGGACGTGGTATTTGTTCCTGGGCTTAGAATAAATTAAATATTTCCCCTCGGGAAAAAAAGACTGCTACGCACGGGGCGCGGGTTCAATCCCCGCTCAGTGCAAAAAGTTGTATGCATGAATATGGCTGTTTGCACTGGTGATAAGGAATTCCAAGACTTAATGGTGTGGCAGAAGAAAGTCTCACCGAACCGCTTCGTTCTTGATGGAATATTCCGCACAGTATGGTACTCTACTTGCCTCTCTATACTACTTCTCCTTGCTGTCATCACAACGGAAATATAGCGTGCGTGTAATTTAGTGTGATGATAGCCTATGTTACTCCCGGATATTGTAGCTGTTTATAGGTGAAACAATTATTGGAATCGGTACTGAACCGAGTTTTGAAGCCTATTCGGAACAAACAAACAAAAACCAAATCGTTCCTCTGTATAATATTAGTGTAAATTACAAGGCTAATTAGACAATTGGCATTATGACAGCGGTTCAATTATTTGAGTGTCTGATAGGCCTGCAGACCTATACAACACTGGAAAAGTTAATAAAATTATCGTTTAATAACAAAATCCTGTTCTCCCAGGACCTGTCCAAGGTGAAGGTAGACGTGGAACAGCTCCGCACGCTGTCGTCGCTGGGCATCGACGTGGAGTTCCTGGGCGACATCGAGGAGGACATCGCCGCCTCGCAGCACGACTACGGCATCAGCGCCGCGCTCCGGCACACGCACGAACTGCTCGTCAAGCTGGAGAAGGAGCAGAGGGACCGGTGAGGGAACCTTCATACCTTTAGGAACCTTTTTAGGGTTTGAGTTAGCTGACCATCGTTATGCTGCGCATCTGTCAGTCGTAGCATGATGTTATATACATGTAAACGTTCCTCTTCAATCACTCTATCAATTAAAAAAAAATCGCATCAAAATCTGTTGCGTAGTTTTAAACATCGCTCTCCAACACAAAGGGAGGATCTTTCGACCAGGCAAGGTGATCACGCTTTGCAGGCCGCGGCCCAACGGCCGTCGTTGGGTTATTGCATGTATGTTTGTATGCGTGCATTGTATATGTATATGTATATGTATATGTATATGTATTTATATGTGTATATTGCATAGTAGGAAGCTATTATGTTAATGTGTTTGACTTATTATTATTATTGTCTTTATGTGATAATAATAATGTCGCACTCCAAACTGCCCAGAAACACATTTCCACTGCACTTTAGCGATATGGCTGCCAATTGTATTCACCACGTACAAACATTTCTCTGTGTTATATTATTCTATCCTTGTACACCAAGGATATAAACACAGATCATTATTATTATTATACCAGCGCTAGAACTTCGCTTGCGCGATGCAGGATTCGGAGCGTCGTAGTAGTTACTCTTGCTGTCGCTAGATGGCGCTGGGCACATGTGTGATACAGGGACAGGGAAAGCGACTTAGTGTTATAGTATGTGATGACGTAGCTAATCTTCCCCCCCCCCCCGCAGGCTGTCGGCGCCGCCCCCCTGGCACCTGTCGCTGGCGGCGCGTGCGGGCGCGGGCGAGCGCGAGCTGGCGCGTCTGACGGCGCTGTGCCTACGCGGCATGCTGGCGCGCGTGCCGCCCAAGCACGTGGCGCCGATCTCTGCCATCCGCCGGGCCATGGGCGTCACGCTCGACCATCTCGGTGAGACATTTTATTGTTTTTAAGGGATTTTATGACATGGTAACTAGGACCTTTATGTCGAGTCTTATTTTATTTTATAACTAGCTGACTGTTACTAAAAAACATGTACGATACGATAGGCTTCGGGATGTTACCCTTAAACCCTGTACATATAGGTGTAAAAAAATACAAAAAATAGGTTTTTTTGCGTTTTAAAAATTTAAAAAAAGACTATTTTTTTTAATTTTTAAAACTGGAAGACACCTATAGTCCATTTGTTTAGATATTTAAAAAACCGTAAAAAAATACTTTTGTACTTAGTAACGCATTTTGAAGACTAAAAATCTTTGTCGAACCAATAGTTAGTTAGTTAGTCTAGTTTATTTGTGTTTGAATTGGACATAGAAATTAATAAACGCATTAAAAACATCATTAGTAATGGTAATGATTAATTATTAGATCATAATTAGATTATTACTTATAGCTATTTTGATGATTCCAGGATGTCTAAGCACATAATAACAAAATATATTTTATTCTTACAGATACCCCGATGGCGGTTGATGACTTCGAAGAGATGAACGAGCACCGTGACGTGGCGTCTGACCCCGACTCGCGCTCCAGCCACGACAAATAAAATATATCGCCAATAGTGCTTCGTTGTATATCGCCAACGTTAAAGACTAAGAAAGAATTTTATTAATAAACTATTATTATAAGTGTGGAGCTATTTTTATTCTAAAATATCTTTTTTTATATTTATGGCACGTCAATTTGCTGAAGCTGAAGGTAAAGTCTTATGAAAGAGGGTCACCATTGCGAACACGTACAGTGTTACAATGGTGACCCAGTATAGGAGTAAGCACGACGTATGAACCTGTGATATGCTCAAAATGCGCTTTACACCACACAGAACGCGCTTATGAGTGTCTTTTGAGTATAGCACGCGGTGCAACGGTGGTGCGCGAGCTCATAATATCTACTACTCAATACAATTTTCAAGTTACTGTGGCTTAGGTACAAAATCCATACCGGTAGGTATAGTAGCGGGTAGGGCAACTCTTCACCTGGAGTTAGCCGAAGGAACAGCGCTTTCTTATCTCAAGCACTCCCCAAAGGCCTGTACTTCTAAAAAAAACGCATTCCGCTTCACGGAAAATATTGAAGTCCAGCCGCATCACAGTTACACTGGAAAGCCGATCCCAACTGAGTTGGGAAAAGGTTCAGAGAATAATGATGATGATATTGTGTTTGGAAATCAAAATTGTGTAAAGCGCTACCTAGCGTTATTTTTTATTACCTAATTTATGTGATAATACATAGATGGCGCTATAACCAACATATTAATCGTATTTTAAAGCAAAATATTTTCATGAAAATTAACATCATGGGTATTATCATTGGCGTTGTATATATTCATTATTATTATTTTCCATCCAGTAACATAAAGTTTGTAGCTTTATTATGGGGTTGCAAGTATCAGAGAATAGTTTTCAGAATTTACAACAGATGGCGTTGATAGTTTTTAAAATACTCATCTGTACCGTTACGGCGATAATCAGCTATGTTACCGGTACTTTAACTCTGAATATTGCGAAGAAAACAGTATTCCAAAACTCAACTCATACAATAAAAGTAATGTATATATACTTTTTACCGCTCTATAATAATTAATAATTTTATTAACCAAACCAAAAAAAGAGGCACAGTATGTATAAAAACATATATTTGCAACGAGTATCATTGTTTGTGGTTTCAAGTGAACAATAATATTAACTCTGTCTCTCAAACTAGGGTATCCTGTATCTTGAGAGACAGTGTCCAGCCGTGAGGTAAGTACGTAGCATAATATTATACAGATATAGTAGCGTGCGTCGGTTTATAATTACTGGAAAGCTCTATCTGGGCCCAGATTTTATTATTTTTATTTCTATTAAGCGGGGCGTGAAAACGCAGGCATCTGATGAGGCCATCAAGGTGAACATCAAGGTGTTTTGTTTTGTTTTATTTTTATTTTATTTTTATTTATTTATTTATTTTTTCGAGGAGCCAGTTGAAAACCAGCGCCAGGTACTTGTGCCTGGCATTACGCTGAACTAGCTCCTTTTTTCCTTGTGCAGCACAGATGTGCACGACGTTTTTTGTGCATTTTTTATTGTTTATGTTTTTTTAATTTTCGTGTTATTGTGCTGTAAAAGGCAAAATAAAGTATATTTTCTTTCTTTTTCTTTCACCATTGTAAGACTACCTACGTGTTGCTAATGGTCTTTCTTGAGACTTCAGCTTTCCATAAGGCGGGAGACCATTCAATTAACGTGCCCTAAATAAAAAAGAAAAAAAAATTGAAATCTAGGATATTTGACTATGTTTATCATAATTAACAGAATTGGGATCCTGGTAACGTTCTGGCAATAATAGTCATTGGTTGACAGCATTAATCTGCCGGATAATGCGTGGGCAGGGAGCCAGCATGCAGGTTAGTCTCCGGTTATCTTCTATCTGATGAGTGATGACCTACATGTAAGATGAATTACATTTGTAGAGAAATGTAAGAAAAAAATATATGATAGGCTGTCCCATCACTCTTCGCTGACTCTAAATTATTTCATCATGATTCGAAGAACAATCCCGATTGCACAGATTGGATATGGAGGCCGGGATCCGCTCTCTTCAGCTTCCGCCTACGTAAGCGACTGCAATTTGACCCACCATACCGGACCTTGAAAATTTTAATGAGGCCTTGTATACACTCCCTTATATACTTAAGTATATACCGCTACCCACCCCTTCGGTGCGTATACGCCATCGAAGTAAACATGAACATCATGTATATTTAATAAAAAAAAAAATAAACACTTGAGTTTCTTGCCAGTCTTCTCAGGTCGGGGCCGCGTTTCGAACCGATGCGGTGGTCTATTTGCTAAACAAGTCTTAATTTTAGAATTCCGTAGCCAAATGGCAAAAAACGGAACCTTATAGATTCGTCATGTCTGTCTGTCTGTCCGTCCGTATATCACAGCCACTTTTCCGAAACTATAGGGCCTATCCTATTGAAACTTGGTAACGTACCTATTGTGTGAACTGCATTAAGAATTTCACACAAAATTAGAAAAAAGCAATACCTAAATGTTGGGGGTTGCCATACTTAGAACTGAAATTATTATTTTTTTCATCAAACCCTATAAATAGGTCTTCAAAAATGCTATTGAGGTTTCTAACATATTTTTTTTCTAAACAGAATAGTTCAAGTGACTTCCTAAGTAGAAAAATGTGTAAATAGCGCGCCGCAACTGTATCCTTCAAACCCCGTTTCTCAGGCAATTATCGCAACCGTAAAATAATATTCAACACCTATAAAGGAAGTCAAACATTCGGCACCCTAGGTATCTCTTTTCAATATGAACGTTGCCGATAAATCATATATAACTGTCAATACTAGCTATCTCCCCGGCCCCTCCCGACACCGGAACAATCACACGCGCCGCGGAACAGCCCTCGTTCGGTGCGCGTGCGACCGGCGCCCGCCGCACGCTCGCATGCGCCTGCGCAGACACTTGACGCGCGTGGGATGTGGGGGAGCGTGCGCGGATTATGGCGTGGTAAGGTGCATAATCAAACAACTTGTTTGCACTTCAGAAGTTTATTTTCACAACACGATACAAGTAACTAGGTAGCGTGTAGTTATTTTGATATACATAGGTATACAAGGGGAACACTTCTGAAGCCGAAGGGCCCTGGGTAGTACTACTACTCCTGGTACATTACATGATGACAAAAATACAAAAATAATAGGTACGATTAGGAATTATTAATACAGATTTTTTTAAACCGTTTAAGTAGCGTTAATCAATCTCTATCGTGTTAGTGTAGTTTAGTGGAATAGAGGTCCTGGGTTCGAATGCTGGCCATTATACTACCGACAGCAAGTCATGGTGTGACATCAGTGGCGTGGTGGTGAACGCGACTGCTACGCAAGAGGCGTGGGCTCGATTCCCGCTCAGTGCAAATTCGTGTGCATGAATATGGCTATTTGCATTGGTCTGAATGCTAACATTGTAACTTCGTACGTAGCTGTAAGTTAAGTGTAATTTTATACATAAAATCATTGATAACATAACAAAACATTGAACTACAGACATCTTATATACATACTACACTAGTCTGCCCTCCCCGAATTTGCCCGTGTCATACTTCGACGGTATGCACCTACTATGTATGTATGTATGTATGGTACCTACTATAGAGTCACGTGGGGTAGCTGTACGCAGTTTTTAAAGAACTGTCTCTGAAATAAAATATGCTTATAATATGAATCAAACCCGTATTTATTCTCATCTATTAGACTATAAGGAACATTAACCAATCACTCTAAGTAATTGAAATTAAACAACTTTTATATACCATTAGGTTTTTTAAAACTCGGGAAATGCGTACACTTTCCCCGCCCCTGGGTTAAGTATACGCACTGCGGATACTTAGTCTTCCACACATGTCACAAGTAAATACACCATTTATATAATTAGAACACTCTTTGTGCCACCAGAATTTGCAAATATGGCATTCTATCCACTCCTCGGTAGGTGGATCTTCAAATTTTTCTTTAAATAGTGGACAAAAATATTCCTCTCCTGTGTGACTTAATGATATCTGTGTACTAGCACTCCTCTTCTTGTTTTTCCTTTATTATCTATCTGTATATTCTTTTGAGTTTGCTTCTATGTTGTTTTTGCTATTGTCATATTCAATTTCGTTTGCTTTTGCCTTCTCCCATCAACTTTTTTGCTGCTTCAATCTGCTCATTGGTACAAACCTTCCGATCTGGACATTTTCTTATATATTTGCGGGGCATTTTAGATTTAAAAGTCCAACACAATAGGATAAAATTTACCTATATTTCATAAAACAACGAGGCGGGGCAAGTGTACGCAATTTTTACTCTGCGGACAGTTACCCACGTATACTTACCCCATCAAACAAAAAAAAAGTAAACAAATTAAGTATTGATATGACGTACCTGCAGCTAACTGCCTCGATTCAAATAAAATATCAATTAGTTTTTCTATTCGAAAACATCACACAATCACAGTTTGGCCAGCAATTTGACCAAGTGCCTAGCTTACTTAAGCAAAAATAATAAGAAAACGACCAAAAAACTTCTCTTTCCAATTTTTTTAATTTACGCCGCTAAATGTAAATAGATGTCACCCCACTTTTTCTCAGTGAATGAATGCTCGCGTATTTGACTATCATGGTCCGACCCGCGATTACGAGCGATTTTCGCCCAAACTTCACTGCGGATACTTACTCGCCGCTTACGGTTACCCCACGTGACCATATGCTAGGCAAATTATATACACAAAGTTCATAAATGTACATATCATTTATGGAAATCTGCCGAATTTGTCAACATTTATGATTATTGCTCCTCTCCCTTGAGTAGATGTAATATAGCCGAAAGCATTATTCAATTCGAAAATTAACTCATTCAAACAAATACATATTAAAAACTCTTCATCTTTCTCTGAGATTACCAACTCAGTTGGGGTCGGCTTTCTAGTCTAACTAAGATGCGGCTCAACTTCGATACTTTCCGTGAAGCAACTGCCATCGGACCTCCATAACCAAATTGGCGACATTGAAGTTCTGTAGTTAGGCGAGTCGGACTTTTGAGGGCTCCAAGTACCCGTAACGACTACCATAAACTTTCGTATGGCAACCGGGACCGATGGCTTAACATGCTCTCCGAGGCACGACCAGACCAGTGCAAATAGTCATATTCTTGCATACAAATATTTGCACTGAGCGGGGATCGAACCCGCGCCTCTTAACTATTCAGCGTCATAATGTTACCTATGTAGGACATATATAATAATATAATAGTAGTATGTACGTATAGATTGTGGTATTCAACGGATCTCTCAGAACTCCCAGAGGACTTGCAAATTTAACTGGATTAACGCAAACACTCATATTTGATCACTTAGCAAGTTAGGGATGGGTGCCTCCCTACTCCCTGGCATTCACACGGGAACCGACACTCACTACACCCGGTATCTATATAAAATACAAGCGATTATTAACCTTATTTCTAAGGAATAAGGTGGTTTTACAGAGAGGGATACTGTTAGAAACATTATACTGTACTTTTTATAACAAAATGATATTTGTTCGGAGGTTTTTAATCCTTATTGACTGTTGTAATTGTGTGGGGTTCATGTGACCGAAGTATATTGATATTAGAAACGGTAAACTATTCAATGATTGAGTGGTGTAGATGTTACAAGTGCGACCGAGTAGTGAATAGTTTCAGGTTCTATTAAACTGCTTCTTGAGACTACCCGAGTGAAGTGAAGAAACAACAGAGCCTGGAAAGTGTCCACAGCGAAAATCTTTAGAGCAATGTAGACATTATTGCCCCAAACTTTAGACCTGTGAATGTATTTTAGGGAAAACCTTAAATATATACATAGGTACATACATACACATGCTCACGTCCGTAATTCCCGAAGGCATAGGCATAGGTGTATTAAACACCCACATTTCACCAAGTATTGCCGCCAATCGGGCACTTAGTAAAAAAATAGGTCTGCCGAAAATGAATTCCTAACCGAAACTATTGCAGCTAAATGAATTTGACATGATTCCTTCTATGCGGTCCAAATCGAAAGGAAATTAATTACGAGCTTAGCCGCACAAGCACTACCAATCAACGTCTTGGAGAGTATCAGACGAAATTCGGGGAAATAATAAAATTTGTACTGGTATGCTTAATTTTGAAACTACTCACAAAGGAAATATTATTATATGGTTAAATAACGTAGTATTTAGGAATTGAAGTGTTCACTGTTCATGTCAATGTAAACCTTTGAGGTTGTCGCAAAATATTTATTCAAGATTTTTCCGTTGAAAATAATAAGCAGTCATCCCAAATAAACACAATTCAATTAACAATGCCGAACAAAATGCCTCCCCAATAATTACCCTTGTATTACACTTAAGCCTGACCAAGCTCCCATTATTCACCACACAAAAATAGACCCAAACAAACCACAAAACATCCAATACCAACAAACAATTTATTTTGTCAATAATAACGAGCGTCTTAAGCCGACCTAGAATAATATTTGCAATCACAAACAGAACTGTATTCCTAGGTTTGAACCCCATTATGACTATATAAAAGTATTATTGAATAATAAAGAGTTCTAAGTCCATTCAAACGTAGTGTACTACCACACAATGGCTACAAGCACCTGTCCAAAACTCTCATGGTATCCACGCCCACAAAAAATGGGTTAGAAGTCAAAAAAATGGCTCTCACAGTTTTTGCCACCATTTTTTTGGTAACAATGGCCGACTTTTGTATTGATCTGATCGAATTTTGAGTATTTGATGTGAACTGTTTCAATTTGCACTTGTCTGTTGAAGTTTTAATATTGGTTAGTGTAGGTGGCGTGTCAGGTATATGGTCCACTAGGTTGAAGCGACTTAGATGTCGGAGGTTGCTCAATGACCTCCGTTCTCAAATGAGCATCTGGGATGATATGTAATCCGTGGCTGCGTGCGGCGAAAATAGGGACACCGTGGTTCTCTCACCCGGAGGTCAAATGGGGTGAATCCATGGCGATTTTCGCACAAAAAAGGGACCCATCAAGTTCTTCCGAATCCAAGCCAGTCTCGTCTGTTTTTTAATGAATTATAATTACATCAATCATAATTACATTACAATGACAATTTAAAACGAAAAAGAATCAAGTTATTAAAAGAGCCATTATAGTTTCAATACAATTTATTGAAATCATTATAAAATAAAAAATAAATTGAGATAACTAACGAAGACACAAATCCCCTCAACGAATACTTTAATCTTTTCTAAAAAATTGATTTTATAAATATCAAGTTTTAAGTTATTAGACTGTGATAGAATATTGACTGTGTATCGGAATGAATTTAACAGTAAATTGATTTTCTCTTACCCCCGAAGTTCGGTACCTTCTGAGAACACTCTATAATGAGTTAAGCCTGCTTTTAATCGATTTGTTATAATCCTCAACTTAATTAGCTGTTTGTACAGTACAATTGTGCCTTCAGAATTTCAAGTAGGTACTTGGCCCATTCGATGTTAAGCATCTTGCTGCCTATTCAATCACGAATCAGTTTCAGAGTCGGTAGGGTAGTGGTCAGACGACAGTTGCTTCCGAGAGAGCCGTATAAACAAAAAGAAAAAAATGAGTAAAGGGATCCTGGACTTCGAGATGAAAGGCGTATATGCCACCGAGAGTAACGCTAAGACGATTATGGGAGGTACAAGGAGGCTGATATACAAATGGTAGCTGTGGTAAAAATTATATCTACAGGGTGTAAGGGGAACACTCCTGAGGCCGAAGGTCCCTGGTAGTAGGTACACACGGTACACAACATATTGAAAAAATACAGCACCGCAATCATTTTTTTATTCCAATTTTTTTATCGTTCGTTTAAGTGAAGCGAGACTGGTATATAGACTATACCAGTCTCGCTTCACTTTTTCCGACGCACACTCAAGCTGAACTCCCAGTCATGGTTTTCTCAAGTGTCTAAATCAAGGGGTTCTTCAAGAAAGGCATTAGAAGGTTTATATATGATGTTGCACGCCTCCACAGGCCACAGTAAACACTTTTCTTCAGATGGGCCGTGTACTTATTTACCACCAAAGTGGTTTAAAAAGTTTTTAAGTGTAAAAATCTCCATTGCACGATGTGAGCATCGACTTACAAAAGATTGAAACTAAAATACATCAACGTGAACGCATTCGACGACTAACGCCTTCATCAAAAGAAAATAACATGCTCGACTAACTTTATTTCGACCATGAAAATAAATACATCTATTATTAGACACTAAATACGTCATTCCATAGAATTTTCACGCCATAGAACATAACATGTTATGGTGTCGCTGCGCCGTGGAGACCATTATTTACTGAGTCAACAACACTTTTAATATAATACATTGTAAACACCATAACTTAGATTTTATTCGGGGAAGTCGTGGCAAAGTTTACGTCTTGTATTCACTGGAAGTGGAAGGTGGGACGTCCCCCATTTATTAATAAAGGTAGGACGTAGTAAGCCTTCCCCAAGAGCGGAACCTATGCTCGGACCCTCTCCGTGAGTACGGTCGCTGCCGTGAAACAAATTACTACACGACGATCGCAACTCAAAAATGCCTTCGATTCGACAGAAGAATAACCACGGCGGTGCTACACATCTTCAGTTGCCCGATAGCAATATAGATGGATGAATTGAAGAAGGTAGCTAGGATTGACTGGATTTGCAAGGCAGGGTATCAGCTGCTACAGTAGCCGTTAGTCCAGTAGTGGACTACGATAGGCTTGATTCATTATCTGAAAGCTAAAGGATTATAAATTAAGCGGTTGGATACCCGAAGCCCGCTCTCCATTTTTAATTGATGTTGAAAAAGTGTTACCGTTACGAATGTCTCCCTTACGCTCAGAGGAACTAAGCCTCATCTAAATTAACAAATATAATACTGTCTTATGTACAAGTGAGATTGGTTTTCGGCCTCAAAGATCTTGACGAAGTTTCAAAAACATCTTTCTTCAGTTCTCAAACACTTGTATAGAATTTGTTTACGTATAACTTCTACCAGTAATTTACTTTATAAGTAAATACTTCTAAACATAGCCTAAGAAACTCTACGTATTGGTTCTAATAGATTTAAAGGGGCTCAATAAAGTACAAAATACACAAGAGTAATTAAGAAATCGGATACGACCGGACCAACAAGGTATATTTCGAGAATTAGGTGTCTATGAGCCAGCCTTATTTACCAACGGATTCCAAGTAAAGTGTCTCAGTATAGCTAAAGGTGCTGATAAACTACACTGCATTTACGAAAATATTGAGGGATCAGAATCCACGTACTTGCGGAATATCGCACATACAACATTAAACCTTTTCGGGTAAGAAGTCTTTTACCCGCTTTGAGAGGTGCGGTTTGGCATTCTGTGAGAATTAGAGATATTTTGCTATTGCTATCATTGGGAATCTTAAACCGTGGATTTCAAGCACTTCCCTTCCTCCCCCAATATATTTTCTTGGAATGGGTTTTCGTTTTTTATAAACCAAGTTGATAACTTTGACAGATGTGACGTAGTGACATCAATGTTTCTACACTACACAAGTCACTGCCATTGACATTTTAAATTCGGTTACGCGGTAATCTCAGAATACAGAACAAACTGTTTTGTGTTTGGTGTATAATCTGAGGCGGTATAATGATGTGTTTGTTCAATAATGTCAGTGGATCTATTTACGTAAGTAAATTCGTCGATACGATTCTTAAAAAGACAAACCCTTAAGTTAGCCTTCAAATATTCTTGCTTTACAAATTATTTAAATCAATCTACCCACTTTCTAAGCACACTTGATTCCATTGCTGTTTCTTATCGTTTTATGGTTGCTTACAAGATTACTTAGACTGTTATTTGTACAATGTCATTACGAGTTTAACAATGGAAGCACCGTCCACATATTCCATTTTTAAACATTTCTGGAAGCTTCTGCAATGTTTGGTCACTTGTTGGCTATTAATCCATCTAAACACAATTTTACAATAAGTGCTTCCTGGCAGAGTAGAGTTTGGACCTCCACATCTCAGCCTTACCATGTGGTGTCGTACAACTAAGAGATAAGGCTGTTTACTATCAGACAGAGTGGATAAATAAGCCCTGGACGCTGAAGAGTAACTACCTTTAATCTTAAGATTCATTGTAGACATTCCTTTATTAGATATATAAAATAAACAAAACAGCGTCCAACGATTCTCTAAAGTTAGCTTGGCTCACCCAGGAATCGGATTACTGTTAAAAATAATTAAGCATTTAAAAATGGCGGTGTGGCGAAAGAATTTACTGCCAGTAAATCTATATAATATCTATCTACTGCAATATGATTTTTTTATCCAATATATATATGAAAAATCCTATATAGGTATGTATGAAAAATAAGCAGGGTGTGAAATAGCATCTGATGAGGCCGTCAAGCTGAGTGCCATTGTAACACTTAACGTGTTTGTAATGGTGACCCTCTATCCCGAGACTCTGCCTTGAGGTTACCATCAGGCGGGGTGAAGTCAAATTGACGTATCCTAAAAAAATATTTCATTCTCCTCCATACCTCCATATCTCCATATCTTTCACACAATCCATCCATCATTCAAACTTTAGACCTTTTTTTACAACAATCAGTCAAGATTAAAGAAAGGGTTCAACAGGTTAATCACCTTTCTGCTTAAGTTAAATCACTAATAGCACTTCCTATCTATAAGGCTTTTCAGGACGAACGTGATCTTTACTTAAGAAAAATAAAAGCAGGGTCAATGTACTTGGAGGCATTACTCTTAGGTCACTTAGCAACTACTTTTCGCTGGTCATAGCCGTATTGTGTTTTTGACCTTTGACCTTGTAATTAATCACTAGACTCTGTTTGTATCATAAATCGTTTAGTTAATCTCAAGTCACTGGCAAAATGTGGGTTGTCATCATAATGAATTGTTAATTTTGAGGCATTTAAATATTAATTTATTTAAATCGATTTAAAATTGGACATTCATCTAGATGGGACGTGAACCCGAGACTAAAATCTTCTCTGTAAGTGAATTCGAAATGTTCCTTTACGTATTTATATATATATACATACATAGGCTCACACCGGTAATCCCCAAAGTGGTAGGCAGAGGTGTATTAAAGACCCACATTTCACCAACTATGAATTTCGGTCCCACGTAATAGGGGTGACCATATTGCTGCCAATCGGGCACTATGTAAAATAATGGGTATGCCAAAAATAAATTCCAAACTACTAAACGTTGCAGCTAAATAAATTTAGAAACCAATTTTTTTTTACCCGATTTCTTGCTAGGCGGTGTAAATTGCAAGGAAATTATTTACGTGCTTAGCCGTGATATTATTGTTACTAAGTAAGTATTTACTTATTCAGTAAAATACCTAATGGGTGAAACAAGATTTCATTTTTTAAAACATAAATTCCATTTTTAATATAAAATTTTTCATATCAAAGTAAAATATTAATTATAACAAACCATAATAATTAGAATGAACGTAAAAAGTAAAATAAGGAAAAAAAACATCTTTAGTTAAATGTCGCAAATCAAAATAAATTGCACAAGTTTTTCTTCGTTTGTCGTTTTGTTTTTCAAATTGAAATTATACCGCGGTCAAAGTTACGACAAATAATATCGGTTGGACGAAGTGGTGATATTTCATATCTTTAACCGACTACAGAAAGGAGGAAGGTTCTTTTTATTCTTACCTTACGGCTTATAATAACCTAGTGTTGTGTTTGGCGGTGAGAAAGCTTCTAATTTTTTTTTTATACCATTTAGGTGGCAGTTAAGCACGCGGCCCACCTAATGTAAAGTGTTTATCGAGGCCTATAGACGTTTGCAACAGTAAGGGCGTCACCTTCGTGGTGCCGACCATGAAAAGAAGAGGGGGGAAGGATAAGGGGGGAAGGGGAAGGGGAAGGGGAAAGGGGAAGTGGAAGGGGGAAGGAGAAAGGGGGAAGGTGAAGAAGGAAGGGAGAAGGTTAAAAGAGTCTCTGTGCTATCAGTGCAGAAGACAAAGAAGGGTTTATCGGTCTTCTCACTGACAACTCAAAACCTCTTCAGTGAGCTCTGACTACCCTATTAACCGCCGGAAACACAACACAAGGTTATTATTAGTCGCAGTATTCTGTAGAGCAGAGGTTCATCCCCAGTCGTACTGCTCAATTAGGATGAGAGATACCGCCATGTCCTTCCTCCGTCAATACTCTTCATTTTGTATTCGCTTAGTAAAATCGCAGCAGGGCATTGAAAAATTGGGTCTTGCTTGTCAACGATACGCATAAAAACTTCCAACAAACTCGGTATTATTGTGTGCAAATCTTTGATCAAACTCCAAGTCTGATTTCACAGTCGACAGCCCATATAAGAAGACACTCTTCACAACACAAGACTTCTCAAAGGTTGAAAAACTTTTACATGTATAAACGGATTATCTGAACAATAACAAGTCGAGTCGAAGTAAATCTGATCAGATTTGTGACATACCGACACTGAAGCATTGTTACCGAATATTGGTAAAAAACGGTCAAAAGCCGCCTACACTTTTAGGGTTCGGTGACTGAAGGGTATCTGTACGTCACGAAATAAACCATTTTTTATTTATTTATGTTTCGTTTGGAAATCATTTTGGGTATAAAACTACTGGAACTGCATGGTGTGTCTCGCTGCCTGTATCAACGCGCCGCTGTATCAAACCACATTAAACTAACTGTACACGCTTTTTTAACAAGCTCCCTAACGACATTAGGGTTTTAATTATAAATAAAATTTAAAATTTCATTTGAAAGAAATTATTACAAAAACGCTATTATAAAATCTCATAGTATTTATAATGTTATACAAGTCTAGAAACGAGCTGCTCACTCAACTTTCTACTTAAGCAAATTATTGTATGTAGACTAAGTAAATGTATAAACTAACTTTAATGTATTTTTAATTTAGACGCTTTTAAAGTTCCAATTAATAGTCTTTTTTTAAATTTGAATTTGCAATCTAATCAAATTACCGCATGTTGTGTAATTTTGGAGGTTTAAGTACAAACGAGACATTACATATCGTGGAAATTTTCTATTTTATTTTATTCTACTTAAGTGGCCGATAAGCACACTGTCCACCTGATGGAAACTGGTTACCGTGGACATTTACAACACCAGGGATGTCGCATTCACGCTGCTGCCGGCCCTATGTCTTAAGCTTTATGGTATATAGCTGTCGCTAATAACGTAGGTAGTTTCGTAGCGAACCTTTCGTGTGCCATTTCAACTCGCACTTGGCCGATATTTTTGCGCAACTTGAAAAGCTCCTCAAATTCGAGCGGTTGAGAGGCTTTAAAAGGATCTCAATCACGTCAGGGCGAAAACATTCATTGAAGCCTTACTAAAGCGAAAAGATTAGACGCTTTTAAAAAATATTTTCTTGTAAATACCAAAGACTGTTTAGATGATGAAGTGTGATGGCACTACTGTACTGTTTATTGCAATTAGGAACTGATGTACAAGCGGTTCAATGAACTGATGTATAGGCACTTACAAAACGTTGTCAATATAACAACATTTTATAGATCAGTGAGCAAATGGACCACCAGTTCGAAACGCGGCCTCGACCTGAGAAGACTCCGGCAAGAAACTCAGTGGGCTTTTCTTTTTTTTTTGGTCTATTTACAATCATTTATGTAGTCTAGATACAATAATTAGCTGCAAGTTGAGTAGCAAGTTGAGTGAACAGCTCATTTCCAGGCTTGTTTAGTATCCAAATTATCCTGGATTTTATATATAATAAGCTTTTTGGCATAAGCAATCAAACGGTCCAATCAATACTTTAGTTTTATTTTTACATTTTTAGGTAGGTGCATCGCTATCACTACTCAATAACACCAGACGGGCACACTTTTTCACGGAGATAGGACACGACCCTGTTATAATTGAGCAGTCCGACTGGGGAAGGTCCTCCACCCTAGAAGATACCGCATCTAATAATGAGGCGGTGAATAGGGTAGACAGAGCTATATGGAGAGGTTTTGTCAGTGGGAAGATTGAGACAACAACCGCGGTAGCCTAGTGGTATGGGTAATGGACTGTTGAGACGAGGTCTCAAGTTCGATACTATGGCACACACCAATGACTTTTCGATGCTTTTCGAAGTTATGTGTGTATTTATCGCAGGTTTATAAGTACCCGGTTAATGGCAATAGGCTCGCCACCCATTACATTGGGACCTAATCATAAACTGGCGAAATGTGGGTGCTAGCACCTCTGCCTAACCTTTCGGGGATAAAGGCGTGAGTTTATGTTATGTTATGAAGATTGAGAAAATCTGCTTTGACGTCTGCACTGACAGCACAGAAAGTCTTTAACCTTCACCCTTTCCCTCTATATGGTCGGCACCACAAGTGTAACTTCCATGGTGTTGCAAACATTCATAGGCCACGGTAACAACTTTTCATCAGTAGCACAAGCATGAACTATCGAATTCGTAATGTAAAGGTTTCGAAAGAACTGTGCATTGTGATTGGCAGTCTGCCTCTCTTGAACCTGTATGCGTGTGTAGCCCGCCAATCGCATTGCTCCGTTCTGTCGATACCTTTACATTACGAATTCAATAGTATTTCGTGCTAAGGCTACAGCTGGTCCGGGTGCTCTTCTGCCACCTAATCATTCTTTGAACCTTTTCCCAACTCAGTTGGGGTCGGCTTTTCAGTCTAACGGTGATGCGGCTGAACTTCGATATTTTCCGTGAAGCGACTGCCATATGACCTCCACAAATAAAGGTCCAATGACCAATGGCAATATCGAATATCGCATAATCGTCGTCTGCCACCTAAGTTGTATGAAAATAACAAAACCTCGACATTTCCTATCAATATCCTGTCCGGTAGTGTGACGTGTGTCCGGCGGTCGTTCGGGGTGTCTGCCCCGTGACCGGCGACGGGCGAGCGTGCCCACCGCCCCGTCAATAGGAAACACCTCATCAAAGCTATATTAGTAGCTACCGATAAATAAGAGTTTTTGTAATTTTACCTCAAAGATGTATCATTTCTTTCATTAGCGATTGATACTTCAATTGTTTTCGTTCTATTTACTTGATTTTTTTTATTTTTTTTATTTATGGTACGTCAATTTGACTTCACCTCGCCTGATGTTAAGCTGAAGGCAAAGTCTCATGAAAGAGGGTCACCATTGCAAACATGTACAGTGCTACAATGATGGCGCTCAGCTTGACGGCCTCATCAGATGCTTTTTACGCCCCGCTTAAAGGACCCGGGACTGTAGGAGGAAGGAAACACGTGTGAATTGTATGTCTAAGTACATACATTGTGCATATTCTCATATGTGATGTATAATCTTAATGATAAAAATCTTTTGCTCTCGCACATATTTATTATAAGTAGGTACCTGACCAGAAGTGTGAATATGTTTAAAAAACAGAATAAAAAAATGAACTGATAACGATAATCTACCTGAGTTTCTTGCTGGTCACTTCTCAGTAGATCTAACTACCGAACCAGCGAAAGAATCATTTTCTAATTATTTACTTACCTACCTTAATTTAATATTTTTGACAAAATAAAATTGTAAAACTATGACATTCATATGTGTCTAAACTGAATAAACGAAATTGATTCTTGATTGATTCTAGAAGTAATTTAGTTCATTTTACCATTACACTAGCATTCTTTACTATAAAGTCGCAGAGAGAGAAAGAGAAAAATCAAAAGATGTACGGGAGTAGTTTGCGTTTTTTTGAATACTTAACTCAAAAAAATATCATGTCATATAACATAATATAATTGTCTTATCCAAGATGTTCAGCAGTAATGGCATGAATGCCCAGATATTAGCAATTGGGACAAGATTATAGTTAGAATCATCGGATATGATATTCTGAAATATTTTTTAATCAATTTATGAACTCAAACCACTATCATAAACTACTCTCATCATAACAATAAATGAAAATATTTAGTTACTATTATAATTATAATATCCCACGAGAATGAAAATTCAAAACAGTTCCCTGCAATAATATTTCCCTCTCAATAATCCTGCACTTAACTACCATCACAGAACATTTCACAGTTAATCCTTGAATCGTCCCACGCTCGAACCCCGGACTTCCCCTACGAATTCACACCAATATTCAGCGAATAAATTGCGTTACCTAATTGTCTATCGTTTCCCACCGTGCGCCGGCCACGCGGCAGCACTACTCACTATGTAATGCACCCTAGGAAACAAACACAACATAACATCAACCCTAACTCCAGACATTAAAGTTGATTTTTTAATGAACAGAATTGTAAAAAAATTAATATATCTATGTGATTCATAAATGCATTTCGAACTATATTAATTCCTAAAAAATAAAATTCAAAATCGTTCCACAAAACTGCATCAGTAATATTGTCAAAAAGAAAATTATACCATTGTTGATTTCACTCAAGCAAACACTTATGGTCTTAGCAATAAGATTGAAATTCGAATGTTAACAGTAGAAAAATGTTAGATGTAAATAAAGCGCGGTCGCCATAGGGTGCAGCGTGTGTTAGGGCGGCGGCACACGGGGCGGCACGCGGCCACACTCCGCGGCGGTCGACCAACGCGTGCGCACGTGTGTTCTGCGCACGATACGAGACCTTCAGATAAGTGACTGAAAGGAAATTGAAAGTGGAAACCATTTGTGAAAACTTGAAAACTTACCTGAACTATTACTTAGTGATTAATTTTAATTTGTGATAATGGAATACCATCATAGACATATGGAACAGCCAGGCCCTGGTCTGCAGAGTCAGGGTCCTCAGTGGGGGTATGGTTGGGGACCTCCAGCGCCAGCGCCGGCTGCACCTGCGCCTGCGCAGCGCAATAAGAGAACGCATTCGGAGAGTGAAGACGATGCGTTTTCTGAAGAAAGTTCTAAGGATGCGACGTGAGTATTTTTTTGTGAAGATTAGTATATGTGAGATCCTATTAAATATATATTTAATTGCCAAATATAAGTGCCGAGGGGTGTCCTCTGTTGCCTGTCTCTTTGGAGAAATATCTATGGAAATATTTCAGGCACAGTCAGAATTTGTTTATATAATAAAAAAAAATCGTAGGTATTAATTAAATAATTTATAATGAACGGTGTTGCGAATGTTATATTATAATTACAGAATAATAATTATACTGAATCCTTTTGTCTGGTTCTTTGAAATGGAAATCAAAGAGTAGGTAGACCGCTTCATGTTATTTATTTTGTGTATTATATAGCCATGGAACAAAAGAAACATAATCTATAAAATAACAATTCAAAATAAGCGAATATAAGAACGAAGAATACACTAACTGTTCTTGTATGAGTATTAATACGAAAATTTGTCAATATCTTAACCGAATGAAAAGAACGTCACATGTTTAGAAATCATATAGGTTTTTCAGTCTAACTTGTATTCATTATAGTGACGTCATTTTTATATTATGTATCATTGATTCGATATTGAACGAAACTTAATCATTTGCACTTGCGTGACGAATGGATTTTCACCACTGAGAGCAAATCAAAAATTGTTTTTAATTGTAGAAAAGATATAAAGGTGCCTTATAAAAAATAAAAGCATAGATCTAAGTTCGGACGAAGCTTCGGGTAGGTATAGTTAGTAAATCACAAATTCTGATTTAAATTTTAATAATAGTTATGTAATAGGCATATTACTTATTTATTGAAACAAACTAAAGTGTTGCTATTTAATTAGAAGAAATAACATTAAACGCTATTGTTTTAATATATTTTACAATCTCATAATATAAGATCTCTAATTATATATTCAGTTTATAAATCAATATTCACACTTTTCTGTGTACCATTGAAATATATTTTTTGAATATTTTCATCACAGACAATATTATACAATACATTTACAGATATTGATTGTTTTGTATTTCTTTTAAGTTATTCAATGATATGTGGAACAAAATAAAATTTGTTATTTATAATGAATATGAATACGATTTCGTATAAAGGTCAGAGAAAAAATGGTTTCCTTTTGAGCTTTTTTTCGTAACAATAGCTATAGCCTTCTATTGTTCGGTCTTCTTTCTATGTTGTTACTGAAACATAAGTAGGTATGTTACGGATGCACGTTACAGGGTAACGTTCCTCATTTCAAAAAAAAATAAAACATTTTTTTTTTCACTTTTTTCGTAGCTTCATTCCTCAATAATGAATACAGTAGAAGTGTGTGTATAACCGCGTTTCGTAACCAGTCGCTACGGCGGCGCGTGTAGCAAGTGCTACGCGGTACATTAAATTTTATCAACAATAATTCCGTTAATTTATGATTATATTTACTCCAATAATTTCTCGTGTAATGCCGTGTAATAGGATGTGACCCTACAGTCGTCAACTAGACTTTTCTGAACCACGTGTTGCTACTGAATATTCTAGTAATAATGTAGAAAATTTTTGTTCGAACAAGGGTAGGGTTACAAAAAAGTATGTAATATGTCCTATTTTTGATTGTCAGACTATAATCTATCTTAAAACCAAATTTCAACCAGATCTGTTCATCCATTTAAGCGTAATTGAGTAACAAACACCCAAAAATCCTCATAAGTTTTCTCATTTTATAAAATACTAAATCACAATAACCAAAACTTCCAAGGTTAATATATTTAATTCTCAATCTAAAAATTACAGATCTCCTGGAGGAGACTCCTGTCAGCTTATGACCCGCAAGAGACGGAGAGGAGTCATTGAAAAGAAACGCCGAGACCGTATCAACACCTCGCTCACAGAACTCAAGAGGCTGGTGCCAGCCGCCTGCGAGAAGCAGGGCAGTGCCAAGCTGGAGAAGGCAGAGATCCTGCAACTAACCGTCGATCATCTCAAAATGCTGCATGCCAAAGGTTGGTTGAGTATTTAATGCACTAAAGATGACTTTAGAACTATAGCTCGGGGCTATTTGGGGTCAAGGGAATCTTCGGGGCCTTGTCGATTGACGAAGAGGTGCAGGTTTTCTCTAGGTTTAAAAAAAAAGTAGCAACCTCCACACAGGGTAACTGGTCACCATTGGAGCGACAATTATTAAGAATATTGATTCACTAATTTTCAATAAAATATCACCCGATCTAGGTATCAAACCCGACTATGACCGCTGTATAGGTTTAGGGTTTCAGTAAGTTTTAATGACCAGATAAATCGTTTATCTTAAGTTCAGTGCCTAGCAAATTCACGCTAAAATAATCGCAACTTGATTTCTAAAATAAATAAAAATACTTGTAGACAACCTCTAACACTATATAACCTTCGACATAATAGTCCGCAATTTATTCGTAGAAAGGCTTCGGGGACCACGACAAGATGACTTTATACCAGAATCCTATAGATATATAACAAATAGAGTAGGAATATAAATCTTGTAAGTAATAAAGTATTTGCAATCTAAAAGTAAGCTCGTTACTTAGTTCCTTTATAAAGGTTAAGGTGTGGCTTTCGCCCTGTTCCACTTTGTAATTGTAATTGAAATTGTCTGTAAATTACTAAATTTTAGTATTTTGTTAATAATATTATGTTAAATTGTGGTAAAATAATAAGTTGTATATTTCTTTTTCTAAGACAAGTCGCTTCACCAATGATCCATTTCTTCCATTCAACGCACCAAATATCAAGTGATAGATTACAGAGAACAAAATGAATGTGACTGATCGTTTATCATATTAATCCGATGTGTTGAGTCACTCTCTGTAATCAAATTCATTAGAGAGAATTTGGCCAATGATCAATATTATGTTATTGATAATTTCCCAACCAATTGCCCTTTAAACATTCGAAACCAAGACAGTCACATTTCAAAACATTATTGGTCTCGCTCATATACACTTGATACGCATAGTACGCATATTTGGTGTCCTTTGATGATAGCACGGGGTGCAACAGTGGTGTACGAATTTAAATTTACCAAACATGGATTATATCAGAACAATCCCGCTAGGGCTTCGTTTTATTTATTTATTTAGACTTTTTGCACAAATACATAATGATTGTACAAAGGCAGACTTAATGTAATGGGCATGAGCTCGTATCTCTTTCGACTTAGGTCTAAGATCCATACCGATAGGTATACCTATCGATTGTTCCGCAACTTGCTACTCTATATGTCGTTAAATCTATACAATTCAATTTCGTGTCGTAAAACGCACCCGATTTGATCGAAACGGTACATTTCATTTTCGCCACACGTGTAGAAATGTTCTCAAAATGGCAGCAAATGTACCGTTTGATCAAATCAGGTGCGATTCCCAGATTGTTTGAAAAACGAATCTTCAGATTGCTGAACGCAACAAGTAATTCTTTAAAAACCTGTTTAGTTTCCGTTTCCGCCATATTGGCACAATGAAGTCCATAACGGTTTATTAAAAAAAAACGTTAAAAAGTAAAAGTTTATTCGACGAGCTTATCCTGTCTTTTGTAAGTGAACTGGTTTTTTATTCATTCTTGATACACAAAAAACATGTATTGCAAAGTAATTTATAAAGAGGTTACGAAAAAATATTATTGGGTTATTAATGTATTGTACTTTATTAATAATTCATCAAATTATAGATATCTACATTATAGATTGTTTTTTGTTTTTTAATCATAGAACAAAAGTGTGTTCTACGCGATAACCGACATCCAAGTGGGTGGAACCGCGGGGATGTCGATAGTCAAATAGTAACTGTAGCCTTAGCACGAAATACTATCGAATTCGTAATGTAAAGGTATCGACAGAACGGAGTATTGCGATTGGCGGGCTACACACGCACACAGGTTTACAAGAGGCAGACTGCCAATCACAATGCTCTGTTCTCTCGAAACCTTTACATTATGAATTCGATAGGAGTTCATGCTAGTGCTATAAATAGTCTTTAAAATCAACGCTACAATAGTGGTCTTTAACTTGACCTCGTGGTCTTATCGACCGTACGAAATAAAATAAACAATAACAGCTGTGACTTCATTACCTTTATCATTTGATCTTGACTGTCCTTCCGCGTTCCCACGCCCGGTTTCCGGGTCCCCGGGTCTAAAGGGAGCCGTACTGTTCGCCCACACGACAGGTGGACCCTTCCCGACCGACCCACTTTTTATACTATACGCTGTAAACGATACATTTGCGAGATTAAAACGATATTATTTGATTCTAATGCAGTTGTGTTTAGGACGTCATTTTATTTAATTTTGTGAGGTATTGTATTTTGTGAGGGATTCGATATTTGAATTTTGGATGGTACACAATCAAATAATAGTTGTATGTATGGTAATAATAGGAATTGGATTACGTAATTAATATTATACTTTTTTTAATTAGGATACAAGAAAATTGGAAGGATAATTATATAATAATGTTAAAAATAGTATCTGTAAACAAGATATTAAAATTATTACATACTCCAATTACAAACGAAAGATTAAATAGATTCAGTTAACAAAAAAAAAACATAAACAAAACAACTTTATATAAATAATAAATATGCTAGGATAAACTACACTACATCATCTAGACCCACGGTAAGCATAGCTTAACTAGCTTGTGTTATGGGTTCTAGAATGCGGATAAACATACTTAGATACATTTCTTTGTAAATACATACATGTTATATATAGAAACATCCAGATTAATGCAGATATTCATAAACATGCACTCAAATATTTGCACTGAGTGGGAATCGAACCGGTCGTATCATATAATATATGAAAAGGTGTACACTTATACACTTAATCTAACATAAATGCGTAAAGCAAACCTAAAATCATATCCAATAAACAAACCCAACAAACAATATTATACATCCGGATGACAGTTCTGTGCCGGAAGGATCCAACTGTGTTGCGGTTAAACTCAATTCAATTACAGTTGGACTCGCGCTATTAAACTTTAAAACCACCAGAACTTTATTCAATGAGAATGTCCATGTATGTTCAAAGTATTTAAAACCGCATCCTCGGCGGTTTCCGGCTGCAAACGGCCGTCTGTGACCACTTGTGGCTTGGCTAATTTAGCAATAGAAAGGTCAGTGTTGCGAAGACCCGAATATCGGATGTCATATATTTAAAAAAAAAATATAGATTCCTTTTTAGGGAAGTGGTGATCGCCAATATTGGTGACCTAAAATGGTCAGGGTCTTAGGGATAGGATACTTTCTAACACACTTAGTTCTCTTGCCAATTGATTCAAAACGCAATTTTAGTCGGTTCGAATCTCCACTTCAACATAAGTCCCAACAATTTTTTTGGGTTTCCGTGGACAAAAAGAAGTACAATAATCTATTGTAGGTACTTCATTCCAATATTATTAATTTGTATACTGACGGATAACTTCATTAATTTCACATAATATAACAATAATATACCGGCACACGTTCCCTTAAAAATCTCCGTCTTTTTCTTTCCTATCAAAAGTAAACGAAACAAAAACTGGACCATCAGTATAATCCAGTTATCGCTCGGGTATCGCTTCCTGCGTTTTTGTAACCACCAGGTGTTGTAACGATATGCGTATGCGCATCGGGATAGGCGGTCAAGCTGCCCATTGTGTGGTTAGAATTATGGTTGTTTAAAGATGTGATAACTTCCCATACTAATATTTTTTTAGGTGAGTGTGGTGTTCAATTTTAGGTCCCCTTTTTTCTATACTTACTTTTTCTCTTCTAATGAAGATAGTTATAAAGTTATCAAGCTATGAATGAAACAATTGCCGAGATGTTATTGAAAAAAATCTCAACATAAAATCCTATGAAACTTTTTCTCCCGTTCGTACTGGATATCGGATAACTTCTATAACTGCTGTTATACCTGCTACTAATGAAGCTATTTGTTAAGTATAAATTAAATCATATTTTAGTGAACTGACAAATCCACCGTTAGTTCCTTCAACATTCATTTAAAGTTATACCAAAAACAAAATTAGTTCACAGTCGCCCATATCTCTAACATAAACTCAAGTAAGCGTACACATCAGATTAGCACAGATATATCAATCAATGAGCAAATCTCCTGCCGAAGCGTGGGAACAGTTAGTGGCCCGGCTCCCACCCTCTGGCCGCCAGAGGGATGATCAACCCTCCGCCGTCAACAGGGAATTAATTGCAACTTATGCTCGGTCACTGACGTATGGGGCGTTTAGGAGTGATTACTAGTAGGTTCGAATTACTGATTGGTGACTTTCACGTATGTGATATACTGTTACGTTTATAATGAATAGGAAGGGTCATACTTAAGGGTTTATACACCACTAAAATGTAACATAACATAAACTCACGCCTTTATCCCTGAAGGGGTAGGCAGAGGTGCTAGCATTTCGAAAGTTTATGTTTTAGGTCACAATGTGGCGAGCCTAAACCTCCGATAAATATACACAACTTCGGAAAGCATCGAAAAGTCATTGGTGTGTGCCATGGTAAAACCTGGGATCGAACACGAGACCTCGTCTCAGCAGTCCATTACCCATACCACTAGTAGTAATAAATTATACGTGAGGTACTTATACGTAAAAAAAACATTATTTGAAATGTATGTCCCACGTTACAAACTTTAAAAAATCCAAGAACCCATTTCTTCAACCTTTCACACAACCAATAATTACTTTTTAAAATCTCTAACCCTCAAAAAAATTACCAAATCTACATTCGCAGTTCCAAAGCACGCATGTATTGTGTCGATGACAAGCGGAAGCGATCTAACGCAAAGGGTTGCAACACCTGCGCGGGCGCACCATAGAAAGGTAAAAAACATTAGGAAGGAAACGAATGCTATTGTAAGATTGAGACATCATTTTATTTAATTAGAGAGGTTCAGTGATGTCCTCCACCTATATTTAAATCGAGACATGAATAGGTTCAAATATTCGAAGCAATAAAAAAACAATGACTGTCTCGGTGACGCAGCGATTGTTAATACAGCTGTTATTTATGTAGGTCCTAAGTTCAATCAAGTTAGGTAAAGTATTGTTAGGCCAGGTGAACAATTGCAGCAAAACTACCCAACAACTACAAATGTAACTTTGTAACGCTATATATTTATATGTGATTACAAAGTTATTTATGCAGTCAGTTGTATGACCGCCGTTCATTTGTTAACCTGTTTTAAGACTTTGTTGCAGTAGGCCTGCTGGTCAAGCATAAAGTTCCATATTACATTTCCAAAATATTGAATTTTAACATCTGTGCTTAGCTTTTAAGGATATATATATAGATGCGAGTAGTGTTAAAGTCATGTACAAGAGCATATACTATATATAAATAAGCTAGCCAGCATATGAATTCACAACTTTTAAAATGTCATCAAAATATAATTTCCTGATTGAAGTTTTATGTGTCGTATAACTTATATTACGTCATAGAAATCTTGGATAATTATGACGCGAAACATGTTATAACGGTATCTGAGCAGATGCGATCTTGAATTGTTGTTCGTGACGTCAGCTAGCGAATCCGATAATAACAATACATATCGAGTTTAATTAACACAAGGAAGGCCAAGATACGTAGGTGATGAGGAAATGTGACGTCACGAATCGCAAAAATGTGAAGAGGATAGTGACTGACTTTTTTTATGACACGTCAATTTGACTTCACCTCGCCTGATGTTAAGCTGAAGGCAAAGTCTCATGAAAGAGGGTCACCATTGCAAACACGTTCAGTGCTACAATGGTGGCGCTCAGCTTGACGGCATGTAACAGGGACAAATTAATAACGTAATATACCGATCGCTAAATGTAATTCAAAATTATATTTGAATGACAACGATTGAAATGATTCACTACGAAAATTAACAAAGAGAATGTGTACCAATTATTGAACAAGTCCGGAGATCAAAAAAAAGCAAAAAAAAAAGTAATACTGACGTCATGGACGTGCTTGACTGCTACGTTTTCGGTTAGAAATTCATTTTCGGCATACCCATTTTGTTACAAAGTGCCCGATTGGCGGCAATAGGCTCGCCCCCTATTGCGTGGGACCTAAAATCATAATTGGCGAAATGTGAGTGTTTAATACACCTCTGCCTACCCCTTCGGGGATTAAGGGCGTGAGCATATGTATGTATTTATTTATTTAATAATAAAAAATACCAGATATCCGTACCAATTTATCAAACGTGACCACAGTGAGTAAGTCCATGGTTTCCCTAAACAGACGAACGTCTTTGTGCCACGAAAGTTGAGAACTCGCACAAGTGACACAGAAAATTATAAATGAGAAATTGGTTTGGTCTTTGAACGGGGAAGTGGAACAATTTTTACTTTATTTATTCGTTTTACTAATTGGGTATGAAAGTACTTTCTTCTTAAACTGGAACAACTTTTAACTTCCCCTGTATATACATTTTTTTCCCTGTATAACTTCCACAATTACTCTAACCCGTTCACTAACAATAAAAAGTTGTGTCTCGTACCATAGACAGTTTCCTTGCACCCTTTACTCCTGGCCCGGTGGCACACTAACTCGACCAAAACGTGGAGACCTCTCCATCATCAATGAATCATCTCCTATCAGTACACGTTTGTAAAGCGCCCCATTGATTCAAAGCTCATCTTACAATAGTCTCCGACCTCATCGGAAGACAACCGGAAACTTGGGGTGCCCGTTACGAGTACTACTATTTTCTTTCCTTGTTATGCTTTTGGAATTAAATATTGCCGTCTTTCTTCAGCAATTCTTAGGGGAGAAATCTAGGGGTTGTTATGAATGAATCGGAACACTTTTTTGAATTTTTGATTTCGTTTACGTATTGTCTATTTCTTATTTAAAAGTAAAAACACATCTGCAGATGTGAATAATTCTTATACAATGAGATGTAGACTCAAAGAAAATGCACGCATGTTGTCTTGTGGGCAAAATACTTGTTTTAATTTTTGGTGCTTTTCATGAAGAATATCTTTTTTAGATGTTCTTTTCCTTTTAGCTATAAGTGTATGTTGAAACTGATATTTAATTTTAAACCCCTCATAATAAGGGGTAAACCCCTTATAGAAAATGTATCATCTGAATCTCTAGATCTTTACCTGCTCGAAAGAGCAGCGTGTTCTCATGGAGAAAAAGCCCATTTCTTCATCGGTACACGTTGGTACTTAGAACTTTGTAACAGCAAAACCTAAAAAATTCCATAATATTTATATAATTACTAAACCAATTTTTCCATCTTTACAGGTTTAGACACATTCGCCTACGATCCTCAAAGATACGCTATGGACTACCACAGCATTGGCTTCCGGGAATGTGCCGCTGAAGTCGCCAGATACCTCGTCAGCTGCGAAGGCCTAGACATCCAAGACCCTTTAAGGCTTCGACTAATGAGCCACCTCCAATGCTTCGCAGCCCAGAGGGAATTAGCAGCTAAATCTGCAAACTGGGGCTATCCCCAATACCCGACAACTCCAGTACCTCAGCCACAACATGGGTATACAGAGTTAGGAGGTCCAAGGCAAGATATTGCTGTGTCAACAGCTACTACAACTATTGCAGCTCCTACAGCGATCGCGGCTCCTCTCACAGCTGCCCCCAGCTACCCTCACTATCCCCCAGCACCACCTGGCCCCCCAGGACCACCAGGCCCTCACCCTGCACCTCCAGCACCTCATTACCCAACCCCGTATCCCCATCATCCACCTCACCATCAGTATTCTCAAAACAGTTCAAAACCCTACAGGCCGTGGGGGGCTGAGCTGGCATATTAGATTAAGATTATTGTCTTGTTAGAGATGGGAAACTATATCGAGTGAAATATAAAAATATAAATGTCACTAAAATTAGATAGAAACACTTTTCTTCACACAAACATCGACTTTTACCATGTTACATATCAGTGGCGAAGGGTGGATTTTTTTGAAAGGGAAGCCGAACGAAAGAAAAAATACTTACCATGGCCGATTGTAATTTTTTTTTCTTTCGTTCTTTCAAAAGCTGTGACTGGCTGGTTCGATGCTTAGGCCCAAATGGTTGAGGAAATTTCAACCCACATTTACTATGCGTGTGAGCACTGATGATTATTATAACAGTGAGCCACTTATATTTATCGTAATGAGATACATTAAAATATTTCGTAAATCCATCGCGCCGTTTATCACTAATTCACTACATAGTATAAAACAAAGTCGCGTTTTCTGTGCCTATGTCCCTTTGTATGCTTAAATCTTTAAAACTACGCAACGGATTTTGATGTAGTTTTTTTAATAGATAGAGTGATTAAAGAGGAAGGTTTATATGTATATAACATCATGCTGCAACCAACTGGAGCAGTGCAGAAGTGAAAAATGTTGCAAAAACGGGGTGACCCAGAGGAAGTTGCGCGGGTCATCTAGTATTCTATATTCATGACAGGGCGGGCTCGACCTAACGAACTATAATGTTTCTTATTTTTATAATTTAATTTCGAGAAAGATGTTTCCTCACACAACAAATAATCAGTCAGACAAAACTACTTACCAAAGTATTAGGTACGTACTGCGACAATATAATGGCAATCAATGCACAACAGTCAGTACACTACACAAACACAAACACAAATTATACTTAGTAATAACTTCTTCACACAAAAAAGCGAATTCAAACTACTTGCAGTACTTTATAACATAAATAATTATTGATGAAATAAAAAATTAATGTCAATGAATGATGAATTTGAAATTATTTGAATACATCGCTCATTCGCCTCAACTTCAGGGTAATGAAATCAAAACAAACTACATTCACATTAGTGCTCTCTCGCTCTTGCAAATGCTTATCGTATATTCCCTCTTTGTCATAACTCGTCGAATACCGGCTTATCCCGCCACATATTTTTACGAACACTACTAAGAACAATTGCGCATGTGTGCGTGCGACTGCGTATTACTAGATTCCGATTTAGCCGGCGGGCTTACCTTTCGCGCGCGTTCAGACAGAATCATTTCCTTCTTTATTTGAGAACTAGATGGCGTTATGAGAAATATGTGTAATATGTAATGTATGTAAATAATTTTTATAATTGGGATTTACGTAACAGAATACTTTTTGTTTTATATTTTTGTGTATTGAATGGATATGGTTTCATTGATTTATAATTTATTAATAGCCAATGCTTAGGGGTATTTGCAAAGGTAAGCCGGCAGGAATCGGGTTATATGGACACTTCGCCACTGTTACATATTATTGTTATAATTCTTGGGGATAGGGACGTAGTTAAGAACGGGCAGTTTTGAATTCAGAATTTACAAATTCGGATTTAAGACCGCTGTATAAAAAGTATCCAGAAAGGAGGCCTAGACTAGACTAACCTTTTTGCTTTGTCACAGTTTAAAAAGGTTCTAGACTTTACCCAAAAAGAATATCAGAAAATAGGTCTAATAAAATTTAAAACCGCCTCTCTACTGTATTACCTCCTTCTTCCTACAATATAGAGTAATAAATAGGAGGAAATATATTGGGGGAGGGAGGGAATAGCAATAAATCGCTATTTGTCATAGAAAGGAATGCCAAACTGCACCCCTCGAGTAAGAAGTTTTTTTACTTACTGAAAAAACTTCTTACTCGAGGAGATATGATGTGCATTGTTTCTTGTAATGGATTTCAGCATGTAACACCCACTTCAATGTTTTATAATAAATAAGATCTAAAAAGTATAACATGTGACAATTATATCGATACTCGATGTAGTTTTCAAATTCTATTAGAAACTGTTGTAAAGGATCTCAGAGTTTAAAAAGAAATCTAAATTTTAAAGACTTGTACTGTTGTATGTCTAAAATTATTTTATAAATTGTGTGATAGTTATATTATTATATTGTATAAGTTTATTGCCAGTCACTAGATTTTATTGGGACCAAAAAATAAGCTTTAAATAACTTGTCGTTTGTTACTTTGATGTAAATGTAAAAGTAATCAAAAGATAACAGAAAAAGAAACGAAAGAAGGTTGTGAATTTAGCAGTTTCTGCTACAAAATACAATTTGTATTAAGTTCGTGTGGTTTGAATACTTAAATATACTTTTAAAATGCTTTAAAAGTAATAAAATATTATGAATACATAGATGCATTGACATCACTAATACTGTACATATCATGTAAATATAATAAAACCTGAACAAAAAGAAAAATAAATTATTTTCAAATAGTTACATTTCTTTTTTCTATTCACATCACTACATAGTATAAAACAAAGTCGCTTTCTCTGTTCCTATATCCCTATGTATGCTTATATCTTTAAAACTACGCAACGGATTTAGATGCAGATTTATTTAATGGAAAGTGATTGAAGAGGAAGGTTTTTATGTATAAAATGACATCATGCTACGACCAACAGGTGTGGAGCAGGAATGAGAAATGTTGCAAAAACGGGGTGACGCACACGAAGTAGCGCGGGTCAGCTAGTGAACAATACACCTGATAATGATAATTAAAAAAAAAACGACATTACCATTTGGCGCATAAATTACGATATACATCGCACAGGTGTCACTGTCTACATATAACTGTCTGTGGCCAGATGTCCGAAGCGAGGGTCAACACATTCAATATACGTCCCACTTCAATGATCGTATGGGATATCGCTACCCCTGCGGTTCCCACGACTTGCGTCTCACTCTAACGCGAGCAATTAATATCTGTGTCTCGTTCTCGCGCCGTACTTCCGTAGGACGTAGGAAGGGTGCAAAAACGTATGGTTTTTTTGAGTTCGTGTGTGCGCCGTGTGGCGGCATTTTTTAGGAAGTGGGTGTGTTTCTTCTGATGAGTTCGAGACTTGTACTTTTTTATAGTTTTTATTGGGTTATGTAATTTATAGACTGGATCATCATCATTCTTGCTTTATTCCCGGTCCGCATTTTTTCCAGTCTAACTGTTGTGTGGCCGATATTTTCGGTGAAGCGATTGCCATCTGGCCTCCACAACCTATAATAGGTGATATCGAAGAATTGCAGCTAGACTAGTTGTTGAAAATTAACGGCTCCCACTAACTTTACGACTACCATAAATGTTGGTATGTTAACCGGGATCGACAGCCGAGAACACGATATGCTCTTCGAGGTGCGACCAGACCAGTGCAAATAGCCATATTCATGCATACAAATATTTGCACTGATCGGGGATCGAACCCGCGAATCCTGCCTGCGTAGCAGTTGTCAGTCAGTTAATTTCATTCATTGATATGAATGAAAAAATATGTTTTGAATTTTTCTGATTAGGTAGATATTTTTTTTTTAAATTAGACATTATCTGCCGAAGGATTTGAAATTCCAACAAATTAAACAAATAAATGTATCCAGTACAGTAAGAGATACTATTTGACCCATATCAACACTAGTATCCTATGTATCTTAACAGACACTGACCGTCCGAATCTCACAATGGAAGTAAACTAAGATCGAAAGTAATATTACTTTTAAGAGGTATAAGTGTCCAGTTCTTGTAATGTAATATAGCCCATGTTTTTCAATAACAAGTTCTCATGTTAGTAATATGTAATGTCCCTAAGGGTGCCATCTCTTCGAGGGCATTGCAAGGCTAGCCCTAATCAGGTCAACGAAAGCACGCACGTCTATGGCCGTGGACTCTGATATAATCTTACAACCAGTGTCCCGGGGCGCTGAAGGTCAGGTATACACGCTGAACGGTAAAGGTTGTACATCTATTGTAAAATTGAAGAAATGATACCTTCTAATACCCTACCTAATGGAAGTATGATGAGCTCTTCCAATTAATCCCACCCTCCCCTTTCCTACACAGGACAACGCGTGCAGGGCTTAGGTGTCACTCGCATACGGTACAGAATATTCCATCAAGAACCTAGCGGTTCGGTGAGTCTTGTCTCTGCCGCACCAATAAGTCCTGGAATTCCTTGCCGGCGCACATGTTTCCTTCTTCCTACAGTCCCGGGTCCTTTAAGCGGAGCGTGAAAAAGCATCTGATGAGGCCGTCAAGCTGAGCGCCACCATTGTAGCACTGAACGTGTTTGCAATGGTGACCCTCTTTCATGAGACTTTGCCTTTAGCTTAACATCAGGCGAGGTGAAGTCAAATTGACGTGCCGTAGATAAAAAAAAAAGTAAAAATTCAATAAAAAATAATAGAACCCATAGCTGCATATAAAAAATAGGTCATACAAACTTTTCAACTATTTTATATAGGTCATGCCAATTTAACTTGACCTCTCCTGATGGTATCTGAAGGCAAAGTTTCAGGAAAGAGGGTCACCATTAGGGTTACAATTGTGGCGCTCAGCTTGACGGCCTCACCAGAAGCTTTTTATACGCCCCGCTTAAGGGACCCAGATATATTTCATTTAATTCTTTATCATCATCATCATCGTTATTTCAGTCACAGGACGTCCACTGCTGAACATAGGCCTCCCCATAGACCCCCAATCCGACAGGTTGGAGGCGGTTAATTCTTAATAGCACACAAAAATTACATTTATATAATAATTATGAGATGTTGTTAGCTCAATTTTGAGTTTTCTTTTTCATTTAGCTAAATATGATGAAGTAAAAATGCGAAAAAAATTAAAAAGAAATGAAAAAAAAATTGCCAGTTCGTAAATTGCCAGTTAGTACTACCAGGGGCCTTCGGCTTCGGGAGTGTTCCCCTTACACCCTGTATAACTTCTCCACTGTAGCTACCCTTATTGTTATATTCACAACGTATCAGTACAATTAGCGACCTAGCTTTGTCTCTGAAGTCGTGGCTATTCACCCTGCCGAATTAGTAGTTCACCAATAATTTTACATACATTAATATGACCCCTAGCGTTTATTGTACCCTGGTACCTTTACAAATGACTTAGGACTGTTTCAATTGATAAATCAACTTACAAAGATACAATGGGAAACGTGAATGAATTTGATAGAATGGACATTGTTGTACAAAGACATTAGTGTAGATTTGGTTTGTATTATAAAGCTCAACGTGCTGAAATGTTATGAATAACGAGAAGGCATTGTCTCGGTCTACGTATTGGTCTGTTCAACTGCTTCTGTGATATATATGATACTATTTGAGGGTTAAATGTGAATACAGAATTATATACAGACAGTAAATACGTCAAACATGCGGCATTATTCACTTATAATAGGCATTGAGACAATTGAGGAAAAAAAACTGCGGAGTTTCTTTTTGTATCTGGTGCAAAAATACCTCGAGAAAGTAGAAAAGTTGTTTGTTACACATACACATAAATACATACATATGCTCGCGCCCGTAATCCCCGAAGGGGGTATATTAAACACCTATATTTCACCAGATTTTCGGTCCGAGAATTAGGGGGCGAGCCTATTGCCACCGATCGGGCCCTTTGTCATATTGTATCGTATTCTACTAGTCAAGCCCTGCGGCTTGACTAGTAGAATACCATACTATATAACTACTGCGCGTGTGTGTCTGTACAAACACACACACACGCGCGTCACTTACCTCGTCGTTTTTACGGCAGAAGTTATTAAACTATTACAGTCAAAACGTCACAATCGCACGCAAACAAAAACCATCAAAATGTCTGAAGTTTCGTATGTCCAAGACGTCGTGTCTAGCCAGGGTGCTCAAATGCTCAGTTGGTTGGCCCTAGCAAGACACTGGTCAACGGGTTCAAATCGCTTTCTGTAAGTATAACTTCAGATTATTATACTATTGATTGATTAAACTTATTGTTATATATAATTGATAACACACTTGTACTTCTCCACTTTATTTATCGGTTTCGCTTTGCGACATTGCCAAAGGTTTACATTGACAGTTAATAAATACAAGTGTGACAATAATGAATGTATAAATTTTTACTTCCTCTGCAACTCACGTAAAATACCTATGTACTGTACTTATTCCATTCCATGTTTGATGGAGGTAGGGCATGACGGTATGTCCCGTCCTAATTAAGCAGTCCGACGGGAGAAGTACCTGCGCCCTACAGAATATCGCGGCTAATAATAACCATGTGTTGTGTTTCCGGTGGTGAGTAGGGTAGCCAGAGCTCACAATACCTCTATTGTGTTATCAGTGGGAAGACCGAGAAACCCTTCTATGTCTTCTGCACTGACAGCGCAGAAACTATTAATCTTCTCCTCTTCCTTCCTTCCCCTCCCCCCTCCCTCTTCCCCTTCCCATCTCTTCTCTATATGGTCGGCAGCACGGATGTGTTGCAAACGTCTAAAGGCCACGGTAACCACTTTTCCATCAGGTGAGCCGCGTGCTTGTCTGCCGCCTAAGTGGTATATAAAAAAGGTTCAACAGGAATTTTAATACCACAAATTATAGTATAGATATGTATACATCTAATATATAAAATTCTCGTGTCACAGTTTTCGTTGCCATACTCCTCCGAAACGGCTTGACCGATTCTCATGAAATTTTGTGAGCATATTGAGTAGGTCTGAGAATCGGCCAACATCGATTTTTCATACCCAGCGGAGCAGCGGGAACGGGATCAGAAGTCCACGCGGGCGGAGCCGCGGGCAACAGCTAGTATTATTATATAAACAAGTTGTTATTAAAACAATCTTCTTACTAATAACAATTTTGTGAAATTGATAAGATAACAATTATTCTACGAAACTATGTTGGATACAATTTGTAAATAAGGAAAGATTTCGGATGTTATTTTTTTATACCACTTAGGTGGCAGACAAGCACACGGTCCACCTGATGGAAAGTGAGTACCGTTGCCAAGCACACTATGATGAGGGCCGGAGGAAGGGGGGCAGGGTTAAAGGTTAAGAAAGTTTCTGAGCTGTTAGTGTAGAAGACAAGCAGGGTGTCTAGGTCTTGCCCCTGAAATCAGAACCTCTCCAGTGAACATCAAATATTTAGATATAGAATGAATGAAGGGTTACACTATCCCTGTCAGTTTTTTAACATAAAACATACAAACATAAACTCACGCCTATATCCCCGAAGAGATAGGCAGAGGTGCTAGCATCCACATTTCGCCAGTTTATATTTACGTCCCATATAGGTGGCGAGTCTATTGCCATTAACCGGGTACTTATAAACCTGCGATAAATACACACATATCTTCGAAAAGCATCGAAATGTCATTGGTGTGTGCCATGGTAACCTGGGACCGAACCCGAGACCGCGTCTGAGCAGTCTATTACCCATACCACTAGGCTATCGCGGTAGGTAGTTTTTTATCCTAGCGAATTATTATTTGGTGTAATAACAACAATGTCCTATGTTTTATTTTACCGTTAAACCTATTTGAATGCCTTTAATAACAACTAAATCGTGAAATAACTAAGCGTAAAACTCGGCGACGCGACGGCTGAACCAATTCTAGTACTTAATGCTTTTTTTATTTATTCCCTGAATTCTAAGGAAAGTTTCATGAAACAGCGGGAACAGGCTCAAAAGAAGTCCACGCAAGCGGAGCCAGGGGGCATAAGTTAGTTTTTAATAAAACCCGTCACTCTTTACATCCCTACAAAGTGGTCGAATAAATACTGCCGGCTCTTCTCAACTCGACAACATAAGCGTATATTCTAAAAAAAGTAAAAAAAATAGTTTACAAAAAGTCTAGCAGAGCGTGGTTTCGATCCACGGACCTCTGGGTTATGGGCCCAGCACGCTTCCACTGCGCCACTCTGCTTGTACTGAACGTATTGAAATAGTACTTCTTTATTAGCTAGGGTTGCTGATGTAATAGCTTTAAGATGTGAGTAACCTTACCATTACTTGTTCAGAGTATATCTGAGGCCTTACCACAACCTAAAAGTATTATTATTCCAATTACACTTCACTTTCATCGTTTGATTCGGATTCGGACTGTTGTAATCCATCCATATTGGTGTACTTTATCTTGTAAGACTTGTGTAAATTCGAACAAACCAATAAATAAATATTTTAGGACAATCTACACAACGTCACTTAGAGTCATGGTAAACATAGTTTAACTAGCATGTATTATGGGTTCTAGAAACATACTTAGATACATCTATTTTTTGTAAATACATATTATATGTTATACATAGAAACAATTCACCATAACATAACACCAACCACTCGCCAACACAAAGAACTCTATACGAGTATCATAGTAAATATATAATTAAAGCCAATAAACTTTTCAAGTGCGTGCTTTTTCATATCACCATCAATCTCAGATAACTCAGTCGTGTTTATTAATGACCTGTGTCGTCATAAGAGACCGGTACCTACGTATTAAAATAAAAACATCGCACAAAAACATTACCTATTTTTTTGACATTGAAAAACATTGTCCCTTATGAGAAATGTTAACAGGTTTCCTACCCCTGGTAGGACGTTTATATAAGGAGAAATTTGCTATATTAATTTTAGGAACGATTTTTCATTCTATATTCATTTTTGAATTTCAGGGGATCAGTGGGTTAGGTGGCGACTCGGAGGTCACAAAATGACCGCCGCCTGTCAGGTAGCAGGAAGATCTTGGTGAGACCCATGTACACCCTGAACACAATAGTAATAATTTGGAATAGCAATACGATTAGGAAGCCATTGGAAAACTAGAAATGGTTTTTATAGTATTATATAAATGGTACAGAATCAGACATCAGATTACTACAACTAAGATTCTACAATCTATGCAACACTTTTAAATCTGAAGTCCAATTACATCCGCACACAACTCTTTAGTTGACTTCAGTGCCAGTAAACTTACTAGGCTTTATACTTAGTAACTAGGTAACTAGGTATTCCTTAGTAATAAATATGCTATAATTTACTGTTCGGATTAAGTACAAAAGAAAAAGTTCATTGGATAAGCAGTGTAATCCCTTTTGGATAGGATCGGTTGAGCCACAGGTCCTCTCAGAAAAATCACCTAAGTATAGGTGATGATCATGATAAGTGGGTTGAGCGGACTAGGCTAGACAAGTAATACACGCCATCGATCTAAGCCCACCTGATGGAAAGTGGTTACCGTGGCCCATGGAAGTATGCAACACCAGAGGCGTCACATTCGTGATCCCGACTATGTAGAGAAGACGGCGAAAGGGGACGGGGGGAGGGGAGACAACTTAGAGAGTCTCTGTGCTGTCAATGTAGAAGTCAAGAAGGGTTTCTCGGTCTTCCCACTGACAAAGTAAAACCTCTCCTGTGAGCTCTGGCTACCCTACTCACCGCCGGGAACATAACACAAGGTGTGGTCATGATGCCACGCGGGTGAAGGCGAATAGGCTTTTTTTTATCGTGCGAAAAATCCCCACGGATACCCTCCCACCGAACCGACTAAAACGCACGCTGTCTTTGAATCTTCAGTTCCCGGAGGTGAGGTAGTAGCCAACATATCCCTCGCACCCCGGCAGACCCGGGGCCTTCTCTTCGAGATGACCCCCGTCGAAGGCGAATAGGCTAGCATATTATTAACCGCGGTATTCTGTGGGGCGGAGGTACTTCCCCAGTCTACCAGACAACCGTCACGTCCCCTTCCCCAGACGGCCCGCTATCTGTCCCCATTGACGACATGTCGTCAGTATTAGGTATTCATTTACTAATAGTGTGTACGTTAATAAGTTTATTTACCACTTTCACATATTGTGTTACGGCAATTAACGTTCTTCAGTCACGTTCTGTAGTAGTTATTTATAGAGATTAGTTACATTCGAAATATGTCGCTCCACCATAGCTATTTCATCTATTATAGATGACACATAGTCGCATACGAACTAGATTATTTGGCGGGTACAAAATAAATAGCCACTCTTATGTCTAAACCCTGTCTGAATATTTCGTCATGTCTAATAGCGGTGGGAGAGATCCATTGATCACTACTCTCTTTACTCTTTGGCAAACCGTTTTGTGAGTTCCTATCCTATTATACATACATAGTACCTATAAAACAAAGTCACTTTTCCTGTGTGTGCTTAAATCTTTCAAACTCCGCAACGAATTTTGATGCGGTTTAGTGTGCGGATAGAGTGATTGAAGAGGAAGGTTTATATGTATATAACATCATGCTACAACCAACAGGTGCGGAGCAGGAATGAAAAATGTTGCAAAAACGGGGTGACGCAGACAAAGTTGCACGGGTCAGCTAGAAAAAGAAAATCCCATTATAAAAGGGAAAGTTTGTGGAGCTAGCTGTTTATATGTATGAATGTTTGTTAGTCAATCTCAAAATACACCTGAATGGAACTAGTATAGATATAAATTAGAGCATTTTTTATCGTGCGCAAAATCCCCGCGGATACCACCTCCACCAATACCGGTGGAGGTGATTATATCGGACTCGAACCAACTAAAACGACTAAAACGATGAGTCCTTGATTGTCGGAGGTGACGGAGCTATTGTGTATGTGCTGGTGGCATAGCTCAGTGTGTAAAATAGATCATATCGTTGAAACACGGCACTAGACACGTAATAAAAAGAAGTGTTACGATGACCGCACTATTATCTGATCGCGTTTAATAATAAACGTAATAATATTCTATGACGTCAATGTTTTACTACATAACTACGACAGGCATATACTCGTAGAGCGGTCAGCTAGCACAAAAATATCAACAGCATAGCTAATACAAAAAAACCCATACAAAAAATATCTCAACAAAATGTTGTAATGCGTATGTGACCGTATTTTGAAACACTTTTCCGACGGTGAATAGGGTAACCAGAGCTTATGTGTTGACAGTGGGAAGATCGAAAAACCTTTCCGTGTCATCTGTACTGACAGCACAGTGACTCTCTTAATCTTCTCCTCTTCTCCACCCTCTTTTTCTCTATTCAATATATCCTCAAGATATGCGTGGGTTGCACAATTGAAGTTAAACGTTATCGTACAAAGGCTGTGCTCCTCAAATATTTCCAAATTCCTGTCGTTATTGCATAGCAACCGTAGCGATAGCGACCAAGATTCAATTCTGTAAAATCTGAGATAAAACATAACATAACATGAACGCATCACGCATTTAACCTTGAGTTTATGTTTAGGTCCCAATGTAATACATGGCGAGCTTATTGCCATTAACCGCATGGCACTTATAAACCTGCGGTAAATACATAATTTCGAAAAGCATTGAAAAGTCATTGATGTGTGCCATGGTAAAACCTGGGATCGATCCCGAGACCTCGTCTCTGCAGTCCATTACCCATACCACTAGGCTACCGTGGCTAAATCTGAGATATCAATACGCAATTTTGTGATTTTAATGTAGTCTTATTACGTATACAGTAACTTATTGTTCTTCACGATATTTAATATTGTTTATTATCATTCTCATAATAAATATCGTGAAGAAGTACAAGTGTGTTATCAATAATGTATTTAATTCAGTCGTTTTGCTTCTAAATAATTTGGTTTTAACTTACGAATTTAGAAATTATTTAGGCACAGTATAATGTCGCAGCGTGGTACACGGCGGAATAGAATTAAGGATAGGATAGCGACTAAGGGATAGGGCTATTTAACATCAGACAGATATATACATCCAAAATTTAGCCTCAGAAGCATGATTCAAGTCAACAATAGTAGGTACCTGGAATACAGCAAAAGGCTCATCAAGGATTACGTGAAACCGAACACAATTCACCTCTACCACTTCGGAGGGAAATAGGCAGGAGCATAATATACATTACTAGCTGCTGCCCGCCACAAAGCCCGCGTGAACTTCTGATCCCGTTCCCGCTGCCGAACATTTTCATATTTATTCACCTTCTCTGAACTTCCACAAATAATTCAAGACCAATATTAGCCATACAGTCCAGCCGTCCTCAAGTTTTAGCGAGACGAACGAAAAGACGAAAAGCGAGTTTCACGAACAGCTATTCATTTTTTATAATATTACTGGAGTGGGTTTACTATTTTTTATCTCAAGAGTGTTAAATGAATGTGACAAATTGGATGATAATGTTGTCGGTTCAGTGAGTTTAAGTTCATTTATGATCAGAATAGCACTAACGAAATAATCACTGATATTTTTTATAACTTGTGGCGAAGTTTGTCAATCATAATGTTATTTGTGTCTAAAGCAATTTGAACTAAAAGGATTTATCTTTATTTATCAAAATAGTTTATCAACTTTAAATTACTTTTTAATGATTAAGTTCAGCGAGTGTGTGCGTATTTATACCAAAAACTTTAAATTGTTTTTTTAAATCGCATAAAATTCTAATCATATCAATCAGTCAATAATTAGCCTCTCGCAGTCCACTGCTGGACATAGGCCTCTTTTTTAGGGCACGTCAATTTTACTTCACGCTAGCTGATGGTAAGCTGAAGACAAAGTCTCAGGAAAGAGGGTCATCGTCACAAGCACGTAGAGTGCTACAATGGTGGCGCTCAGCTTGACGGCCTCATCAGATGCTTTTTTACGCCCCGCTTAAATGACCCGGGACTGTAGGAAGAAGGAAACTCTCCAATTTCTTCATTCAGTATTTAATGAACATTAGTGACCGTAATTATATTTTAATATTACCCTTGACGGAGTACCGTTTAGCGGTAGGTGTGAACTGATAAATAAATGATTCCTATATACAATCGGCGTGGAGGAGAGTCGATGCCGATGTCCGCTGCGAAGGTTGATACGCAATAAGTGTTAGAGATAGGGTATCTGGGTAATTTATGAGTACTTCGAGATCGATACGCGGCACTCACTGGCTACGGTCCAATTCGCCGTAGTTACGCGGGAATAAATAAATATTCTAGAACATTTTACATAACCTACGACCCACAATAAACATAGGTTATGGCTTAACTCGGATATCTGTGGGCTTAACTAACCTGTATTATATATTCTAGAATGCACATATACACACATGGATATCTTTCTGTCATACAAAGATTCTTTTCGCGGTAATTGTATACGCTTTTTTAAGAAGCTCCCTAATGACATTAAAAATGTAATTAAAAGAAAGGTATGCCAAAAAGGCTACTATAAAATTCAGGATTATTTGGATGGTAAACAAGCCTGGAAAATATAATAATAATTACTGTATCTATATAATACTAAGTAAATGTTTGTTAGTAGACCAAAAAAAGGTAAGCCCGCTGTGTTCCTTGCCGGAGTCTTCCCAAAAAAAAAAAAAAAAAAAGGCCGGGGCCGCGAAGCCGCGCTTCGAACTAGTGGTCGATTTGCTCACTAACTTATAATAATATATAATTAACATTGACGTTTTGTGAAACCCGTATAGTGGTATATACAGAATAAATGGATTTTTGAATTTGGAATTTGTAAACACAAACATAATTAGGTATACATAGAAACATTCAGATCAGTGCAAATATTAATTCTATTCGTACATGTTATATATTTGCTCTGAGCGGGAATCGAACCGACTTCAGACCCAGCATTCAAAACTCCCAGAACCTTGATCCAACTTGTAATCGTGAATTTGTTTTTATTTACCTCGTCACTATCAGTGTGAAAACTGGTATAATGACAAGCCTCCAAATGTATTGTTGTCCTGACGTGTGCAGTCGTGACATCGAACGGGCAGTGTCAATATTGAGAAGAATAGCATTCGAATTGAAAAGAAAATAAAACATCTTGCGTCAAATAGTAAATAAACGTGATGTTTTAATACATACAATTCATTTAGATCGAAGTTCTCCAGGTGACGTGGCATTACATAGCAAAAATCTATTATAAGAAGGTATATTGTACTGGTACCTACCACTCACCCGCGGTTTAACAATCCCAACGATAGCTACAGTATAAGTGCTTCGTGCCCGTAGAGATAGAAATTTGTAGTCCTGCAAGTGTCCTCCGTAGCGCGGCGGTAGTGCACGCGACTGCTACGCAGGAGGCGCGGGTTCGATTCCCGTTCAGTGAAAATATTTGTGTGCATGAATATGGCTTTTCGCACTAGTCTGGTCGAGCTTCACAGAGCACGTTAAGAGTTTTTTTTATTTTGTGTCTGACTAACGTAGTAGTCAGACACAAAATTAAAAAAATGTCCTGTTACTACAAATGTCCTGTTACTAAAAATGTCCTATTACTAAAAAATTTCGGCGTACAGTCTGGAAATGGTACACTATACACGTGATTCTAATTAACGATCCTACAGTGTGTAAGCAAGTAAGTTGTAATAAAAAGCCTAATTAGACATGATGTTATTATAAGCGGTATTAATTAATAAAGATAAGTTTTTTACAGCGACTGTAGGTAATATAATAACTAACGTAATACGATAGTCTAATGTATTATAATTAGGTATGTTAACCTTCTAAAACAAGCGCACAAAAACTATGTTTTATTTTTGACTGACACACGAAGAAACTTCTTTATTATTAATAATTAAAAAATTATGTATTATCAAAGATTAAGGGGTGTACAGACTGGTTTAAGCGAGGAAGAAAGAAGAGAAAATATGTTTATATCGAAACGTACAACTCACAACTTATCATAGGTACATTCATATGATTAATACCTAATAATAGTTATTAATGATACAAGTGTGGTATGTTGGTCATTAGTGTCATTACTCTCGAGGTGATATTGCAAGGAAACCGAGATTAATGAGCAAACCTCACGTGTGTCACACTTACGAGTAAAAAACCAAATTTTCAACACCCTTGCTTATAAATTGCTTGTTGATAAGTGCGATAAATTTGTTAAAAATGGCGCACTTCGCGCTGATATTTTATTTTTTTCTGCGAGCGGGCGTGCAGTTATAAACGTAGTGGGCACGAACAATCACGCTAAATAAAAATGTAATAAATCTATTTTTTATGTATTTATAAATTAGTTTAACGTTGAAAATTTTAACATATTCAAGGTTTTACAAAAATAGTGTTGTTTTTAGTCTTATGTTGAAACAAAACATATCTAAGCCAAAACTTTTTACCGAGATATAAAGAAAAAACAATCAAGTTACGAGCAAATAGAATGCATAAATAATATCTTTCAGCGAGGAACAAACTAAAGATGGAATATAAAAGAAACACTAGTGCGATCAAGAATGAGTGTAAAAGCCATATCATATTTATATAATAACCAATTTATAAGCAAGGGTGTTGAAAAATGAATAAATTAATATTTTAGGGCAATCTACACTACCTAGAACCATGGTAAGCATAGTTTAACTAGCTAATGTTATGGGTTCTAGAATGCGGATAAACATACTTAGATACTTTTTTTTTTGTAAATACACAATACATATTATACATAGAAACACGCAGGCCAATGCAAATATTCATATTCTTGCACACAAATATTTGCACTGTGCGGGAATCGAACCCACGCCTCCTGCGCCACACCGCGGAGGTCAAAAAGACCATAAAAGTCTCTGTCGAAGCCGCCAAGGTTGAGACTACCATTCAAAAAACAGCATCTAGAATGGTTGCCATTACTTTTATGATTTCATCTCAACTTTCCATTTAGTGGGGTGCAGTCAAATTGACGGATAAAACATAAAAAAATGTAGTTTTAATTGATGTGCACAATAAAATTATATAACAAAAGATGATATTATTAAAAGACGCGCAGTTTGAATTCACCCTTTTATCCCCGCTGAAGCCATCGGGGGTTGTTATGTCGGACTTAACCAATTAAAACTACACGGCTGCCTCGAGCCATCAGTTGCCGAAGAGGTGGCCTCTGGTATATTCCTCTCACCCCGTCTGACTCAGGGACATTGAAGGTCCCCTCAGGTGTCGGACTACAGAGTCACTTCACCGTCTTTCCCCAGATAGAGAGGCTGCTGCCATCGTGGCCTACTGTCATAGCGGTCTGCTTCTGCTAGGCTGATAGGTGGCTCCACATGTCACCTCCAAGCCCACGCTCATGTAGGATAGAGGGAGTTCTGCGACCTCCTACGGTCAAGTCGTCTCCACTCGTCACGGGCTGAGATTTTGAATTCACCCTGAATGTTAACAAGCTAATATCCTCTGTGTACAGAGGGTTGGATCCCTCCCCAATGCGAACGTCTGCGGAACTAACGAGTTAAATCCTTAAACAGGTATTTCAAGTTCCTTTTCAATACTTACAATATTGCTTTTCATACAATAGTTCTCTTCAATATGGCGGATTATAATTTTTAACAAAACTCTTTGAACTTATTTGTATTTTACAACTAAACGTGTAAATATTATCGTGCAGTTGTTTCGCCATATATTGTTTACCGGGCAACCGCGTTTGTTACTGGTAAATACTAGTATTTAAGGTCACAAACCGGTTCCTAATTAGATGGATTACATTTCGTTGTAAACGTAATAACCTGCAAATAATACATGGCAATTATAATCCAAGTTAAATTTTAAGTGCGAAAGTGAGTTGTTTGTCACTCAATCACGCGAAAACGGCTGATTGGATTTAGCTGATATTTTGCAGACATTACGACCAGGATTAGGATATAGGTTACTTGTTATTCCGGGAATGAATTTCGATGGAATGCGTGAAATCCTTGAAGCATCCTCAGGAGTATTGGGCTCTATTTCTAGCAACTTTAATTACATTTCGTTTCATCGTAATTCTTTAAGAAAAGGGAGAAATTTATTATACGAATATCTCCCATGTCGAATTCAATTTCTTATCTAGCTGTACGTAATAAAACTTTGTAAGTAAAAAGTACTTGTCCAAAGTTTATTTAAAAACGAGGAACTATTTTTATGTTTTGGTCATTTGGCTATTTCTACTTAGAAATACTCAATAAACCATATTTAAAGAGCATGCATTTGACAATATAATCGACCCCAATTTTATGTGGCACATTAAACTGTTCGAGAAACGTAGACTCAGTTATTATGCTACATTAAAACGCTGCCAAATTAGGTGGTAGGCCTTACCAAGATCTTTTGATGTTCTCTACTGTTTTAAAATACTTTTTTTTCTTTTCACTGTACTTTTTTTAAGATACCGCATCGGAGCATGTGAGAATGGTTATGTCGGACTCGAATCTACTAAAACACTCGCCTAGTGAAAAACTACAATACATATCTCTCGCACCCCAGCAGACTTGGTGCCTCTTTCGGGATGGCCCCCTTCTCCTGTTGTGGAACTCACGGTGTTCCCATCTAGCCCCCGGTTATGAGGAGGCGCACTTTGCTGGACAGCCTGTACTGAAAGTAGAAGAATAGTCCCCGACATCCAATTGCTAGCTTAAAATGCAACCACATTTGATTTTTACAAATTTGATGAATAAGAAAAACTACTAAGAGAAATGCCGACGTAACTGTGCAGAAAATAACCTGGATTTAACCATTACGATTTGTATTTAAGTTCACCTCAGATCAACCTCATTACCATTATTTGAATGTGAAACCGTAAGATTTACTTGCAGACTTACGATATTACGTGTAGTTATTCTGTGACGCACTCACGCACATAGCCGAGTTTCTAGCCCCGTTTCGTTGCTCACGAGTCTCATTTCAGCACTGATTTGCAGATTTTTAACAAATTAGGCAATATTATTTCAGTCTTTGTATATACGAGTATATTGAGATTAATTCTCAAAGGTGTATTTATGTGGCAACGCACATAATTCTTGATCGACATATTTATGATTCGAACGTCATGGTAAGTTACAACATGTTCTTTGCTATTTGCCGAAAATAGTTTAACTAGTGAATGTTATTATCAATCTCCTCTTCTTGTTACTTTTCATTTGAGGCCCAATTTCTGCTGTTTTACTGTTCCTGTCCTTGTTTTTATGATAGTGCTTTTATAGCCGTCTATTTCACTAGATAAATCCCCCTCCCCCCTTCCCCCCAAATAAGAGGCAATTCGTTCGTCGTCGTTTTTTTAAAATGAAATCTAGATTAGATTTTCAATGTATAGGATTGAAACAAATTTTGACGTTTATGACAGGTGTGAACGAATGAATATTGAACATTCTATTCTATTTCATTCTACGAAACGAAGAAAGGCTTCTAGGCACGAAATAACTGTATGGGTCAATATCAACAATACGTATTTTTTGTCAATTTTGGTGGCGGAATTTATTCTTTGGCTTTTGTAAAAAATAAGGACGCAGTTTAAAAATAGATAGTCAAAGTTAGAAGAATCTGTAAGAGGGCTGCAAATCTATCAATAACTTTATGAAATAATTCAGTTTTAAGTTCAGGTTGGCACCAAAATTGAGATTCGCCCACTAAACTTGAAAATCAGTGGAAGCAAAATTTAATTTCTTTCACAAACCTCAATCTCGCCAACTCAAACCCACAGATTCTTAGAAGTTTAGCAGTATGTAATTCAAAGGATAATAAAACTCCATTGTGAAAAAATATTTTTCATTGTATGTAATCACAAAAACCATAATTCTATTTATTACAAACAAAATTAGGTAAAAAGTAAGAAAACCAATATGATTAAATATAAAAATATTTTAAATATTGGATTTTAACCCTTTAACTGGTAGAGGAAACTAGTCATGCGATAGAGATGAAACTCAGTTATGGGATGTAGGTCTTTATGTTTATATTAATTATGCCATAAATAATAAAAATTAAGAAAAACTTGGAAAAATTATGATGAAAATTTTTAAAACAAGGAACAGCACACCAGGACACTTCGCATTTGCCACATTGTATGTTGGACCTTTTGTTTGTGGTCGCGCTGCTACAAAGTCGGCAGCGCCTATAGGTGTCTTTACCTTCTGGTAAGTGCTCACTAACATTAGCAAATCGGATATCTTCAGGAATTCCAAAAAGTTTCTTCTTGCGACTGACTGCCTCTACACTATAATTTTTTTTCTTCGCCAAAAATTTTGGAACAGATGAATATTTTCGTTTTCGAAATGTCAAGTTATTTACAAGTTCTCTGGCAAGCCTGAACATCTTTTGGCTCATAGGATTAAGCACTCTTAAATTTTTTGAGCACAATATATTGGAATTTGTTATTGCCACATCAAACAAGAAATAAAACAATCATTTCCACCATTTCCTGTTTTGATGAGCGACATGGATGGGTGGAGTCGGTAGATTTGACGAGCAAGAAGCCGTGTAGCTTTTTGCTAGTGTAATCTATCGACTCCACCCATTCGCTTTGAGTATTCTAAAACTGAGCGTGGACAGGAAAAGGATCTTTTACTACAATCCTTTTGTGTTCGGTGACAAATAGCCTCCTCTTTTAGGTGAAAGGCTGTACTCAAAATGGTCACTAATTTTGTGTCCTTCCAGATGGCAAATCCCACATTGTTCCGAACTCAACTCAAGACATCTGAGTTTTTTTTGAAATCTCTGAAGTGTCATAGTCTCAGCAATCTCAGGGACACATAATGCTGGATTACTAGACCAGTAGTCTTTAATTGATGGTAATTTGTGTATCCCCATTTGTATTAGCATTGCAAGTTAATCCTTCAGTTCATTTTTAGTAATTTCGGTATAGTTTCTTATATTTGATTGTCTTGCAAACAAGTTCGTTTGAACTAGCAGGTTTTCAATAACTTCACTATCAAAAAATGATTCGAAAAAAGCAATTGGTCTTGATCTACTTGGAAAATGAATCTGCGATTGAAGTTAGTTTTCATCAAAGGAAGGCACATTTACACAGAGATGTACAAAATACTTTTCGAAAAGTATTTAAATACAAAATGCAAATACTTTTTTAATATAGTATTTCAAATGCAAGATACAAAATACTTTTGCCTTTTGTATTTAAATACTAAATACAAAATATGTATTTTCAAAATACTTTATTGAAATAAAATACTTTATGGTAAAACTAACTGACCCGCGCGACTTCGTCTGCGTCACCCCGTTTTTACAACATTTTTTATTCCTGCTCCGCACCTGTTTGTCGTAGCATGATGTTATATACATATAAACCTTCCTCTTTAACCATTCTATCTATTGAAACAAACCGCATCAAAATCCGTTGCGTAGTTCTAAAGATTTAAGCACACAAAGGGACAAGAAAAATAGGGACAGAAAACGCGACTTTACTTTACTTTACTATGTAGTGATGATAGTGATTACTGGTTTTCTTTATTTATTAAAGATTGATATGTATTGTCATGTACTCTTCAAAAAGAGCATCTGACATGTTGCCGCTGTGTGGACGCTTAATCATACCGGTTTTTTATAAATATATTTTTCTATTTCTGCATTTTTATTTGTCATTTATACATTCATAATCACTTAAATACGAATCGTTAAAAAAACGTCTTATTGCCTACACGGCATATTGTTTAAATACAATTTGTTTTGAGATTTTTTTAAAGACATTTCGAGCGTACAACACAGAAATAATGAAATAGCTGCCAACACTGCAAAACGTAACAGTGACTATGAGGATCGTCAAGAGGGGTCGCTCATATATTATTGGTCAGGGTTTGCATGCATTTTGTTTCATCATGTCATTTTGCGCATAAACTTCTAAAGCTGCTGCGCCACTAGTGGCCATTTTTGTTTTTACTGAATCGCGGAATGTTTTAAAAAAATGAAGCTAAGAATAAAAAAGTATTTTGTATTTTACAAACCATTTTACAAATACAAAATACGTCTCGAATAGTATTTCAAATAAAATACAAAATACTTTTTAAAAAAAGTACTTAAGTACAAAATCCAAAATACGTATTTTGTATTTTGTATTTGTATTTTAAATACAAGTATTTCAAATATGTCACAACTCTGCATTTACATCATTTGTCCTTCTTCTTTTTCCAGTCTATTTCATCTTCACCAGAATCGGGTTCCTTCAAAAACAAAAGGCCCTACCTTTTGTTGGTGGTGGTGACACGAGATGTAGAATTAAGAGGTGCGGTAGTGACATGAGTTGTAGAATCAAGAGGTGGTGCGGTGGTGATACGAGATGTAGAAGCTAGAAGTTGGGCAATGGCAGCGCTAGATGTTGCAGCACAAAGTACTCTGACACTTCTTTCTCCTTCTAGTTCATTTTTTTGACAATCTGTTGTATTATCAATATCCATGGTCCTGTTGTTGCTCTCTGTATCGATTTCGTCTTCACTATCATATTCAACATCTTCTTCCTATTCATCCGTAGCTTGTTCGGGCCCATGCTTTCCACGTCTTCTCCTTCTAGTATATTTACTAACCATTGGTTCCAAAATAACGACACGATCTCATCATCGTGCAAAGATACGACGTCGTTCATCGTCGGACGACACGATTGTGGTTGTTGGATAACACGCCCGTGTTTTCCAGCAATGAACGATACGTTGTACCGTTGTACAATGATGAAGTCATGTCGTTATGTTGGAACCAGATCCTAACTGGTACATAATACAGTACATTTAAATATTTTGGTGGCAAGTTTTCAATTTTGGTGGCGAAAAATGCCACCAAAACCACCAAAATTGAGCCACCAACATTGAAACCAGGCGTAAAATAAATCTCTAAAAATAGAGGGTTTAAGTTACAATTAAAATAATAACAATGATGTATGTGTAACCTAAATCACTACCTATAATGTGTACTTAACTGGTAAAACACTTTGTATTCAAGAGCAAATCGTTCCACCAAATATTGAACTATTCTTGTCCCTCTCCCCGCGTAAAATGTAACTTACCTTTTTGGCAGGAAATCACAATACTAAATACACAACTGTCACACGCAAGTGCGGGCGCACGATTGAGGGATAAGCAGTAAATAGGTCGCATCGATCTCACACGCACGTAACTTTGATTTATAGTTAATTGAAAAAGTGATACTAAAATTCAGATTTTTGCTTGGACAAACTTTGATTCGGGTATCCTGTGCTTTTAAATAATATTTTCTGATATGTTTAAATTGTTTTAAGATAATGTGTTTTGTACATATAGATACGAAATATTTTTTTTTATTAATCCTTTATGGTTTTGGTGTAGTGAATGCATTTATGTAAAAAAAGGGAAGTGGGACAAGCCACCAAACTTGAATTTTGAAGTGATTTTTTTTATTCCTTAATTACTATTATACATTTATAATAAAAAAATGTTGCCTCAAGTAGATCAAGTTACACAGTTCACATAAAAAAAATAAAAAGGTAAATTCTGTCATTTTACACCGCGATTCCCAGTGAAGACATATAATATTTGCCGTTGGGATATTCACCCGTATGTAGTAATTTCTAGGTAAGATTTATTCGAGTCCCACAGATCTTGGTAGGGGATGCGCTAGATCTGCGGGGCTCAAGTAAATCACATGCTGTGATTATACACCCTCGCTCATCATTATCAAAATTATTATTGTCATAAGTAAGTGTGTGTGGTAATACACCAATAAGGAATTATTTTCACCGGTTTTTTTCGACAGCATCGCTATACAATTTTGACATGACGCTAAATGTTACGCACTGCGGACTTAACTTAAAAGGTACTTTCTGAAAGGTTTAACTAACGTATTGCATTAAGAAGTAAAAATATATCATTATCATTTTTTTCTTTACTATCATTTATCATTTCCCATTAGAGAAATGGTAATGACTATAACATTATGATAATGAGCTTCTGTCGACGTCGCCATGATGGCGTGTTATCGTTGCTCCGTCTGAAAGTTGATTTCTTGTTCTTCTTTTCATTGTACTTATTGTGTTTCGAATTTCTGTTTGCAGTCTCATTCGCATGTTGCACGCCATTCGCTATTACTGGATCAAATACCGAATATTTACTGGAATTACAGTGATCATAGTACCTACCTATAGATTCTCATATACATGTACAGGGTGTAAGTTAAACACTCCCGAAGCCGCAAGCTCCTGTTCTGTTAGTGCTACTGGCACACTACATATTGGCATAAAAAATATGATTTGGTATTTTTTTAGTATTTTTATTTTATTTGAGGGGCCTTTGGCTTCGGGATTGTATCCCTTACACGCTGTTTTGGTATACCCTAGCATTTTATACAAGTTATTACCGATTGAATCCCAAAAGCTTTTTGTTAACATAATTGTATGAGAAGAATCTATTCTGAATCAGTTTTGTTCTTATAGATTTTTTAAGTCTTTGTAGAGACATATAAGATTGTATGGCTAGTTAACATTCAGGGTGAATACACAATCACAGCCCGTGATGAGTGAAAGCGACTGGCGCGTCCTAAGAGATCTCGCTGCTGACATGTGGAGCCATCCCTAGCAGAAGCAGGTTGCGATGGCGTCGTGATGTGAGCACCGCGCTATCTGGGGAAAGATGGGGATGGGGACTCTGAAGTCTCACACCTGAGGGCCTTCGCTGGCCGTGGGTAAATCGGGGCGTGAGGGATATACCAGATGCTACCTCACTTTCTGCAACTGATGGCTCCAGACGCTCCCCCCTGGCTTCGGTGGGGTGTCCCTGGGGATATCCCGACGGGGGAAATAAGGTTGATTTCAAACTGCGCGTCTTTTAAACAAATTATTTTCGTATGTAATTCATAGCTATTGATCGTAAATCTTATGTGTAAAGCCAGTAGGATGTCAGATGCAGTCGCTTCATGTACAATATCGGAGTCTAGTCTAATCATTTAATAGTTTGACTGAAAATTCACCAAAATAATGTTAAAACATATTCATATCGTACGATATAACCTTCTCTAGATCTTTCTAACCGAGTTCAGTGTAAAGGAATCCCAATTAGGAGTCAAAATAAAACGTTTGAAATAAATTAAATTTATTTTTATTTTATGAAATGTTGATGTTTGATACTTAATTACATCTTTGTGCGTCAATGGAAATAAAAAAGAAATAATATTTTACTTATTTACACATAATGCCTTGCTGACGCCTAACGTGAACTTACATGAAGATAGTTTCTCGTTGTTTATCTCAGTGAGAACGACAAGAATAGCGAAATGGCTAAGAAATTATCTTCATGTGATAAGTACTTAGAATTATATTTACAATTACATAAATGAGATCGATAAAATTAAACTAAAACGGTACAACTTCAGGAAAGACTTTCCGATTTCAGATTGACTGAAATATCGCACTAATATCCCCTTCACGCGCACACAATCTTTCCTTTCCTTTCCAACAACTTTCCTGAGTCCACTCAACAAAGTTTTATCGTCTAAGTTTAAATTGAAAAGGTTCTTAGAGATGTTCGGTTTATCATAATATGTGTGGACATTGAGGGTTGGACTTCGTTTAGTCAACTTCATAATAAATGATAAATATATACAGTCGACAAAGGAGACAAGTGTCCACAGAGACAAAATAAATTGAATGTAAACTTATATCTTTTGCCGCAACTTTGAAATTAAAGTTTTTCCTAAAGTTGTAACAAAGTAATTATACTTAATATCTTATATCAAATAATCTTATAATATCACATAAACTTTGGTAAACTCGTAAGATATGGGAGAGGTATTACTTCCAGAATTATTCAGCGCTATATAAAGCTCGACGCCTTGAAACCTGCGTAATTAATTTTTAGTAAATTTATTTTGCTGATAAAACATTAAGATACTATTTCGTAACACACCTTGGATTTTAACCTCAATTCATACGGAAGAAAATATAAAGCAAGTTCAAAAGAAGAAGAATATTATTGTATCCTTAAAGAAAAATATTCATTAGGATTTAGACATTTTTGAATTCAATTAAATTTTTAATAATACTGTCGAAAGTGGTTTTCCTCCTGAAATATTCAAACTTTGGTAGACTGGTCGTCTTGTAACTTGGCATACAATTTGGTTCGTCACACCACTTATCTATTGAAATAAAGTAAAGAGTTGATTACAAAACTTCGAACAACATTTCAAACTTGGGCTTGAGAAAGTGTTGTCCTAATTTGTAAGATAAGAGTATACAGAGAGTTATAATCGCAGCCATCTTGATGAAATCAGTGCCGTAAGAAGAATAATTGAATTAAATGTGAATAAACAATACAATTATATTAAATTTCTTACAAATGTCAGTCTGAAAAGTTACAAAATTAATTCAGCAAGCAATTCAGATAACAACATAATAAATTTATCTGACTTATTAAGTAATACCGATATCAATTAACACCTTTTTAGATTTCATCTTACCAATAGTTGCAAGAAAATTGAAAAAAATTCTCAGTTTCAACTGATTTCTTTCTAGATTTCTGTACATCTAACTCAATTAAAGAGAGTATAAAGTTGTAGCTAGTAAAATCAGAGCTGATTAAATTATAAGACTTCTAAGTAATTGAGCATTTGGAGAACTATAAAACTAAAGCTGTTTCTTAAATTACTTCTGAGGTCTGAAACCAATTGAGCACATACTGTACGTAAAGTACCTATTTGCTGAGTGTAGTTAGCACATTAACTAAAAACATATTTGCAATATGTTCTTTCCTTGTGTGATGAAGGCTGTATAATACCATTGTTAAATATTTATAAATATTCTTATCTAGAGATGTAGGAGAGTATAGTTCCTCATTTATAACATTCTCATCAACGACATTCACAATTTTACAAAAATTTTGTTTGGTGAAATGAAAGATTGGAACTCGTGAATATCTATCAACGGTATATAAATTCATACTTGCAACAACTTTTACGGTGGTTTATTCAAGGCTCATACAAAATAATTTAATCATAAATTAATTTAAGTTATTCTAAATCTTAATTGTCTTATAAAAATTACATTATCTAAACTTAGCTGCACAGGGTAGCTAGAATAAACTCGAAATTCCCAAAACTCTGGATTCACGCACCAAATTATCACACACGCGTCCGATTTGAAATAAACTTTAGAAGACAAACTTACTTAGTCTACTTACTTTATCGTTATAAAGATAAATGCCATTTCTAATTTGATCCAAAAAGAGGTAAATAATATGATACTCGCACTGTGATTAAACAATTACTAAAGAATTAAGTTTCACATTTCAATAAGTTCATAACGTACTAACAAGTTCAATGCTTTCGTTTATCATGTTTTGGGTTCTTTCATCTTCTTCCAAGTCTTCGAGGTCCTGTTCAGCTTCAGCGTCATCTAGAAGGGTGTATTCTGTGCGGATGCTGCTGCTATCTTCACTATCATTAACATTAAAATATGTGACAGTAGCGTAGCATACTCGGGCATCAGATGGGCTGGAACGTTCGGACTCATAAGCAGAGTCAGACCTGGCACTGCCGCTATTAGACTCGTTTGTACCATAGCTTTCAAGGCTATCAATTCTTGAGCTATTACAGCTGTTATAGCTGCTGTAATAAGAGTTATTTTCGTATGTATCGTTGATGTTTAGTGGTGGTACAGAAGTGCGACAGCCACAGAATTTGTGAATGTCGATGTCATTGCTGGCGTCGACTGTACCATTGTATGAAGGTGAGTGAGAGAATTCCGGCGAGATGCGGTTACGTGTGTTTTTACGGGACTTGTTCCGTTTGAATAGCTTGAAGGCCTGGGGACAAAGAAAAGATTTTGTTAATTTAAAGTTATTAAAATCATAAGTTACACTCGTTTTAGTGAGTGGTGTAAACACATTTTGGACTGGACTGAATGAGCTTGTGAATATCAATATCAACAAAAACGCTGAACTTAACACTAATTAAAACACGAAAACACAAACCTATCTTAACATCAACGATCAAGTAAAACATGTAGCCATAAAAATAAAACAATGAGTCCATTAGACTAATATCGACGGGACGACCTTCGTATTCATAGGACACGTATTATTTTGTATAAAGCACTTTACATCCAACGACTGCAAAAAAGATTTAAGAGCATTGTAAACAGACAAGGCGATACGATACCTAGTAATTCACTAGTAGAACCAATCAATGTTTTGCCGAAACAGAAGGGATGTCTATGGAAGGGGATGCATGTTTGGATTAATTGGTTCTTCTTGAGAATTCCTATGATTATCATAAACATCACAAGAAGAACGCTGAGGATGTGTATGGGACTTCTTATTCATTTTATTCACTCAAATGCTTTTCATGAAATTCGGTGACCAATAGCTACTTTCAAATCTTTTCTAATTGTATATTTCCTCAGTATAGGATTAAATATTGTGAAAAATCATATTCAATTTTGTCCCACGCCTTAATTATATAATACGATCGCATGAATTTTTCATTGTATCGTATCAGTGTCGTATCGGACATATTAAAAGACAGTAATTCAACCAATATGTAGCGGCAATAACACCGTATCGTTGAACTCAGCAATAATTCGAGATGTGCCGTTATGCATAAGGTAACATCGATTGCGTAACATCGAGGTATGATGTGGTTACGTCTCCTTAAATACATTATGAGCACTGTAGGGTACACGAGTTGTAGTTCATATTGAAATAGATATCTGCATGCTGACATAATTTAAAATTATCTACTAACATCCCAATATTTTTTGTACGCTGGAGACAATAGAATATTATGGACATATTATATAACAACTTTTATACAATAATCCGACAATGAATCTATCTATCATCTATCTATCTAAAATGTGCTTATTTAGATTTCGGATAATATTGTGACTGCCTTTAACTTTAAGATTTTTGAGAACCTGCATATCTTCTTTTTGTCCAACGATGTCCTCTTTTTAAATTTAGTAGCTAAATGTTTAGAAAAATCACCTTTTTAATTGACCTTTTATATTATTGATGGAATCCATTTAAAGGTTCTACCACTACATAGGTTTAATATTTACCTTCATCATTAAATCTCAAGAAATATATACCTATAGCACTTCACATTTATTTTATAAATGCCAAATCGTTTAAATTGAACGTATTTGAGAGTAACGTCTGAAATAACGCACTGTCTTCTTTTAAAAGTTATAAATGATGCTACAGAGTACCTAGAATAGTTGAAATTCTGTTGAAACCTGCAGAAAGTAGGGCTTGTGCGTGTAGAAACATAATTTTCAATACAATTAGTTAACATATTGACGTCAGAGTGAGTTAGCACACGTTTCCGAACGATTTCTCGTGCACGTGCTCATAATGCCACAAAAGTTGTTACTATAATAGGCATGTCGTGATCTGGTAACGTCACAACATTTCGAAAAACAGAAATTTGTAACTTTGTACTACTGATTAAGGTAGTATGTTGTCGACCGTCCTTTACTACAAAGACATTACTAAGTAAATGCACTATTTAGTAAAGTCTTTTGACTGATACTCTTCTTCATTCCAGTGTATTCCGGTTACATTCAAAGCATGCGCATTGTTCCTGGTTGCATCAGAGGTATTCCTCTTGAAGTCTGGACCCACTTAACTTGAACACTTAATTTGACTCCTAGGTACAACTTTTATGGGTGCGACGACCATCTGAACTTTCAACTTCGAAAGAATAGTCTTCGGTAGAGTAATAGTCTTTCATTCTGTTTATGGTAACATTCATAATATTATTTTAGGCAGACAACACAGCGTGGCATCCATGACAATACTGTACTAGCCCGGAGTAAGCTACATGGGCGTGGCACATTATTTTATAGTTAATTAATGTAAACCTTTTGATACCGATGTGAAATAAATAAATACAAATTACAGAATAATAATAATATACAGAATAAGTTGATTTAACACGTTTCTTATTTCGATGACCACGGAGACAACAAACACATTCAATAGGTATTCTGGCTTGATGAAGTAGGCTTGTTCTTCGAAGATTAGTGATAATACAGACAGCACTTTATTTGCATGACTGTGTACATTGCTTTAATAGTATGCTATAAAGCCGACATGCGGAGACTATTCATTGCACGATATTAAGCGAGAGTTTATGTGACGTCATTAAAGTCCATAGCGAGAATTTTTTATAAGCTCGGAGCCTAGTTTTATGAACTAGGTTGGTAACCGAGGGACCTTTGTCGTGTTGAAGATCAAACAGTATTGTACTGTGTGCGTTATGTAGTTATATTCACGCTAGTATATTCATGAAATGGTGAGCAGAGCTGTAGCAGCTGTTTGTTCTCTTTAGATACACTTTCCAGGTATATAAGGTTTTAAAAAATAATTATAATCTTCAAAAATCTACTATTTCGTTCCCTTTAGATATACTTTTTGGAAACTCAAGTAATCATTCCACACTCACAAGGTAATCAGTAGGTATATCCGTGTCAACCTTGTGTTACCTTTAGGATTAGCTAAAGGGAAATATGGATAAAAAGAAATAACTCACAGTTACAAAATGTAGTGAACGAATGCCATGCGGAAATCCCTACGGATACCCTTTTTTTTTTTTTTTTTTTTTTTTATTTATGGCACGTCAATTTGACTTCACCTCGCCTGATGTTAAGCTGAAGGCAAAGTCCCATGAAAGAGGGTCACCATTGCAAACACGTTCAGTGCTACAATGGTGGCGCTCAGCTTGACGGCCTCATCAGATGCTTTTTCACGCCCCGCTTAAAGGACCCGGGACTGTAGGAAGAAGGAAACACGTGCGCCGGCAAGGAATTCCAGGACTTAATGGTACGGCAGAGAAAAGACTCACCGAACCGCTTGGTTCTTGATGGAATATTCTGTACCGTATGCGAGTGACACCTAAGCCCTGCACGCGTTGTCCTGTGTAGGAAAGGGGAGGGTGGGATTAGTTGGAAGAGCTCATCAGAACATTCACCACATTGGCCACCGGGAGTGGTTATGTCGGAATGTATTGAAGTGTATCTGATGAATCTAATACCGTTTTTTGGGCAAGTGTCGATACAACGCGAGATCATCGAAAGTTTCCTAAAAAAAATCTAAGTTCAAACTGCCCAACCCAGAATGCCAACATAAGGGAAAACTTGTTGAAAATATAAAGATTTCTGGAAATCCTAATCCTAGCACTAGCCGTGTACGTAGCATGTTTGTGTAAGTACCCGTGGAATGACGTCACAATACCTCACTTGACTCATTACATTACCTATTAGTTGACTTCCTTATTCGTTCATATTCATAGTCTGCCCGAAGTGGGACAAAGGAGCTGACACAACGGAAATTAAAAAGTTTCGACAAAGAAAGTTGTTTGTAAGTTTTCAAAGGAATCCGCATGAATTTCATTATATTTGTTGTTTGTTTTAACAAGTTGACATGATCGAAATTAAACAAATTTAGTAACCATTATAAATAATAATATACTTAGATGTATTTCAACAGATGTGTATGCTAGAATATGGATAGGTTTTTTTTTTTTTTTTATGCTACGTAGGTGGCAGAAAAGCACACGGCCCACCTGATGGAAAGCGGCCACCGTGGCCTATGAACGTGTGCAACACTAAGGGTGTCACACACGCGCTGCCCACCCTGAAGGGAAAGGGGGAGAGCTGGGAAGGAGTGGGGAGGCTAGGAAGGGGAGGGGAAGGAGGGGTATAGTGAGCTCTGGCTACCCTACTTACCGGCGGGAACACAACACGATGGTTATTATGACCGCGGTCTTCTGTAGGGTGGAGGTACTACCCCAGTTGGACAGCTCATTTCGGACGGGAGATACCGTCGTGTCCTACCTCCGTATATATAAATAAAAATGAATCGTGAAATATGTTGCTAAACGCAAAACTCGGAGACGACGGGACCAATTAGAGTCTTTTTTATTTATTCCTTGAACTCTACGGAAGGTTTTTATAGAACAACGGGAACTGGATCAGAAGTCCATGTGGATGGATCCGCGGACAACAGCTAGTATTATAGAATAATGTTTTGGTATTGACATTTTTTTAAGTCCAAAAACTCCCTTAGAATACGTAGGTACTAATCCCACAGGAGTCGGTGCTTTCACCGACTCTCTAGGTTATGCCGGACTCGAACCTACCAAAACGCACGCCGTCTTCGTGTCTTAGCAAAAAACCCCTCGCACTATTGGCATTGACCCTTGAAAGAAAAATATTTTTTCATGGTGTGACACAAATTAAATGTTTACTCGAACTAAAAAGACAGGACAATTCAACACAAAATGGGTCATTTCATCAATGGGCCATAAAATCGACAACCCATATGTCGGAAACCTACGTCACTTTTTCGGTTCAAAAGATCACAATTATAATGAAAACAACAAATCAATTAATAATTTAGGCCTAGAAACATATTAAAACCAATTTAACTAATTAAGTTAGTAGATTTATTACGAGCCTGTGATAATTCGCGAGTATTTGGTACGATCATAAATTGAATAGCTATTCAGTTCACGTAAATATATAAACAGATAAGAGAATTAGGACATCTTAATATCAGAGACATCTTAATAGACTTTGCTACTAAGCTGCACTAACTACACTACACTAACATTAGGTCGATGTTTACGATACGGAACTTAATGTCACGATAGCATCGGCCGTAAAGTGCGTGGTAGCGGGCGATTCGCAGCGAGGCTTGAGATCGATTCCGACTGCACGCGTGTGCTCTTTTTGTGTTTCTAAATATTCTCCGCCTATTAATAGGAAGCACCGGGTTCCAATACTTCATATAAATAATAAGATATTTCACTAATATAAATTAATATTAGTCTCAAAATGAAATGCTATGGTTGTTTAAAGAATACAAAGGAGAACTGTATAAAATGTTCAACCGATACATGCGCAAAAAGTTTCTGTTCTCAATGTATTAAACTGACTACGTTGTCAACTGAGAAAATAAAAGTATGGAAATGCCCGGACTGCTGTGCTATGCAGAAGAAAGGAGGCGACAATAGTTTAACACCTGTACGCCCCACAGATACAAATGTCACTACGAGGAAAAAGACCGATACTTGCACCGAGGTTAACACCAATTCTGAGGTCAAGGAACTGATCGAAGAGGTAAGGCACCTAACGCGGGAAATATCTTCGCTGAAAAAACAACTTGAAGACGCCACAGAGTCGTTAGTACACTGTCATACTAAACTGGCAGAGTTGGGGTCTACCGTGGATGCTAATGAAAAGCGAGTAAAGCACCTGGAAAAGCGTGAGGAAGACATGAGGCTGCTTGAATCGAAGGTTACGGAACTAAAGCAAGAACTGAATGGACAAGCGCAACAACACCTGCGCAATGAACTGGAATTAGCCGGAGTTCCTGAACATGCAAATGAAAATCTTCACCATATTGCACTTTTAGCGGCGCGGAAGATAGGTGTAGAGTTAAGCGACTGTGACATTGATTGGGTCGCCAGAATGGGTCCCCGTATTAAGTCTGCGCTATCTGCTGAACAAAACGTCAAGTTTTCAAGACCAGTAGTGGTGCGCCTTCTACGTCGGAGCAAACGAGACCAGATATTAAAGGCTTCGAAGTCTAGAAGAAATATGACAGCTGCCGATTTAGAAATTCCTGGTTCTTCACAAAAAATCTTCTACAATGAGCGCCTAACCAAGGAAAATCGATTACTTTTTCGTGAGGCAAGAACAAAATCAAAGGAAAATGACTACTCCTTCTGCTGGTGTACACAGGGGAATATTTATGTTAGGCAGCGCGAAGGCGGGCCTGCCCTGCCGGTACGCACACGCGACGATCTACTGCGTATTTTCATGTCATCCGCCTGAACTCCTCTATAGGACCTTGTTACATGCACACTTTTATAAGCCCCCTATATACCATATACAGTTATATCATACAGTAAACATCTTCTTATGTCTAATATTATGTAATGTTGATGTCAACACTTATACCACACTATACACAACTATCCAAGAATATCTGATCATGTTATTATTTCATTATATTATTATATATTACCATACTTTAATAATTAAATACACAATAAGTTACAATAGCTATATGATACACAAAATATGCAGTGTTATACGAAATAAAAAAATACTGTTATATTACATGTTGGGCAATGGTAACCATCATAATCACATTGTTCTGTATTTAACGTTTCTGAGGCCTTACTTATTACATCCATGATTGATAAACACACTGAAGAGTTAGATTCTTTGAGTATAACTTGTCTTACAGTACCCATGCCTGAAAAATGCGCATCAGTGATAACAAAGAGCTACAACTTTAAAATATTGACATTCAACATTAGGAGCATCACAAAAAATTATGACCAATTTATTGTATTTCTTAAAAGAATTAACATATCCTTTGAAATATTAATTTTAACAGAATGTTGGCTCAATGACTGTACTATAATACCGCAAATGCCATCATACACCAGTTTTAATACGACTCAAATTATTAACCAAAACACAGGCGTAGTTGTTTACGTTCACGATTCACTAAGCGCAAGTGTTACAGAGCCAGATGTTAGCGATGCTAGCGCGCTGCAGGTAGAAATTAACGATATGATTACTCTCCTCGCCATTTATCGGCCCCCCTTAGGTCACTGCAAAAGGTTCCTGCGTTCTTTGCATTGCCTCTTGGACAAAATCTCAGGCAAATCTAGGGTACAAATCCTTACTGGTGACATGAACATAAATTTACTTTCACCGAAATGTGAAGAAGATCTAGTGGAATATATGTCCCTAACTGCAGAGCACGGCCTTTTCCCTGCTATTTCAGAACCAACAAGGGCGGACGCATGTCATGACCACATATTTGTAAACACTGTTAGGAATGCGGTTGGTGTAGTTAGTACATCGAGTATAACTGACCATGACATGGTGTTGCTTGGCCTAAATGTAAACAGAACTGTTAAACGTTGCCTGGACCGAACTATCACCAAACGTGATACAGACGCCATAAAGAACGAACTTGAGGAGTATGACTGGCGCCAATCGTTAAGCAGTACAGGGGTGAACCAGAGAGTAACTAGTTTCTGTGGCCAGCTAAACGATATTGTTAGCAAACACACACATACAACACGAATATGCCACTCAAAATATAATATCAAACCATGGATCACACCTGGGCTTATTCGATGCATGCAACATAGGGATAGATTACATCTCAAGACCAGAAAAGAACCGAACGACTGCCTCTTGCGCATAATCTACCATAGATATAGGAACTTTTGCAATGGCTTGTTACGTAAGCTTAAATCAGAGTATAATAATAGTGAACTTTCGAACAGCACTAAAACTCCTAAAAAGATGTGGAAGACTATAAAAAAAGTATGCAACCTATCGGCAAATAAAAAAGAGCCTAAGGAACTATTAACTATATCTAATGGCACAGACACTGTACAATCGCTGAACAAATGTTGTACTTATTTTTCAACAGTGGGACAAAATCTAGCCAATGAAATATTGACCCAGCTTCAGCTGAGCCAGAAAGCATTAGCAGCTGAGATCAATAGCAATCTTATAACAAACTCATTCTTTCTGCAGCCCACTGACGAAATTGAGGTAGAATCTCTATTACTATCATTACAAAATGATAAAGCACCGGGTACCGATGGATTAACTAACATCTTGTTAAAAAAATTAAAAAATGTAATTGTACCACCTCTAACTGATATATACAACTTAAGCTTACAATCTGGTATATTTCCTGATGCCTGGAAGACAGCGTCTATTACGCCAATTTACAAGCACGGCCCTAAGGATTCTCCGGAAAGTTACCGACCGATCTCGTTACTGACTGCGTTTTCCAAACTACTTGAGAAACTGGTTAATAATAGACTGATTAAATATATAGAATCTCACAACCTTGTCTCCGATAGGCAGTTCGGGTTTAGAAGAGGCAAATCGACTGATGACGCCGTCACTCTGTTAACATCAACAGTTTCTTCTCATCTTGACAGAAAACGGTTTGCCGTAGGCGCATTTTTGGACCTGGCTAAGGCGTTTGATACCGTTTCAATTCCGATCCTTTTAGCGAAATTAGAAAAGAAATTTGGTATACGTGGTATAGCATTGAAATGGTTTGAGAGCTATCTATCGGGAAGGAAACAGTGTGTTAAAGTGGGTAACTCTGAAAGTGATCTACATACAATCAATTTTGGTGTCCCACAGGGTAGCGTGCTTGGCCCAACGCTCTTTATAATGTATATGGACGATATTCACGATGCAATCAACGCCAATATAATATGCTATGCCGATGACACTGTTGTTATATTTGACGGTGCAAGTTGGGCTGAGGTATTTTCGAAAGCTGAGTCGGGCCTGGGGCAAGTGTCAGCATGGCTGCGTTATAATTTACTGACTCTGAACGCCAATAAAACTAAATATGTGTGCTTTCACAAAACAGCTGCATCGGCCCCTAGCACATCTGCTGGAATCAAATTACATAACTGCAAGGAAATGAATAGTTGCAACTGTGAATTCATTCAAAGGACAGCTAGCATTAAATACCTTGGCGTAATCATTGACGAAAACTTGGACTTTAAGGAACACATCATCGTTTTGTCAAACCGAGTGCGGAAAACCGCAAATATAATGAAAATACTGCGTTCTTCAGCACCAACTGACGTCCTAAAATCCGTTTATTTTGCCTTGAGTCAGTCGCTTGTGACGTATTGTATAGGGAGCTGGGGTTCTGTTCAAAAGACCTTCCTTATGCCATTGGAGAGAGCCCAACGCGCAGTACTGAAAGCCATGTACCATAAGCCTGTTAGGTATCCTACAACACAGCTCTACAAGGACAGCAGAGTACTTACCGTACGCCAATTGTTTGTGTTGAGAACGTTCCTTAAAGCCCATCAAGCAATTATAAACAGTGAACACTATGAACAATTACTTAAACGTCGCATATATAGAGTGACGGTACCGAAAGTTAATACGACATTTGCAGAACGGTTTGGCCCACATATAGAGTATTATATATACAATAAGGTAGCTAAGTCCTGTAATATCAAAAACTGCTCACTAAAGGAGGCAAAAATGGTGGTTACAAAGTGGCTAACTTCACTGACATACGCAGCTACAGAAATTCTTGTATTGCACTAAGTCCAATACCTACTAGTTAGTAATATCCGAAGTTTGTAGTGTATTTATTTGCCCCGTATTTATTTATTTATTTACATATATACATATAATATGCATGTCTATAAATTATATATATAATATCATATACTACTATTATAATACATATATTACATATCCTAGTTCCTTTTTCTTTTAGCTTTTGCAAGTGTGATTAGTTACGTTATACCTACTAGATGACCGAGCACTAAAACTGATTAAGGCAAACGTCACGGTACCCACAGGACAGGCTAGCCTAGTGTGGGGCCAACGGGAATAAGTTTTTAAAGTGTAAAATTGTTTTTTGGAAATAAATTATTTTTATTTATTATTTATTTATTTAGAGCACAAGCAGATATTCTAAAGAATGTCACAACAAAAACCGCCTCAGGTTGTCCGATTATTATTTTTTAATGAATGTTCATGTAGCCCACATTTTATCAATAGGTATTGGATTGAATTATAAAACGTTTATCAAGAAACATGGAATCAATTTACGAAATTAATTATTTTTTAACTTTGTTATTGAATAAGACGTTATTGTATACAAGATATTTTATTCTCTCAGTAATTTATGAGAGATACAATTCCTTTTCGCTTGGTAAAGTATGTACTAAACAATGGATGTTTTGCATAATTTATTTTTGCATGAAGATGAGTGCTTACCATGAATTAGGAACACTTGTGTTATCAGAAGGGCCACACTTTACGATCTACTGAGTGATAGGAGAAGGGAAAATGAAATAAGTCATAGTATTCAACAATCTCAAATATTAAATGAGAAGATAAAGATGAAATGAAAAGGAAACCCCATTAGTGCAGTCGTATTCATTATCACTATGCACGTCGTATATTTAATCAAAAGTCTACCTAAGTGCCGCAAAAGATATAACTTAGATCGAGATCTAGGCTAGGTAACATGTGCGATCAATCACGGAAATCAGTTTTGTAATTCTAAGATGATTCAACAATCTTAAGCCATACGATTATCGTATGATCTTGAACGAGAATAGAAGACACATCACTTCCCGGCGACGACATGTTCATGACAAACCTATGAATTTCATTACAGTACCTACTTAGAACATGTTAAGCCTATACCTGTGTTTTTGCTCGTTCAAAGTTGTTATTTTAAGACGAATTAGTTATATACATTGCGTGATAACACAATTTTGGTACTCTAAAGATTAATTCTGACTTTAGAAATGATACCTTCAAACAATTTGTAATGATACCTTCAGATAATGATAAGAATTCATATCGCTATTTATCAAGTGTGTGTAAATTGGGAAATTTTGCAGCTTGAGTTTAGTTTGATATAAAGAAAATGTTAAAAATACAATGTATGTACGATGGCTATTTATTCCTTGACGGTACTTCCAAGGTTAATGGTGCAGTTGTAGTAACTACCTAGGTGGGTGGCAAAACCCTGTTTTTTGTTAAGCTTCTGACCTAATATAATGTGGGAGAGGTCTATGTCCAGCAATGGACTGCGATGGGCTTATTGATTGATTTATTGATTGAGATTCTGTAGACCGTTGAGAGTTTACTCACTGCTTTTTTATCTCTTAAATCCAGTCCTTTAAAACCCTTTTTAACAAAACATCTCTTTTCGTTCATGTATAATAAAAACTTTTTTTTTATGGCACGTTAATTTGACTTCAACTCGCCTGATAGCAAGTTGAAGGCAAAGTCTCAGGAAAGAGGGTCACCATTACAAACACGTACTACAATGGTGGCGCTCAGTTTGACGGCCTCATCAGATACTTTTTCACGACCCGCTTATAATACCACCAATTTGCATCTACAAATTTTCAAATAATGAACACGCGACACAAAACTGATGACACACACCACAATCTCTAATTATCTACACCTGGACAATAGCAGGTATACAATTGGCCCCGTACGACGTCACTAAACGTAACGGCTCTCGCGAAAGAAACTGTTATTCGTGATAACGTATCACCTTGATCCTAATTTGAGGCCTGAATATCTGGGTATCAGTGTATCACAATCTCGTGTAAGTTAATCAAACACTGAGGTGTGCTAGATAGATTTGGTTTCAAGTTCTAGTGTCCTGTAATGTATACAGTGTTAAAGAAACGCTCTCGAAAACGAAGGCCCCTAGTATCACTCCATCAAATCGTACATTTTTATATACGCATGTACACATTTATATTTATAATCGTATAATATATAGTGTATAATATACATTGGTATAAAAATTGTTGATTTGATTTGATTGCTAAATCGTAGCTTTTATGCTAATAATTATGTTGTGTACCTGAAGTCCTATCATGTGTCTTCTAGTCTTAGAGGTCATTTCCCTAACAGCCTAATAACATCATCACATTAGTCTAAGAAGTAGCCCCCTATTCCTGAAATAAGAGATCTGAATCAGAATGCCGCGCGCGGAGTCTCGGGTAAAAGTTAGTAAGTGTTAACCACACAAACAGGCAATTACAATTCCAATGAATGTCCAACAATGACAGAGGAATAGATTAATCAGCATATTAAAACAGTAGGTTTTCCTGAACCGCATCATTATTCATAGAAAGACAGGCGACTAACTAGCAACTATAGGTTAACTAAAGTGGTGCAGGAGTTACCGCAATATAAACACGTGTGTGTACTAACTGTGACGATTGGCGTGGGAATACGAGGGGATGTGCGCGCGCGCACCTGCCCTACTAGTAGTTATTGCGAACGGATACAAGAATAAATTAAAAAAGAAAGGTTCGCCATTTCCTTAAACTAGAGGGAATATAATATTATAGAGTTAACGGCTTCTGAAATGTTGTACCAGATGAATATTGGAGAATATTTTGAAGATGTGTCTGTCGCTATTTATTACATGTTCACGCTAAAACTGCTGAACAGATCAGGATGAATATTGGAACAGAGATAGATCATAGTCTAGAGTAGCATATTGTGATACTATCCATTTGAAGAAATGCGTGATTTATTTATTATATAGTGTAAACTTTTAATTAATTACAATACACAGAAATCTTTTTGCTTTTTGTCATTGTGCACATGTAATAAATAGCAAGTGTCACACCATCAATCGAATTATATTCAAAAAGTAAAATAATGATGTACAGTTAACATTATAAAACTGGAATTGAAAAGTCGTCGGCGTTCGTGGGAACGGGGGTGACCGGCGCGCGCGCACCTGCTGCCATTTTATATAACGACAGTTATTTGCATACTGTACTGTATTTTTAATTTAAAGGTATCACGTTTGATGTTTCATTCATGAGTTTTGATATTCTTTATTATGTAGAATTTTGAAGTTTTGGATACCTGGCGAAATGTGGGTGCTGGCACCTCCGCCTACCCCTTCTGGGATACAGGCGTAAGTTTATGTTTATGTAGCTGGTTTTGAAAGTCGATAAAATTAATCTAAGAAAATTAATAAGGTAACCAGTTTCCCTCCCGAACGATTTCGAAGGAGATTCGATGGTCAGGGCATTCCTCCTGTAAGGGACTGATTGCGTTTTAAAGTCCCGTCTGTGCATTCACTTTTTCCAATCTAAATTGATTTGAATAGTTAGCATACTAAATGTTTTTCAGAATTTGATCATTTGGTTAACAGGTCTGAGAGGGCTCTAAACCACATTCCATCATTCCATCAGCTAATTTTACTTCACGCATATTTCGCTATGATCTTTTGGCAAATCTAATATTGATACGTGAATAAAGTAGTAGTCATGTCAGTTATTTAAGAAAAGCTAAAAAAAGTTCGTATATTTTTCTACAAAATTGTTGAAGAAAATGAAGTGTTTGGCCAAAGATTCGTGACGTCATACAATAAATTCAATGACCACGTACATTACATGCCAAACGCGTGGGTAGATTCAAAATATAAAACTTCTTCATATCAATTACACGCGGAGACCGTTTAGTGAACATCAAATGACATACATACTAGTACTCTGTTATTAATTTTTTTAAAGTATTTTAGTTATACTGTCGTATTATTAAACAAAATTATAAACGCTAAACACTACTTTCTGTCATCCGTAAAGGCCCAAAAAATTGTCTGTGTATTTTATTAAATTCATCCCTAACTGTTTATACCATTAATTGATGGCACATGGTGGAAATTATAGTTATACATATCGATAACACACTTGTACTTCTCCACGATACTTATTATTGAACCTAACCGGTTTCGCCTTGTGACATTTCATGCATGCATTGCAGGCGAAAAATGCCGCAATGAGAACTGAGAATGCTGCAAGGCAATGCCAGTTAGATTCAATAATAAATATTGTGGAGAAGTACAAGTGTGTTTGACAATTTGAAAAAAAAAATGAATTAAAGCCACTACACAACTACTATTCTTAGAATATACTGGATAATAGATCTATTTATTAATATAATTAGGTTACTACTTGCAAGAGTTTACTTATTTTCTTATTAAGAAATAAGACATCGTTAGTTTATTTTATTAACGCTATATGTTACATTTGATTAAATTACACTGAGGCTGTCAAAGGATTATAGATCTTAAGGTATTCAGGAACTTTCAGAGGAGGTAGGTACTGTAATTACTTAACTAATTACTTACTAATTTTATACTACATCACGTGACATTAATTCGATATTAACATCTATTTACGGTAAAAGCTTAAATCATAATTACTCACGTGACATTATTTCAAACTCAATTAAGATTATAATTAGCAATTTGCTTATAAAACGGCGATTATATTGGTTAGGGTAGTGCCCCTTGCTCATTCACGTGGAACGGGGCACACGCCACTTAGCGAACGTGAGGCACAAAGACATACGGACAATGGACATTTGCTCTATAAGAAAACATACAACGTTATAGTCAAAAGTCTCTTTGTATTCCCAAAATAGATTTAAAGTTTAACCTCACTGTATTTTCGCAGATCAATTTCTAATGGGGATCCGATAGTTCGATATCAATGTGTAAAGTTTTAACGTGTTGTGACAGTACTTGTAACTTTTTTTTTATTGTTCAATGTGGGTATGCAGTGGTTTTGTGTTGTGTTGGTGTTGCAGAGGTTTTGTGTTAGTAGATATTTAGTTGTACGAAATTTAAAAAGAATCACCAAGAAATTACATAACTTCATACCTAGTTCATATTCTAAAAGTCATTTTCGTAATTTTTTTGGGTAGGTTCAGTTGTCACCGCGTGATGCGCGCTCCACCCTATCCGGGAAAGATGTGGACACTGTAGTCCTACTCCCGAGAGAGCCTTTGCTGTCCCTAGGTCAGCTGAGGAGTGAGGCTGCCTCACCCTCAGCAACGGATAGCCTAAGACGCCGTGCTATGTAGATCGGTTCGAGTCCGACATAACCACCTTCGCTGGCTTCGGCGGAATATATCCGTGTGGATTTTCGCACAGGGAAAAAAAGGTATGTACTTTGGTTTCACAGATTCTAAAAAAGTTACAATTAAGAATTTCTCTAAACGGTAATTATATCCTAACAAATGATAATTGCTTTACCTTTTAAAAATAAGTTAATAAAACAGTTCCAGAAAATTCTTCGCAATAAAAATAGTATCCATTTATATCCGAGTTCCAGCATTTCAGTTCCAGATTTTCGACTTAATTATAAAAGGGAAAAACTTAAACTTATATATTAATTATTTCTTTACCACATAAGGCATACGATGCGGAGTAATTCCATGATGCTTTTTGATTTAAGTCTTTTTTTGTTGGTTTTAATTATCATGTTAGTTTTAAAAAGTTTGAAGGATTAGTTAATATTTTTTTTAATTATTAGCTTTATTTGATTATAGGATATCTAGTTTTTTTAATATATCTCCATTCCTTTTTTTTTTCTTTGTAAGGTTGATACAATAAGGACAAAAAGCTTTTAACATTGGAAAAATCGTGTAATGGTGAGCTATTACACGAGAAGGCTTTGTAAATGTTTGTTTAGGGCGTATATTATGATGAGTCCACTCACCGAGGCGCAAGAGACGTGCGGGCGAGGGAATAAAGAGATACCCTTCGAATAGATGTATTTACATAATTTAGATATTTATAAGAATATATTTTTTATACAACTTTGGTCGCAGACAAGCACGCGGCCCACCTGATGGTAAGTGGTTACTGTGGCCTATGGGCGAGTGTAACACCAGGGGAATAACACCCGTGCCGCAACCCCTGTAAGAACAGAGACATTCTGTGTCGTCAGCGCAACAGATGTAAGATAAGCCTTTGACTTCCCCGCTGACAACACAAAACCTCTCTAGTGAGCTCTGGCTACTGTACTCACCACTGAAAACACAACACAAGGTTATTAAACGGCGATATTAAATTTTTCGTATAAATGTATAACTGCTGCTAGATGCCCATCTAAGTACTAACTATGACTAATCCTAGTACCTACGTGTATACTGTGCTAATAAGGATACGTACATATTTAATTGAAGTGTGTCATATATACACGCGCGTTTATTCTTAAAGGGTTAGATAGAGGTGAAAATTTCAGTATTATTGATTTCTAGTAATAGGAAAGGAAAAGAATTCAAATCGCACCCTTGAATGCAAATAAACAGACCTTTTACTTACTTTTAGGGGTGAAATTTGGCATTCTTTAACCGAGGAGATAGCTCTCCCAATAGAATAGATTTCCGCCATATAATTCTTATCTTCAATATGTTGTCTAATTATATGATTTTTTACTGAAACGAAATTACTAAATAAAAAGTATTAAAAAAGAAAATATTTATAAAAAAGATATTTTGCTCTGCCAAAGTAAATCAAGGACGTTGAGTATTATATTGTAAATAATATTCTATTTTGTGACTCTTAAAATATGTAAGTAAAAGTTCATTAAATTTTTAACGAAAATTGTTACTATTTCACCCTTAACCCCGATGACGTCACACACATAGGAGTTTATGTAAGTCAATAAAAAGCGGCTAAGTACCTTATGTCGTAACCGTCATGGAATACCGTCTAATTTATACTATTTAATTCAAACATTTATCCTCTTTAGTTTAGTTACGGTTTTTCTGAATGATCTGACGTCATTACTACAATTATCGGTAATACTGCGTCCATGTGGTGTGGTGTATACCATTTATCTCGATCAATAATTGGCACATTCCTATCATGACACAACAAACAAACTCTCCAACGCCCATATCAATCTCGTTTATTTATTTAAAGTACATTAATGTATGTACTCATATGAGTACATAGTGTAGTGTGCATAAATTACAGACAGATAGTCGGCTTCGATATAATCGGGTTGCCTACTCAACTTTGAACTGATGTTTACATAAAGGTTTGTATTCACTATAATGGGGAAGCAGTCACGACGCCGAAGGCCCTTGTTAGTACTCCTGGTACACTACATATTGGCATAAAAAAATTACGATATGACATTTTTTTTAAATTTGCATTATTTATTTTCCATCGGATCAGTAAAGCTTAATGAAACGATAATTTCATAAAAAAACCTCGCTACAAATGAAAACAAATGGTGCCAATGCGAGGTGATGTTTGTTTATCATCGTCATTTTTTATGTCAATATGTAGTGTAGATTTGTTTTTTTTTATACTACGTAGGTGGCAGACAAGCACACGGCCCACCTGGTGGAAAGCGGCCACCGTGGCCTAAGAACGTGTGCAACACTAAGGGTGTGACACACGCGCTGCCCACCCTGAAGGGAAAGGGGGAGAGCTGGGAAGGGGTGGGGAGACTAGGAAGGGGAGGGGAAGGAGGGGTATAGTGAGCTCTGGCTACCCTACTTACCGGCGGGAACACAACACGATGGTTATTATGACCGCGGTCTTCTGTAGAATAGTACTACTAGGGGCCTCCGGTTTCGGGAGTGATTCCCTTACACACTATATACTTAGGTGGGTACTAGAAGGATCCAGACAGTATGACCCTTCCAACTACTTTGTTGCTATCTCTGAATATGTAAATTTATTAGACTTCTAAAAAGTAATGTTATTCAATTTCGTTACGCAATAATATTTGAAGCTAAATAAAATAACCAAAGTAATAAATAATATTAAGTTATAATGTAACTACTTTACATGGTAACTTAATATTAATATAAGTTACAATATCACTATGGCTTTTTTATTTAGCTTCACATATATTGCGTTAGATACTAGCTCCCCTAGATTTAATTAACGTAATCTTGAAATCAATATCGAGGATTAATTTAATTTAGCTGCTAACTTTGATATTAAACCACATTTTACGGATTCTATCGCGGTATATGTGGTAATATTTACTTTTCGGTATATTTTAGTTATACATACATACATATGCTCTCGCTCGTTATCCCCGAAGGGCTAAGCAGAGGTGTATTAACCACCCACATTTCGCCAACTATGATTTTCGGTCCCACGTAACAGGGTGAGCCTATTGCCGCCAATCGTGTATTTTGTAAAAAAAATGGGTATGCCAAAAATAAATTCCTAACCGAAAAGGTTGCAGCTAAAAAATTTGGATTTGGATTGCAAAAAGCGTCAATCCAGGTTGCATCCAAGGATCATACTTTATATCTCTAATTCTCCATTCCATAATTTGGGGTATTTACCTTTTGATAGCGATTGATTCCCCAAAACCAAGAAGGTAAAAACCTCACTAGTTCCTTTTCCATCAATCAGCTCAGCTTGGTTTGTAGTTGAAGTAGGTTGGTATCTTTAAGTGGCCCAAAAATTTTTCGGCAAAAAACCTACTTTACACTGTTATGGTTTCAGACAATCGCCTCGACTCAAGGTGCACAGTTAAACGTGCTTATCTAATGTGCCTACGCACTAAAAACTTCAGCCTTTACACTATGACGTAGGTCTGCTGCTCACGGGGCCATGCTCCATTATTTATGTAAACATATTTGTATTTCACTAACATTTTTGTACTTGTAATTTACCGCCGCCGCGGTAGCCTACTGGTATGGGTAATGGACTGCTGAGAGGAGGTCCCGGGTTCGATCCCAGGTTTACACACACACACCAATGACTTTTCGATGCTTTTCGAAGTTATGTGTGTATTTTTCGCAGCTTTATAAGTGCCCGGTTAATGGCAATAGGCTCGCCACCTATTACATTGGGACCTAAACATAAACTGGGGAAATGTGGGTGCTAGCACCTCTGCCTACCCCTTCGGGGATAAAGGCGTGAGTTTATGTTATGTTATGTTAATTTAGTATAACGACAAACAAGTAATACCATCTAATGCTAAGCGGTTACCGTAGGACATGAAAGTTTGTATTATCATAGATATTACTCACGCGTTATTACACAGGCTGAAAGATAGGATTAGCGAAACCCTGGTATTAACGCGATTATATGGCAAATACTATAATTTACCTTTTGATTTGCTTGCCGTTTCGGTCAGGTTGCACTAGCCGTAGTCGGTGAGAGGACGTATATTTTTTTTTATATGGCTGGGGAGCTTATTGCTTATTGACTTCATCTCGCCAGATGGTAAGCTGAATGCAAATTCCCAGGAAAGAGAGTCACCATAACAAACACGTGCAGTGTTACAATGGTGGCACTCAGCTTGACGGCCTCATCAGATGCTTTTTCACGCTCCGGTAAAAGGACCTGGGACTGTAGGAAGAAGGAAACACATGCGCCGGTAAGGAATTCCTAGACTTAATGGTGCGGCAGAGGAAAGACTCACCGAACCGCTTGGTTCTTGATGGAATATTCTGCACCGTATGCGGGTGACATCTAAGCCCTGTATTAAAAACATTTTACAGTTCTCTTTGTCTATGGCTTAAACCTTCGAAATTCAAATATGGATGTACACAATAGTGTAACGGCCTATACTATTGTACATCTTCATTTAAACTTGCAAAGGGATTGTCAATGGCCATTGACATGCGCACACGCACATTATCTATTCATTCGTAATTAGTATTTACATAATATGTTATCTGTTTGTACGTGTGGCGCCTACATACTATGAAACAATGTTATTTAGTTTGTTCTCCTAATAATAGTTGGACTACTCATAAAAGACATTCCTGTTGAGTTCCACCTCAAAAGGAACTTATTTACAGGATGAAGAGAAGCCTTTCTGCCTATTTTTGGTATGCCAGTCTATGATTTATCTCCGTACCAAATTGTATACAGAATAGGATAGAATGGTCAATGTATGGTATTAACACTTATTTTGGCAATGGCCGAATTCTGAAAAAAAATTACCTAGTGTACGGCAAAAGATAGATAGACAGAGAGATAGATAACTCTTTACTGTACACCAAAAAAACAAAACAATAAAAATAAATACAAGTTTTCTACACGTACAAAAGACACGTTTTCTAATATATTAGGTTTTTTTTTTATTTATGGCACGTCAATTTGACTTCACCTCGCCTGATGTTTAGCCGAAGGCAAAGTTTGATGAACGAGGGTCACCATTGCAAACACGTGGTTAGGTGTAGCATCTATTCTGAATAAATTACTTAATTGACGACAATAGACAGAAAATATCAACCGCGACGCAGTTACGCAGTTGGTGGAAACGAGATGTTATGATTAAAAAAAATAGGTACCTATAAGAAATAGGTACATACAATATTTTAAAGTCAAGCAACTTCTTGTTGACTGTACCTCAAATATGCGTGACATTATTGAGTACCCATACAAAAAACTATATTATGCAAATGTCAAAAAATTATTGCGGTGAACGCACGTCAAGAATTCTAAATTGGTACTTGTTGACATAATGCGTGACGTTCAAAAATTAAATATGTAAATATAAGCTTGCCTATTCAATAACTAGACACACGAGAAAATATTGATAGATACTGGTACAGTGAATACCAATGAGCCTAATGATCAATGTGTGTACCATCAAATCTAAAATATGATTGTTATAAAATCAAAATTATTTCTGTCAAAGTAAACTAAGCATTCTTTTTATAAAATAGTTCATTGCCCTGAATAGAATTAAGAATATTTAAATTAAAGAACGAACACAAAATTTCAAATGATTGGGTTTGTTAAAACATTTAGGTTTTTAATGCTCGACTTCATAATCCTTAAATGAAAGGATTTTTCAAGTTTATAACACGCTGATTGTAACCTTCTTAATATTGAATCTACTGAATATTGAAAAAAAAATGACAAGAACCGATTCAAAATTAAATTCTGAATTCTGAACTAATTGATGAATGTTTTTTTTAAATAATATTAAAAACATTAAGAAAATATTCCTTACCTTCAACCAACGCCTTCGGGTCTCCGTCAAAAAATCGGAAAGCACCATCTTCAACACAAAAAAACTTCAAGTTATATTTTACGAACGAAACGCGTGCGAACACAGTTGGTTCACTGAAATAGCGTGCTCACTCTTTGGAACTCACTGAGGGAATGTCGGGAGGACCGCACGCTCTCCGACATAACACAACAAAACCCCGCCGCCCCCCGCCGCCTTCACCCACACCCTCTCACCCTCTATAGGGTCCGGGGTCTAATTAAAACCCCTTAGTTATAGAAAAATTAGTAGTATATGCTTGATGACGAACCTTGGGGTCTGTCTGTGGCATTTTTGATTGCTTAATAATCGAATTAAAAAGGGCGAAAAAATACAATCAACTAAATGGATCCAGAAGGGTTGCTTGGTACAAAGGACACTTTTTTCACACGAAAATTGTTAGTGTAATATAATTAGTGAGAAAGAAATTATTATAAATTGGTTTTTGTATTGTGGTGATATTGTACAAAAGAGAATTTTAAAAGTTTATATTTATTATTTAATGGAGAATTATTTTAGTTATTTACGCCATTAAGAAGGCGGCTATTATGTATTTTTATAGTACTCAGGAGTTAGTAAAAATGATGATGACGACTCACGCCTAAGGGGTAAGGCAGAGACATATACACTATTTACACACACATATTTTTGACCTTACGTAATAGGAGATGATACCAGAGAAACTATCCTAGGTATTACCGCGCTGTTTCCAAAAAAAAAAATCAGTAACTACTTTTACCGATCGACCCAAGAATCGAATTGAATATGTCACGCATAGGTGACATAGAGTGGTTTCGATTATTGAGTCTTATGTGACAGCTACACCACTATCCTAACGATTTTTCAGAACTGGTTGCCTGGAAGAGATTGCATTTAGCGATAAGGCCGCCCATTGTGCATTTAACTATATCTAATATTTTATTTATCATTTATTTCAAGCACGTATTACTTTCATATTCTGTTAGTAATTATTTATTAATTATGTTTATTGGTAAAATATGTTGTTATTATGTTTTGTACTTATGTTGGTGTAAAATTGAGAGTTACGTATCTCTATCTATTTCGCAGGGAATCAAAAATCTTTATTTACTCGTGTATTTACGGAACTAGTAATATGAGTATTAAGATACTAATAAAGTATCTACATATTTATATGAAATTATATTATAGATAAAAACAGACTAACGCAAATGTCTCGGTTACAAAAAAATTCACGAAATGGGAGTCGAACTTATGATGGCTAACGAACGTTCTACCGCCACGCCATTCACTCAGGGGGTTTAGACAAGTGCCAATCGCTTTGTAGAATAGATAGATTAATCAATGTATGGGAATGACATTCGTTCACGCCTGTCACAAATGTCATAAACGACAAAATACGTGTCAGTCCCATACATTTAACATTATATTCTATTCCATTCTACGAAACGACTACCAACGAATCGCCATTTAGCCTACAGTGTTTTCGCTTATTAAGCGCTTTACGAAGCAATACAAAGAATACAAGCGAAAAACATCAAAAATACCTCGAAATGTATCAAATTCTATTTACCACTACATTCCGTATTCTATTTAACGCTGTTTCTTTATTAGTTTGAGTTAGCATAGGCTTATTTGATATGATAACGTGTTTTGTTTTGGTAGTATACATATATATGTGCATATTTTCCCCGGTGTATTCTGTCCTCTGTGATATTTTCCTTGTACAATTATGCTGATGATATAGTATATAATTTATACATATTTGTGAGGACCAGTTTGTACTAGCAATGGCCGTGTGACGTTTCCATTCCTGACGTCATGTTATATAATGTTTTATACCGTTACGTATATAATGATTTATGTTCTTGGTTTTTTTATTTATGGCACGTCAATTTGACGTATATTCGTCTGATGGTAAGCTGAAGGCATATCTCAGGAAAGGGGGTCACCATTACAAACACGTACAGTATTACAATGGTGGCGCTTAGCTCACCACAGTCATCTGTGGCGAGGCGGTAGTGAACGCGACTGCTACACAGGAGGCGCGGATTCGATTCCCGCTCACTGGAAAGCCGTCGGTCCCTGTTGCCTTACGAATATAGGTGGCAGTCGTTACGAGTAGTTTTAGCCTTCAAAAGTATGACTAGCCTAACTACAAAACTATATCGCCATTTGATTGTGAAAGTCCGATGGCAGGCGCTTCACGGAAAATATCGAAGTTCTGCCGCATTTTAGTTAGACTAGAAAGCCGATTCCAACTGAGTTGGGAATAGACTCAGAGAATGATGTTCTTGTTTTGAGAATACATAGATGCTTTGGTTTTAGTAGATTCTTCTGTTGGTACCAAGTATAGAGAAGAGTCGACATCTTTTTATTTAATAAGAATATAAGTACTTAATATTCTAATAATAACTATCTAATACATGAATGTCGATTAGCCAAAACTTTGTCATGTAAATAACCCGCCTCGGGTCGTGTCTGGTGTAAAGGAGCCCAGAACACAGGTCGCATTTCCGTGCTGGATTGCATTGCTAGCCTTCGCATCAGTTTAATATTTAATACGAATATAACTCCACTTTCCTGTCAAATGTCAGTTCCTCAGTCACTCCCTTCTTTGCCATATCTTCTTTCACACAATCCATCTTTTCTCGTCGCCGACCTCTGCTCCTGAAGTCCTCTACATTCATACTTTGGACCTTATTAGATTAGAATCATCTCTTGTCATAGTATGACTATACCACGACAGTCGTTCACTTCTCAAATTTTCATTTACTGGTGCCTTTTGCGATTTATTTCATCTTTAATATTTTATTATTATACTACTGACCCGCGCAACTTCGTCTGCGTCACCCCTTTTTTGCAACATTTTTCATTTCTACTCCGCACCTGTTGGTCGAAGCATGATGTTATATACATATGAACCTTCCTCTTTAAACATTCTATCTATTAAAAAACCGCATCAAAATCCGTTGCGTAGTTTTAAAGATTTAAGCATACAAAGGGACATCAGGACATCAAAAATAGGGACAGAGAAAGCGACTTTGTTTTTATGTAGTGATTACTTTTTACGTCTGTTATTTATCCACAATAATCACTAAAATATTGAAGCTCTTAGAACGTCCCGGTCAGTGACCTAGGTCTATAAGAACCTTGTTTTGATGCGAAAGCAAATTGAACCAATTTGTTTGTTTGTCGCTGGTCAAAGTGTACTAATACCAAGTCAATATAGGCACATGCAAAATAAAAAAATAATAAAGCTGCAATAACTGCACGTGTAAGGCAATTTACTGAAGACCTATGGGACCCCGACAAGACCTATGGGGCCAAGCCCACCGGTTTATCTGTTGATTGACGAACGAGGCTCTCGTCAGATGGCAGTCGCTCCCATAAAGTCAAGATAAGATTGATTTTACCAAGATAAGGAGCGGTGAAGTTATATTGGGCGCTTTAAATAATAGCTCTACTTTTTTATACCACTTAGGTGGCATACAAGCACAAGGTCACCGTGGCCTATGGCCGTTTACTACACCAGGGATATTACACTCGTACTGCCTACGCTGTAGAAACCCTCTAATGTCCTGAAAAACCCCATATTGAAGTCGCTTGTAAAAACAATTATAGTACTTATGTGGTTTCAACACCAAAAGAAAATGGCTGAAAATGGGCTCATGTCCGCAAAATTTTGCTGACGTAATGTGGGTGTGTATCTAAATATAATAAAAAATATTGAAGTGTAACTCATTTTTTATTTTGTTGGCCTGCTGTGTTACGAATCTGGGACTGAATGTATTCCACTTTGTAACCTAGATACCTGCAGAACAATATTTATATCAATATACTATGGCTTTTACGACTGCAATATTATTCGCAGAAAAGTTTATATTTATGACCTACTAAAGTAGTACGAAATAATAAAAAAAGCTATAAAAATGTGTATAGAATTATTTTAAAGTTAGTATTTAATACTAATGTAGGTATGTACATGGATAATTTGAATAATATTAGGGTCATATTATAATGTCAGATGAAATGTTTGACAACCTCCGTGGCGTGGCGGTAGTGAACGCGACTGATACGCAGGAGGCGTGGGCTCGATTTCAATTGTAGCAAGGAATAAGACTTCCCATCGATATATAACGTACTGCAGTAAGATTCCACATCCACGATTCATCTAAGAATGCTAAAATCAGAGATAAATAAAATATTGGAATGAAAATATAATAATAATAATCATTTATTTGCTGCACTAAAGGTATATAAAAGATGTTACAGATAAACAGTGAGGAATGGTCTCTTCAGCCGACTTTCCGTTAATGAAAATTAATTAAATAATTGAAATTTATTTTATTTTATTAATTTATATTGAGGAAGGGGGGCTGACCCACTACTAGCCCACAGTTTATCATATCAACGCTAGCAATAGTAAAATATTACTAATTGCAATAGAAAGGTAAGATGTATTTTTACTTGCTTTGAGGGATACCGTTTGGTATTCCTCCCAAAGATTCGTAACAATCTCAATCAGTAGCAAAGCAATACCCTATAATTATGCAGTTGCAACCCCAAACTGTATCCTCCGATTGTGTTATCAATCGTTTTTTTTTTTACTTTTGTCTCTACGAAAGCAATTTTAAAGATGTATTCATGTCAAAAAATCACAACACATCACTAAATTCACAAGTGCAACTATCAATATTTTCGGTAACGTGTGCAACATCACCATAGGTGGGCTATAATCGATATTGTATCTAAAAAAATCCACTTACAATCTGCGCAACATATTAAACTGATACCCGCACTCGCTTTTCTGTGAACTCGAATGTTATAATAATATTGAAAATGGACATATCAATCTTATATCATATATGTATGTATTCTCAAATGGTTAATTTATTAATTTAGTTAGCTTCTTCTCGTGTTTAGAAGGCGCAATTTTTTATTAAAAGTGATTTGTAACTAATATTATTAGTGTTGTCGCTAACCCTCTCGTATAATCTCACATTCTCACGTCTGGTAATCAAGGACCCATTACGGCGTGCGTTTTGGTCGGTTCGAGTCCGACATAATCACCTCCACCAATTATGGCAGAGGTGGTAGTCGCTAACCCTGACTCACATTCAGTGGGGTTAACGTCGATAGTATACTATCCACGATTTGAACCATAGACCTCATGACCATAAGCCGACTTCTTCACCACTAAGTTACCGAAGCTTCAATCTGTAGATCAAAGAATTCATACAAAGTAAAAATATAGGGCACTGTGTCCTTTGAACGAAAGCTTTATAAAAATACAATAAATTTATTGATAAATAACGACGTAACGACAACAGCCACGGAACATTCTCAGAGCTTATCAACAGATGCCTTATAAAATTGTTTGAGGCAACGTCGTAGGGACGAGGTGGTGCCTTGACCCAAATATCGCCGGACCAGTCCCGGGCTTCGAAGGCTGTCCTAACACACCATTAACGATTATATAATACCGATTAATAATATTAAGTACTGTATTGGGTTTCGTTCGGGACTTTGCCCATGTAAAATATTAATGTCAAGGAAATGTGTTCTCGGGAATCCTTTTCTGTTCTACGAAAGAGTAATCGGAAGGGAGTAAATGAGGGGAAGGGTGAAGGTTAAGAGAATTTCTGTGCTATCACTGTAACAAAGCAGAGTTTCAAATTCATAGTGGTGACAACTTCAACAATAGTCTCCCCAGTGACAACATAAAACCTCTCCAGTGAGCTCTGGCTACCCTACTCACCGCCGCAAACACAACAAAAGGTTATTTTTATTAGCTGCGATATTTCGTAGGGCTGAGTGTACTTCTAAAGTCGGACTGCTCAATTAGGACAAGAGATACCGTCATAATATCCTACCTCCTGTATGTATGTATTTATTATGTATGTATCTTTACTAAATAAAATTATATAAAATCTTAATGTTAAACATGGCCCCACAAAACCGTTTCCACGGTTTGACTGTGGGAACAGAACTATAAAATTTGCTAAGTACTATTTTACATGTGGACATTAGATAGAGGTATATTATGTTATTTAGGGTTATTCCAAAATTCCGCCCAGACCATACTCAATTCTGATAGTAAAACATATACCTAAACATTTGTACTGAATACCACACTGGTGTGGTTCGTGCCACACCCGCGAACTATGACGTTGTAATCGACTGTTCAAACTATTATGATAAACAGGTCGTCAATCTACAGATACAGAGATAAGAATGTGTTGTAGGCTTATCACGTTCAACGATCCATTCCCGAAAAGTTTAACCGGAGCACGGAAAGTTACCGGAACACGACGTGCCATTAACTAATAGGTACCTATAGTTTCAGAAAGGTGATTTCCTAACTAGGTCATCCGACAGGAACTAAAGTTACAGATTTAGCTCGCAGAATAAACAAACAGTGGCCTCAGCACGAAACTCTATCGAATTCTTATTGTAAAGGTATCGAAAAAACGGAGTATTGCGATTGGGAGTCTGCCCACTTTGAACTTGTGTGTGTAATTTTCCCTTCTTCCTCGATACCTTTACATTACGAATTCGATATTTTTTCGGGCTAAGGGCACTGAAGTGGCAGTGGTCTGACCACATCTGTCGAAAGGCCGATGGCCGTTGGATCAAACGAGTCCTAGAGTGGAGACAGCGAGGATGTTTTTTTAAATTTAGGACACGTCAATTTGACTTCACCCCGTCTAGTGTGGTGGCGCTCAGCTTGACGGTCTTATTAGATGCTTTTCACCTCGGGAGCGGGATAGTAGGAAGAAAGTTAAACGTGAGCTGGTAAGGAATTCCAAGAGTTAGTGATGCGGCAGAAGAAATGTTTCTCAGGAGTGACTGCTGATTGAACTCTTGACACCACATCGAGATGAAAACCTATTCCAGAGCCTGGTTCGTTAATTTTTATTACATAAAAGTAATCATTTGTAATACTTATTTTATATGTATGTGGAAACATTATTGATGTAAAAAAAATACTTTGACCCATCGTAACTTAGTATTAGTACAAGATTGGTCATAAATAATACATCACAGGGATCATTCCGTCTGTCTATTAAAAACGTTATCGGTACTCTAAATAAGATATCTAAATAAGGTAATATGTCTTCACCTTGATTGTAAGTTATGAAGGAATGATGGCAATATACTAATAATGTAGACTAGTGGTATGGGTAATGCACTGCTGACACGAGGTCTCGGGTTCGATCCTAGGTTTGACCATGGCACACACCAATGACGATGCTTTTTGATGTTATGTGTGTATTTATCGCAGGTTTATAAGGGCCCGGCTAATGGCAATTGGCTCGCCACCTATTACAAGTGGTGAATTGTGGGTGCTAGCAACTCTGCCTACCCCTTTGGGGATATATGCGTGAGTTTATGTTATGTTATGTCATTGCACATAACTCTCTTAACCTTCAACCCTTCTCTCCCCCTTCCCTTCCCCCCCATTCCCCTCTACAGGGTAGGCAGCGCGAGTCTGACGCCCCCGGAGTTCCAAACGTCCATAGCCAACGTTAACCAATTTTTGTCAAGTGGTATCAGGCCATGTGCTTGTGGCCACGGCGATGGCGCAAATGCCACCCCATACCCAGGGGCTAGATGGGGACACCATGGTCCCCACATTAGGGGAAGAGGGTCATCTCAACAGAGATGTCCCCGGGTCTGCCGGGGTGCGAGAGATATGTCTTGTATAATCTCACCTCCGGCAATCAAGGACCCATGGACGGCGTGCGTTTTGGTCGGTTCGAGTCCGACATAACCACCTCCATCGGTTTCGGTGGAGGTGGTATCCGTAGGGATTTTGCGCACGATTAAAAAAAAAAAGGCCATGTGCTTGTGATATTTAAATAATTACTCTGGTATCCATCAATTTGACGGCTTCACCATCATTCTCTGAACCTTTTCCCAACTCAGTTGGGGTCGGCTCTCCAGTCTGTGACGCGGCCGAACTTCGATAATTTCCGTGAAGCGACTGCCATCTAACCTCCACAACCAATGGTCCAATGATCTATGGCGATATCGAAGTTCCAAGTTAGACCGGTTGAACTTTTGACGGCTCCAACTAACCGTAACGACTGCCATAGATGTTTCACGGCTTCACCATCAGATGTTTATTCACACGCCACTAAAAAGACTCGGGAAGCTGGTCATTTTCTGGAGAATAGAGTATAGAAAGCTTCAAAAATGGCATAAAATTATGGCCAGCTTATAACGAGTCTGTCACACGAGCAGCAAATTACTTTCTTTACGAAATATAATAAATCTCTCCGCTACCTTGTTGAGTAACTCGACGCCGATAGTGAGGGAGAGTAATTCGAAGAAATACGAGGCCCACTAGGCCGCGTAGACCTTGTTATGTACTAATTAGTCAGTTTACTGTTCATATTTACTTTGGGGATTTGACACACTTCCATTGCTAGATATAAGAGTATTGCTACGTGAATTGTTATATGTAAATCTTATTCTATTTATTTATTTTTTTTTATTTATTTATTATCACGTGGAAAACTTACAGCTATTACTTTTATGTCAATCATCAATAATTTCAGCTGCAGGACGTTTACTGCTGAACATCATTAGCCCCCCCTCACCCCATCGACTCCAATCTGACCGGTTGGAGGCGGTCTGCATCCAATGGATACCCGCGACTTTGACTATGTCGTCCGTCCACCTCGCAGGAGGCCGTCCCACGCTTCGTCTACCGGTACGCGGTCTCCATTCGAGAACCTTTCGGCTCCAACGGCCATCTGTTCTTCTTGCTAGGTGCCCCGCCCACTGCCACTTCAGCTTGCTAACCGTCACCCACAGTGCTCCACGAGGAGGCACGTCCAAACCAAGCACCTCTGTCATTCATCAACTACCTTCCTTATTTACCTTTTCAATTTGAGAATACGCTTGACGTCATAGTTCGATAGTTTCCTGCAGGTAAAAGTCAGTGTATGGAAAATCCTGAGTGTAAATTGGTTTATTGTTGGTGGTACGTCACTGAATACAAGTAGATACCCACGATATTTCCTTTTATTTTTCATAACTAATGTTGCCAAAGTAATTGGTGATTTTTTGCATACAAATAATTTACGTAAGTAAAATTCTATTTTGGATAAAATAGAGTAGGTACAAGGCGATGCGATGGTTAGACGGTCTCTGAGGCGTGGTTGTATTGAAATTTATGCAGGGGTGCGAGTTCGATCCCCGATAAGTGTAAATATTTTTATGAATGAATATGATTATTTGCATTGGGGCCGTGCCTTGGAGAGCACGTTAAGCCGTCGATCCCGATCTTACGTGGCGCCTTATAGTGGTCAAACATTGTTGTGTTAAAAAATAAATTTAAAATAAATACCTATGCCTTATTTGGTATTCAATATTTGGACTGATCTTGAGATGTACAAGTACATAAATAAAAATAAATACCGAAATATGTTGTTAAACGCAAAACTGAAGACGGCTGGATCCATTCGCGTAATTCTTTTTTTTATTTATTCCTTGAACTCTACGAAAGGTTTTTTATGGCGCAGCGAGATCGCGATCAGAATTCCACGCAGATTGAGCCGCGGGCAACAGCTAGTTCCGAATAAATAAAATTAGCTGTTGGTCCAAAATAATATGAATAAAAAATTAGTTACAAAACTATTGCTAAACAAGAAAATCAAGTATAGTTAGGTTTATAATCTACGGAACAGTGGCATATGACCTCGGCTATCTTTGATATTTTATATTTAATCCATTTAAGAGCGTTAATTTTTCAGTAACCCGTTGAGGGTTTCATCACGAAAGCGAGGGCCTCGTGTACGCCAGGGTGCGAGGGATTTGTTGGCAACTATCTCATCCCTGGCAATTAAAGACTCAAAGAATTCGTGCAGTTTAGTCGGTTCGAGTCCGACATAACCTCCCCAACCGTCTCCGGCGAGGGAAGTGGGGATGGCACGATAAAAAAAATAGTCTTCGGGTTTTAGTTTTAAACTTCTTTTTTATGTAGTATATTTTTTTCTTCAATTATTACTTTATAGTAAAAAAACTAGGACAGGGTTTAGTTAAGTAAGTTATGGAAGTTGATTATGAAATTCGAATCATACATTCTTAATACAAAAGGGGTGTCTTAGAGCGTACTAAGCTACAGGAGTTTCAACTTTCACGAACATAAATTTACTTACGAATTTCATAAATTTATAGGCAAAGTAAGCCGCAGACATTGTTCTGACGAAATGGCAAATAGAATTACTGAATAGACTTCCCTTTGTAGTGGTTATTCCTATAATATGTTGGTTTAAAGTTACAGTCAAAGTTACAGCTTGTAAAGCCTTGAAGGGTTAGGCAGAGGTGTATAACGTACACATTTGGCTGAGTATGATTTTCTGTCCAATATCTGATGGAGGACAGCCCTAGCTCTTAAGATAATCTCAACATAGTTCAATTTTTGACAGTGCCATCCCAACATAGTTCCATTTTCGACAGTCACATCCCAATATAGGCCAATTTTCGATAATCTCATTCCAACATTGTTCAATTTTTGACAGTCTCATCCCAACATAGTTCAATTTTCTACAGTATCGTCCCAAAATAGTTAAATTTCCTCGCTACCTGTGATTTGTGACGCTATACCGGCTATACGTAGGTAGGTACAGCAAGAGTAGGCACGTGATCCTATGTGTACGTGCGTTTACGCTCGTTGCATAGAGAGCGACTTATATAATACCTATTTAGTTCTTGACAGGGTTAACACCCTGGGCTCTGAGGTATAATTTATAAAGGACATAAGTCGTAAATTTTTTGAAGTACCTATAGCATCCGAAATTTCCAAAAATCTCCTTTAACCCGTTTAATTAAGCTCCATGTAGTTCACGTAGTCGGTAGTATAATGACCTGGGTTTGAATCCGAGGCTTTTCGATCGTAAGGCTGACTACTTAATCATTAAGCTACCGGCGCAATTCATTCCAGATATGGAAGCTTCCGATGCAAGCTAGATACAGTATATGTCAGAGCATTATTTGACGAAATTCCCGAAAAGTTGTTAGAGATAAATTGACGAAAGCTTTTGACGGTACGTTTTCAGAACCACGTAATGGAGAACCAGTTCATTGCCGTCAAGTTGACTATTTATGGGCTGTATATTTCCTATCGGATGAAAAACAGCCTTATCCATTAGTCAACTAAGATGTGGTGGCCGTATTCTGCTTTGTCAGGAGTTATGAGGCCAAACAAAACAAATAAAAATAAATTATAGCTTCGTATGGATGCTTAAAAGAAAGAACTAGATGTGTGATAAAAAAGGAAAAAATAAGGATAATTAAAAATACAGAAAACATCTTCGCACCTGATGGGAAGCGGTCACTGTGACCTTACACCAGGGGTGTCACACACGTGCTGCCTACCTGCCTTTTTTTTATACTACGTAGGTGGCAGACAAGCACACGGCCCACCTGATGGAAAGCGGCCACCGTGGCCTATGAACGTGTGCATCACTAAGGGTGTCACACACGCGCTGCCCACCCTGAAAGGAAAGGGGGAGAGCTGGGAAGGGGAGGGAGAAAGGGGGGAGGGGAACGAGGGGTACAGTGAGCTCTGGCTACCCTACTTACCGGCGGGAACACAACACGATGGTTATTATGACCGCGGTCTTCTGTAGGGTGGAGATACTTCCCCAGTTGGACAGCGCATTTCGGACGGGAGATACCGTCGTGTCCTACCTCCGTCTACCTACCCTACCCTGTTGTTCCGATTCTCAAATGTGGACTCGCCTTTTCAGTACTTTTTAATCACACTGTTCTAAGCTACACACAGTTAACTCTAATGAGCATACATAATTGAGGTAAGACTCGTGAACCACCATTCTGTATTCATGTTACCTGCCACACCTCATCATATTTCGGTGTCAATGACCTGTTTAATTGAACATTCTATGTAATTCAGCTGTTCATAAGAAATTCAGAGACATACACAAGGGTAGCTTTGAAATGAAATTAATATTAGTAAGTGAGTTACTTAAATTACTTGTGCTAAGGATAAGATAGATAGATAAATAATGTGCAAGTGAGATTAGTTTGAGTTCCGAGGAAATCTTGATGTTTTTCTTTTTATTTATGGCACGTCAATGTGACTTCACCTCGCCTGATGGTAAGCTGAAGGCGAAGTCTCAGTACAGAGGGTCGCCATTACAAACACGTACAGTGTTACAACGGTGGCGCTCAACTTGACGGCCACATCAGATGCTTTGTCACGCCCCGCTTAAAGGACCCGGGACTGTAGGAAAAAGGAAACACGTGAGCCGGTAAGGAATTCCAGGACTTAATGGTACGACAGAGGATAGACTCACCGAACCGCTTGGTTCTTGATGGAATATTCTGCACCGTATGCGGGTGACATCTAAGCCCTGCACGTGTTGTCCTATATCCATACTATTTTTATAAAGCTAAAGAGTTTATTTGTTTGAAGGCGCTAATCACAGGCACAACTAAATCGAATTAAAAAAAATATTTTTTGTTGAATAGGCTAATAACATCACGCTACTATCCTAGGATGCGGCATATTGATCGTAAATGTTTACAAATCCGGCAGATTTTCATAACATATTACAGAATTAAAAAGGTAAGTGCCACGGGAGCCAAAGGGTCAGCTAGTCTTTAAATAAATTAGTTACCTACGTACTTCCTTATGTAATTTCTTAGTAAATCTATAATTATACGAATCGTAACCATAGTTTATGATGTAGGCATACGATTAAGTGATTCCGTAGAGTCCTTAGTACAAGTTGACCACACCATGCCTCGTGACGTCAAATGTGGTAAGAGTCCTTACCACACGCCATGTATGCCACACGTAATTCATTGTTTAGTGACTAAACAAACTCTAAGGCTCAGTTGCTCCAACTACCTGTTAAAGTTAAGGTTTCCGTCAAATTTATCAGTAACAGTAACATTGATTCTCATGGCTTGGCTAAATATGTTGCACTGGTGTAGAGGGGTATTTAGTAGCTCTGTCATAGTTATCTTTTTGATAGAATTTGACGTTTGAGCGTGGCCGGTTACAGTTAGCGTCAAGTTATGACGTGATTTTAAGAATTGTCAAATGGTACAACAACTTTTTTTATACTTGACCGGTACTTTCATTGCACTGTTAATGTTAAAGTACGATCGTGCAAACCAGCCCTAAGATAATATTAATATTTGACGACCTCCGTGGTGTGGCAGTAGTGAACGCGACTGCTACGGTTTGATTCCCGCTCTGAGCGAAAATTTTTGTGTGCTTGAATATGAATATTGGCATTAGTCTGGGCGTTTCTATGTTTAATATGTATTTATTTACAAAAAAAAGTATCTATGTATGTTTATCCGCATTCTAGAAACCGTAACACAACCTAGTTAAACTATGCTTACCATGAGTCTAGGTGGCGTTGTGTAGATTGTCCTAAAACAAAAAAAAATATCTAGAATATATATAACTTTTTTTTTATACTACGTAGGTGGCAGACAAGCACACGGCCCACCTGATGGAAAGAGGCCACCGTGGCCTATGAACGTGTGCAACACTAAGGGTGTCACACACGCGCTGCCCACCCTGAAGGGAAAGGGGGAGAGCTTGGGGAGAACTACACGTTACTTACATGCTCATGACAATGAATCCTTATGTATTATATTCAATCCTCTTATATTATTACGGTATTATATTTAATCCTTCTATGCATTAATTGCAATTGAATAATTATAATATTATATTAACTCAACACGAAGAAAAAACAAAAGTTTGTAATTTGTCAGATCGTGTATTGTTTTGGCGCGTAAAAACATACCATAGATAATAGATGTAAATAGAGAATATCAAAGAGTATTTATGTGGCCTAGTATATTGCACATTGAGGCTCACCTACCCGTTACAAGGTGACACTATGTTGAATAATAAAAATGATTTTTTTTCAGCTTAGTTGGACGAGGTACAGTTACATACCTGCAAGTTAGATAAATGTCTTTTGATTGTACGTTTCTGTATATTTTATAACTGCGTCATGGTTCTTCAACGTGAGTGACTTGTGGTTTAGTGTCATACGTCTACATTTGTTTGTATGTGATACTTATGTTTTTATTTGATGCACATTCTGAGATAAATTATTATCAATTTACTCTAGTTTTGGCAGGGTCTTCCTATCCACGGAGGTCATCTCGAAGAGAAGGCCCCGGGTCTGCCGGGGTGCGAGGGATATGTTGGCTACAGTACTACCTTACCGCCGGCAACTGAAGACCCATAGACGGCGTGCGTTTTAGTCAGTTCGAGTCCAACATAACCTACCCAACCGGTTCCGGTGGGAGAGTATCCATAATGATTTTTCGCACGGTAAAAAAAGGGTCTTCCTATCTGATGATGATGGTGATCCTATTTGATGAGTAAAGCGTTTTATAGCTTGGTGATTGATATGTGTCTTGTTATTAGACTTTGTCTTTGTGTGTTGTGACTTTGAATTGTTAGCAATAAGCTAGTGGATGGTGAATTTTTAGTAACATTGGGGGGGTTGTCTAAAACCATATGATTATCTATTATAGTGTCATAATATTTTAAGAAACGTAATAGTTACGTTATAATAATTCGGAAATTGAATCAGTATGGAGTAAAGCGTCTGAATATTATCGAAAGTTGCGAGTTTGAACGAACTTCCTGTTGCTATGAGAGTGCCCCTACGGAAAGAGGAACTGCCACCACCCTCTGACTGCCTCCTGCACTAAAAACGACGAATGGAGCCACTAACGGTGTAGTCTATATGGCGAGGTTTTATTCTGGAGTGGTCTAAACGTTAATGGATTGTTGACACGAAATAAAAAGAAGAAAATATTTACATAGTCTGATATCTCAAATAGTGATTTATATATTTATTTAAAGAAAATATATCTAATTATGATTATCCGCATTCTAGAGCCGATAACACAAGATGCTTAAGCTATGCTTACTTTGAGTGTAATAGCATAGTAAGTCGTAGAATATTATCTGATATAACCTCAAAACGATGACATTGGTCCAGATGCTAGTATCTTTATAATCATATGATATCTTTGCACTCGCAAATATTATCTGGAACGCGGAAGATGAGATGTTATTGATGCGAATGACGCTGGACGCGAGCAAATCTCTCGAAATGTAGAGATGGTATACAGCTTCCGTCTACGTCATCAACAGCCTTCGACAGAAGAAGCATACGTCATAGAGTTCTTACTTTTGCGAATGTACATTTATGTACGGTCACCTTACAAGTTTTTGAACACTAATATCCCTCTATTCACATACTCAAGCCTATTTTTCTATGGGGTAGGTAGAGACAACAGTCGGCATGCTCCCTTATCCTTATATACTTCACCAGTTTTCTCCACTTTTCGAAGTTATGCGTGTATTTATCGTAGATTTATAAGTGCCCGGTTAGTGGCAATAGGCTCGCCAACTATTACATTGGGACCTAAACCTAAACTGGGGAAATGTGGGTGCTAGCACCACTGCATTTCTTCTGTATGGCGAACCTATTGCCATTATTCGGGCACTTATAAACCTGCGATAAATACACATATAACTTCAAAAGCATCGAAAAGTCATTGGTGTGTGCCATGGTAAAACCTGAAATCGAACCCGAGACCTCGTCTGAGCAGTCCATTACCTATGGTATGCCACTAGACTATCGCGGTATTCTTATGTATATATTACAACAGCCATACAATGCAACGACCATACAACCAACCGTTGGTCGTTGGAGTTATGGAAAGAACGTACGTAAGTAAATACACTCATCTGAACACGAAAATTTCATCACAACCCATCAAATTTTTTTTTTTTTTTTTTTTTATCTATGGCACGTCAATTTGACTTCACCTCGCCTGATGTTAAGCTGAAGGCAAAGTCCCATGAAAGAGGGTCACCATTGCAAACACGTTCAGTGCTACAATGGTGGCGCTCAGCTTGACGGCCTCATCAGATGCTTTTTCACGACCCGCTTAAAGGACCCGGGACTGTAGGAAGAAGGAAACACGTGCGCCGGCAAGGAATTCCAGGACTTAATGGTACGGCAGAGAAAAGACTCACCGAACCGCTTGGTTCTTGATGGAATATTCTGTACCGTATGCGAGTGACACCTAAGCCCTGCACGCGTTGTCCTCGTATAACAATATAAAGCGGACAAACAGACAAAGCGTTCATTCTTGTATAAAAAGATTTCAATTCCACCCTCGTAAATAAGTTTTAATGAAATCTTCAGCAATGCGACGCCGCCCTAGTTCCACTTTCTATAGAGCTGCTAATATTGCTTTATTACAAATGAATTAATATCTTCGCAGAGTTCGTGTTGAAGCGTGTTTATTAATTATGATAATTAATTAAAAGACTAACAAAAGTAATCTGTGACTAGGCAAACGGCAAGTGGGACGCCTACCGCTCCGGAATATGAAGAATCCTGGAAATTACGACTGACTCTTCACTACATAGTATAAAACAAAGTCGCGTTCTCTGTCCCTATTTTTCATGTCCTTATGTCCCTTTGTATGCTTAAATCTTGTAAACTACGCAACGGATTTTGATGCGGTTTTTAATAGATAGAATGGTTAAAGAGGAAGGCTTATATGTGTATAACACGACCAAAAGGTGCGGAGCAGGAATGAAAAATGTTCCAAAATCGGGGTGACGCAGACGAAGTTGCATGGGTCAGCTAGTTAACACTAAAGGAAATGCCTGCGCCAGAGCCTGTACTGAAAAAGCATCTGATGAGGCCGTCAAGGTGAACACCACCATTGTAGCACTGAACGTGTTTGTAATGGTGACCCTCTCAGAGTTGTGACATATTTGAAATACTTGTATTTAAAATACAAATACAAAATACGTATTTTGGATTTTGTACTTAAGTACTTTTTTTAAAAAGTATTTTGTATTTTATTTGAAATACTATTCGAGACGTATTTTGTATTTGTAAAATGCTTTGTAAAATACAAAATACTTTTTTATTCTTAGCTTCATTTTTCTGAAGCATTCCTCGATTCAGTAAAAACAAAAAATGCCCGCTAGTGGCGCAGCAGCTTCTATGCGCAAAATGACAGATGAAACAAAATGCATATACTTCTTCTTCTTTTCTTAAAATGGCTTCTGCAGCAGGATAGCCGCAATTTTGCCAGTCTCTAGTAAATGTAAACGTTTTATAAAATTAATGGCGAGACGCCAATGTCAAGTTTCAAGTTTTAAAAAAGTCTTCCAGAGCCACGTTAGCCACGCCAGTAAATTCATTTCCGTGTGTCCGCCCCCCACGAGATCAGGTAGACGATCAGGACGTGTGGTTGGATTTTAGGGGGCAAAAGAATAATGCATATAAAACCTGACCAATAATATATGAGGGACCCCTCTTGACAATTCTCAAAGTCACTGTTACGTTTTGCAGTGTTGACAGCTATTTCATTATTACTGTGTTGTTCGCTCGAAATGTCTTTAAAAAAATGCCAAAACAAATTGTATTTAAACAATATGCCGTGTAGGCTATAAGACATTATTTTAACGATTCGTATTTAAGTGATTATGAATGTATAAATGACAAATAAAAATACAGAAATAGAAAAATATATTTATAAAAAACCAGTATGATTATGCGTCCACACAGACGCAACATGTCAGATGCTCTTTTTGAAGATTTAAAAAAAATAGAAGATCAAAAATTCTGAAAACCAGTAATTTTACCATAAAGTATTTTATATTTCAATAAAGTATTTTGAAAATACATATTTTGTATTTAGTATTTAAATACAAAAGTCAAAAGTATTTTGTATCTTGTATTTGAAATACTATATTAAAAAAGTATTTGCATTTTGTATTTAAATACTTTTCGAAAAGTATTTTGTACATCTCTGTGACCCTCTTTCCTGAGACTTTGCCTTCAGCTTAACATAAGGCGAGGTGAAGTCAAATTTACATGCCATAAATTAAACAAAAAAAAATTGTATAAATCGACGTCCCCGAGGAATAAACCGGTAATCGCAAAAATCAAATTTTACAGGAGAAAAGATTTAGTGTTTTTCGGCTCTAACTTTTCTATAAAAGACAATTAGGATAACATTTTAATACGCCGGGAAAGCTAATTTTTGCCCGAATAGATCACAGTTAGCCTTGTAAGTATTGATTAAACACAGAATTAGATATTCACCAAAGTTCAAATTACCGAAAATAATTTCTAACAGTTTTTAGGGTATTGATATATAACCACCATGAACTATCAATAATATTCCAGCAACGTCTACTTACCGAATTATTCTTGTAATATAAAAATATTTTCTTGAAAATCATAGACATAACACTTCTTTACGGAGTTCTCCAACGATGTATATGTTCATTAGTAAATAAATGTAATGTTCAGTTACCGACTTATTACGGTAAACTTTTTAATAACCTTATAATGGTAAATTATAGAAACTGGAATATTATAGATCTTTCGGGTAGTTATATTTTATTGTAATCGTTGTAAACAGATTTCGTAAATAAATTTGCTATCGGTATCTCTAAGGGAAAATTAAAGAAAATTCATAAAACTAAAAAAATATTGTTTAAAATGGTCAAAATGTCCATAATGAGATCACAATTGTAATATAAAAAATATAAAAAAAAATAAAAACATCAAACGCAGTACTCAATCACTAAGTTCATTGTTATCATCATTATTATCTTGTTCTCTCTACGCTCCGACCTAAAGCTTCCCATATACAGTACCCCGAGAGCTTTCAACTCGAACTTTCGAATCGCTACTCTTGCCTAGAAGAATGCAGCAAAGTGGACGTGATAAATAACAGGTTGGTTGAAGCATTCAGTGCGCTCCAAATTCTTCAGGCCCCGTCGAAGAGATAGACCACAGAAGCTCACCGATCACACCCTTAAACTCATGGCCGAACGACGCTCTATGAGGCTGCCGTCTACCAATGACGCTGAAGCACATCGGCAGCTCAATAAACGTATCCAGCAGTCTTTGCGACACGACATCCGTGCCTTTAATACTCAGTGTATTAAGGAAACGATTGAGCGAAATAAAGGCTCCAAAGTGTTCGCAAAAGACTTGTCTATTCGGCAGAGCTAGTTGACAAAGCTGAAGAGGATGGACGGCAGTGTTGCGTCGACTAAGGCAGATGTTTTGAGGGTAATCGAGGGGTTTTATGAACAGCTTTATACCTCAGTCACCAAGCCTGCTGCTGATACGGTTAAAGATCCAAGAGCCAAGCTAACCCGACACTACACCGAGGATATCCCGGACATCAGCCTGTACGAGATTAGGGTGGCCCTCAAGCAGCTTAAAAATAACAAGGCACCAGGAGAAGACGGAATCACTTCGGAACTTCTGAAAGCGAGTGGAACACCGATACTCAAAGTCCTTCAGAAGCTCTTCAATTCCGTCTTATTCGAAGGTACTACGCCGGAAGCATGGAATAGAAGCGTGGTGATCTTGTTCCTCAATAAAGGTGACAAAGCCTCTCTTAAGAACTACAGACCCATCTCGCTTTTGAGCCATGTTTATAAGCTGTTTTAGAGAGTTATCACGAATCGTCTCGAACACAAGTTTGATGACTTTCAGTCGCCCGAACAAGCCGGTTTCCGAAAAGGTTATAGTACCGCAGACCACATTCATACGCTGCGGCAAGTCATACAGAAGACTCAGGAGTATAACTTGCCACTATGTTTAGCGTTTGTGGACTACGAGAAAGCCTTTGATTCGATCGAGACATGGACAGTGCTACAATCTCTCCAGCGGTGTCATATAGACTACCGGTTCATCAAAGTGCTGAAGTGTTTGTATAAAAACGCCACCATGTCAGTCCAAGTACAAGATCAGAGCACAGCGACGATACTGTTGCAGAGGGGAGTGAGACAAGGAGATGTAATATCCCCGAAGCTCTTCACCAATGCAATGGAGGATGCCTTTAAGCTACTGGAATGGAAAGGTCTTGGCATTAATATTAATGGCGAATACATCACTCACCTTCGTTTTGCCGACGATATCGTGCTCATGGCAGGATCGCTGGAGGATCTTAACACAATGCTCAACGACTTCAACTGAGTCTCTCAACAGGTGGGCCTCAAGATGAATATGGACAAGACCCAGGTTATGGCGAATGCTCATATTCTAAGGCCCTCCCCAGTGTCAGTTGGAGGCTCGACCTTCGAAGTTGTAGACAAGTACGTCTACCTTGGACAGATGGTCCGATTAGACGGATCAAACTTCGAGGTGGAGGTCAATCGTCGAATCCAAATCAACAGGTCTATTATTGTGCTTACCTCTTAAGTCTGTAACGCGGTCATCTATTTTTTAAATTTTACTATTGCTGTGTATACCATTTGTTCATTAATTTGTAAAGTATTTAGAAAAAATCTTCTTACAAACTAAAACATCCACATCTCTTGAAGAAAATAAATATTTAATAGTCTGTGTGCGATTATTTTTTCGTTGTAGAGTCATTCGTTTGATGTTTTCTGTTTTAGTATGTTTAGCAAAGTATATCTATTGCAGTTTTCGATCAGGTAGTTATAAAATTTATCAAATATAATTATCTTGCCTATCTGAAGAGGTAAATTGGCTACCACAGTTCAATTTACAATTCCCAACAGGTCCTATAGACTCTTGTGGATATTTCAGTAATTTATTTTTCTTGCTAGACCATAGACCTTCATTAGTTTTACGTTTTCTGGTGTATTCATTTTCATTTAGAGAAGTGGAAGGTACCTCCAAATTATTTGGTTCAACTCTATTGAATGTTGTATTAATTCAGTTCTAACACCAGGTTGCTCATTTTAACAACAATTTAATTCAGTTCCAATATCAGGTTACTTATTTTGACAACTATTGGTCAGTGTGGTACCTATAATAAGTGTTATTAATTACGGGGGAGCTTTCAGGTTGCAATGTTTCCTCAAAATGCGAAGCAGTTAACGCCAATACCTATATCACGATCCCAAATGATTACTGTAACTGAGTATTACCGAAAATGTCAATCTCATAAATGACGAGAATAAACCTGTAATCGGTTTAACCAGTAATTAATAGAAAATATTTTGCAGTAATATTACTTTACCGAAATGTAGCCACACAAATGAATTTGTAATAATGTATTATGATATTCTTCTCGTACATAAAAATTAACACTTTTTCCGAAGAACAAAGGTGTCATAGGGTAAATAGCTGGATATTATCGCTAGAAAAATTTGAAAAAAATTACATAGGTGCATGCCGACCCATAGATACCGAAAATGCAATAACAGTAATAACCCAGTAATAGTACAATACAGGTTTATTCCTCGGGGGCGTCGAAATATACCAATCAGTTCACCCTTTCGCTGTTGGACCGCAAACGATGTGATCTAACTCTTATAATATGTTTCTCAATATTCCACTTACACACCTATATTCATAACTTTTTGATTGCGAAAGTTGGTATTTGGGAACTCACCCCAAATACCCTTGACCTATAGTGTCTTTAACATAACATAACATAAACTCACGCCTATATTCCCGAAGGGGTAGGCAGAGGTGCTAGCACCCACATTTCGCCAGTTTATGTTTAGATCCTAATGTAATAGGTGGCGAGCCTATTGCCAATATTGCCATTAACCGGGCACTTATGAACCTGTGATAAATACACACATAACTTCGAAAAGCATCGAAGAGTCCTTGGTGTGTGCCATGGTTTACCATTTTACAGACACTGATCTGGGTTCCACCTCGTGATGGACTCAGCTGCAGGCGTGGATCTTGGACGCACGTGTCGACCGGCCGCAGGTTTTAACCTGGGATCGAACTCGAGACCTCGTCTCAGCAGTCCATTACCTATACCACTAGTCTACCGCGGTTATTATTACATTTACTGTATAAATTTTGCACGAATGATCTGTTAAATAATTTTCGCGAATCTTTGTCGATTGAGATACATTACACGTGGTATCAATGCTTTGAGAAATGATGTTGATAGGTCAATGAGATACAATATATTAAAAAATATAATAACTAAATACATTATATCAGACGTGTCTAGATTAAATTCTAATTGATACATATCAATAGCTATGCTATGCTACATAGCTTAGGTATTCCACAATATGGTGATAATATAATGAATATAAATGGATAATCTAGGACATTCTATTTACTTTTTATATCACCTTAGGTGATAGACAAGCACACATGGCCCACCTGCTGGAATGTGGTTACCGTGGATTATGAACATTTTGCAACACGTGAGGCATCATACTCGTGCCTCCGACCATGTAGAGTAGAGGGGGGGGGGGGTGAAGGTTAACATAGTTTCTATGCTGTTAGTGCAGAAGACAAAGAAGGGTTTCTTGGTCTCCCTACTACTGATAACACAAAGCCTCTCCAGTGAGCTCACATTAGCCGCGGTATTGCGTAGGGCGGAGATATTTCCCCTGTCCACTTGTTCTTTTTCTTTGGAATGTTCGCTTTTTTGCAACTGCTGCTATTGGACCTTCCAACCCCGAGTGAAAAGCCTTAGTCTTGGAACCCAAAGGTAGGTACCCTCCCCCTTTCCCTTCCGCCCTTCTCTATATGGTCCACAGCACGAATGTGACGCCCCTGGTGTTGCCAACATCCATTGCCCACAGTAACCACTTTCCGTCAGGTGAGCCGCGTGCTTGTCTGCTACCTAAGTGGTATTAAAAAGAAACAAAAAACATCACATACATCTTATACATAAAACACCATTCATGAATACGAAAATTTGCACTGAGCGGGAACCCAACCTGCGACCTCTGACTTAGTAGCTCTACATTAGTCATATAATTCGATATAGGTACGTTAATTAAATTTCTTTGTTTACCATATACGCCAAGCTTCAATGAACGTGGTATGGTTAGGTCAATTAGGTCATTCACGCATTTTCACCACAGAGACATGAGTGTAATGACCACACAGTTAATTAAATGTTATTGTTTAATTAGTCACAGTTTGTTTGTTTGTTTAACTGTGTGTGCCTTATGTAAGAACTTGTGGTGATAACCAATGACGTTTGAATGGGAAGCTAGTCATTGTAACACATGTGTTTATGACCTTATTTGTAGTGTTGTCAGAATATTCTTTGAAATCACGCTATACCTATCATAATAATAATAAACTCACGCCTTTGTCCCCGAAGGGGTAGGCAGAGGTGCTAGCACCCACATTTCGCCATAGGTATCTATCATATCATGGAAATATCACGTAAAGAAGAGAAGTACCTTACAGTACAGGTATACATTGAATATGTCACAAAATTTTCTTGTTCTCTACTTTTTTTTATGAAAATTCGTTGGATAATTCGGGGTCGCCGGGCACTGGGAGCCTATCATTTTGGCCTTTATTCATTACTAGCTGACCCGCGCAACTTCGTCTGCGTCACCCCGTTTTTCCAACATTTTTAATTACTGTTCCGCACCTGTTGGTCGTAGCATGATGTTATATACATATAAACTCTTTTTCTCTTTAACCATTCTATCTATTAAAAAAACCGCATCAAAATCCGTTGCGTAGTTTAAAACATTTAAGCATACAAAGGGACATAAGGACATGAAAATTAGGGACAGAGAACGCGACTTTGTTTTATACTATGTAGTGAAGAAATTTAGGCCTATTGTTGCTACGCTGGCCAGATTGGTTACAGATCAGATAGGGTGATGAGTATTCTTCCTGTATGACTATACAGATAAATTATTATTTATTGTATACATTTCATAGTTAAATTTAAAACCCATTATACAAAGTACGAGTAGGTAAAGTTTGTGAGTAATTTTAGAAAACCCCATTGAATTGTCAGGTTTTCTTTACCTCTATCTATCCGTAATAAATAATATTCAAAATTCAAAATTTCGAAATCGAATCTGTAAGAAAATTTCGGCAATATCATATGTAAAGACCTATTATCACAGTAACGTCAATTTTTCCTCACTAACAGCCACAAATTCGGTCCCGCGGTACCGAAGGAGTATGTGCGTCTAACAACTCTACTAATATTAATGCCTACGGTTGACACATCTCATATTTAGCGATCGGTCGTAAACTGTCAACCGCATCTCTAATTAATGAAGCCTCACCGGCAGATAGCACACGCCCCGGGCTCGAGCAGCTGCCTAGTAATTAATACACGTTATTATCTATCTAGGCCATATCTCTGTTATTGATAAGCTATTGGAGCCGTCTGAAGGATAAACACAGGATATTTAAGCCCCAAAAGAATAATATCGTGCTGATGTGATGATTTACATAATGAGGAATATCATTAGGAATGGAAAATTACTTGAAAGTTTTGTAGTAGAGTTTTTTATAACTTGTTTTTGTTTCGTACAAAGTAATTATGATTTTATAAGCATACAAAATTAGCCAAAATAGCGAGAGTCGTTGACAGAGCGTGCCTGTCATGGAGGACAGAATATTTGGCACGATGATCGCGCGTGACGTCATTTACTCCCTTCTTCCTACAGTCCCGGGTCCTTTAAGCGGGACGTGAAAAAGCATCTGATGAGGCCGTCAAGCTGAGCGCCACCATTGTAGCACTGAACGTGTTTGTAATGTGACCCTCTTTCATGAGACTTTGCCTTCAGCTTAACATCAGGCGAGGTGAAGTCAAATTGACGTGCCATAAATACAAAAAAAAATGTAACTCCTCTCGTCCCGTTGTTCCTACCGTTGCCTTACGTCTCGATAATACGTAAAAATATCACACGTAATAACAATATAGTGGTGGACATTGTCCAAGAATATATATTACTTGTTTTTGACATTTTAGTAAATTTGCCTTGTATATTTTACCAGGCGTTTTGCGAGTAATGACTTTAGTATTTGTTTATGAACTGTTTATGTTTCTTATTTGTTATAGTGCCAACTTATTGCCGTCAATGAGGAACTTCTTTTTGTGTTACACACTGTAGGGAAATTGTCAATAGTATCTTGTCGTCGGATGAGGACAGACGAAGACCGGGCTATGTGATGTGTCATAGGAGAGGCCTATGTCCAGCAGTGGACTGCCGCGGGCTGATGATGACGTAAAATTCAATTTATGACATTATTTATTTGCAGCGTTTAAATTATTTGACGAAATCAGATTGTATTGTACACTTCTACGGCAATCGTGACGTAGCGATGCTGTAGCGGGTCTACGCAGCTACGTACGTACGCTACTTCGGCTTCTTCAAAGAAAGTTTCCTCATCGATTTTGTTCATATCGTGATTTCATTTACTAAACTTTCACGTTACAGGGTAAGCAATTGTTGTGATTTTTATTGGAGTTAGTCTGTGACGACAACCAGTGCAACTTTATCGTAATGTCAGACAGTTCGTAGATGTGTATAGTACACGAGTTTTGAATAGGCACATTCGGAAAAAGCACGGTATTCTGTCTGAGATTTATTTATACTAGTAGTACTACCCATATATATACGTTCTAAAGGCCAGAAGGCAGTCGCTTCACGGAAGATATCGAAGTTCAGCCGCCACGCAGTTTGACTGGAAAGAAAAGGACCTCGGATTCCGAAATGACAACTTTGGATACGACTGAGATCTTTTTTTATCTCTTCTTTTGATCTTTATTGCCACTTACCGGGCACTTATAAACCTGCGACAAATACACACATAACTTCGAAAAGCATCGAAAAGTCATTGGTGTGTGGCATGGTAAACCTGGGATCGTACCCGAGACCTCGTCTCAGCAGTCCATCACCCATACCACTAGGCTACCGCTGCCTGTTTAGATATATCGATGTAATATTTGGACACAATGAATCAATCAATCAAAGAATCAATTTCATTTATTAAGTTTCGGCACTTAAAGAGCACTTATGAATGTCAAAGTTTTACAATAATTATGTACCTACATTTGTCAAAAGTATTATAATTTATAGTAAATAAAATACTTAGTAAATAAATCATTAGAAAATGATTCTTTCGCTGGTTCGGTAGTTAAATCTCCTGAGAAGAGACCAGCAAGAAACTCAGGTAGATTATCGTTATTCTTCATTTTCTTTTTAATATTTAGTTCTGTTTATTTATAATAACTGGGTGCAAGAGCATGAGATTATTATGGCCACGCATTTTTATCATCAAGATATTCGTCTACTTTAATATATGAATAAATAGTGATGCTTCTGTGTAAACAAGTATTGCGTAACGAATCGTGTTACGAGCACTCAGGAACTTGCTCTCGTGTTGGAGGTTATTCGTATTACCTAACATGTGAGCTACTTCTGTTATGGTTTCTCTCCCGCCTGTTTAATTAGTTTAATTAGTTTTATAAACTTGCGTGTAGACTTACAGCTGTTATGCTCACTTGTGTTTATGTATTTTTCTTAGAGTTGTATTCTAATGAATATATTATAAGTAGTGGCCCGTACCGACAGTTCCTACGAATAAATTTATTGAAAACACAGTTTTTTTTTCATTTCTGATTCAACTAAATTGTGTTGTAATAGCTTGTGTTCGGAGTGGGTTCATGTCGGTAGAGTAATGGTCAGAATTTGAAACCGGGGCCTCTACCGAGAATAATCAGATCAGATCTGATAAGATAAAATCAGATGAGATGAGATATGGTACCTACTAAAAGATAATCATTTATTTGCATTAAACATGAGTATACATACGTAGGTATGCAAATCATAACATTCAGATTTTCAACCACTCGACTAGGTGAGAAGAAAAGCAAGAATTTTAAAAGTAGACGTAGCGGGAGCTCGACATTCTGGGATTCGACCTTGTGGGAATAAATCCATATTTTTAGGAGTAAAAAAATTATTAAAAATTACAAATGCCAAAAGAATATAGTTAGATTGCTATTATAAATTATTATTTTTATAACATAACATACTTAACATGTAACACAAGTAATACAAAATAATATAGAATTTAAAAAAGCATAACTTTACAGAGTGCAGAAGTATAATACCATTACACTAAAAAGGTCTAAATGGAAAATATAGTAGGTAACGACTAAAAAGAAATTAGCTTATACAAAAATAAAGTATCAAACAGTTAAACGAACATATCAATCCATTCATTGATGCAAACTTCTCGAGTAACAATACAATAGGATGATAGCAACGAGACGTCGCATAGCGCCGCGTAACGGTCCATCGTCGGGACCACGTGCCCCGACTTGTGTGGAAAAAACACAAGAAATATAATATAAATATAATAGAAAGATGCTCCCAACACGCTGTCTGCCCCGTGGCTTCCGGGCAAGGATACTGAAAATATGGAAGAGATAACATAACATAACATAAATATTTATGTTTAGGTCCCAAAGTAATAGGTGGCGAGCCTATTGCCATTAACTAGGCACTTATAAACAATTGTATATATGTTACTTAAAAATAAATATTATCTACATAACATAAACTGTGGAATGAACTCCCTGCCGTGGTTTTCCCAAGCCACTACAATATGGGGTTCTTTAAGAAGGGCATTAGGAGGTTTCTACAGGGTAGGCAGCACGTGTGTGACGCCTCTGATGTTGCAAACGTCCGTAGGCCACGGTGACCGCTTGACATCAGGTGGACCGTGTGTTTGTCTGCCACCTAAGTGGTATAAAAAAACTTACGCCTATATCCCCGAAGGGGTTGGCAAAGGTGCTAGCATTCACATTTCGCCAGTTTATGTTTAGGTCCCAATGTAATAGGGGGCGAGCCTAGCCATTAACCGGGCACTTATAAACCTGCAATAAATACACACATATCTTCGAAAAGCATAGAAAAGTCATCGGTGTGTGCCATGGTAAAACCTGGTATCGAACCCGAGACCTCGTCTCAGCAGTCCATTACCCATATCACTAGACTACCGTGGTTATTTTAGCGAGAAGAGATAGGACACAATAACACTACAACATCATCATCATAAATGTAGGGGAGGTCCTCTCCGTGAGTAATGGTGCTGTCGTGAAACAAATTACTACACAACCATGACAACTCAAAAATACTGTCCGTCCATCTCGCAGAGGGCCGTCCCATTTTTCGTCACCAGCACGTGGTCTCCTCTGAGAACTTTTGAACTCCAACAGCCATCTGTTCTTCTTTCTACGTGCGCCGTATTTCCAAGCTTGTTTATCACCTGAATAATCTTAAATTTTGTGGCATAATTTTCCTTTAATTACATGTTGAAATTTAATCTTCTTATATTATTAGGGATCTTGTTAAAAAGCGTATACAGTAAGTAATATGTAGGTCAAACGCAGTGCCTATCGCATCCAGCATCTCTAAATCCTAGACTACTGTGAAGATATATATCTGTTTATTTCATTCATTTCTTTCTAAGACGTGACGTCTGCAGTGGATATCACAGGCCCTGACGGGTGACTGCAGCATTATAGTATGTTCATAGGTTTTGTAATCAACTACCTGTTACTATTGTACTGGTTTCATTTTACTAGAGAGGAATTTGCTTTAAGGATTTACTAATCTACACTAATTCAAACAGTTAAACTTATATAGAAGAGTGCCCTAGTTTCGTAATGGATATATCACTACATAGTATAAAACAAAGTCGCTTTCTCTGTCCATTTGTATGCTTGAATCTTTAAAACTACGCAACGTATTTTGATGTGGTTTTTTTAATAGATATTTTTACCGGCCATTACCTAAGAAAACTTCGGTAAGATAGTAGCACTCGTATCAGCATCAGGGCTGAAACAAACCTCCTCTAACAGTTTCCAAACTCTGGCATTGATGGCACTTGCATATAAAAGCTAATACGAACTAAAGAGTAGTGAGTAACAAAGCTATAACTCAGAATCAGAAATCGTCAAGTCTCGAGTGAATAGGAAAATATCATCATAAACAACATTATCGCTTATCAATAGGTGTGATAACTATCACACGTGAGCCTAGATAACGAATAGTAATCGTAATAAAATATAAAATGAGGTAGGTAGTAAAAATATATATATTGGGGAGGGAGGGGAGCCCACCACTCACCCGCGGTTCAACTTCTCCTTGCACTTGCGGAATACTGCACATATTACAACATCTCCTCTCTGGTAAGAATTATTTTATTTGCTTTGAAGAGGGCGGTTTGACATTCCAATATATATTGTTATAGTTGGCCATCCCTCCCCCAATACATATTTTTTTGTGATGGATTTCCGCCAGGTAACGCCTACAACATCTATATCGTAGGTAGTAAAAGTTAGTAGAACGTGGTCAGAGAATTGCCTCCAGCTATAAAATACCCACAATAGGTTCATAGGATGAGGATAGAGGTCGTTGAACTATTAACAGGATTACTCTCGAAGTCTCGACTTCGGCTGATAGATAACAATTATTGGATTCTTTTCTCCCACCCGGCACGTGATTGGATAAGTACCTAATTCTGCACGTTTTTATTTCTCATTAGATACGAAAGTGAATTAGGCATGTTAGGTCTAGAGTTATAAGAAATGTTCTGATCATTTCATGTTTTGGCATTGCTTAGGCAGGAAAGGTACACACACGTGCGTCAGTTATTCTTGATCCTCTGAAAATGAGCTGCTCTAGACAAGTGCCGATTTGATAATGATTATCACTATCACTATCACTACATAGTATAAAATAAAGTCGCGGTTTCTGTCCCTATTTTTCTTGTCCCTTTGTATGCTTAAATCTTTAGAACTACGCAACGGATTTTGATGCCGTTTGTTTCAATAGATAGATTAGTTAAAGAGGAAGGTTTATGTGTATATAACATCATGCTACGACTAACAGGTGCGGAGCAGGAATGAAAAATGTTGCAAAAACGGGGTGACGCAGACGAAGTTGCGCGGGTCAGCTAGTATTATCTAAAACTAGCTGCCCCGGCGAACTACGTCACACCATTTTTTTACCACCCTCCTTGAATTTAGATCACGATCCCCGTATTTTTACTTCCGATGCAGCTTATATTAATTTTCTTAAATTTGCATGTTCATTTCTGATCCCGATCTCGCTGCACCATCTATTTAACGCCAGAAACAACACATGCGCTTTCAAAATCAATAATACCTATTTTATAAGTACCTTTTCAAATAGCAAGAGAAATACGTCCAATATCAATGAAATTTCATTTTGAAATTTAACTTTTATAACCAATCGTAATTAAATAAACTTGACAGGTGACATTTTAAATGGGAATCGTTCAGGGTAGCGTGTTGATGGCAGAGGGTCTAATCGACTGGGTGAACTTGAGGTTTATTTGAAAACTAAACGAATTAACTAGGTTGATTCTTTATTGGTAAATAATGGTGCCAATGCTGCTGTTATAAAAGCCTCTATATTAGACTAAACATAACATAACAGAACATAAACTCACGCATATATACCCGAAGGGGTAGGCAGAGGTGCTAGCACCCACATTTCATTTTAGATTAAATTTTATGTTTAGGTCCCAAAAATAGGTGGCAAGCCTATTGCCATTAACCGGACACTATAAACCTGCGATAAATACACACATAACTTCGAAAAGCATCAAAAAGTCATTGAAGTGCGCCTCCTAACTACTCCTTCGGGGATATAGGCATGAGTTTATGTTATGTTATATTAAACGCCAATGTTCTTTCTCAAAGATATAGTTTGGTTCAGCAAGAAACACCAGAATAGACGCCAATAGCACTCGCAAGCGGATTAATACCATAAAATTCAAATTAATATTATTGTAAGTACCTACTCACAATTCCAATGTTTCCAGTTTTATTTTTTCTTTAATAGCTCTGATTTTTATTTCGCTGTGTAACGCTATTGTAAAGCATCGGTAGTGAATACGGTGCTACAAGAGGTCCCCAATTCGATACTGGGGTTCGAATTAAGAGTTATTGCCCCCTTCTCCTCAGTGAGCATAATAAAAACAATTATCATAGTAGAATGAGTAAAAGACGTACCAGGATTACGCCATGCGAAACGATATTTTGTTGTTTAAATTTTTGCGTTTTACCTGACTACGGCGAAGCAAAAGGAGGGTTATGATTATACCGGTATATATGTATATATGTCCATTTGTTCGCATTGGAATTTGTCTACTGGTGACTGTTTGACATTAAATTGAATGTGATGTCATGGTATTAAGTCATGAATTTGAAAATAAAATTCAATATTGTTAGGGTGTCAGATGAAAGGGCTTGATAAAAATATTTCAAATATGTATAAATAAGGTGTTATTTGCTCAGTGCAAATATTTGTATGCATGAATGTGGCTGTTTGCACTGGTCTGGTCGTGCCTCAGAGAGCCCGTTAAGCCATCAGTCCCGGTTGCCATACGAACATCTATGACAGTCGTTACGGGTAGTTGGACCCCTCAAAAGTCTATAGCCTAACTACAGAACTTCGATATCGTTACTTTGGTTGTGTCGCTTCACGAAAAATATCGAAGTTCAGCCACATCTTAGTTAGACTAAAAAGCCGACCCCAACTGAGTTTAGAGGAAATAGGCTATGAGAATGATGATGTTTTACTTACATAATAACTAATTCCTTGCATCAATTCACTATTATCGTAGTCAATGTCATCAATATTGTCACATAATATTAAAATCCATATTTATTTAAGGCGGGAAAATGTAAATTTCCCGCGCAAACATTGCAGCCGTGGGAATGAGCGCGCGCGCCGATCTCACGCGGGGGTGTCGCGTGCCCGCAATCACATAATTGTACCACCATTGTACTCCTACCCTTATATTATTAGATATATCTATCATTGAAATATACACCGTATTTATAACAGCATATGGTAAAATTTCATTTGAAAGTTATTATGTACAAAGTATTCAAAACTTGACGTCATTTCTATGAACAATAAACATTTTTGTGGTAATCTACGGTTGTATTTTTGATTTTAAATCGCTCTAGATGACAGATAAATGATATTAAACTACTATGCGTGTTTATTTAGATTTTTATTTACGACTAGCTGTTGCCCGCGGCTCCGCCCGCGTGGAAGTCGGATCGCGCGTGTCATCTCTTCAGGTCGAAAACGATCTACAGCATATTTTTATAGCATACATTACTGTAAAAATATATTATACCTACATAGATTTGTTTACAATTTTAGCAGTAATGAAATAAAAGTCAAAATCATTTACCTGTTTTATATTGACCATTGAAGCGACACTTAGAAAACGTAAAAAAAATATAAAATGTATGTTTAGCAAATTAGCATTACCAATTACAGTTTGAAACGTGGCCCTGTTCTGAGAAGACTCCGGTAAGAAATTTAGCGGGCTGTTTTTTGGTCTATTTACAAACATTTACTTATTCTAATTGAAATTTTTGTTTTGAGTAACATGGTTAGACAGTTCATGGTCTTTCCTCTGTCGATTCTTGAGAACGCGCCATAATATCTCATAAATTATGTTATTGTAGTATTTATCAGAAGCCTGTTATTTAGGTAGGTATTTATTTGGATTGGAAGTAAATAAGTAAGTAAAGTATAAGTACTATAAGTATGGAATGGAAATACAATTATTTATAATTAGTGATTTACGATGAATGATCGCGCTGAAAAGCACGATTTCAAAGCAAGGCAAACGGATACTTCCGGATCTCTCTGTATTCCTATTCTACACACATAAAAAAAAATTGCGGTCAATGGCATAAGCTCCTAGAATTCTTTAAATTTAACTTTGTCAAGAAAAAAATATGTTGTATGCCTGTACCTTGTTACCTTGTTTGAAATTAAAATATAAAACTATTTTTTATTATATATTTCAAAAAATTGGGCCAAGTTGTCACAGACCGCCTAAAGGCATTAATCATAATGCACCCCTGGCTTGAACACATGCGGAGATCCTCCTGGGCATGCCGAGGATCATGTTATCCAGCATTTTTTGTGGTAACATATCCTATTCTTCAATAGCGGCTTCCCTGAGCTCTGGAACTGTCTGGGGATGTGGCTCACGGTTCCATACAGCTCGTTTAAGAGCATCTCACGCGTGCTCTATTGGGATTAAGTCGGGCGAGCCGGCAGGCCAGTCTAATCGTGTGGTATCATATCCTTGAAGAGCAGCATTGACTCGTTGAGCTCGATGTGCGGGCGCATTATCATCGACCAGTACAAATTGGTGCCCATGGTTTACTCGGAATGGTCTGATGATATCATCAATAGCAACTGCTTTGTACATGTCTGCTGTCATGAAGCCCCGATACGGGATCAAAGGCGTTCTAGCTCCAATCATAATGCCACCCCAAAAAGACACCGATTTTCCGCCTTGCTGAACTGTTCCAGGGGCAGTTCTTTGTCTTTCACGGTCGCCTGGTCTTCTCCAGACACGGACACGTCGGTTATCGGGATGAGTGGAGATTCGGGATTCGTCAACGAAGAGACAGTTTTGCCAAATGTTTTCTTCCTCACCTTCTTCATTTTGCCGAAGTCTAGCCCACTGCAATCTTCGTTGTTGACGTTGCTGGGAATTGAGCGGAGCTCGCCATGACCTCCGTGCTCGTAATCCAGCCTAGTGCAAGCAATTGCGAACGGTCTGCGTGCTAACTTCAAGCCCAGAGGCGGCCCTGACTTCTGCTTTTATTTTAGTGGCGTTGATTGTGGGATCACGGGCTGCCAGCAATCTAATATAGCGCTTTTGGGCAGCTGTCAAAACAGTTGGGCGACCGCTGCGGGGTCGGTCAGCTAAATTCTCCATTCCGTGGTACCTCTGCAACGGAGCCACGACACAGGATTGGGATATAGCAAGTCTGCGTGCTATTACTCTCGTGGTGTATCCTTCTTCCCTCAAAGTTACTATTTTAACTCGTAAAACCTCTTGGCATTTTTTCAATCACAACTTTACGCGAAAAATATCTTGAATCGGTTATAATTCACTAAATCAGATTTCTGAATGAGCGTAAGCTAGGACTGAAAGCCTTTTTGTAAGAAAAAACAATTGAACTGTGTTTTGTGTTCTAATTCTTTATTTTAAAATAAAGAATCTAAAAAGAAGAATATAGAATAATGAATATAGAATGTAGAATATATATTATGATTTATTAAATCTGAAATCTTTTTTGTTACTGTAGAATTCTACAGTAACAAAAAAGATTTCAGTTTTTCAAAGTGATCGCAAACTTTTTTTGAAATGTGTATTCTGTAGTGTTAATTGCGTTAACTGCAACTGCTAAGCAAGAGATGCAAAGCATTAATTATAAAAAAAAATTATTATATTAAGATATGAAAGAAAAGAAACTATTTAAAACAACATCAACAACCAACGCTCAGAATAATCTGCAGTTCAGTAAGGGTGCACCTAATATATTCGCATTAGTTATAAGATCGCATACAGCACCTATTACAACTGCAGGTAGTGACTATCTTACGGAGAATCTTAACACCGAGTGTTGTGAAATGACGTCACTTGAGGAGCGCCATCTATTGATAAATGTTGGAATTTCATTATAATAATGGTAGGTATAACGCTATTTGAGTTGGAACGTAATTTTTTACTGTAGTATTTGCACGCCTTGGTCGCAAAAACTACTGAACGGATTTTGATGCGGTTTTTTTTATTACAAAGGTCTTGCTTAGACTCAAAATTTGCAGTATATTTGGTTGTAATTGGTTAAGTAGAACCGGAGATATGACCAAAAACAACCTATAAACGAAGCGCAGGCAAAGCCACGGGTATCAGCTTGTATAAAAAGTAGCCTATATGTTGCCCAGAACTGTGAACTATAATCGTACCAAGTTTGATCAAAATCCCTCTGGTAGTTTTTGATCCATGCGTGCACATACGGACAGACAGACAGACAGAAAGACAAAAAAAATTCTGATTGCATTTTTTGCATTAGTATCGATCACCAATCATCCCCCAATAATTATTTTGTAAATATATTCAATGTACAGAATTGACCTCTCTACAGTTTTATTATAAGTATAGATATAGATTGGTTTGTATAACTATAGCTAGGGAGTTACAACACATCTCTGCCTACCTCTTAATCGTAATGAATACTCACGTGCATGTCGAAAACATCACTCGTTTAAGTGGCATCCCCGGTACCTGTTATGTAGATAAGTACCTACTGCTAATATCGGTGACCCACATCTGCTAAATTAGGTCAAATTTCCCATTTAAATAATGTATTGTTATTCATTTTATGTTTTAATAGCTGGCTGAGCTTGGGTAGTGCCACAACTTATGTGGTAGTGCCTACTTTTTGTTTTTGTACAACCATTTGTAGTTTTAAGTGCATATTGTTGTTTAAAATCAAACACTAAGTAAGTAAAAAATTGCAGCTTTTCAGGGTGCGAGGAATATATTGGCTACTCACCTCCGGCAACTAAAGATACAAGGACGGCGTGCGTTTCAATCGAGTCAAGTTTGACGGAACATCCCTAACCGACTCTAGCGGGGGGAATCCACGAAAATTTTAATTACTTTTTCGGACGAACAAGGGAAGAGCGTAGCATCGCGTAGTTTCAGATAGACGTGACGTAGAATTGGCGTTACATTTTATTTACCTTGAGTATGTTATACATTAGTCAATGCCTTCATTTAAACGATTTTATTATCTAGCGAATCTCAAAATCACCGAAATGAGACTTGATTATAGAACTGAAACGACGAGTTACTGTAAACTAAGCAATACAGTTACCAACAGTGAGAGATAGTATTTCAAGAATTCACATAGTTATCATATTTATAATGTATACTTCGACTTTGTTGTATCCTTTGTGTTGATCCAAACCTGGCTCCTACGTTTGAGGAGGGATAGCCTTCTCTATTAGAGTGGATATTTCTCTTAATTGTTGGTACATGTATTTTAATCCTCTGGTTAGAGGTAACGCTTGCCTCCCCTATGCTTGTAAATAGACCTAAAATAACGCTGAGTTTCTTACCGGAGTCTTCTCTGGCCGGGGCCGCGTATCGCCCTCCCGACCCGCGCCCGTGGTGCAACTGCTATATCCAACTGGTTGTACCAGGCGGGTATGTAAAACTATCCACGAACCGGTAGTCCATTAGCTCACTAACTTATAACATATTCTATTGATATTGATGTTTTGTAAGTTTCGTTTTGTAGCCTATACAATGATGAGTGAATTTTGTATTTTAAATTTTAGAAGATAAATCATGACACTGGCACTGTGTTTCATCGTTTCGTTGTCCTCCTTGCACTTTCTACGTTTTGCGACGTTCATTATATTAATCTTCCTTATAGTGTATTTCGAGCAGTGGTGGGCAGTTAACGCACCCATTATTTTTCGAATCTTGTCCTTACTGAGATTGACAATTTCCTACACCCACCTACACCTTAATAAATAATAATAGATACTAGGTATAAAATGTCAGAGGTCAGTGTACATGAGTGGTTCCGCTCTTGAGAATTTTTAATTAAATTTCAGAATAAGATCTTCTGCAAGCTGTCTTTTTGAAAAAAAATTACGATTAGGAACGTTATTAGTCTGCCAAAAATTGTAAGAAGATTAAACTCTTTGTGTGTTATTAAAATAAATTGGTAACTTTTCAACATTACATTGCAAATAATCTGCAGTCCTTACCAGCTCACGTGTTTCCTTCTTTCTACAGCCCCGGGTCTTTTAAGCGGGATGTGAAAAAGCATCTGATGAGGCCGTCAAGCTGAGCCATCATTGTAATACTGTACATGTTTATAATGGTGACCCTCTTTCCTGAGACTTTGCGCGCAACTTCGTCTGCGTCACCCCGTTTTTGCAACATTTTTCATTCCTGCGCCGCACCAGTTAATCGTAACATGATGTTACATACACATAAACCTTCTTCTTTAACCATTCTATCTATTAAATAAAACCGTTTAAAAAATCCGCATCAAAATCCGTTGCGTAGTTTAAAAGATTTAAGCATACAAAGGGACATAAGGACATGAAAAATAGGGACAGAGAATGCGACTTTGTTTTATACTATGGAGTGAATTTTAAATGACTGCAGCCGAAGTCATCGTTGTATACCTATAACATGATTCGCCGACGAATAGCAACAGCGTGCCTATTACACAGGCCGTACGCAGTAGGCTGGTAGTAACTCAGTCTAAGGGTTAGTTTGCGTGGAAGCGGTACAAAGTACGCCAAGGTTGCAACTTGCCATTTCACCTTGCGTTAGTTAGGTAATTTGTTGTTCCTTGTTTTTGTTTATATTCCAAACACGTAAACAGAAGTCAGAGATTTTTTTCATAAAACTTAGGTCGCAGACAAACACGCGGCCCACCTGATGGGAAGTGGTTACCGTGGCCTATGGGCGAGTGTAACACCATATGAATAACACTCGTGCCGCAAACCCTGTAAGAACAGAGACATTCTGTGTCGACAGCGCAAAAGATGTAGGATAAGCCTTTGGTTTTCCCACTGACAATACAAAACCACGCTAGTGAGCTCTGACTACCCTACTCACCACCAAAAACACAACACAAGGTTATTATACGGCGATATTCTGTAGGGTTCTTCCCCAGTCGGACTGCTCGATTGAGACGGATTTACCATCGTGTCCTACCTCCTCTTTTTATTACTGTATAGTTGCTATATTCTTTGTTAATAAGCAGGTATGTCATCTGGAGATGAATGCAGTGGTTAGCTTCATCAAATTGGCTCCACATGTCAAAATTCAAAAGGAAAATTCTATAATCATTTATTCTGAATAGACCATTGTGTATTACGTACAAACGTAAAATTAAATGTAGAATAAATATTATATAATTATTATTGCAATGAATATTACACAAATGTAACTTTGAACGTGAGCTGACAAAACTACAAGTCCAAAGTCTTGGAACTGAAGAGTTTGAAGCACCACCATAGATGGTGGAAGAAATAATGACGCCCTAATCGTTTGGTTCATAAAGGAATTTTTTACACCGTATGTGGGTGACATTTAAGACCTGCACGTGTTGTCCTGTTAGCAAAGACAAGGCTGGAACTAATTGAAAGAACTCATCAGAACATTCACCATGACATAGACGGTAGAGAACCACCAAATAAGGCTTAATAGAACTTTGTGCTAATTTATCCATATTAGTATCTAGCTACGAAAAATGGAAATCATATCTAACCGTAAACAATGGAACATAACATAACAACGGCATAAGGCTTGGCCTCAGTTTGTCCTATTAGGGTGTGAGGCATAAATAATGTAGGTCAGTGACGTAACTATATCACCTGTCAGCCAGATACAGATACAATCTCTGTGATTATTGTCCCAAGACAATCTCAACTATACAATTGTTTTAGAATCTCTGATACAATATCATCATCATTTCCCTTTTTTCTTTTTTTTATCGTGCACAAAATATCCGCGGATACCACCTCCCGCCGATGGAGGTGATTATGTCGGACTCGAAACGACTAAAACACACGCCGTCCTTGATTGCCGGAGGTGAGATTATACATGTCATATTAGTATTATATATAGTAGGTGGGTAATTTCACCGACCGCATTTTTAGAGTTTCTTCGCATGAAATCACTATGTAAAACGTTTATCTATGACCACTCTATTTTTTTTCATGTAATACGAACACTAGCTTATATGAAGTCACTACTGAAAATACATTTCTCTTAAACATAAAATTTAAAAAAAATTAAAATATGCTAGATTCCAATAACGGTGGCGTGTCCGCGATGCACCTTTAAGCGCATTTACCTCTTTAAGTCCGCTATGATTGCAAATTTAGTACTTAAATTAAGATTATTATGTTAATTAATATATGAAGCAACCATATTTACTGCTTTCATTACTTCTATTATAACGCAGATATCGTGACAATGTCGATAAGGAACGTCCGCGCCTAAAGTGCAATTTCGGTGTGTTTTTTTTAAACCCTTATACAACGTATACACGTCAATTTAAACGATCTATCTTCTTACGCACGCGGAGTTCCAGTCATGCTCTTGCGTTTACGCAGTAATGGCATGTCTGATTCTGCCCAGTTTTCCCGCTAATACGTAAGTACCTTCTTATTTCTAAGAGGGAGTACGAAATTTTACAATCACGGTGGGTTACTGTATGAATGAATATTTGGTTTTAACATTACGATTTGCGAGTATGTTGTGTGTTGTTAGGTACCCTCAGCAATCATACATTTCACGTGACGAATGCATCACTGAGTTTTGTTTAATTTCATTTTTTCTTGATGTTTCTAACTTCGGTGGTGCAATATCGGTGGTTTCGGTGGTAGATTTATTGCCACCTATATTGCATCAATACTAAAATGGCTATGAGTTTCCATATCTTTGGTAAGATATTTACTCACAAGGTAATAAATAATAAAATTACTCATTTTTTTGTTATAATTAACGTATTTACTATTACTACTGAGAGTGGGGCAATATGGGTATGGGAGGCGTAACCGAAGGGGTTGGAGGCTGGCCGACTTTCTTGAGAAAGAGCGACTCTTTATGATGAACTCTTTCTTCAAAAACCGCCCCACAGGAAATGGACCTGGATGGGCCCCGGTGGTCGTACAAAAAATGAGATTGACTTCATCATGACGACGCATAGACGGATATTCAATGATGTCTCAGTGATCTATGGGGTGAAAACCGGAAGTGATCACCTAATGGTTAGAGGCACATTGAATATTAATGTTAAACTGGAGAGATCCCGTCTGATGAGGTCTACGCTCCGACCTAGAGCTTCCCATATACAGTACCCCGAGAGCTTTCAACTCGAACTTTCGAATCGCTTCTCTTGCCTAGAAGAATGTAGTACAGTGGACGAGATAAATAACAGGTTGGTTGAAGCTGTCCATTCAGTGGGCTCCAAATTCTTTAGGCCCCGTCGAAGAGATAGACCACAGAAGCTCACCGATCACACCCGCAAACTCATGGCCGAACGACGCTCTATGAGGCTACAGTCTACCAATGACGCTGAAGCACATCGGCAGCTCAATAGACGTATCCAGCAGTCTTTGCGACACGACATCCGTGCCTTTAATACTCAATGTATTAAAGAAACGATTGAGCGAAATAAAGGCTCCAAAGTGTTCGCAAGAGACTTGTCTATTGGGCAGAGCCAGTTGACAAAACTGAAGAGGAAGGACGGCAGTGTCGTGTCGACTAAGGGAGATGTTTTGAGGGGGATCGAGGGGTTTTATGGACAGCTTTATACCTCAGTCACTAAGCCTTCTACTGATACGGTTAAAGATCCAAGAGCCAAGCTAACCCGACACTGCACCGAGGATATCCCGGACATCAGCCTGTACGAGATTAGGGTGGCCCTCAAGCAGCTTAAAAATAACAAGGCACCAGGAGAAGATGGAATCACTTCGGAACTTCTGAAAGCGGGTGGAACATCGATACTTAAAGTCTTTCAGAAGCTCTTCAACTCCGTCTTATTCGAAGGTACTACGCCGGAAGCATGGAACAGAAGCGTAGAAGTCTTGTTCTTCAAGAAAGGTGACAAAGCCTCTCTTAAGAACTACAGACCCATCTCGCTTCTGAGCCATGTTTATAAGCTGTTTTCGAGGGTTATCACGAATCGTCTCGAACGCAGGTTTGATGACTTCCAGCCGCCCGAACAAGCCGGTTTCCGAAAAGGTTATAGTACCGTAGACCACATTCATACGCTGCGGCAAGTCATACAGAAGACTCAGGAGTATAACTTGCCACTATGTCTAGCGTTTGTGGACTACGAGAAAGCCTTTGATTCGATCGAGACATGGGCAGTGCTACAATCTCTCCAGCGGTGTCATATAGACTACCGGTACATCGAAGTGCTGAAGTGTTTGTATAAAAACGCCACTATGTCAGTCCGAGTACAAGATCAGAGCACAGCGGCGATACTGATGCAGAGGGGAGTGAGATAAGGAGATGTAATATCCCCGAAACTCTTCACCAATGCAATGGAGGATGCCTTTAAGCTACTGGAATGGAAAGGTCTTGGCATTAATGTTAATGGCGAATACATCACTCACCTTCGTTTTGCCGACGATATCGTGCTCAGGGCAGGATCGCTGGAGGATCTTAACACAATGCTCGACGACCTCAACCGAGTCTCTCAACAGGTGGGCCTCAAGATGAATATGGACAAGACCCAGGTTATGGCTAATGCTCATATTCTAAGGCCCTCCCCAGTGTCAGTTGAAGGCTCGACCCTCGAAGTTGTAGACAAGTACGTCTACCTTGGACAGATGGTCCAATTAGACGGATCAAACTTCGAGGCGGAGGTCAATCGTCGAATCCAACTCGGCTGGGCAGCGTTCGGGAAGTTACACAGCGTCTTCTCGTCCAAAATACCTCAGTGCTTAAAGACAAAAGTCTTTAATAAGTGCGTGTTGCCCGTGATGACCTATGGCGCCGAGACGTGGACCCTCACTATGGGCCTCATAAGAAAGCTCAAGGTTGCACAGCGAGCTATGGAAAGGGCTATAATCTAGGCTAGGCTCGGAATCTCTCTGCTGGATCGAATCAGAAATGAGGAGATCCGCAGACGAACGAAAGTGGTCGACATAGCCTACAGGGTTAGTAAGCTGAAGTGGCAGTGGGCGGGGCACGTAGCAAGAAGAACAGATGGCCATTGGAGCCGAAAGGTTCTTGAATGGAGACCGCGTACCGGTAGACGAAGCGTGGGACGGTCTCCTGCGAGATGGACGGACGACAAAAGCAAAATTGCCTTTGGCAGCATGATGTAGCATCTGCATCATGCATCCAAGCCGTTAGTAATTATTGTTTAGATAAATATATCACAATTTATAATTTCGGTGTGATCTTGCAATTTCGGTGGGTTGACAATTTCGGTGATTGTTCTATTTTTATAACAAATGCAGTTATTTGTTTCCTTCTAAATATCTAGAATACTAATGTGTTCTAAAAGAACACCATTAATTTTTTTCATCGGTAAACCTATGATTGAAAAATACCACCGAAATTAGCAAAAAATGAGGCATGCGTGAAATTACCCAGGTATTAGTAGTGTAGTATTAAATACTACACTACTAAATTTTAGTTTTCACGCTGCCCGCCAACTCAGGCAGGCGCGGCGACCATAGACGGCGAATCTGATCTATGGTCAGGAACATTATTTTATTTATTTTTAAGCATTCTTTGTATGTATTCCTGTGTGTTAATTATATTTATATCTAAATATGTGCGCTGTTTTCTTCTTTTCTTTCTTTTCTTTCACATATCTCTCGCAGCCCATCAGACCCGTGTACTGTAAAGTTCGTCACACAAGACAGTTTGCCCTATACTTAGTCTGTAAAGCTCATCTTACAAAACAGTGCAAATTTGCCCCAATTTATTTTTATATTTGATGATTTGATTCGCTATCGTACGCCTCCCCACCCGAATGGCATCCCTGTGAATTGTTATGTGATGAAAGAGTTAAGAAAGTTGTTGTCGAAATTGAAAATACCGCCTTCAATAGACGAAGTGGTACTCGAGTCGAAATTAAAGACATTGAATGGAAAATCCAATCGATATCTATTTATACCTTTTAACGTCGCCTCGGCTCAATATAAAGAGATCTGAATTTCTTGTAAACAATTTTATTCTTTTCAAACGGGATCCTCCATTGGATCGAGAGAATTAGGCGTAAATAGATGTTTTAATATGTAACAGAAAATTAGACTGCTCGTTACGTGTACGTTCAAAGAGCTTAACATATTAATATAATATGTAGACTATTGGTGGAATTGAATATTTTGTGTACAATGTTTACTTATAATTTATTTTATTCATAAGTACATAAAATAGGTCAGCCATATTCGAAGACTTTTTATAATAAGCCCGCTTTATAGACTTTTTGTTTGAGCTTATTATACTGACGCAAAATATTGATGTTTATTACGTAGTATCTGTGTGTTTTTAGGAATCTTTTGAAGGTGGCATGGGGTGTTAAGTCGGTAAAAGAACTCAAATCCACCAATTATAGATTATAACAAACCATGTATAGCTATGTACGTATGTATTATGTACGTATTTTTAATATGTCACATTATAAACAAGTCAAGCACACACAACGTCAATATTCATCCAAGTTTACAAGCACTCAAACAGATTACTTTTTCTGTCGGACAATAGCTTCAAAGAGCAATTAAGTATTTTTGCTCATTAAACAAAAAATAACTAAGTGCGCGCGCGCCGGTCGCGTGCCGGATCGCGGCACGTGTGCGACGCGCGCCTCTCTACAGGGCGCGGATATTATAATGCTTTATGGATTATAGATTTTTGAAAATGGCTCAACAATTTTTCGCCACACCTACTTACCTATTTTCAAAAATTTTTATGTAAATAAAACAATTACCTAAGTAAATTCATTGCCACTGAGATATGTGGCGAGTACAAGTACTTAAATAGATAGTATGTACTCATTTACTGTCGAACTTCCCGTAGACAAATTTTTGAAGAGAATATTTTCCCGATTAAATTTATTTTTTTGCCCAATGCACTACACAATTCAAAAACTAATTTAATTGAATTCTATAACGGAATTCGGTGCTTTCCTGTGTTAAAAATGAATTACATAACTGAGCTTATCTATATTACCTACTAATATTAATTGCTTCTTGTTCTGTCGAATCGACGGCATTTTTGAGTTTTTATTCATCTATTTCACGCCTGCGCTGAATATTCAATATAATTTTATGTTCTTCACGGAGGGCTCGAGCATAGGTTTCGCTCTACGGGAAGGCTTACTACGTTTATACGTATGAAGCTAAAGAGTTTGTTTGTTAAACACGCTAATCTTAGGAATTACAAGTTCTAATTTAATAATTCTTTTAGTGTTGAATAGCCGGGGTAGACCGGCTTGTAAATTAATAAATATTGCAAATTGTCTATTTTTTTTTCTTTTTGGGCATCCACTCAACCTCTGTCTATAACAGTAATATAATATAATTTGACACTAGCTGAGGCTGCTGAAGTATGAAGTCATACTTTATAATACACTATAGCATTGTATGCCATAAATACATTTTATGTTATTTTTATAACAAAGAACTGGCTAGTTCGCCTACTTTACACTTGCTCTCATTACGGTGGTTTTTTCTGATCATTACTTACTTTTTATGTAGTCAAATTGACTGCACCGTGCCTGATGGTAAGCAGAGGCGCAGTAAATGGTAGCCGCCGTTACAGGTGCTGACCTGCAACGGCGGTCCCCAACCTGACGGCCTCGACAGTTATTTTTTCACGCCCCGCTTGAAGGACCCAAGACTGTAGGAACTTTCTTTCTAACTTAATAGTGCGACATGGAAAAGAGTCGCCGAACCACTCGGTTCAGCAAATATCACTTATTTATCGGTGGGTGTCATTTAAAAAGATAAAGTTCATAATTATATAATGTAATATGTGTTACATAAATAATTATAAACTAAGTATATCTTTGTCTGTTAGTTGCAAGAAACGACCAAAGGTGACGGTTGCCGCTTGCCACCCTTACAGTATTATTCAAAAATGTACACACCTATAACAGGTTAAGTGTATAATGTATATATTCAACATACAAGTATTAATAAAAACTGTTTATTCTATTGCTAGTAGATCCGTTTCATTTTTTTCAAGTTTTAATTTATATTCATATTTTGTAAAAATAATTTAGCATAATTTACATAATAATAACGAAATTAAATCGTTAGTAAATTTTGGTGAATCAAAAAGAACAGGTCCCACCGAGATTTGAACTCGGATCGCTGGATTCAGAGTCCAGAGTGCTAACCATTACACCATGGGACCGTTGAGAATTCGGGCTAAAATTATGATTCCGTTACAAATGTTAATATGAAAACTCAAGCGTAATGTTGTGTGAATTGTGTTAAGCTTTTATCCCTGATGGGTTAGGCAGAGGTGAATTAGCACACACATAAACATTGCATTGAAACCCATGTAATTGGGGGTCAGCTTATTACCCGGGGGCTAGATGGGGACACCGTGGTTCCAAAGAGACAGGGGTCTGCCGGGGTTCGAGAGATATGTCTTGTATTATCTCACCTCATCAAAGACCCAAAGATGGAGCGCGTTTTTGTCAATTTGACTCCAACATTACCACCACCACTGGCTTTGACGGGGGTGGTATGCGTGAGGATTTTGCGCACTATAAAAAAGGTGTACCTACTGTCGTATTCCGGGCACTATTGTTGACTAGAGCCATATATCTGAGGCTGAGTCTGGGTTGTATATATTTGTCTGGTGTTAAACAGCCCTATCCCTTTATGGACATTATGGACAAGAAGATGAATGAAGAGATTAGTCCATATTCTACTCTTCCGGGAACCACATTAAATAAATGTATAAAATGAGAACCCATCCCGTTCGCGCTGCAACTTGTATTTATTTTTATAAGAACCGTGACCACACAATAACATCAGAAAACAAAAAACATTATCCAATTTGGTGCAGTCATTGGGAAGTTATGTGCGTATAATATACACTTGAGGGTTAAATTTTAATATAAGTTTTTTTAAATTAGTGCATGACGGATGATCGCAAATTGAATCAGCCCAATCATATCAATTCGATGTCCATCGATTACAATCGATCATCGAATTATGACAGACAATACAATCGGATAAATCGAACATGTGCGTTCTTTTAAATTATAAATTATTGAATTTTATTATGTTTAAGTTTTATATTATCATCGTTTATCGTAACTAACACTTGTAGATGTGTAATTAATAATTTGAGAGCTAACTCTCAAACTACCATCTTACATAATTATTTGTTTCACTTAGATCTAATTCTAAAATTCATTACCAAACCTGTACGAATATAGAGCCGACTCTATTGTACCAAAACACCAAATAAGTTTAAATATTAATATTTTCTGACGCCTGTTTTCTTTTTTACATTACAACCCATAAATCATATAGGTATTCGTAAAGTATTTTAATAATAACTAGCTGGCACGCCCCGACTTCACCCGTGGTATGTTTAAACCACTCGACCGATTTTCTGCAAACTTCACATAGACCATCTACTAAATAGTCCGAATAAAACCTGAACATTTGGCTTGGATAGGTGAGCCCGATCTTGAGTTAGAAAATTACAACGAAAAGTGGCATTGATTTTTATATTTTAGATAATAATTTATTATACATTAAGAAGACGACAGCATATTATGGAAAAATAGTTTATGAGGTACATACATACAATTGAAGCCCTTATCGCTCTGTGGCAATATCTTACAAGCAACCATTTTCTCACTCGTCTAGACCTAAACCTAATTAGAAGTAATTGGATAATAAGTTTATCTCCTCTCATTAAAGATCTACCCACCTTAATAACAAGAAACCTCAAACATAGGTAATATCTTCTCTGATGCTTATAAGCAGCTCATTTGAATAACAAAATAATCTTCCAGAATTCATCTCATAACTCAATAGACATAAATGTTTATCATTCTATTGACAATTTGCGCTGCTGTCGTCGCACGCCACATTGAGCTCATGAATTATGTTCACAAACATTTTGAATACAACATGAATGTTATTGGTTTATTATTCATCTCGTATTGACGTTTCTGCGGTGAGTGGTGACCGACAGACCGACACTCTACATTTGAATAATAGACTGCGACTGAATATATTTGATATTTTGGCTGTGGTTTATGGTGGTCCGACCACTGGACTGTAAGTAGGTATTAGAACTTTGTAATAATGAATACATTTTGGGAATTTATGTTTCATTTCTTTTTTTAAACCTAGGTGGTGGGTTTTTTAAACTTAGGTGGCAGGCAAGCACATGACGTGGCACGTGGTCGTTTGTACCTGTAGAAACCTGTAGAGACCCTGTGGAAAAAAGATACTCATATTCAAAACTATAATTAAACATTAACAAAACATTATTTTGATGTAATAAGAATATCATCATATTGGTTTACTAATCTTCTATGATATAAAAATTAATCGCTCAATGTGTCGTAAGCGCTTAACTCGAAGAAGACTGGACCAATTCGAGTAATTCTTTTTTTTTTATATGTTCCTTGAACTATACGGATGGTTTTTATGGAGCAGCGGGAACGGGATCAGAAGTCCACGCGGGTGGAGTCGCTGGCAACAGCTAGTATTTTATAATACAGAGGGAAACATGCAAACATCTTTCACTTATTATAACTATTACAAGTGTATTTCTAATACTTTACTTTTAGGTATACCTACTCAGGTACTTAGTATACTCGAGGCGTTAGGCTGAATGTAAATAAAATCAAATAAGTCCCAATTGAACCCGTTAAAAATACTATATGATAAGATGACACGAATAATAATTATCAAAAGTAATTCAAAGCATAGGTATACTTAGTATCATGATGTATCACTACCACCAAAATCACTCGCACCTATTACAGTAGCAGCCATTAATATTTAATAAAGTGGATTGCATCGTCCCTTACCATGATACACTGACTGACCATACCGTTTTATTGCTTAACAATTAGTTGCTAGAATAGGGCGACCTATTTATTATATCCTTAACGAAAACCTTAATCCCAATGGATAAGGTTCATTTTAATTCAGCAGGGGAATATATCGGTGACAGCTTACAAAAATAATGACCACACTGACCTTTCCGTTGGGCAAGTGGTCAGAGAAAACACTAGCGATTTATATTAGGTAGCGATCAAAGTGCAATATATTGTCTTTAGGCAATAACACTTGAAGTGAAATTTGGAATAGAGCATAGACAATTTTGGTGGTCACTTTTGGTGGTCAGTTAAAAAAAAATATCCGTGAGTAATAAGTAAGTGTAGATACGTTATTCTTATGCAAATCATTTGTTATTTTAATAGAGTGATGCGAATGGGAATTTAAAATAGTTTTGCTTTAAAATTAATAAGTGGTCGTGTTTTCATTTGGCGTCAATAAAGCTTTATTATAATTATCAGGTATCAATCAGCCTAACATACTTAAGTATAGGTAATACAATGTTCTCAAAAGTCTAGATCTAAAGCTTCAAACCAAATTAGTTTATCGACTTGTATTAATTAGCATCCATTGCTTTAGCGAAATAGCACCTATGCATAAAAAATGTACAAACACCTAGAGATACAATTTTATTGTACTCTATTTTACTTCGACATATTTCTAATTACCTAGCACCTTCGATTTAAAATCTTACTTATCTTTTTGTTATTCAGTTTTCAGCTCTCAATATCGGCAGGACTGTAAATTGGAGTATTACTTACAGATTTGGGGGAAATGATAATCATATGAAAAGTCAATAATCATAACTGTAGTCATAAATATACCAGATGTAACCAAATAATAAATCAGATTATAAAATAAAATATGCAATGAAGGAATCAACGAAATTTATAACTGCCAACAAGTCGTAAATTTATAATTAAATAAAATTGGAATTGGAACTGTCTAATCGAATCAAGCGGTTACTCGATGAATGGGAGTTAATGATCGAACGTGCGTCTCGCATTATGTGAACAACGCCCCCTCACTACAATCGCAGTTCCAATTTCAAATGATTGATTTTTTTTTCATTTAGAGTACCTAGTATTTTTGACCAGTGGCCAGTTTTAATTTCCTAGTGATACTTATATAATATAATATTATTTATATTCAGTACTTAGTACTTTTAGCTTTCATTTATAAACAAGCAATGGAAGTCTAGTCGGTAAAATATCGAGGTATCTTGAATTGAATTGTACTTGGTTCTATACTAACATTATTTGCCGGGTGTACAGGGAAATTACCTACTTTGAGGCCCAAGTCCCTACCAGCCACCTGCTAAACAGATGCTATGGCATTGTTTGCTGTCTCATGCTCTCAGAAAAGTCAACGTGTGTTGATGTTTGTTACCCTTTCACGCAGAAACGGCTGAAACTTTGTGGAATTTAGATTAAAATTTAACGGATAGAGTCATAGCCAACATCTAGTTGATAATAAGTTAGATAACTTTGTCCTAGTGTAGCCTAGTGGTATGGGTAATGGACTGCTGAGACGAGGTCTCGAGTTCGATCCCAGGTTTTACCATAGCACACACCAAAGACTTTTCGATTCTTTTCGAAGTTATGTGTGTATTTGTCGCAAGTTAATAAGTGCCCGGTTAATGGCAATAGGCTCGCCACCTATTACATTGGGATCTAAACCAACTGGCGAAATGTGGGTGCTAGTACCTCTGCCTACCCATTCGGGCTATATAGGCGGGAGATTATAATACAAAAAAACTTCTACCTTTTTTGAAATCGGATAAAATTAATAAGTACCTGAATTACTTCTCAACTCTTCAACCAACTCAAGCCAACCCAATCAAAATAACCCAATATCAAACTACATAATGCTAGTATATCTATAAAATGCATTAAAATGTGTATGAAGATTGTAAATAATATTTTAGTAATTTATTGATGCACTTTAAAATAAAAGTTATCGCTGACCAAGTTTTTTCATTCCACATTAATTCCCATTAGTCATAGATGTCAGCACTCGTCATCGGCAGAAATAAAAAAGAGAGCAATTAAAACTTCTTTGAAAGCTATGAGTGACGTCACACGGCTGTCAACAGTCGTACAATATGGCGGACGCGAATTTGCATAGGGTCCGTTTAATTTCTACAAATGAATATTAATGACTGTAATGCACTATTTATTCAACTTTTGTGTAATTTTATATTAATTATTTAGTTATTAAAAGTAAGATAGAACATTACTGGATGAATGGGACTTTGTTAAAAGGGATGACCTCTGCGGTGCTAGGTTCGCTTCGGACGCTGCACCCTGGGCAATAGAGAGAGACAGCAGCGCCTCTCTCACGTAGGGAAGACGTTGCGCCAATACCAGCTGAGGCGGAATCGGCTCTTCATTGGGCCTTCTGGAGACTCTCCACTAGTCCCTCTGAGAATTGAGTAAACATCCCTAGATGAAGGCAATGTGCAGGGTACGCAAGAGGGCGGACTAGTTTTTCCTCTCCGTCTATCAACCCAGTAAAAACAGGCCTGCAGAACGGGTTACGCGTCTCCTCTTCCACCTTTTCCGGGTAGAGTGGGGCCATCTCAATCCCGTAGATGATCAAGAGTCAGTGCGAAAGAAAGCCGGAGGTATGCACGGAAGTCCAGCGGGCCGCCGCCCTGGTCCTTTGGGTGACTAGGACGACGCTAGTCTGAACCATTACCCCCAGGCCTACGCTCATGGAGGTCGAAAATGGTTCTGGTGGTATCTCCGTCGCCCGGTACGCACCAGTGTTTAGGATTCTATGAATTTCTTTTTTGGTTCTCAATTTTGTTTTGTTTTCTTTATTACCTACCTAATTATTATTTATTTTATTTTTGCCAATGTTCTAATAAAATTTCAGTCAGCTATAATATTGATCTTCAGCCTCAATATAATAGCTGACTGAAATTTTATTATGACTGATATGGCACACTGGCCTAAAGGCTAAAAGCATGTAATCTTACTTGCTGATTGATGAGATGAATGATTTTCTTCTTTTCAGTAAATATATATCAACCATACAGTAACATACTTACCATTTTTTATTTTTTATCTAATATCAAATAATACTATTTAATTTTACTGACAATGCCATCTAGTATAATTTATTGCAAACCACATATGAGTGAAGTTGTTACGTGCGGCAGCAGATGGCGCTAGTACCGTTTACTACACTAACATTATACCGAAATAAATTTTTATCTTTCTCCTATATCAAAAATTCAACCCTATTTTATTATATATGTTGTTTTATGGTAAAATGGTAGGTTTAACAAAATATATTTAAAAAGAATTAAGTATTGAAATACAGTGACCAAATGGTGAAATGAAACGAAGTTCTCACTTATGTGACGTTAATGACATTTCCATTTTGATTCTGTCACTTCAGTTTAGAAATTGCGGAAGAGGCGAGCCGCGCGCGAGTGGACGACCGCGGAAATACGGATTCTGAAACACAAATAAATATCGATTTTATTTAATTCACCTTGGTGATATCAATCAATGCAATTTGATTATTGTAAATTGGCGTGCTTGTAAGTCTCGATGTCCACACAGTCCAAAACAATGCCAGTGCTAGATCTGAAAGTTTACGTGCGAGTCGTTGCCGCTGTATTTTCTGTAAGTAAATAACATTATTTTTGTTATGATACGTTTCCAAGAAATTTTCGTTAAGCACGTTTCTTTAATAAACAATCACTACAAAATGATTTTATGCTACTTGACTTACAAAGAATAAATAGTATTCATACCCTCTAAACATTAAATTGTAAATTTTGTGTGATTATCAGTGAGTAGATATTAATTTATTAAATATTCTTTACATCGCGGATTTGATTCCCGCTCAGTGTAAATATTTGTACATATGCACGAATATGTGTATTAAGATTGTATGAAGTTGTTTCTGTTATGAACATTACAAAAAAATACAAACATAATAAAGTCTAAATATTAATTTTAATGGCTTATAACGTCATTTAAAATATGCTTCATTTACAGTTCAGCAACCATGCTGACATATTAAATCAGTTTTAGTTATGTCTGTATCAACTATCTAAAAATATTATTATTATAACGAAAAATATTTATCCACATTCTAGAACTGATAGTGCAAACTTTGCTTTCTTTAGGCTTAGGTGTAATATGTCCCAGAATATAAATGTATTTATTTATCAGTAAGTACACTTAAACCTTATTAGATTCTCATAAAACATTTATACAACATTATCATTATTCTCAAACCATTTATTTAAGATTGTTAAGTACAGCAAATATTAGTGTTTGTTAGATTTTTGCTGTTATCTACATCTTACAGTATAATTACTTAATGATATTAATAAACATTAGTATTTGAATAGTAATTAAAATTCTGAAACTAATGAAATGTACATTATGATTGGTAGTACTTAAGTAAAAACTATTTTCTACTAAGTAATAATTACACATTTACTAACTACATAAAGTATTGAAGTAAATACCTAATAAAAGTTGAAAATTTGGCATAAAATTTAATTTATAAGGACTGTATAGCCTTATAGTCCATTTGCTTAGCCCACTTAAAAACGTAAACAATCTTGGTATATCTTTTTAGTATGTTTTGTTTAAAATTTCAGCATAATAATACATTGCTGCTAAGAAATGCATTTAAACCAGTATCGAACCACTAGTTAGTCAGTTAGTCAGCCCAGTTTATTTGTGTAATATATGTTATTATAAAAAGTTGCCACAAGATTGTTTACCTTTATTCAAGTACCTAAACAAATGGAGTATAGATTTTGCATCATATCATATGTAAGTAATAGTTTTTTTTTAAATGGAGATTCATTGCAAGACAATGTTATGGGAGAGGGGGAGGACCCACCAGTCAGGCATGGTTTAAGAATACCAACGATCACAATAGTGGAATATAGGAGACTTGGGTCTTAGGAATAATGCATCAAGAAAACAGTTATTAGACTATTGCGAGCTAGTAGCCTACCAGCTATTATTTATTATTAAAGATAATAATTGTCAAGTCAAATAAAAAGTTTACTATGATAAGCTTTCACACATAGACTAGGATAATATACGGAGGTAGGACATGATATCAAACTTGTTGTGTTGTTTCCGGCGGTAAGTAGGGTAGCCAGAGCTCACTGGAGAGGTTTTGTGTTGTCAGTGGGAAGACAGAGAAACCTGTCTTCATCACTGGCAACATAGAGACTCTCTTAACCTTCTCCCCTGCCACCCATCCCCCCTGCCCCTTCCCCCCACTTCTCTATACGGTTGGTAACACGAATGTGACGCCCCTAGTGTTGCAAACGTCCATAGGCCACGGTAACCGCTTTCGATCAGGTGGGCCGCGTGCTTGTCTACCACCTAAGAGGTATAAAAAAAAGTCTGTTGTACACCATAAGGACAAAGTTAGCATTACAGTAATAAGTATAAAGCCACATGTACAATGAAAGGCCTTATCGCTAACGGCGATCTCTTCCAGGCAACTTTAGGATGGACAGGAAAGTACAGAACAATCAATAGTGAGTTTCTATGATGTAGAAGGTATGTGTGTGTGTGTTCTGAGATAAGTGTGTGTTGACGACCTCCGTGGCGTGGCGGTAGTGAACGCGACTGCTACACAGGAGGCGTGGGTTCGATTCAATGCAAATATTTGTGTACGTGAATATGAATATTTGCATTGGTTTGGGTGTTTCTATGTATAATATGTATGTATTTACAAAAAAAAGTATCTAAGTATGTTTATCCGCATTCTAGAACCCATAATACAAACTAGTTAAATTATGCTTACCATTGGGTCTAGGTGGCGTTGTGTAGATTGTCCTAGAAAATTTATTTATTATTTATTATTATTATTATTATTTATGAGTAGGGATGAAGAAATAATGTAATAATGTATTGTCGTTCAGATATCTGCGGCGACGGCGTTCGTGTTCGCTCTGCTCCGCCTGCTAAACCCAGAGCTCTTTTACTTAAACGTATTAGAAGGCACTAACTTAGGTAAGTATTAGTGTTGGATTCACTCGTATGCTCAGTATAAATTACGTTAGGACGTGATAAAAGAATATCAGTCCCGTAATCCGATCATTTGTATATACGTAGTACTACTGGACATACATACATATATGTTCACACCCGTGATCCCCGAAGGGGTAGGCAGTGTGAAATTAATTACCTGCTAAGCCGCACAAGCACCACCAATTAACGTCTTGGAGAGTATCAGGCAGACAGACGAATTGATATACATTGCTTATTAAACGTCGATATGAGTGAACTGCCTCATTGATTATTATCATATTTAGCCTATTTCACGGTACGTTGTATCTGCTGCATTTCGTATGCGGTTGAAACGGAATCATACGTTAAAGGATAAGCCACAAACTCATTAGATTTGGTTAGATTTCGCCGCCTCCTTCTGTGAGCAAGTAATGCTTGAGGAGTCGGCGAAACGGACTTTGAGAAGACATCGAGCCCGTATAACCCGCGATGAGCAGAGTCGACTCGGGCGTCGGAGGTCGCAAAATGACTGCCGTCCTCCATGAGCGCGGGCCTGAGGGTGACGGGTCGCCGCCTGTTACCCTAGCAGAAGCAGCCCGCGATGGCGGTTCAAAATGCGCCTCCCCACACACGGGGGCTAGACTGGAACACCGTGGTCCATACACCTGAAGGGCGTTATCTTGAAAGAGATGGTCCTAGGTCTGCCGGGGTGCGAGGAATATGTTGTTGTTACTATCTCACCTCTAGCAACTAAGAACCCAAAGACGGCGTGCGTTTTAGTCGGTTCGAGTCCGACATAACCGGCGCTGGCGGGGGGTACACGTGAGAATTTTTCGCTCTTTAAAATGGGTTGGCTAGATTCAATCACGAACTACCCATCAGTCGTATATGTATGTAGTCTACGCGAACTGGCAGTAGTTAAACAATAAAGAAAATTGAATATGTTCATATTGGATAATAGGTGACTGAGGCAGAATTGATGTGACCTCAAAATAAAATACTATGTGCAGTCAGGCCATGGATAGATAATCGACTCTTGCTAGTTATGAGTAGGTATGTATAGGTAGAAAACGTTAAGACACGACGGCGACGTAAGCGCTATTCACACATAGCGCGGGTGTGAATTGATTTGCCATCCATCGCCGTTTTCTCACTATAGTATTTTTTACTTGATTTTTTAAACGGCAATGGCATACCGAACTGCAATTATTTCATAGTAAGTCAACGGTACAATCGCCATCAGATATATTGTAGCAGACAAGGTGACCAAATAATTCTGAACAATTAAAAATGTCAATAAGTTCCATTCACTACAAATTACCATTAATATGTGAACATTCATTACCTCGTTAATATCTGAGCAGGTGCTTGTCAATAATATCCATACAAACATCTAACCAAAAATATCCGAACTTACAACGTCAAGTGTATCTACGCAGATGGGGTAGTTGTAGAAATCTGAGTGGTTAATGAAAAATTGCAGTAGGAAGTGCTTCCAACTTTACTATAAATACAACAATATATAGGTACGAGTATAGAAAACTCTTTTGCTAAGTTATATATTACTAGCTATTGCCCGCGGCTCCGCCCGCGTGGATTCGTCTGATCCCGTTCCCGCCGCTCCATTCCGAGCATTTAGGGGTATGAAAAATACATGTTAGCCGATTCTCAGACCTACTCAATATGCTCACAAAATTTCATAAGAATCGGTCAAGCCGTTTCGGAGGAGTACGGGAACGAACATTGTGACACGAGAATTTTATATATAAGATGACGACCAGCAGTTTATAACATTTTGTAGTTTTAAGTCATGGCACTTTTGTATCTGAAAGCGTCTATCTAACTGTATTTTTTGTACTGAACTTCACATTTATGACCTCCACAGCATTACACTACTTCATATCAGGACTTATGATAATCACCAGCGCGATAGGCTTCCTGAACAGTGTCGTGGTGATGAACAGGAGCGCGAGCCACAACACAGGCCGGAATATCACCACCTGGCTGCTGTTAGACTCACTGTTCGAAACCTCCAGAGTAGTGTACGTGTTTATCTGCGAGATCGTGCTGAAGGGCCAGGGGACTGCTCAAATGTATGACCTGTTGATCAGTGCTGCGCAATATTGTGAGTACACCTCTATTATCATACAAATGCCGCCATTACAAGAACAAAAAATATACAACATACGAGGGCGGCACTGAAAATTTCGGGAGTCAAAGAAGTGAAACAAACTTACCATTTAAAATGTATTTATTGCTTTTAGAAGTATTCTCCGCGGAATTTGACACATTTTTGCATACGATGGAACCAATCAGGGAAGGAACCATTCCATTCGGAAGTTGAGGTCTCCAAAATGGCCGTTTTGTAGGAGTCCACAGCTTCTTAAAACCAAGTAGTTTTTAATTAAAAAGATTTTAATATGACAGGAACAGTGAAAATATTCCATTCCCGATACTTTCAATGCCGCCCTCGTACAACAACATACCTAAATTATCATAAAGTTTATTCAAGCATGAAAGTCAGTATTTTTGTCTATGCTTTCAACATAAAACAGCTTCTGTAATCTGTAGCGTGGTGGTAGTGTTTTTATTTATTTATAGCACGTCAATTTGTCTTCACCTCGCCTTATGTTAAGCTGAAGGCAAAGTCTCATGAAAGAGGGTCACCATTGCAAACACATACAGAGCTACAATGGTGGCGCTCAGTGTACGGTTCAATCCCCGCTCAGTTCAAATATTTGTGTGCTATTTGCGTTAGGTATTTCTGTGCCTTAGAGAACACATTTAAGCCGTCGATCTCGGTTGTCATACGAACATATCTGGCAGTCGTTACAAGCAGTTGGAGCCTTATAAAGACAGTGTGGCAGTCACTTCACGAAAAACATCGAAGTTCAGCCGCATCATAGCTAAGCTAGAAAGCCGACCCTAACTGATTTGTGGAAGGGTCAGAAAATGATGTAATTATATGTGAAATAACAATAGTCAATTAGAAATATTCTAACAAAGCTTCGCTTCATTGTATAAACTATCGTAATTCCGTTTTAATATCTTCCTGTCGGAATTAACAGTGCAATGTTACTCGTGTAAGACGATCGGTAAACAGTGCCCCATCATTCCGTTATAGCTATTTGTGTAGCCGCTGCCTCGACTGGCGACCCTTCGCGACATAAAACATAACATAAAGGTCAACTATTGGCAAATGGGTCAAGGGTCAAGGCACGATGACGTAGGCTGTTGGTGAAAACAGGATATTATTATGTTCAGAATGTATTTGCGTGTACTTTACTGCTTTTTAAATGTGTTGTGCAAAAATGGGAGTGGTGGACTGTGATTTATCGAGTAGGTGCCACAGATTTAGACCTGCCTAGATACATAAATTCACGTCTGTAAAGGCTGTTCTTACCTAATGAGGTAGGCAGACGTAAGAAAACCAAACCAATTTTAGGTCTCTTTTAGGAGGCGTGCCTTTTACGATAGGCCCGGCACTTTGTCATGGGTTATTGTGCTTACTGTTAGACGGAGAACAGTTCTATTTCTAATGCCAAGTCCACATTTACGTAACATTTTATCGTGACTGTATCAGAAGCGGGTATCAGTCCGATAATATAGACGTACTTAACTGCATAATAGCGAGAAGCTTAAATCAATGTCTACACAACTCTATGCTACGACCACGAGTTGTTCTGTCCACACTCAAACACATGATCTGTACCGATGAACACAGTCCGGTCTGTTGTTCGTGTCACAAATATGGACCCGCCTTTAGTCTTCCAGGGGAAAAGATGGGGTGACCATAATATGCATGTGGAATATTTGTATTGGTCTGGGTGTTGCCATGTACCTATAATGTGTATATATTAAAAAAAGGGTCTAAATATATTTATCCGCCTTTTAGAACCCATAACACAAGCTAGTTAAACTATGCTTACTATGAGCCTAGGTGACGTTGTGTAGATAGTCTTAGAATATGTTAATTTTATTTTTATTCAGTGTTAACTTTGTCATTTTATTAGTTCATTTGTAACTCACACAGCTAAGTAGAAATTGTTCCTAACACAATGAGCCAATATAACTACAATAAAGAATCCGTCATTATTACTATTCCACTCTACTCTCTTCTCTATTCGACATACTCCAGTCTATATTTCAATCTCTTTCTCTACTTGATTCAGCTTCATTATATTCATAATTTTACACAATTTAAAATATTTTTTTTCCATTTTCAGTGCTGGACAGCTTTCTCTACTGTCAAATGATACTCCGACACTAGTATAAGGCTATTATAACGTAAAGTAGCACATCCCTAGGGTGTCCTCGTCCCATAGAGGCTGAGTTACCTGAGAATTCTTCAAGAATTTATTAATATTACTGGAAAAAGAGATGCATTTAAAGAAGCAAGTATCTTAGTAGTTATTTATTTTGTTTGTGTTTTTATATTTTATTGTGGTTGTTATTGGTTGGTGGATATTACTACATTGTTATAAACTATCCATCAATGGTTGTTTTTGACGGCAAATAATCACTTGATCCACTTGATGGAAAGTGATTACCGTGGTATATGGACGTTTGCAACACTGGCGTTAAACTCGTGCTGCCGACCTTGTAGAAACCTTATGCTGCTAATTTTAGTAGCTTGAAAAATACTATGCTGTCTTCCCCGCCTCTCATCCTAGTCACATGACGTGTCAGACAATATGAGAGGTTCATATTGTTTTAGTAACAAATGTACGAAGTCTACCAGCCAATACCAACATAGGGTGAGGCCGCTTGTAATTTGAATCATTGCATTGGAACAGGTTATTCTAAAAAAAAAATAATCAAATTATACCAAGTGGGTGAGTGATGGATTCCCTTGCCTACCTCAATAATATCTTCTTATACGAATGAGACAATTCTTATTTTTTCTTTCACATTGCTTATTATATAGTTAGCGCAACTCGGGTATCAATCATAACATAACATAACATAAACTCACGCCTATATCCCCGAAGGGATAGGCAGAGGTGCTAGCACCCACATGTCGCCAGTTTATGTTTAGGTCCCAATGTAATAGGGGGCGAGCCTATTGCCATTAACCAGGCACTTATAAACCTGCGATAAATACACACATAACTTCGAAAAGCATTGAAAAGTCATTGGTGTGTGCCATGGTAAAACCTGGGATCGAACCCGAGACCTCGTCTCAGCAGTCCATTACCCATACCACTAGGCTACCGCGGTATATGGTATATACAATAATTATTTACTTTTTTATTTGCTTGACGTTTCGGCCAGGTTACACTAGCCGTGGTCACAAGCTGACTGAATAGTCTATGAATGCCCCTGCTCCCATGACTCGACGCAAATACACAAGTGGAGCCTCACCCTTATTGGATTTTGTCCAAAGAGTTTACATTACTATACATACTAATTATAATACTCACATGGTTTTGATATGATGAGGCAGGCATCTATTGTTTAAGTATAGTACTGCAAGGATCTCGTGTACAGTCAACGACATAAGTGGGTTAGCACCAAAATATTTCTATTTTAAATTGAAATACATTTATCAATAATTCAGATTTATGATCCCCAGAGGATAAAATTAAATTTGTTCATTATTTTATGAGGTTTAGGGGCCACAGTGATGAATAAATTAGAATTTGTTGAGCTTCTTTTGTCGTTGACATAGCTACATGGCTGTTGATGAGGAGTTTGAGATTTTATTTTCTATTGCCATCTCATTATATCTTGCTATGGTATGGTATCCGAATCCACCCCAACTTGTCGAAGAACCTCAGCTTCTTTAAGAAACCTTCACACTGCTGGTAGTTTCTAAGAGTGTACCTGGGTTATTGAAGTACTACGGCCCGGACGCCCTCTCGCAGGACAGTGTAGACACACGGGCCGCTGTTGTTGTCTCTGTCATACCAGGATCTGCAGAGAGGACTGTCTGAGATGCCTAAATTTAATAAATATAATAACCGTGTTTAATTAAGTTCAGTTCCCATTTCGGCCATGTTGCAACGAGATCGTTGTTGAACATAACAGCTGTGATTATCGTCGTAAATAACGTGTACAGTCAACTACAAAAGTTGATTAGAATCTCCCAAGAACAAAGGTAACTATTTCGTGGTTTGTAATTTTTTTTTTAATTTTTAAAGCTACTTTTGTTGTTGACTGTACCTGTGTCATTATAAAACACTTTTATTTTTGAAGTTAGCCTAAGATTCAATGCAATATAACGTTATCACCTATATGGATAATCTCGTTCCTTACACTTTTAAATTTCACTAAATTTATACGGTTTTTGTCATTTCAAAGAGACGAAGACAATAAACTTATAATATAATGAACTGCTTGTGTGAAACCATGGAGTGCATAGTTGAAATACCTTAAAATTCAAAGGACGTCCACTCTACGTAAATACAGTTAGTCTTCATCATTTTTAATGTAAAAGACATGCCACTAGGTGGTACTAATTCAATTTTGACGCGATCGATACCTTCCTCTGTACTACCAGGGGAAAAGTTAGGGATTCCCAGAAGAACAGGGGAAAAAATCACACTTAGTAGGTATTTCGTTATGCATTGTACAAGGTGAGCGCAGCAGTTCTGTAGAATACAGGGAGACATACGCCATTTCACCATTTCTTTTTAGTTTTTTATAATGTTTAACTCTACATAAGAAACAATGTACGTCTTGTGAAATATCTTCCATTTGTGTTGTTTTGTAAAACCTGTAGTTAATGTAAGCGTAGTAAACTAGTATTACGTGAATTGAAATGTTAGATGTGTGGCCAAGTTATACGACCAAAAAAAATTTTTTAGTTCTAGCAACACTCGGGAGTCCGGGCCTTTATTTGTGTAGTACTCGTGTACGTTCTTCTTATTTTGCTTTGGAGTGCCTGCTCTGGAGGTATCGCGGACACTTCGACCATGTTGGATCCTTTGTGCGACCCCAAGTCTAGCCCCAGCGTTTGTGGATGGATAGCCTGTTTCTCTTAATTGTAGGTAACCCTTCCTGAGAAGATCCATTCGTTGTCTTCCTAGGGCGTGACACTCGCACAGTATATGTTTCATCGTCTTCCCTGCAGTTGAACACGTATATGTGTGTGCTAACATGGCATGAACACAACTAAAGGCCGTGGGCATTCGTAATTTGCAAGAACTATTTGAGAAAATACATTCCAAAACAAGTCTAACTGTTGATTAAAAAAAGGAGATTTAAAAAAGATGTTGCCTTTTTCTTTTTTAGTTGTCTACCACTTATGTGGTATTAATTAAATAAGAAGTGTTTACTATTTTCAAGAGGTTATATTGATATGTAAAATTGCACATAGATATTTGTCTGTAGAACTTGGCTGAAAAGTTCACGTCTCATGAATATATGTACAGCGTGTATATAATTAGTGATACCAATAAAAGTATTTGTTTGTTTTTAACATTTTTAGTAACATATTGTATTAGATGTTAATCTTTGAAATTTTATTTTCTTATCATTGTTTAAAATAAGTCGTAAACAAATATTTTTTTAAGATCGAAAGAAAGAAATCTGCGTATTTTATGTTGTATATCATTAGAAATTATAATGTTCCTGTTTTATACATTTAACAAGTATTATTTTAACTAATATTAAAGGTTACGGTCATAGTCACTAGTATATTTAACTCTGTTCTAGTTGAGTGAGAAGAGCGACAACGCACGTTGTGACGGTGTGTGAAAATATTAAATGGTCATTGTTCTTTATTGTGCCTCAACGTTCCGAAAGGTCAAAAAGGCTATCTTTAATTCATTCTTGGTTTAATCCCTTATTAGTTGGACTAATTGGGTCTTTTGGGAAGTGGGCGTTTTGGAAAGTGGTCCTTATGAGTCAAAAGGATGTCGTTGCCGCGTGATTACGTCATGACAAGTATGGAAAGTCACGTATCGGATCGCGTTGCCACTTGTCACTCACATATAACATCGGGTTAGTGTCTATTAAAGGCAAAAATATCAATTAAGATCAGATGGAAAATTGCTCGAGCTGATGTTAGTTAAAAATCAACCTTATGTCATTTAGATAAGGCTGAGAATATTTCGCACTGTACGCAGCATTATCATATCTTATTCCATAAAAAAATAGTGGTGCGTTGTTGTCTACTGTTTTAAGTTTTGTTCTAATGTAATAAGATTGATATTTGATTAACCATTATAATTCATTCCTAAGGTCTTCCCACCGAAGCCAATAATTTTAACAGTGCACTGTAAGGTGTGATTCCGTAACCGACGACATGCGACATAAGGGACATCGTGTGCAGTTGGCGTTTGTCATCGGTCACGAAATCACACCTTAAGTCACAAGTATTATTATTTAACATTTATTTATTAGCTTTTGTCTGTGATTTTTGGCTGTTTTTTTTTAAATATCATCGATTGGATACTAGTCAAAAGTTAAATTGTTACATTGTTTCGATATTTAAAAGTTGTAAAGAATTCTCAAAGTATTCGTGTATAAATGTATATTGTATGAACCGCTGTATTCCGTTGAACGAGAAATAAAATATGTTTTTTATATTGAATTAATATTTTTATTTGAGTGAGATGTTGTCCAAAAATATAATGCGTATGCTATTCAACACTTGTCAACAGGCTACTGAATTACAAAGTGCACTTTCTTCGTACTCTACAACAAACTATAATACAAGGCGACAGGCGATGGAGCACCGTGTGGTACTCTGCTGACCGTAAATACATGTACACACCGCCAAGAAAATAAGTATACACTTGTACATATGAAAGTACATGATGTATAGGGGAAACTGAGGACACTTGATCCCTATGGGAGACAAGGTACACCAATATTTTTTGAATTACTAGGTGTATTGAGTATTTTTTAGTCTGGCAACACTAAGTAAACATTATTACCCTTAGTGTTACCACATTAAAAATAGTCTAATACGCTTAGTAATTCCAAAAATATTGGTGTACCTTGTCTCCCATAGGGATCAAGTGTCCCCAGTTTCCCTTACTTGTTTCCTTGGTCATAATTAACACAAATGCAAAGAGTGGCGTTGAAAAGTACCTATTTGGTACCACACGGTGCTCACACACACTGATACACACAACACACGATCAACGAAACAGTTGTATTCGTCCAACAACACACCAGAACGAACGCAACCAAACCGCAACAACACTATATTGTTTGTTCGATAATGCACCTTATTGGAAATGATACAACGTTCCATTTTACTTTTTAGTAAATATACAGTACCAAATTTGGACACCGTTTTTGTTTATCTTTTGCTAAAATAATAGAATTTGTTAGCAAAATAGTAAATATGTCGTCAAAATGTAGTGTCGACAGACGTCGAAGGCCCTTTCCGGGTGGAGGCGCGCGGTGTCTCGGTGTTTCCGTATTTATCGGTAGATCTACCATATTTATTAGTAGATCTACGGTTTACGGTTTCTACGGTACCATTTGTATCGTTACATCTACCTGTATCTGTAGATCTACCATATTTGGCGGCAGATTTACCATATACAACAGATTTATCATTTTGAGTATGTACCAACATTTGACAACAACAGTTAAATTTAGATGACAAATAAATCTATTATCCCTTTTTTATCTTTTACAAATTTTAATACATTGTAAACATTTCCAATTAGATACAATCTTCATTCGAATGTCAATAATAGCAACTAGATCTTTTAAATCTAATCTAGATATTGTTTTGCTATCCTTGTCACTCACATTGCCTCCTACATTAACCTAGTTTTGTAGTTACAGTCGCTTAAAATTAAATGTATTCAATAACTTCTTCAAAAATTAGTATGGTTACATTTTCCGATTTAAAAATAAATGATAAATATAAGAACGGAATATATGAAGCATAGGAATCAATTCGCATTGAAAGAGCAGCGGCTGGAATTTAGTACAGAGAAGATTCCGGCAGCCGCGGGACGTTTCGCGGCCTTCAATCGACCTTCAAATGACTATGAACTTTTTCTCCAGTAGATAAGACTCAAAATGGTTTGTAACGGCCGCTGCTGTTTCAGTGAAAATTGACCCTAATTGTGAACGAATTCAATAATAGATAATGCATTAATATAATTTTACCCTGTACATTTTATAGACGAATTTCCTTCCCAAAAATTTCAAAATATAGGCCGGCTGTTTTGATCTCATAGTAACAATAATAAAAATAAAATGAGCTTCTATACTTGAAAACAAAAATAATTAAACTCATACACGTGGAAAATGTATGTGAATAACAATAAATACATATACATATGTAACTAAAAGAAACTAAGTTATTTTTGCAAAAATAAGAAAATACATATCCTATCGGAGTGACCGTAATTTTATCTGAAAAATAATGTGACAGCATTTAGTATAATATCAAAATTGATAAAAAGTCGCAAAAAGCTTCATTGATTTTGAACTTATACACATAGTAATTATATTCTACACAACGCCGACACTGCGTTGTTTTGCAGCAATCAAAATTCATATCACTTCATATTCAATCACCCCCTATAATACAGGATCTGTTCACCGCAATGGCACAAAAATATACCTATAGCTGATCTTTTCAAACTCACAGACCAAAAGGATAGATATCTTATTTATAACTATTGCTTGGAGTACGAAAATACTATGATTTGTTCATATACATAATGGCACTTCTAAATATTTATATTTTAATTTTCATAAAGTCCATCTCTAAGTCGCAAAATACTCTATATTATGGCAGATGAAACATTTTTACACGGAAACAGACGCTATTCATAATCAGCTCAGAATTCACACGTTAACGCTAATATTTGCTAGTTTCTTTACAATATTACAATGTAGAAATGCATAAAATCTCGTGAGAAAATGTTTTTTCCCTATAGGAATGGTTATCAAGAACCTTACGATGTGAATTTGACAGTACACAAAATATATGGGATTGGAACCCAAGAAACAATTGACATTTCATATACTAATAACAATTGGTTGATAGTGGAAACGCGATAAATATTATTTCAGCGTACAAAAATATCGTGCACGTACAACGACTACGGGCACGTCCGCACATTTAGCATGTTTCCATTATAAACCGACATTCTATTGAAAAACTGATGTAACTTGTATAATTATTTTTCATTAAATTCATCTCACAACCTACTACAAAGTCGTAAACAATGTACAAATCGAGTAAATAATACAATCTAATTACAATATATACGTATATATAATACAGTTCGCGAGATATATCTGAGATCTAACACATAAGGAACTTAAAATAAACTGTTTGAACGCAATACACCAAAACTGAACGAAAAACTTCATCCAAATCATTCGTTTCAATTACTAGTAATACCTACAAATAATATTGTCATGAACTTTGATACAATATGCTACAAGGCGGGAGTGTATTTTCTCTACAATGAAATACTGACCATCACTAACTATCCTCGTACTCCATTTCTTTAGGTACTTAAATAAAGGACACTCTGAGCATGTGCCCATTTAATAAATAAATAAAGTTAAGAAATTATTTTGATGTTCTTAAAAAATATGTTCGTCTAAACTTTCCAAAGGAGCCTCCAAATTCTTGTGTGTCCAGGGCATAGGTAAACACGACTCGGCCTCTAGTGTCCCAAAGAATGCTATATTCATTAACAAGGATTCGGAACATTGCTTAAGTCAGTATTTCAGAACTAAAGAAAATACACCACCTAGATGGCTACCTAATTCAATTGTTATAGTGTATCCAAGAATTTATTTCCATATTTAATTCAGCCATTTTATGTGATTGGCAATGTAGTAAAACTATGACATACCTACTATTGACTGCACTGAATCTCTGGATAAAGTGACATTCTACTGGAGAAAACGGTAACGCAATCGCTCAGTTGTATGGGATTGACATAAATCTGTAATATGACTAGAAAAACGTAATCAAATATGAATCTTTGTGACTCGAAATATTTTATTTTATACATTTTTATTATTAATGTCACGGTGTCAAGTAATCCATTGATAGCAAATTGAAAAAGGTTCGCTTCGATTGAATGTCACTTTGTCTAAAAGCCTTAGGGGTCTAGACAAGTGGCAATCGTTTTGTAGAATGAAATAGAATAGATTGATTAATGTATGGGATTGACATTCGTTCACACCTGTCATAAATGTCATAAACGTCAGAATATGTGTCAATCCCATACATTGAATATTATATTCCATTCCACTTTCAAAAACGACTACCAACGCATTGCCACATATATAGGCCCCTTGGTCTCACACAGGCATACGCATTTGCTGTGCTAGAAAGAGACAATATAGGATATTATAAGATACTTTTTACACTTGTCAAGAAAACGTAGAATCATTGTCATGACAATTCAAGTTGTATACAACTTTTTGATCTGTATATAGACTCAGACGCTTACGGCCATACTATACAAAAGAGATTATCATCAATTAAATTGAATTCGCATGTCAATCTTCTAAGGCTATTCTTGGATAGACTACAATGGCGCCACCTAGTCCGCTATAAGGATATGTGTCAGCAACCTTACGTGTCCTTACTTACAAGTAACACTATACTACGTAACGATCTATATTAACAAGCTAGACTAATATTATGACGCGGCTGCGTCTGCAATACAGTTTGTTTTCGTTGTCACATCGATATGACGAATAAAGATGGAAGCTATTTAATAATAATAAATTTCAAAATGATGCTTTAATGTTAAAAGTTTCTGGTACAGCTATTGTATGCAATTAAAAAAAACTCAAAATTAAACAATTGTTCCCGCTCTTTTTTTTCAAAAATTTCCATGTATTGTTTTCAAGAATGTATTAGTTTTAAAAAAAAAATTTTTCTTTCAAGAATTTGCCAGTTTTTTTCCATAGGCGTAGTGAAAACTAGCGAGAAACAGCACCGTTGGTATTAATTCTAATCATATTACATAACTTCCATCTCGATTCTCGATCGATTTGGGCAGTGCCACGACACATGGCCAAGTATAATTACGAGAAATTTTTCAAAAACATTGAGGCCGAATTGTTGTAAATGCGTTATAGTTAAATTTAGGAACATATACGACAGTCGAATGTACTTTGGCACCATTTCAAAAAGAAAAGCACCTAATTTGAAATAGTCGAAAATGAGCACGACACGGGTTAGAAAGAATTGGTATTTCTGCTCGTTTGTAAAGCAGATAATAATCGCTAGACGTATTTAAAGTAATTTTGAACTCGAGAAACATTTTAGACAGCCCGTCCTCAAACATTAAATTCATTTACCTAAAGTCATCATTTCACAGCGCGTCCTCGCGGCTGTAGACACTTCGCTTATAGTCCTCGAGCAGAAGATCAGAAAGAGAACACCGAACAATATCACGGTAACTACATTACATGACGTCATTAATAGTTGGGCAATTTTCTTTTGTAACAATAAGACAAGAGAGCCCCCTGAGAAATAAATAAACAATACTAAATTTTATGGGAGAACACATTTTTAAAGCAAACTACAGTTCGTGGTCGTTTCTGCAAACATGAAATGATATCTTGTGAAGCACAACGGGGCCGAGTCCTGCGGCGTGGCGAGGCCGGGGCCGGCGCTAGGGGCGGCGCGCTAGAAGTTCTGCTGTCGCTTGCGCTTGAGGTGTATGGCGTCGAGGATGGGCTGGCGCTTGCGCGTGTAGCGCGCGCGCAGCTGCTCGATGTCGGCCTCCATCTCCGCGTCCAGCCGCGCCACGCGCGCCTCCAGCTCGCTCACCGGCAGGTACGCCAACTGCAACCACAACACGCTCAGCACCTGCCTTGTGGGAAACGCGTGCGGACTTCCCCACGGGTATCCCTAACCCCCCCCCCCCCCCCCTAATCCCTTCCTAATGTATGTGAGGGTGGTTATGTCGAACTCGAATCGTCCAAAAACTGCACGACCAGCTCGGGCCATCAGTTACATCACGCTCCTATTGACCCAGAGCCATCGAAGGCTCTCTACGATGCCCACGACTGTTACCGGCGGTCTGCTCCTGCTAGGGTGACAGACGGCTGACTTGTACTTGTCAACCCCGCGCTAATAGAGGGCTGAGTTCGTTCTGCAACCTCCAATGCCCAAGTCGTCTCTGCTCGTCGCGGGCTGTGCGAACCCTAGCGTAAAGACCAGCTTATATTCATCTGACGTGCTGTGTCGCATCAGAAAGGTATCGGTAACCCTTTTACTTAACATGTTTACATAACAATGGGACAATATTATGGCTACCTTGTACCAATTGAGAATAAAATTATCCTAAATTAAAAATTACATGCTCTCTATTATTTTATGTGAAAGTTACAATATTAATGAGCTAGGGTTAAAAAGCAAGAAATCTATTGAAACCAAAACCATGCATTTAAAATAATATAAAACTTAAAATGAGCTTTTTACTTCACTATAACCAATATTATATAAAATTAATAGTAGACGGATTCACACGCAAATGATCGAATTATTGTTGAGATACATTCACAGAATACAGATTCAAAATCATTGTTAAACAGGGTTCTCAAATAAATCAAATTTATTTTGATTCTCGACTTGATTAAAATATTAAAAACATATTTAATGCCAAAAGGGCGTCATGGTAAAGTACTATTAAAACATTGGTAAGGGAGAAATACCAAAAGTGTATTCCTAATTCTTGGTGGTCTCAACTTCGTCAGGATCGTTAATAACCATTGTGGCGAGGTCGGGTGATTTCAAATTCATGTCTTATTTCTGAAACCTCCCTACATATTTCAACAACCCGATCAAGAACCCGCAAATATCTTTTTATTTATTCCCTTACCAGGTTTTAAAAATAGTCGATTAGCATCGATTATACATAATAAACAAAGCAATAACACATATATGTTAAAGTCGGGTCCACATTTATGATACGAACAACGGATCGAACTGCGTGGCATCGGTACAGGTACAAATAAATTTTCATACACGCACTTTTGACACGGTCACGGTAAAGTGTTACATAAATGTAGACGCGGCATAACATAAACGCAAACCCGGCATAACAAGTCGGTCAGCGAGTCGGGCCGTCGTGCTCACTCCCCACAGCGGTTAGTGAAGTGTAGCGGTAGGGCGGTGCCTTACGCGAGTCGTGGAGCGCGAGGAGAGTGACGACGTGCAGTTGACTTACGAATTCGAAGTTGCCCTCCTCCACGAACGCGCGCTGCAGCGCCTCGCCCGCGCCCGCGCCCGCCGCGCCCGCCGCCTCCGCCGCGCCCGCCTCCGCCGCGCCGCTACGTCACACGGTATACCATAGTTATCCTTACCCTTGCTTTTAATATTGTTTTAGCAATGTGTCGCAAACTTCAGTGTGAACGCAAATGTGTTTTGAACTTGTTTACAACTTGTTTGAGAAAGTCTCAATATATGTAAAAAAAAGTAATTGGTTTATGACAGGTCTTTTACAAGTTTTTATTAATCTTCAACTATTTTTGTATCAAATATGTTCACAACTTGTTTCATAATGAAAACGGTCAAGAGGAACAAAGTGTGCGAATGTCATACTTATCTTTACACAAAACACAGACGTGTGAAAGTGACAGAATATTTGACCCATGAAATTATTTTTTATAAACCATTATCAACTTGACAGAAATAGATATTAAATTGACGTTCATAGTGTTCATACCTTTATACTAAAATCACAAGTCACTGGCACTGTCATTTTAAAATCAGTAATGCAGTAATGAAAAGATTGTTTCTCTATTTACGCAAGTAATATAAACTCTATGCGTTATACACATCCGCCGCCATCTAGCGACCACGAGGTGAACTATTATAGAACTAAATATGCTGCATCGCGCTATGAGAATTCTTTAACTGACAATGTCGAGCATTGGAGAATATATATGCTGTGTTTAGCAATCATAGTTTCGTAATCCTTTTTCAATATGAATTAACATTAGAAAAAATATATCAAGATTTGAAGTGTATTGTTTTGTTATGTTTAGTTTAAAAAGATCTGATTCATACCTGACATCTTCATCTCCTGGTAGTCTTATATGCGACGTGAGCGTACCATTAGTTCCAGTACCAATGTTCAAATGGTTAACCTCTTTCTTTTCAAAGTGTTCTAGGAATAAGGGCCGGTACTTCGGCCTATTCGTGTCCATTGGGTCCGTGTCGTGACCTGAAATATTTACGATATAGAGGATAATTGATTTTCAGAAAAAAAGATATCGTTACTGAACACAAGTTAATAACTTATTATTTATACTGTTGATTAATGGCACTTGGTGGAGCTCACTTTTATATATAATTGATAACACACTTGTACTTCTCCACTGTATTTATTAATGTACCTAACCGGTTTCGCCTTGCGGCATTCTCAAATACAGAATACAGAGGAGAAGTACAAGTGTTTTTTTTTTTTTTTTTTTTATCTATGGCACGTCAATTTGACTTCACCTCGCCTGATGTTAAGCTGAAGGCAAAGTCCCATGAAAGAGGGCCACCATTGCAAACACGTTCAGTGCTACAATGGTGGCGCTCAGCTTGACGGCCTCATCAGATGCTTTTTCACGCCCCGCTTAAAGGACCCGGGACTGTAGGAAGAAGGAAACACGTGCGCCGGCAAGGAATTCCAGGACTTAATGGTACGGCAGAGAAAAGATTCACCGAACCGCTTGGTTCTTGATGGAATATTCTGTACCGTATGCGAGTGACACCTAAGCCCTGCACGCGTTGTCCTGTGTAGGAAAGGGGAGGGTGGGATTAGTTGGAAGAGCTCATCAGAACATGTTACATGTTATCAATTATGTATAAAGTTAATAACAGCTTTGAAACTTGAGTTATAAAGTGCTATTACCTCGTCTCACCGACTAAAGCGATAAGTACATTAAATTATCCTTAGAAAAACAAAGTGTGCGAGTGACATACGTATGTTTACACAACCTAGGAGTTAGAAAGTGACAGAATATACGATATAAACCATTATCAACTTTGACAGAAATATATATTGCATTGACGTCAATGATTGTACTAAAAGTAACAAGTTACCACCACAGACATTTGAAATCCAGTAACCCAATTATGAAGAAGTCTTTGGGTCTACTCATGGTAGTAATATTAATGTCTATCTATGGATAGTGTCTGATACTCTCCAAGACATTAATTGGTAGTGTGTTGTGCGGCTAAGCATGTAATTATTTTCTTTGCGATTTTCACCGCATGGCAAGGAATCGGGTGAATTTTTTTTTTCCAAATTTATTTAGGTTTTATTTCGTTTAGAAATTTATTTTCGGCATGCCTATTTTTTTACAAAGTAAATTGGTGACAATAGGCTCGCCCTCTATTACGTGGGACCGAAAATCATAATTGGCGAAATGTGGGTGTTAAATACACCTCTGCCCACCCCTTCGGGGATAACGTGCGTGTATATGTATGTATGTCTATGGATAAGCCAGTCACCACTCACACGACGCACCGCCTGGGGACCTACTTATTCTAAGACGAAGGCTACCTCATACCTTTTTTTTTTTTTATCGTGCGCAAAATCCCCACGGATACCTCCTCCACCAAAACCGATGGAGGTGATTATGTCGGACTCAAACCGACCAAAACGCACGCCGTCCATGGGTCCTTGATTGCCGGAGGTGAGATTATACCTACAAGACATATCTCTCGCACTTCGGCAGACAAGCTACCTCATACCTAAGCTTATGGCGGACGGAAAAAGTTTCACCAAAATATAGATAGCCGGGAAATACCAAGAGAGGGCAAGTGGGGAGGGGGGGGGGGGGAGGTATACTAACGCTTCATGGTGGCCTCGGCGTCGTCGGGCTCGTTGATGACCATGGTGCCGAGGTCGGCGGCCAGCTCGGCGCCGTCGCGCGCCGGCACCAGCGTGCCGTCCGAGCGCTGCTTCATCGTCGCCTCGGAGTACGCGCCCGCGCACTAACCACCACCACAGTACATATCATTAGTTAGAACCTTTTATAGTAAACTAGCAAACCCGGCGAAACGAACCGTGGAAATCGGTTCGTGCGTTCTGGAGTTATAGCGTCAGGAAGGAAAACCCGACTTATTTTTATATAGTAGATAATGTAATAGTGTATGTCATCAATAAAGATATAAATAAAAGAAATAGCGGGGGGCACTTCTCATTAGATCGTTGATTATTTTGTGCTTTGGCTTTTCATTCAATGGCTAAAGCTCTTTGGATTATATTTTATTTTATTTTGAAAGCAAACAGTACCTACTTTACAATTAAATTGATAACTGGAGGTGTAGACAAAATGCATTCGCTCCGAAGCGAATCCATAGCTACATTCGCCACAGCTCTGTTCATCTAGCACGAACCACTTGCGAGAAAGTACTCGTATCGAATTCAATATCAATTATTCATTTACGTTGGGATGACGTCACTATCGAGTTACTTGCAAGTTCTCGAATGGAAGACTCACATTACGAATTCGATAGTGGTTCGTGCTAGAGGCACTGACTAGCGATATTCGATTGTCAGACAAAGTTTGGATCACATGACATTCCGACGACTAATGTCAGTCCCATACATTTTCAACCTTTCTATTGACGATGTAGCCAATAGAATCTAGACTCCATGGATAGATATCACAATTGCTGAAATTGCTGAAATTCGGTACACGGATAGATTATAGTCTATATATTGTACTCAGGCTACTTTTATCCCGGGAATAGGTTCCCAGAGGTTACGAGAACTGGGTAATAAATAAATGCACGTTAATTACCGCAGAGAAGGTCTTGGCGTTGTTGGTGACGTGCGCGTTCCTGTAGGCCTGGCTCTCGCGGATCTCGCGCGCGTCGGCGATCATCGTGCTCAGGATGCTGGGGTGCTTCGCGTTACCTGCGCCCACTCACACACATACATAGCATAAATGCCGGCAAACTTCTTGAACACAGGTCACAAAGTTCATTCATAGGCTAACAGGACTCGTCAATAAATAATAAATGAATATGCCTTCTCTTTCCTATTCTACACCCAATAGTAAACATTTTTTTTATTAAAAGAACATTAGCAACCGAAATTACTAATCTAACCCCTCCAACTAAGCTCTATGGCTTGTATTAGGAGTGGATTCACGTTGGTAGTGTAATGGCCAGGATTCTAATCTGGGACCTTTCGAGCGTAAGACTTAACCACTAAACTACTGACTAAGGTAGGACAATATATTTGACTCACAGCGTCACACGCTAGATTTTAAACAAATAGGTTTAAAAAAATATATAATCACGAATGTTTCCCATGGGGACCTACCCCAACATTTGGACAGGAGGCAACATTTGGACCACTGGCTGGCACCAGCACTAAGTAAATACAATTACATATCGTGCAAAGTGGAAGATAAAAAATCGGATTGCGGACCCCTGACTTCAAAGAATCATAGTTGATTCAGTTTAGGCACATAAATGTATGTGTCAAAGCTTCGGATGAGACTATGCGTTAGTTCCGCAAGGATGATGATGCTGTTGATCTCAATAATTATTGATATAGACTTATTTTTTATACATACCTATGAATTCATGTGTCAATAAATACTCCGCGGTAGCTCTTTCACTTGGGTTCTTGACAAGACATTGACTGACGAAGTCTATGAACTCAGGCGACCATTGGTCCGGTTCTCTGCAATCGTACAACACATAGAAACCCATAATAAATCATTGTATTGAAAAGAATAGCAGCAATGTGAATTTTTATCACACATAACATATGATATAAGATGTTCTCTAATTGTAAGTTGTTTGGAAAAAGTATAAAATTATGAAGATTACATACACCAGTGAAGAACACACTCAAATCATGTGTTCTTCACCGGTGAAAATGACCACTGTCAGATATTAAAACTTCACTCACGTTTAGCTCATAACCTATTTCTATATCAAATTTATAAAACGGTAACAGACACACAGACAGACACAATTACTCTTACATATATTATAACAAAATATGATGCTACTAATCAAATTTAGATCGGAAAAAGAGAATACTTCGACGGGACGGAGATTGGCGGTAGATGGCTTCCACCATCACTCCAAGATGGTTTCAGACGTGGCTTTGTTGGCTTAGCGGTTAGACCATTCCTCCTGAAGGGAAAAATCGCGGGTTCGAGTCCCGTCGAAGTATTCACTATTTCTGATATAAATTTGATTTAATTTTACATTTAGGTCGTCAGATTGACTGTATCTTTGAAACAGCATACTAATTGTTTTAAAAATGTAATCACATACGATGCTACTAACCTAAACGAAGGTGGCGGTTTAGTAGGAATCATAAATATTGCCCGCATGGGATGGATATCTCCATAGGGGGGTTTCCCCTCCGCCATCTCCAGCGCCGTGATGCCGAGCGACCAGATGTCCGCCACGCAGTCGTACCCAATCTCTTGGATCACCTCCGGAGCCATCCAGAAAGGTGTTCCTATCACAGTGTTGCGTTTCGCCATTGTGTCCTGGAACGAATTAAGGTTTAAATTCCTACCAATCTTCGATGTTCAATTAATTATTGATTAGCGCTCCTGAAGATGCCTCGTGTAGAAGCTAAACACGTTTCGAGGTTTGTTCTTTGCACTTGCGGAATTTTATACATACGAAATCTTTTTACTTGTTGGAGAGGTGCGGTTCGACATACCTTTTTATGACAATTAGTGATATTTTGCTATTGCTATCGTTAGATTGCTAAACTGTGGGTGGTAGGTCCCCTCCCTCCCTCAATATATTTTATTTTAATAGATTTCTGCCATGTAACGCCTACTTCAATATCTTACCCTCTTACTTAATAGCGCTCTTTGGGATATAGGAGTACAGAATCTCTAGCCAATTCGAGTCTCAACAGTCATCCGCCTTTCTACGGTGCAAGGTTTTGGCGCGTGTGTAATTTTGCGGAGCGCAATATGGAATGAAGGTCATCCCTGATACTGCAGACACATTTGTCATAGTAAATTAGTAAATGCGTTCGTGCCATCCGCGTGTGCGAAATCTCGGAAAAAGAATCTCGTGCCTAAAGCAGGACAAGGAATAAACAATATACCCTCAAAGGGAGTAAAAGGAAAGAGGCCTGTCCATTTCCTATAACTGAGCCAACCTTTGCACGACCTGGAATTCTATCTGGAAAGTTCACGGCTGCCACACTAACAATCGCTACACCACTGACGAAGTTTCACAATGTGAACTATGTTATAATCGGAGACAACATACCGTCAACTGTCCCGCGACGCCAAAATCCGCCAACTTGGCATGTCCTTCAGTGTTCAACAATATGTTCCCCGCCTTGATGTCTCTGTGGATCTTCCGCCGCCTGTGCAGGTACTCCAGGCCCTTGAGCGTGTCGCACAGGATCGTGGCTATCTCGTCCTCTGAGAGAGTCTTCTTGCGTAACCTCATTATGTCCGAGACGGAACCAGCGCCGCAGTATTCCATAACAATCTGAAAAAAAAAAACAAAATGATGGATTTTATTTAGTTTTTTATAACTCTTCCTATTGGTCGCATGTCCTTAGAACAGGAAGTGTGTAAAACATTGTCAATTTTGACTATTAATTTAGCTTTCCATTTAGTGCACTAAATTGTACATATAGTTCCCGGCATTTACCTCGACACCACGTAGCGATAAAATCGAAATCTTGGCGCGCGTGAAGTAGTTTGGTTTGAGCTCGCTCGTGCTATTCTCAAAAATCTCCCTAAAGATGCGTACTGCGTACACACATGTTGTGACTAGGGGTTAATATGATAAATATGGGATACATAACATAAACTCACGCCTATATCCCCGAAGGGGTAGGCAGAGGTGCTAGCATGTTTAGGTCCCAATGTAATAGGTGGCGAGCCTATTGCCATTATAAACCTGTGATAAATACACACATAACTTCGAAAAGTATCGTAAAGTATTTGGTGTATGCTATGGTAAAACCTGGGATCGAACCAGAGGCCTCGTCACTATTACCCATACCACTAGGCTACCGCGGGTTTTTTTTATGCCGAGATACATACCATGTAGAAACTGTCTCGAGACATATAGCTTTCTAATACGCTAGTCTGAAGAACTTTGAGATTAAATTGGAACGGACAGCGTATGATATCGATCGCCTGTAAAGTTTCTAGTATTCAAAATTATATTGTTGTTAGTTCGTGTTCCGTCTGCTAACCCAATTAACTGTGACACTTAAGGGCACAGGCCCTGAGAGCCGACAATGGACTCATGTTTTAAAAATCTAGCCACCTAGTCTATTTTTGACAATCATTAAATCTAAAGAAAGAAAAGAAATGTTTTATCGCTCAAACAGAGAATACAATTTGATTTGATTTTTAATTGGTACAATTACAGTTGGTACAATTACAATTAGGTATTCGCTGATGAGAGGTGCGAGGGATATGTTTTAAGAGGCAATCTTACACCTGTGCACCTGAAAGAAGGTCCAAACGGTGTGCGGTTTAAATCGGTTGAGTTCGACATAATGGCGGGGGAAGAGGGATAACTGATGAAATTATGAAGCAAAAACAGTGAAATTACATGAAGATATTCGATAATTAAACATGGATAAGAATCGCTTTGATATGGGCTAACATTAGTTATTATAATTCACTTAATTCCTTCAAGCTGCATGTTGTAAATGTCGAATGAGATTAATTTATTGTCAGTTGCAAGTTCACTTCAATGGAAGACATCGTCCAATTGTACTTTGATTAGTTTCCACAATCTAAATAGCGTTCGACTTGACATCAAATCTGCTTTGTAAGTTGAATGCTGATCAAGTTAAATTTGATTGGATGCCGGCATTGTTGGATTGGATGCTGTGACCAGTGTTCTAACAATTAATGCAGCATTCACGACAAACTTTGATCGTATCAATTGCGCTTTAAACTAAACAAGTTTAGCAGAAATAAACTGATGCTTCTGTTCAAATTTAAAATAATAACTATGAAAATAAAATACTGGCGCATTATTCTACGGTGACAATGACTGTAAAACGTAACACAATCGTAAAGTAAGCATACTGTGGATTTAAATCTGTTAACTTAGAAGATTCCACTTTTTGTTTTTAACTTGCAAAAAATCCCCACGGCCCCAGGGCTGGTTGGGGAGGTTACGTCGGACTCGAACCTTGGATAAGTTGCCGGAGGTGAGATAGTAACCAATATGTCCCTCGCACCTCGGCAAACCCGGTGCCACTCTTTCAAGATGATCCCATTCGGGTGTGGGAACCACGGTGGCCCCGTCTAGCACCCGGGTATGGGAGGCACACTTTGCGTCGCCACGACGGCCTGCTTCTGCTAGAGGAATAGGCAACTCGACCCAGGCTCATGGAGGATGGAGATCATTCTGCGACCTCCGAAGCGCTAGAACTTAGACTCAATATAAAAGGTAGCTAAACCAACTTAAATATGTCGAGTAATACGAAAGCGCGTAGTTACGTCGATCAAGCCGAATAACCTGACTAAGACCTGGAGGAAGTATAGAATGGTGTAGTGATCATGCCTCACCCATAAGTCCGTGTTCTTGAAGTAACTGCCGTAGTACTTGACGACGTAGGGGCTGTCGCACTGCTGCATGATGGAGATCTCCTTGATGATCTCCTGCAGGTCAGTGTCGACGGGCACCTGCTTGATTGCCAGCACTTGCCCGCTCTCTTTGTGTAACGCCTGCAATGATAAAACAACACTAGTTTTAGACCATGACTGCCCCCGTGGCTCAGTGGACGTAGTATCTGAGTCACAGACTCTCAGAGTACTGTGTGTCCGTTAGTTGTATGTTTGTAAAGTTCCCCGCGATTCAGGACTTGTTCCCTAGTGCGGGAGTTGCCTTTTGAAAAGATGAGAAGAGAAAATGACACATTTAGGTCATATTCAGTGGAGATCTGAATGTATTCGTATTGATGTAACTATAATCACGGAATAAATATTAGTAAATCATAATATATCGTAATGACACGCACGTGTCGTAGGAAGCGACAAACTGAAAACTCAGACGATAGCACTCTGGGAGAAGAAAAACACGAAATAAAACCTTATACCAACCCGTCTGGCCAGCGCGGCAACGTGAGAACATTAGGCTAAGACATGCCAACATCAGGAGAGGCCTATGTCCAGCAGTGGACTGCAATAGGCACATTGATTGATGAAGTAACTCATCATTCCCTGAACCTTTTTTCCCAACTCAGTTGGGGTCGGCTTTCCAGTCTAACTGTGATGCGGCTGAACTTCGATATTTTCCGTGAAGCGACTGCCATCTGACCTCCACAACCAATGGTCTAATGACCAATGGCGATATCGAAGTTCCAAGTTAGGCTGGTTGGACTTTTGAGGGCTCCAACTACCCGTAACGACTGCCATAGATGTTTGTATGGCAACCGGGACCGACGGCTTAACGTGCTCTCCGAGGCACTTATAAACCTGCGATAAATACACACATAACTTCGAAAAGCATCGAAAAGTCATTGGTGTGTGCCATGGTAACCTGGGATCGAACTCGAGACCTCGTCTCAGCAGTCCATTACCCATACCACTAGGCTACCGCGGCTTCATTGATGAAGTAACTACTATCAATAAATTATAACTATTAGGTAATCTGTTTTATTTTAACATGACATTCCTTACTTTATAGACACTTCCATAGGATCCCTCGCCGAGCTTACAGATGATGTCAAATACCTCTTCAGGCTGCCGCGTCAAGCTCTCTTCTGAGAGCTTCTTTAGCTCGCTGGAACAAATGAGAAAGTAATATTTAATATTTTATCTATTAAATATTTTTTATATTTTATAATATCCCGACAACCACATTTCAAAATTTTGACGCCTTTTAGGAGCATACGTCGTCGTCGGAAATATTTTTCCTCCGTTTCATCATCATTTTGAGATGAGGTTGGTTTTCTAGTTTAACAGTGATGCTTTTTTTAGATTGACATGGTCATTTACACATTCACTATTAAATTCATCGGGATATTTACCATGTTTGTTTACACTGCACTGTTGCAAGCGCCATGATCACGGTGTACTCCGTGTACACCGTGATCATGGCGCTTGCCGTGCCGAAATATCGGTTATTCAAAGAAATATTATTAATATATTTATATTATATTAATAATATTTCCCGTGAAGCGACTGCCACTGACTCCACAACCAATTGGCGGTATCGAAGTTCAGTAGTTGGAGTGTCAGACTTTTGTTTTGTTTAGCCGGTTTAACAATACTTTTTATAATATGATGTCTCCAAACCGTTTTCGGGTTCGGCAACAGCCTGGTTTCGTGGTTGCGAGCCAAAATGGTTGGCTCGCTGATGCGCTTTCCAGTGGATATGTACCCTATTTTGGCCGTTAAGGTGCGGACACTTTGGGCAGATATATAATATAATATCAACTTAACTATGTGGCCTAATAAAGTGTACCCAATCGACCGGTCCATAGACTAGTAGTTCACTATAACAAACTTAATTACTAGGTTCGAGACAAACCCTAACCGATACTATTCCCGTTATTTGCCAAGATACCGACGAACCACTCTTAACATAAGGGCAGAGCGATCAAAAGAATATTAGTGTATACACGGAGAAAACTAATGTCGCATTAGGGTAAAAGCCAGAATGTTATTCCAGTTGTTTTATATCCAGATCCCGAGTGAATTTTAACAAGCTTGGGAGGCGTAGGCAATTTATGGTCACTCCTTAATTAGTTTCGTTGGTTATAGTCCTGGATTAGCTATATTCAATTTATAGTATTCTAAGTACAATTAGCACTTGTGGCAAAGTTAACTAGGCGAAAAGCTCCAGTTTTCAATTTCCCTAAAAAACTCATTGCCTGAGCTTGAGGGTGACAGGAGGAACCACTTCACGTCACCTTAGCAGAAGCAGGCCAGGCGGTGCGATGTTTGCCTTCCTCTATCTGGGAGCAATATGAGAGTACTAAAGGTAGTCATTTTGAAGTCGGAGTTAGCCCTGGAGATTTCCCTCATTGTTTAAAATCTAAATAGCATAAGGTACATTTAATTATTCTCTATAGTTTCAGTGACATCATCATATATTCTACAAAGTAGTATTGTGCAGATGGGGAATATAACCAGGCCTAATCTCATGTGACTGCAATATTCTTTCTGCATTATATTCTACCTCCTGCACTAAAAATGCCCTGAATAAGGCCCCTGACAGTGCAGTCGACATGGCAGTTTTATTCTCGAATATTCTAAGCATAAGTGGATTGTTGACATGAAAAAAGTAGTACCTACTGTGGGCAGACACCGTCCCACTTTTTAAGTCCACGCTGCTAGCCAAGTGTCGAGGAATTCTTAGATACGTAGGCTTACATCCCACATTCGTATTGACCGACAAGCAAATGATAGTTAATATCTAACACAAATTAGCTATTCGTAATCAGGTTAAACAGCGCTCTCGTGGCATGAACACTATGAACAGCTTGCTCTCCAAAACGATCTATTACCTACTCAGAGGCAATGGCATTGTCCACCTGATTCTGTCCTCCTTACAGACGATATGTGCCGCCTCTACTGTTATACACGTATAACACGTGTACGTAGATACGATACGTTATACGTGATACGTTATATTACGTCCGGCGGATTTGAATAGTGCTGCCTGCCCCTTTTTTTGTAAAACCTAAATCAATATCTTATAAATAAAACTATTACATAATGAGACCTGAAACTTCTTTTATCTAATATACCACCATGTTTTTTGTTGACAAACAAGTCAATCTTTATAAACAAGTTATACAACACAACAGATTGTGGAGTTCAAAGTGTAACAGGGTCAACAACATCGACAAATTACAACAGTGTTGTTTTATGTTTATCAAGCTAACCGATACATACGAGCTATTAGTCGGAGAGCTGGTAACTATACATATACTAGCTGACCCGCGCAACTTCGTTTGTGTCACTCCGTTTTTGCAACATTTTTCACTTTTGCTCCGCACCAGTTTGTTGAAGCATGATGTTATACACATATAACCCTTCCTGTTTAATCATTCTATCTATTAAAAAAAAACTGCATCAAATTCTGTTGCGTAGTTTTAAAGATTACAGGCGTGAGCATATGTATGTATGTATCTATGTAAAATTGTCGTAGTTAGAGACATTTGCAAAATACCGCTTGTATAATACGCTTTAACGTATGTCGACGAGCACCTCAAGGTTCAGGTAACTCTGTGTAAATCTCAAGGTACTCTCCCCTAGGAAGCGAATTTCAAAAGTTCATATTTATAGAAAATAAAAATAGACTGAGCGCTTTGGCGGTTCTGAAGAATAGTGCATCTGTCAAAAGTAGATTATGTTTATAAAATAGCCGACACAAATTCGTCGTTGGCTCTCCGACATACGAAATTATGTCAGTATAACTAAGTCCTACGTAAGCTGATGGGGGCAACGACCTTTTATCGATACGGAGCGACCCCGCCCACGCCTTTTTGTCTACATTATAATGCTTGATATTATGTATTGTATCTATTTAGATAATTATAAAAATGTGTAGCGATACTTTAATCCTACATACAAACGTTCACGCCTGTGTTGCTTAAAAGGTAAACAGAGCTGTAGATAGACATACTGTCGTCAACTGGGTATTTTCTCATGGCGCTATGTGATGTTAGTAAAATATTTTTTCTTGATATTTGCAGAGAGTTTGTTGGTATGTTTTGGACCGCAATAATGACAAATTTCTTTGACACTCTTGAAAGTTTTTACTACCGATCAATACTACCGCAATATGTTAGTTTATTTAGTAAGTACCTGTGAAATAAAGAGTACGATAAATAATATATAATTGCATATTTTTCTTGGAGATTTTTATACGAATCTCTGGATCAAGTTTCTAGAACCTGGGGTTCATATTCTGGGACTGAAAGGACCAATCAGCAGCTACTGCATATCATGCAGTATACACACCTTGCTAACAAATTCTTTCTCTAAGCTTCCTCACATATACCTGGAGGTATATAATCTTCGACCCAAACTGTGATCGATACGCGCAGTGCTTTTCGAGGTTTTCGGGTATATTTTGAGGATAGCACGGGGTGCTTTGGCAGTGTACTACCTCAAATCCACCATTCCACCAGTCAGTTCAAGATATGTGTCCCGAGGTAACCTAGTTATAATTGTTCCTACACTGTTAAATCCTATAAGTTAAACCTTCAATGTTATAATTTGTTCTTTATTTCAGTTAGGCATTCAATTTTTTTCAACCTTGGCAAAGATCAGTCACAGTCATGAACCATAAGCAACACACATTCACTGAAACCATATTTACAAAATTATATTTATATCTTTGACGCAATATACACATGTAGGATATAATATGTAGGTAAGTGCATTTGTGTACATATTTCCATGCCTTTTCCTGGAAGCAACGTTCCGACAGGCAGTCGTTTCTAGGACGTATTTATGACACACTCACACACATTCAATTGTGACTGTTTGTATCGAGCTTGATAAATAGCAATTTATGTGTACCGGTATAACGGGGTGAATAGGGATCCAAGGGTGAATATGGACAAAATGGTCAATGGAATATTTTACATAATTTCTTTTACTAGATCTCAAATAAGCCTCTTATCAGATATTTGATGATTACAATGAACTAGTCTAAAATTACGGTTGAAAGAAAATAACTACAGAATTTAGCTGACTATTTAATCCCTATTCACCCTTGGATCCTTATTCACCCGTTTTACAGACAAGTTTAGAAGAGAATTTGGCAATGCGACACACTGATAGTGCGTATACTGTTTCTACACGAATTAGGGTGGGCGAAGTAGGTAAATTCTCTTAGAAGAAAACTTTTTTCTATTTGACGTTTTTAATATCACAATAAAGATAATTTTGCTGCCTAACTCGCAGTAATAATTCACATTTAGGTAACTTTATAACTTTGGAGAAGGGCTGGATTTAACATAGAACGCAAAACAGATATATAATAAAGTTACAAGTATCTAAATAGAGAGCATATCCATAGACATGAAGACATCACACCCAGATTGGAAGAAGAATTTTTTTTTCCGTAAATATAAGTAGGTACTTATTGCTACACGAACAAACGAGTTGGGAATAGACTCAGAGAATGATGATATGCATAGAGAACAACCAAACCAAAGCCAATAGATATATTGAAACATAACTGAAATAAACAATTTAACTTACGGCTCATACTTTATTCACGATCGAAGAAGGAAGGGAAATACAAAATGAACACGCCTTGAATCGAAGTTAATAATCCAAGGCGGGGCAGGGGCTAATTATAATGCCCTGGCATGATAAAGGCTCCGAATTCAGTTGTATACGTTCAGCTGGCAGTTGTTTAACGAGACGAGATCGCTGCCAACACCTGCATAGCGATGTTGGTATGCCAGAAATGTAAGTATGATACAAATACGGAAAGAGCAAGCCAATGTGAGTGACATAATATACGTAATGGGTACACTGGAAGTACAATACTATACTGCGTAGGCATATTGCTATGGCACAACTGCTGATTTATGAACTTTCCTCTTGGGGTCAGACCTTTTGGACTTAACTTTCTAGAGGTTCAGGAGAAAGACCAATGGAGAAACCAGTAAACTTTTGAAAAGCCACCTAATGTGTTTCCTTCTTACTACAGTCCCAAGTCCAAGACGTGAAAAAGCATATGATGAAGCCGTCAAGCTTAGCCCCACCTCCTCCTCTTTCTTGAGCCTTAAGCCCAATATCAAGCGAGGGTCTAGATTACAAAAGGTAGTAGATGAAATCTTTTTAGAAGTATGTGTATACACCAAAATAAAGTTATACATACTACTTATGGGAGAATCTGTAGATCTTATTGAGACATTTTTCCCGTTCTTCAAAAGCAAGCTTTGTTTGTAGCCGGGACTATCTAGGATACCCTACCTTGTCAAATATCTGCATCACCCTAAAGTTGACTGGTAGAAAATGGCATTAAGTCCGACTTTGTACATTATTCGTTTAATATGTGCACAAAGTTTAAATACCTAAATAAATATATCGAAAACAAAACAAGACAAGCAGTAGCTTTATTTTGTAACACACAAACTCGACTCATCACTTCAGAATTGAGATATATTCGAAGAAATCACCATTTTGGTATTATCAGTAATCATTGCCCAATGACCAATAACATTCCTTGACAAGGCCTTCGTCGGCCGGATTTGTTTATTACCGAATATCACTACAAGCCTCGGATTTATGATGCATAGTTATGAACAGTGACCGATAATCATCTCTAATAATTATAGTTTGGTTTGAATTTTTCCACCTACCAACAATATTAATTTATTAAGTATATAAGTGGACGCAGAAAGATGGATGGACTGTTTGAAATTGTATGAAAGATGGATGGACTGTACGTAAGACGATAATATATGATCAGGAATGGACTGAAAGCTCCAAGACTAAAATAATGACAACGAGGGTAGAGAAAATATTATAAGACGATAAAATAATGTAATATTTGGTAAGGTTTTTGTAAGGTTTGTATTTTTAGCGTGATCACCGTGGCCTATGGACGTTTGCAACTTCAAGGGCGTTACACTCGTGCTGCCAACCCAGTAGAAACCTTCTAATGCCCTTCTTTAAGAACCTTTTAATAAGATTTCATCCTCTAAGTACTACTCAAATGTTTGCTGATAAAAAATTCATATTGAATTACGCTCGCCTTTATGTACATCTAAGTATGTTTTTACTAGATAAAATATAAATAGGACTGCTTTTATAATAATATGGAGATTATTTATTATATAAAACTGTGAAATAAGGCAGAGTAGCTTTTTTATACAACTTAAGTGTCAGACAAGCACGCGGCCCACCGTTTTTTTTAATTTAGGACACGTCAATTTGACTTCACCCCGCCTGATGGTAAGCTCAAGGCAAAGTCTCAGGAACGAGGGTCACAATAAAGTAAAAGAACCGTCACGCCCTCAGCTTGACGGCCTCATCAGATGCTTTTTCACGCCCCGCTTGAAGGACCCTGGACTGTAGGAAGAAGGAAACACGTGAGCTGGCAAAGAATTCCAAGACTTAATGGCGCGGCAGAGGAAAGACCACCTGATGGAAAGTGGGTACCGTAGCCTATGAACATTTGCAACACCAGGGGCGTCACATTCGTGCTGCCGACCGTAAAGAGAACAGAGTGAAGGGGAAGGGGGAGGGGAGAAGTGCAGAAGACTAAGAAGGGTTTCTCGGTCTTCCCACTGACAACACAAAACCTCTCCAGTGAGCTCTGGCTACCCTACTTACCGCCGGAAACACAACACAAGTTGTTGCAAACCAAATGGCGCTTCCCGACCCGTCCCTGTCGCCGTCGTCATCATTTGGTACTGTCACGGACAGTTAGACGGCAGTAAGGGTCAGTGAATGACGTCACATAACCGCTTCGACCAAATAAAGAAATGCCGTAGCAACTATAATACAACCTACAAGGTTGTAACTTATAACTAAGAAAGAACGTAATTAAGGTTAAAGTAAACTGAATTTTCTTATCACAGCATCTAATTTGACCTTACCTAATTATCTTACTTTAATTAACCGATTTAAAAAAGGATGAGGTTCTTAATTTGGACGTTATGTTTTTTGTACGATTGTTATTGAATTACAACGCTAGTTATGACTATGACTGTTTATTATTCGTATATTGTTTATACTACCCCTGCGATACGTATATATACTAGTGTATATAGGTATCGCAGGGGTAGGTGAAAGTGTGTTTCGTCAGCTATATATTTTTGTTTTTACCCAATGTTCAGGTTAGAAGTGTATCGTTATGGTGTGTGTTGTGAGTGATTGATGTGAGTTTTCACCTCAAAATATGCATGATTTTGGGGGATGCAAAGCTCTATCGCACGACGGTGTAACCGGGCTAAGTCTAGTATATACAGCTTATAATTAGTAGAGATATGTATGGAAGAAATCCATCCCGCAATATTAGGAATAAGAAATGAACTCTTAGATGGACACTAAAACTGCTATGCATGCTGTCCGAATCTTCGGTTTTATCACACAACTTCATTTAAAAGAAATCGGCCAAGTGCGAGTCGGACTCACCCATGAAGGGTTCTGCTACGGAGCAGCTACGGGCTTCGACCAGCCGCTTTGCCTTATGATTTTTGAGTTAATAGAAAGAAAGACGAAAATTGCGGTTTATGATGTATTAAAAAAAAACTAATTAGTAGATCTCGTTCAAACCAATTTTCGGTGGATGTTTGCATGGCAATGTATGTCATATATGTTTTTTACATTTATCATTCTCTTATTTTAGACACACACATACATTTTTCCAGTTTGGAAGTTTCTCTCGATCAAACTATTAGAAACCTCAATAGCATTTTTGAAGACATATCTATAGATATCCGACTCATGGGTTTGATGAAAAAAAAAAGAGTTCCAGTTCTAAGTATGGCAAACCCCAAAATTTATTGCTTTTTTTTTCATTTTTGTGTGAAAGACAGACAGACAGACAGACAGACATTAGGAATCTATAACGGTTCCGTTTTTTTCATTTGGCTACGGAACCTTAATAAAAAACTGTAGGTCCTCTAAACCTTTAGTAGCTACGTGCGTGAGACTGACCACACAAATGAGTCATTGTTCAAACAATCAATCGGTGCTACAGATAATGTGTTTATTCAAGAAGGGCCAATTGAACTCTTTAGTGTCAATATTGATACAGATGCACAAACGCAATTATTGTACCGATAATATATTATTAAATTATAGGTGTTCGTGTGCCGAGAGTCTTGTCCATACATTGTGTACATTACTACATAGTACAAAATATATTTTTTTATACCACTTAGGTGGCAGACAAGCACACGGCCCACCTGTTGGGAAGCGGTCACCATGGCCTATGGACGTTTGCAACACCAGGGGCGACACACACGTGCTGCCTACCCTGTAGAAACCTAATGCCCTTCTTGAAGAATCTCATGTTGTAGTCGCTTGGGAATATATCCCTATGTATGCTTGAATGTTTAATACCTAAATGATTAGAATTATTAAAGAGTGATTAAAAAGGAAGGTTTATATGTAGGTATATAACTTCATGCTGGTGCAACTGGTGCGGAGCAGAAGTGAAAAATGTTGCAAAAACGTGGTGACGCAGACGAAGTTGCGCGGCTTAGCTAGTTCCATATAAATTCAAAATATTCAAAAAACATTTATTTTGTATAGACCACTAAACGGCACTTATAAAAAGACAAAATTAAAAACATATTATAGGTTAGTTTGGTAAATGGACCTCCTCCGATCGGAAACGACGGCCCTACTTTTCTTGTTTTTGGGCTTTTATTTACAAACTTTTACTTAGTCTATTACAATAATTTGGAATGTTACTCACTCAACTTACTACTAAAATACACAGCTCATTTCCAGGTTTCTTTATCATCCAAAGAATCTTGAATTTTTTAGTAGGCTTTTTGGCATACCTTTCTTTACGATGTTGAGTTTAGCTCGGATATGTCCGCGGGCTTGCTTGGCGAGCAGTTTATTTAGTGTCATGTTATTCACAGTAGCTTTCTTTCAACCGGCTTGCCGCTCAAAAAAAATAGTTTGACTGCATTTAATAATTAATAGGAACTATAAATCATGTTAAAGGAATAATGTAAACATTCAGTGAAGTACTATCATGTCAGTCATCAATATCATTCGTTCAATGATAAGGAAACCAAGCAAGAAGGTCGAATACGTTGGATGCATTTAACAAAAAATTGTGGAATTGTACCTGATACCGCATCTATGCATAATTTTTAATGGATGCAGTAAACGAAGTACATAGCGTGCTAAAACATAATGTATTTTATAACTTAAAAAACTTCGGTAGTTTTGTATTAGATTTAATACCTAATCTAATTTTAACTTGCAGGCATACACGTTCAAGCACAACTGTCCAAGCCAGTCTAAATATTAATGTAATTTGTACAAGCATGTTGCACACACGTTAAAATATATTCGTGCAAGCCTAAATTTGCGCAAGTATATTGTAATTTGTATGGATACGATAAACTTCTAAACTTTATGTTTGTAGATAGTTGGAGCATCGAAATGATACTGCGCTCTACACTCGGAGCTCGGGTAAAAATGCACCCAAACAAAGTTATCTTATCTTTAGTACATTATCATTATAAATTCAACATACTTCTACATACACGTAGGATTGTGTGTTAGCCTGAATGACTCATTTCAATTCCGCACTAAAGTAAATTGACGGCACACGGCACTAACCTCAGCTCAGTGATTGACGGTGAATGTTTTCGGATTTGTTGACCAAGTAGTCAGAATTTGAAAGGACGCGCGAGTGAGCGGACGTCTTGTTCTTCACAAAAAAATATGATTAATATGTCGGCGTTAGTGTATAGGTATATTTGATAAGGGCCAGGTGAATAATGCGGGCATAATTAATAAATTCACACTCGGGTTTATCAGTTTTATCACACAACAAGTAAACCGTAAGGTGTAAATAAAATAAGAAACAAAGAAAAGCTCATATTTGGATATACATCTCGCTAGGATAAGTCTTGGTATGTAAACATGTGGCTCCAATGGTCCACACGTGTTTGATAGTTGACAATATGGGTTTATCGTCACACATGCTCTATGTATTGTGCATGGTGCATGATATCACTGTTATGCCTATCTATCGCGGTAATCAGGTCATGTGTTGACACACCATGAAGCTCATAGACGCTGAGAATCTGCTACTGTCCATAAATGGATTTCATTCTGGAGCTAACAACGGTAACTATGGAGGAAAAGGAGACCTATGCTCACGTACAATAGGCTCCAAAATTTTCTGGACAATTTTTAACTAAAGTTGCAGGATGTGATGAGATTACACAACTATTGGTCTTAAAAGCTACTGGATCTTAAGATACTTAAGATAAGGACTTAAGATAAGAAAAACTTAAGATAAGATAAGGATACTTAAGAGCTACTTATTAATGTATCCAGGAACTTTTGGAGGCCACTGTACATGCATATTTACACCTCCAAAGATCTTTGGCTGTTTTTCCCGTTAATTAATCCGGTGAGCATTGGGCATAAAAAAATTCAACGAAGCATTTTGAAAATCCAGTCAAAATTTTAATTCACAGGATGTTTTAAGGTAGATCAGCTAGTCAGAGTATTTCCCCTTAAAGGATTGGTTATATCCTGGATGTTGTATCACAGATCGCTCACTCAAAAATAATATCCATTCGGCACTCACTATTCTTCGGTATTGCCTTTTTGTTAAAAAATACATCCATGCCAAGAAGGGACTATAAGGGATGGGGCATTTTGCAAAAAAAAAAACATTTTAAGAAAAGGACATTTTGCGAAAGAGACCTTTTGCGACGAGTGGACATATTGACATAAAAAAATTATAACTGATTACTACTCAACTACAATAAACGATAACCTTTGAACCAAAATTTTCTCAAGAGAAACGCTCAAACACCGTCCTGAAAGCATTTGCTAAATTAACTCCATACATTTTAAATGAGTTTAGAAGAAATGCTTATGGTATTAAATATATTTTTAGTTTCTAGAACGCATAAAAACATGCTCGTATCATCATACAAAACAAAGAAAAAGTTAAACGTCAAGAGTACTCGAAACTTTCTGAATTATAAAAAAAATAAAGCTCATGAAACTATTAAGGACCGAAGCAGATGTAGAGCTGCTGTAGGCTGTATGTTCATGTGCGTATAGCTATAGCTTTATTTGTATATGTCAATCAAGTGATGATTAGTAAACGAAATGCTAACTAAAACAAAACAATTTGGATAAACCTACCTGACGAGCCTATTAGTTAGATGGTAAAAGAAGGAATGATGGTTCTTGAAATTATAAGCGGTAGCACTCATGCGAAGCTCTTTGGAAAGATGACAAGAGTGAGGTAAAGCTATGTTTGGTTAGTACAGACGTGTTCTCATCCGTCTACAACGAAGGCCTTCAGTCTGTCAAAACTAAGTTCCGCGCATACAAAGAGATAAATCAATACATTTAATTCTTTGTTCCATTGTTTCATTAACAATAATATACAAATAATATAGGGATCACGTTCATTACACACTGCGTAATATTAAAAAGTAATGTTCAGCTACAAGGAAAACAGGTTTCGTTTCGCGGAGGGAACCGGTGATTCACGCCAATATTATTTGCCCTTATATGCAATAAGGAGAAAATGAATACACAATGCTGTGAATTTGTTCAAATGGCTCAAAATAACTATCTAATTATGTACACACACTGTGCAAGCACGCGTGGCATTTCGAGAAACTCCACTTTAGATGACAGGGTATCTCAGTAATTCAAGTGCCTCCTGAAAATTTTACAGCTAGAGTCTTCTTATTACACTTGCAAACTATTTCTAATGAGAATACTTTTTTCCAAAAGAAAAACTGACTTCAGCGAACCATACACAAACCAAAAATAATAATTGATGAATGTCTCATGAGTCCCAATGTCAAATCTTACATAAATTTCTATAAGAATAATTTGCCGAAGTTCTACCTTACCAACAAAAAAACAAGAACTATTTATAAAATTGCACTTGCTTAAATTTGATTTTTGAAGAGGGTTAAGTAATAAGTGGCCTAATTCAAATCATTTCTAAACCAAAAATAAGTCCTAAGAAATTGGAGTGAAATATTTTTACTGAAATAAGAACCAATACACACTAGAACTTGTATCTTAGGAGCGAGCTGATGGAATGTTATTGTATGGGGACTGGGGACGTTGCTGATTGTTTATTTTCAGTTCCAATAATAAGCTTCACAAGTCTGCAGACAGTGTGGTGCTAGGCATTTGTTAAAATGAGTCATACAATGATCAAAACTTACAGTTAAACAGTTACAGTAATAATAGTTTTCGCAGAAATACGCGAAATAACAAGAAATTACTGATACTATTTCAATTTTTATGAACATGCAGAACCGTCTACATGTTTTATGAAAATAGAAGTTTATATGTTATCTATTATCTACCTTACTTTACTATATGCGTGTGGTGATGGAGAAAGAGTATCACCACCACATCTCACCCAAAGGATGTATGAGGCGACTAACGGAAAAATTGCCGACGATATCACTACGAAAGAAGGAAAACTCGAAATAAAACCCTGTATCAGTCCGCCTGATCAGCGTGGACTGCGATATAATTGATTGATACCTTTTGCATGCAAACATTTGAAGAACTCTGAAACTCACCCCTGTGGGCGTTCATTGGCGCTCATTCTGTCGGCTCGTCGTTTTTTACAGGTGTTACAATTAAGGGTAGGCGCACCACCTTCCCATACACCGCTCTTCCAAAATACTAGTCTGCCCTCACTATCCATGAGGGGGTTGCATTTTTAATAATAATAAGTGTCAAATAAACAACCAATCACATTTGTGTTTCAGTAATATTGTGCGACTCAAAACAAGACACGTCACTGAAATAGCTAATTATGTTGTTGAAACAGGAAAATATATGTGTAACATAGTACATTCACAGAATTCCGAACACAACACTCTTTTAGTACAAAACATCGATACACAAACACAACCGTTATTTTATCGGGTAAACAGTCACCACGCTATATCTATAAAACGCGTATTACGGCCCATGTGGTGCACACTAGATTAAGTTATCTCTTGAATATTAACGCTGTTTAGACTATAAACATCAGCAGTCTTAAAATATGTCGATCGAACATGAGTTATGTATCTTGAACCGAGGGGCAACAGATGCACTGCCCTCAATTTACATAACCGAACCAACAATAATCCAAAAACGAAGGTGAAGACTTTAGTCCCGAAATAAACACACCAATCCTTTGAGGTAAAAGGGGATAAGAGGTGGCGACTGCGCGTCTATCCTCCGCGACAGCTTTTACGTGACTGTTTTTGATGTGCACAACAACCGCGCTCCAAGTTCAACCTGCACAGTCAGACAGGACACCGTACAGTAATCTGAACTTTCGAAGGCAGCAGAAACCACAGAAAGATGTTTTATGCAAGCAGATATTGGGGTCATTTAGCGCCGCCTGTTTACAACACCTATAGTTCTATTAGCAACTTAGTAAAATCGAATTAACGAAATGGCAAAAAAAACTTGAGGCGTACTAAATTGTTGATTCTTTGTTTATCCTTCATGCGTTGATAAATGATTCATTAAAATGCCATTGGATTGCCGAATCGACGTAAAATATTTTGGATAAACTTTGTGTCCAATAAAGTATCGAGCAATTGCTGTAATGTAGATGACCACGTAAGTTGTTAAGATGTGTGCTGTAAGCACACGCACTCGCTCGCCTGGGTGAGCGCGAGCGGCTCTAGATAAAACCGCGTGTTGGTCCGTCTATAAATAATACTCAGATCCTGCTCGTTACGTCGATGTGACCTTTTCATTGGTGTACAGTTAACATTCATTAGTCAGAACAGAGTTACTGTAATTGTATTGTTATTATTGCAACAATTCTCTCATCCGCCTTCCTCCTCCACACATTATAATTATTATGATAAAAATCCCACGTTTGTTGGTTCGGTTTTATTTATAACGTTCTTGGACGTTAGTTTGATCTTTGATATTTTATCTACCATTTCCTGACGTGGTTCGAGTTGGACCGTGAAACTATTTGAAAGACGTTATTGTGTAGCTGTGTAAACGCCAGCATGAATGTCAGTTCTTTTCAGCGGAAAGATGTATTCGTGACATCGGCGTAAGGTGCTACATGAAATTTTCAATGTTCTTGTTAGTACCGCACGAGTTTATTTATATAAGTGTCAAGATGTCACCGCATACCATTTGTTTGACACATTTCAGTTTCCGTTTGTGATATTTTCGCGTCCGCAATTGATCGTGCAATGAACCGGACGAAGACAGACAGTCTGTCGATACTGACGCAATTATCCGTAACGGCTTATATCGACCGTGAGTTCCAATTGTTGTTATTGTCTACAATTAATAAAAGCTATAAAACACTTGAAAACACTACGTAATATGGAATAGGGCTGGCTATCTGTTGATAGTACGATATACCTACCTACGAACATACGGCTGATACAAATCTTTTGAATTGTCTGGAATACGACCGACGGCTCCATACCCGCTTTGTGCAAGGCGATCACTGCCATTCTATTTTCTTTAACACCCCATTCCATATGGTTATCTTATCTTATGTTAACTTATCCAGGTTCTGATCTGGCTAGTATTGCTTAACCTTGAAATGTTAAGAATACACCCTTATAACATACGCAATTCACTATTCTGCACAAATGTCTTTTTAGCTTTTCCATTTGAAGATTTATAAACGGGTCGGACGAGAGTCGAGACATAATAACTGATAGCGGGTCAATTGCAGCTGTGGGTCGAAATTTGGTGATCGTACGAGAACGTAACCAAAATTTCGAAGTAATCATTGAAATGGCACCGCAAATTTACCTATCTATTGAGAAACGGGCAGTCACTTTCTCGTTGAAACGAGACGGGTCAAGCAAGACCGACGACCCAGAAAGTGAACAAATAAAGCCGTTCATAATCCCACTTTTCGATATAAACCCCACGCTTTTCGTTTTGTAAACTATTCGCACGTGAACCAGTTTCGCTAGTACCATTAAATAAACTTTTTAATGCATTTGATGAATGGTTCCACGGAACAATGGACTCGGAACTTCTGTAAACCACAGACTTGTGTTAAGATGCTGTATTTCTTTAACCTTATTATTTCACTAGAGCCTTGATTTCCACGCGATTTCGGAATTACTACTATTTTCTTTTATTGTAGTCAAGTAAAATATTGTAATAGCTAGCATTTTTCTACTTTACTTGTGACCTAAAAACGTTATTTATCCAAAAAAAACAAGGTAATATGCGTACTGTAACAAAATCTCACGGCACGCACGTCAATTTCACTTCACCTCCCCTGATGGTAGGCTGTAGGCAGTCTCAGGAAAGAGGGTCACCATTATAAACACGTACAGAGTTCAATGGTGGCGCTCAGCTTGACGGCCTCATCAGATGCTTTTTCACGCCCCGCAAGGTCAGGTCAATTTACAGTCCCGGAAATTACATTTGGATGATAATACAATAATTTAACAACATTAAGCTGCACTGATGATGGAGTAAGGATGTGAATAGTAGAACCTTCAACAAATAGTGAATGTAGGTATACCATTGGGTTCATTTGGTTTGTTTGGCGATGTTAGGCGAGGCGTTAAAAAGCACCTGATGAGGTCGTGAAGCTGAATACCATGAGCGTTATTGGTACTAATAATGGTAACCTCAATGCCTCAGACATTACTATCATTTCGCAGATGGGGGGTAGTCATATTTACGAGCCTGAATTAAAAATGTAATAAGAAATTTTCTCAATTTGTTTGTTTGTTTTGAAAAGTAATGTGACGAGTCGCCTTTATTTGGATTCACCACTTGTTCTACTTTATAAAATACCTGAGTTTCTTGCCGGAGTCTTCTCAGGTCGGGGCCGCGTTTCGAACCGGTGGTCCATTTGCATTTGATAAAATATTGTTGATATTGACGTTTTTTAAGTGCCGTTTACTGGTCTATGCAGAATAAATGATTTTTGATTTGATTTGATTTGACCTGTTTTTATGTGTTCTATTTAGGTACATTCAGAACTAGTTTTGTTCTAAAGTAAGACTGACAGATAGAGAATTCTATTATTAGTCTCATAGCAGAAGCAGCACATAGCGGTAGGTAAGGTAATTCTGAATTGAAAAGATTTCAAAATCTTGTTTTCAAAGGCCACAGCAGCACTTCAAATAAAGCACAAAAACGAAAAAGAACAGATGTACATCATAGGTATCTAATACGACCCGAGAATTAAACCCGAGTCGAAATCTCTTTGATTTTGATCCTACGCAAATATAATAATCTGTACCATAAGACGCATCCTTTTTTTTTTTTTTTTTTTTTTACGTGGTGGAATACATTTACGCACTTCGCTCACCCCCTACAGGGGCGGGGGCGAGCTTTGTGTGGGACTCCTGACCTCTACCGGGAATCAGACTACCCACTAAACCACCACGGTGTCCGTCGTCATCGCATATCGACGATGGCGGGAACAACATCTTCCGCCATCGCCGTGCGAGTCGCCCGCCACTACTCAGTGGCAGGCCCGTCTCTGGTGCGGCAGAAGAGGAGTCCTTCTGCCGCCCGCCTAGGCAAGGCACACGCGACACGACGTGCGCCTTCAACCTCGAGGCCTATGTAAGGGCAGCAGACGCCCCCGCGTCTACTGCCCGGCCTACAGTTAGGGGGGGAGGAGTTGGTGGTACCGCCTCCTCCGGACCCCGGTTCGCTTGCGGCGCTGTGGGAGGGAAAGTGGGTCTGTTTCCCTCCCCCTCTCCGCCGCCTCCTTCTGCGAGATAACGGTCTCGCAGAAGGTTTGAACCGCCGCCCACGCCTCATCGCTGCCGACCATAGACAGAACTACGGCCGGCAGCGAGAGGTCCGTCCCCACTTCGGTGATGAGAGCACGGCGCTCCCCAGCCCACGCGGGGCACTCCTCTAGGGTGTGCTGCGCCGTGTCATCATCGCCGCCACAGTGGTGGCACCCACTGGTCGGCTCCCGTCCCAGCCGGCACAGGTATTTCCCGAAGCATCCATGCCCCGAGAGGACCTGCGCCATTCGGAACGTCACCGACCCTCGCGATCTGTCCATCCAGTCTCTGAGGACCGGACGGATCGCCTCGACGGTCCCTCTTCCAAACGTGGGATTGGCCAGCCGCCGCTCCCACTCTTGAAGCAAGGACCGTCTCGCCTGGAGCCTCCGCTCTCTCACCTCCGAGGGTGCCGGGAACTCGCCCCGGCCACGGGCCTCCTCGCGCCAATGATACACTGACGCGAGGACACGGGCCTCCAGCTCCCACGGAGGGGAGCCCGCCATAACGCAAGCCGCCTCGAATGAGATGGAGCGGTAAGCTCTTACCGCCCCGGCGGCCATCACCTGCTGCGGACGTCGCAGCACGGCGACGTTTTTGGCCGTCAGGGCGTCGACCCATACGGGGGCCCCGTATAGAGCCATGGACCTTACCACCCCCAAATAAAGGAGGCGGCTGCTCGTCTGAGGTCCCCCCAGGTTCGGCATCAACCGCCGAAGGGCGGCGGTCGTGCCGAGTAGACGGGGACCCAGGCGGTCAAAATGAGCGCGGAAGCTCCATCGGGGATCGAGGATAAGCCCAAGATACCTCAATTCAGGTTTAACCTCGATCCGGGTGCCACACACTACGATATGGGAGTCCACCGGTGGCGCTCGCCGAGGGCCATGGAAACAAATGGCCTCCGACTTGTCAAGCGCCACCCTGAGTCCCAAAATCGTTATTCGCCGCACGACCATGGCCACCGACGCAGTAGCTAGGCGCGCGGCGTCCCTATAGGTCGCCCCCCGGGCAGTGACCAACGTGTCGTCTGCGTAGCAGGTCACGTTGGCGCCCGGAAGGCGAGCTCCTCGAAGTACCCAGTCGTACCCGATGTTCCACAAGAGGGGCCCCAACACCGACCCCTGTGGAACACCGCGGCACATGGCCCACCTGTGAAGGCTGCCATCTTTTCCTGGGTACTCCACGTACCGCTCCGATAGGTAGGCGCCGACGATCTTGCGGAGGTAGGGAGGCACGTCATGGTATTTGAGCGCCTCCCTTATACACTCCCAGGGCAGGGTATTGAACGCATTGGCGATGTCCAGAGACACCGCCAATAACACCCCGCCTCTGCGGATCTCCTCTTGCGCCAGCGCCTTCACTCGAAGAACGGCGTCGACGGTCGAACGACGTGGCCGAAAACCATATTGGTAGTCGGACAGGCCGCGACCTCCATTCTCGAGATGCCGGGCGATGCGAGCAAACAGCACTCTCTCAAAGAGCTTGCCCGCTTCGTCCAGCAGCACTATCGGTCGGTACGCCGAGGGCGATTCCGCAGGCCGTCCCTCTTTCTTGATGAGGACGAGCCTGCCCGTCTTCCACCGGACCGGGTATTGCCCGGTTTGCAGGCACGCACTCATCAGCCCGCAGAACCGCTCCTCGAGTTCCCGGAGCGCTACCACCAAAACACGTCCGGGAACTCCATCGGGCCCAGGGGCCTTCACACCTTTCTCCTGGGCCCGTTTGACGGCCACTGCCAGCTCCGCCGCTGTGACCTCCGGCACCTCCGTCACGATTTCCTCTCTGTGCGCCGGAGCCATCACTGGGGGGACGAAACCCTCCTCCCGTTGTGGAAATAGGGAGGAGATAATCCCCCCCAGCACTCTCGGCTCCAGGCACTCCGTGATAGGAGGTACCCATGGGCGGAGCTTAGCTCTGACTGTCTTGTAGGGCCGCCCCCAGGGGTCCCGGTCAAGGGTGGCTAATAGAGCTGCCCTCGCAGCCTCCTTCGCGTCCCCTATTGCCACCCCGAGGGACTGAGCGCACGACCGGTATTCGGCGTATAGCTGCGCCTCCTCCTCCGGCACCCGCCGCGCCCTGCGACGGTACCGGGTGTACCGGCGACGTTTCACGACGCACAGAGATCGCAGTTCAGCGATCTCCGGCGTCCACCAGTACACCTTCTGGTTTGGAGGTCGAGGCTTGGCCCGAGGCATGCACACGTCGCATATCTGCGACGTGGCGTTCCTGAACCATTCGGCCTCCGCCTCGACTCCTACTTCCGCCGGAGGAGTCGCCCACGACTGGACGATGGACGCTAGCTCCAGTGCCTCCCGGTCCAGGCGCCCCAGTACCCACCTGTTGGCGGACGGCCCCTCACGTCTGGGACTCAACACTTGCTGGCCCGTGGAGACGTCGTAACGGATGGCATAAGACGCATCCTGACGCAACCTTGTTCTTTTTATAAAATTTGAAATTATAAGGATTCCAACAATACCCCAAACTGGCCTGGCATTCAATAGTTAAAATGGAATAAGTAAACTTGCATACACACATGATCGAGAAAAGATAAACCCTCTTTCTTGTTAGGGGCAACTATGTAAAACATCCCTAAAGTATCCAAAAACAGTTTTAAATTCATTAGGAAGGTATTGACTTCAAATATTTTAATAAAAAAAAAACAATCTATCAACCATCAAGGAAAGGTTTCGCCAATACATTGGTCCGTATTTAGGTTACGAAGGCAAAGACAACATCATGTACGGCGTCCGAGCAATGCGCTGACTCACCTCACATTCAGCCTATTAGCGACAACAATACGCAACGTCATAAACACAGATATCCGAGTCATAAATAATGCAGAATACCGAATACCTGTGCCTTATAGGCTATAGGGGAAACGAGGCAACGCGTGGGTAATTACAGAATCGATTTATTGGAAGCATACTTGGAATTCCTGTGCGTCAGAAAAAAAAAGTAATATTATGCTATCTGTGGAGAGTGTGCCTATTTATTTATCACACGTGCAAATGTGAGCTTATCGATTTTTATCGAGTTTGTCTGTGTTTACTTTAAAACCACACAACCCACGTAGTTATGTGCTCACGGAAGAAGTTTACTTTTGGTGTTCATAAAAAATATACGATACGCTACGAGATGAAAAAATATATGTATGAATATCTCTCTGGGTCTGGTCTGTGTGTTGTAAGTTACAAAAAATCATGCATAGTTAGGGGCCTACTAAGACTTTCAAGGTCTAAAGTCGATCACCTGCAGATGAAGCTTTTGTGCAGACATTCCTCTCAGGTTGAAGGGTCAGAGGAGACGACAGCCGCTGCCGTAATAATTAATATATAGAGTAGTCTCATTTCTATCGAATGGTACATACCTATAATTGTAATATGTACCCAATGATATGCAGAGCACAACTTACACTTTACACTGAAGTTATAACTTCAATAATATTTACTCATCTCATAAAAAGGGCCCAAAGATATCATCAATCCATATTTGGTAACACGGGCGCCAGTGTCAACGAACTTTTATTCTGATTACTCAGACAATTACTAAATACTATTCAAATTAGGGGGAACTGAGGTTTGAATACATTTAAAATTATACTCTAAATTACTGTTCGTTCATAAAACAATAGCAGTGATACGCAATGCTGTAAGTGAATTCTGCAAAAAGTACGAAAATGTTATTGGGTTGTAAGTAAATATTTTATCTACCAGGTTCGCACGAAGTTCAAAGTAACGAACTCTATTAATTTAGTATTTAGTAATTTTTATATTGTACAGCTGATTATAAAACGCATAAATTAATGTTATTTTAAGTACGTCAATCAGTAAATGAGTACAGTATTCGCAATAATTTCCAATCATTATTATTATTTTCGATTGGATCCCATCGATTTAGATCTGGTATTATTTTATCTAGATAGGCTAGACACTTATCTAGACTTTGTCAACAAATTAGTTTTGGTTACATTCATTTAGATAGAAAAGCCACAAATATTGATTCAAGAGATTTACTCGTAATTTGTACAACGCGAGTAATTTATGTTCGTTCTATAAAATTTAAAGTCACACATACAATATATCTGCAGGTGCTATGTGCACATCAACTAGGCACTGAGCCCTGCATCTCTCTACTCGCCACAGTTTATACTCTCGATATCATAGAAAGCTTGACTTCATAATAATATGCATCATCTTCGTAAGTAGTAAACCTGGAGCGAAGTCAAACGCGAAGCTCCAAAGCGTACGGAGTGGAAACTCACTTTGCCCCAGCTATGAGACAAAGGAGCTACCTCCGTCCTCCATGAACGCGAGCCTGGAGCCGCCTGTCATCCTAGCAGAAGCAGGCCGCGGCAGCAGCGCAAAGTGCACATAGAGACACCGTGGTCTCGACACCCGACGGGGGTCATCTCGAAAGAGATGGCCCCGAGTCTGCCGGGGTGCGAGGGATATGTTGGCTACTATCTCACTTCCTGCAACTAAAGACCCAAAGACGGCGTGCGTTTTAGTCGGTTCGAGTCCAACATAACCTACCCAATCGGATTTTTCGCACGATTAAAAAAAATCGGACAAAGGACCTTAAGTCAAGTAACTCAAGTAGTTAGTAGTATCGTACGAAAGTTGTATCGGAAAATGTAAACACAGACAGTATAAGCATGGCCCCTTTATCGCGCATTTATAAAAAAGAGCGAATAGAATACACCTGCCGCCCAGCGGGTGAGCGACCTCTCTGCTAAATCGAAGCGGAGCCTTTTCTCATTCATCCGATAAAACGAAAAAAAAACACAAACGACTCTTTAAAACTCAATATTTATTGTTATTGCAAAAACTGGTCGCCTGCAGAGAAAGTACCCATTAACCAGTGCTTAATAAACCTGCTTAACTTGTAAAGTGCAATTGCATTCTTGAGACTTGGTGGGCTTTTCACTAGAAGTTCTTATTTTAGCTTCTAAACTCCTCAGCTTTGGGTCTGACAATGTCGCAAAGATACTTTTACATTAACTTATGGCTACTGAAAACCATAAGGACAAAGTCAGCCCAGTAATCCTTGTGATTTTATCCTTTATAGCTCGGACACATTCCGGCGTTTATAGCTCAATTACGAATGAAAACCCTGCCGAGTTACGTAGATCAGAAATGAATACTGTTTGCTGTTCAATCCCCGACTTAATTTAATATGGTTCCTTTTGACAAAATGTACTTCTTGTTAGAAAACATTGAACTGATTTATTTCGATCGGAGCTTTTTCAAAAGTTTGCGAAAACGTATTTCATCTTACTTAAATGTGTACCTTCCCACTAAAATCTGAATGGAAGAGCTGGATGTTTGTGATTCACTCACTCCAGAAAGGCTAAATAGATCAGAATAAAATTTGGGACAGATATAGGTTACTTATAGCTAGCCTACCTGAAGGTTTTATTTCAGAAATAGGTTCCTATGAATCACGAGAATAGTTGCATGTAGATCGGGAACTAGATCCGCTAGTTACGCGTGTGAATCCACGGGCAACAGCCTAAACAGAAATAATTTAATCAAATTGACCAGCCGGCTTCGTGTTCGGACCACAGGCAATCCGTCGCTATATTAATAGACTGATATTTGAGTGGACTATGAAATCAATCCTAGGTACCAGGTCGATTCACTTGAGCAAATATAATGTAACTTATCCTGAGTTGTTTGTTGACCCGTGCCTATGTAGCAGTGCGAAACAGATCGATTGGAAGGGTAGATCCATAAAACCATAATTAGGTTTCTCCTTGTCACAGAGAATGATGAGGAATCGTGGTGTAGTGGCTGCGTAAGGAACGCGCGCAATTCTGGTATCCGTGACATCACGGATAAAATGCAGGAGTATCGCCTTCGCTGGTGCAGCGTTTTGCGACGATTACCTGACTCTGTGGCATAACAAATGTCGTTTATGCCACCAATGTTTGGCCTCGGTTGGGAGAGGGGGGGTAAACTCAAGAAGTGCTGGCTTGACATCATGCAGGCCAATGTCCTCACTATATGGAGCAATTTGATTCCGAAAGGATCCACAACACATACCTACCTACAATAATAAGTATCAAACCCTTTTTCTTTTTTATATCGTGCGCAAAATCTCCACGGATACCCCCCTCCCTCCCACCGGAGTCGGTTGCGTAGGTTATTTCGGACTCGAACCGACTAAAACGCACGCCGTCTTTGTGTCTTTAGTTACACAACATATTCCTCGCACCCTGGCATCGGCAGACCCGGAGCCTTCGCTTCGAGATGACCCCCGTCGGGTGTAGGGACCACGGGGTTCCCTATCTAGCCCACTGGTATGGGGAGGACAAGCGGCTCCACCCGTCACCCTCAGGCCCGCGCTTATGGAGGATGGAGGTCATTCTGCGACCGACCGAGGGGAGGTTCAGATTTAGCTAGTAGGGTGTAGAACTCACTGCACCCATAGCATTTTTGTTCAAACATAGCCAAATCATATTAATTATCACCAGCTTCCAGCTCCACAAACTAATGAGTAAATATATATCGGAGGGAAAAAGTCTTAAAACCCTTGAGTATTCAGAACCAAAGCAGCTTCTGAGGATGAAGTCACTGCAACCTTCGCTCAAAGAGGTCACAATGGCAATTCTACACTCAAATTATATAAATAATAATTCATGTATTGACCCTAACCCTAATCCTGACACGAATTTTGAGATTAGAACATCCGCAAAAAATAGGTTAGGACTGCCAAAGAGCTTCTGCACAAATATTTTCAAAGAATTTGGCACATAGATCCTAAATTACCACTGATTAGTTTATTAAGCAAGCATTTGACATAGGTATACTAATAGTGCCTACATCTCAAAGTATGTACTTTTATTCAATATGGATTATTGCTTAAAAAATTAGAACAACTTAACATGGTGTCATTTCGGATGATGACAATGTCCATTCTGTTCACTTCTCAAAAACATAACCTACACTCACGACTCTATACCCCGAAGGGGTAGGCAGAGGTGCTGGCACCCACATTTCGCCAGTTTATGTTTAGGTCCCAATGTAATAGGTGGCGAGCCTGTTGCCATTAACCAGGTGCTTATAAACCTGCCATAAATACACACATAACTTCAAACAGCATCAAAAAGTCATTGGTGTGTGCGATGGTGAATCCTGGGATTGAACCCAAGAACCCAAGACTACTTATGTCAAAATTTCTTCATGCCTTATGATGTTCGTTCTATTATAATTCTGTTAGATATACCTACTAACTAACAGAATTGAAATAGGAAGATTTTCAGGTATTGCACTCATTGGTAATATTTGTTAATTAAATTAAATCTGTTATTTTATTTAACTAATATGGTCTACTATTACATTAGGTAAACAAAACAACCTAATGTAAGGTAAGGATAGTAGTATAAGGAAATAATAAATTAGTTAATGTCAGAGATATGAAAAAAATTGTATAAATAATTTCAAACAACATAAACATTTTGTAGTCCTTAATAATGTGTCTGTTCTTTGATTATTTAACTACTACTTTAGAGTGCTAACTACTAGAAATAGACTAATTTATGTACATACTAAGTATAGTGATAAATAAATAAAAGAAGTGCTTTATCAGAAGATTGGATAAGTAGATTTACATCTGCTGTTGATAATAATTTGTCTGTGGTATAAAAATAATATTGTTCTCTATTTAAAATAGTGTCAGCTGTCAATTGCAGCAGTCTAATTAACCGAAACGTAAATAAAATTTATTTTGATGGATTTAATTTATATTATACACGAGAGGCTGTGTAAATGAATAATTTAATAAGTTTCGCGAATGTTGAAGTAGTTTCCGAAGAATATTAGGGCCAATAAACGCCAGAGAGATAAACCTCTTATATAAATTCTCGTACATAACGTAAACAGGTAAACATAAACAGTACAGTGCAGTAACTAACACAACACAGGCATAACTACTAAGTTCTTACCTCTTCGACGACATTTCCGTCATTTTTTGCTTTATCACTTTTAGAAATCACACTTTAGATTCATATAAAAGAAAGTTCATTATACTTATGGCTGCGGCTATAATATGTTAGCACATTTTTTGATTATACACGTTTTAATAGACGCCCGAAATTAGAAAATCTAAGAAGAAATAATACGCAGGCACTCACATGCACCGCTTGATTTTTTTTACTGCGACAAGCAATCACAGATAAAATATCTGCAGATGTCAATTTCAGAAATGCACACCTTGCAATCCAATATATACCGTAATCTTTCTAATCGAAGTCCAATACAGATTATGACTCCCAGAAAAAAGAAATTGTTAGTATTGGTACATATTTCTAGTAATAATTGATATAGTTTTGCATCTGGCAGTTCAGTTAATATTAAAAACGTTAGGTGAACTTGAGATATATTTTCATTTCGATTAAGATATTGGACGTAACGGAACGTAACTTTGAATGTGGTTGCTATGGTAATGATGTTGATAACAAGTCTAGGCCAATCAATGGCCGTTCTTAAAATTCCTGTGTTTACTGTCAATCTGTCATCATTTAAGTTCTAATGCAACCACGAATGTGGATTACTTATTGATCAAACAACTGTGGTAAATTGGTTGATAAATGTAAGAATACATCGTGCGCTAGTGTAAGCTTAGCGACATGTTCAAGAACACCTTTCAGTCTGGTTTCCTGTCAATTCTTTACAGCATAGGAAGTAAACCTTTACAAATTTGGGACAAAAAGGTGAGAAATGGGCACATAAAAAGGATCACGGACAATGATATACAGAGTCTAGTTCTCGAAATAGTTGGCACTAATGTCAGCACCACGTACATTACTTGTCCCGCCGATCCGAAGAAGACCCTCGGCATCAAGCTACCTTACCTGGTTATGATCATAAAAAATCTCAAAAAATACTTTACTTTTGAAGTTCAGGTAAGCATAACACGTTCTACTAATTTCCATTCATACAATACTTCAGGTATTGTACAACAGAAACTCAGTTATAGGTTATAGAAACTTTGATCTAACCTAAACTTTTTAAATTATTACAGGTTTTGGATGATAAAAATGTACGCAGAAGATTTCGAGCAAGTAATTACCAGTCAACGACTAGAGTGAAGCCCTTCATTTGTACTATGCCGATGCGACTGGATGAAGGGTGGAATCAAATTCAATTTAACTTGGCAGACTTCACTCGAAGAGCTTATGGCACCAATTATGTTGAAACTCTCAGAGTACAAATTCATGCAAATTGTAGAATTAGGAGAGTTTATTTCTCTGACAGATTGTATTCAGAAGATGAATTACCAGCCGAATTTAAATTATTCCTTCCAATACAAAATAAAACCAAAACTACTGTAGCATCATAAAATTACTTAGTTAAAATTAATGTGTGGTCTACCTACTCAGTAATTGTATTTTTAAGTCTATTTCATGGTTTTATAATGTACCATTCTATACACTCCTGTGTTTTTAAGAACCTATTGTTTTATGTACTTATAATTAAACGGTGACACCCCAGCTGTATTTTTATTTTATGGCTAAGTATGACAATAGAAGAACACAGTTGCCGAATTATGCAGTGAACCAATAAGTCGAGAAGTTAGTTTGTTGGTTTGCCATTTTTTATTTATCTTTAGTTAAAGTAAAGACGCGTAATAAGAATGAGGAGCAATGGCACATATCGGGAGAGGCCTATGTACAGTAGTGGACTGCAATACGCTAATTTGATTATTACCCGCACCGCTTCGATATACATGGTTCCACGAGGTTCTGACGCAGACTGCTCTCTGGGTTGGGAGGGTAGGGAGGTCAGGTCATATTGAGGTCGTGTCCCGAAAAGCCGATATGTTCATGAAAATGAAAGACCTTAGGTTTAAGCTCAAACGCATTGGTCGCTCGTGAAAAATCGTTATGAGGATGATCATAGAAATAAATCTTTATTCCGTGAGGATGATGCAAGAGTATAGTATTGGGATGATGATGACTATAACTACCGATTCTGAACATTCTTAGTTATCTAGTCGATACCGGTGACATTAGTATTACTATATTTAGAAAGATAAGTTCAGCACAACACTATTTATTTAATTTAAAAAAAAATGGCGATGATTGCTAACATCGGCAGAATATTTTTACCATTAATTTTACTATTAATAAGTACAAAATGTTGTGCAAATGATATCTTAGGATGTGGTGGCTTTGTTAAAAGTCACGTTAGTTTAGATTTTTCTAAAATTGAAATTGGACTGTAAGTTAACCTATCTTTTCTACATAATCTAATTTTACTTTTAATTAGACAACATTAAAGCACTAAAAATGAACCTAAATGGTATAAAATCGTTGTGTAGTTACGCACATAACAGTCAATGCACATTTTTAATTTATTATTTTGTTAACCCAGGTATACCAAAGAAGGTAGTCTTAAGGAGAAAACAGAATGTGCTCCAACAAATGGGTATTACTTCCTGCCATTATATGAGAAAGGAGAATACGTGCTTAAGGTTCATCCACCGGCGGGTTGGAGCTTCGAACCATCACAAGTAGAGCTCTCCGTAGATGGCACTAGTGACCAATGTTCTTCAGGGCAAGACATTAACTTTTCCTTCAATGGGTTTGGGATAACAGGCCGAGTGATCACAGCCGGTCAGAAGCAAGGCCCAGCTGCTATAAATATTCAGTTAGTGAATGACAAGGGTGAAGTTCGGAAAACAGTTACTGCTGTGGGAGGTGACTTCCACTTCACCCCTGTTATTCCTGGTAAATACACGCTCAAAGCATCACATCCAAGGTGAGTTAATGATTTATGTAATTATTACGAATTCTTTTCAAAGAATCAATGAATCAAAGAATCAATTTCATTTATTCATTTATTTAATGAATGTCAAAGTTTTACAATAATTATGTACCTACATTTGTCAATAAATATTATAATTTATAATAAATAAAATACTTAGTAAATAAATCATTAGAAAAATTTAGTAAACTATATATATATATATATAACTTTAGTAAACTATTTAAAATTGTGTTATACCGAATGAATATTTATGAAAGGCCTTTGTTCAGCAGTGGACTGCAATAGAAAATTAGGAGTTATAACTTGCTATGCCAAGTTTTCCTTTAAATTAAAATACCATTGTTTGCGTTCCGTTGCCATATAATTTGTTGAACCTGCTCTTAATATAGACATAAACTCTTCAACAAATAAACTCACATTATTATCTCTCCAGGTGGAAGCTTGACCCATCGCAAGCAGTAGTCCAAGTGAAGGAAGGCAACACCGTACTACCAGTGGGTGTTCTAGCAGTGAAGGGCTATGATGTATCTGGGTCGGTACAGTCTTTTGGCAGCCCTATTGGTGGTTTATATGTATTGCTGTACTCAAAGGAGGTAAATATATGAAACTTAGTTGATAAGGAAATAACAGAATTGTCCACTGTGTTACAAGTGCAATGCCAATTTCTATGTAATTTATATTGAGACCCACAGCTACAAGCTTGGCAACCTATTAAATATTGTAATAAATATACACATTATACTTTTTTTATGACTGGGCGTTGTACAAGTATCACTATAACCCTGATTTAACATAGGAAACTGGAAGGAAAATAGGTATATAAAATCAATGAATAATTATAAACATGTTATTTCTAGGAAAGCCCCAAGTTCCGAGTAGAAGGATGTAACACAGCACTCCTACAAGGTGTCCCAGACTCACCTATCTGTCACTCCACTACTGATGCTAATGGAGAGTTTAGTTTTGGCCTGGTGCCAGCCGGAGAGTACAGACTCTTGACTTTGGCAACTTCGCCTGGGCAAGTGGCTGTAAGCTACAATGTGAGGCCAGAGGCAGTACCGTTCACTGTGAGACACGACAGTCTCTTTATTAAAAACGCTTTTGAGGTAAGTTTGTATTTCTCGTGAAGTTCATTATTCATTGGTATTCATTGGTACATTCACCACACCAGTGGACTGCGATAAGCTGATTGATGGCTTACCATTCACCATGGGCATATAAATTATGAGGCCTGTGATACACTGCAGTACTGCGCTTTTTAATTTCTCAATGACGCACCATGAAGCTGACTCGTGACAATTTTGAAATCGCGATTGGTTCACACAGCTATTTCTAATTCAGTAGAGTGTGCCATTTAAGCGCACTCTAAATAAAAAGAAATTAGGTTTTCTTATCTGCCAACTAGGTGGCAAGGAGTTCCTATAAACTAATTCGTTCTGGCATCCACATGTGTTTCATGATGCATGCAAGACGAACTGGAAGATTTTTTTTTTCACCCACTGGTTTACAATTGCTATTCCCCCAGCACCACTGCTGTCTATTTCTATCAAATAAAGAAATGCATATGGACAATAACTTTGACGAAAAACTATTAAATGTTTTGTTTGGTCTGCCTAATCTACAAAGTAGTTGAATTTTATTACAATTTAGATTGTGTATTCAAATTTCACTACCTGCAGCTGTTATCCAGACATAAAATCTATTCATCTTATATGTAATTCCTTTTTCTTTTTTTATTCCTCAGGTAACTGGCTTTACACTGGTCGGTACAGTAGTTAACTCAATAGGCGGGGTTGGCATGCCAGGTGCTCGTGTGTTACTCGACAAAGAAGCTGTCGGTAAAACTGATGCCAAAGGGAAATTCACATTGCCCAATCTACAGCCTGGCACTTACAGCCTTGGCTTCCAACATGGTGAGTTTCTTTTAAGATTTTCTTTATTTGAAACTAAGTACTGGCACTCTATGACTTCTGATCTGTTCATCAACCCTCATCCAGGCAAGTAGTATTCTTATTATAAAGAGTTTATTGAAATGAAACTACTTTTTACGAATAGTATCACTCTATATTTCGTATTATTTACTTATAGTCTTTATTTTTTTAATTTATTTATTTAAAAACAATTGCAAATATGGGTTGTAGATAGTTGTTATATATAATGATTACGTTTCGCCATATTTTACCATGATTGCCATGCAATTTAACATAATTTTTTATATTCTACCATCAATAATGTCATAATCAAACTACACAGTATGTCATAAATATTGTTGACTTTTGTACAATGTCAATTTAATCTATCATGGCAATATTACATAATAAGCATGTCAATAATACATAATATAGAAGCGTGAATTGTCAGTGAATCTAAATGTCTTCTTAATACCTATTAATTAAAATTTGATATACAATGTTTGCTAAGAGTTTCGATTATTAGAGTGTATGCTGTAATGACCTACAAACCACAGAGTATACACGTTTGTAGATCACTGGGCATAAAAGGAATGGTCTTATAACAACACCTCAAAGCCCATTCTAATGTAAATTAGGCAACTAGAAAAAAAAACTGGACTTTCGTCAAACGCGATTCGCGGACCCGAATTTTTTTTTAGTTGCCTAATGTAAGAGAGCCAGAAGTAATGAAACCTTTTGTTATTTTTCAACAGAACAGTGTGAATTCGACGACACCCAACTGGTGATCACGTCGACTGGTCCGCGGTCTTCCGTCACGGGGCGCGCGGCTCGCTGGCGAGTGTGCGGCGCCGTGACGCCCGCCACGGGCCGCCAGGTGGTGCTGACGAGAGAAGGGGGCGCCACGTACAAGGTGACGACCGACGGCGACGCGGGGGCTTGGTGCACCTTCCTGCCCTCGGGAGTGTATACTGCCAAAGTGCATGTCACGGATCAGGAGCAAAGAGACGGACTGCAGTAAGTGTTGCAACATTTTTAAATAAACGCCTTTTTTTACAGCAGCAACTGGAGCGTGGCGGTAGTGAATGCGATTGCTTCGCATAGGGCGCGAGTTTGTTTCCTGCTCAGCACAAATATTTATATGCATGAATATTTATTTATTACAAATCTTGCATGGTTTTTACAGGTTTTGCCCAATACAACAATGCAGTATACATATACTTAGCTATTTATATTATTGTTTTTATATTTATATTATATATATTTTATATTTATTTTTATATTTATTATTACTGTTATATTATTTGTATTAAATAAATCTTATATATCTATATTAGTATTACATTCTTACTGCTAAATATATCTTATATATATAAATATATATATATATGTATATATATATATATATATATATATATATATATATATATATATATCAATATCTACATTACATCTTACTGCTTATTATATCTATATCAAATATGGTTGTTGGCATTGGTTTTGTCAATTCCGTGCCTCAGAGAGCACGGTTAGATGTCGATCCCGGTTGTCAGACGAACATCTATGGCAGTTTTTATAAAGTAAATGTTCATCACCACTCACCCACTTAACAATCATAACGAGCAATTTCTGGTAATGGATTTCCGCCATGTAACGTCTACTTCAATGTATTATGTTATTTTTCTCCAGATTTTACCCTATCACCCAAAGAGTGGCGGTGGGCAATGGCCCAGTGAACGGCATTACGTTCTCTCAGCTCAAGGGCAAGCTGAGCGGCCGCGTGCAGTGCAAGGAGCCCAAGGCCTGCGCCAACCTACCCGTGACGCTTCGCCCCCTGTCCGCCGACGGCGGGTACATTGGACAGCCTGTCACGACCGTCGCTGTTGGTTAGTACTAGCCAGAGAGAATTGTCTCGAATGATAAATACTGATAACACTTGTATTTCTCCACGATATTTATTATTAAACCCTGTAGTGTGGACTGTGGATGTTTTAAGTCTCTTGTAAGTATGAAAACATGTAATTCAAAGATTCGAAATTATCGGAGAAGTTACATCCTCTTAATGGCGCCGGCGCTCTGACGTCAACAATATACAGTATTTAGTTGAAAATGCTAGAAGCATTACCTCCTTTTCATTTTATCATTCTTTTATCTCTGACTCACTTATTGTCCAAATAGTGATTACCCACATCTGTCCTTAAGTTATTGGTTTTAATTAGTAAGTTGACTTTATGAAACTCACAATTTGCATGGTTACTGAAATGTGGGTAATAATGCGATCATATGGCCAATACTATAATTTGCTTTGACATTTAGGCCAGGTTGTACTAGCTGTGGTCACAAGCTGACAGGAGTATTTACCCTTTGTCTCACAATTGTCAATTTGTCTCTCTAACAATAGTTTCCTGTTACTTTTTGTAGATGGCAAGTATACCTTCGAGGAAGTACTTCCGGGCAGTGTGGAGATTTCAGTGGAGAGTGATCGTCTGTGCTGGGCGGAGACGAGGCACAATGTAGCTGTCACTCAGGATCACACGGACGTGCCCGCGTTTGAGCACACCGGATATGTGTTGAAGATACATTCCACACATGCAGTTGAGGTTAGTGTAACACTTGTGTACTTGATTATACTAAACTATAACACAATAGCTGCTGCCTGTGGCTCCGCCCGCGTGGATGTTGGTTTTCAAACAATGCAATATATGTTACTCAGCAAACTATAGCATTCCGATTTGTACTTTATAACACCTTTGTAGACCTATCAAGAGGTTATACATGGTTTATATTGATAACTGCCAATGTAACCCTTTGAGAATGCCGCAAGGCGAAAGCGGTTAGGTATAAAAGTAAATACAGTGGAGAAGTACAAGTGTGTTATCAGTATCAATTATGAATAACAATAAGTTCCACCAAGTGCCATCAATCAACAGTATAAATAATCTATCAAGAGGTAGTAAGAGAGTAGTGTAGTAAGATAATTATGTGGCTATATTAGAGTTTGTATGATTTGAAAGTTTCGAAAGACCAAATAATATTCTTTTATCGAAACCAGTTTTGTTTTTTCTTTTACCGAAACCAATTTCGAAAGAAGAAATATTATTCTTATTTCGAAACTAGTTTCGAAACTTGGTTTCGTACATGGCCGAAGGGTATCTATCATGTTGACTCCCTCGTCCCAGGTGGAGTACGCGAGCGGCGCGGTGTCGGGCTCGCTGTGGGTGGGCGCGGGCGCGGGCGCGGTGTGCGTGCCGGCGGCGGGCGCGTACGAGCTGACGCCGCGCGGCTGCCACCGCTTCCAGCCGCCCTCGGCACGCGCCGACACCACTGCCGCCGTCTCCGAGGTCAGTGCTGCTACCTTCTTTTTATAGTGCGAAAAATCCCCAGAGAAAGATCCTCGGTTGGGGAGATTATGTCGGACTCGACCCGACTGAAACGCACGCCGTCGGGTCCTTGGTTGCCGGAGGTTAGATATAAATATATATTCCGGGTACCCAGACCCGGGGCCATCTCTTTCGAGATAGCCCTCTTCAGGTGTAGGGATCATGGTGTCTCAGTCTAGGCTCAGTGTGTGAGGTGGCGCATACTGCTTCTGTTAGGGGGTAACAGGCGGTCCTCGTCATTCCCAGACCCGCGCTCGAGGAGGAGGATGGTGAGTGCTGCTACCTGGTGCTCTACAATCCACTCTGATGGGTCAGCGCACTGAAAGAACAGCGACGGGACTTAAAAATAGCTGTGAGAAGATTCTCCTTTGTCTACAAATTACTGAAGTTTTTCTATACAAGATGTAAAGGAAACACTCCCATAGCGGATGGTCCAATGCCATAATGCGAGTTAATTCTTCATGAAAATTTGCTTCATTTAGCTTTATTAACAATATGGAGGAGAGTGAATAACGCTAGTGAAACGGAAAGTCGAATTTTTTTATGTCAAAAGCTTCAGTTATTGTATAGTAATTTGACACAATAGGCCCGGTACTGGCGTACTTCGCCTAACAAATAGCGTCTATCCATTGCTAGTTACTCAATAATAGAGGGCGCTATCTCATTAGCAATATTATTCCACAATATCCTCATTGCTAACATTACTCCGTAACAGATGGCGCTATATCAAATTATGATTTTCCATAGACAATCTACTTCGTGGCCACAGCCCACGCTGTGGTGATCAAAGTGACCTCCCCGGAGCCGGTCACGGACCTGGTGCTACATATTACTGCGGAAGGTCACGACACCAAGGATATTGGGCCGCTGGTGCCTCTGCAGCAACCTGGTGGCGGATACGTCTTCGAACACACCCTGTATATGGCTGATGTGAGTTGTGTTATTTACTGTATAGTAGTACCTATTTGGTTTATATAAGGAGTTCAATTTGGATTTCAAAGTTGGTTTGTTGCTCGTACACTAAATGATATTCTATTTTCTTTTTATGGGTTATTTTAAACACTAAGTGGTGTTTACTTGCCTCAGCAAGCACATGACCTGATAGAAATTAGTGGTTATCGTGGTCTATAGATGTGTAAAACACCAGGAGCGTCATATTCGGGCTGCCGACCCATGTAGAAACCTAATGACCTTCTTGAAGACGTTTGTCAACACGACGAAATAGATTTTGAATAGGGTGACTGCATGTTGGAGGCGTTGGTTCGATCCCCGCTGAGTACAAATATTTGTGTGGATAAATATGGCTATTTGCACTGGTCTAGTAGTGCCTCGGAGAGCATGTTAAGCCGTCGGTCCTGGTTGCCTTACGAACATCTATGGCAGTCTAGGCAGACTAGCCTAACTACAGAACTTCGATATTGCCGAACTCCGATATTGAGGTTCAATCGCAGTCGCTTCACGGAAAATATTTTAGTTAGACTAGAAGGCCGAGCTCCTCTGAGTTGGGAAGGCTCAGAGACTGATGAGGTACCTATATAACGTAAGTGCTGCGTGGTCAGGGCGAGTCGTACGAGGTGTGCAGCTCGTCGGCGTCGCTGCTGGTGTGGCCGACGTCGGCGCGCGTGGTGGGCGCGGCCCGTTGCCAGCCCGACGCGCTGGTGCTGCGAGCTCGCCAGGCACTGACGCTGGCCGGCCGCCTCGTGCCGCCCGTCGAGGGAGTCACCATCACACTCACCTCGGGTATGTTAATAACTTTAAAAAATTAGTAAAAAAAAAGTTATGTATAAATTTAGGGATAATTTGGATGATAAACAAGCCTGGAAATGATCTGTTCACTCAACTTGCTACTCAACTAAATTTTGTATCTAGACTAAGTAAATGATTTTTTTTTATTTTTGCTTGATTAAAATATAATATATTAAGTTTTACTTTTCTTACATATTAGATATGGCAACCTAGGTAGCCAGATAACGTACTTCGCAGGTTTTATCTGTATTATTTTATTATATTTATGTGTATGTAGGAATTATCTGTTTTTTTACTTGATAAAGTTTTCAAGTTTCTCGTGAACAAGAACAACACTATTCTTGGTGGTTAATAGTGTATTGTATGTCACGCACGGACGTACGGAGCTAACTCATCAGTGCATTACATGTAATGCACGGACAGTGAAAGTGTTAATGAGCACATTCAGTCGCTGGCCTTGGTTGTCATACGAACATCTATGGCAGTGGTTACGAGTAGTTTGAGCCCTAGAGAAACTCTAACAACTGGTCTAAACACAGTACTAAGATACCTATAGGTTGTGGAGGGCAGATGATAGTCGTTTCACGGCAAATATTATGTTCCCACCGCAACACCGTTAAACTGGAAAAAAGTGAACAGGTGACAACTTTCGATGCAACCAGGAATCATGCATGTAAAAACAGGGAATTAAAATGTTGTTTTTTAATTCTAGAGGATGTAAACCTAAGCCAAGTGACGACAGAGGACGGCACGTACCGGTTCGGTCCTCTAGACGCGTCCAAGCGCTACAAGCTCGTGGCAGAGAAGGAGTCCTACGTGTTCGGCGCGCCTGACAACAAAGGGGACATCACCGCGCACAAACTGGCGGAGATCACCGTGCTACTCACTGATGCTGCTGATGGCACTCCCCTGCAGGTACACTACCTTATACTACCTTTCTAAAGTTCCATACCTCAAAAACAACAAAATGGTTAGTGGTTAGCCACACATGTTACAACATAATTATGCAAATTCAAGCTTGTTAAAACACGTGTTGGAACATGTGTTGGAAAATACTTCTGCAAATTTCATTCAAACAATTTTCAGGTCATCAGTCCATCTGGCTAGGGGCGTTCTACCTTCCGTTTGCGTTGCTCGCAGTTTTCAATAACGGGTATCATTTGGCAAAACTCCTCCAAAGTTTAAAAAATAACGTTTGCAATGTCATCCGATGAATAAGTAAAGTCACCAATATAGCTCGCAGAACAATTACGCTGAAGTAGCAGTGGGCTAATAACATTTATTGAAGGACTGATGGCTGTTGTCTTCGAGAAGGTAAATAGAAAGTGAGGCGTCCTCCAGCCAGATTGACTGAGGACCTGGAAAGGATGGCTGGGGTGAATTGGATGTGGAAGACTGAGATCGGAAGCAACAAATGGCGCATATTGGAAGAGACCTACGTCCAGCAGTGTATTGCGATGTGCTGATTGATTGATTTACAATAAGTGAGTAAGTACGGTTGGTGCGGCAGGGCGCGCTGGTGTCGGTGAGCGGCGGCTCGTACCGGCGCAACGCGGCGAGCGGCGCGTGCGGGCGCCTGCGCTTCTTGTCGCTGTCGCCGGCGCAGTACTACGTCAAGCCGCACATGAAGGAGTACCGCTTCGCGCCGCCGCACCACCTCGTGCCGCTGGCCGAGGGCCGCGCGCACCACATCGACCTCAAGTACGTGCCCATCACTCCTCCCGTCGCCTTCGCACACGGGAATTAACTGCGAACTATTGCCCCCCCCCCCCCCCCCCCCCATTATTGGAAAAAATTGAGCTAAGCTCATCCCCCCCCCCATTCTTACGTAAACAATTGTGGGAATCTCCAGAAATTATTAATTATTTATTCATTTTCAAGCATAGACAATGTTTGACATTCAAAAGAGTAGATTAATAAGTATTGCTGACGTAATCACCATTGAGGAGTTTCCACCTCTCATGTCATTAAAAGTAAACAAAGCAAAGATAGGGCTGTTTAACGTCAGACCAACAATAATGCTCTGAATACTCATCAAAACTCCAATAATGCTTCGAAGGCTCATCCCCTATCATGTGGAACCGAATACATTGTGAAATGTAAATGTTAATTCTGCCTAACCTATAAGTATGTATGAAAAAACATCGATTTTGGCCATGTGTGCAGTCATATTGCTTCTAAAAGTGAATTTTCGTTGGTAGTTTGATATTAAGGGTCTCTAGACCAAGTGACTCAACTCGTGTAGAAGCAAACTGTTCAATTTCTTATCAATAGATTACCAGACACTGCGGTGAAGTACATTAAAGAAAATATTTCAAATCACAAAGTTTCAAATTTCATAAAAATTTTGTAGTCATATTACTCCCATACTTTATCCCATTATTAAGCAATTCCACTGATATTTTTCCCAATATATTAAACCCTTAAACCCTTTGTCTAGTCTAGAGCTTCAGAATTCGAACGAGGGCATCCAACAAGTGTAGACCAGTAGCACTAGCATGAACTCCTATCGTATTCGTAATGTAAAGGTTTCAAGAAAACGGAGCATTGTGATTGCAGTCTGCTTCTTGTGAACCTGTGTGTGTAGCCCGCCAATCGCAATGCTCCGTTTTATCGATACCTTTACATTGCGAATTCGATAGTATATCGTGCTAAGGCTACTGCTCCTTAACCAGTAAGCTACTGGTGCTATGACGTGCGTGTGGTGTGTCTGTCGCCAGGGGAGTGCGCGTGGCGTGGTCGTGTGTGGGCGCGCTGGTGTCGCTGGGCGGCGCGGGCTGGGCGGCGGCGGGTGTGCTGGCGGTGCCGGTGCCGCACTCGGCCTCGCACTGCGCCACTGAGGAAGCTACCACCGACTCCAACGGAGCCTTCAGGTACCACACACCTATTTACTACACCTTAATCTATTTAATAACCTATCGTAGTCCACTGCTAGATATAAAACTCTCTATCCTGGATGGATGGAGAGTTTTAATAGTACAATAACAGCTTGACAAAATAAGATTTTAAATAATACTAGCAAACCCGGCGAACTCCGTTTCGCCACCAGATGTGAAAAATGATTCTCCCGCTTTTCTGTTGAAATTTTTCTTGAATTTTCTTTGCTATAAACCTCACGGAGCCCGAGACCTTTCCAACGAATGCAAAACCGTGGAAATCGGTTCGTGCGTTCTGGAGTTATAGCGTCAGGAAGGAAAACCCGACTTATATTTATATAGTAGATTAATCATAACAAAAACATACCGCATAGAGAGAGAAAGTTAAAATTTTTAATTAAAACTAAATATATAGTTATTATAAAGTGGTATTATAGTCCTAGATACCTTCATACTGGTGACACCATGGTCCCCACATTAGGGGAAGAGGGTCATCTCAATAGAGATGTCCCCGGGTCTGCCGGGGTGCGAGAGATATGTCTTGTATAAATCTCACCTCCGGCAATCAAAAAAAAAAAAAAAAGATACCTTCATACTATTTTATATTCAATACATCCGCAGGATTCGAGGATTGTTACCGAACTGTATTTACAACATCCAGTTGAAAGAGTCGTCGGCGCCTGAACTAGCCGGACTTAAGTTAGCTAAAGCACCGCCGCAGTTGGAGGTGAGTACATATATACATTTTTTAAGACCTATGTTTTTAGGACGGGAGATACCGTCATGTCCTACCTCCATCATAAATTTGAAAATTTAGAAATTAGTAATTGGATTTTATAGTTTTTTAAATATTATTTTAAACTATTTAGTTTTAACCGCCAAACCGCGGAACCGCGAAAACTGAGAAACCGCGTTAGCCTGGTGGTATGGGTAATGGACTGCTGAGACGAGGTCTCGGGTTCGATCACAGGTTTACCTTGGCACACACCAATGACTGCGATGCTTTTCGAAGTTATGTGTGTATTTATCGCAGGTTTATAAGTGCCCGGTTAATGGCAATATGCTCGCCACCTCGATTACATTGGGACCGAAATATATAACTAACGAAATGTGGGTGCTAGCACCTCTGCCTACCCCTTCGGGGATATATGCGTGACATTATAAAAAAAATATATTAAGTTTTAAATTATTGTGTAGTCATCGGTCGTTAATAATGCAGGTGCAAAATTTTAAATCATTTCAACATTTCAAGTACATCTAGTTTAAAAATTCTAAAAAAACTTAGTAAAAAAGTATAATCAAAAAAATTATCCACGATTATCAATATTTTTCCCAGGTTAAAGATAACAAGGATATCGAAGACGTCCGCCTGATCGCGATCCAACCCACACAGATCACGGACGGGAGCGTCCTGGTGTACACTCCCAATATTGACCATTACAAGTCTCTACGCCTGACGGTAGCCCTAGAGAACACCCCACACACCCCCATATACTCCACTAAGCTCGACCCGGCTGGCTACACGCAGGCTATGAACCCGGGACTGATGTACGTGCTGCCGCGCTTGCCGGCCGATAATAAAACGTATATGGTGCAGTTAGAGTCCACTTTGAGTAAATCGACCCACACGTATGGCGAATCGGTGCATTATTTCAATTCGGATGGACATTACAAGCATTTTACCATTGAGTTTTTACCTAAGGTGAGTAGATTTAATTTTTTTATACTACATACTGAGAGACAGTTTCGTTTGTACTTTTTATTACATAAAAGTGTGTTATGTTCCCGCGCTAATCTTCCTTGGACTGTCAGCTGTAGTAGTAGCTACCAGGATTTAACTAAATGTGATGGTTTACGACGTTACCGCACCGCACCTTATAGCCTGCATTTTACTTTAATAAGTATGGAGAGCACTCGTAGGTATTCTATGAAAATCTTTATACATTTGGGTTTAATGTAGGGTATTTACTAAACATAAGTCATGTTTAGTAAATACCCTTCTACTTGCTTTAGTTTTGGGTTCAATGTAGGGTATTTATGTATTTTATGATTTTCGTTTTTGTGATATACAGGTGTAAGGGAAATACTCCCGAAGCCGAAGGCCCCTGGTAGTACTCCACGTATACAACAAATTGGCGTGAAAAAAAAAATTATGCTAAGCAATTATTTTTTCTTTTTTTCATATTTTATATTCAATTTCATAAAAAAGCACTTAACTGCAAAAATGAATAAGTGGCGCCATCTTGCAAGTTCATATGCTTTCATGGAATTTTTGTTTCATTCAGCTTTACTAACACAATGGACAGTGAATAACGCAACTTGAACAGTATAAAAAAAGTATTAAAAAATAATTGGGAGTGTTTACCTTACATCCTGTATTGACATTCTGTCAGAAAGGTACATTATTGTGCAGTAGGGATGATGACCATTTTTTTTATTATCGATCATCTCCATTTAGACTTACTAAAGTTAGCCGAATACAGGGAGTATACTTAAGTACTTTAATACACTTCCAACTCCGTATACAGGTGCGATCAGGCGAGCAGGAGGTCCGGCAGTCGTCGCTGCTGCTGCTGCCACTACTGGGTCTGGTGGCGCTCGCCTACACGCAGCGGCAGCGCATCTCGCTCCGCCTGGCGGCACTGAGTGCGCGGGGGACGGGCCGCGCCCCTCGCGCGCCGCCCGCTCGCTCCGAGCGCTCCGAGCGCACCGAGCGCTCCGAGCGAGCGGCCGCCGACATCGACCACATCGTGGCCGCGCTGTCGCCGCCCGCCAAGCGACAACTCAAGAAGTCTAAACTCATCTAAGGAACAATCCTCTGTATACGTGTCTGAGGTGGAGGACGCCCGGTATAGGTAACGGCGCTTATGGGTCTTTGGCAAAGATTAGACAGTCGGTATATATGGCGATCTTCGTGATCCCGTCTTCACTATCACTACATAGTATAAAACTAAGTCGCTTTCTCTGTCCCTATGTATGCTTAATCTTTAACGCAACCGATTTTGCTGCGGTTTTTTTAATAGATAGAGTGATTGAAGAGGAAGGTTTATATGTATATAACATCATGCTACAACCGGTGCAAAGCAAAAGTGAAAAATGTTGCAAAAACGCGGTAACGCATACGAAGTTGCGCGGGTCAGCTACTTAATATATACATTGATAATTCAAATTCAAGCCTTTTATTAATTGAATTAAAGTTTACATAGTAATTGATAAATAGACCAAAAGAAAGAAAAGCCCGCTGGGTTTCTTGCCGCAGTCTTCTAAGGCCGGGGCAGCGTTTCGAACCAGCGCGGTGGTCCATTTGCTCACTAATTTATAAAATATTGTTGATAGTAACGTTTTGTAAGTGTCGTTAAATGGTCTGTACAGAATAAATGACATTCGAATTCTGAATTTTGAATAGTTTTGATACATCAGGTGTTACACAGCTGTCGCACTCAACCTACCCCCGCGACACAAAGGGCTCTCCCTGTACTCGCTAGCCTCTACCACAGAGACCGAATCTAGACCGTAAATCATAGTTGGCAAAATGTGGGTGTTTAATACACCTCTGCTTAAGGATAACGGACGTGCGAATTATTAAAAAAAAATGAGCACACTCCTTTGTTTTAAAAAAGATCTCTAGGTGTCTAACATTTCATTTACATACAATATAATGGAAAATACAAAACTACCGAACATACAGTAACACAGTTAAACACACGCGAGAGCACGTTTTCACACCACGCGAATTGAAATAGTACGAATTGAAATAACAAATACATCCAAAAATAAAGAAATCTTCTGTATCAGCGGTACACACAGCAGTGCTAACATGCTTAATGAATAGTACAAATACTAATAATATAGTGCATACTATTCACTTTTAAACTTTCGCGTTGTATGATATATGGTTAGCAAAACCCGGATATTAACGAAACGTATTTTTTTAAAGGGATATTAGCAATCGAAGTTACTAATATTCCCTTTAACCCCTCCAGCTAAGCTCAATGGCTTGTGTTAGGAGTGGGTTCACGTCGGTAGTGTAATGGCCAGGATTCGAACCCGGGACCGCTCGATTGTAAGCCCGACTCCCTAATCACTAAGCTACAGACGCTTACTTTAATTTGTTTAATACTCCATACATGTATTAATACCAATTATACATTTGTATCAACAGTCTTGTAGAAACATATTAAACCTTTGTAAATAAAGGGAAACATAGGGATGAAAAACGACCTAGACTAAAAAGTCGATCCCAACTGAGTTGGGAATAGGCTCAGACAATAATGGAAAGATAAATATAGAGCTGATAATACAAAAAGAAAGGTTGGATTAAAAAATCGCAGAATATAAAATTGAGAGAAAGTGCTTTAATTAAGTACCTATACAAATGGAGTATAGCTAAAGGGACTAAAATGGTTTAGGTATACTGCTGCAGGCCCATAAGTACTTGTGACTACATCGAACAATGAGCGAGTGTTATTGTACTGAAAGACATGTAACTATAATGTTGCCAAAGTAATATTGGCTTCATAATTATTCCGAATTAGTCATAAAGCTAATTTCTAGTTTAAGCCTTGAGTATAGTAAAAAATAATTACATTAAATTATTATTTCAGGTTTGAAAATGTAATGTTGGTGGTTGAAACACAAAACAGTGTAAATGACCAAGCTAAAATGTAGCAAACAATTGAATTAAAGACTTTACAACTATGCTGATAAAGTCTAAAATTAAATGGCACCGTGTGGACTGAAGGAAATAATGTAAAAAAAATGCATTTAATTTTTTTACTTTAAGTCTATGATCTTAAAGTCGAAAATTCAATGGCAGTTGGCCGTTTTTATTATCTCAGTGATTAGAAAATAGTTAACTATCACTAGAATCAGAGTTCCTGGTCGATGTCACTTGCACCTTTTTGTCTTTCAGCCGTCGAACAAGTTCTGAGTTAGTATTAAAAATATTTCCTTGAAAATTCCTACAGTTTGAAATAGCTGTTTTAAATCAATATATTACATTTAGTTTATACAATAAATGTTGGTTATGGTTCAGCGAGTGAATAATTTAATATATTTTATTGTTAATAATTTGAATTGTGCATTTATGTGAGAAGCCGCGTGGATCAAATAAAATGGATTGTTTGTTTTATTAAGTGTTTTATTCTATAAATAAGTATTCTGGGATTATATTTAATGCAGATAATCAAATGTTTTAAGTGAGTGTAGACTTGTGTATTTAATAATTCCGTCTTGGTAACTTTTTGCGTTTATAAGAAGAAAGGTAGAGATGATGAAGTAATTCCATAAGGATTATTTTCACCTTCTAACAGAAACCTTCGGAGATGACCCTGGTCCAATGATGTCCTTAAATCAGCTAGGCTACGAGGGGCAATTTCATAACCTTACATCTGAAGATTTGCGACGGTGTGCGGTTCGAGACCGATATACTTAATATCTGAGAAGATTTCCAAACGAAAAATAATACAGAACCCGCTAAAAAGGTAAAGAACCCTAAAATGGTAGAGGTCGCTTAAAGGTAAACAACCCTAAAAAGGTAACGAACGCTAAAAAGTGTAATACTGCGGACTTTTTTTTATAAAAACTTTATTTGCTATCATTATGACTTCATACAATATTTGAACCAAGATGTTATATGTAGTTCTCCTCGTAGCAATCACCGAACCGACTCTCGCAATCCGCCATACTTCTGGCGTGGTGGTCCCATTGCCTGGCGTTCTCTTTGCTGTAAGAAAACAGTACATAAACATAAGTATATATTACCACTAATTTCGTATGTATGACCTGATAATTGAACCTAAAACTACGCGGAGCAGGCTTACTCGCTACTGCTACACCACGAGAACTGGGGCTCTAGGCAAAATGCATTCGTTCCGAATCTACATTCGTCATCGCTCAATGTATGGGAGTGACATTTGTTGTCGGAATCGGATCACATGACATACGACAACAAATGTCACTCCCATACATTTACCGAGCCCCTGAAGTGGATGAATTTATGTATACCACTTAGATGGCAGACAAGCACAAGGCCCACCTGATGGTAAGTGGTTATCATAGCCGTCCACGGTATAGGCATTTTTTCTTATCTAAGGACGGTAACCTCTTGCTGCCGGCCCTAGGAGGGGTGGCGGGGTGATGGATAAAAGATTCTGTGCTGTCAGTGCAGAAGACAGGAGGGTTTCAAATCATCACCTATCATTGTCAACTTAGCCTTTCGTCTTATGGTCTACGGTAGCTATTCCTTCAAGGGGACCGTGTGCTTGGCTACCACCAAATTGGTATATAAAAGGCATATATAAAAATTGTTGGGATCATACACTTACTTTACAAAATATAGTTCAAAAGCTGCAAAGAAATTGCGGTGAGACCTCGCGTGTAGCTTGCAGAGCTCTAGCTTCTCACACTCGTCATCAGCTCTGAAATATAAAAATTATTTTTTGATAGTGCTTGTGCGGCTAAGCACGTGATTAATTTCCTTGCGATTTACACCGCATAGCAAGGAATCGGGTCCAAATCATCATTTTCTGAACCTTTTCCCAACTTAGTTGAGGTCGGCTTTCCAGTCTAACTGTGATGCGGTTGAACTTCGATATTTTGGAGGCAGGCTCGCCCCCTAAGTATTACGTGGGACCGAAATTCATGGTTGGCGAATGTGTGTGTTTAATTACACCTCTACCTACCCCTTCGGGGACACGTACGTGAGCATAATTATTTTTATTTGTATGATTTATCATTTTTATAGTTCTGTAGCCAAAGTGTAAAACGGAACCCTTAGCAAGACTAAGTTGTTTGTTTGTCTGTCTGTCCCCAAGCCATATCTCATGGATAGCTTTTTGTAGTTATTACTGTTTGATTTTTTAAGTAATATTGGCAACCGAAATCACTAATATTCCTTCTAACCCATCTAGCTAAGTTCTATGATGTGTAAGAAGTGAATTCACGTTGGTAGTGCAAAGGCCAGGATTCGAACCCAGGACCTGTCGATGGTAAGGTCGACTCCTTAACCTTAAAGTTGAAATTTTTAGTGATGAATGAAAATAACAACCAACTCTACAAATAGAAAAATAAACGTAATGGTACGACTTGGCCAGTTTCTTTAGCCATGAATAAACTGTATGCGGTTTTAGTCGGTTCGATTCTGACATACCGAAGTGGTTGTCATTATCTCCGAAAAGGTGGAACCTCGAGGGAGTATACACGGGTAAGGGCTATTGACATCATTATTCGTTCTGTGTCGTCGGAGATCACGTTGTACTCACTCTCGCCTAGTCCTCATCTTGCTGACGCCGCTGTCTCCCGCCCCGCCAAACGCAAACATTGGGTTCACGAACCTCTTCTGTATGCTGTGGGCTTGTACTTCTGTTTGGTCTGCATCTATTAACAAATATTAGGTTTAACGACATGACAATAACAAACCAAGACGCGACGGAGGTAGGACACGACAGACCGCGGTCATAATAACCATCGTGTTGTGTTCCCGCCGGTAAGTAGGGTAGCCAGAGCTCACTATACCCCTCCTTCCCCTCCCCTTCCTAGCCTCCCCACCCCTTCCCAGCTCTCCCCCTTTCCCTTCAGGGTGGGCAGCGCGTGTGTGACACCCTTAGTGTTGCACCCGTTCATAGGCCACGGTGGCCGCTTTCCATCAGGTGGGCCGTGTGCTTGTTTGCCACCTACGTAGTATGAAAAAAAATACAAATGGGTACCGGGAACGGAGGAGACTCTTGGCCCGCACAGCTCGCAACCAGCGGAGACGACTTGGGCGTCGGATGTCTCAGAATGACCTCCGATTTTCTTGAGCGCAGACCTGCGGGTGATGGATCCATCTATCACCCACCCATAAGCAGGCTACAGCGGCTGGCATAACACGTGAAGGGGTCGTTTTTAAATTAGAGACGGTCCGGCCTTTCGGGATCGCGAGGGATATGTTGCTTACTATCTCACATCCGGCAACTGAGGATCCGAAAACAGCGTTTTAGTCGGTTCGAGTCCGACGTAACCACTTTCACTGGCTCCTGTAAGGGTGGTATAAAAAGTTAGGTACAAAAAAAATCTTTTTTATGCCAGTGGTGACGGACGGCGGCTAACAGAAAGTGTTCACTGTGGTCTATGGTCATATGCAAACTCAGAGACGTCACACTCAGGCTGCATGATCCTCACGGGAGGATCATTGGGAGGGTTATCTTGAAAGAGAGGACCCCATGTCTACCGGTGTGCTTGGGATACCATTATAGATAGGTACCAAGCCTATAAATAACCTAGACGCTAACTGTCGCAAGATATAGACAATAGGTACTTTACTCACCACTCTGTCCTGCTTCCAAAGGCAAACAGGAAACAGCGCTCATCAGAGCTACCAACACAAAAAATAGAATACACTGCATTATAATTTTATAGCTCCCAAATAACTGTTGTTTGAATCTCCAAGCTCAAGTCTTAAAGACCTATGAGCTGCTTAGTGATCGATATTGATATGATCATCTAGGAACAATCTACACTCATTTTATACAATATTTCATTGTAGTATTGACGTGGATCGCGGCTTATAACAATATGTATCAATATAATCCGTCAGAGTTGCGTGTTAACACGGACAAATTATTTGTTTCAACAGATTAATGCTGGTTTTGTGTGCGGAAGGAATCATTTCATATCGAGCTGAAATAAGCGATATTACTTTTGTGACGTAAGCACTTATTCAGTAAAGCAAAAATAAACTAAAAGCCCATGTCAACCACTCTGCATGAACCCCGATTCTACAAATTGCATGGAAGTACTCTACCCCAGGTAAAGTTTGCACTTCCACATTTCTCTGCCGCACCATTAAGTCCTGGAATTCCTTGCCGGCGCACGTGTTTCCTTCTTCCTACAGTCCCGGGTCTTTTAAGCGGGGCGTGAAAAAGCATCTAATGAGGCCGTCAAGCAGAGCGCCACCATTGTAGCACTGAGCGTGTTTGCAATGGTGACCGTCTTTCATGAGACATTGCCTTCAGCTTAACATCAGGCGAGGTGAAGTCAAATTGACGTGCCATAAATTAAAAAAAAAATACTAGAATTACTTTATCATCTCCCTGCCCTTATCCCGTGCTACTGCCTTCTTTCACACATTCCATTCATTTGGGCCGACCTCTACCTACTCCTACAGTCCTCATTCATACTTTGGATCTTTTGTTTCTCTTGATCTAACGTTAGTTTGCCCTATGTCTACAAAGAACGGTAGGTACCACTGATTTTTCCTACAAATATCACCGGTTAGTACCGACTCATTGACGTAAAAAATCAGGCAGAATTACATAAATAATAGATATATTATAACATGACGTCATTCTGTAACACAACATTACTTTCGAGCTTCGTATTTTTTAGTTGTTACTGTTTAAAATAAAACGCTCAGGCTGTGAAATGAACTCCCTGTTGTGGTTTTTCCAAGCGACTACAATATGGGGTTCTTCAAGAAGGGCATTAGGAAGTTTCTACAGGGTTCTACAAATGTGATTGATAGTGCCTCTGGTTTTGCAAACGTCCATAAGCCACGGTGACTACTTTCCATCACGTGTACCGTGTGCTTGTCTGTCACCTAAGTGGTATTTGTTGACCGTCGCGTCGTGGCTAACCATTTGTTTAACTTTTTATCTGACCTTTGATTGCGTGTTGTTATCTATACCTATTAGGTATTGCAAGTTAAACCCGACGTAATGTAAATATAGCGCTTTCGTTAAACCACATTTTGTAAAAAGGTCAACCTTCTTCTGCAGTAGGTCATAGAGACCACCATTACGCTCGTCTGTGTGCCCATGTGCTACAAGTTGTTATAACCTGGTTCATTAAAGAAAGAATTCTAAAATGGCGGAGCTTATAACTCTCTCTCGCTCGCACAATAGCGCTGTCTATACTCACTCACGCGCGTACCGTCAACAAATAAATATATTGATCTTTATTTTCTTCCACACTCTGCTCTTGACGCGCTTAGTGAGTAATAACCCTTACCCTTACTCTCTGATAATCCTGGTTAAAGACTGTCTCATAGACAGTACTAATAATTTTGTTCATAATAATGTTAGTTCTTTATTTTACCAACATCATGATTTTCCATGATCTTCCTGATAGAATGTGATTTACGTTACCAGGTACTTTTTTCGTGTTGAAAGGATTCGATGTCCGTTTAAAAGGACTCTATGTGTAAAAGTAGATACTGTTTTCCCATGAAAACAAAAATAGATGCCGTCACGTGTTTTTCTAATTATTAACGAAGCCGCCGGCAGTAGCTAGTTAGAAATTATTACGACGCGGTCTTGTTCATATAATTTTTCATTAGAAAAAAAAAAAACGACATGAAATTTCATATGCTAACTGTACTATCTGTCAACGCAAGTACAAGCCGCCATTTAAGAATCCTTTCTTTAATGTATCGGCTTATACGTCCACACTCAACGTCATATCTAAAAGTCACGCTGTCCGTCGCTGTTCATGTCACAAATCTATACCACCTTTAGCTTTGTATCTACCAATTAGCTAGCTTAATGCAGGCCAGCGACCTTTTCATGCTGTCAGTCCATCTGGCTAGGGGGCGTTCCATTCCAATTTCCACCTTCCATTTTCCATCCATCGATAGACTTTTATATGTCGATATTAACATAACATAACATAAACTCACGATTGTTTCCCCGTAGGCAGAGGTGCTAGATGTGGGTACATTTCGCCAGTTTATGTTTAGGTCCCAATGTAACAGGTGGCGAGCCTATTGCCATTAACCGGGCACTTATAAACCTGCGATAAATTAAATACACACATAACTTCGAAAAGCGTTGAAAAGCCATTGGTGTGTGCCATGGTAAACCTGGGATCGAACCCGAGACCTCGTCTCAGCAGTCCATTACCCATACCACTAGGCTACCGCGGCTCTCGATATTAATAATTATGTAGTTTTTATGCTATATAGGTAGCAAACCAGTAGTAAAATCTACCTGTTGTACAATGTGCGAGAGACAGTGATAGCTGTAAGGCTCTTCCACTTTGTGAGAGGTAGAAGGATTAATAATCTGATAGAGATTGCTTAGTAATTTCATCATATCTGATTGCACAATAACATGTTGATATTACTACATGAATACTGATGCAACTTCTACAACGTACTGGAAATTTCTAGTACTACTTATGTTTTAACTACTTGCTAATAGATGGCGCTTTTATAAATTTTGCACTGATAATTGCGCCATCTACGGTCTAGTAGATGTACTACAATCAAAGTACAAATCACTTGGAGCTATAATAAAAAATGTATAATACTTACTTTGGTGACAATATTTCTTTTAAAATTAAGAAACTATTAATTGGGATAGATTTAACTATTTAAAATATCAAAGAGTCCATTTATCGTCACAATAACGACTGGAAGCTTCCAGAACACTATTCTAGATGGCACTAAAAGCAGCAATGTTTCGAATGTTTTGCTCGAAGTTTCTCGACATTGGGTTCGGCTTCTCGAATACAGATACCGCTGGTATATAACGGGCGGCGCGCGTAAACATTACATCATTTGAAGTTTGACTGCGAACGTTTACTAGTGCGGAGAAAAATAATTTCACGTGCAAAAATGTCTTTGATGCCGTATTGGATTCGACATCTGAGAAATGTGGCGTCTCGGGACCATGTCATCAGGGCTTTTGAAGATCCTTTTAGTGTGTTCTCAAGAGATCCTTTCTTCCGGGACCCTATGAAGTTCATCAAATCTATGACAGCACCCACGGACCATGTTGAAGGCGTGTATTCGGACTCAGAAATCAAAGTTGACTCGAAGAAGGTTGAAGTTCATTTAGATGTACAGAATTTCACCCCCGATCAAATAAATGTGAAGACTGTCGGCAATGAAGTTATGGTGGAAGGTATAAAGGAGATAAAGAGAGACAGTGGTTGGACAAAAAGTCATTTCGAGAGGAGGTTCCTGCTGCCAGAGGGCTTCCCGCCTGAGCGCGTCGAGTGTCATTTGGATAAAGGAAAGCTGGTGCTTGTGGCTTTTAGATCTGAACCATTGAATGAACGAGTAATTCCAATTCAGGAAAAATCCGAGGAAACACCGAAGGAGAAATCTAGTGAAAACACAGCTAAGGAGGAGAAGGCCTGAATAAATTAGTAGTGTAGTTCTTTTAGTCATATTGTATTTTATCAGACTGACTAGATTTAGTTTTCTATAATTTTCTGTTTTATCCCTAATTTTGCAGCGATGTAATTATTTTCAATAAATTTGTGTCATATAATTGTTGTTTTATTTACTATTAGCTTAGGTAATATTAAAATAATATTACTAGAGACAAAGTAATAAAATACTATTTTACATCAAGTTTAGTCGAAAGTTCTATAAATATAACTTTAACATAAATGCCATCTAGTGAAATCAGTTGGCATAAATAGTTCTAAGGTTGGCTACTAGATGGCGCTTAAATATTTGTATTTTACGACCTACTTTAGTTAGGTCTTCACGAATGAAGACCGTACTATATAGTATGTATCATAGGCATATCATAAGTAAGTATTAACACTCACTGCCTAGCTTAAAATTCGATGTTAAAGGTCTAGCCTCTTTCGAACCATACCGGTGAGTCCATCGCGCGATATTTACGTAGCGGGCTCTAATATGCCCAAGCACCACCTATAGCGTGGGTTCGATAGAGAAACCGTATTGAACTCAGGACCGCCTCCAACCGGTCGGATTGGAGGTCGATGGGGGGGCCTATGTTCAGCAATGGACGTCGTGCGGCTGAAATGATGATGATGATGATGATGATGGAACACAATACATCAATAGGTACACAAATAAGCAAAGCTAAAACAACTTTATCATAGAGGACGAACGTGTCTTGTAACTAATATTATAGGTTTCTAATAATAATATTCGTTTCTTCGGACCGGGGTTAAACGTGTTAGTAAGAATAATCTTAAAAACAACCGGGACCGACTGCTTAACGTGCTCTCCGAGGCACGACCAGACCAGTGCAAACAGCCATATTCATGCATACAACTTTTTGCACTGAGCGCGGATCGAACCCGCGCCCCGCGCGTATTAGTCGTGTGCTCTACCGCCACGCCACGGAGGCTGTCTGTTTGTATAACGTGTTTTTCAAAAAAACTTGCCACAACATTGTTTACCTTTATTTATGTACCTAAACAAATGGAGTATAGGGCTGTACATGATTGATGTTGTTCTTTCTCTCATTTAGTTCTTCTTTCAATCAAATATAAGTAGGTACTAAGTACTATTTTAAGAACAGAGCGCTTTCCACTCACAAATATGCCCAAGTTTATTTTAATTCGAATTGGTAAAGTTCTCGAAGTTGGGACATAAACCGCAGCGACACTTAGCATATTTTCTTACAAACGTGGCTCCGATAGTAGTTAGTACTAACGAGACATTTAAGCAAATCGCCTTCTTGTTTCATTAAAAGATGCGGCCATGTTTTGTCGCTGTCTCTGAGAGAATTCTCGCAGTAACTCTCCGGGTGAAATTTCAATTATATAGAATTGATTTTACGAGAACCTAGGTGTGTAGGTACAGGCTGAGGGAACAGCAACTTGCAGTAATGACGGCCATTTGTATATCAATTGTTATCTAGTCATTGTAATGGATGAAATTTTTTAATAAATGCCCAACTAGGGTCCATCTTAAGCTTAAAGTGACGCGTAAAAAAATATTGAAGGCTTTAGCCCTTAGCTTAGCTCGATTTTATTAATTGTTAACTATTGTCAAATCACTTGAATTACAAAAAATTCCATTGAATTTTAGACCTTACTGCTATTTCTTGAATCGTAAATTTCAATGGCTGCAGTGAATAGAACGTTGTTTAATTTAAATTTTATTTTACTTTAAGTCCATCCTCACAGAGTCGAAATCGTCAAGTTTAAAAAGCACGGTTCTGGTAGTAAACTTTTTTTTAAATGCCAAGCTTTCAGCACTCGTTTATGTCAGTAACGCTACTCTTGCGCAGAGCTGCTCGAAGGCTTTAGATTGACGTGATCCTCTGACTAGCACAGTGGAAGTGGTCAGCAGCCAAAGGGGTTTGAAACTTTGAGAAAGACTGATACAAGTTTTATTTTACATTGTGAGAGGCCCATTTCCAGCAGTGGACTGAGATAAGCTTATTGATTGATTAATATTTAAAGCTATTACCAGAACTTACAGGAAGCCACCCGTCTGCTCATATTATGAAAGACACTGTAATCTGTTTTAAAACATTAGTTCAGTACTATTCTAGATGGCGTTGATCAATTTTCATCTACGAAAATTTCGCCTTCACATTCAAATTACTCAAAATGATTGACTGTAGATTATCATAACCTTTCCTTGAAACACTGTAATAAAGCTTGAGTAAATTCTATGGAAATAAACGTTGATTGAGCGGAGAACCGAGATCAATCCGGTACGGTATCAATAAACTAATGTTGGTAGCCGCGTTTAATCAGCGCTGAGGCCTTTCAACGGAGGTCGATGAGATTGGTTTTGAGACTGATCTGCCTCGTAATGTGCCAGCTAATAAGGCGGCCAATTTAATACGCCTTCGGCTCTGTTTATATTTAGCGTTCGTGCTCGTGAATTTTTTGTTTTCAAGCGAAATATTCTAAGGTAAACCAACTGATAACTATCTTTAATACTGATGTGCTAGTATCTTGTAAATTGAACCTTATTAATAGTATGTATGTTAATTATCCGTCTGATAGTCTCCAAGACGTTAATTTGTAGTGCTTGTGCGGCTAAGCACGTATTATTTTCCTTGCTATTTACACCGCATAGCAAGGAATCGGGTCAAAATATTTTTTCCAAATTGGTTTAGCTTATTTAGCTGCAACATTTTCGGTTAGGAATTTATTCCAGTTTATCGTAAGAATCCTATAAAGAGGATCTCTATCCTGAACTTTAACCGTGTTTCATCTTCTGCCGTTGTCAATTGTTAATTGGTCTTCAAATTTCCAAACACATACATAACATATGTACGACACGAAGTAGGTACGTTAAGTCATTCACGTATCTAACTACTACTATTATAATAAGCAGATTTACCAGGTGGATAAAACCTATGAGAAAAGAACCTAATATTAAAAGTTTCGAAGGGCGACGCCATTATTCCATAGATATATCTATTAAAAAGTTTGTATGAAGTCAATTTGTGTAGCATACGTTCATTTTTCAATAAAATGTTGAAAAGGTCAACAACTTCATTTCAGGCTATAATGGGTTTAGGCATTTGTGTAGCGTTGTAGGATAATATTTTGTGAAGTTAAAGGCTTCAAAGTTGATCTAACTTTCGGGTATTTCAGATATTCTTGAAAAAGTGTAAACGTTATGAATTGGATACAATTGAGCACTTCACCTAGAGAGCTTTGTTAACTAATAAATTATGTATTTCGCGATTTACATATTATATAATCACGCCTATAACACCGGAGGGAATGGGCAGAGTTTGTCTTTTGATTTAATCTCCAATGCAAAAACGTCGGAGTGTTACAAATTTAACGTGTCTATGTGTGGCATTGTAGATTTTGTGAACCGATTTTGATTCGGTATTATTTGTTTGAAAGATGAACCAGCCGGGAGTGATCTTAGCTGTGTTTAATGAAAATCGGTGCAAGTTAGTGGTCTCCTCTGAATTACGGATTATATATTTTTCTGCAGTTACTGTGTGTATTTTAATATGACCTTATGGTGCCGACAGGTGAGACCATAATTGACCCTCTATTTTGTTAAACTAATCGATAGGATTAATATTCAGAATGAAATTTTTGTAACAGATATTTGAACAATTTTTCTGTCGAATCGACGGCATTTTTGAGTTGCCATCGTTGTGTAATTTGTTTCACGGCGGCGCCACTACTCACGGAGAGGGCCCGACCAAGGCCCGAGCATAGGTTTCGCTCTACGGGAAGGCTTACTACCCCCTCCTTGAACCATACAAAAATTCTTAATTTGAGTTGGTTCGAGTCCCGGGTGAACCAAGTCCGTTTTAGAAAATCTTTGAATGCAGTTATGGTTCTTTTTCAAAATAAAGGAATGTCTCCTTTAAGTAAAATCAGCCAACTTAAAGATTTACTGCAGTTTTCCTCCTCACAGTATATCATCATCATCATCATCATCTTCCTGCCCTTGTCCCAATTATTTGGGGTCGGCGCAACATGTCATTCTTTTCCATACATTCCTATCGGATGTAATTTCCTCAGTCACTCCCTTCTTTGACATATCTTCTTTCACACAATCCATCCATCAAATCTTCACAGTATATATTTACATGTATTTAAAAAAGTTTAAATTCGATTGGTCACCCTACCCAGGTGAAATAATGAACTCAAGAGCGTAATAATACGCCCGCATCGCCCGCATGCCATAAATTCATGAGGGCCGGGCCGTCCGACAGATAATTCTACCCTCAGAGGTTATTTTTTCAGAAGACAACCACTCAGCGATAATTTTTACGCCGACAGCACAACCCTTGGACAAGATGAACAGTTTAACATATTTTATACCTATTTAATTTTACTTTGTGGTTTGTATTTTAGCTGTAGTATATAAAAAAATATTATTTAACCTTTCGCGTTCCCTTGTCTATATATGACAGACATAACCACAATCTTGTAGTCTGTCATAAGTAGTAGATTTAAAAATATAAGTCATTCTTTCCAGGGTAATTGTATACCTCCACCTTTTTAACAAGTTTCCTATTTTCTTGGTTTCACGGCAGCGCCGCTACTCACAGAGAGGGAGGAGGAGGGGAGATAGGAATAGGAGGGAGGATAGGTTTCCTAATGAAATTAGGGATTTACCTATAAATAAATTTAAAAATTTAAGTAAATTATTCCAATAAAGGTATTTTCAAATCCAGAATGAATGATTTTATATTTTGAATGTATAAGTATTTATTTGTAATATCAAAATAACAATTCTCTACATTTGGTTTACCTTGTCTAGAAGTCGGTCGGTTGGTCGGTAACGCAGCGGGCTATGCTTCAATAGTGGACTACGAGAAGCTGATTGATTGATTGATTAAGAAGTCAAGTGATTACCCGCTGACACTCCAAGGAACCTCGTCTGTTAATCAAATGGTATGCCAGTGGGCTAGCAGGTGAGGTTGCCATAAGTCCCATAGGTTTGAACCTGCATACCTCGTTTGAACTTATCTGGAACTGCATCGTGTTATTCCGTTGATATTACTTTCAATTACTTAGTTTAATTAAGTTATTGTATATTGAAAACTAGGGCAAAGTGTAAGAGTAAGTAGTCTGTGTCTGACGACTTTGATAATCTTGTGCAAGACTAAAAGGCTTATGTTTATGTCGGGATCGGAATGCCTAAAGCGGTAAATCTATCCTAATATTATAAAAGTGAAATTGTTTCGCGCTCTTACAACTGAACGTAGCCGGGTTCCGACTGGAATTGAGATGATGACAGTCCGGTTCTACCCAATACATACTGATTATCTATATTTTGCTGTAAAAATACGCATTGTAAAATAAATTATTCTACAATGGAACTGTAACTACGAGTTGACATTATTTTTAGTTTCCAAAATACGTCAAAATATAGACAATCAAATTGAGTACAATAACTTTTTAGATACCTTATTAAATTTTAAATGACTTTCATTATGAACCATAAATGAAACAAAGATAAATTGTGATTTTCTTTTGCTCTTCACGCATTTGCACTACGCGCTCAGAAGGCATGTCGTCACTCTTTACTTACAAATTGCATAGAGCGCTTTCCTACGGCTCAAGATTTGAACTGCATGTTGTAAATTTAACTTTAGCAGTTCATTACAACATAACATAACATTGCATAAACTCACGCCTGTATCCCCGTAGGGGTAGGCAAAGGTGCTTGCACCCACATTTCGCCAGTTTATGTTTAGGTCCCAATGTAATAGGTGGCGAGTCTATTGCCATTAACCGGGTACTTGTAAACCTGCAAGAAATACACACCTGACTTCGAAAAGCATCGAAAAGTCATTGGTGTGTGCCATGGTAAACCTGGGATCGAACCCGAGACTTTGTCTTAGCAGTCCATTACCCATACCACTAGACTACCGTGGTTATTCAGCATGTTATATTTCAGTTCATTATATAAACTGGTTATTTTTCGAGAACAAACAAAGTACTCATCATCCTTGTTTGGTACAGGATAGTATTTAATTATGTTACCTTTGACGGGGATAAATTATAGTCTAGTATACTTTTTATTGACATTATGGTAACGAGATCAAAACTCCATACGGGTAGAGTCCTGGGCTACAGCTAGTGTTTATTAAATAATTAATGTTTTCATCCGCCTTTTAGTAATACGCAACAAACCACAATTAAAGCCTTTGTGGTGTGGCAAAAGTGAATGCGACTGCTACGATCCCTACACAATGCAAATATGGATGAATATGGCTATTATTGGAGCAAGTAAAGCCGTCAGTCTAATATGGTTGTCGTTACGGGTAGTTGGAGCCTTAAAAAGGTCAAGAACTGGTCTAGCTGTAATACTTCGACGTAGTAAGACTGGTAAATTAATGGACCCGGACTCCAAGGTGACAGTGGCTTAGTAGACAAAGGACTTATTCGCAAAATGACCTACCGTCGTAGGGTTGCCAGATGGCCGGCAATTATTTGAATTAAAATGTGTAGACTCCCAACAAATAACAAAGTCTCCAGATGAATAATACTATTATACGGACCTACCATATCATCCGAGGGCTTCAGATGTGACCGGGACTAACGAAACGATGATGATGATGATGATGACGTACCTAGAGATTTTATCTATCCAACGGAATAATAATTTGAAAATGGGTGGCGCATAGTTTAACTAGCTTGTGTTATGGGTTATAGAATGCGGATAAACATACTTAGATACTTTTTTTTGTTAATACATACATATTATACATAGAAACCGCGTTCACTACCGATAATGGTTATAATAGAAGTAGTCCTTGATATTAGTTATATAGTATAAACAGGCAAGTCCCCCCCCCCAGCCCGCAGCCCCCCGGCTACTTCACGAGCTGAATCATTGTATTTTATATTTTACGACACGGAACCGTATAAAAGTGATTTTTATTTAGAACCCGTTATTATTTACGAGCCGGCGCCGACCCAGCCTGCTTTTAATATCTGATGGCGATATTCAGACCCTATCCTTCATGGCGTATTTATTGGATGAGGTAATATTTGTATCGTAGGAACTCTTGTAAACTTGATATGCTTGATATGATTTTTTAAATAACTAAGAATTGAAAGTCATCATTCTCTGAACCTTTATCCCAACTCAGTTTGGGTCGGCTTTCCAGTCTAACTGTGATGCGGCTGAACTTCGATATTTTACGTGAAGCGACTGCCATCTGACCTCCACAACCAATGGTCTAATGACCAATGGCGACATCGAAGTTCCAAGTTAGGCTGGTTGGACCTTTGAGGGCTCCAACTACCCGTAACGACTGCCATAGATGTTTGTATGGCAACCGGGACCGACGGCTTAACGTGCTCTCCGAGGCACTTATAAACCTGCGATAAATACACACATAACTTCGAAAAGCATTGAAAAGTCATTGGTGTGTGCCATGGTAAACCTGGGATCGAACTCGAGGCCTCGTCTCAGCAGTCCATTACCCATACCACTAGGCTACCGCGGCTTCTAGAAGATCTAAGCAACATGGCTCGATAAATACGAATCTTAGGATTTTGCACACAGCCGTCGCCGTCGCTGTGATTCCAGTTTTATCTCAACATAATGATTTAGCTTAGATTCCAACATCACGTCATGTGATACACGTCACGATAAACATTTTAAATTGAATGACGTATATTGTACATATTCTGTGGTAACCAAGGATCGTATGTCAGAGCCTGGCGGTTCGGACTAAGTAGACCTATTCCGAGATAATGACTTGACATGATTAAATTGAAACGGATTAATTTATCTCATAACATTAATACAGAAAACATAAAAAGAATACCTTTAATAGTAGAGAATACCTGTCTCATGATAGCCTATAGATAGATAACTAAGAAATGAAAATGTTGAAATGAAAAATTGAAAATGTTGTGTGTGTTTGTTATAAATGAATACGGTGGTAATTTTTCAGAAGATTGTATCAAAACCAGTGAGAATAAGTAATTCTGCGACTTCTTTTCTGACTATCCTACTAAAATTAAACGTAAAAGTTACAGATATTTCACTATTTATTTTTGAAACACTTTTAAACGTCAAAACGAATCTAGGTGATCTAGAATTAGATTATAGTCTGCGAAAACACATATGCTACTTTTTATCATTGGTATGGGGTACGAGAGAATAACTTTGGAAAGGGGTTTGAAGGTAGTATTTTCATTCATTGACCTGCTCCAAGAAGTGTATGAAATCATTTCCTTCCTCATCTCCCTACTCTTGTCCCAATTTCTTGGGGTCGGCGCAGCACTCACACATTCTTATCATTCCTGTCTTTTCCTCAGTATCTACCTTCTTTGCCATATCTTCTTTCACACAATCTCTACGTCGTTTTTGGACCGACCTCTGCTCCTAAAGCCCTCTACATTCATACTTTGGATTTATTTTACAACATGACTATCATCTCTTTTCATAATACCTATGTATACCTATGTCATTTAGTACTGGTGCCACTTTCAAACTTTCTCTAATAATACTCATGACATTTTCTTTTCATTCCCGTCACTCCACACATCCATCTTAACATTCGTATATCCGCTACATGCAGTTTTCTTTCATCTGTTGCTTTTAAGACCAAACATGACGATCCATACAATAGTGTGGAATTATGTCCTTCTCCTTAAAAACAGAATAGATAGTTATAAAAATACCGCATCCGTTATTCCTAGTGCCACGTTGATACTTTATGGCGGGCATGCACTGGTCGCCGGTGAGACCCGCTGTACGCCCGACACGTGTACTTTGTGTTCGCAGTTTTACGCAATTTTACACGTGCTCCTGAAATATTTCCCACATACAGTACTTTCTACTTAAGGTTTTCGTATTAAAAATAACAAATAACACGGTTATAGGTGGTTGTCCTGGCTGAATATTTATGACGAACACGCTACGAGTAATTACTTGTTCTTGGCTATACGAGTGTAATTTCTGTTAAACAAAAAACAAGAATTAACATACAGAGGAGGATATATTTATATTCGAAGTTTCATCATGATCATCCTCCTGCCTTTACCCCATATTTATGTGGAGTCGTCACTGTTACAGAATAGATTTGGCCTTTTTTTTAATAGCCGGCCGCCTGCCTGACAACAATCCTCCTTGGGAGTGCTATTGTTAGTGGTTCAAACCGTCCACCTACGGTCCAAGCGAGTGAGCTGTTCCAAGTAACTAAATGCATGGATCACTGTCACCACGGTATACTTCCTACCTTTTCTCTATTTTTCCTATCTGTAATCCAGCTGTCAGGACCGCAGAGCAGAACGATCTAGTAGAAATGCGACACGATAGTTTCAGTAGCGGAACCGATGTCGCCAAACTCACACATACAATCGTTGATAATACCGTGCATTACTAGTAAATAATTGCTTTGAGTGGTGGAATTTACTACTAATTAATGCCATATTAACTCATACGTACTACAAAACGAAGACACAACAAGTAGTGGCAATTATACTGCCACCACCTTATTTTTTTTCCACTGTTCAAAATAGCGATTACTCGTCTATAGATAAAAAAGTATTTATGGTGTTTCATACTTTGGATCGAACAAGCTAAAATATTTACGAATAAGTTCTTAGAAAAAGGTTCATATTGTCGAATTTATCCTTCGTTGCCTAAATACGCACACCAATGACACGCGTGCCCGTTTTCATAACACTTCCACTTGTTTTTTGTTATCCATGGTTAGGACCGATACTATGAATTAAAAACTCCCTACTGTTCGAAGTTTTACATCCATAAAACGAAAGGTATATAACCGCGACTAAGCCAGCTAACTGATCAAGTAATATAATCATTTAATCGCGATCGCAGAATCCTTATCGCGCCAACAAATTTTCTCAACAAGTATTAGCCGGCTGAAGTTCGCGTGGAGAAGCTGGCCTCGCGCCGTCGATACGGCTGTAACTTAGCACCTCCGGGTCGACCATCGCATTTATTAGCAATATACCTTCTATTAGTTGTTGGTTCTGTTCTGTTCTTACATTCTGTTATTTAATACATTTGGCAGGGTTTAAAGAGTTCGTTGGATCGGTGGTACTGTCCAATCGTCTTCTATATCTAAAATACATTATCAAATAATCAATCAATTAGCCAAGGTACATAGTCTTCTCCCAATATTATGCCGCGTCTACATTAACCGTATCACAAGTACGTGTCCGTCGCGTGTTCAACTGCGTGATAGCTGAGTTTAAATGAAACCATCGATCGACTGGTGGCTCCGTTAGTACGACTTTAGTTTGTGTGCACATGTGCCACAAGTTGTTACGTCCACACTCAACGCTTTATCTTGATGTCACGCTGTTCGATCTGCTGTTCATGTCACAAATCTGGACACACCTTTAAGAGGCTTTGGCCTTCTGTCTCCACGCTGGCGAGCCGGGTTGGTACAAGGTTTAATATCAAGTTTTTCTTCTCTCACTGTGATATCGTCTGCATTTTCCGTTTGTCTTACGAAACCCTTCGGATGAGTTGGGGTGGTGTGTATTGTTTCCTCATCACCACTTGGATAACTGTATCTGTGTGGTGATGAAGAAAAAACTATCACATCCCACTATACTGCTAATCGGTTTGTATTTATGTGTTTTCAAAATGTGTAATCATATGCGAAAGTATTCTACGAATCGGGCATAAGTACCTAAACAATTGCCTTTGTTCAAAACATAGTTTTAGTTGTTAATGAAAGCTCATGTAAACTTTGGTAATGAAATTAAAACGGATTTCACTCCGACACTGAGGTAGTTTGGCCTCAAAACAAACTCGGGAATATTGTAATATACTGCTTTGTACGTTCGCGTTGAATTGTATCTATATTATACATTTCGATTAACATAAGATTATTACCTGTCTAAGGTAATTTGTGATAATATTGGTACTACTAACGCCCACCACCTAAGTAAGCCTGGGTTAACATTAACAGTGCAGTTAAAGTACCGGTCAGGTATAAAACAGGTTGCACCATTTGGCAATTGTTAAAATGACCGGTAACCGGCCACGCTCAAACGTCAAATTCTATCAAAAAGAAAACTTCAACCGAGCCACTAAATACTGAGGTGCAACACATTTAGCCAAACTATTAGAATCAGTGTTACTGTTACTGTTAAATTTAACGGAAACCTTAACTTTAACAGGTAGGTGGTGCAACTAAGCTTAAAAGAGTAATAGTTAAGAGAGTTTTTATGGTGTCAGTGCAGAAGACAAAGCAGGGTATCTTGGTCTTCCCACCGACAACACAAAATCTCTCCAGAGAGGTTATTATTAGCCGAGGTATTCTGTAGGGTGGAGGTTCTTCTCCAGTCCGACTGCTCAATTAAGACAGGGTATGCCGTCTTAAATCACCTCCTTAAAATCCGTAAAAAATCTGCATAGGAACGTTTTAGCACGACTTAGGAGTCCCCTAATGATATTCCTACGATTGACGAGACAATGAATAGATATTACAGTCTTTCTTAAACATTTCTTATGATTCCTGTTAAATTAGAATGAATATTTAAAGCATTCACTATGCTAATATTTTCATGTAAATTCACATTAAAAATAATCTAGGCGGGACTTTAATTCGCGGCAGTCAATTCTAGAGGGAATAGTCAACGACCTGAATTACCTAGACCGTCCTTGATAATATCTTAGGCCATAAATTTATAAGAAATATTTCTACCGTATTTTACCTAATACAGCGATACAGAGAAGATAGAAATTCCTTTCCTTTATGTGCTAAACTAACCATCAAGTATTTATATATAATCGAGTCGCTTTTGAGAAGTAATTAGAAGCGTTATTAGAAGTTTACAGACCTTCACATACAATCTGATCTCCTGGTAACTGATGGGATGTTATGTAGGCGTTAGGTGTGATTGGTACGTCACAAGAAGCTTAGGTCATACGTTTATTTGGAATACAGATTTAGTACAGGTTAGATACCAAAGCAAGCCCTTACATACGGTCTCTAACATAACATAAACATAACATAAACTCACGCCTATGGCCCCGAAGAGGTAGACAGAGGTGCTAGCACCCACATTTTGCCAGTTTATGTTTAGGTCCCAATGTAATAGGTGGCGAGCCTATTGCCATTAACCGGACACTTATAAACCTGCGATAAATACACACCTAACTTCGAAAAGTCATTAGTATCTGCCATGTTAAAACCTGGGATCGATTAGACGAGGTAGGACACGACGGTATATCCGTCCCAATCGAGCAGTCCGACTGGGGAAGTACCTCCACCCTACAGAATATCGCCGTTTAATAACCTTGTGTTGTGTTTTCGGTGGTGAGTAGGGTAGCCGGAGCTTAGTAGAGAGGTTTTGTGTTATCCGTGTGAAAACCAAAGGCTTATCCTACATCTTTTGCGCTGACGACACAGAATGTCTCTGTTCTTACAGGGGTTGCAGCACGAGTGTCATTCCTCTGGTGTTACACTCGCCCATAGGCCACGTTAACCACTTACCATCAGGTGGGCCGCGTGCTTGTCTGCGACCTAAGTTGTATAAAAAAAAAACCCGAAACCTCGTCTCAGCAGTTCATTACCCATACCGCTAGGCTACCGCGTGTGTATATATACCTGTCAGTATGAGAATGCTACACATATGTTAGACACCTGGGTACTAGCGATTTCATGTGTTTTATTCAAAGGCTTGTTTCATTTAATTCCCTGTTATTTTCCTGGTAACAAGGGTTTTATTGGTAAATAAATACTCTGTACTAGGGACAGGTTTCGTTATTTATTTGACGAGGTATTCTGGTACGGGTATCGGAGTTCCCCAAGGGACGTTAACTATGTGTATAAAATATTTAATCAAACATAAATCTTAAATTCTACATGTGTGCTATGCGGAAAAAGTTGGCGAAGGCTAACAAATTTACATCCAATGAAATAAATAAATAATATATTATATTTATAATACTTTTCGGGTTCGTACAAAATCATGAGAAGGATAAATTGAAACTCCTATAGAATTACTTCAAGGATAGCCTCCGTGGCGTGAAGGTAGTGCACGCGACTGCTACGCACGGGGCGCGGCGGGTTCGATCCCCACTCAGTGCAAAAAGTTGTATGCATGAATATGGCTGTTTGCACTGATCTGGTCGTACCTCGGAGAGCACGTTAAGCCGTCGGTCCCAGTTGCCATACAAATATCTATGGCAGTCGTTACGGGTAGTTGGAGCCCTCAAAAGTCCAACCTGTCTAACTTGGAACTTCGATATCGCCATTGGTCATTGGACCATTGGTTGTGGAGGTCAGATGGCAGTCGCTTCACGGAAAATATCAAAGTTGAAAAGACTGGAAAGCCGACCCCAACTGAGTTGGGAAAAGGTTCAGAGAATGATGATAGAATTACTTCATTGTTCTTCTGTCCGTCTGTATATCTAGACCTACTCAGGAATGCGTGGAGGCGTAAAGTTGATTATACTAAATACTCAACTTTAAAGTGGTCTCCAATTGAGAACCTTTCGGCTACAACGGCCATCTGTTCTTCTTGCTACGAACCCCGCCCACTGCCACTTCAGCTTGCTAACCCGGGAGGTATGTCTAACTTTTATTCGCCTACGAATCGCTTCATTTCCGATTCGATCTCGCTGTGGGACCTCGAGTTTTCTTATGAGGCCCATAGTGAGGGTCCACGTCTCAGCGCCATAAGTCATCAATGGTAGCAGGCACTGAATTTACAGTACCAGATTGGCAGTTAGTAAAATTGTATAACTTTAAGCGTGGAACAGAAAACACAAGGGTGCAAATTATTCCTAGAAATGTATCAAATCCCCCGGAAAAAAATTATTATAATATACTTATTGTGTAACTTAAATCTATTGACGAGCTCACTGTCGCGTGGCGGTAGTGAACATGACTGTTTCGTAGTAGCCGCGGTTCGATTCCCTCTCCGTGCAAATATTTGTGTGCATGAATATGAATATTTGCAGTGGTCTGTTTGCATATACATAAGTATAATGTGTATGTATTTATAGAAAAAATGTAAGTAGGTATGTTTATTCGCGCTTTAGAACTCATAATACGAGCTAGTTAAGCTATGCTTACCGTGGGGCTTAGGTGGCGATGTGTAGATTGTCCGAGATTTTTTTTTAAAGTGATTGATCAAGATTTGTTCGGATCGGGACGGATTCCGTGACCAGTGACAGGAGATGATCTGACCAACTGCGCTATATGGGGCACATCTTGAGCATTACAAATCCTCTATTCGTTTTAAGGGCGGTGTTCGTGCCATCTATCGATACTCTTACGAACTATCGGCTTTGAGTCTTATCAGGGTATTCACTTTTTCCAATCTAAAAAAAAAACAGATATGCCGAAAATAAATTTCTACCTGAAAATGTTGCAGCTAAATGAAATTCTTGACCCGATTCCTTGCTATACGATGTGAATTGCAAGGAAATGAATTACGTGCTTAGCCGCACAAGCACTACCAATTAACGTCTTGAAGAGTATCAGACGGAACATACTACACGATATAAAATCTCATTAAATTGCGTAGAGTAAGTAAAGGCTCCAGATATTAATGACAGTTCATTATATTTGTAAATTAAGATGTGTTCAGCGTCTTTTGTTGTTAAACGTCCAATTTATTAATCAAGTATGGATATTTTGAAACATACTCTGAATTTTAAAGCAGGTTTCGCATTTCAATTCGGTTTTAGCATATCATCGGGAGCCAAAACAGATTTGAAATTCTAAACTTGTTTATTCGCGAAGATTACGTTACTTCTACTAGGTACTCAAGTCTTAGGTCTTTAAGCTAGTAAGTATTGTTATAGAATTATGTAATTGGGTTTTTCAATTTGCAAGTTTTGAAATAATAGTGGTTATATAGAATTCTCGCGTCACAGTGTAAATCTTCCCAAACGGCTTGACAAATTCTTATGATTTTTTAAGAATATATTTTGATGGTCTGAGAATAGGTAGTAATATAAAGTTATTCTTAGCGAGTGACATACGTATTTTTACACAAAATCTAAGTGTGAGAAAGTTACAAAGTATAATGAACCGTAAAACGTTTCTTTTTTTATTTAGTGGACGTAAATTTGGCTTCATCCCGCCCGATTGTAAGCCGATGGCAAAGTCTCAAGAAAGAGGGTCACCATTAAAAACACGTAGAGTGTTATAATGGTGATGCTCAGCTTGATGGTATCATCCGATGCTTTACGCCCTACTTAAAGGACCTGGGACTCTAGGAAGAAGAAAACACGTGCGCTTGTAAGGAATTTATATAGCATTATCATCCTTGACAGAAATGGACATTGTAGTAACGTCAATGTTACTACACTAAAAGACACAAATCACTGGCACTGACATTTTGAATTCGGTAACGCGGTATAGGAGTCTGTGACTCTATTTACGCTAGTAATATTAATGTCTATGGTCAGTATTTTTTAAAGGCTAGGTTATCTGGAACATAAATTCAATTGAAACGACGCATTTCTTATATGCACGTCGTCTGTGTAAAAACAATAGAGTGACACATCATTGTTTAATGTATTTGATCTTCAATAAAAAAAAATTACCGATTACGTACGACCAGTGCTTAGGTGACCCTAAGCGCTTAGTAACCCTATCTCATCCGATCCGGGGGCCGCGGTTTGAACCGGTATGGTAGTCCATTTGCTCACTAACTTATTATTGATATTGACATTTTGTAAGTGCCGTTTGGTGGTCTATATACAGAATAAATGATTTATGAATTTGAATTCGATGGGTGTCGCAAGAGACGATAACCGGAAAAATATGCGGTGGATGTCTATTACGGCGAGAGAAAGAAAACTCGAAATACAACCCGTCTGGTCATCGTGGAAACGTAGGTCAAAGACTCCCAACATTAGTAGAGGCCTATGTCCAAAAGTTGTCTGCGAAAGGCTAATTGATTGATGAAGTTAATTGGAGGGGTTAAAGAGAATTTTATTCATTTACTGTTTGTTTATTTATAACTGTACGGTAATTATAAATGTTTCATGCATATAATTGTGCTGTCGGTCTATTAATAATAATGAAAGTTCGAGCTAAGCATAAAACTTTACAGTTTAAGGTAATTCGACGAGAAGGAAACCGTACAAGGGTAATTAATTTCCAACAAGTAATTGCTTAAGATGAGCTGAAAGACGTAAAATATCTATTTTCAGCTATTTCATAATCCTCTAAAGTGTTAGAGAATAAAAACTTTCAATCATTTTTAACGGACTTATAATGTTTTTTTTTATATCGTGATCATACGCAAAGGAAACACAAACTTATAATACAACAGAATTAATATTATGGTCAGGCTATAAACAGTATTTAATTAAATCAACATAGAAAAATATATGAATTTCGATTAAAACAATTTGATCTAAAAACAGACAAAAGAAAATGCTGTCGTTATAAAATGAATTAAACCGTCTAGTCTCACTCATTCTCTTTGATTTGAATTTAGAATACAAAAAAGAAATGCGTGAAAATAAAAAGAGGCTTTATTTTTAATATGGCCGCTGTTAATTTTTTTTTATGTTACTCGAAAGAGGTGTGTTGGTGAAGGTTTTATTCACACGTTACTTAGTGAAGAGGCTGTATAATTGAATAATATCCGAATTTAACTAGGTATTTGAAAAAGGGATACTTGCTTATAGCCCAGTGCTGATAACGCCCAAAATAACATAACAGCATGAGACGTGTTGGAAGCTATAGGAAAATATGGTTAGAATAACGAGCAAAATAAATAATTAAGTCAGAAATGAATGAAATGTGAGTATGAAATAATATAATCGAAGTATTTATTTTTATATTAGGACTTGATATATAGGTATATTTCATCTAGTACATAACCATTGGTATAAAATAGTAAATTAAATATTATCTATCTTATTAAACCGAACGAAATATAGTATGATGCTACTTTGGTAAGCGTCAGTTGCTTATGGTTAAGGTGTCGGCCTGACGATCAAGAAGTCCCAGATTCAAATCTTGACTATTGCACTATCGATGTGAACCCACTCCTTACACAAGCCATTGAGCTTAGCTGGAGGGGCCAAATGGAATATTAGGGATTAAGATTGCTAATATTCTTAAAAAAAACACAAAAGTGAAGATTGTTTGGTCACTGCATTACGACGCAGTAAAAAATAAAATGTCTAATTTATTCATTTTTTTTCTAAACTCACGCTTTTATCCCCGAAGGCGTAGGCAGAGGTACTAGCACCCACATTTCGCCAGTTTATGTTTAGGTCCCAATGTAATAGGTGGCGAGCCTATTGCCATCAACCGGGCACTTATAAACCTGCGATAAATACACACATAACTTCGAAAAGCATAGAAAAGTCATTGGTGTGTGCCATGGGAAAACCTGGGATCGAACCCGAGACATCGTCTCAGCAGTCTATTACCCATACCACCAGGCTACCGCGGCATTCATTATATATATTAAATACTATTCGAAAACTGTCATGTCATTCTCGCACGGCTGGAATCAAATGAATATGGCCCTAAGTGCCCTCTTAACGCGTTATATTACACACTTTGTAAACTTTGCCTAAAAGCCAGTGGAAACCAACCCTAATGTGCCCATAACACTAACACTGTAGGTGTGTGAAACGTCATCAAACCCACACTTTTCCGACATAGTTTATAGTCAGCCGATTTCGGCGTTAGACATAATCTTATTCAGGGCAAAAGTGTTTGAGTTCACGTAAAATTTTATGGTTATATAGACCCGGTTATGACTGTGTTGGTACCGCCAGGAGCTGCGTGTCCCTCCGTAATGGCAGTTGTTACGGCCTGTGGTATTCGTCTGGCGTTTGAGCTCATATTATAAGGATCATTGTGATGGACACGAATTTTCCCCTTCATGATCGTCTTTGGAGTTCGATTCTCGGCTCTGGAAAAGGGTTATTGCGATACATAATTGGTAACACACTTGTACTTCTCCACTGTATTTATAATTGTACCTAACCAGTTTCGTCTTGCAGTGGGGAAAGGTTTACGTTGACACATTCCAATACCTAAATATTACACTACACAATTTTTCAAAAGGGGGTGTTACTAAAATTAAGTATACCAGCACAAACTTTTTCCCCAGATTTGGGAAAATAGTGTCTAGGCTAAAAGATCTTCCGCCTTCCGCACCATCTTCTGTCGGCAATCCATCTGGCTGGGGGCGTCCTGCTTTCTGTCTGTCTCCACACGCTGGTCTCTTCTATTATTCTGACGTAGTTCACAGTAATATTCACCACGTTTTTACTTATATTCTGGTTCTACAGGTAACACAATACGCTTTACTAATTAAGCTTCCAATATAAAGTAACTGATTAATGAACACAAAATAATTAATATATTTTTACAGCAATGTATTTATAGTGTAGTATTTTTATTCGTGTAATAGTAATATCTTCGTTTCAAAAATATTTATTACAGTTATTAAAACAAAATGTAACTACACTTCAGGTCATTGTTTCTAAATTCATGGTTATTTAATGTGAAATTTGACATTGCTATCGTCCTTACTATTGAAATCACACAGGTTACTGACAGTTATCATTTTTGTAAGTAAAGTGACTTTCAGCACACACTTCATATTTGAGAAAATACTCGCTTTTTCTTGGAAAATTGGCGTCTCGCCATTTATAATTTTGTATTACATTTACCACTGGACATTGGCAAAATTGCGGCGAATCTGCTTGCAAAAGAAGTCATCTTAAGAAGAAGAAGAGAAATCTTTTTGCCGCCATGCATATTTATTATAATACAGTTATACATAACTACTGATTTTTTATTACAGGAAATTAGTTATATTCATAAATACTTATCAACTGTAATGAGTGCTGGGTGTTGCTGATGGAAATTGGTTACAGTAACCTATGGACGTTGGCAATACCAAGAGTGTCACACTCGTATACATGATCGTGATCGAATACATGAAGTGGTGATATATACGTGTAGGCATTAGCAGAATCATCGAAAAAAGACAATGGATCTCACGAGTTCAAAAAATCACCAACTTTCGTTTTGAAAGTTCTTTTTCTTCGACACTATATACTATAACTTCAGTATAATCACATGTCATCTTATCTCATCTTAATTTTACGCGTCATTTCAATATTCGTCCTCTGTTGACACACCGTTATGAGCCGATTCGATAGCTGAGCTCATCAAGGTATATATTTTATTAATCCTCGTACCTCAACCCTTTGAAACTTCGGCCCCTCGTCGTGTTCTCACAGTTCATATCGTTAATCTTCGTTGGAAATTCATAACTAAAGTAGATTCTCCTGAGGGCTGCAATGTGTTGATGGTACGAATAAATATGTAATGAATTAGTCCGCTGTAGTTGTCCGCGTGTCCGCGTAGGCTTCGCGGCGATTTGTTTCCACTAATACCGAATTAGGAGAGGGGTTATTATTTTGTGTCTCAGTGTAGTTATTGACTTGTGAAAAGATAAGATTGTGTGTGTGATCGTGTTGGTGGTTCCAAGAATTTTAGGTTACATTAATGAAATTCCTAACTGACCACCTCGGTGGATGGATTGAGTGGTTCGTTGGGAACAATCGAAATTCAGAGCTGTTGTGTCCTGGTTGAATCGCAGAGTAACTGCTGAGATAGTGATGGTAATATATAGTGTTAACGAATTAGTTTACGATTAGGTACATTTTTTTTATTGAAAGCTTGTTATTTATTTCTTTGTAATCATGCTATAAACTAATTAGTAAATTAAACTCAAACTAAAATGATGATTGAAACAACAAAAAATACTCAAGTTAAAATTTTACTATTGGGTAGAAATTTTGATCAGGAAAAGTTGATAGTCAACGACGGTTTTCCGTTTTCCGTCCTGTGACCAGTACCTTTTTAGAGAGAATACTATGTCCAGCTGAGTTCCTTGGACATGTCCAGAAGAAATTATCATCTAAATATTGTAGAATATTGCAGAAATTATATTAAAGTAAACTAAAGTAGGAGAGGGCTGGTCAAATCTGCCTTAGCACCGATAGCCTTTGGGGTAAACGAGTCCTTGAGTAGTGACCGCGATCCGGCAAACGTAGTGTTTGTACGCAGAGTAGCTGGCGTGGGGAGAGGAGAAAAGCCGAAGACCGGGCTAAGTGTCATTTCATGGGAGAGACCATATCCAGGGGAGAGCCTATTATCGTAATTCTGCCGTAAAATATAAAACTCCAAAAACAATTAACAGTTTTACAAACTAATTGAAGTAAGGAAAGCGACGCCTAAATTCGTATATTTATTTGTGTTCTTTGTCAATTCCACAAATCGCACGGCCTAATGGAACTCGCTAATTGTAACCGAACGTTAATAATGCAGTGTTGCCAGCCTTCGATCCGGAAGTACTTAGCACAATTACAAACGTACCAGCCTTTAATAAATCTTTGTGGATTGTTTTCGTTTATCTCGAACCTTCCAGGGGACACCTTTTCCCCTGTCCTCTTGCCAGGGGAGGGTCTGCGACTGGTTTTTGCTGGAAATGTAAATTTTTCGCTATCATGTTTCGCTCGAGTGAGTACCTCGTCCGTAATGGCCCGAAAATTAATTCTGTTGGTCGCGTGGACTAGTGTTTTAATATGATTTGGTTAAAGTAAACCTCTTGGGGTTTTGGTTAAGTGGCTATAAAATCTAGTGAGTTGAATTTTCTCCTGTATTATGTAAACAAGTCAAAACACTTTGTTTATTTTTACATACATTACGTTTAATAGGCATTTGAAACGGTTTTAAAATTGTGGCCTTTGTCTATCAACTTGAAAACTCTCTTTCTAACACAAGCAATAGGGAATATTAGTATGTTAATGTATTAATATGATCTAAAAATCGAATATCTTCTAGACTGCATCCTAGCATAACATGCGGCAGGGTGTGGCCGAGTATATATACTTATAGAAAAATAAACAAATTGTTGCTGTTGTATGGTTGACCCCATTACGTGGGATTAAAATATTATGATTGGCGAAATGTGAGTGTAAATACAGCTCTTCCAGAGATTTACAGTAAAACTATACAGTACAACAGTAGGTTATGTAAAACCTTAAAATGCTGAAATATATTAATAGAAAAGTATTCATCATCAGATTTTAGTCTCGGATCAAATTGAAGCAAATACGAGAATTTGAGAAGTAAAAGAGGTAAACAATGAACACTCTTATCAATTGTAAGAAATAGAGTATACTGTTACTTAAATTTGAAATTAATTTTGTAAATTTTACGATCAATATGCGTAGCATCGTAGCATCGAATGTGCTACGAGAACGTCGTAGTAAAGTGCTACGAGTTTGAAACCAGTAATCATACAGTCGACTCAATATAATCCTACACCAGTCCTATGTATTACATGATACCCTTCAATTAATTTCATTTCATTAATTATTTATATACACACAAGAACAAACTCAGAGATACATAGTTGGAAATAGTAGTACAAGGGCTCTGCTTTGTGGATTATGTAACATCAAGTATATATAGCAATTAGTTTAACTGGAGGAATAACAATAGTAATATAATTTTCACGAAGGTAAATAGGTATATACGTATGTATGTATGTAACCTTTGTGGTCTGTTTGTATATCTCCCTGTCAAGACCTTTTTACCCGACTGCGCGACGCAAAGGAGGGTATTGTGTTTATCAGTCTATTTATGTATGTATGTTTGTTTCTATGTGGCGTTCTAGGGACCAAACGCATAGGCTGATTTTGATAATTCATACGTCAATCGATTCACCTTGCGAGTGTCACTAAAGACATGACATCAAGACATCAAGACGCCATATTGTCAAAATGAAAAAAAAAAACAAGTCGATGAACTATGTCAAGTGGGGTGTCGTTGAATAGTTATTTTAAAATCATCTTTAGGTTCCTTTTATCATTTTTCATTTTAAGTAATAGTTTAGAATATATAACGATTTAAAGTTGTTTTACAAAACATTGATTCTCGCTAATTTTCTTACTTATTGATTTCGCCTCTTTGCTTCTATAATGTGACATATCCGAAATTTCGTTTTTTTTATTATTTGATAATTAAAACCGCCGTGATCGATTTTATTTTCTCAAAAAACGTGGTATTTTTTACGCGGTAAATAGCGAATCTGTGGGCGAAAGAGATAGCGTCATTGTGTCAGATCACAATATGGCACTGTCTTTTACTGCATCAAGGATTTTTGCGAGAACGTAACATAACAGTAACCACTACGCACTTACAGTGGAAGGAGCTCTTGATTTTCTGCGAAAACGTGACATAATGTGTTTATCACGTTTTGATTGTAAAGATAAGTCTTAATTCAATTGTGATTTTAAATTTAATAATGTGATATATGGATGTGACACATTAATACTGAAAAATAGTGTGGAATGTTAATTGTTACATATCGTACATGTCACATTGCTGTCGAAAGTATGAATGTTTTATTTGGAGTTAACTTAAGATGTAATGTTGTAGGTGATGAAACTTTTTCCAAATTAAAATTCAAGCGATGGATAATTATAGATGTTTCGTTTTTGAACAAAAATAAATGTATTTATTTAGGAATATTCTAATATAGTCCGTTGTAAATACTAAAAGTAATAGCCGTTGGTACTTAAATTTTTCAGATGGAATCTAGATATGAGACAAGTGACAAGTGCAGGTAACTATATTATGTGAATATTATACTTTGTGGTGTATTTGCCGTATCTTAGTTTAATAAGAAACTCCTAATCTTAGCAAATATTTAAAATAATAAAACTTATTTTTAGAAAACGACTCTTCATTAAGCGTAGCGGGGGTGATTTTATAAAAATATAGGCTGCTATGAAAACTGATTATTAATATTTGCGCCAAATAATACCAAGACTATCTCTGATTACTGTATAAGATCATAATTGATTTTTAATTTTGTAATTTTGTCTTAACTTAAAAGTAGATTTATTCTAATTTGATTACTTATTTTCAAAGGACTATTTTGTATTCATGTTTTAACTAAGTCTAGTCCGTTACATTTGTATTACAATATTGGTTGGTTAAGTATTTTTTTAATTTTGTATTTTGTTTGAAATTGCTAACACTTATAATGCTATTGTCAAGCCCTCTTTAAAAAGTAGCAAGTGTCCAGGTCTCCCTAACACCGCGACGCGTACAATGAAGCAAAGCGCGCCACTAAGAAAGCTGTAGCCAGAGCCAGACGAGACCACTTACAACCTCTATGATAAGTTGGAATCGCCTGAGGGGCGCAAGCTTATCTATAAGTTGGCGCGTTCCAGGGTCAAAGCGGCACAGGATATAATTGTCGCGGAGAAAAACAGAACGAAGAATACGCCACTGCACTGTCTGTTTGTAGACATGCAGAAGGATTTCGACTGTGTTCCTCACGCGGTGATCTGGTGGGTACTGCGGGTTCCAGAGTTCTATATTGACACTATCCGAAAAATGTACTACAATTCCGGTCCAGACCGCTGTTGGCGACCCAAACCCCCTCCCCATCAACCTCGGAGTACACCAAGGATCTGTTCTTAGCCCGTATCTGCTCAGCGTGGTGTTACACGCTCTGTCGGATAGCATCAGAAACTCATATGAGCAGCCCCCGTGGGTATTCATGTATGCTGATGACATCGCCCTGGTGGATTCGCATCTCACATCCGGGGCCGCCTCCATTTCCATGACATTGCAGACAAAATGCAGGAGAGTCGCCTTCGCTGGTACGGCCATGTTCAGCGACGACCACCCGGCTACGTGGGTAACAGATGTCTGGCCATGACACCTCTACCGGGTCCCGGTAGGAGGAATAGACCCAAGCTAAAAAAAAGCTTGTTCGGCTTGGCGTCGTAGAGGATGACATGCGTGCCAATGGACTCACCACCATGGATGCGCAAGACCGTGCGAAGTGGATGAGAAATAGCCGGAAAGCAGACCCCGGACGCCGAGGCGAAGGCTTCGGATGCGACCGGGACTAACGCAAGGATGATGATGATGAATGTTATAATTGTTAGATTTTTTAGAAACTATTGAATAGTCAAGATAGTTCCGTCTATTGTTTCAGTATTATATAGGTACTAAATATAATAAAAATAATAATGTGACCAATCGCCGAAGACTGATTGTTTTTAGGTATAACTATTTTATATTAACCTAAATATGCTGTAATATAGAAGTCAAATGCGATTTTCATTAGGCAATTGTGATTATTTATAGTAATAATTTGTTTCTGGTTTTTAATTTTTATAGAATTAATTATTAAGTGTGGTTGTAGTTTCCCTCTTTCTAATAAAAAAATATTCTCGAAACCAAAAGTTTTTATTTCAACAATGATTGTTTGTGGCAAAACTCAATGTCATAAGAAACGTAATATCATCAACAACGTGACAACTCAGGTTGTAACACTCATAATACTCACTATTTTCAAGAAAAACGTGATATATGTTCCCCTTTTTTTAAATTGATGCTAATTCCACGTTAAAATTTCAAATTGCTAGGGTTTTAAGAACTACTCCGATAGTTTATTTACTATATCAAATAATAAATTAAGGATCGACAATAAAAAAGTTATTAGTTTTGTCACAGTTTTATTTTGTAAGTTTAAAATCACTCTCCTGTAAAATCACAGTTTTCGAGATAACACATTATAGAAGCAAAGAGGCGATTTAAGTTTATATTTCAAGTATAAACGATATACAAACAAAAATGTTTTTGGTAAAAAAAAACTCGCTTGCAAACCAGTGATGTTGACTTCTACCCCAGTCTAACCACTTGCCTATAACAAAATGATTTCCATTTTGTATGAAGCACGCTGATAGCAATATTCGCTTGAGGGAGTTATTTAGTCAATTTGTTTCAGCCCAAAAAATACTTTGAAGATAATTAAGTTGTTCGAGATTGACATAACCCTTAAATACCTAATTAATCTTGAAGTATATTACTTTATTCCATTAAGTGAGGTCGCACCCTAACTCACTCGATTTGATCCAATACATTTTCACTGTACTTGCGTTAATTGCTGCCGAGGATCTTAAAATGTTGTTTCGCTTATCTATCTATAATAATAATAATATCTATCTATATATATAGCTTATCTATCTATACTATTATATAATTGTAAAAAGTTTATGTTTGTCCGCGATGGACGCAAGATGAACGCTAAGACTAAACAATGGATTTTGTGATTCAGTTTTTTTGTTCGAAAGGTTTTCGGAACCAAAGATAATACCAAAAGTCACGATAGGTAACTGTCTTCCTAGCGACCAGTGACGCAAGCATTACCTAGCTTATGAAGTAGTATCTAAATTGAATTTTTCTACTGCATTGAATAATTTAAATATTTCGTTGTAGCTTAGATTAAACTAAAAGGAATAAATAAATTATAGTGGATAAGCATAATGAATGTGATTGTCGCCGATAGTATGGTTATTTAGTATACCTATAATTTATAGTTAGGTAGCATAATAAAATTGTAAATATCGTATATATGTAAATGAGAGAACTTTAAATGCTGCCGTGAGTCATAAGGATAAAGAAACGCATAAAGTATAATTTCACAAACTCATTATAAATGCTAATTTATGTTGTTTAGTTAGTTTTTATTTGTTCTACAATTGCCATTAATTTGCCACAGTCAAATTCGTAAACGAGTTTCGTTAGACTATGATTTTGCGTTGAACTCATAACATAAGATTATGTTATTTTGTATTTAGTATCTACATTTTTGCCCTAGATAATTCCTAATTTTATATGACATAAAGCACAGCAGAATTACTGCTCTATTTAGATATAAATTTGGCCAAGCTTGAATTTAGGATTCTTGAAAGTAGACAAAATATATTTCAATACATAAAATAATATTTAAAAAAGACATCTACAAACACTTAAACAAGTACAAATTGATAACACACGTATACTTCTCCACGATATTTATTATTGTGCCTGACCGGTATCGCATTGACAATGTAAACTTTTCAGAATGCCGCAAGGCGAAACCGGTCATGTTCTATAGACTAATAGATTGCTTGATTTGATAGGCCTATACTGATTCAAAATTTACTACCTTCTTTATTTTTTTAATTTTTCAATTTAAATTAATTACCTTTCTAGCATGTATTAGTCACCGGAGCCTACTTAAGTTATAACAAAGTCATGTACACATTTTCAAAAAACGTCTTAATTGAGAAGTCCGACTGGGAAAGTACCCTACAGAATACCGCATTTAATAATAATATTGTGTGATGATTCCGACAGTGTACTCACTGTCGGAATCAGCGGCAGCCAGAGTTCACTGGAAAGGTTTTGTGTTGTCAGTGGAAAGACCGAGAAATACTTCTTTATCTTCAGCACTGACAGCACATACCTCCTCTTCTCTATATGGTCGGCTGCACTAATGTGACGTCTCTTGTGTTATAAACGTCAGTAGGTCACGGTAAACACTTTCCATCGCGTGCTTGTTTGCCGCCTAAGTGGTATTAAAGAATAAACTCTAGAGAAATTCGATATCATCGGACCGAGATTCTAACTCAGAACTTGCGCGCAAGCACAAACGTAAATTTACGCCAAGGGACCGACGGGCTAGTCTGTTTAATTATATCAGATAGGAAATGATCATTAAGCAGCCGTTATTTCAGCTTAAAATCTGCTGACGCTTAAACGAACGAATCGTGAATCTAACAGACTTAATTCGAGAAAATCTCATTTACTGTTTATATAAAATTAAACTTATTCTTTCTTTCGTCGAGATTGTCCAGTCCAACTGTCCAACTCCTTAATTATTCGGCTTCCAAGCAAACATTTTAAATAAGTAGTAGTTTTTCCTTGACTTAATTGAAAACTTTTCTTTTTCCATTCTCTTTTAAATAGTGCCGTCCATTTGCGTGTTTTCGTCTAGAATGAATAAATGCGAGACTAAAGTTTTATAAAACCGTATTCTTGCTAAACAATAGTAGTCATATCACAGAGGAGCTGTAAAAAAAATATCATGCTTTCTACTTCTCTTCGAAGAATAGAATTTACGAGGCTTTAATTAATTTTATTGTTAAGTAAAATGAACGGTAAAATCTAATAAGGTTTCTAGAAAAAAAATAGTAGCTTGCCGTGAAATAAAGAGGTCGACTGCGAGGCTTCCCGAGTGTTTCCTGCCAAAGTATAACTTGGCAGCATGTTGTTTTCTCGTTTTTAACTATTTTAATGACAGCAGTAGATGTTAGGCTATTTTGGAAGCCTCTGGATTAGGTTAAACTTAAAGATATCTACATTTTTCAGTTGTGAAGGGTGGTTGGAGGGTGTTTTTTATTTATTTTATTTATGGCACGTCAATTTGACTACACCTTGCCTGATGGTAAGTTGAAGGCAAAGTCTCAGGAAAGAGGGTCACCATTACAAACACGTTCAGTATTACAATGGTGGCGCTCAGCTTGACGGCCTCATCAGCGAGACTTATTGGTGCGTCATAGGAAAGACCCACCGAACCGCTTGGTTCTTGATGGAATATTCTGCACCGTATGCGGATGACTTCTAAGCCCTACACGTGTTATCCTGTGTAGGAAAGGGGAGGGTGGGATTAATTGGAAGAGCTCATTAGAACATTCCCCTTGGTAGAGACGGTAAAATATTGCCATATATAATAAAAATAATATATGGGGGAAAGGCTCTGACCAATTAATCTACTTGTATGCATCATGACCTTTAATTTTTTTTATACCGACAGTAGTCTTGTGCGACTTTCCAATTCAAACATATAATGAATTATTACTTTAAAAATAGGTTCTAAATGTGTCTCTCGAATAAATAAAATCAACGAAGCAGAAGAAGCGATTTCCTTGTCATAGCATAACTTCCATCTGTTCCAAAATATGTCAGGGTACACAAACAAATTACAAGTAGTATTATAACAAGAGCGATAACAATAGCTCACTTGAAACAGAAGTCATTGAGCCTATACGTAATATTATAGATCATGATAACATTATGAATTGACAGTAATTTTCGTATCCGCCCAAATATATACCCTCTGGGCACAGCTAGTACATTATTCTTTTTTTTGGCATCACATAAATAAAATATGCAAAATTATTTGTTTAACTTCTGAAACCATTAACGCTCACTGACTTATCATTTTTATATAAAATGTATTTAGAATAAAGAATGTTGATTCAAAGTGGTGTGTAACATTGAATGAAAAGAGTGATTTAAATATTATTATTAGTGATTAACCAGAATAGAAATAAATCGACCCGAGATGAAAGTATAGAATTTCAAATATCTAAGTGGCTCAGTTGGACAAAACTTTCCCTCTGTAAGTGATTGGTCGCAGGATCAAGTTCCGTTTTGAATAAATCTGTAGCCAGAGTAAGCATATTTGATGCTGTAAAATTTCAGGACATGGGCAAAAATTTATATACGTATGATCATTGCCAGGCGAAGTCAGTGCCCTCATATAGTATATAATACTATGTGTATAATACTATATGTATGTATATAATACTGTTCAATGGTTTGTTGATCCATATTTAATAATTTCACTTTGCCAGGAAGAGTTCGCCGTTGGTGATAGGGCCGCTCATTTAACTTTTTTATTTCTGTATATATTGTATTTTTTTAACTTATCGTATACAGTATAGAGCTATATATCTATTTTTATTACGTAAGTACCAACTGTGTATTACATTTGTAATTCCGAACGTTTTAAAATTCTCCCGGCATGCTAAATACCGGGATAAAATTCCGAACTTGTTGGGAATTTTTTTAACATATGGCAACCCTTGTCACGATTAGCATTCCAAAGGCAACACCGATATTAACTTCAATTTAGAAAATGAAGGCATATCATTATGATATAATAACTTCTATTTTTTTTGTTTTGTTTCTCTATTACCATTGTGACTTACAAAAGTAGGAAGACTTTCAAATCGTCAGAATATTTTATAATTCTAATTATCAAAATCTTCGTTTTCTGCATATAAAGTTATTTGAAGCAGGGTACCTATTTTTTCCGGACTGACTAGTATTTATTTTATAATAATATATGACTGTATTGTACACCAAGGATATGCAGACACAGAACAAATACATGTTTGCACAGGGTAAATACAATTGGCGGCTTAACTTTATATCGTATTGTATATTACATAAGCGTACTTAATGTCGTAGGCATTCTCTACCAGTCAACCAAAGGTGGTGCAGAGAGATAGTACCAGTCTATTTTGATCCTAACCTTACCAATATTATAAAGGTATTTGTGAGTTAGTACGTTTAACTCACCGCTAAAACGAACTTGTAGAAACTATGGCAAGGTATTGATTTAACTTCAAATTAATTATATAACAATAGAATAATAAAATATCATTTACAGTTACCATTTTTCACAAAAAATCAAAAAAGAATCTTTAAACCTGAACCTATTTTTACTATTAAAACTCAGTTATCGAAGTTTAATAAAACGTAACATAACCTCGAAAATAATATGTTTCATAAACCATTAGCGTTCACTGACTCAAATGATATAAAATGTAAACTAGAGAATCAAAGTAACTCCCATATTGCCTTTGTGATTTGAACCAGACTGCTCCCAGTCGGGTGTTGACCCTAATGATGGTTTTCCATTAAAACAACACAGTTTATTTATTGCTTTTGTCAAATTATAATATTTAATGTGCTGGAGTTTTATCGCATATTATAAAATGCTTTACATGCAGACTTGAATATATCAAACAGCGTTGCCAAGGTTGTCTCGTAATTCGCTCGTGAACTTAAAAATCAGTGGCTTCGTTCCTGAGACTTCACCTTTAACTTATTATCAGGAAAAGCGAAATAATACCGACGTGGCTTACAAAAAAATCACGGAGTCTGGGTCTGCTTTTTTACCCGACTGCACGACGCAAAGGAGGGTATTGTGTTTATCAATCTATGTATGTATGTATGTATGTATGTTTGTTTCTATGTGGCGTTCTAGAGACCAAACGCATAGGTCGATTTTGATAATTCTTATGTCAATCGATTCGTCATAACCTTGCGAGTGTCACTAAAGACATGACAGTAATCAAAATTCACCACAGCGACAACAAGATGCCATATTGTCAAAATGAAAAAAAAATGTCGATGAACTATGTCAAGTGGGGTGTCGTTGAATAGGTTTTTTAAATCATCTATCATATCAATCATCAATCGTCGGGGCTGAACTTCAGTATTTTCCGTGAAGCGATTGCTACATGACTTTAACAATCAATGGTCATATGCGATATTGGAGTTCTGCAGTTACTGGTCTAACTGCCTGTTGTTAAACTTTTTAGGGTTTGTCATAGATATTCGTATGACAACCGGAACCGATGGCTCCAAGGCACGACTAGACCATTGCAAATAGCCGTATTCATATACATATATTTGTACGGGAATTGAACCTGCACCTCCTGCGTAGCAGTCGCGTTCCACACCATCACGCCATGACACCGAGACTGAACATATTATAGATGCTTATAACAGTAAGTCATCGATATTAGGCTTCGATGTAACGTGTTGAAATTAATCTCGGAGCCAATAAGCTGAGTACGTAATGCTTAGTACGTCCACGACGCGCAATATGGCGGACAGTGACAAATGAAAGGGTTGTAAACTTTGTTATGACTTAAGTAATAACGCAACTATTTGCTGTACCAGGTTCTGATTTAGTGTGACGTGACGGGAAGAAGGGAGAGAGGTTGGGTAAGATTTGTTGACTTCGGTGGTTGTATAGTTTTCGACTGCTCCACCAGATCCGTTCAATATATTTGTTTTCAGCTAGAAATAAGTTGTTAACATATTTGATACAAATGCTAGTTGAAGCGCGGTAGCCTAATGGTATGGGTAATGGACTACTGAGACGAGGTCTCGGGTCGATCCCAGGTTTTACCATGTCACACACCAATGACTTTCGATAGTTATGTGTGTATTTATCTCATGGTTATATGTGCCCGGTTAATGGCAATGGCCTCGCCACCTAATACATTGGGACCTAAACTTAACAGGCGAAATGTGGGTGCTAGCATCTCTGCCTACCCCTTCGGGGATACAGGCGTGAGTTTATGTTATGTTGGTTGAATATTTGTTTAAAAACTTGTAGAAGACTTGTCACAATTACTTGTTTCATACATCTCGAACAAGTTCTTAACAAGATTAAATCACATAAGCGTTAACACTGAAGGTTACACATATTGTAACTTGTCAATAAAGAAAACAAGTTCTAACCTAAACCTAGATCTACAAATATGTAGGTCTAGGTTTTTCAATCACAAATATGTATGATTGAAGTGTTATAATTGAAGTTGCTTTTAAACTTATTTATATAAGTAGGTACGAGTATGTGCGATACTTCCAATACGAAATTTAATTACGTGCTTTTTTATTTAGAGCACGCCAATTTGACCTCAACCCGGCTGGTGGTAAGCTGAAGGCAAAATCTCTGGAAAGAGGGTCACCATTACAAACACGTAGAGTTTTACAATTGTGGCGTTCAGCTTTAGGGCCTCTTTTCACGCCCGTTTAAACAGACAGACAGACTTAATTTCTATTATCATTTTTGTATTTTCTATACATAACTATTCATTCCAAGCTTGTCCTGAAGAAATGGCCTTTAGCTATTTTGTTTGCATCTGTAAGTACCTACTGTTAAATTTGGTATACAACAAATAATGAGGTAATTATCAGTCTGTCTAAAGTTTACGCGAATATGAAACATTGTAATTAAACAACTTTCATCGGATTAATTTCGTGTTTCATTAAACTTTTCATAAATTCAAAAACATGTGATTAATTGGGAGGCTTTTCATTTGAAAGTAGTTTAATTGCAATAATAATCCATATTAAAAGTGAAAGAAGATATGGCAAAGAATGGAATGACTGAGGAAATGCCATCTGACAGGAATGTGTGGAGGAGAATGACATGTTGCACCGACCCTAATTATTTGGGACAGCAGCAGGGAGATGACGATGATGATGATGATGACGATGATGATGATGATGATGATGATGATGATGATGATGATGATGATGATGCTGATGATGTTCATAGGGATGTGTAGAAGAGATGGACATGTTGCGCCAACCTCAAATTATTATGGACAAGGGAAGGGATGATGATGATGATCCTGATGATGATGCAGATGATGATGGTGATGATGATGTTGATGATGGTGATGATGATGATGATGATGATGAATAATCCATACCAACACCTTTACATCACCCTGATAGTGAGACGTTACTGGGTTCTGTGGAGGTTTGCAATATCTAAGTACATGTTTGTTTTTGTTAGAGAGAAAAATAAATTTCAGTAGGATCTTCTCGAATCTCAAAACGTGTGAAACGAGCCTACCTTGCCTGCCTTACTGCCTTGAATATGACCTTTGAATGTTCTGCTGGATGCATTTTCAGTTTCTTTGTAAATATTATACATTCAACAAAATACCTTCGGACCATAATAAGCTGTGGTAATATTAAGAGCATACGTCGAGGTGGTACGGAAACACGTCGGAAGTTTCATTTCCAGCTGTAAATACCACACTATTCACTTTTGAATGACTCAATTACGTCACAAATAGTTGGTGAAAGGCTTCGCGTGAACTTAAGTTCAGTGACCGTTAAATTAACTATGATTTTTTTTTGATATATTCGTTTCATTTCGTTGAATTTGGTAGGCCCGTGTCTATCGAAACTCTCTGTTCAAGGGAATCGGTATATAATATATTTATCGGTGATTTGGGAAGTAATTTGAGAGAGGGACTTATTAGGTAAGATAATATTAGGGAAATGGACATATGCTGGTGTTATCTATTCTGTCCGTATTCCAAATTTTAGTCAAATCCGTTCGGCCGCTACAATATGATTAAGTTACAAACGTATAAATATCGAAAAATAACATACCATAACGTAAACTCACGCCTATATCCCCGAAGGGGTAGGCAGAGGTGCTAGCACCCACATTTCGCCAGTTTATGTTTAGGTCCCAATGTAATAGGTGCCTATTGCCATTAATCAGGTACTTATAAACCAGCGATAAATACACTATATACATAACTTCGAAAAGCATCGAAAAGTCATTGGTGGGTGCCATGGTAAACCTGGGATCAAAGCCGAAACCTCGCCTTAGCAGTCCATTACCCGGCCATACCACTAGACTACCGCGGCACATAGATGTTCACGCCTTTATCCCCGGATGGAGAAATATGTGTGTTAATTAACTTCTGCCTAATGCTGACAACAAAATACCATAATATTTTGTATTTTGATACATGAAATAAATCTACTAGTACTACTTATATATCCTAGGTAGGATACTAGGTCAATATGCTTTTGAATTTCCACTGTGTTTCAACGTTAGTAACACGAATTTTCTAGTGGACATAAGACATACGAATATACAACATGTATAATTATGTACATTTGAGAATAGTTCACTGTTTTTGTTAGTCACACATATCAGACCACCCTACATCAATGGTAGGTATATGTTATCTTCCTCTTGTATACTACTAGTATGAAAGAAGCCTCGTCCGTATATCACTCAGGTTCTATTTATACCCTCCCCTCTGAAGGGGCGTGTTCACATCGTTACTGCGCTTATTTTCACACTGTTTGTGTCAACGTCGCCACTGACCTTCACGCGACGTCGAGTGGCAGACAACTCTTGCGGCTCTTCGCTATTTATGACAACATCACTATTGGGTCAGGGATAAAATATCCATAAGTAAGTTTTTTTTTATCTATGGCACGTCAATTTGAATTCACCTCGCCTGATGTTGAGCTGAAGGCAAAGTCTCATAAAAGAGGGTCACCATTGTAAACACGTACTCAGTGCTACAATGGCGGCACTCAGCTTGACGGCCTCATCAGATGCTTTTTCACGCCCCACTTAAAGGACCTGGGACTGTAGGAAGAAGGAAACACGTGCGCCGGTAAGAAATTGCAAGACTTAATGGTGCGGCAGAGGAAACCACTTGGTTCTTGATGGAGTATTCTGCATTGCATGTGGGTGACATCTAAGACCTACACGACCTAAAAAAATATTAACAATAAATACATAATATTAGATAGTAGTCTAATATAATATTATCTTGGTGATATATCTGTCCGTATACATAGAAAGCAATCAATTGATGGCCATCCTGTGTGACAGGCCACGTCCCTCGGGAGCACGGCGCTCTGGCAGCTTGTTATTTATTAAAGGATGTCAATCGTACTAAATTATTACATGATATGGTGTATTATATGGCTCAGTAATAACGAGGAACTATACAATACTTATTGACTGTTGACTATTGAACGATTGTAGCCGCGTGATTCCTCGCAGAGTAGAATTTGGGCCACCATAATATCTGTTCCCATGCGATGTCGTAGAAGGACACTGACTGTAAATTATTTAGATGAACAGTTTCGGTTAGGAATTTATTTTTGCCATACCCATTTCTTTTACAAAGTGTCCGATTGGCGGCAGTAGACTCGCCCCTATTACGTGGGACCGAATATGTAGATCTATTGTACAGTAATTTCTAAGATTAGTGGTTTTGACATCACTTCATACATTTTTTATCTAATTGTCCAGGAACTTTTATATCCCACTGTACGTATATAGTGAATAAAGATATCCTACTACACAAGGAGTGGGTCCTTGCTTCGCCTGTCACTTCCATATGCCCACAATTTATTTATTTTCAAATACATAGGAATCTGTCGAATTTGTTGACATTTATGACTACTGCTCCTCTCCCTTGTGTAGTAGCATAACTTTCTTAATAAACGGTCTATTCAATACAAAAATACTTTTACAATATGAACAAGTTGTTCTAGAGATTACCGATTAAACACTTCAGCTAAGATCATTGACACGAAAGAAGAAGAAGCTTGATCGAACATGAGTGACTGATTGCCTATTCCATACAGAAAGATATCAATTGCATTTGGTATCGACTGACGACCTCCGTGGCGTGGCGGTAGTGAACGCGACTGCTATGCAGGTGCGCGGCGCAGGTTCGTTTCCCACTCAGTGCAAATATTTGTGTGCTTGAATACGAATATCTGCATTGGTCTGGGTATTTCTATGTATAATATGTACTTATGTATTTACAAAAAATATATATCTATATAATGTTTATCCGCATTCTAGAACCCGTAACACAAGCTAGTTAAACTATGCTTACCATGGGTCCAGGTGACGTTTTTTTTTTTTTTTTTTTTTTTTTTTGTACGTGGTGGAATGCATTTACGCACTTCGCTCACCCCCCGCGGGGGCAAGGGGCTCACTTTGTGTGGGACTCCTGACCTCGAAACGGAGGCCAGACTACCCACTAAACCACCACGGTGTTCCTCCTTCGCCTAATCCGAGCCGCGGGATAGAATGCTCACCGCGACTCGGCTAGGGACGCCGTATTGGGCTCTTCTCTTGGGGGCCCCACCATCCGGACAGAGTAATCCAGATGATGGGGTCAGCTCACCTCTTACGAATGCGCCCCAGGAACACTGAGGGGCGCATTCCGCCACATTAGCATGGGGCGGTGGATCCCCCGACCCACCACCCGTGGCTTCGCTCATTCGGGGACGCGAGCGAATTGTGCTCGCCTGCGTCCCCTCGCCGGGGGCCTGCGGGGCGGAAGAGTGAGCCCAGCTCGCTCCCGCTCCCGCAGAGCCTCTCTCTTTGCCGCCATCACCTCGCTAGCAAACGAGGCGACGGCGGCCCAACACTCCTCGCTGTCGGCCATGGCTGGAATCACGACCGACAGCGAAAGGTCCGCACCAATTGTGCGTGTTAGGGCCGTCCTTTGTCCGTCCCATGCCTCACACACGGCCATAGTATGGTAGGCCGTGTCGGGGTCGCCGCTGGTGCAGTTTCGGCACCGGGGCTCCGGCTCTATCCCCACCACTTCCCACAGGTACTTGGCAAAACAGCCATGACCCGTGAGAAGTTGGGTGAGGTGATATGTCGGAGCCCCATGACCCCTCTCCACAAACTGCCGCAGGACGGGCCGGACGGCCCCCACGAGCAGCGACCCGCTGCGGGTCACTGCAAGCCTTTCGGCCCATTTCCGGAAGAGATCGTCGCGAGCCGCCTGTCTCCAGCGATCGATTTCCTCCGGAAGCGGCCGACCTCCAAAATCGCGCCGCATCAGGGCGCCCTCCTCGTAGACCCTCTTAAGGACGCCAGCCTCGAGATCCCACGGGATACTGCTCGCAATCAGACACGCCGCCTCATAAGATACGGTGTGGTACGCCCGTGCAGCCCTCTGCGCGATGGCGCGCTGCGGACGTCGCAGCAACGCAATATTTGCCGGGCAGAGGGCCTGGGTCCAGGTGACGTTGTGTAGATTGTCCTAGAATATATATTATTATTATTCAAGAAATATTTGCACGTAAACATTTATGGCTCCGTTAGAATTGAAATGCAAAGTTTACATTGTTATGCATAGCGTAGTTTCCACCAATACACCAAGTTTCACTCGTCCGTCGCCATCTTTAAAAGCGCTCGTACATCATTTCCGCGTCCCATTTATTTCGGATGCATCTTGCCAAATTTCATTATTTTTAACATTCTAGCTTTACGTCGTACAAATGAAATTTATAGCTCTGAGAATGTAGGTATTACACAAACAGACAGTTTAAGAATGTAGGTATTAACAATATACCTACCTGGCTATAAAGAGTCAATGTACAGAACGACTGTCTAACTATGCTTCTTAAACGGCAGTATCTAGGCGACTCGGATGTCATCGCAGAATGATCTCCGTCCTCCATTAGTGCGCGCCTGGGGTGGATCCACCTGTCACCCTAGCAGAAGCAGGCAGCGGCGGCGGCGCAAAGTGCTCCATCCTATACCCGGGGTCTAGACGGGGACCCTGTGGTTTCTACACCCGAAGGGGGTTATCTCGTAAGAGAGGGCTCCGAGTCTGCCGTGGTGCGAGGGATATGTTCGCTACTATTTCACCTCCAGTACCTGGCAATGCTAACGTCCACGGTTACCACTTACCATCAGATGGGTCTGTCGTGTGCTTGTCTGCCACCTAAGTGGTACATTAAAAAGGACTAACAATGATTCTATAAGGGTTTTTCCTTTTACAGAACAAAACATTAAAAATGGTGTGCGAATCGTACAATCACTGAGATTGTTTGTTAAGACCAAAACAAACGTTACCAAACTCGGTTGAAATCGAAAAAAAAACTTCGGCTTCTCCAATCAGATTTTACGAACGACCCTATCAATCTTACTTAAAAGAGTAACGGTTTCAGCGGTACGCCGTGTTGTTGTAAACCTCTTTGGAATAACAATAAAGCGGACTGTATCAGTGCATCAGTCGGCGTGGGCGAGGCGCGGCCGATGAGCGCTGATAACCGCCGCACGCCAGCCTGTGGGCGTCTCGCACAAACCCGACGTTTACAGAGGGCGGGCCACGGAAACTCCACAATATCTTCATTTCTACAAGTTTTCTTTAAGGTTCCTTTGTTAACTCAGAAATAGGGTTACTAATTCGAAAAATTGGTTAATTTCACCCGTTAATCAATTTTCTGGCATTTTGTTTTAAGGCAACCACAATAATTACTCTATATAAAAAAAAATATCAGTCTGGAAATATGTATGTGCATGATACAAAATTATGCGTTGAAATTCATTTACTTTATGTTATTATTTAGAAATCGACAACTGCAAAATGTCTCTACTAAAGAGTTAACATTCCGGACATGTTGGGATAATTTCTATCAGCTGGTAACCCTACTCACAAGGGGAAATTTTTAATTAGATCACGTACTATCTTGCGATGTTTTCTGAGTTGTATACAGAGGCACTTTGGTCGTAAGTAATACGATAGTAGGCTTAACCTTGGCATTAAAACTGGAGTGCCGGCTCTGCATTGTGTAAAGTATTTAATGCTAAGTGCGGAGGAATTCGGTTAGATTTCAAGAGGTGATCCGGAATGTCTGGATTAGCGATCGAGGAATTGCTGCGAGAAACAATGTATACTGGTGCATATTTGGCGGGGTTCCTGCATAACTTACTGAATCAAACCCGACTTGAGCGTTATAGAGTTAGAAGGAAAGTTTGTCGTATTTCTGAGCGTTCATTATTTTGAAAGGGTTTCACGTAAGGTATGTTCCTAAGAAATATTCTATGCGATCAATACACAAATGTGTTATGACATATATCTTTGCCAACTATCTTGCATTGTGATGCATATATTGTAGTTTTGTTGTGAACGAATTTCTCAAATAATATATTAGTTTTGATACATAACTCAAAAGTAATATATTATTTGGTTTGGTTTCCTTCCATAACAAATGACTTATGTGCGTGATATGCGGGGTGAGGTTTTATGTCGTATCTCAACGATATTTTTAGTTTTATTGAATAGATACGAGTATAACTATAGTTACGTACTTGTGTAGGGCAATGGCCAGTGAAGATTAGTGGACAGGGCGCTAGAGGCTTGGTGAGGTAATGTCCAAAAGTTTGCGCTAACCAATGAAGAAAGCTAATTCCTGTAAGCACAGATCACGCCCAACAGTTGTCTTAAGGTTGTTGTATTATGTTGCTCCAGTGCAAGACCATCACTTTCGCGATGCAGGAGTCATAGTGACATAGTAGTTCGGTTTGCTATCGCTAGATGGCGCTGGGTACATGTAGTATCGCAGAACTAATTTTAAATCAATTAAGAGTTAATTATTCAGCTTGAACTAATATATATTCTGTATTGTGAATAAGGGTGTACAGGAACGTCACTGTGTGCCTATATGATCGTAACGTAGACAAACTATTTAAATCAATAAACAACATAGAAAGATGAATTTAATTGTATATATTTAATATTTATACGGATTGTAAGGATTCAGAACGCCGCTGTTAAGATGCTAATATAAATGTGTAACAGTGCAGTGAAGCAACGCTCGGCTATTGCCTTTTCCGTGTCATTTTAAGTTTTCTTTCTCTTTTTTTGACATAGGACACGTCAATTTGATTTCACCTCGCCTGATGGTAAGAGAGTCACTATTATAAACATGTACAGAGTTACAATGGTGGCGCTCAGCTTGACGCCCTCAACAGATATTTTTGCACGCATCGCTTAAAGGACCCGGGACTGTAGGAAGAAGAAAACTCGTAAGCTGGTAATTAATTCCAAGACTTCTTACACGTCAAGTTCTTAGTTTCGTGCTCAATATAACACATAATATTATACCGACTATGGAACAATAATATTGATGACGAGTATTATCAATAAATACTCGCGCGAGGTCTCAGAGAAAAATACTATGATCCGGGATGTACCTAATGATGTTATTTACCATTTATTGAAATGGAAAATAAATTCATCCAAGACCTACCCTAAACCTAATTTAATGCATTAACATATTATATGTACAGTGGGCCACAACAGTTCTTTTACAATTTGAAAAAAAAATGTATGAAGTGATGCCATTACACAAAAACTAAGGTAAGGTAGCCATTGAAGGTACATCCAACGATCCAAATTGGAGTTGACGTCTTCCAAAATCGTTTCGTGAATGTGATAAATGTATGCCAATGAAATGGACGTTTTCCAGTTTTAGATTTCCAAACGTATTGAAATCCATGCATCCAATCCAAATGGAACCTACTGGATAATATTTCTCCTTATTAATGTAATTAAGTCTAGGCTACTAATTGCCTGAGTTTACCTTATATTCTTATAAAGAAACAAGACATCAATAGTTTATTTTACTAACGCTTTCTATGTTACTTTTGATTAAAGTTCACTTAGGTTGTCAAAGGATTATAGATCTTAAGGTGTCCAGGAACTTTTGGAGCCCACTGTACCTAGTTGTAGTATAACGCTTATTACAATAATGCTTATTGTTAGTAAATTATACCGAAGTCACTTAAATATTTATAGTGATAATGATTTGACCTACTGACCCTACACCTGGTTATTATATAAATAAATTATTTGATGGTTACGAGGTAATTTTTTTTGTCATATTATTTGGTTTGGAATGAACCAAATCTAATGGTGTTTGTAAATAATTTCTTGGGAATGATGAATGGATACCATGAAAAACGCAGGTGGGATAAACCTGGACCCCAATTCTACTAATTGTTAACCTTTGTAAAACCACTGAGATTACAAAAATTGCCATTGAATTTTCAACTTTATTGATATACACTAAAAGTTCAAAATTACATGAAAAAACAGTTTATTACATGAATTTTTCCAGTCTACACGATGCCGTTCACTGGGTGGTGATCACCCCTTCTGTATAGGCCATTTTACCCATTTCTCTTGTAACAACTCTCATAGATATTCCTATAACAACCGGGATAGCTTAAGGTGCCTTCCGAAACACGACCACACCAATTCAAATAGCCATATTCATGCAGACAAATATTCGGGATCGAACCTGCGCCTCTTGCGTAGCAGTCGTGTCCACTACACCATAGAGGCTATCATCAATACATAACTTTGTCATTAAACAAGCAATTGGCACCACAACTCATTAGAGCCGACTTCCACTTACACGCGGATCACGTCTCACGGCATACTGCAACATATGTTTTAATTACTTCGCCCTACTAAAATCATAACGCCGTTTATGACTTCCCAGACTTCCCACTTGTGGGATTAGTGTGCGGTGAGCATAGTAATACGTGATTTAATCACGGCGTCTGTAAGATGGCGGTCGGAAATTTATTGTCCTGTGTAAGTAGTTTTCGTAGGCTCATGGACCCATTAAATAAGGTTATTTCATTCGGGAACTTGCTTTGCTCAGCTTAAAAGGCTGAAGTCATTAAGTACAGTAAACCATTACGGGAATTATGTAAATTTGTAATAAAAGTTTCGTGTTAATACATACTTAGCGGTACCTACCTTTTTATTTTTTATCGTGCGAAATATTCCCACGGATACCCAGCCCCAAGACAGAGAACCTACCTGCGGTTTCATTTGTTCACTAATATCTGGATTAACCCTTAGTGTGATATTAAAATAGCACAACATACCCGAGAACTAGGAAATTAAAAGTAGAATCTCTCAAATAGCACTGGTAGTTACAGATATTATCCCGTTAAACCAATTAAAATGTTAGTTAAGCTACCAATACTTAAAAAATAAATTTCTCCACTCCACTCCCCATTGGCTGCCAAGGAAGACGTCAGCTCGAGGAAAAGGCTCAAGTACGCAGAATTGAAGCCGTTGTACCATTTCGTGCCATTAAGTTGGAGTAAGGAGGCTAAAAGTCTCGTAGAGGAGATTCGGCAGAGATTTGTGTGATTTGATTGTTCCTGGTGCTAAGGTTGCCCATCACAATCCAGCATAGACACCTGGTAAGTGTGAAGCCTTTGCACCGGGAGCGATCAGGGACGGTGTATTCGATTAGTACTGATATTTATTATCATTTATTGAGTGTGAAGGTGACATGTTTAAAGTACAGAAGTATAAAGTTTTTAATTCATAGAGATATTATTTTCCCAAAGGATCTCGGATAATTTATAGTTAAAGTTTAAAGTTATAGTATGATGAACTAAACTGGGCATTAAATATTAAATAGTTTCGGTCGCAAAAGTTCGCTCGCTGTAACGCACGATGTTTATAATTCACGCGTGCATTTTAGATGCTAGCTTAGTTTAGTGACTGTTTGCATTATTAAGACTTATTAGTTTTGTAACAAAATGTGATCCATGAGCTCATAAATGACTGGCCTACGTCACACTATGACTGTTGAAACTGAAATGTTTGAGTACTTTTTGTTTAGTCTATATAAAAAAATCTTATAATAATAATACCTCAATGTATCTATTTTACCTGCACCTAATTCAATGTATCCACCCTAAGGTTGACTGTCAGCTAATGCCTTTGGCATTAAGTCCGCCTTTGTACCATTACTGTGAATAAAGTTTAAAAAAATGGATCACTAAGTAGGTATGTTGCAAAGCGTAAAACTCGAAGACGGTTGGACCAATTCGAGTGATTTCACGAAAGTTTTTCACGTAGCAGCGGGAACGGGATCAGATGTCCACGCGACCGGAGCCGCGGGCTACAGCTAGTTTCCTCTAAATAACAGTATATGTTCATATTCTACTAATCTCACTTTCTTTCTTTCTTTCAAACTTATATACTTCTTTATATCCATCACACTCTCTGTCTGCATCTGCAATACGTCAAGTGTGCATATTACATGTAATTTGCTCCTAAAAATGTGCCTTAAAAATTAAAAGCTAATTCCTCAACGAAAGTGCAGAAGTGCACTCAGCCTGGGAATGGGGTCGCAAGCGTTCAACTTTTTATCCGGCTAGTTCCGGACACCGGGTAACCGGATTTAAGGTTCTCTTAAGCTCTAGTGGCATTACGTATTTAATTCTAAAGGCGAAACCATGCTTCGTTATTATGTCACTAGTCTTTTATACCTATATGAATTTAGGGTGGAATTCAGGGGTGGATAGAAATGAAATGGTTAAAAGAATATTTTAAATAAATTCTTTTAGAAAATTTTAACTAAGCCCATCACCATACATTTCATGATTCTGTTATTAGGTACAAAGAACTAGGCCAAATTTTAGGTTGAAAAAAAAATAAGTACAGAATTAAATATTTTTAACAAAGCCACAGAAAATTGTCATAATTTTTGACAGGTTAGGCTTGTCCCAAGCTGATGCTCTCCAAGACGTTAATTGCTAGTGGTTGTGCGGCAAAGCAGGTAATTAATTTCCTTGCGATTTACACCGCATAGCAAGGTATCGGGTCAAAAAAATCTTTTCCAAATTTATATACCCATTTTTTTAAGTAACCGATTGGTGGCAATAGACTCGCCCCCTATTACATGGGACCGAAAATCATAGTTGAAGAAATGTGGGTGTAAACACCCACATTTCTTCACCTATGCCTACACCTCTGCCTACCCCTTCAATGATTACGAGCGTGAGCATAATTATGAATGTATGTGTGGTAATTCAAAGTGATTTGTGTGTAATTCTTTTCAAATAAAATTTACAACAAATAGTATTCGTATAGGTAAATCACATATTAAAAAGCTATTCCACATCCCAATATACCGCTTACCTACCATACTTAAATCCCTTATTTCCCTATATTCTTTAATTACCCAATTACTAGAATTTAAATAGCACTTTATATTCAAACGCTAACACAGTATTTTCACAATGTAATGTGTACCCTCGGGCCATATTTGTACAAAGTAAAACGTGTACTTATCTCAGTTAACACTAACGCACTAGTTTAAAGTGGTGGAGGTCATATGGTAGTCGCTTCATGGAAAAAAATGAAGTTCCGGGAAATATTCAGTTATACTGTCGTAATTGAGCAGTCCGACTGGGGAAGCACCTCCGCAGCTAAAAATAACCTTGAGTTGTATTTCCGACGGTGAGTAGGGTAGCCAGAGCTCACTGGAGATGTTTTGTGTTGTCAGTGGGAAGACCGAGAAACCCTTCTTTGTCTTCTGCACAGACTCTTAATCTTCTCCCCTCTATTCCATAACGTGACTATTTCAATTGTAAATGAATTTTAATAAAAATCTCATAATTTTCAAATTACTACATAGTATAAACAAAGTCGCGTTCTCTGTCCCTACATCCTTATGTCCCTTTGTATGCTTAAATCTTTAAAACTAAGCAATGGATTTTGTTGCAGTTTTTTAATAGATAGAGTGATTGAAGAGGAAGGTTTATTTTATTATGTATATAACATCATGCTACAACCAACTGGTGCGGAGCAGAAGTAAAAAATGTTGCAAAAACGGGGCGACGCAGACGAAGTTGCACGGGTCATCTTGTTATTCATAAAAAAATTACAGGCGTTTGTTATTAAAAAAATAATTATATAAAAGTTCGAATTTTAGTCTTCCATTTTTGAGTACTTGTTTTATTGTAAGTACAACACCTTACGTACAAAGACGTCATAAAAACTGAATAACAGCGCAATAAATGTGTATCAGGTACAGAACTTCGATGCATAACTAATGTTATTGCAGCCGTCACGAAGCTCAAGCAATGTAGGTACCATACATTTATTATTCTTCGCACTATGCTCACATTGTAAACTTTTATTAGAACTTGACTTTATGAAATATTACAAGCTAATATGTACTTTAGCTGCGGCACAATGCTGTACTTTATATCTACTTCAATCTCTGTTGCATCTAACACCGTGTTTTCAAGGTGCGACGCAGGCGCAGACGGCACCCCGGCCGATTATACATTATTGTGATAACACACTTGTACTTCTCCACGATATTTAATATACTATCTAACCGGTTTCGCCTTGCGGCATTTTCATGGGTTTACATTGACAGTTTACAAGGCCGCAAGCCAAAACCGGTAGGCTACAATAATAAATATCGTGAAGAAGTACAAGTGTGTTATCAATAATGTATAACAATGAGTGCCACCAAGTGCCATCATTCAACAGTATAAATAATCTATATACACATTTTCTGTGTGAAGCTGAGGGCGAACAGTTGAAGTGTTTTATTTTTTCGACTCGCGCACTAAAATTCTAATCAGCATAAAACTACGTGTATAGTGCTTGAACCAATAGATTCAGGGTAATAGGTCCAGGCACTAAAGTTAAAATCACAGTAAAACTTAGGCTGGACATTCAAATGCTTTTAAATTTACTGCCTACTCACTTCGCTTTTCAAGTCTGCGGTCATTTCACTCGGTTAGTAATAATAACAGTCACTTTGCACGTTTAAATTTTATAAGGGCAATGGCATTATTTTGCATTCAAATATGTATTTTCTAACATCACACAACAACATTTACAAATTCTCAAATAGGACAGCGTCGTGGCGTGGCAGTAGTAAAAGTGACTGCTACACTGGGGGCCCGTGTTAAATCCCCAATGCAAACATTTACATGTATGAATATGGCTATTTGCATTGGTCTAGTCGTGCTTTGGAGAGTACGTTAGTCTCAGTTGTCATACGAACATCTATGACAGTCATTATTGGTAGTTGGAGCTCTAAAATGTTCAACAACGGGTCTAGCAGCAATACTATGGATATCAGCAATGGATTGAGGAGGTCATGTGGCTGTCGCTTCATGGAAAATTTCGAGGTTCAACCTAACCCACAGTTAAACTGGTGAAGCGGACCTTCGCGGCTAATAATAAACTTGCGATGTGTTCCCGGCGGTGTGGTTAGAGTACCGAGAGCTCACTGGAGAGTTCTTGTGCTGTCTCAGTCTCCTGCGCTGGCGGCACAAAAGTTTAAACTTTATCCCATCACTATCTCATTTGGCTTTTTTTTTAATTTATGGCACGTCAATTTGACTTCAGATCGCCTGATGTTAAGCTGAAGGCATTGACCATAGCCGGATAAAAAGTGTTACTGTATGTTAAGATTCACTTAGCTAGTAATAAAATAAAAATCGTAGAAATCCAAATGAATTTTATTACAGTACCTAACACAAGTTAGACGTTCTGAGCAATAGCACAGTCTGAAGAAATAGTATTAACCTTAATTCGAAGATAATGAATGAAAGTTGTCGGTCAAACTCGACGACTGCAATATATCGTCCATGTAAATAAATCAATTGTGAACACCGGCCAGCGCTGCGACCTGAAATAAAACAAGATTTCAGATGCTCTTTTAAAATTTATCAAATTGAAAGCTATTGATCAACTGGAGCGAAGACTCGGACGGAAAGAGTTTTATGTAGTTTCTAGACGTTCGTTGTGTTGTTTATACTGATATAGCATTTATTCTGAAAAAATAACCAGATTATAACAATAGCATGAACTTTAGAAGTGACATTTTTATATAATAATTAGTGCGGTAACATGTAACGTGTAACCAGTAACGTGAGTACCGGGGCTGCCGTGAAACAAATTACTACACCAAAATGGCAATTCTGAACCAATCCTGCCACTATGATAGGAATAGTAATGCTGTCGGCTCTACAAGAAGAACTCTTAGGGTAGATATTTTTGCCATTCTACATGTTTTTTCTAACTCAGCCCCTGCTAGGGAAGCCGACGTTCCCGTAGGAAAATAATATATTATACTGTTGATTGATGGCACTTGGTGGAGCTCACTTTTATACATAACTAGCAAACCCGGCGAACTCCGTTTCGCCACCAGATGGCTTCGTTTTATGTAACATTTCGTTTGGTGATTAAAAGATGAAGAAATTTTTTTTTCCTGAATTTTCTCACGGAGCTCGAGACCTTTCCAACGAATGCAAAAATTGGTTCGTGCTTTCTGGAGTTATAGCGTCAGGAAGGAAAACCCGACTTATTTTTATATAGTAGATTGATAACACACTTGTACTTCTCCACTGTATTTATTAATTTACATAACCGGTTTCGCCTTGCGGCATTCTAAAAGGAGTGTAAAGGTAAACCTGTGAGTTATCAATTATGTATGAAAATAATATATACTACCTACAATATATCAAAACGTATTTAAAATATGATTGTGATACTTCGTGGAGAGCCTATAACTTTTTGTTCCGTTGCGGTCAGTTAAGCTGAGGGTAAAAGTACTTTCTCAAAATAAAAAATAATGTTTCGTTTATAGACTATAGGGACAGGAGGGAGAGGTTCAGGAAGGGAGGGGAAGGGGGTTTCCTTGCAATGGAGAGTCGTCAACCGCAATCGAATCGAATATAATCTGATTATTTCAAAGGACTCAATTTATTTTCAGCCTTTTATTTTATTTGGAAGAGCGTTTCAATTTGATGAAATTTTACATCAATTAGTATGCTAACTGTTTCAAACAAGTTTAGATTTGATAAAGGCAATGCTTAGAAAGTGACCAGCCCTTCACAATCGCGGGTTCAAATCTGGTCAAAGTATTCACTTTTTTCGATCTAAAATTACGTATCCACGTTGTTAGATGTTATGTTTATTTTAGTGTATTTTTAGAGTCCCAAAAAAGTATGAAATACTTATAAGATATCTTGATAGTCTGTCTACCAAGAACATGTGAGAAAAACTCAAGGACCCTTGGAAGTGTCTAAGCAGCATCATAATCCTGGGACCTTGACCTCAGTTGGCTTCGGCTTTTCATTCGAACTTTGATACTTTCCGTAAAGAGGCCGCCACCTGCCATCTGACCTCCACAAGCAATTGACGATATCGAAGCTCAGTAGTTAGAGTAGACCTTTTTAGGACTCAAAAATACTACGGCTCTTTGAAGCACGGAGACACATAGACGAATCCAAATAGATATATTTATGTATACTAATATTCGCACTGAGTGGGAATCGAATTCGCACCACCTGTGTAGCAGTCGCGTTCTTTACCATCACGCCACAGAGGAAGCAGCATATTATGAAATTATAACTACTTGTAATTTCAATCATACGTAATTCAGGAATGAAATAATTACTTCAGAACAGTGTATCTGAAACTGTTAAAACAAGATCCAAATTGAAATAGTTTTGGATATTGTAAACAGACGTCCGGATCTTATATTATTATCAACAAATACCCTCAAACTTAGGAAGACCTTCCTAACTGTCCAGATCTTAATTTAAATTCATATTACACGGTAGTGGCACCAAAATATGTTCATTTATAAAAAAAAGATTTTTTTATATACCTTAGGTGGCAGACAAGCACGCAGTCCACCTGATAAAAAGTGGTCAACGTGGCCTATGGATGTTTGCAAATGCAATTCCAGGGGCGTCACATTCGTGCGGCCGACCATATAGAGAAGAGAAGGGAAAAGGAAGGGGAGAGGAGAGAAGGCTAAGAGAGTCTCTGTGCTGTCAATGCAGAAGACAAAGAAGGTCTTCCCACTGACAACACAAAATCTCTCCAATGAGCTCTGGCTACCCTATTCACTGACGGAAACACATCCTGACTCAGTTGTATGATATACTATATGAACCATTTCCTAACTGAGTTGGGGTTTACAGTCTAACTGTTATGCGGCGATATCAAATTACTACCATTTAGCCCGATATCAAAGTTCTTGAGATAGATTATTCAGGCAACACTATGTTGCATTATTTGTCGTTGTGTTGTTTTTTAACCCTTCTTGGAAGTTAACATACTTATTTGTGTGCTATATATCTCTCGTGATAATGTTGTGGATGGGTGTGGAAAACTTTAATAAGATTTAGTGCAGTGGGCGTCAACTCTGTTTTGTATAAATTGGTGGGTAGTTTGATAAATGCTCATGGTTTTGTAGCACGGAATGCTCTGTGTGCGCTATGCCTTGAACTCGTAAGGTTGAAGCACTGTGTAAATACTATGTTTGTGACTAGACGCCTACTTCCTGACTTTTATATAATCAGTTGAACATAATTTATGGTTAAGCTTAACTTTTCGGATGGTACACTATTACTTTTATTTTATTTATTTTGTATTGTTAGCTTTAGTTATTACACCTCGATAAAAAGAATATTTATTTTTGAACACTTTCTTCTTGTAGTAAAAAGATAGATAATTTTTTAATGGACACTACAAGACAAACTTAATATCCATAGGCAATCAGTCGACTATCTATTCTAACTAAGATGCGGCTGAAATTCTATATTTACTGTGAAGCGACTGCCATCGGACTTCCACAACTAAATTGACAATATCGAAGTTCTGTAGTTACGCTAGTAGGAGTTTTGAGGACTCCAACTAACCGTAACGACTGTCATAAATGTTCGTATGGTAACCGGGACTGACGGTTTAACGTGCTCTCCTAAGCACGACCAGATCAGTCTAAATAGCCATATTCATGCATACAAATATCTGCACTGAGTGGGTATCAATCGCCACGCCACAGATGCTGTCCCCACAGTATTGTTGAAATAATGTATTCGACAATTTAAAGAACTTGTTTTGCTAACAGTCATCTCTGACATTTTTTCACACACACATGTCATTTAGTAAGTAAAACAATATGAGGAAAGGAAGATATTTAGACTTAATTCACTCACAACAAACCGAAGTGCGAACTGCGAAAAGGAAAAATAGTGCTAACTCAAAAACCTTCATATTTTCTACCACTTCTACTGAAGGAGTATAAATGTCTGTCCACCGTTAAAGAGTGCTTAGGTCCTCAAGTTTGTGCCATTGACACCGAGAGGGTCGTCTGAAGGCTTTCGCAAACAAAGTGAGAGAGAAGTCAATTAAAAATATAATTAATTTAAATGTTACGTGCCTTTAAACTAATTTGATTTTACAGCTCCAAGCAGTTCGAAGTTTATGCTTACTTTGTTGAAGTTCGGTGAGGTTTGCCAACAACAGCCTGCGTGAATCTGTAAAATACCTACCTTTTCTTTATGTCGAATCTTTATAGCTATGCTAGATAGTATTAGCTCGGTTTTTTGGTTGAAACCTACCCTAATATTATAAAGTAGAAAGATTATTTTTTTGTTTGTTTGTGTGTTACGAATAGGCTCCGAAACTAATGGACCGATTTCAATAATTCTTTCACCTATAAAAAGCTACAATATTTAGGAGTAACATAGGCTATATATCATAACGCTACTATTCAAGGGAGCAGAGCAATAATCATAAATCTCAATACATCCGATAGATTTCTATACATTGGCGCTAATATCACTAACTATTTCCGTTGTCATGACAGCAAGGAGAAGTAGTATAGACAGGCAAGTAGAGAATCGAGTAGAGTCGCGGTAATCGACATCGACGCGGGCAAAGCCGCGGGTAACAGCTATACATAATACATTTAAACTTTGTGCGGAAGAAGGTAAGTTCGTGGCGTGGAGCGGCCATAAAATGTCTTGTTTGTTATTCTCTAGTCTCAGTTGTGTATTTGCCGAATAAACACAAAATTTTTATCTTACCTGGGTTTATTTAATTCTGGCAGCAGCGAGGGAACTTCGCCCTAATCCGAGCTTTGATAGTTATTTAGATTTGTACAGGCTTTTGTACGCGGCAATGATGACTATCAAACCAAAGTTAGTTCAGCTCTGTCATTTTATTGATCGTCTTCGTACTTCAGAGGTCGGCACCCTAAGCGTGTTGAAAGCGTATGGAAAGACTGCATCAGAGTTCTACACATCAATCGGCAGACGTGAGGGGCTTCCAGGCAGATTGACTTGGACTCCGAAGGCCTTATTAGGATCCGAATTTATTGTAACATTTGTAAGTGTTACGTTGTGATCTATAATACTTAGGTTTACTTGAATTAAATTCTGTAGATAAACGAATATAAATGCTTTGTTCCAAAACCCTTAAATTTGGTCCATTGTTAGCTCAACGCAGCATTCTTTGTAACCCGTCTTACGTTTTTGTACCCTTAAACTTTGAAATAAAACTAAAACAAACAATAAAAGCCCCGCTCTTTCACGTTTTATTACAAGGTACTGGGGAAAGGGCGCGAGGTGTAAGCACAGCTCATTAACAATTAATTGTCGCGATAAATCCGCCGGAGGCTGGCCAAGGTCACTGCCCTTCCTCCCTCCCTCGACTTGGCTACATTCAGTTTATTTACATTACTAAAATAATCTGGTATTTAGTGACTTGTACTTGGTTTTGTTGCGGTAGATGCTTTACCGCAGTCGCATTCTTCTGCAATGTAGTTAACTTAAAAAGGAAGCCTGGTAGACTTTTTTCCTGTGCGCGAAATCCCTACGGATACCAATCCCACCAGAGCCGATGAGAGAGGTTATGTCGGACTCGAACCGACTAAAACTCTTTCGTCTTTGAGTCTTTAGTTGCCGGAGGTGAGATAGTAGCGAACATGTCCCCAGTAGCGAACATAGCAGGTACAGGGGACCACGTTGTCCCCGTCTAGCCCCCGGGAATGAGGTGGCGCACTTTCCTTCTGCTAGGATGACTGGCGGCTCCATCCGTCACTCCAAAGCCTGGTAGACTGGTTTCTTGCTGCAATCCACCACCTGTGAGTGAAGGCCTTCTGTTGTAAAGGCAATCGTCATCCCATTTACCTGCTATTTACTACGGTACAATGTATGAAATATAGCAGCTAAGTCGGCTGGTTAGCGCTAATGTAAAGTAAAGGAACGGATTTGTCTCATTAAGACTTTGAACCAGTGACCTTCAATTAATCATAAGTGGAATTATTAAAGTCTTAGTGGGCGTTTCTATTGAATCAGTAGAGCTGTGTGTAACTGAAATGAATTCAGGAGATACGACAAGGTCGAAAGTGTTTACTAGGTTATTCTCTCCAAGCCTCACCGCTTCAATCACATTTGCTGCATCACATTTGCTAGCTATGACTGTTTCCATTGAATAGTATGTATGCATGATAATGTCTATTTGCATTTTCCTGTGTATTTCCATGCCTCGGAGAACACAATAAGCTATCAGTACCAGTTCCCATGGCAGTTGCTATGGTAGTTGTTATGGTGAATTGGAGCCCTAACAAATCCAATAACTGGTTTAACTGTAATACTTCGAAATTACCAATTCTAGGACAATGTATACAACGCCACCTAGATCCATGATGAGCATAGGGTAAATAGCTTGTGTTATGGGCTCTAGAATGCGGATAAACATTCATAGAAACTTTTTTTGTAAATTCATATATGTTGTACATAGAAACACCCAGAGCAATGCAAATATTCATATTCATGCACACAAATATTTGCATCGAGCGGGAATGGAACTCGCACCATAGCAGTCGCGTTCACTCCCGCCACGCTACGGAGGTCGTGGTGTGGCGGAATAGGTTTTGGAAGTCAGTCAAACTCACAGTTAGAGAAGAAAAAGTGGAATCTGGAGTCACAGGTGAAAGCTTCCGATGCGACTCCTGTACTTCGTTATTTCAGCTTCATTTGTATCTGTCTCAATCGCTACGCAAATTTACATTCCCGCCATTCAAACATGCCATTACAGGAGGAACAGAATAGACCCTTTATTCTTTTATTATGATCACAATAAGAAAGGAACGTTTCGAATAAAATCGGTTTACTTAGCAACATCAAAATCAAGGTATTTAATTGGTATCACTGCTACATTTATTAACGAATTCTTCGAAATAATAACTGAAATAAGATCCTGTGGCTAATTGCCACTGATGTTTTGTTTCAAAAATAATGATAACATTAAAATGGTTTGTTACTCTTTCTGAAAATTGTGAATTGAGAAAATTTCGATTTGTCTAATAAATAACGATTCTTTTAGATAATGATACGTAGTTTTTCTGCCTCGAAAATTGGTTCCTACCTATTGCTCTTTTTTCAGATGGAGTTGCTTATCAGGTGAGGAATACTGCGGTAGATATGCTGAACCATATGTAAAGATCGCGTTGTAATAATGGCATTATTCAAATATGACATTATCATTCACCAAAATAGTTTTTTTTATGGCACGTTGATTTGACTTTACCTCGCCTGATGTTAAGCTGAAGGCAAAGTCTCATGAAGGAGTCTCATTCATATATGTATTTAGTACTTACTAGGGTATTTCTATATGCCTGTAATTGCACAAAAGTTGAATTATAGTGTTTCCTTTCTCATACAGACCCCGGGTCCTTTGAGCAGGGCGTGAAAAAAATATCGGCCGTCTCCGTCAAAGTAGGAACCGCTGATTCTAGTGAAAACTACTATATTAGCGTCCACTATTCTCTGGACACACCCAAGCTCATCAGGCGGGTCTTTCAACGACCTACATTTAAAAACATTCTTTCTCATTATTTTAAAGTGCATTTTGTTGCAAATTATGTAGTAAGTTTTGTTTTTTTCGTTTAACAAGTGCTGTGAAGTATACAAACTGTTCAACATATATTAGTGGTGGAAATTTATCTCTTCATTGCAAAAATGTATGAATTGGATGGGTGGTTAACTACTACGATATAGACTGCCTTCACACTGTCGTTTATCCAGCGTAAGCGTTGGATGAACGTATACGCAGCGCAGGCACTGAAATATTATGGACGTATACATTGAAACGTATATATTTGCTGGAATATATGAGTACGTCGATATAATGCTCGATGCTATTGGAGCGTACACATATGTTCCATCTGCGCTGCGTATACGTTCATCGAATGCTTACGCTGCTGGATAAACGCCAGTGTGAAGGCAGCCATAACTGTGGGACATCTTGACAGCCTTCGTAGCGTAGTAGTAGTGAATACTATTGGTACAGAGGGCGGGCATAAGTGCAAATATGTGTTTGCTTAGATATTATTCGGTCTGGGTACTGAGTACTGGGTGCTGGTCCTCGGATAGCACGTTAAGCTTTCGATCCCGGTTGTCATACAAACATCTCTGTCAGTCGTTACGATTAGTTTTTAGTCCTCAAAAGATCGACTAGTGTAACTAATATAAATAGTCTCCAAAGATTTACACAACTCAGGTATCGAAACTAAGACCTCACAATGAGCTTCATGTAATCTAAATCCAGAGACAATCGAGGTAATATATTTCACAGTTATATCTGTAATTGTTTATTTAGCATAACGGCACCATAAAACTCAGAAAGTACCGGGATTTCAAGAATTAAACCGCCCAGTAACAGTTCAAAGAACAATGCTTCAGTGCGATTTACATTATGAATGAATTTGGAGCCGCGCACGACGCGCCGGCTCGTGTGAACGCAAATAAAGCATTAGTGGACTCGGAAGAGCATTTTTAATTATTTATATAATAGCTTCTATTCGTAATTTTGTCTGTGTGGGATATAGAGACATTGAAAACAATGGGATAAAGAATTATATGATGAGTTATTTTGGGTTGTAAACTATCCGTGAGCTGAGTGCCACCATTGTAACACTTTACGTGTACGTAATGGTGACCCTCGTCCCTGAGACTTTGCCTTGAGCTTACCGTCAGGCGGGGTGAAGTCAAATTGACGTGCCCTAAATAAAAAAAAAAAAAAATTACAATACAGTAGAACAAAGAACAGTCGCGAGTAATAAATGTCCAATCATAAAAACATTTCAGTACATATTTTTAAACTGTCGCGGTGTAAACTCATTCTTTCATATTTATTCTGGACTTATCGCAATTGATTATGAATTCTATTGTATTCTATTTAAACGTAGTTAGTTAAGTAATCCTAAGTAATAAAGTAATTAGTTGGTCGATGGCCATTGTGGATCGATTTTCATCAAACAAACAGCTAAGAACACTCCCGACTAATAAAAAAACCAAACAAAAAAAAACTACATCGAAATCGGTTGATCCGTTCAGACCCGACAGACATTTAGACACGTGAAACTTATAACACCACGTCGTTATTACGTCGGGGGCTAAAAATAAAAATTAAAAAAAACTACCGATATAAAATATCACAAAAAGTAAAAAACTAAATAGTTGTCATAATAACTGTTCTGTCAGGGGACCTTGGATCGATTTGAAAACATGTAAAAGAGCTTCCAGTTAGAGGTCCCCTGACACATCAACGCATGAATCATTTATTTTTCACTTTTGAAGTATTTTTTAGTAGGTTTGAGTAGGATTTATGTAGTATTCAATCATAAGTAAGTGTATATCGTGAATTGCCGAAGCAATTGAAGTGATAGCCGCGTTTTATGCTTGTGCGAAGCGCGCCTTCTCTATCTACACATTTCGTGCCACAACTAACAACTAATGGTTCTGTAGACAGTTGCAATTACACCGTATTATTGTTATTGCCCGCGGGTTTCGACAATAATTAGTAACTCCATGAATATCAAACTACTTAGTCGTTCTGTCACCGAGTCGAAGGGTTGATGTCGTTCGGTCGCCAAATTAAATCGAGTTTGATCCTTACTGTTGTGTAATATCGTGTGAATATTTTAAATCACTTTCACTTTTAATTAGCATTTTTGAACACATTTTAGATTAGTTAAAGTAAATATGTACCTTAATTATTACGTTTTTTGACGTGGCTTACAGTTATCATCGTCATATTGGCGTTAGTCTGGGGGTATTCAGAGCTCACTGGAGAGATTTTGTGTTGTCAATGGGAAGACCAAAAAACCCTTCTTTGCCTCTGCATTGACATCACAGAGACTCTCTTAGACTTCTCCCCTACTAACTTCCCCTTCCCCCCTCTTCTCTATATGATCAGCGGCACGAATGAGACGCCATTTTTTTTATAGTGCGAAGAATCCCCACGTATACCCCCCATCAGAACCGGTTGAGGAGGTTATGTCAGACTCGAACCAACTAAACTGCCGGGGTGCGATCTCACGTCCCTCGCACCCCGGTAGAGCCCAGCCATTTCTTTCGAGATAACCGCCTTCAGAATGTAACGCCACTGGTGTTGCAAACGTCCATAGGCCACGGTAACCACTTTCCATGAGGTGGTCCGCGTGTTTGCCTGCCACTTAATTGGTATAAAAAAGTCTTCACCGCATACTTCTATGTAATAATGACAACCGTACGAAGTGGAGGGGCACTTTTCCAGGTTATCAGTCTATCTGGCTAGGGGGCGGCCTACCTTCTGTTTGCCTTCTCGCGCTCTCCACTCGAGGACTTGTTTGCTCCAGCGACAATCGGTCCTCTACTTAATACTTAATAATGGAACAATCGATCCATGCTAAATTTATTTCTATGGATTTAGTGTAAACAACCTTTGAGAAACTAATAACGAAGCCTACAAAGGGATCGGCTATTTCCGTGACTCAATAAGCTCACAAATCTAAAATAGCAACACGTGACATCTGACGTAGGTTGCCAATGTCAAGGCTCATTGATCATTAGCCTTGATGGCTAGTTGACTACCAGATTCATAAAAAAATAATAAAAGTAATGCCGGTTGAGCCTCAGAAAAAACATGTAATGAAGAAGTCGTATGACATGTGCGACTTTCGTTTAACTGAAACATGTTGTGTGTGTACTTTGTAAATGACGGTAGTGGTATGGGTAATGGACTGCTGAGACGAGGTCTCGGGTTCGATCCTAGGCTTACCATGGCACACACCAATGAATTTTCGATGCTTTTCGAAGTTATGTGTGTATTTAACGACCTGCGTTAGGTTAGGTTAGGTTTAGGCTCGCCAACTATTACATTGGGACCTAAACATGAACTGGTGAAATGTGGGTGCTAGCACCTCTGCATACCCCTTCAGGGATAAAGGCATGAGTTATGTATGTTATGTTATGTTAATGAATGGACCGTCAGAACTGTCATCATCCTCCTGCCCGTATCCCATATTTATTTGGGGTCGTTTGAACATGTATACTCCTTTCCTGGCCATATCATCTCTTACACAATCCATTCATCTACTCTTAGGTCTTCCTCTGCCCTTGTAGCTATCCACTTCCGAGGTTAGTACCTTCCTAACGATATTACTTTCATCCCTACGCATTATATGTGCGAACCAAGATAAACGATTTCCTTGTAGCATTTCCGTGATAGTTCGAAACAGAACTATAACATATATTAAACCAGTTGCAGATTAACATAGTTCACGTAAATAAAGCACATTACTATATAGTGACCCAGGAGAAAATCTAACTGAACTATTTCACCTGCCCAACAAAAGTCATTGATGTCAGTCGTAACGGAGCGACCCACGCCGACTCACACGTCGGTATCGGAATTATTAATATTTGAGAGGCGTGAATGACTCTGCATAAAACCTGTCGTAATATCCCTCGCTGCCTCTGCAGGTTTTGTGAGGAAGCTTCAGAGAGCCGTTTCGACTTGGTAACGTTGCAGAATACAGATTTTATTATGTGTAAGATATTTTTTTTATCACCAAAAAGTTATCATGAAACATCATACCAACAGAAACATTGTTGAAAAAGGTAAATGATTTTCCAGTAGATGGATTGAAGATCTGGGAATGGTTCTTGAGAGAGACTGAATGTATATGGTGAGTGGTCAGATACTATGGCGCATTTGGAGACACCTATATCCAGCAGTGAACTGAAATAAGCTCTCTTTCATCTCTCACTCATAAACTCACGCCTATATCCCCGAAGGGGTAGGCAGAGGTGCTAGCACCCACATTTCACCAGTTTATGTTTAAGTCCCAATGTTATAGGTGGCGAGCCTATTACCATTAACCGGGCACTTATAAACCTGCGATAAATACACACATAACTTCGAAAAGCATCGAAAAGTCAGTGGTGTGTGCCATGGTAAAACCTGGGATTGAACCCTTTTTTAATCTCTCCTATTTTTAATCACCAAAAAAGTTATCATAAAACATCTTACCAAAAATGTTGTTGAAAATGGTAAGGGACTTTCCAGTAGATGGATTGAAGACCTGGGAATGGTTCCTGAGATAGACTGAATGTATATGGTCGTCAGAAATTGTATTCCTCTCAATAATATCTTCTGCGTATTTTTTCGCTCATAAAACACCCTTTGCATGAGATGTAGTGTTGTAATATTCTTTCTCCGCACACAGATAATAATATGAGAAAATTTCCATGTCTTTGATACGTTACCGCGCAAGTTATTACTTAAGTCGAAGTTATCCCAGCAGTTCACGTGGAAAATGATTATATTTTATTAGTTTCTGTTCGCATGGCGGGCGCGGGGAACTACCGTGTGCGGAAACTTGATCGAGACGTTCTTATAACACTTGTTTGTAAGCTGAGGTAAGCTGAATTCTTATGTGGAAAATCGATTACATGGATGGTGCTGGGACACTCAATACAGTAGCGGGTATTGTAGGATGGAAATATATTGGAGGAGGGCGAGGGAATGCTTTGAGAGATGCGGTTTGGCATTCCTTTCTATGATGGTTATTGGTATCGATGGGATTGTCAAGTCGATGTTGAGTAGTGGGTTCCTCTCCCAGCCCCAATTATTTTCATTTAATACATTTCCACCATGTAACTCCAACTTCAATATGGATGACTTCTAGTTAATTGTAAGTTCCAGTTAGTCTCTCTTCGATCGGGTTCGATCCTCGCCTAGTGTAATTATTTTTATGCATGAATATGGCCCTTTGCACTGGCTTGATCGTGCCTCGGAGAGCATGTTAAGCCGTCGGTCCTGGTTGCCATACGAATATCTATGTCAGTCGTTAAAGGGTAGTTTTGGAGCCCTCAGAAGTCCGACTAGTCTAACTACAGAACTTCGATATCGCCACGATATGATTGTGGAGGCCCTATGGCAGTCGCTTTACGGAATATACCGAAGTTCAGCCGCATTTTAATTAGACTAGAAAGCCCAACTGAGTTGAAAATAGGCTCAGAGAATGATAAGTTAATTGTAAGTTATTGAAGACCTCACAGTTAATGTTCTCGATCAAGTCATATTTTTTAAGGATTCACTATAGAAATTTGCAGCGATTAATACACAAAATGATACAAAATACAAATAAAAACTATCGTCATGTATTAACAATGTGTACCTACTCTTTTGACTTTTTATTACTATTACTCGAACAGCTATCGGAATATTTACCTGTATTGTTTGAAATTTTCGATATTTCAGCGCTATTGCAAGCATCATGATCACGAAAGAGCCGGAGTATTGGTGATAATTGGGGAAAAAGTTTTTTGGAATAAAAATGTCGATCGAAAATTGTTTCGAGTTCCTTTGCTACGGATATCAGCGCTACCACTGGTTTCACTTTCACTTCAAACTCGAACCTTGATCTCGACCATGTTCAAGACTATACATACTGAATCTACACGCAATTTTGTTTTTTCTTTGAAAGAAGAAAGAAAGAAAACTCATTTATTGGGAATCAGCGCGAAATAGCACACAAAATATACAAATAAAACTATTTTCGACAGAGAAAAAAAGACGACTAAAAAGACTAAGTGACGTATGCTGGCGAGAAGTTTGACAGTTCTATGAATGTCAGTGTCACTCGGCTTTCGGCGGCGCAAAATGCGCCTCCCCATACCCGGGGGCTAGTTGGGGACACCGTGGTCCCTACACCCGACGGGGGTCATCTCGAAGAGAGGGCCCCGGGTCTGCCGGGGTGCGAGGGATATGTTGGCTACAACCTCACCTCCGGCAACTGAAGACCCAAAGACGGCGTGCGTTTTAGTCGGTTCGAGTCCGACATAACCTTCCCAACCGGCTCCGGTGGGGGGGGTATCCGTGGGGATTTTTCGCACTATAAAAAAAAAAAAAGTGTCATTCGGCTTTGGTCAAAGGCTCCAATACATTCACTATGGCATAGTTTATTTAATTACATTAACTAATGACTATTACATAACACAGTAGGCAGTAACAGATCACGCAGACATCTACAGAAAATAACTCATCCTGTATATAACACGTGCTTAAAAGTTAGCTCGTTACGCAGATTAACTTGAGACTGAGTAAACTTGAAGCTACGCAATTAGTTTCATGTGTGACGTCACGTCGGCGCGGACATGATGAATGTCTCGTTCGGCTAATATTAGACTATATCCTTCATATTACTGGGAAATTATTTCAATAGTCGGGATACACAATAGAGAATGATTGACGGGTTAGAATTTACGCATCTCAAATCAAATAAAAAATCATTTATTGTGTATAGACCAGTAAACGGCACTTACAAAACGTCAATATCAACAACATTTTATAGATCAGTGAGCAAATGGACCACCCCGGTTCGAAACGCGGCCCCGACCTGAGAAGACTCCGGCAAGAAACTCAGCGGGCTTTTCTTTTTTGTTGGTCTATTTACAATCATTTACTTATCTAGATACAAAATTTAGCCTGATTAGCAAGTTAAGTGAACAGCTCATTTCCAGGCTTGTTTATCATCCAAATCTGTTTATAGGGTTCTGTACTTGTATGTTCTAGTTGAAATTATTCCTGTGTATGGGGTTCCATTAATATATTTGGTCCGAATCAAACTCACAGGTCTCCAAGATTGAACCTTCGGAAGCAACCGGTTTTGTTGTTGAGATGATGTTCTTCGAAGTTTTAGGTAATTTTGCACAGAACGGGAGTTGAACTACGGTCTCTAATATAGTAGAATTTCTTACCGGCATATTATAAGATGCAGTTTAAAGTCGTGTGTGAGGCCGTCAAGCTGAGCGCCACCATTGTAGCACTAAACGTGTTTGCAATGGTGACCCTCTTTCATGAGACTTTGTCTTCAGCTTAACATCAGGCGAGGTGAAGTCAAATTGACGTGCCATAAAAAAAATAAAGTATAGAATTAACATAAATTGAACTATCTATGCCCAAAATGATAGGTGGGGGACTCTCCATCTCCCCATCGCCACTGATGGTTCTGTAAGGGAATTTCAAATGTTTAAGACGTGTTCATGTAGTTCAGATGGACAGAGCATTCCCCTGTAACGGACGGGTCACAGGATGAAATCCTTTGAGCATTTACTTTATCCACTCTAAATCAACACTTTGATTGAATATCTACTAAATGCAAAGTGCCATCATTCTAATGTGGAGTTATCTCCACGTTTGTCTGTACGCTGTTCAACTTCACGTCAAGTGCTTAAACAACTTTTCATTAATGCCCGCCATTTTGTTTCAAAAACTCACTCGTGTACTTCCACGGTGCTTAGCATTTAATTAGCAACATTCAAATGCATAATTACGTGTAAGTTATAAGCTCCCTCTGTCATTTCTGCGCCATTTCTAATTACTATCGCTCCCTATATTCACGTCTGTAAATTCACGATAGGATAAGAAATCGTGCATAAATACTCTCAATGTAAGCCTAATATCGTCAATAGAGCTCTTCATTATTGGTTAAAGATCAGCTTTATTTTATAGTGGCCTTACTGTGACGAGGAGAAGGATTGTTTATTTTCTATTACCATTAAACTTACATGAAAATTTCTTTCCATTTCTGTAATCCGAAGGCACTTATTCCAGGGACAAAAGTATATGTGTTATTCTATCCTTATACTAAATTAAGTGGTAACGGAGAAAGAATACCACCGCACCATCTCATCCGAAGGAAAGAAGGGGAAAGAAGCGACTAACGGAAAACGCAGACGATACCACTGCGAGAGAAATAAAAATCGAAATAAAACCTTGTACATACCATCTGGCCAGCGTGGAAACAGAAGACCAAAGCCTCCTACCATTAGTGGAGGCCTGTGTCCAACAGTGGACTGCGGCGAATTGACTGACACTAAATTGCAGCTATCCGTTCGCCGTTTGCACGTAATCAAGTAACAAACGTCTAAACATTGTTCCCGATCGGTCACGTTTTAAATATCAGTAGAAGGCTGCTTGGTCAATAAATAGAAATAATTTCGCAATCAAAATCTACAAATATAATAGCAAAACAGAAAATTTGCATTTAAATTAAATGATAAAAGATGTTAAAGCGAATCCGGATTTATTAATATTCATCCCTTGAAAGTTAAAAAGAAAAGATAATCCAAATTAATTAAAGTACCCGTAAACAAGACGAAGTTTGAGATGCGGTGATGCCCCGTTTGCTAAGGGTAGGCCGGTAATACCTAGATCTGCCACTAAACCACGAAGTGCGAGAAATTCCCACTCAGTGCAAATATTGTGAGCATGAATATAAATATCTGCATTGATTTGCGTGTTTCTAATAATAATAATAATAATTTATTTTCATTAATTCAATGGTAATCCGCCGCGGTAGCCTAGTGGTATGGGTGGTGGACTGCTGAGACGAGGTCTCGGGTTCGATCCCAGGTTTACCATGGCACACACCAATGACTACGATGCTTTTCGAAGTTATGTGTGTATTTATCGCCGGTTTATAAGTGCCCGGTTGATGGCAATAGGCTCGCCCCCTATTACATTGGGACCTAAATATACACTGGCGAAATGTGGGTGCTAGCACCTCTGCCTACCCCTTCGGGGATATAGGCGTGATAGTATAAAAAAAAAAAAAAAAAAAAAAAATTCAATGGTATTTGTTACATAATTTCTTAATCTATCTATTGCTATTTTTTTATACTTAGTGCATACTATCTTAGACATCATCATCATTCCCTGAACCTTTTTCCCAACTCAGTTGGGGTCGGCTTTCCAGTCTAACTGTGATGCGGCTGAACTTCGATATTTTCCGTGAAGCGACTGCCATCTGACCTCCACAACCAATGGTCTAATGACCAATGGCGATATCGAAGTTCCAAGTTAGGCTGGTTGGACTTTTGAGGGCTCCAACTACCCGTAACGACTGCCATAGATGTTTGTATGGCAACCGGGACCGACGGCTTAACGTGCTCTCCGAGGCACTTATAAACCTGCGATAAATACACACATAACTTCGCATACTATCTTAGACATATTATGTATTAATACATATATATATATTATAAATGAGCTCTATATTTGTAAAACAATCTTACGTTATCTATAGTTATTTAGCTGTGCTACATAGCCTGTGCCTGAACTAGGTAATCCTGTTTCTATGTATAATATGTATGTATTTACAAAAAAAATGTATTTAAGTAGGTATGTTTATCCGCATTCTATAACTCGTAACACAAGCTATTATTTTATACATTTTCGTCACTCCACACAACCATTTTAACATTCTCAATTTCGCAACAGTTTTCTTTCACCCGTCGCGCGTCGTTTTAAAGGTCAAACATGACATTCATACGGCATTTATAGCCTATTGCCCCTAAACCACATCAATATTCTCTTCAAATTATCTGCCTACATTATATACCAAAACTGATGGATATTGTTGGCGACACCAAGTCGCTATCGACGGCCGTGCGTCGATCCGACTCTATAATTACATCCACAGAGAATTGTCAATTTACTCCTTTATTTATCTTGTTAAGGGCCGGCGGGGTGTCGTTTTCCTTTCTTTGAACCTTAATTCGAGCTTCAGCAACTAACTGATTGGTATTTTCCTTCGTAATGTAATCTTTGAAGGTTTGAATATCGGCCCATGACCGGGGGGAGGGGGATTTGGGTTCTGTCGCGTTAGATACGATTGATTGGTTTATTTTAATTATGGAGTATAATCGTTAAATAGCCTTCAGAGTATAAAGCTGTGAAGGAATATAATATAGTAGGTGTATTTTAAGATGTTACAGTAGGTATGTACATATATATTTTATCTCAATAAAAGTGTGCGACATCCTTATTTTACTAAAAGATGAGCTTAGGTTGATTTAAATCGATTATAACGTTGACGGGAATTAACATTTTCTATATTTAGATACCTCTGTGGCGTGGCGGTAGTGAATGCGGCTGCTACGTTGGAGGCGTGGATTTGATTCCCGCTCAGTGCAAATATTTGTGTGCATGAGTAGAATATTTGGATTGTTCTGAGTGTTTCAACGTATAATAAATGTATGTATTTATAAAAAAAGTATCTAAGTACATTTATCCATATTCTAGAACTGGGTATAGGTGACGTAGTGTAGATTGTCCTAAAAATATTTATTTATTTAGATATATTGAGAGTGTAGAGTGTACTCCATAAGTTCCTGGATAATTTTAAACTAAAATTATATGGAGCGACGCCGAGTGTTGATGTTAATACGTAAAATTAATATCTACGTAATAGTTAATAATATTAATTGAATTAGACTTAGGTTGTTAAAGGATTACCGTACATCTCTTTGATAGATGAAAGGTTAATTAGTTATGAATGATATTATTGGCAAAGTATTATGAAAATGAAAACTTAATTTAAGTGTATATGGTTAGCGAAACAGGTATTAACGTGATCATATAGTATTTTAAAAAGCATCTGATGAGGCCGTCAAGCTGAGTGCCACCATTATAACACTTTACCTGTTTGTAATTGTGACCCTCGTTCCTGAGACTTTGCTGAGCTTACCATCAGACGAGGTGAAGTCAAACGACGGAGGTAGGACACGACGGTATCTCCCGTCCGAAATGAGCTGTCCAACTGGGGAAGTACCTCCGCCCTACCGAAGACCGCGGTCATAAAACCATCGTGTTGTGTTCCCGCCGGTAAGTAGGGTAGCCAGAGCTCACTGTACCCCTCCTTCCCCTCCCTTTCCTAGCCTCCCCACCCCTTCCCAGCTCTCCCCCTTTCCCTTCAGGGTGGGCAGCGCGTGTGTGACACCCTTAGTGTTGCACACGTTCATAGGCTACGGTGGCCGCTTTCCATCAGGTGGGCCGTGTGCTTGTCTGCCACCTACGTAGTATAAAAAAAAAAAATGCCGTGTCCTAAAAAAAACACAATACTTCACCTTTTGATTGTGAAGTGTATTTAAACCAATTTCAAAAAAGTAGAACGTTGTATGTACAACAAAGAATCTTTAAACAAATACTTATCCCGTTGTCCCCTTAATCTTACCATAAATTGAACATCTCGGGAGTTTAGCATGCAGCCAATCGTACCAACATATAATAATTGGTCACCCTACAATAAATCTTTATTTCTCGTGTGTGTGGACACAATCTCACAATCTGTGGGAGTGCCCAGGTTAGAGGTAGTTCTAATTAGATCACGTAAGGGTTGGATACTAAATTATTACGTTTATATCCCTGTTTGTGGAGAAAGAAAATAGGCAGGAAGGTATCAGGATTCCGTATTGATTTTAAGGGTAAACACCGACCACATATTATGAGTGATCTGGAGAGATTTCATGACTTAATTAAAGATAGTTGTGTTTCCTTTTGTTAGTAAACTAGACATATTGATAACACACTTGTACTTCTCTAAACATTTTACATAGAATGCATAAGGCAAAACCGGTTAGGTTCAATAATAAAAATCATGGAGAAGTACAAGTGTATACTCGATATGTGTAATAACAAGTGTTAGTGAACTACCTCTTTACTTCACTATGCTACTTAAGATTGTGTCGAATTATGCAGTTCAGCAGTTGATATTTTGTTAGTAAACTACACATATTGTTAACACACTTGTACTTCACTCTAATCTAACCAGTTTCGTTCTAAAACGTTTACATAGAATGCCGAAAGACGAAACCGGTCAAGTTCAATAATAAAAATCCTGGAGAAGTATAAGTGTATACTTGATATGTGTAATAACAAGTGTTAATGAACTTCCTATTTACTTCACTATATTATCAGATATCAGGTTCAGGACAGCGCAGACACCATGAGCGTGAGTCTGACGCACGGCTATATCGCTCAAATCAGAGCCCATGTTTTATACCACTTAGGTGACAGACAAGCCCGTGGCCCACCTGATGGAAAGTGGTCACCGTGGCTAATGGATTTTTGCACCACCAGAGGCGTCACATTCGTGCTGCTGACTATAAAAAGGAGAGGAGGAAAGAAGTAGAGAAAAAGGTTAAGAGAGTCTGTGTGCTGTCAGTGTAGAAGACAAAGAAGATTTTCTCGATCTTCCCGCTGACAACACAGCACCACTCCCTTTAAATGGTTACCCTACTCACTTTAAATGGTGAGTCTAGTAGCTATGTGATATTTAGGTTGACATACTTAAATAAATATAAATAAATAACTTTGACAATAGATGAGTAGTGATTGCATTGATCTTAGTTGAATGTAGTACGAGTATTTTGTGAATATATTTTGTAAACTGTTCCTCCGATTAAGTTCGAGTTTCTAATTGAATCACTAAAAATCGCCATTAATCATAATTATAATAGATAATTTGATATATTATAAATATTTTGTTGTATTAGTATTATATGCATGCCACATACTGCGGTTAAATATGTTGTGCTGCAACATAATTCTAAAATCTGTATTCTACGATGTATATGAGCATATGAATTCTTTTTTTCTTTCTAACAAATAATGAGTTTTCATGTTGAAAGTTTATAAGTCTAAATTAGAAACTAATTCAACGTATTGTAAAATTGAACTGAACAAGTATATTACACAACGTGTGATCACATTTTACAGCTGAAAAGAGCTCAATATTAAGAGATAAAATGAATATCGTACGTTGGTACGTATTGCGCGTTAATAAAAAGGTCTTGTTTTATTTATTGTTAGTATATACGCAGTGGTTATAATAAAAAACGGTGTTTTAGTGACTTTCCGATATTTGGCGAGACGGTCACTTGTGGGATATGTAACTTTTTATGACAGTATGAAACATTTCGCTTGACCGATGCGAAATTTTGCCGCGGGATGTTTTAAAAATACTCTTTATTTTGGTGGGTCATACAATAGTCATAATATTATCAATGATTCCGCTGTTCCTACAACATGCATTCTGGCTCATTGTGTACATTGAAGTACATTATTTATACTGTTGATTAATGGCACTTGGTGGAACTTATTGTTAACTTGGTAACTGCCAATGTAAACCTTTGAGAATACCGCAAGGCGAAACCAAATAAAAAAAAGTAAAAAAAAGGTATAGGTAAATATAAATACAGTGGAGAAGTACAAGAGTGTTATCAATATTAATCATGTATTGAAGTACATTCTTGCCATTAGTGGAATGACTGCCGTCCAACCCCTCAACCCCGAGAGGAAAACCCACGCTGACTAAAAAGATCTTGGAAGAATGAACAAAATGTAATATAATAATTAACATTAAACAAATTTAAATAAGTTTATTAGGAAGTTCAATAAAGATTCCTAATTTTACTGTAAATTGATTTCCTTTTTACAATTATTCGATGCTTACCAGTAATGAGAGAATAATTTCACTTTAACCATTGGGATTTGAGACTGTTTAATTACTTTTCAATTTAAATAGATGATTGATAGCAATGCGATGCCGGTTCAGTGCTGGGTATCGAGCCTTTAGGCAGGGCTGGCGTGGAGTTGTGTGCTTCCAGTAAAATAATTAGACGGTGATGAAAGTGTGTGTGTGTGTGTGTATTAAAGCCGTTAAGTTTGTTAGGACTGAGTTGTACATCTTGTACAGTTGCTTTTGAGATATCTGAGTTTGGTTCGGAGAGTGTAATTTAAACCAGGGTTGTTATAACACGGCACGGATAAGAACGCGCTTACTTCCTACACAGACTATTTATCTTAGTAGCAGAGGTTAGTGAGAATACTAGTAATCGACACTAAGTATATAAGGTATATTTTGTATAAAAAGAAAGTAAATTTTGCTGCGTGGTTCCCGGTAGAGTAGAGTTTGGACTAACCCATCTCTTTCCATGAGGCGACATACAAGGCGACTCAGGAATAGGGCTGTTTAACATCAGACAAATATCAGACTCAGCTTCAGATGCTCGAGTCAACAATAGTGCCCGGAACACATACGGCAATTGACTGACTCCCTATTACGCGGAACAAAATACAATAATTGGTGGAATATAGGTGTTAAGTTACCTCTGTCTACTCTAGAGGGAAATACGTGTGAGCATAGTACATATGTGAAATTGATACCGGTAATGTAGGATACAAGGATTATCCACTCTTCCCATGGATATCGTTCAAGGCAATTAAGATATCCTATCCTTCTTGTAATAAACTTACAGGCCATAAAAACGCTCCGTAAACGACAATAAGTCCCCTATTACGTCAACAAAAATAAAATGATATGCATTAGTTATCATTATAAGTTCATTCCCAATTAGCTGGGACAGCGGCCGCTCTGCGCCGCTCGCGTGAATAATCACCCTTTGATCTTTTTATTCAAAATTATCTCCCGTCTCTGCCGTATCCGTTTACATTATGGCTTCTGGGTCAGTAGGGCAAACAGTTTCAAGTCAGCTCCAATTTTATCTATGCAGTTTAGTTCGACCACTGTAAATGAGCAAGGATCCGACAGCACGAAGCTTTGCTTCGTCACAAAAGTGATAAATAAATTTATAATACGTTTAGGAATGACAGCGAGGTAATGAGGCGTTCCCTTAGAGGATCAGGATGATCAGTCACCTAGGTTTATTTTTTGGTTAGAGAATTCATAGTTTTATCTCGTGGTATGTAGGCTTAGGTGACAATTCACCCTATAAAAATCTCAGCTATAGGTGAATTGCCACTTTTTGAAATCCTTAGTGGTTTATCCACCCACTGTATGGGTGAGTTCACCACGTCCAAATTTAGAGGTGGTCAACTTAGCCAGCTAATATTTGTGACGCGGTTGCAACTGTTTACAAGGTTTTTTGTGCTTATATTTTACTAGTGTGTATAGCTAATTAAAAAGACATGCCATCTGTCTTGAAAATGTGTCAAATGATTGAGATTTCTTTGCTAGGGTACCCTGGATTGCCTGGAATGCCCGTCGTCATTACATAAGACAATGTTTTAGTTTGTGTGTTATATTATTAGAGACAAAATTAAATCGGAAACACGTAGTGCACCGAATTCAAAAAGCTGTAAAAGTCCCTTAAAAGCTGTTCGCAAACATAATTATATGAATGGACACAACTTTTCCCGCACTAATTATACGAGTAGAGGAACTTTGCCACTAGCTCGCCCCTCGGGGTCGCTCGCACACACGGCGTGTTGCCAACTTAACGAATCACTTATAAGACTTACGACTTCGGAGGGCAATGTTAAGTTATAACGAGGTATTCTTAGGAACTGACTTTACATACAACTATGAGGCATATTAATTACAGAGATAATATTTTGTATTAGTTATCTTTGCTGATATTTTAATACAAATATTCGTACAGTGAAAGAATTACAAAATTCCAAGACTTAATGGTGCGGCAGAGGATAGACTCACCGAACCGCTTGGTTCTTGATGGAATATTCTGCACTTTAAGCGGGAAGAAGGGCGTATTGTAATCTAGAACACACAGGTTACTTTATGTCCCTGGAATTTAATATAACCCATGTGCGCGAGTCGCAGATATCCGCTAGTGAAGTTACGATTTATTTTGGTTTAAATACTTCTCCTAAATTCTAGCATTAATCTCAGTCGTATCCCAAACTTTCACTTCAGAATCTCCACATTCATTGGTTATAAGCATTGCAGTTAGACCAGTTGTTGAACTTTTAGAGTTCCAACTACCCGTAAAGTCTGCCATAGATGTTTGTAAGACAACCAGGATCGACGGCTTAACGTGCGCTCCGAGGCACGACTACACCAATGACAATAGCAGTAATATGAATACCCTCCTTTGTAGCAGTCGCATTCAATACTGCCTCCCCACTGTCATATTTAATACTATCTAATTACAATCAAAATGATTGAAAACAAATACCACTCAGACTTCTAAATGGTAGCTATGCATCTAATATTATTTGGAGTGATATTAATAACACTATAATTACGAGTGTCTACCTACTAATAAGTCCCCCAATTATACACAAATAAATGATATTGAATATTCGTCGAGACGTCTGAGTTCAAGTAAGTTTATGAAATTCAGAAGCACATCGCTCTCATCATCCTATCAATGGTATTGCCAATAAAAATATAGTACCGATAATTTCAACGAACTGATAGACAAGGTTTCGTATAATTTTATTGACATCATAAAATACGGCAAGTATTTTAATTCTATATACAGATAAAATAATGAAATAATTTTGTTTTAAAAAAATTAAATATTCTAGGGTCGTCTGATACTCTCCAGGACGTTATTTGGTAGTGCTTGTGCGGCTAAGCACGTTATTAATTTCCTTGCGACTTACACCGCATAGCAAGGAATCGGGCTTAAATTTTTTTTCCAAATTTATTTAGCTGCAACTTTTTCGGTTAGGAATATATTTTCGGCATACCCATTTTCTTACAAACCCGCCGCGGTAGCCTAGTGGTATGGGTAATGGACTGCTGAGACGAGGTCTCGAGTTCGATCCCAGGTTACCATGGCACACACCAATGACTTTTCGATGCTTTTCAAAGTTATGTGTGTATTTATCGCAAGTTTATAAGTGCCTCGGAGAGCACGTTAAGCCGTCGGTCCCGGTTGCCATACAACCATCTATGGCAGTCGTTACGGGTAGTTGGAGCCCTCAAAAGTCCAACCAGTCTAACTTGGAACTTCGATATCGCCATTGGTCATTAGACCATTGGTTGTGGAGGTCAGATGGCAGTCGCTTCACGGAAAATATCGAAGTTCAGCCGCATCACAGTTAGACTGGAAAGTCGACCCCAACTGAGTTGGGAAAAAGGTTCAGGGAATGATGATGACCCATTTTCTTACAAAGTGCCCGATTACGTGGGACCGAAAATCATAATTGGCGAAATGTGGGTGTTTAATACACCTCTGTCTACCCCTTCAGAGATTATGGGCGTGAGCATATGTATGTATGTATTGTGTGTATGTAAATATTCTAGGACACTCTTCACTTTTAACGCGTGATTCTGACTCGGATCCCTTTAATACTTTATAATTTCGAACCGTTGTCGTCCATCGCTATAGTCATATTTGTGTTCTGTATTTTGTAAGACAATTGTAATATTTAAGTAATTAAACAATTAAATGTATCCACTACGGTAAGTAACACTGTTTGATCTAGTTTGACCATTTATAATATAAAATCATGGTACGCCTGAGTATCCTAACGGACACTGACGGTACGGTTCATATCACACTATGAAAATAAAGTAAAATTGAAATAACATCTATTTTAATAGGTTATGGTAAGGCCCTTGTGCATTCGTAATAAGGTTTCATAATATCTCTGTCTTTAAACAACTGTGACCTTTACTCTGAACTCCCAAGGTTCCATTCTCCTTATCAGTTGTTCTTTAACCTTTTTCTGGAAAATAAACTGCTGGAAATCTAGAGCTATAAGTTTTTAAACATTATAATATTTAGAAACTTTGAATGTCAGTTTAGTCTATTTGCATTTAATTTTAGTGATCTAGGGAACTGGAAATATAACATAACATAACATTTTAGTTATTATCAGTTGCGGTATTCTGTAGGGCGGAGGTACTTTCCCAGTCCGACTGTTCAATAGGGACGGGAGAAACCGTCACGTCTTACGACCGTTGTATTTGATTCAAGCGTAGATGTCAATATGCTCAGTCAAAAAGATTTTTTCACTGACACAACATACATGAAGGCAGATTCTAGTTATAAATACCCGGTCGCGGGTCCGTGTCGTGGCCTTCACCTCACCCTCCTGAGACCGCAGGATATTAAGTATTTATTTTATTAAATGGACTTCGTTATGATGATACAAAACAAATAACACTAGAACTATAATTGATAATTTGAAATCCTCTTACCTATTGACTGAATTGGGAACGACATCGTTTCCAAATTATCTGCATGCCATTGGTTCGAGTACCACGGAGTGCCGTTTGGCTGTTATATTACACCCAAATATTATTACATCTATTTAAGTTGCTAAGAATAGCATAAGAACGTAGAATAGACTAGAAATGAACAATACAACAGAATGATATTTACGCAAAATATTTATTTTCCATTTGTTTATATACAAATGACAATAAAGTCTACATTTAGGCTTTATTATAACAACAATTTCTTACAGATACCTAACTATTGATGTGATATTTTATATGAAAATACATACTACATACATATGCTCACGCCCCGCTTAAAGGACCCGGGACTGTAGGAGAAGGAAACACGTGCACTGGTAAGGAATTCCAAGACTTAATGGTGCGGCAGAGGAAAGACTCACCGAACCGCTTGGTTCTTCTCCTCAATTTGCACTGTTTTTAGTATCTCTTGTACGAACCTCATATTCCACAATGAGCGCTCTACTTGGGTCTCTTTCTTTCACGGGGCCTGGCAGATAAGTTTTCGGAATCCAAGGTAATCTCATCAGCTGACGAGGTGTACGTTTTCTATTCAAAATTAGGTATCAATTGCTGCCCGTAAAAATCATAATAAGTTAAATCAAGAGAAAGAGTAGGTGAGGTTTAAATAATAATTATTAAAGCGCCAGATAAATCTGTTACTTTCATAACTGCTCTGTCTGGTCGTGCCTCGGAGAGTACGTTAAGCCGTCGGTCCCGGTTGCCAGACTAACATCTATAGCAGTCGTTACGGGTAGTTGAAGCCCTCAAAAGTCCAACCTGTCTAACTTGGAATCTCGATATCGCCATTACTGGTCATTGGACCATTGGTTGTGGAGGTCAAGTGGCAGTCGCTTCACGGAAAATGTGGAAGTTCAGCCGCATCACAGTAAGACTGGAAATCCGATGCCAACTGAGTTGGGAAAAGGTTCAGAGAATGATGATGACGTAAATAATATTTATTATACACGCATATACACTGACAATGACATTTAACATCTCTAGTAATAAAATAAAATACATCAATCAGAAAAAGAAAACCAAAAACATTAGCATCACACAGCAAATTAAGATCACTGACGTCATAAAGTTTAGTGTACTCTAAACATGTTCTACCGGTGAATACTTTATCCATATTCAACCGCTTTATATTGTACATGCTACCGGCAAGTTTTATTATTTTATTTTTACCCGAAAGTTTACAGTTTCTAACCAGTATTAAAAAACAGTAGTGAGAGTTCCGAATTAAAAACTTTCTTATATGATTTGAGTTTGATATTATCGAATATTCAATTATTTATAAAACGTAGACCAATAACCCGGCGAATGTTATACGAGTTTTTATAAGTAAGTTTTTCATAAGACAGGGTTTTTGTGATTTTAGAATTCAGTTGGTTTAAAGGTTATTGAATTTTATAGGTCAGTGCTTTGAAACACATTTTTATTATTTCGATAAACTTTATAAATACTAACTTAGCTTCTAGGGATCAGAATTTCTCAATAAAAGGTTGTTATAAAAACATTTTACCTTTCCAAGAATATAGTTTGGTCTTTGAATTTGCTTTTAGTTTATAAATAGCCATCATTAGCCTTACTGTCTCTCTGTATCAACGTTTGTCGAAATTGGTTCAGTGGTTTAGGCGTGAAAGCATATCAAAACGATAGATTTACTTTTATACATTTACTTTTATTTTATACCACTATGGTGGCAGACAAGCATACGGCCCACCTGATGGAAACTGGTTACCGTAGCCTATGGACGTTTGCAAAACCAAGGGCGTCACATTTGTGTTCCTGACCCTAAAGAAACCTTCTAATGCTTTCTTGAAGAGGTGGTAGAGGTGGTAGCTGATGCATCTGTGCCGCCATCGCACCAGACAAATTGGTATTTCCACTGACAGCACAAAATCTCTCCAGTGGGCTCTGGGTACCCTACTCACCGCCAGAAATACAGCAATGGTGATTGATAATGAGGTACTTCCCCAGTCGAACTCAGCACGAACATTAATTATGATAGCTGGACAAATAACATTTAGGTCTACGATGGAAATACCGTGCGGATCTTCTGTGCCAGAACACCAATATGATTGTGTGTGATTCTAGTGTATGTGTGTGTACCCTAATTTGCTACACCAAATATGCCCCTCATGAGTGGTAGACGCTGTCTCCAATGCCCCACTGATCTGCGTTCCGACTGATATAATTATTGCGGCAGATAGCAACCACAAAAAAAAATAATACCAAATAAAAACAGGCCGGCCAATTCAACCACCGGTTCTAATAGCCATTGATTAATTTTAAAGTGTACTCCTAACATAATTTTTAATTTATTGCAAGGCGAATTCAGCAAAACTCGCGCCTGAAAGGGATTTTCAGCCTCCGGGGCTCGCGGGCGGGGTGCGGACGGGTGCAGGGGCCAGGGGTGTCGCTCAGGGCGCCGTCTCCGGCAGTGAGCGTTCGTCGTCCGCCGCGAGAGCGCGTGTGTGCATCTGCCCTAACTCCGCGACCACAACACATCCGTTACAGCAGTACGTACTCCGCGTGTTTGTGTTTCACTATTAAATATTTATAAGTGTGTGTGTGAGAATTGCTATCAGTGCTAATTTGTGATTATTCACTTAGAGGATGGGTAGCACCCAGTAAGGTAGTATTAGTAAACTATGTGATTGGCCGTATGTTTACGTAAGGCGTTCGTGATTACTAGTTATGAAGTAATAAATATTATTGTAAATAGCACAACAGATTTAGTGTGCGTTTGCGTGATTTAGAAACCAATTAACTACTTTTAAGAAATGTTATTGAATTTCAGGAGTCGGGTTGTATCTTGTAAATATTAAAGAAATAGATACTAAACGATGTAATGTCCTGATAAATGTGACTGTCGCTTTTAGATGTGTACTATATGCCAGAGTATTGAAGGATGTTTACATTTAAGTACCTACTAATCAAGTACTACAGCTGTCAAATGAGTGACATATCTGTAAATCTCTGGTTCTCAAGTTTAATATACTTCACATTTCTTTGATAGAAACACTTGACACGGCGTATAAGTGTAATAGGGGATTTATGTTTGGAAAAAGCTTGAGACACGATAGCTGTCGAGCCCATCACGTTAGACGTAAGACTTCTTTAATAATGTACACTTCGAGTCTACTTTGAGGAAGTAACGCGTAATATTTTATGTTATTTTAAACTCAATTTAAACGTCAAATAAGTTGTTTTCTGCTTACCAATCACAATTTGATCTTATAGATATCTTAGGTTTATATCTCGTTTAATTACCACCTACCTGAAGAGAAATTCTATTTCAGGAGTTTATAGCTTAATCAGTTATTCCAACGTTAAATTTCATTAGTATTCGTTCAAATAACCTTAATTGGGAGAGATGTTATTAATCAACTTCGTGTTTGACTTCTAATATTGGTATTGTGTAGAGTATCTATTGATATTTAGACGATTGTTAAATGTAAATATTCCTTGTAGGTAGGTCCTTGTGCCTATAACTTTACTGTATGTGTGTTTGTCACCTAACTCCTCCTGAATGTAATATTTTTCAATAGGTTTCTCGATGGTTTAAAAGTGCGCTATACACTGCTTTCCTAGACAGAAAGAGGTCTGCCGCGGCTGCTAGTATTAAATAATAATAACTGTTACTACTAGTAATATATATTTTTAACCCTTCAATTAAGCTAAATAGCTTATGTAAGGAGCGGGTTTAAGTTCGTTTAATAGACCGGAATTCAAACCACCGATCGAATAATCGTAGGTATGATATCTTAGCCACTAGGCTACGGCAGCTTTGTTACAACCGACTGTTACAAACTACGGCTTTGTTTTCAAACCTAAAGTTATTTCCATTTTCCTTGCAATTATCTTTGCGTACTTATATCCTAATTCAACGACCTAGCAACAATATTTTTAAAGGTTTAATAGGCTTAAGAAGAATTAATACGACAGTGGCTGGCAGCGAATGGCACGGCCTGCGTGCCATACTCGCCAGATCGCCGCCAATACCGTGCCATTTAACAAACGACTATTTAGGCCTAATTTTGGCAGCGTGGTCTGGGTGACGACTATTTTTTTTTTATTACCGTAAAAGCAGAAAGGGCTGCTTTTCTTTTTAGTTTTTATTGGGAGTATATTAGAGTTCTTAATATTTAAGACACTATTTTGTTATTCTAAGCAATGTTTGCGGAGACAGATGCGTCTCAGTTCTTTCGGATCAGTTCGACTAATGATAAGAAAAATCTGGCAAACGCCGAAATAGACTCATTTACTTGGTCAAAGAGAGCTGTAAATGCCGTGCTTCGAGGGTATGTATGGGGTATGTTAGAGACTGTCTCACCCTCAGCAACTGATGGCCCGAGGTGGCCGTGCGGTTTTGGGTGGTGACTTCAGCTGAGGTAATCCTTAGGGATTTCTACACGGGGAAAAATAAAGCATAGGTGGATATTGAACGTTTAAATTTAACACTAGGATTAACGGGATTTACGGTAATGATTTTTAAAATTACTGGACGTATGATGAAGATTAATGTGATTTATAATTTAACATCAATTCGTTCTTGACATATTTCTCTTTTAATTAAAAAAAAAATGACGGAGACTGCAAAATTCAATTACTAACTATATTGCGACACTTCTTTTTTATGTGTACAAAGGAGAGGAAAGGTAGATTCTTTCATCAAAATTCTATACTTTTGTCAATTAGCTCATAAAGCTGAAAGACTAAGCCATATTAAGCTTATTTAACAGTAATACTGACAAATAAAATATTGAGAAACAAGGGAACTGAATGTACTTTGATTGACATCATTTCACACTTCAAGATATGAGATGACCATCGCCTTTGAATAAGAAAAGCAGTCTATAATATTGGTAATAGTCTGAGATATTCATACTTTTTGTATTTTAGAGTACCTCGCATTTAAGAATTTAGAATAAAGTTCATCAAAAGGTCTTGTTACAATTGCTGATCTTGTTGCAACATGCTACATGAACTATTGAATTGTTTCTTACTTCGACTGACTGATCTCGTATGGGGTGGATATACGGAAAGATGAAAACATGACTCGGGTAGAATTTTTTGAAAAGCTTGACATTAGCGCCATTAATAGTTTTATGTTATACCTATTAAATAAATTTACTTGCAATTGCTGATCTTACAGCGATTCGTTTCATTTATTCATTTCGTGAACACTGGTTGTTATAGATATTTACTGGTTGCTTATGGTACACTAATGTTCCGCATACAAAATAACATGCATTTAATACAAATTTCTCATTTCTTTAAGTAGTCAGACATTTTAGTGGTAGTCAGATTCTGCTGCAGAAGCAATCTTAAGCAGAAATTGTAGTTGAATTTCTTCCTTCCCTGTTCTCAACAGATTTAAGAAATATTTAATACGTGAATCGCTAGAGAATTTGCTAAAAATAGTTGTTTGTCTGCGTATATTAGGGTTTTATAACATTTTTTATTTACATAACTAGAGTATTGGTTAACTAACATAAAGCAATTGAGTATTTACAGTGTAAATATAAGCATGTATTCGTTGCACTATTACTAACAATGTTTACTTCACGTGAAGTTGCAAGTGAAATAAAATCCTAACACAAGAGAGTAAGAAAATAAAAGAAACATATTGTTAACTATTTTTATGCTACTGGTATCCTCGCTGCTGAGAGAGAATTAGTTAGTTATCTCACAAATACTTCTAATATAAAAAGGTGTAGAGTTCAATGCGAAAAAGGTTTTCCTCCTCTCGAAGATCCATAAAAGTATTCAGATGTGTTTCTAGAAAATTAACTTATTATTTGTTAGTTTTTTATGCTAGTGTGGCAAGCCGTAAATAATTAACTTTTTAATAGGTAAACTGAATGCTTAGTGTCCATTTAAGGCATCGAAATTCCCCGCAAATATTGACCATGTATTGCTTTTAGCACCATAATCACGAAGAAGTTTACTAGTTACTCTGAATACAATTCATGATAAATATACCAATAACGATGATTTTGAATAGTAATGTTAGTGACTCTGATAGTTTAAATACCTATAATATGATTATCCTCATTCATGAGACTTACCCTTTACCTTAAAGAAACGATTTCAAATGGTTAAGTAACTTTATTAGGTAGTTATCATCCACGTAGCTGTATTTTATCTTGTTTAATCTTCTCCAGATCTCTAATAAGCTTAATAATATTTAAGAATGACTAGTTCCACTCAAGATTGCGGATCTGAAAGGCTATTCCGAGAGATGTAACGACTCAAAGGTTTCCTTTTGGAAGTCGGTATTGTTAATAGCACAAAGGGATAATCGATATACCAACATTATTCTACACGACTCTTTCTAAAAAAGGAGTCTTACCTATAGACATGTGATATACTAAATGGAAGTGCTTTTAAGCGAATCCGTTTCTATTTACCCTATTAATGCGTCATTTGACATATCGATGATGGTAATAATGAAATAGGACAATCAATCAATTAGCCTATTGTAGTACACTACTAGACGTAGGCCTTTCCCAGTATTGGAAGACTTTGGCCTACTGTTCCCATGCTAGGAAGGCAGGTTGGTACATGGTTTTTTTAGAGTTTTCTCTCGCAGTGATATCGTCTTCGTATATTTCCGTTAGTCGCCTTTTACGATACTCTTCGAATGAGATGGATTAGTTAGCTAACTACTTTGTGATGATACAGGTAATAGGTCATTTATTTTGAGTTATAAATACTGGGGTCTCACCGATATAGTCATGGGGACCATCAGTAAACCTTCCCTGTTAGCACACATACTTAGAAACGAAAGAAGCTCTGGCCTAAGCTTTTTTTTTATAGTTGGGGAACTGGACGGCAGCGGCAGTCACTTCTTCAAAAGTCAAGAGAAACAGTAAGAGAGTGGATTTCAAAGTATGAGCTTTGAATGCAATGGGATGACTGTATCAATGGGTTTAAACTGTCTAGGTAGCTTTAAACTAAAGGTAGATTAACTTTAAATCATACTTCTTCAGTTTTTATAATCATTGAGAAATTGTAATACAATTTATTCTCAACAATGTGGGGAGTTTTTCGGTCAAGGCAATTATTAATCAACAACAATACGAGTATATATTATGCTGTGTACAACGCGTAAACACACGCATTAATGGCGTTTAGATGTAAACAAGGTCCTTTATCGAACATGTGATATCTAGTTAGGTGTAGGGATGTAGCTTCGACTAGCCATGCGTAGGGATGTTGCTAGATGCAGCGATGTAACCTGGATCTTGCTAAGTATAGGGATGTGAAACGCCGTTCGATGTTATACAAGGTACTTAATGGAATGCGAAACATGCGCTTAACACTGGACCACGAACTGTCTTTTTTTATTTGGTTCAGATAACTGAATACTGCGAACATAGCATACAATGTAAGGCTATGTTATGTTTAGAACACCAGAGACATACATATATTTTGAATATTTCGCTATATATTTTTTTAAGTGGCAGACAAGCACGCGGCCCTCCTGACGGTAAGTGGTTACCGTGGCCTATGGGCGAGCGTAACGCCAGAGGAATAACACTCGTGCCGCAACCCCTGTAAGAACAGAGACATTCTGTGTCGTCAGCGCAAAAGATATAAGATAAGCCACTTAAACACCAAAAGTCACTCACAGAGTTATAAATTAAAAAAAAACAAAATAACTAAACGAAATAAATAATAGACGAATAACTAAAGAAAAATATGGCAAGACTGGCACAGAAGAAAATAAACTTCACAGACCAAAAAAGAGAAAACGAGCAAAAACCAGTCGTGTCAAAAGGGCCATCATAGCGCCGAATCGTTAGGCTTAGGGATATAACCTTTACATCCTATCTCGTTAGGTATAGGGATGAGGTTTCCACATAGCTCAAGATCTAACGACTTGCTATATTGAGGCATTCCATAAAGTAATTATTTTGCCGCCGAGCGATTTCAAATCCAACAATTAAGGCCGACCTTCGTCGGCTAAAATGACTTAAAGCAAGTCAAACTACAAGGACTATAATTCGCATGAATAAATTTTCCGTTTGATGAAGTTTAGGTAATGTGGGATTACTTAATGATATTCGACATTATATTTTTGGAGTTAATAAATTTAGTGAAATATCAACTTATTCCATTTACATAAAACTGAATATAGAATGCAGTATTGTAATAAAACTGTAGCTCACTGTTGCATACTATTTTATACTTTATCTTTATGACATAAGTTTGATATTAAAATATCAAAGTCACAGTTAGATTGAAAAGCCGTCCCCACTGAGTTGAAAAAAGGCTCAGAGACTGATGATGATGAAGATTTATTCGGACTTCCCATGATACCACTGGTAGTATTCTTTTGACTCATTTAAAATGACCCTTACATTTATAGTTTTTGATAAATACCATAATACAAACCCAGGTTTATCGAGGTCATCTAATATTGACATCTAAAATGGCAGTCTTCAAATAGTTGAGCTATAACAGTCTGAAGTCATAAAAACAGTGGAATAGGTTGAACTGAGAATCAATACTAATATTAAAAATGTAGGCCTCTCTGGCTATTCTTGCTTCTACCGATTATATAAGGTTTAAGTCACGTTATTTATTTAATTTATTGATTCATTACTGACGAACAACTCCATGATTTGGCTACAATAAGATGCCTTCAACAAATGAAAACCTGTATCAATTCTAGATTTACAAATTTTCCGTCATTGGCTTGAGTTGCCATCGTAGTATAATAATTTGTTTCATGGCAACGTCGCTACTCACGGAGAGGGCCCGAGCATAGATTTCACTCGTCGGGAAGGTTTACTACGTCCCCTCCTTCAAATTATTTTCAAAATTGGTTAGTTTTAGCACGGGACTATGCTAAACATTAGTCTATTTTAACTTTGGCTCTTGATTTTACGTTTATCTTATATAATTACTTCAAACAGGTAAGACTATGATGTCAAAACATTGTGAAACTCAAAACTAACAAAAAGTGCCACGGTCGCGAACGGTATAGTATTTTATGTTCACGAATAGGGGGAAACTGGATCAATAGTGACCAAAATACGATATTTTTGGTTGGAGCTTTGAGCGGCTTGTCAATACAACCTAGAAGATGATTGATGATGTTGTACAGATTGTGGACGCTCTAATTATTTCTGGGGTTATTAGGTTTATATCTGAAACATAATAGATGCCTGTACCTTCCGCCCGTGGTTTCGGCTGTGAGGATATCAGTCAACACGACTTATATCTTCGATTGCGATCAAACAACGTAAGATAGTATATTTTTATTTTCACTGACACTATATAAGTGATTTGGTGTAAACTGTGAGCTTATAAATCTAATAAATAAATAAAATGAAATAAATAACGGTCCCAGTGGAGGCGAAATGGCCAGACATTTGTTATCCACGGAGCCAGCTGGTCGCCGCAGAACATGACGACCCCAGCGGAGGCGATTTTTAAATCTCTTACAATATTTTAATTGATTGACCATTTCAAATAAAACTATGAGATGAGACACTAAGTCTTTTTAAGAAGCACAAATGAATTATAGAGACATAAACCTAGATTGTTGATTTACAAACGAAATTATTTTTAGATGTCGGTAACATAATATTGTAATTTCAATCAAATCAAATCAAATCAAAAATTATTTATTCACTGTGGGCGACACAAAATTACTTACAAAACGTCAATATGTTCGAAACGCGGCCTCGATCTGAGAAGACTCTGGCAAGAAACTCAGCGGACTTTTCTTTTTTTTTTGGTCTATTTACAATTATTTACTTAATCTAGATACAAAAATTTACTGAGTAGCAAGTTAAGTGAACAGCTCATTTCTAGGCTTATTTATCACCCAAATGTTATTAACGAATCCTTAGTTTCATTTAACTATTCGAAAACATTTATCTGCATGTTACTGGTCCATGAACGGGCCCATAAAATATAATCTATGGACACAGTGATGGTTACTACAACGCAGCATAAAAAATAGTTACTATTTAGGTACAATTTGACATATACGAGTACATTCATACTATGACATGCACACATTGACAGTTTTTAGAACAAACTAACTATTAACATAAGTTTACTTACTTAGCCTTTAAATTGCGCCCTTAACGTGTATGCGAGGGTCAAGGTCTTTGAATCAGCAAGATACTTATCTTATTCACGAATCCCTAACACTGTTTAAAAGTTAGTGAAGAACTACAAACAAGTTGTATCAGTATCTTTGTGGGCGACACAAATTACATTACACTGAGATTTACATGAGTCGTCACAGTGTGATCTGTAGTAACTTTGACAAACTCGTTGAGCGACGAGATCAAAGTCAAGCGATATGTGTTTGAATTGCGAATATAATTGTGTGTACTGTAAGCTTTCTCTTAAGCCTTCAATACGTTAACAAATATTTCGTAAAGATATTTTTTTGTTCATTGCACATGAGCATTTTATTTAGTGATATGAATCGTAATATTAGAGTATTAGTAGTACCGCGGTAGCTTAGTGGGTAATGCACTGCTGACACGAGGTCTCGGGTACGATCCCAGGTTTTACCATGCCACACACCAATGACTTTTCGATGCTTTTCGTAGTTATGTGTGTATTTCACGCAGGTTCTTAAGTGTCCGATTAGTGGCAATAGACTCGCCACCTATTACATTGGGACCTAACACAAACTGGCGAAATGTGGGTGCAAGCACCTCTGCCTACCCTATCAAGGGATACAAGTGTGAGTTTATGTTGTGTTATGTTATGTTTATTAGTATTGTATTGAGTACTTATTCGAATGGTAGCAGTAAGATAAGTATAATATAACTATAATTCGTTGAATTAACTAACAAACAGTCCTAGAATAGATGTGTTATTCTTTTAGGGTACTGTTGGAAGTCATGATCTAATTTTGTTATTAAAGCGATTTTTGCACTGCACCACGTTATGCGCTGGAGCGCGAAAGAGAAGAGTTTATGAAGCTTTTTTTGTATAGACAACACGCAGGTTTCGACACAATGAGAATGCTATTGCGCGTATTGAAGAATTCACACGCAAACAAGCAGAAAACTCACGTCCTCTCGTAAGATACTAGAAACAAGCAGGTATAGTACACTGAATTTGTGTAGGTGTTAGGGTCAAATGAAAATTTTTCAGATGTCATTCCACCTACCCTTGCAATAAGTCAATTTGATCAATATAATGTTCCAGGTTAATTTAACTTCATTTTCTAAAATTATATATCATATCATCATCATTCTCTGAGCCTATTCCCAACTCAGTTGGGGTCGGCTTTCTAGTCTAACTAAGATGCGGCTGAACTTCGATATTTTTCGTGAAACGACTGCCATCGGATCTCCACAACCAAATTGGCGATATCAAAGTTATACCTACATTATAGCTAGTCGGATATTTGAGGGCTCCAACTACCCGTAACGACTGCCATAGATGTTTGTATGGCAACATGTTCCGAATGGACCGACGGCTTAACATGCTCTCAGAGGCATGCCCAGGCCAGTGCAAATAGACATATTCATGCATACAAATATTTGCATTGAGCGGGAATCGAACCCCGATTCATGCGTAGCAGTCACGTCCACAACCGCCACACCCCAGAGGCTAATATTAACTTAAAGAAAATGAAATATTGTTTAAGTATACTCATTGTTCACAACTAGCAAATCGAAATTCTACTTCACGTAATCATTCTTTTACATAGATTTTAATAAATTATGTAATTTTTCGCTGAACGGCATTAAGCCCTGTGTCCTGCGGTTACCTTACTCGTATAAGGTTGCGTCGGCAGGTCGCCTTGCATAATTTAGTGCCCTAGGACACCCGGCTCCGTCCTACGCCTATATATTGTATAGGTTATGGCCTACGACTTGCGTGCCCTATGCGGTACCCATCTGACGTCTGACCACGGTAGCATCTGAAGTAGACGTTATAAATCACTGTATAACTAATCGAATAGGCATTGGGAGACTAAAATGTGTGATTTAAAATGAAAATTTTAGATTATAGGATTTTTCATCATCTGATTGACAACAACTTCTGTTGCCCATATGAGTAAAAAGTCATACGTGCCTTTTGTGTTTCAAATCTCCATTTTTTCTTTTTTATGTCTTGTTTTCTTATTACTTTTTGAAGTCGGTAGATTGATCTTTATTATTATTTTAACGAAAAAAAATTACTGTCTCCAAAAATCTAAAGGAAGGTTATTAATAATAAAAAGAATGTACTACGTAATTTTCATTAAAATTAAATTAGCAAACCAGTACATTATTCACCTTGGATTAGAAACACACAAATTGCAGGTCCAAGGATATCACTTTAGTAAGAAAATATGGAAGTTAAAAACATAAAATCAAATAAAATATGACTCTCGGCTGCACAATACATACATACATATATATTCTACCATCTAACCCTAGTGCAGACAGACCTAATAGCTGCAATTTGCTTTAACACATGCATACCTATTGAGTTTTCCCTACTATGAAAAGTCTGTGACTTCGTCTGCCTTGTTCCCTACATAAAGAGTAGTGGCGTGCATGCATGGAAACAAATAGACATCCCAACACAAACCAAATTAATTTTTTGTACATTATTTACTAAGTAAAGCACTTATAATATATCTGATTTGGGTAGAGTATGCAGTATCTATTAAATTGCTTTTATTTGTTCCTATGGAATACACGACCACTATGGTTAGGTTAAGCACTTTGAAATATTATTGCTTATCTTGTCTAAAACCTTGTACACGGCACTGATAAAGAGTAACCACGCCACGTGCTATTTCATTCTATTGCATTCTACCCTGTTTTCTTCTTAATATAATGTATACGTAGCATACTATTATATAAATATAAAGTTAAGTAACCCAGAGTCATTTAGTCCTTTTTTGACAGAAAAAGATTAAATAACATTCATATTGTTTCATTTTAACTTTTATACACAAAGATAGTCATGTTTATAAATATAAAAGTTATATTATTGCAGGCACGCAACCCTTATATTTGAAGTGCTACGCGTATTCTTTTATCTTGTTAGATAAAGGCCTGCGCTCGTAGCCGCTACGCCGTAGATGAAGCCTACAAACAGTGCTACGTGTTCTACGCAGAAACAACCTACGAGTGCTACAATGCGTGACAGTCTATGTATTTACGACTTTTGTAAAACTAAGACATACTATTAGTTGCCTGTGGGTTTGTTTGTGTATTTTTATATTAGCTTCATTATTTCGAAAAAGGTAAGCAGAGGTGTTCTAATTAGGATTTTGATTTCAAATGCGTATTCGATCTTGACTCAAAAAAAACAAAGTTTTAGAAATGTCCAGTTGTCCGATATTTTATCAAGACCGTAACTACGATATATGATCTACTAATGAAAGTATGCTTATTTATAACCGTCATTATAAAAAATATCCTTATCAGTTAACGATTTAATAAAAAAAACTTTCATCCCATTACTTAACAATATCATTCCTTTCTCAAGCAAAATCTCTTAAGCAAAGACCGCAAAAACAAAAAAGTCAAATTATCAAAAGTATTTCAGATGTTCAAACGTAAACGTAAATTATTAAACGTAACAAATATTGTAATCAGGAGCCACCAGCGCGATCCTCAGAAGCGATCGCTCAGCAACTTGGACTCTTTGGAATTAATCGTTATTGACTCCTTTAAATAAATACTTAGCTTCTGAAATTGAGTATCTTTGACAAACAAAGCGAATATAAACGAATATAGATATTATAATGAAGACTAGACTCAATGCAAAGATACCTTCGTATCTGCCACGTCTGTAATAGTATTTTACATTGTAATTAACTTATTTGGTCAATCTTCCAACGCAGGAGCGGGTTCGATTCCCGCTCAGTGCAATTTTTTTATTTTTTATTTGCGAATACAGGTATTTGTGTGCATGAGTATGAATATCTGCATTGGTCTGGGTGTTTCTATGTATAATATGTATGTATTTACAAAAAAAAAATGTATTTAAGTATGTTTAACCGCATTCTAGAACCCGTAACACAAGCTGGTTAAGCTATGCTTAACATGTGTCTAAATGGCGTTGTGTAATTTAAGATTAGCATAATTAATTTAACTATCTTGTGGTTTTAGAGTGCGAATTGATGTAATTAGATTTCTTTTTGTAAATACACTGACGGACTCATAAACTGCATCAAAGTAATAGACGACTTTGAAATAAATATTTTAACCAAGTATGCATACTTTCTATACAGATTTAAATTGAAACCTCTAGATTGGTTCGTGTACTTTAAAACAGCGTAGGGTCATATCTTTAAGTTTAAGTTTATGTACTGGAAGGACCTTAAGACTTTTTTTTGAAGAAAAAACAGAAATTTAAGAAAAATTGGTTTAATTAAAAATTGGTTTTAACAATAGACACAAACTTTATGCAAGGGTTTATTTGTGTTTTAATAAGGTGTATTACCCCCACGTGCCCTTATTACGGATTCTAATCGGTTCCGCATAGATTTTATAAGGGTTTTTAAAAGATCTTGCGGAATATTGTCCTATTCTTCTGAAAGTGCTGTTCTTAGTGCTGCCACTGTCGTGGGCGAAGGGTTTCTCGCATATACAGCTCTTTTTAAATTGTCCCAAACATGCTCGATGGGATTAAGATCCGGGCTGCGTGCTGGCCAATTCATTGTACGTATCCCAACCTCTTCGCAATAATGTTGAACTTGTGCAGCTGCATGCGGCCGGGCATTATCCTGCATTAAAGTAAAATTTTCGCCTATGAATCCCATGTAAGGCACCACGTGATCTTCTAATATCTCTGTTATGTAGCGATGTGCTGTCAAACCCCCTCTATTACCGTTTTGACGGACCATGTCTATGAACACAAGTTCTGTTCGCCCGTTCATCGATATGCCACCCCAGACCATACATGAACCGCCTCCAAAAGGAACACGCTCCTCAATGCAACTTTGAGCATATCGCTCCCCACGTCGACGATAGACTCTTCTGCGACCATCTGCACCATATAAACATGTCCTACACTCGTCCGTGAACAATACAGAGGCCCACTGCTCTTCTGTCCAATTCAGGTGATGACGCGCAAATCTTAAGCGAGCTTGTCTGTGAGCTGTAGACAACTTTGGACCATTTGCTGGTCTAAAAGGGGTGATATCCGCTTCCTTTAACCTTCTTCTTATTGTTCGTGCACACACGTTTACTCCACGCACTTCATTAAGCTCGGTTTTGATGTTAACTGACGTGAGGAAACGATTTCGCAGGGAAGTTATAACAATAAATCGGTCATCACGACCTGTGGTTGCTCGAGTTCTGCCTGTACCACGTCTCCTCCTGTAAGAACCTGTCTCTACAAACCTTCTGTATATTCTAGAAACCGTAGACTGGTTTAAATTTAAATTTCTACCAATCGTTCGTTGATCCAAGCCCTCCCGCACCAATGCTACAATTTGTGCCGCTTGTTCGGACGAAGTATCCATATTATGGTTCAAAAACTCTCGATGTGTTAAAAAACTAACCCAACAATTATGCTGGTAACAATAATTCAATTGACAAAACAAAAAAAATCAATGAGAATCAATTTAAAACTTTGCTATAAATAACACGCAAATCTGATACTACAAGTAAATTTTCTTTTCCCGGCTATATTCATTTGTTTTACTGCAGTTCTATTTTTAAATTTAATTTTTTTTTAAGATTAAGAGCCAGTCTTTCCATAGTTATATAATTTAATCTAAAAAGTTTGCATACTTATTATAAAAAATCCTTTTAGAGTAAACCTGAACTTTGATGCAGTTTATGAGTCCGTCAGTGTATGTACAGTCAACAAATATATACCACATAAGTGGTACCGCATCTCTTTTGTCGACGGTACATTAATACAAAATAATACACATACCAATGCACTTATTCATATTCATGCACACAAATATTTGAACTGAGCTGGAATCGAACATGGACCTCTATTAGTAGGAAATTATTAGTTATCTTAATAATTAATAACAAAATTGTCTCAATGCTGAGATGATTTCCAGTAAAGTAGAAATTAGGATCCAAACAACCTCGTGGCTTCAGAACCCTGCTGTGGTTTTTCCAAGCGACTATAAATTAGGGTCTTTAAGAAGGGTATTTAAAGGTCTCTACAGGGCGACAGCACGACCTTTGATGTCACAAACGTCCATAGACCACTTGTCTGCCATCTAAGTGGTATAAAAAAGAGGGTAAAGTGAAAAGGCTCCCGTAGCCTGTTATATGACGGAATCTTCTGGAATGAATCTTCTGGAATTTACAGGTGACATTTGACAGAAAACTCTCAGTGAGATTTTCCATTTGCACGTACTACGTGTACTCTCTGACTTGTAGGTCGATACCATAGTTTACAAAATCTGGGTATTAAAATAACGCATACAAAAGGCAATGCGAATACAGGGTTAAGTTTAATAAACATATTCATAAAATTACAACAGTCCTATTTTAAAGTCGGTTAAATTCCGCTCCACATGCAGACGTTGACTTAATAACGTTAAGTGGGGTATGAACGCTAACCCTGCACCGCCGGCCCGGTCTCAGCGACCCCGAGATGGCTGTTGGCTTGGCACGCTCCGCGCGACAAACGTTGCGGAGGCGATAAATTCTTGTGCGGACACTTTTTCTGCTTTCCGCGCCCCCCACTAACTTTCCCCACCCCTCTATTCCCCTCACTTGTTTGTCGCCGCCTCACGTTTTTGATTTAACTTTTTGTAAAGGTTCCGCGGGGCTCGCGCCTAACAGCAACTTATTGCATCGATAATCTCCCTGTATAAATCTGTGCCGTTGACATTTTAGGGTTATATTTCCTGTTTATTTTGTAGCTTGAGCCAAATGGAATGTGAAAACAATAATGTAAAATAATATAATCAACTCAGGCTCAGTAGCCGTGTGAGTTTTAGGTCATGGATTCGATTTATTGGTTAATCCAGTCACCATCTTCATCCGAGCGTTAGTTCTGAACGAGATCTACTCTCCCACTCTTTACATTTATACTTTACCTGTTGTATGAGAAGCTATTGTACAGAAGGCTTATGTTAAAAATTTTAACGAAAAATATTCATAAAAAAAACTTGTCTTCAAATCCAACACAGTACAAAAATATATTCAAAATTTGTTGATTTTCATCTAAATATTTTCAACCATTTTATCATTGGATTTCAAGAAACGAATCATAACCAAATTTACAAGAATTTACTATACCTTTATAAATCCATTTGCTGTATAAAAATTGAAGATACTTCTATAATACTCTGAGATAAAAATAAATCGAGCTATCTATAATCAGAGTTCATTGTTCTGTAAGGTGACCTCAAATGAAAATCCAATATCATTGAATATACAATTTCTTGGCGCTGCTGCCGCATAAAAATGCATGCACGTAAGAAATGAGGAAATACCTCGAGCGAGTGCGCGCTCAGCGCCCACGAGTGACCGACGGGTGACCGACCGTTGGCCAGTCGTGCCGCTTGAACCGTTCGAGGGTTGATTAAAAATATCCAGTTTGCACGGCCGTTTTGAATCCGTATTATTTTGCATAAAAACTCTCAAATAAAATATGGCTTGTCCGCATTCATTGAATATTCAGCCTCCGAGCTGTGCCGGATTAAAATAATATTTTATGAGGGCGACAGGAAATTAAATCTTTTCTATTGTTTTTGCTACCTGAGCGTTAGACAATGAAGGTGAAATTCGGGACACCGTTACGGAGGGTCACGAGAAGGTGCCTTGAAGGTTCCGTAGCTCTCAATACAGCCTCAGCTACCTTTTTCAAGCTTATACTTTTAAAAAGTTAGACAAAAGAAGGTCGTAACGCTTATAAGAAAACTTTTCGATAAATGTCAAAGGATAGGTCGATGTTATTCAAATTATAACACAGTACACGTAGAATCTTTCATTACATTACATGGACATGATATGGATAGAGTAGAAATGTCTTCGTTTTTCAGTTTTTTCTTACCAGCAATAGACAACAGTAGACGTGTCATATGATTTTACTGTGTATCAACTAACATAACATAAACTCACGCCGAAGGGGTAGTCAGAGGTGCTAGCACCCACATTTCATCAGTTTATGTTTTAGTTACCATGGCACACACCAATGATTTTTCGATGCTTTTCGAAGTTATGTGTGTATTTATCGCAGGTTTATAAGTGCCCGGTTAATGGCTATAGGCTCGCCACCTATTACATTGGGACCTAAACATAAACTGGCGAAATGCGGGTGCTAGCACCTCTGCCTACCCCTTTGGGGATACAGGCGTGAGATTATATTATGTTATGTTATGTTACAGGTATAATATTCAACTAATCTGTTTGTGAGATATACGACTATGTACATTATTCTTCTATCCTAAATCTAGTGGTATTGAGCGCTAGTATGTGGGTATTGTGTACGCGAGAGACGGACCGGTCAATACTGGAGTGGGTCGGGACGGGACGGGAGTTCAGTTTGGGGCCATGAGATCGACGGCCGGTAATGGAGAAAATCAGAGATCGTGAAAATAATAATAATAAATATCCTAGGACTATCTACACAACGCCATCTAGTCCGTACTATAGCTTAACTAGCTCGTGTTATGGGTTTTAGATTGCGGATATACAATTTAAATACATTTATTTTAGATATTCCCTGTATTCATTTTCGGAAGCGTTACCCTAACATTCTGTATATGCGCGTGTGTAAAACTCCAAAAGGAGTAGGCAGGGGTGTATAGTTGAGATTTGAAGGTTGCCCACATTTCGCTAACTGTGGTTTGTGTTTAGTCATAGGCTTTGTGTTTACTGTCGGACAGAAAACAGCCTTATCTCTTAGTCGAATTCTATGATACCCATTAAAACTTGTCCTAAAACAATTATAACGATGCTATCTAAATGTTTTATACTTGTACTCGTGCATTAAGTCAAATGTAACCACACAACAGAATTATTGTAATCACACGAAACACATTTGTTCGCCGAGTATACGTAAATAACAGGTGAAATAGCGATCCCGGCTCGCGATAACGTTAATTTGTACCAATTATTTATTCTACATCGTGTTGTGTTCACGTCACGGGATATATTTTAATATTGTAATCGTTTATCATGATTGTGTAGTTAATTCATTGGGTTAATGTATTCCTGGAGCTTGGTTAAGCATAGAAGATTTTTAATCAGAATTTTAATATAAGATGATAATATGTGTTATACGATACAGTCTCTGTGGCATGGCGGTAGTGACCGCGACTGCTACGCTAGAGGCACAGTTTCGATCCCCCTTCTGTGCAAATATTTGTATGCATGAATATGACTATTTGCTCTGATCTGGTCGTGCCTCAGAGAGCACGTTAAGCCGTCGGTCCCGGTTGCCATACGAACATATTACGGCTATTGTTACGGGTAGTTGGAGCCCTCAAAAGTACGATTAGCCTAACTACAGAACTTCGAAATCGTTAATTTGGTTGTAGAGATACGATGGCAGTCGTTTTACTTAAAATATCGTTCAGCCGCATCTTAGTTAGAATAGAATGCCGACCCCAACTATGTTGGGCTTAGACTCAGGGAATATTAATATGTGTTATATGTTAGTATTACAAATTCAATCGAGTCTGTATATAATAGAAAGATGATGTCATCACCGAATCTTGTAATTGCTACTTTTATCACTACAACCTCCACAGTCGTTTATTATTTATACCGAGGTCACATATAACAGATACGTTAACCCTAACATATTAATGTAATAAATGTAATTTTAACCGTTCGCTACAAAAGCAATACAATTAACAACAATATTTCACAAAATGTGTCACAATTACGCGATATTTGTTACAGCGCCATTACGCGGAGTCCCGTGTGATTTAACACGTGAATCAGTCACGCGCCCCGGACTAAAATACAAAAATTAAATTAACAAAATATCACCCTTTTCACGGTCGCCGTGTCCGTGGAGCGTGACAGATATTCTGAAACAGGTCACGGCTCAACCCGTAACACACGTGGAGACGTTTGCTCTCGAACATAATTAGATAATCTGCAGCGTGACGCATCTACTTCCTAAACCTGTTACAGGTACAGGTCTGGAACTCGTACCTGTGTTTCAATAAGTTTGGTACCTGTTTCAAATTTATCTATACCTGCCTGGTTAGAGATGAATGTACACGTAATCGGTTTTATAGTGTTCCTTGGAAGGAGAATTAACTAAATAGAAAATGTACACTAAACTGCGTATTTCGTATCATCATCAAATGGCAATTCCGGTTGCATCTAAAACTCTCATGGTGTGTCTTTTCTTCCTCATATTTGATTTATCTTGGTTAGATAGCGACTGACCGTAGTACCCATGAACTCGTATACTTGTTTGTGCCCTAAAAAGTTTATAAGCCTTAATATACTCAAAAATGATCGATAACCAAAATAAAAATAAATCAAAATAAACCGTACCCTTGCCCCAAAAACTTAACAATGTAAAGGTAATGTAAATAAAAAGTCATGTAAAGCGGTCGAGAGAGCGGCACAATACGATATGCACGTGAATCTGTATGTGCGTGTAGTCTGACATTTTTAATGTTATGCTCTCTCGATACTTTTTCGTATGAATTCGATAGATTTTCGTGCAAAAGGCGTATTACAATTTGTACAGATTACACTCAATATAAGAGTAGTTCAAATTCAACAAAGTTAGCTCAAATTACATTGCACAACTTTTATCGCTTTAATTTACACGAACTATATTTTCAGCTTTGAATTTAACTTAGATAATCACAATTTAAACGAGTTTCTTCTTAAAAAAACAAATGATTAATCACATTGTATTTATCTAGACATATTAAAGCGTTTCAAAAGTAGACTTTGGCAGGTATTGAATTTCTAATTGGAATTAGATTGCACTCACGACACAAATAAGTTTTTCTCGATAATTATGGAAAGTCAAACACAAAATAATTAATCATTCCTTTTGAAGATTGTGATAGTTTTAGAATTGAACTGTTACTGCAATTTACTTTTTATACAAATTCAATTCAAAGTTCTTTGTAGACGCTTTCTAAATGTAAAATTTCTTATAAGGGCTCGTTGAGCAGCGCCTTTTCACTTAAACTTTAATGTAAGTTTAATTATATTCTGGCTCTTTTTACTGAACATGCGTAATACGAATTTAACGTTCCTTAAGTTTATTTTTTATATTGGATGAATAAAATACCAATTTACAATTTATTTTAATAGTTCTCGAAGAAAAATACACTAAAGATTTGAACCCGGGAAATTGAAATTATCACCCAGGCATTGCACCAGAAGTCGAACTTAAGACCTCATAAAGTATACAATATGTACAACAACCCATGGCTCTTACCTATATATAATCATAGCATAGTTAATAGTTCTTCTGTCGAGTCGACCACATTTCCCTATCTTAATTCTGTTTTCCTGGTGCGCTGTCTTGACTGTGGTTTCGAAGACGCTGTGGACAACTCCACACTCACACCACAGGTCAACCGAGAATACCTATCTAGACTGATTCTTCTGTTGTTCTTGTGTTTGAAGTCTGTTTAGGTATTTCCACCTAATCTAGGGACGGTCTCAGGTAGAAGGCTTTCCAACAGCGGGATGAAAGGTGTTGGATGCTGACTCCAACTAATATGTCAACATGAAAAAATAAACTACCCCGGTTTTACACGGGTTATAGTTACAGCAACACAGTCATATACACAAGACCAAAATGAAACCATTCACAAATTAAATGACAAGGCGATTTGTTTTAGATGAACTAAATAGCTTTTATCACGGTGTGCGAGTCAGACCGCGGATATGAGCCATTGTATAATACGTGAGGGTGCATATTTAACAGCCACATCTCCGAGGGCGAAGGGAAAACAAAATTTATCAGTTGTTCAGCACCCACGCTCATAGGAGTGACGATCGGAATGTTTGCAGGCAAAAGTTCAATTAACTGTAACAACACGTCTGTAAAAGACCGCGACTGAAAGTAAATAAGGACAGAAGACCTACTTTAAATGAGGAGCCACAGCGCACGCACAGGAAATAGAAGTGCTTACAAAGATCAAAATCTCAATATATTTCAGTCTTACCAAAAAAGAAAAGCGCGCTGCGTACCAAAAAAAAATGCCCGCTGGGTTCTTTGCTTGAGTCTTCTCAGAACAAGGCCGCGTTTCGAACACTACCTGTTCTGGTGTTGGTGGGGTTTCATTTACCAAACTAATCTACAATATATTATTAGTTTTGACGTTTTGTAAGTTCCGTTTAATGGTCTATACATTTTGAATTTGTACTCTTCAGCATTTTTATTACTTGCAAAGTCCGTCGCCATACCTGGTTGCGAGGTGATTTAATAGATCCTTACAGATAGAAATAACACTACCAGGAGCTAAGTCTGGTTTTTTAGTACCAAGTAATCACAAATTCTTGTACCATCCTTCCGTATCTTAAAAGCAGTGAAGTGTTGATCAACTCTTTCCAAAGCCTTTCAATGGATTCAATAATCAATATCGCGTTATTTCCTTTTAAATCATTTCCTTATATCACATTTCTCGGCTTTGGAATTCCAATATGAACAATGAAAGGCTTCTCAGGTGAATATCACTTGCGTACTTGAAGTTTCTCTAAACTCAGAAGGGATCAGAAGTTGTCCTCTGTGAAATGTTTCTGAGGCTCGAGTTATTCGTGGCGTCGAGCCGGCAGTATATATTTATACTCATATGAGATATTTCTCGGTCACTGGTTATAAAACACGCTTTTGGCAAAAAATGTATTTTTTCTGTGACGTTTATCCCCTGTGAAGTGAAGAAATAGTTGATTATGTTTGTCGTTAAAGTTATAAATATTGATGCAATTTTTTGTTATATTATTATTATAGGTACTATACATACTACAATGGCAATGCCGGGAGATAACCTATCCAGATCGTCAGGGTCCAAGTTAACCTCACCTATAAGCCGGCGCATCTGCTAACTAACGGACGGGACTCTGACGTGAGTTTTCCCTTCGAGGAAGAGCCCCAAACAGCCAATAGTCCAAACAGTTACAGAAAATAATAAATCTTCGATAGCGACCGGGACTAACGCAATGATGATGGTTATGACAAACATAAAAATGGAAACTATATACACTCCGCTAGTTTCCAGAAAAGCTCAATAAAAAATTATAACATTCAAATCAAATCAAATCAAATCAAAAATCATTTATTCTGCATAGACCAGTAAACGGAACTTACAAAACGTCAATATCAACAATATTTTATCAAATGCAAATGGACCACCGCACCGGTTCGAAACGCGGCCCCGACCTGAGAAGACTCCGGCAAGAAACTCAGCGGGCTTTTTTTTTGGTCTATTTACAATAGTTTACTTAGTCTAGATACAAAATTTAGCTGAGTAGCAAGTTGAGTGAACAGCTCATTTCCAGGCTTGTTTATCATCCAAATAATCCTGGATTTTGTAATAAGCTTTTTGACATAACTTATTTTTTACTGACACAACTTATTCATACATTTATCTATAAGTACTACATTACTAAGATCTATTTCTCGACGCGATTTAGCGACATCTCACTTTTGGCCAGCTTCCATTGTTAAATTATTTATTGCCATCGACTAGTGACGTACTGCAGTTCAATGACCCGTAGTGGATGTCAAAAAATTCCTTCCTGCTCGTGTCTACAAGCTATGAAGTAAGTGTGACAGCTGGTGATAAATGTCAACACTTTTAAACTATTTGTAAAAAGAAAGATGAAAGAAAATTACGTGATACTAATATCGTACTTTATACAGAAATAATTTTTGCATAGCATGCTGAATGGCCTTGGAATTTCATGAACTGTAATGATGTTTGGACTGAAACGAGTATTGGGATTTCGGGCGCTTATCCTACAAATTTTGGCAAGACGGGGACGGTAATAATATTAGTAAACAAACGCCATGAGTGGCCATAATGTACCTATACCGAAAAGAAACCCTTAAACTTGCACCTGTGACAGAAGACGAAGGTCTTGGATACCATGGAATGTAAACAAGTGCACCTCATAAAATATTATATCCATCCGAATTAAACAATGTCTTTATATTCGTAATATAATATACGATATAGATGTAGGCGTTACCTGGCGGAAATCCATTACTAGAAATTATATATTGGGAGAGGGAGGGGGACCCACCACTCACCCACGGTTTTACACTTCCAACTATAATAGCAAATTATTACTAATTGTCATAGAAAGGAATGTCAAATCGCATCCCTCAAAGCAAGTAAAAAGACTTTTTACCTGAGTAGAGATGTTGTCGTATGTGCAATATTCCGCAAGTGCGAAGGACAAACCTCTCGTGTTCCGTCTCTACACGAGGCATCTTCAGGAACGCTCTCAAGCGAATGACCGGGGCTGCTGAGACGGCTGCTTTTATAATTCTTCGATACCCTTTCCTTTCGATAAATATGTCTGCTAAAATTGTCTGGTCTATCTTCTGAAAAAGAATTGTAAACGTAGAAGTATACTCACCAAATTATCCTTCCTATTTTAAAACATAAGCCGTTGCCCTAACCTGTAAATAATTCCACTTTCGTTACACAAAAACTTCGTTACTAAAATACCGTATCTGTTTCGAATCGTAAATCCTGGATTGACAATGGAAAAACTCCTGAGACTCAACTAAATACAACTGTGGATTGTTGTCTATAAAATCTTTTGTAAGAGTAGTTTCACAGTCGAGATACCAATTTAAACTTGGATCGTGTTGCCTTATCTTCTAACTACTCTTTATAACTCTTCTGAGGTGCGACCCGACAATACTTATTAATTCTTCTTTTGTTATTTCGTTTCGTACCAAAGGGGTAGGGCTGCAACGTTCCAGTTATAAATTGCACGAAACCCGTTGCTTTGTTCCGACGTAGCGCCAATGAATTCTATATGAGTGTATGCCGTGCCAGCCCTGAATAAGGGCGGTATTTCTCAAGGATTTTTGGCATTATGCATTATCCTTTATTATTAATGAGGAAGGCATTTGTTTTGGACTTTCGGGCGTATTATATTGTTTCGATATGTTGGTTTTGTTTTGATTGAAGTTTAACACGGTTCGTAAAGCTAATCGAATAAATTGATCCTGTTAAACGTTTATACAACTGCCTCGAAGAACTTTTGGTATAATGGTATGTTTATTTTTGCAAGATTATAAGGTAATGGTTTTGATTCCTGGTTCAAGTAAATAGATAAAGATTAAGATTTTTATGGATTTCAAGAAATTCTTAGCAGTAGTACGAAGTCAGTAACTGTTTATTTAGGTAGCTTTAGCTGTTATATTTTTAGGTATATGAATATCTAAAAGTCTAAATTTATAAACCAGTCAACGAAAATTTCAGAACGAAAAAAATATATCAGGTATAGATCTATTTACCCAATGGACCACCGGTCAATAACGCGGTCTCGGCCAGAGAAAAGAACCGGCATTGATCTATTTACAGACATTTACTTAGACTATAACAGAAATAAATTGCTTGAGTAGCAAGTTCAGTGGATATCATCCAAATAATCTTGAATATTGTAATAGACTTTTAGTTTTATGTTTTGATAGGGTTGTCAAGCTGAGTGCTACCATTGTAATACTCTACTGTTTTTAATGGTGACCCTCCTTCCTAAGACTTTGCCTTTAGCTTACCATCAGGCGGGATGAAGTCAAATTGACGTGTACTTGATAAAAAAATGGCTTCAATAAGTGTAATAATGAAATCTTCGGAATTTTCGTTACTATTAGACTTTATTATTAAACTTCGTGTCTATATCCACGAGTACATACGAGTGTTAGTTATAATATTGCAGGAACACGTCTACTACATCAATGCAAACAAAGTTCTTTACGACCCCACATTAAAACCGAACCACGTACCTATATATCGCAGGAATAAAACCTGTTTATGATATGATAACATTGTGACGTTTACTTCACAATGTAACACAACACAAGTGCTTGATAACAATAAGAATGATGGATACGTTCATTTTATTCTCGAAAATTGTCTAGTTTATAATGAAATAATAAACAAATTTTCTTACAAACTTACTTACTTAGCAAAACTAAATGTATCGAAAATTTCATAAAAAACACAGCAAAAGAGAACAAGTTACGAGTTCATGATTTTTCATGATAGTTTTGTTTCATTCAGCTTTACTAACAGTATGGAGAGTTAATAACGCAAGTTAAACGGTATATAAAAAAAATAAAAAAAATTAAAAAAAAAAAATGATTTGCCGTAATTTTTTTCATGCCAATATGTTGTATACCAGGAGTACTACCAGGGCCTTCGGGGAGTGTTTCCCCTACACCCTGTATAGCGAAAATATCACCAAAAAATAATCTTAGCTTTTAAAGACCAAGGTTGTTCATAGAGACACATAAAGATGATACACCCATCGTCACATTACTGAGTGTGTATTTGTAGCTTTTTAGTCTAGACAACGGTCGGCGCCTAGACATCAAAGTGGTAAGTAATACGAGTAACAATAAGTTAATGCTTGTAGTCTTTTGAACGCCGAAATATCAAGATATTAACGTAAACGTTAGCGAAATCCGAGTATTAATTTTGAACCTTGCTATTACATAATTAAAGTCCAAAATTAAATGGCAATGTGTAGAGTGAATGTGACGATGTAATAAACTTTTTTTCATTTAACTTTGAACTTTAGGCATATGTAAATAAAGCTGAAAATTCCAGGGTAGTTTTTATAATCTCAGTCATTTGATTGTAGTTAATGATTAGAAGAACCTCGGTCCCAATTGAACTAGCCGTGGTCACAAGCTGACTGGAGTATCCACTGTCACGACTCTGAGGGTTGTGAGGAGGGTGAAGTTTCTAGTTCAACTACCCCCACAACCCACTTGTTACGACACACTACACGTATCGTGTCCTTGTTTGCCACCACTACGGACCGCGAAACGCGAAATACTGCTACATGCAGACGCGGAACACAGGTTTGTTCTTCGGACTTGCCGAATACTGCACAAATGCAACATCACTCCTCCGGTAAGAAGTCTTATTACTTGCATTGAGGGGTGCGGTTTGGCATTCCTCTTTATGACAATTAGTAATATTTTGCTATTGCTATCGTTGGGATTGTTAAACCTTGAGTGAGTGATGGGTTCCTCTCCCTCCCCCATTATATTTACTTTTCATATTGTTCTACATTTCTAGAATACTAGCTATTTTTATATAAAATTTTGACACTCTAGTCAAAATACGTTTGAGGTTCTTGAGTGACTTTTGTAGGTCTAAACGTTACAAGTATCTGTTTTCTATTATATTTAAATGTGAATATAATTTAATGTTTGTAGAAAGGTGGAAAGGGTGAAGTTATTTGGCCATCCATGGAGGGAAAGTGCTCTGCATACTGGAGATAAGGAAATTATCTCGAAGGAAACGTATCTGATAGGCATTTGTATAAAATCTATCTTTAATTTTGTCAAATTGAATTTATGAGCCTGGATTCAGGGGTTTCCTTTCATTTAATTTATTATGTTTATTAGAAAACAGTGATTCTTATGATTGACCTTATCGATTGATGCCATAAAATGACAGATGTTTTTTTTGGACTTTAATCGCTTAGATTACAAAGTGTAGCAAGTGCTTTTCGGAAATTTCTGAACGCAGTTTTGTTTCTTTAAAAAAAAAGAGAATATTTCCTTTGAATGAAATTCGCCATTAGTATTTTAGAGTACTTTCTCTCCATGGATAGTCAAAAACTTCCACCCTCTATAGCACCTTCTTACGATTATTATATTAAGCTTACAAAGTGTGTGCAAGCGAGAATGGATAGTCTGGAATGTCTCTAAATCTTGTGTGCACTATGCGAAGTAGAATGCTCTTAGTTAGTGTTGCCCAAATGCAAGAACAAGACGAGACTTAGCCAGTCTTGGTCTTGGTCTTGCGCCAATACACCTGGTCTTGGTCTTGGTCTTGGTCTTGCGCTCCCAGTCTTGGCCTTGGTCTTGGTCTTGCAGCAAGAGTCTTGCAAGTCTTGCAATTACCTATTAATCTATTGCTATTTATTAAAGTTTACTTTAAATCTTAGAAAAACGTATTAGAATTGGAACATTGTGAGCTTGAATTAACATAGCCAATATAGCCATAGTAAAGATCAATCAGATTAATAAGTAACTGAAGATTTGATAAGAAAGTCGAAAAATCAACTGACCTATATGTCGTTTTCCATGGAAGTAACTGTTTCTTAATAGACATTTATGATTTATAAGCTTACATTTGCTAAAACATGTAAAAATACTACTTGCGAGATCAGTATAATGTATTCATTTTCATTCTAAGCACTCTGAAACTTATTTATTCTTTGGAACACCTGTAGGTACTCTTAAAATTCGAAATTATTTTGCATGAGTATACCTACGCCCTGTGGCGGCAATCTAATAGTGTCAAATGTTGTGATTTCGGCGCGGCGGCAACGATTGTTGTATATGATTTCAAAAGAAGCCGCCGGAGCGTGTATTATAACCATGTACTTCCGAAAAGCGGCAAATTTCTTTGAGAAGTAAGTACAAAACCTTTGATGCCGCATTATCAAAGTGCCGATGGTTAAAACATAACTATGCATGCACTCAGTTTGATTTTAATGGATATTTTTTTATTCGCTATGTAGGTATGTTTATGGTATTAGTCGTAATGCGCATAGGTCCAGTTTTTCATATTCTTTGATACAGTTTTTTGCGTCTCATAGAATTCCTAAGCGTACCTATACACCGAACTGTTACACCTAACTACTCCGTGAAATAGCGCTAAGTCCTAGCTGCAAGACGCAAGAGTCTTGCAGGCTTAGTCTTGTTCTTGCTCAAGTCCTGCACGGTCAGTCTTGGTCTTGGTCTTGCTAAAAATACGCGGTCTTGTTCTTGGTCTTGGTCTTGCAAAAACGCAAGAACAAGACCAAGACTGCAAGACCAAGACTGAATTTGGGCAACACTAGCTCTTAGTCTGCAGTACCTATTTATTACTATGAAGTAGTGGTATTGCAATATCAGTAATATTGTTCGTTCGTGTAGTAATAAGTTTATAATGCTGTACAGAGAGTACAGTGCCATAAATGACTTTTGCTATTATTAATGATTTACAAAAGTTTTCATCTTATTTACCATTCCTCCTGTATATATTCACTGTTGAATTTATCGGGATATTTACCATGTTTGTTTATTTCGTTGAGTAACCGATATTTCGGTGCTGTTGAAAGCGTGATGATCACTGTGTACGCGTTTTTGCTTAAGCGGATGATTCGCTTGAGAGCGCTCGTGAAAATGCCTCGTGTAGAGGCGAAACACGTGTCGAGGTTTGTCCTTCGCCCTTGCACAACATAATACAACATCTCTTCTCTGGTAAGAAGTCTTTTACTTGCTTTGAAGAGGGCGGTTTCACATTCCAATATATATTGTTATCGTTGCAGTGTTGAACCGCGGGTGAGTGGTGAGCCCCCCTTCCTCCTCCAATATATATTTTTTATAGAAATAGTAATGAATAATATAAAATACATAACTTTGGATACTTATACCCATCTAACATTACAACAACCCAGACCCATGGTAAACATAGTTTAACTAGCTTGTATTATGGGTTTTTGAATGCGGATAAAATACTTGGATATATTTTTTTGTAAATACATACGGGTACATATTGTACATAGAAACACCTAGACCAATACAAATATTCATATTCATGTACACCAATATTTGCACTGAGCGGGAATCAAACCAACGCCTCCTATGTAGCAGTCGCGTTCACTACCGCCACGCCACGGAGGTCGTCCTTATGCCCGTGTACTTATAAATTATGCCCATATTACAAAACAAATAAAACCAATTTATTCTCAAAAATGCACGTTTAACGTCAGCCCTGTCTATTTGTAGTAAAAAATGAGATAATTTGGTACACGCCGCTATTGTCGTGATATATCTCTCCATTAGCCGGGACACTTTATGATTATACAAGGTCGTTACCTTTATACAAATGCTGTTCAATAAAAGTTCAGTACAATTAAGTACAAAGCGCTTTTTATTACCTACATTTTTGTTTATAATAAATATGTTTTTAAGCGTTAAGTAGCTGCGGTAGCCTAGTGGTATGGGTAATGGACTGCTGAGACGAGGTCTCGGGTTCGTTTCCTTCAAAAGTAAAACGCATTATTGTATAAGGAAAGATCTTGAAATTTTTTTGGTAATTTCGATAATAGTTAAGTTAACTTTACGAGTAAAGAGCTTCGAGTACACTGAATAAACAACTTGTGAAGAATAGAAATTCTACGTAAGGATAAATAAATGTTACAACATAATTTATAAGATATATTTTATATCAAAATTATCTAGAGTGCAATACCCCTTTGGGGATAAAGGCGTGAGTTTTTGTTATGTTTTAAGCGTTATCTCCCTTTTTTTCACGAAACGTAGTATTCATTTCAGCAAAAAAAATAAGCGTTAAAGTTGATTTGTCGGGGTCGAATCGACTAATGGTGCCTCTACCCAGCTGCCTAAGAAGAAAATTTACTCACGAGAAGTTGGTACACTCAGTGCTATACGCTCGTGAACCTGCCAAAAACAATAAAAACACAGCACGTGCGCTTGAAAACAAACGTATGGAGTAATAACTGATGCTGCAGCGCTGAAAGCGTCATCGCCATACTCATTAACCGACTGCAGCGCACTTTCCTACATATTACTCTCTCGACCTTATTCCTATGCAGGTAAAAGAGAATTTCGCACAACGCCCCAATGTAATTAAGTATCTTTGTATTGAGTACAATTGCGGTTTAAGCTTTTGTTTTACGAATTCAGTTTTCGAGTATTCGAATGTAGGTTGTTCTTGTGTGGCTTTGTGTGTTAAGGAAAAGGGGGATATATTGTTATCTCGCTGTTTTTGGTTAGTAATGTTGTTTTTACATAAACTGTGTTAATTAATTTAGGGCACGTCAATTTGACTACACCCCGCGTATTGGTAAGCTGAAGGGAAAGTATCTGGAAAGAGGGTCACCATTACAAACACATAAGTAGTGTTATAATGGTGGCGCTTAGCTTGACGGCCTCATGAGATGCTCAACACATTTCATCAACATCATCTCTGCAATGAGCTATATCTAGACATCTCTAGAGAAACCCATTTAATTTTCCTGTTGTAGGTATTATAAATTTTAAAAATAACATAGTTATCGCATTGAGAGCTTCCACTTTCTCAAGGCGGTTAAAAACAGGGTATATTAATATTCCAAACGACACGGTGCCTTCAGCACATACGGGCAAAGAGAAAGAGATATCAATTATTTGACAGAACTTAAAATTATTTCCACCTTTTGGCTTATTGCCAAAAATAAACGTTGCCAAAGAAAATTAGTTCTAGCGAAATGTACACTGACTTTACCACCCATCGCTTATAGCAAACGATTCAATAAAAAGTTTTTACAAAAAAAATACTTCGCTCCACCATAACGTTACGCAGTCAATTTTGTGAGGTTTTTATAAAAACTCCTAAATGTTTATCATATTTAACTGTTAACAAGAGCGAGAACTTTGTTCGACCGAGTTAATCCTATTTCAACATTGTGTTTATTTCTTGAGAAATTATCGAAACGTGCTCCTAAAAGTTGTTAAAAACAGGATAATAAAGAACAAAATAATTTTCTCGTGCAGTCGTATGGGTGGTCTGGAACAATGGGTAGCAGTATTTAGGGGTACATGAAGGGTGAATAAAAGGTCCCTATTTTTAAAATACCTCTGTTTGCAGTCTGTTAGTGAGACGTATCTCATAAACAGTTGTAGTAAAGACCGCTAAAATTTTGTCAAAATGCTGTTCTACGATTGATGTGCTGTGTGCAATAACAATACAATTGGTCGTTGGCTGTATATAAGCCAATATTTCAGCCAAAACAACTGTCGAGACAGAGAAAAAAATAGGTGGGGACCGCCTATGCAGGTTACCATGTTTTGGACTGCGTCACTGCTTACCATCAGGCGTGGTGCAGTCAATTTGACGAGTTAAGTATAAAAAAATTATGACCTGTTAACTAGGACCTTTAGGTCAACTTTCTAAAAGAAGAATTCAAAGACGACTAAAGAAGTGTACATTCATGAGGATAAACCCCTCATTTTATACATATGCAGTGACATATACTACAATAAATGTGTGCGTCTGTTTATTTATAAAGCAATTGACAGTAAGCGAGACTAAATGAAGTGATTGTGCAGAACGGGCATGCGCGCGAGTGCGGTTAATCGTCAGTTATTCTGAGATCTTGCGCACACACAAAGATAATAATAGATTGTGAAGTGTTCAGTGTTTAAGTTTAATATACATATGCCAAAATTTTGGGGTCTTTCCTGGATCCGAAGAATGACCTTAAGTGGTGTATAAATGACAATATAATTGGTATTACGAACTAACATTAAGAGTTAGTAATAAAAAACACACAGTCATAACAACACAATAAACAACAGCCTCTGTGGTGTGGCGGTAGTGAACGTGGCTGCTACGCAGGAGGTGCGGGTTCTATCCCCACTCAGTACAATTATTTGTATGCATGAATATGAATATTTGCATTCGTCTGGTCGTGCCTTGAAGAGCAGATTAAGTCTTCAGCCCCCGTAGTCATAGGAACGTTAAAAGGGAAATGGGTTTAATAGCCAATACAGAAAGGCTGCTAAGTGGTAATAAAAAAAATGTGTAAGGAAAATTCCATACATCAGATGACCTTCTAACGAAATATCAAATTTGAAATTCAATATAAAAGTTATAACTAACAATAACAAACGTTCACTTCTTCCTTCTTACTTAAATAATTCTGTGCTAACCATTTTGCTTTTGACTGTACAAAATTGTACAAAGTAAGTTCAGATTTTCATTTGCACATAATGGCATATGTCGCACATGTTGCATATCTAACACAATACCTCGAAGCATTATCATAATTAAGAAAAATACTTAAAATAATCCTCAGTTCAGCTATTACACGCGATACAGCCATAGGACGGGGTTAGTTCATAATGCAATGTTAAACTTTATGCTCTAGAGGATCGGTTGCACGGCAGAATATAAATGGCATGTTAGTTTAAGCGCTGATAACGTGGTTTAAATAAAACATAGATTTTGACCTTTTCAGCATCATTCTCTGAACCTTTTCCCAACTCAGTTCGGGTCGGATTTCCAGTCTAACTGTGATGCAACTGAACTTCGATATTTTACGTGAAGCGACTGCCATGTGACCTCCACAACCAATGGTCCAATGACCAATGGCGATATCGAAGTTCCAAGTTAGACTGGTTGGACTTTTGAGTGCTCCAACTACCCGTAACTACTGCCATAGATGTTTGTATAGCAACCGGGACCGACGACGGCTTAACGTGCTCTCCGAAACACGACCAGACCAGTGCAAACAGCCATATTCATGCATACAACTTTTGCGCTGAGCGGGGATCAAACCCGCGTCCCGTGCGTAGCAGTCGCGTGCACTACCGCTACGCCACGGAAGCTGGAGCTTTTGACCTTTTCATGCTAAATTAACGAAACTATCAAAAATACATATGTATATGCTTTGCTTCCTTCTGGATAAGGAGAGACAACAACCCCCGATTATCTTCTTACACATTTCTCGAGAATTCTCTGTTGTTTTTTTTATTTTTGATACTACTTTAGGTGGCAGACAAGCATACGGTCCATCTGATGGAAAATATCTACCGTGACCTTTGTTCGTTTGCAATTTCAGAGGCTTCACTCTCATGCTGCCGTCTTTATAAAAATGTTCTAATGCTCTTCTTGAAAAGGTCGCCGAATGTCTTCGAAACAACAAATCATACCATAAGGTTATAGCCGAGGTATTCTGTAGGGCGGAGGTACTTCTCCAGACGGACTGCACCTATTGACTCGAAGAAGAAGAAGCTGCCGTTTCTTTCCAATTATCATTATTTAGTCAGAGTATATTCTGAGAGGTATCCCATAGGTCTGCCCACTTACATGTACCTTATATACTTGGTGTATCATTCGTTGAAAACGCATTCGTTCTTCTTCAGACCACACACAGAATGATTCTCAAAATTTAGCTATTTGCACGCTATTTTGTCGTGTCAATATTGGTCAAAGCATACACTTCGTCTATGCTAAGTGAATTTGCACTGCGGTCAACCTTTCATACAGTTAACAGATATTATTGACAGGTATTTGGACACTATACTGAACGCAGTACACTCAACAACAAAAGTAGTTTGGCAAAAACCTAGTTAGGTAACTTATAATTATTTTTCAGTTTGACCTCGAGGCATTCGTTTAACATGTAAAACAGGCTAGTCATCGCAACTCGTATATAAGTTATTACGAGGTAAATCATATTATTAAGTATAGTAATTTGCAAGGAATGGCAACATGTACATGGTTAATGGAATGACATATGGGTAGACTCGGTGTTGCCCGCGGAACGTAGAGGAAAAAGTATAGTTTACTAAACCCTATTCTGTCGCCACGCAGTCTATATTTAAAGTCTATCTAGAACATTTCTAGTCTCGAAATAGCATTCAAAGCGATTGGAAAGTTTTGACCTTTAGAGTTGCCTGACGTTTCCACTAATTTGCTGAAGTTACCATGCTGAAGGAATCAACATTTATTTAATGTTAGTATCTAGTACTGTCGATACATTGTATTCTTTATTATTTGTGTATTCTTTATTAATACCTACTGTATTCTTTTGTAAACACCTTATCGGTTTAAATTTTTTGAACTTAACAAACCCATAACTATTGATTATTATTAAATAATTAGGTCGTTATATATGCAGTCCAAATAATAGTGGGCGCTACAGATGCTACTACTAGAATATTGGTTTTTACCTTGGCGACCTCGATAGATGTTTTGTCACACCCGGAGAGACTATAGAAAGAAAAAAACACGTTTACTGGTAAAGATCTCCAAGACTTTTGTTATTCTGATAAAAAAATATTTCGTGTATAAATATAATTACGATCAACAGTTGTACAGCTGTGTTGCCCAATGTGTATTCGCCTTTATTTCTCAGTGGCTAGTTAACGTTATATTAATCTTAGTGGGTATTTCTGTCCGTCCGTCACACAGCTGATTTATGAAGCTAATTATTGTGAGCTCGTCTTGTCGCTACACTTACAGGAATTCAACGAAAAAATACAACAGCTAGTTTAGTTTTATGGCCCCATACAAGCTAATTAAGTGGAAAGGTCTTTGTGTGTATGTTTATAAATAGCAGGCGAACATAGGTCTGTATTAACACAGCACTTTTAGACAAGAAATATGACGGTTATTTTATTCAACCGTCATATTATGTCATAAGTATTAGGTGCTATTTTTTGATCCCTAATTAAATAAAGTTAATTATAGCATTTATTAACTGATGCCCGCGGCTAAGGCCGCATGGAATTTTGATCCTGTTTCTATTTAATCTTTTCCCGGTATGAAAAGGAGCCTATGTGTTATTCTAGGTTTAAATCTATCTCCGTACCAAATTTCATCCAGATCTGTTCATTCGTTAGAGTTTGATTGAGTACCAAATATTCAAACAACAAAAATTTATTCATTTACAATATTAGTAGGTTATTACAGTTTATATCAATATTCTGATACTCTCCGAGACGTTAATTGAAATTACTTGTGCGGCTAAGCACGTAATTATCCCTTTCATTCCCAGAAAGGGATTACGTATGAGAGCATATAATATATGTATGTATGTTATCAGTATGGTTTTACTAAATTCACTTAACTGTAATATTTGATGGAAATTAACTTCATTTCTAGTGTAACAACATTAGGACATGAGTTTTAAATGAAACAGCCATTATACATCAGGATAGTACACCACAAACATATTAATTTCATTGTACAGTCGAATTCCCGTCGAGTGAGGCGACCTCAGGAATTCCGTGAAATTGCAGGAAATTCCGCAACTGCGGAACGACATCGCAATTAACATTACATTGAATTGGTCTTTGTGAGTCGCCATTGCTCGTTGGTGCGATGTATTGCTGTGCTCATAAAAGTTTCTTTTGGTCTGTAATTTACAAAGTTGGGGCAGAAGCATTTATTTGCTTCTGTGAGTTATTAGGTATTCAAATTAGTTGTAATTTTTAAGTAATTACTAACATTCTCGTCGCAGATTTTATGCACGATCATACTAATTCAAAATTCAAAAACTATTTATTCTGTATTGACCATTAAACGGTACTCATAATGCTATGAAAATAGCTGAAACAAACTATTCTAGCCGTAAAGTCCTTATTCCTTTTACAGCGAATGAAGAGAGAATCGAGAGGTCCCTGGTTCAAATTCTGGGTATACCATTACCGATGTGAACCCACTCCTAACACAAGTCATTGAACTTAGCTAATAAACCCCTCCGGTTTATTAGTACTGGTAATTTTGGTTGTTAATATTCTTCAGTAAAAGTAATTTTTGTAATTATATTGTCCGTTAGTTGCAAACAAATAAATAAACCATTTAATGTTTTCAGTTAAGAATTTATTAGAACTAAAACAAGGTTTAAGAATTACTTTTCTAATCTGAGATGATCAAACGTCTAGACCCCCAGACCACGATATAGCAACATATCGCGCTTGTTAACTCAATAACATTGATATCACTAAAGTTAATTTGCTCACTAAGCCTTGAATCGAACAGGTATAAATTTAGATAGATAACTGTATGCATGAATCAGACTAATTAAAGCCAAATGTGCGATTTACGTTATTGTTGAAGCCCCCTAATGGGGGGGGGGGGGGAGGGGGACCCACCACTCACCCACAGTTTAACAATATCAACGATAGTAATAGCAAAATATCATTAATTGTCATAGAAAGGAATGCCAAACCGCACCCCTCAAAGCATGTAAAAGACTTCTTACCCGAAGAGATATGATTTCTTATCTGCAGTATTCGGTAAGTGCAAAGAACAAACCTTTTTTTTTTTTTTTTTTACCACTTAGGTGGCAGACAAGCACACGGCCCACCTGATGGAAAGCGGTCACCGTGGCCTATGGACGTTTGCAACACCAGAGGCGTCACACACGCGCTGCCTACCCTACCTACCCTCGACACGTGTTTCGCTTCTACACGAATCATCTTCACGAGCGCTACATTGTAGGTACTCGCATGTGCCCAAAATAGTGCTAGTGCAAATGAGCTATATACATTTTTTGGCAGGAAAAAATGCATCTTCCTCATTCCACGGACTGGAAAAAGCCGCACGGGTATGTGGAGCTCTCACCATACTAAAACAACTTGCCGTATGCCATATACCACGACTTAGTGAGTGAAACCCTCTTAGTCGTACCTTTAGTGAGGTAGTACTTGGAAAATTGTACACAGGAAAAACAAATACTTCTCCTAAATCAATCAAACCTTACTCGTAGCTATCCAGTAATATTCCGTATCAATAAAAAGTTAAATACTATTTTTGTATAAACTCACGCCCTTCGGGGATGGCAGAGGTGGAGGGCACCCACATTTCGCCAGTCTATGCTTAGGTCCCAATGTAACAGGTGGCGAGCCTATTGCCATCAACCGGGCACCCATAAACCTGCGATAAATGCACACATAACTTCGACGAAAAGTCATTGGGGTGTGCCATGGCAAAACCTGGGATCGAAACCGTGACCACGTCTCAGCAGTCCATCACCCATACTACTAGGCTACCGCGGTCCAAATATAAATACTATTTGCGTGAGAAAAACCTAAGTAGGCTAAATAGCATCAGTTTTTCTAAAGTTCCAATTCAACATACCTTTGTTTATGTAAATTAAATGACTGTTTAGTAATAATAAAAGTCTCTGTGATGCTAATAACAGTTACAGTTCTAGCTCCGCCTTTATATTTCCCTAGACAAGCTAAAAGATATTTATTGCGATTAGTATTACGAGTTGAAAGGCCTTCTGTACTATTGAAAGGCTTGAGTAATATGAAATGGTTACACGAATTCCTTTGTAGTCGAATCTGAAATATTTACTTTTGTACTGTAGGATTCATTTCTGAAAGGGACAAATATTTTTGTAATGTATAGATAGCTGTTTCGTGCCTAGGAACGCTTTGTGTTCATGGGTTCTTTATGTAGGAGGGAGTAGCGATATAAAGGATTCTTTTGTGTTAGTCGTTCAAAACATACTTAGGTTATTAAAATTCTAGATCAGTTGTAGATAGCACAGTGTTATAAATAAATAAAGCATTAAAATCTACTAGATTTAATAATGATTTGAATGAAAGCGAAGGCTCAGGAAGATAGACACTTTATGTTAACCACGAATCAAACCCAGAACTATGAGTATAAGTGATGCTAAATAAAATAAATAACCTTACGCGAATAGAAAGCGTAATCCAATTTGTGTATGGAGGCAGTAGGACGGCGTGACGTTGACAGATGGACTAAAGTTCAACAAACCTAAGTAATGAGATCTTTATAAGCATTATAAGCACAGATTTAGAACTAACTAGATGTATTATATCGGCACAGCCTCTGTGGCGTGGCGGTAGTGAACGCGACTGGGTTCGATCCCCGCTCAGTGCAAATAAATAAATATTCTAGGAAAATCTACACAATGTCACCTAGATCCATGGTAAGCATAGTCTAACTAGCTTGTATTATGGGTTCTAGAATGCGGATAAACATACTTAGATACTTTTTTTGTAAATACATACATATTATACATAGAAACACCCAGACCAATGCATAAATATTTGTATGGTTATTTGTACTGGTATGATCGTGCCTCGAAGAGCCCATTAAGCCGTCCGGTAAGTCATACGAAAACATCTACGGCAATCGATAGATCCCCAATTTGGTCAAGGAAGTCCGATGGTAATCACTTCACAGAAAATATCGAAGTTCAGCCGCATCCTAGTAAGACTTGGAAGTCGACCCCAACTAAGTTGGGAATATGCTCAAAGAATGATGAGATTGATGAGATATATTACGGTGCTTACTATCTGTGTACTACGGTTTCACTCGCCGTCATCATCATCATCATCATCATCATCATCCTTGCGGTAATCCCGGTCGTATTCGAAGCTGTGGAATAAGCTGTGATTTCTACAGAGTCAACACCGCGGGTGTGATGCCCCTGGCGTTGCAAACGTCTATAGGTAGCCACTTTCCATCAGGTGAGCCGTGTCCTTATCTACCATCTAAGTAGTATAAAAAAGAGTCTAGAAAAAGTGCTAATAACAGAAATATTCCTACTACAAATGTATTTAATAAATATACCAACGAGTATAGAAACATAGGTACTTCAATTTGTATATTAAAAGCCCTAGGGCACGACGTTGACAGATGGTCCAGAGGTTAACAAACCTAAGCAACGAGATCTGTATAAGCGTTACAACAAAAGCGCGTCACACTGAGTACACAATGTAAATCAGATAATCTCTTCGAAGCACCAACTAAACCAATACTTGGCGACACTAAGCACAGTGGCCTCCTCAACAAAAGCAGGTGTATATTCTGTTAAACTGCCTATTCAACCCTCCATTACATTATACATTATAATAACAATGTTTCTTAACCTTTTTACCCACACTGCTGAAGAAGGGTTGCTTGCCCGGGTATCTTGTATCTTTTCACGCATGTTTATAAATTTACTTATTACTGGTAGGTATGTTTCAAAAGACTAGATAATTTTTTTTTTTTTTATCTATGGCACATCAATTTGACTTCACCTCGCCTGATGTTAAGCTGAAGGCAAAGTCCCATGAAAGAGGGTCACCATTGCAAACACGTTCAGTGCTACAATGGTGGCGCTCAGCTTGACGGCCTCATCAGATGCTTTTTCACGCCCCACTTAAAGGACCCTGTCTTTTAAGCGATTCCAAAAAAAAATCAACATGGCGAATTTATGACGCTAATATTGTAAGTGGTTTGGTAATTCTTTTTTAAGATATCAAATTGTTGGAATTTAGACGTAGAATAGACGGAGGTAGGACATGACGGTAGCTTCTATCCTAACTGAGCAGCCCGTCTGCGGTAGTACCTTCGCCCTACAGAATACCGCGGCTTATTATTAGTGTGTTTCCAGCGGTGGGAAGCGTAGCGAGAGTTCACTGGAGAGGTTTTCTGTTGTCAGTGGGAAGACCGAGTGCTTAAGTTGACACTTCTGTGTGGTAGTATTCTGTATTAGTCTTCTGCGCTGACAGTACAGAAACTCTCCTAATGTTCACCCCTCCTCCTCATCCCACTTTACTTGATGTTGCAAATGTCCATGGGCCACAGTAACTACAATTTTGCATCCAGTAGACCGTGTGCTGAACAGCTGCTGTTTTGTAGATAGATTGGAAGATTAGATTACATTTTATCAAGTCATGATAAAGCATTATTTAATCGAATTACGTCTCATAAAAGCGTTTACCGATTCTTATTTTTATTATGGTGGGCACAATAACAATTTATTTTCTTTTCGGTAATTGTACTCGAGGTTTCTGACTCCAGTTTGAGAAACAGTGGCGCATGTACTCGTATGCGAAGGTATATAAATATAGCTTCATGAATAGAATGGTAATTAAGCAGAGTGGGTGAGCCCATGTAGGCTCGTTCTTTTTGTTCGTTAATATTTAATGCTATTTCGTGAGTTTGTTGTTGTTTATTTAAATTGCTAATTTATGATAAGTTTATTATTCGGATAGCATACTGTGCGTACTTTGGTTTCAGATTATTTTATACGACTGAAGTAGAAAATGAGCATAATATTTGCGCATTGGAAGATTGGTTACCATGACTTTTGTACTGTTTTATAGAAATATTATATATGTATGTATTATATTTAGAATGTACTGGTCTATGCCCGTCTTTCCGCCCGCGTAGATGTCGGTTATCGCGACCTAAGCGCCGTCTGTGCAACTTAAATTCTATATTACTAATCATACCCCTGGTTCTACTAAACAGATTATAATCAAACAATCGTAAGATTTTAAGTTGGACCAAACCCCTTCAAACCAAAAAAACCGCATCGAAATCCGTTCAGTAGTATCCGTCCATCTCGTACAAACATAAGCTTTTTACAATTTTAGTATACTTAGGTTTATTTTTCTGTTTATTTGCTACAATAATACGCATTATACTATTGCAGTAAAAACCGAAGTTAGACACTAAACCTCAGTAAATTGTACTAAAGTCACTACCATCTGTACCTATCTAGTTCGAATCAGTTCCAGTTGAATCGTACATCAAAACTTTAGCCCTTACTATCTAGAATAGAGCAAGTAATTCACAACATGCCATGCACATGGGGCACGTAGCACAATTATGTACGTCTGGTGTAGTTTCTCGAATATTGTATCGTGCTTAGTAACTAGTGTGATAAACTGACCCCGGGTGTACTGGACTTTTACTACCATTTTTCTATGAAATAATGTTGTGAAGAGTTTGTATAAATGTAATATTATTGCATTTTCTTTTAATTATAATGTGTATTCAGGTACAGTGGTATCAAAAGTTCTTGGTTACCTTAAATTCTATAATTCTTTGAGAGCCAAAGTCTAATTTAATAATAATATAAACAACATCAATACAGTTGATCGTCCTTCATATTGTTTCATAGTAGCACACAAGATAATAAAATATATTATAACATAAGAAATAATTCTAGACTCAAACCTATTTATTTGGAAGTATTGCTAATATTTATCTGATAAAATTCGTTTCTAACAAATATGTCCCCAAGGATTTCTTTTTATAATTTAATTGTGTCAAGCAATTTACTGAATGAAATATTTGTTTCGTAAACACTGTTCACAATTTGTAAAGTATTGTTTTCTGAACATAAAGTAAAATAAGAAATGATAATATGATACATGAAACTGGTATAATATATAATATTGTCATAATATATTATGACTGAAACAATTGACAAACGGAAGGTAGGACGCCTGGGTACGATTGAAGGTGAATGAACAAGAACAAAAAAGAGGACGAATTAAATAAATAGGTACGTACGTAATATTGTCATTGTGAGTAAAGGAATCATCAAGCGGCAGGTAGCTGTAACTAAATGGACTGACGACCTGGAATATACCTTTTTTATCGTGCTCAAAATCTCCCAAATTCACCACCTCCGCCAAAGCCGGTGGAGGTGTTTATGTCAGACTCGAACCGACTATAACACATCTCGTCTTTTGGTCTTTGATTGCCGGAGGAGAGAAAATAGAATACATATCTCCTGGAACACGACAGACCCGGGGCCATCTCTTTTGAGAAGACCACATTCTCCATATGTGGGAATCACGAGGTCATCCTCATCTAGCTTCCGGGTATAAGGAGTCGCTGCTGTGGCCTGCTTCTGCTAGGGTTCCAGGCACTCAGGGAGAATGCTGGTCATGGAGGATGGAAGTCATGCTGCCATCTCCGACCTGAAATTTAAGACTGAGATGCAATGGACGTGAATGGTGGATGATGGAATGCTTTGGCTTATATTCAGCAGTGGACTGCAATAGTCTATTAATTGATAACTAAAAACATCTAACAGTAGGCAGGTACTCTCACAAAATCATGATATTTTTTTAGCACTTATCCTTCATGTTGATTGCAGTATCAGTTTGCCCCCTGTCATACCTGACACCGTGGTAGCTACACCCGAAGGGATGCATCTCAAGAGAGATGGTTCCGGGACTGTGAAGTGCGAGGGATATGTTGTCTACTATCTCACCTCCGACAACTAAAGACTCAAAGATGGCGTGCGGTCTCGTCGGTTCGAGTCCTATATAACCTCTAAAACAGGCTCCGACGGGGAAGGGAAAGAGGGGCGTGCATAGGGGTCATGTTAAACCTCTTCTATTTTTATTAGATGTAAATGGAACACCTAAAAGACACCTTAAGTTTTAATATGCACAGGTGGCGTCTAGCTGTAGTTCGTAATAACAAAGGTTTCATCTCACTTTGATATTACAATGTCTTATATTTCAAATTGAGAAGTCATCATCATTCCCTGAACCTTTTTCCCAACTCAGTTGGGGTCGGCTTTCCAGTCTAACTGTGATGCGGCTGAACTTCGATATTTTCCGTGAAGCGACTGCCATCTGACCTCCACAACCAATGGTCTAATGACCAATGGCGATATCGAAGTTCCAAGTTAGGCTGGTTGGACTTTTGAGGGCTCCAACTACCCGTAACGACTGCCATAGATGTTTGTATGGCAACCGGGACCGACGGCTTAACGTGCTCTCCGAGGCACTTATAAACCTGCGATAAATACACACATAACTTCGAAACGCATCGAAAAGTCATTGGTGTGTGCCATGGTAAACCTGGGATCGAACTCGAGACCTCGTCTCAGCAGTCCATTACCCATACCACTAGGCTACCGCGGCTTGCGGCTTCAAATTGAGAAGTATTATCAACATTTTATTATTGGATTGTTGATTTTATAATAATAGGATTGTCTCGCATTTCAGTCGTTTAGTAAGATCGTTTTTTAAATTATCTAGCGTAACTTTATACTTGAAGTGGAGTGTACACTCGTTCAATTTACCTGCTGTAGATTTTACATGAATATAAAATGAAAAATGATAATAGCATTACTATACCATTATTATTTGGAGTCAATTGTAGATACACATATATTTATTTGCAAAAATATACATACTGAGCGAGCTTCGAACCTACGACCTCTGACGGAGAGGTACATGCATAGTTGTGTATTTGCTTGTTTTGGTATACAATAAAGAATACTTTCTCCGGTTAAACCAGCCTGTTCCTGAGAGAGATATAAATATGAAACTATATAACTGTCTTAAGCAAAAGTTTACGCCCAGTAGTGAACGTATTAATAATATAGACCGATATGCGCACCTATGCAGACACTTGCGGTCTCCAGCGAATAGAGCCACTATACTTTCACTATTTTCACGCTATTTGCACTTTTATAGTTCCTGCGGGTAGTGTTAGACTTTTACGAGGATCATGAAATACGTATAGACGATGCTCATCTATGTTTTCCAACAATAAACTAGATTACTAAAGTTATGACGGAGAGTTAAGGCGCAATAATATTATATTGAGATACTGCTGACTCTAGAGTTTTCTTTTTCAATAATGACAAGGTCTTTAAATTCTACCTACTTCTGTTTAATATTAGGTCGTTACGTATGAAATTGACGTTTTGTTTGAACAAATTGGCACAACACAACATTTAGCGAACAACAACTTTTATTACCTACATACCTATTCGAAAAATGACAGCTGTAAAAAAGTAAAACGAAATTTATCATCAGGATAGCATTTAGAAAGTACTATTTGAAGATCGAATTTAATTTATCAAACGACCAATAAAAATAAAATTTAATACAGAGTTGTAAAATCTTGAAAATAAACTTTTCAACAAAATATAAATAATGAGAATAGCTATTAAATTACAGGAATAACGAACTCATGACTATGTAAGAAAATTTCGGCAATTTCATGTGTAAGGACTTATATCTGACATATATTATCTACTGTTCAATATTGTTTTCACAGTGGGCAGCGTGCCCAGTGCCCACGGCTACGGGATATCCGACCTTTCAGACTTCGATTCTTTGTTTTGATGGAACTTCGAAGAATGAACTTTTAACGATGACTTAATTTCTTTACAAAACTGTTTAAAAGTATACAGACCTTTGTATAATGCGTTCTAAGAATTTTGATAATAATAGGGATTCTTCTTCGTCATCTTCTGTGAAATCAATGGCATTTTTGAGTTACCATCGTAATGTATTTGTTTCACGGCAGCGTCGCTACTCCTCCGTCGCTAGAGGGCCTGAGCATTGGTTTCGCTTTTCAGGAAGGCTTACTACGTCCCCTCCAGAGATGTTAAATATGATGGTGGCATATTGGCAGTACATTGGATTATTATTATAGGAATGTTAACTACATTAATAATCTAATGTACTGTCAATATGCCACGGGCGAAGTCGCGGTGGGTCGTCTAGTATTAAATAAAAATTATTACAATATTTAATTAATTTGAAAGTCATTAGGACATCTTTGATCTATATTGTTTTTCACAGCTGAATATTTTTTAAACTTTCTAAGATTATTATAAGGTGTTAGGACCTTTTTAGGTTATCCAAAGACACTCAATTTTTTTATTCAAATGTCCACAAAGTTATAAGAATTAAGTTTGTTGTGCGAGGAGTGTTAGGGTCTCCGCCGACTTATCTCTGTCACTTTGTCAGATGGCTTTGACTTGCACTACTTTCAGCTTAGTCTACCCGTCGCCTTCAGTAAACTGTTCTGTGTTAATGCTAACTGATCTATTAACTTTAATCTGTTTTTTTATCACCGAGGTTTTTGTGAGAAATGTAACTTTCTTTGTTACTATAGAGTTGGTGTAAGAAACTAGAGTTATTTTATATTCACCTGATAGTGATCTGAGAGCAAGCCTCAAGATTATATCTCACTATTATAGATGTGTAAAATGTTACTAGCGTCTGAGACTTTCACGTCAGTCAAAGATCCGCCTTTACCAGTCTAATTGTTTGGATTAATCGATATTGACTGAAATGACTGCCTTCTGACCTCCAAATCCATTAGTGATACCGGAATATTGCAGATAGATCAGTTGTTGAACTTTTAGTGCTCCAACTGCGATTTAAATCGAACCCGCACCCATTGCATAGCAGTTCAGTACCGTCAAACTACAGAGGCCGTTAGACAGCCTTATCCATTAGATACATTTGCACGCTTTACTCAAAGGACCCGAAAATGTTTATGGTTAACGGTTACTGTTAATCGTAATAGACAGTACAAGAAAAAAAGGCTCCACATATTAGAAAATCATGATTGTAACGCAAAATTGTTAGTGGCGTTAAAATTTGATTTCGGTAAACAATACGTTGTACCTATGACGACATCTGTAGGGTTTGGGGGGAACTTTTCATCGATCACCAATTCGGTATTGATGAATGGTTTCCCAATCTGACAACAGATGTCGCTAGTATGTTTACCTATTTCAAATAGAATAATAATATCGTGATAGGTTAAATTGTTTGTGATATTTTATTCAATCATATAACTTAATGTCTTTAATTTCAAATTGTCATAATCTAAATTCCTAGTTGCCCAAATTAATTAATCACGGCAAGAATGTCGATAGTTTATGCTTGTAGTTCTGTATGATCTGTGGTATGTTTTTTTATTTTTTTGTTTCGCGATTCGATCAGGTGAACGAATAATTCGTGATATCAGATTCATCTACTAGAATATTCCATGAAAAATGATATAAATACACCCCTCCCGGTGGATGCGAACACCTCTGATAATTACTCTGAAGATTAAGCACGAAACTCTGTTCGTATTTAATTGATTTTTCTTATAAGTTGGAACTCGGAATTATATGTACCTACCTACATATAAATTAAATATCTTAGACTCTGTGCATCTTTCCCGGACTTCTCTGGTAAGATTTCTGTTCGTAATCTTTATATCTGTGTCTTTCGTTTGCGTCAATGATATACTTAGGTCTTTTTGGTATTCTTGACACAGGGTCCCAAGGTTTAGCGGACGATATTAGTGTCCTATCAACAGCGAGTTGATATTCCGTTGTTGGAGTCCCTATTCGGAACAGCTGTAATTCGCTTGGCTCGCGGCAGTGCGGGCAGTTGTTAGCAGCAGGCAGGTGCCTACGCAAGCCGACAACCGACGCCAGGGGTTTCTGAAGAGGAGTTCCGAAAAGGTCACGTAATCTTAACTTGTACAATAACTGTAACTTCATATACCCGCTACCTTGAATTGTAATTACGAGATCAGCTGTGTGCTACGAGGGAGGCGCACAAGCATCTCATACTGTATTTATATTTCTATATCTCTGTGCCTGTGATAATTCTACTGTATGTACAACTGTGTACCCTATTGAATATATGCATGTATAAAATCTTAGTGTTGTTTCATTAAGGGTATCTGGAGCACGCACCCACTATCTCCACTCTGAAAGAAAAGGCGCCCAAGAGTCTCTGTCGTAAGCTCTTGCCTGGGTTAGCCGGTGGAGTAGCTGGGGACATTTCCCGGGTTACACAGTGGCGCCCAACGTGGGGCAGTTCAAGAATTCCAGTACCCACTGGATTTCTCTTGGTTCTGTGTGTGTGTGTGAAAGACGCCTTTAATGAATTCAAACCTACTATCCGTCTGATACTCTCCAAGACGTTAATTGGTTGTGCTTGTGCGGCTAAGCACGTAATTAATTTCCTTGCAATTTACACCGAATAGCAAGGAAACGGGTCAAAATTTTTTTTCTAAATTATAAATAGCTGCTACATTTTCGGTAAAATTCATATTTCGGCATACCTTCGTATTTTTTTCTTTTTTTTCTTTTTTTCTTTTTTTTACTGGTTGCTGGTTGGGTTGGATATATCATCTCAGTAGTTTGTCCCGAATTTTAAATAAAATTAATATACATGCATATGTTTAACTTTGTGTTTTTTCTGAATTTAACTTTTAATTGTTATCGACATTTTCTATAAGTGCCGATATATGTAACTCTGTGTAAGGTGGTTTCCATTCGGAATTACCATTTTTTTTTCCTTTTAACCTTGGATCAGTATAGTAGCCGGTACTTATACTTGCTACCGTACATTTTGCTCTTAGCCTTTTAACTGTTTTTTAATTTTTTGTAATTTCATTTGTACCTATACGTACGGTACAATTTTTTTTGTGTATATTTTTTCAATATTTTAGTAATTGTCTGCAGGGCGGTACATCTCGGGTACCTACCCGCTATTGGAGAATTATTCTCAATTGGAAATTTTTAAATAATTATATTATTAGGAATTGTCTGCAGGGCGGTACATTTTAGTTACCTACCCGCTAATGAAAATTGTTTTATGCTGAATTTTTTTATACCTATATTATTAACATAGAAGGGTACATTTACATACTGTCCGTTCAATTGAATACCCTCTTGGATTTATATCCATTTAAACTTTCGTTAAATAACGGAATTGTTAGTTAAATTTTATTTTTATATTCTATTCACTTAAAGTTCATTTCTTATAAGATGGCAAAAATGCACCAGTATGTAAACTATTTAAGAAAAGATGAGCTGTCTAATGAGTTGTCTTACATGGGCATTTCAGCGGATCCTGAGGCTACGGTTGTCAGCTTGCGTAACGAATTGAGGACGGCATATCGGCTAGTTCGCCGTGGAAGTCTGAAGCCTAACACCACGAAGTCCACTGATGCTGCAACTGAACGCACTGTCTGCGAGCCAAAAGTGAAGGAACTCGAGGATTTGCTATCGTCAGGTGACTTTGATGCCGATAAAAATAGTCGCACTAGGGCTGCTGTTAGGGCTAATTATCTTTTGACTAGGCTAGCTCGTTGTGGGCTAGATTGTTCTGAACTTGTTAGTATTCGCAACAGATTAGTTAAGATTGTGTCAGTAGCTGAATCGAATAGTGACTCAGAATCTGAGGTGTCAGATAATGATGATCGCGCTTCTCGTGTCCGAGTTGAATATACTTCACCTGCGATGAGAAATGAACGCTCGATGCGGGGTAGCTCGCAAAACATTAACTTAAGCAATGATAATTTTATTTATAGGGAACGTCCTATTAATCTAAATAGTTTTAATTTAAAATATGATGGATCTGCTTGTGTGCGTGTCTTCATTGAGATACTGGAGGAACTCCGGTGTGCTAGGGAAGTCTCCAAATCAAAAGTTCTCCTGGCTTTCTCTGACCTATTGGACGGACCAGCTTTGTCTTGGTTCCGCACCAATAAAGCCAACTTTATGTCTTATGAAGACTTACTAAATGAATTAAGAGACACCTTTGATATTCCCGATTACGATTATCGTTTACGGAATGAGATTAGGCAACGTACCCAAACCCGTACCGAGTCCTTGGTGAACTACATCTCCACAATGCAGGCCATGTTCTCTAGACTAACTTGTAAAATGCCCAGTGAAGAACAACTGGACATTCTTATGCATAACATTAGACCTGACTACATGAAGGAACTAGCCCTTCATGAAGTCAACACTATTGATGATCTAAGAAGGTTAGGAAAGCGTTTGGAACTTGCGCGTGCTAGGGCTGAGGCGTTCCACGAGCCAGTCTTGGACAAATTTGAGATCTCCTCTGACTTACATTCACAGAAAGCAAAGTGCACACCAAAAGCTACCAAGCAGGTCTCTGCGGTGGACAGCTCGGCAGCCTCGCACGAACGCAAATGCTTTCGTTGCGGCGGCAGCGATCACACTGCTAATAACTGCTCACAATCAAGGGAGTTGGTGTGTTTCCGATGTGGTCTCAAAGGAGTCAAGTCACCTGACTGCCCCAAATGTACGTCGAAGTCAAAAAACGCGTAGGCCAGGGCCTTATTAAGACAATCTCAAGCTCTGTGTCTGAGTCTTCTTCTGATAAGGTCCTGTTTACTAAACGGGATGACGATGTTAGACCGTACTTAGTTGTTAGGGTTTTAAATTTAAATGTTCTTGGTCTTCTTGATTCCGGTGCCTCCTGCTCTGTGCTAGGAAAAGGTGCGCACCGTAGCTTCTTAGATTTAGGGTTTGAACTAGAAAGTGTCAACCCAAATTTTAAAATTACAACTGCAGACAGTACACATCTGAAATGTCTGGGTTCTATGTCCTTACCCTTAGAATACAACTCTGTTATCAGGGTACTTAAGTTTTATGTTGTACCAGAAATAACTACCTCAATGATATTTGGAGTAGACTTCTGGCAACAATTTCAATTAGGTGATAGATTAATTTCTCAAAAAAATTATATGAATAATTTTAGTGATAGCTGTCCTATTGAATCTTTGTCTCTTCACAGTGGTCTCGAGGATTACAACAACCTGACCGAGGATCAGCGGTGTGTAATGAACGGGATCATTGAAAAATTTGAGTCAATTAATACGGATAAGGTGGGCTTAGGTCGAACTACGCTTGTGCATCACGTCATAGACACGGGTGACAGCAAGCCGATCAAGCAGCGGTATTACCCTCTCTCACCTCTCAAACAGAAGGCTCTGGAGACGGAGTTGGACCGGATGTTGGAGATGGGAGTGGTGTCACCATCACAATCCGCGTGGAACTCACCCGTGGTTATGGTGGAAAAGGCGAACGGTGATCTAAGGCTGTGCTTAGATTCACGTAAGCTTAATGCTGTTTCCAAAAGTGATGCTTATCCCTTACCGTACATCAATCAAATTTTAGACCATCTTAATAATGCTAAATATTTGTCCTCTATTGATTTAAGTGCAGCGTATTGGCAAATCCCGTTCGACTCTGCCCAGTCTGCTGAGAAGACTGCGTTCACGGTGCCGAGGCGGGGTTTGTTCCAGTATAATGTAATGTGTTTTGGTCTTGTCGGAGCTTCAAGTACGATGCAACGACTGATGGACCGCTTATTCGGCCCGGAATTCGACAACAGAGTGTTTTGCTTCCAAGACGACATAATCTGTGTGGCCAACACCTTCGAGGAGCATGTGGATCTCTTAAATAGAATCTATCAGCGACTCAAGGATGCGGGCCTAACGATTAATATGAAGAAATCACACTTTTGTCGAAGTGAATTAAAGTACCTTGGTTACTATGTGGATAGGCATGGACTACGTACTGACCCCGGTAAAGTCGAGGTCATCCTCAACTATCCCACACCTTCTAACTCGAAGGATGTCAAACGTTTCCTAGGTATGGCCGGCTGGTATCGTCGTTTCATTAATAACTTTTCTAAAATTAGTAAACCTCTTTGTAAACTCACCTCTAAAAATGTAAATTTTATTTGGACATCTGAAGCTGAGGAGGCTTTTAACCTTCTCAAGTCAGCTTTGGTCTCTGCTCCTATATTGAAAATGCCTAACTACTCTTTACCGTTCCGTATACTAAGTGACGCGTCAGCTTACTCAGTTGCTGCTGTTCTGACCCAAACACACGATGGTGTGGAACACCCCATCGCCTATTGCAGTCGTTCTCTTAATAAGAACGAGGTGAACTACAGCACAACCGAGCGAGAGCTTCTGGCCGTGATTTTTGCGCTGGAACAGTTCAGACAGTATGTGGAGGGACAGAAGTGCACTGTTGTCACTGATCATGCCTCACTACTGTGGTTTCACAAGCTCAAAAATCCTACAGGTCGTTTAGCACGTTGGAGTATGCGACTCAGTCAGTTTGACTTCGACATAGAGCACCGTAAGGGAAAAGATCATGTAGTACCTGACGCTCTATCTCGCATAAAGATTGACTCCATCGATGCGAGCTCCACCAATGACCCGTGGTATCTTCACACCATGGAGTGCGTGCGTAGGAACCCAAGGCATTACCCTAACTTTAATATTCGTGAAAATTTGTTATATCGATTTTCTAAAAATAAATATTCTTTGACTTCAGATTTTGATTGGAAGTTAGTAGTACCTCAAGAGGACAGGCTAGCACTCCTCACCAAATACCACGATGACACGCTTAGTGCCCATGGTGGTGTTTGGAAAACACATAAGAGGTTGTCTTTGAATTACTACTGGCCAAAGATGTACAATAGTGTCAAAGACTACGTGGGAAATTGTGAGGTTTGTAAGATGTATAAACCCGTAAACACTTCGCGTCCTGGTCTAATGGGAAGTGCGAAGCGTGTATCTAAACCTTTTGAAGCTATTTCGTGTGATTTACTTGGACCTTTTCCAGTGTCAAGAAACAGAAATATTCATCTGATCGTTGTTTCGGACTACTTTAGCAAGTATGTCATGCTGTGTCCTATAAGGATTGCAACAGGCGCTGCAGTAGCGAGATTCATCGAGAAGAAAGTGTTTCTAGTTCATGGAGTTTGCAAGACTATCTATATTGATAACGGTCCTCAGTATGTGAGCAAGCAATTTAAAGATATGTTAGCTAAATATAATGTTCCAAACGTATACTATAGCCCGCGTTACCACGCTCAAACTAATCAAGCTGAACGAGCGATTCGAAATGTTGTTCAGGCCATCTCATGTTATGTGAAGACTCAGCACAAAAAGTGGGATGAACATCTTGTTGAGCTGCAGTGCGCTCTAAACACTGCAGTAAACGAGGCCACTCGATTCTCTCCCTATTTCTTAGTACACGGTAGGGAATTTATAGGTGATGGAGTTCTATATAGACAGTCTGACATAACTTGTCATCCGGACTTAGTCTCCATTGATGAGCCCTCAGCCTTCGGTGCCAAACTGAAAGAAATGCAACACATTTACGATCAGGTGAGGAAACATTTGATTTCGGCTCACCAGCGTAATGAGAAGTATTATAATTTCAGGAAAAGGCATGTCGAGCTGAAAGTTGGTCAAATTGTTTACAAACGGACTCATTATTTATCTAATAAAGCTAAACATTTTACCTCTAAACTCGCTCCTAAGTTTACTAAGTGTGTAGTGTCTGCTAAACGTTCCTCTTTAGTGTATAGGTTAGCAGATTTGGATGGTAAGGACTTAGGCGAGTATCACATCAAGGACATTTTAAAATACACTGATGAGAATCAATCTGCGGTACCTTCTCTGCCTAGCGTCAGCGCTATTTCAGTTCCGTAGCACTGTCGATTTATACTTACTTTACCGCGACTCGATGAAGTATGACCTTGTTGCTGTAGCTTGGGTGTCCTCGTATGGGACATATTATTTGTTAGGTACACCTCATCGAGTTTTCGTTTCTCATCCTCCTCTTCTCTGTAGTTGTGTTGCATATGCGACCATCTGACTATAGCAGTTAAGGAGAGTTTTCTTTCTAGTGGTTTAGGGCATTTAGACTTAAAGTAAAAGAGTCTGTGTCAATATTTGCCTCTGGTTAGTTCTTAGTAGTTCTGTTTTGTACTTTGATCTGTTTTTTTTATTCGTTCTATTTTTAACTTGTTAGACTTTTGACTTGTTTTATTCTGTTGTGTATTCCTTGCGTTACTTGTCTGTCCACACAAGTAATACTTTCAAGGGGGGGGATTGTGTAACGCAAAATTGTTAGTGGCGTTAAAATTTGATTTCGGTAAACAATACGTTGTACCTATGACGACATCTGTAGGGTTTGGGGGGAACTTTTCATCGATCACCAATTCGGTATTGATGAATGGTTTCCCAATCTGACAACAGATGTCGCTAGTATGTTTACCTATTTCAAATAGAATAATAATATCGTGATAGGTTAAATTGTTTGTGATATTTTATTCAATCATATAACTTAATGTCTTTAATTTCAAATTGTCATAATCTAAATTCCTAGTTGCCCAAATTAATTAATCACGGCAAGAATGTCGATAGTTTATGCTTGTAGTTCTGTATGATCTGTGGTATTTTTTTATTTGTTGCGCGATTCGATCAGGTGAACGAATAATTCGTGATATCAGATTCATTTACTAGAATATTCCATGAAAAATGATATAAATACACCCCTCCCGGTGGATGCGAACACCTCTGATAATTACTCTGAAGATTAAGCACGAAACTCTGTTCGTATTTAATTGATTTTTCTTATAAGTTGGAACTCTGAATTATATGTACCTACCTACATATAAATTAAATATCTTAGACTCTGTGCATCTTTCCCGGACTTCTCTGGTAAGATTTCTGTTCGTAATCTTTATATCTGTGTCTTTCGTTTGCGTCAATGATATACTTAGGTCTTTTTGGTATTCTTGACACAGGGTCCCAAGGTTTAGCGGACGATATTAGTGTCCTATCAACAGCGAGTTGATATTCCGTTGTTGGAGTCCCTATTCGGAACAGCTGTAATTCGCTTGGCTCGCGGCAGTGCGGGCAGTTGTTAGCAGCAGGCAGGTGCCTACGCAAGCCGACAACCGACGCCAGGGGTTTCTGAAGAGGAGTTCCGAAAAGGTCACGTAATCTTAACTTGTACAATAACTGTAACTTCATATACCCGCTACCTTGAATTGTAATTACGAGATCAGCTGTGTGCTACGAGGGAGGCGCACAAGCATCTCATACTGTATTTATATTTCTATATCTCTGTGCCTGTGATAATTCTACTGTATGTACAACTGTGTACCCTATTGAATATATGCATGTATAAAATCTTAGTGTTGTTTCATTAAGGGTATCTGGAGCACGCACCCACTATCTCCACTCTGAAAGAAAAGGCGCCCAAGAGTCTCTGTCGTAAGCTCTTGCCTGGGTTAGCCGGTGGAGTAGCTGGGGACATTTCCCGGGTTACATGATTATACCATAATTATTAACTCCGAAGTGAGTCATCTCGAAAAAGAGGACCCCGGGTCTGCCGGGGTGCTCGGGATATGTACGCTACTATCTCACCTCCATCAACTAAAGACTCAAAGACGACGTGCGTTTTTGACAGTTCGAGTCCGACATAACCTCTCTTATCGGTTCCGGTGGGATTGGTATCCGTAGGGATTTCACGCACGGAAATAAAAGACCTTATTCGCTACCGTTGCACCATGAGGGCAATTAAATTATAACAGCATAGTTTATGGTCAACACTCATCCGGGACCATACCACAGCATCTATAAACTCCTAATTTTGATTACACATGCCGGTAGCTGCGGTTAAACATATCCGAGTAATCAAAATAGACTTGTATGTGATTTGTATGTGGTAATGTGTTGTTTGAGTTTGCTGGTTTCCGACAAGCTGGAATTCTCGTCTATATTATTCAGTCACAATTGTTATAAAATAATATATTTTTTTTTTTTAATATCACGCCTATATCCCCGAAGGGGTAGGCAGAGGTGCTAGCACAAACATTTCGCCATTTTATATTTAGGTCCCAATGTAATAGGTGGCGAGCCTATTGCCATTAACCGGGCACTTATAAACCTGCGATAAATACACACATAACTTCGAAAAGTATCGAGTCATTGGTGTGTGCCATGGTAAACCTGGGATCGAACCCGAGACCTCGTCTCAGCAGTCCATTACCCATACCACTAGGCTACCGCGGTCTTTTTTTATATATAATTTAATAAACTTATGATATAAGTTGATAGTTATTGTTCTTACATATGGATAGAAAATGGAGTAAGGAAAGGCTACCGAAGTCAAAGTCACATGGCTGTACTCCGTTACACTAGGTACATAATTGTACAAAAAATATTACTAATTGGTAACTTCATATTTTATACCGTTTAATGTACTATTAACTAAATAAATAATTAAAGAAAAGTAGGTAGTAAGATAACATACTGAGGGGAATTACGGTTTTATACCTAAATGTATTTTTTCAATATATTATTTTACTTGCTATGTTTGCTATGTTAATTTACGAAGTCAATAATGTTTTGATTGTCGTGTATGTCGATTGAAACTTTGGTAATATGTGAGCAGATAATACATCAATATGACGCCATCAAGTTGATTAGCTATTCCAGTTAGGCTTTCGAAACTCTTCAAATGACAGCCGATCATGCATGTAGGGCGTGACGAAGAAATGGACATACATACATACATAGTCTCGAAAACATTACCTTCTTCGGCAGTCGTCGGGTAAAAACGTAAGCAATAGTGGTGGTGACGCGCGTGAGAAACGAGTGCAGAAGACGGTAGACCGATATCGTCGGCCAAATAAATTAATTCGACGGTAGTCAGTAGATACATTTTTGATAATAACGCTTGTAATGGTGCTCAAATATTGGATAATCGAAACGAAAAAAGAACATTATAAATATCCCGGTGAGTGTTACTTTATCAATATATTAATGTTTTATAACTAAAGCACTTTCATGGATTACAAATTTGCTCATTCAACCAGGAGAGAGGCCTTTATTATTATTAAAAAAGTAGGCTAATTACGATTTTAAATTAAAGTAATGTTTGTAAGATTAGAATTCTCTAGACACTTTTAGGCAGGCGATATACTTTTCTTTTCCATTACCGGTGCAAATACATTAATCAAACCGTTTCGTTCAAAAGTATTACAAACATAGAAGGAAACCATGTTTATAGTATTCTGACTACGTAATAGAAACTGGTAGAAGTGGTACCTATTAGGGATATTTAGGGATGTTCAAGGAAGGAAGGTGTTCAGTACTCGAACCATGAAAAGATATACACCGTACGACCAAATATAGCAATAAATTAACCTGTTGCCGTCCCCTACAGGGTACACCTTTGTAGCATACCCCAGTGTATTCCATAATTATCAGGGTACCTACATAATAAGTTAAAATATTTTTTTACCTAGGATACTTCTAAATATAACAATAATAAATAAAATAAATATTCTCCACAACGCCACCTAGACTCATGGTACGCATAGTTTGACTAGCTTGTGTTATGGGTTCTAGAATGCGGATAAACATACTTAGATACTTCTTTTTGTAAATACATACATATTATACACAGAGACACCCAGACCAATGCAAATATTCATATTCATGCACACAAATATTTGCACTGAGCGGGAATAGAACCCACGCCTCCTACATAGCAGTTGCGTTCACTATCGCCACGCCATGGAGGTGTGTTGTGGTGAATATTGCAAGGTATATTCATACACAGTCTATTCAAATGAATAGCTGGAAAGTCTCTAAAAAAGTACAGAAATTGCTTAGCCACCATCCAAATAAACAATAGGTAGCTAATTAACTGTACATGAATAAAACGAATAAATATTAAAACGTTATACCTAATTCGTAAAGATTTGTAAGGAAAATTCTTCAGGGAAATCTAAGAGTATTGTTATGAAAATTCAAACTGCATTAAAAGTCAAGAACTTCACTTGAATCTCCCTAAAACATCTCCGAGTTGGAACAATCTCGATTTAAGCGGAGTCCACTTTAGTGTAAGCATTTTATAACCGCGTGGGGTATTTACAGCACTTTTATCTCCTCTGCAGCCTCATTAAATATGAACAGGAATACCTCCGGGAAGCCTGATTGACTACAAGATTAATGACGAGATTTCGGTTGTAAATGAATATTTTTATTGTGTGCGTCTTCCGGGGTAATAAAGCTATTGTTTTGATGTGGGGTGTGCGGTGGTACGCCTAAGGGCTCATATATTTTTAAGTAGCTCCGTGTTTGTGAGCAACAGGACAGATATTTATGTTATTGCTGAATCTAAGCTATTTATTATTATATGGTTTAGGACTATGTTGTGGCGTTGTCACTTCTAGAACACTTTTGAAGTTACACGGCTCCTAAAATTCAATCACACGTCCTGATCGATTACTTGATCACGTGGGGGTCGGACACTCGGAAACTAATCTAGTAACGTGGCTAAGGCGATTCTGGTAGGCTTTCTTGAAAAACTTAACATTCGTTTAATTTTCCATTACCATTATTTACTGGAGACTGGCAAATCTGCTGCAGAAGCCATTTTCAGAAGAAAGAAAGAAGTTTACGCGAATGTTACACATTGAAATGGAACTACTAACTGTTTCACCAATTTTAACGCTATAATTTCGTTTGGTATAATTTAACATAAACTGGCAAAATATGGGTGCTAGCACCTCTGCCTACCCCTTCGGGGATAAAGGCGTGAGTTTATGTTTTTTTAACAAAATGGTGGTTATCACATAGTTTGAAGTGTAAGTTATCTGAAAGTACCCGAACTATGATGAATTGTTAGTGTTACTATTTACGCAGATGAAGTCACTGTGTCGTTAAGTGTGTTGCTGTTTTTACATTTTCTTAGGGTTGATTGAGTGAATAATTGATTGGGTTCATCGGGCCACTAATCGGTGAGTTTATGGGTCTATTGACCCTAGTGTACGGCAGTTACCTGTAGTGGTGGGAGGGATCAGTTCTCCAAATTACTTTGAGTATGAACCTTTCTGAGAATATATTAATTAATTTCGTAGAACATCAAGGCCTGGATGCAGAAAGATTTTTGTTCACGCTTAATGAGTAAGTCAATAACTAATTACTTATAAATTCAGGTATTGCATATCCTCACAACTTGTGACTTAAAAGAAAATAAATATGTGGATTGTTACTAGCGGGCGTTTCTTTTAGATAATAGTACTTATATTTCATTCATAATTTGTTGATATATAGCTGTCTTAACATAAGTATATTATTATTAAGTGTACCTTTGTTACCGCAAAAATATAAGGTTTTCCAAAAAATGTGTATACTGGTGACAAAAAAAACTTGAAAATACAATTATTCCCAAGTTTCTGAAAGCTTCTTATTTTAACAGTTAAAAATTCATTCTTGTTTGCGCAGTCTAACGATTCTCCATAGGGCTATCATAGCTGTCTTGGAATATCAAGCATCTTAATGGTGCATCAGGGGCCCTTAAACGTCACGGTTCATACTCTATGACCATAATAAATGTAACCGGGAATTAACGCGATCATGGTATAGGTATATATATTTGATTTGTGTGACCGAATTACGTTTTTGCAAGCTGAGCGTACCTTCGAGCTATGCAGCGTAAACCTTGAGCGAAAGTTCTCGAAGGAATACAACAGGCGGTATGCAAGAAATAATCTGTCACCAACGGTACCGGACAAATCAAAGGACACCGTTGTGAACTTGTCGAACGTGAATTTAGATGAAACTGCAGTAAATATCTTAGCCAAGGGTATGAATTTCGTTCCAACACCCAAGCGAATACCGTTCGAGAATGTAATCAGTAGTATAGAGGAATCGATCATACGTAATAAAGTGCCGCCTGGTGATGCCGATACCCTCAGACAGGACGTCGCGGTGATATTACGGAGATCGAAGCTTCCGACTAGCAACATCACTACGGAAGAGCGTCAAGCACTAAAAAACGTTAGGGACAACCCGGATATTTTAGTGCTCCAGGCCGACAAGGGAAACGCCACCGTGGTGATGAATACAAGTGATTACCAGAGTAAAATTCTCGAACTGTTAAGTGATAATAAGGTGTATAAACCGGTATCATATAACCCCACGGCTAGAGTAACACGCAGAATACGAGCTCGGATACAGGATAACGAGGACCTCTTCACAGAAGATGAGTACAATAGACTGTTTACGCCGAAGGCGCACCAGCCACCCAAGTTATATGGTCTGCCAAAAATACATAAGCCCAACGTGCCACTGCGACCAATCGTAAGTCAAATATCATCTCCCACTTATGATCTTGCGAAGCACGTTGCATCAGTATTGCAACCACTTATAGGAAAAACACCGTCTTTTGTGAAGGACTCGCGGCACTTTATACAAATAATTAAAGAGCTCAAACTGGAACCGGATGACGTCATGGTGAGCTTTGACGTGGAGTCCCTATTTACCAACGTTCCTTTAAAGGAGTGTTTAGATATCGTGAAAGACCTACTGAGCGACAATGAACTACCCTTTAACTATATTGATCTACTTGAACACTGTCTAGACGGCAACTACTTTCTGTTCCAAGGCCAACATTACCTTCAGATAGATGGTGTCGCAATGGGAAGTCCTGTAGCCCCGGTACTTGCCAACATCTGGATGGAACATTTTGAAGAGAAGGCTCTGAGTCTCGGCCCCAAGAGCATCAGACTTTGGAAGCGATACGTCGACGATATCTTCAGTATCGTGAAAGGAAGTGTACAGGAAGTAGATCAGTATATACAACATCTCAACTCCATTCACCCCAAGATGAGGTTTACGTATGAAATGGAGAAGGATAGGTCGCTGTCTTTCTTGGATGTAAAAGTAGCCGTGAGATCAGATGGGTCCTTGTCACACTGTGTGTACCGGAAACCTACTCATACGGACAGGTACCTACACGCCACGTCTCATCACCACCCCCGACACTTACAATCCGTTATAACCTCACTCAAGAATAGAGCGTATGATCTCTGCGACCCTGAACATCTGGAGCGAGAGCTGGATCATGTTCAGGAGGTACTCAAAAGTAACGGATATGATGTGAACGGAAGACGGAAGCAGCAAACATTGAGGCGGCGGCACCCAACGGTGAGCAGACAGCCAGCGTATATGCCTTATGTCAGGGGAATAACGGATAAAATCGGCTCCGTGCTAAAAAAGTATTCCATCCCGACAGTTTACACACCAGGCATTAAAGTAAACAACATCGTGGGCACACCGAAGGATGTCTTGCCGCTTCAGACGCCAGGGGTCTACAAGATCGATTGCAGCTGCGGTAGTTCATATATAGGCCAAACAAAGCGGACTATAACTGATAGGGTCAAAGAACACATTGCAGCTGTAAAGAACCGCCGGACGAGCAGATCAGCGATTGCAGAACACCTTTTAGAAGCGGGCACGAATCACTGGATTGAATTCCACAATACGCAAGTCCTCTCCACCGAACGTCACTTCTATTCAAGAGCTGTACGTGAAGCTATTGAAATTAAGAAGTACAATAATTTCAATCGGGAAGACGGTTTCAAGTTATCTATCTGCGACATGGAATCCAGTGATAAAAAACCTGCTACCTCGCTTTTCTGCGCCGTCGGATAGACACCGAGCCGTTTGCTTAGAGAATAGGGACCCTGTGAGTGTGGTAAGTGACGGTACCTGGCGAAGAAATAATCTACAAAATGTCGAAAATGTGCGGGTAGGTGAACAACCGGCTACCTCACGGACTCGACGACGGAGGGCGTGCGCAGCTGAGCCAGTCAGCCTGTGACCACGGCCGGTGTAACCTGGTCGAAACGTCAGGCAAAAGGTATGTATACCTATACCATGATCGCGTTAATTCCCGGTTACATTTATTATCATAATCATGGAACGCGAAAGTTTAAAAGTTAACATAATGCACTATGTAAAAAATCTTTATGTCTTATGACTATTCTTTTTATTCGTTAGTTGTTGGTTTTTTACACACTTCACTGAAGCGGCAGACAAGCACATGGCCCACGTAATGGAAAGTGGCTACCGTGGCGTAAGGACGTTTACAATACCAAGGCGTCGCACTCGTGCTGCTTACCCTGCACAGGGGAAGGGAGGGGGAGGGATGGGTTGAAAGTTAAGAGATTTTCTGTGCAGTTAGGGCAGAAGACAAAGCAGACTTTCATACCATCACATATATAAGCAGTATTAACTGAGCCCTCGGTCTACCGACTGACAATACAAAACTCTAATCAGCGCGGGAAACACAACCCAAGGTTATTATTAACCACGGTGTGCTGTAAGGTGGAGGTGCTTTTCCAGTCGGACTGCTTAATTAAGATGATCTCTACATGGCCTACCGCCATTCGTATACATATTTAATTACAAACCAATTAAAACCTATTTCAAATCTATAATGGATAAAACTATATAAAATTACATCTTATTTTTCGTTTAGTAGTCTCATTGTTAGGTATTTTAATCTAATAATGAAATAAAGTATAACAATAAAAATAACTTTATATACCTAGCCTTTAAAACACTTAATAATCTAGGGTTCAATGATTCGCTGACCTCAATGTTAAGCTCTAATTTTCATTGCAGTAGCTTGCCTAAGTATCTACGCAGACATTTCGGCTTACAGATTTATCACAAGTGAGATCTCATCCTTATCATTGAAGAACGCGCAGCCTTATCTCCGTTGGCCATTTCAGTCCGACAATTAATTATAAACGTTTTTATGAGTGTTCAAAAGATGAAATTTTTCTGTCGTCTGTCGGAAGTTCGACAAAGATTCATTACCTCTCGTTGTATGCGTAAAGCGATTTTGTGATGCGATCATCGTTTTCACAAAAGATGGAGGGGAGAAAGTTTTCGGAATTATCGCCTTGGGCGCGATATCTGGTGCTGGGTCGGCGATGGCCGCGATAAATTACAACTCGATTTCGGGTTAACGCTTTATCGAATAGAATTCGATTATCTCTATTTTGGTGACGTTTGGTCAATCGCCGGCTAGTCACTTACCGATAGTTAAGTACTCTGAGTTTTAGGTATAAGTTTTGTATTTTACATTAAAAGTTTCTCATAACATTAGGTGACTGACATACTATACTTACTATACTATAATTTACTTACCCTATCTCACATTCATAAAAGCTACTCTATCCGTATTAATGCAGAAGTATAAATTAAATCGTCTGCGTCACCCCGTTTTCGCAATTTTTTCATTCGTTTCAATGTTGGTCGTAGCATGATTTTATATCTACATAAACCTTTCTATTTAACCATTCTATCTATTAAAAATACTGCATCAAAATCCGATACGTGTTGTAAAAGATTTACGCATACAAAGGGACATAAGGACATGAAAAATAGGAACAGAGAACGCGACTGTGTTTTATACTATGTAATGATCATGTATTCTGCACGATTAGTCTGCGGTTCGAGTCTAACATAATTACCCGTAAAGTAAAGGACAGTATCCGTGGGGATGACTATGGTCAAAACAGACAAAATAAACGTTATATAAACGAAAAATATGAGTACTCATAAACACTTACCAATAATTAACTTAGTTGCCCATAAAATAGCGCTTATAATAACACCGTAATATTGGAAACTCAAAACGGATTTAAAACGAGCTAAAGATCGCTCGCTCGCGTATCTTATTTGCCTTTCTCATTATGTAATATTGAAAGTAATTGATACATAATGGGTACACGATCGTTATCGATTTCGCCTTTTATTTTAGATAACTTTTTGCGTTTTTGAGATACGATAGATTAGGTATACCTAATATTTATGCTTATAAATTGAGGAGATTGTTGGTTTAAACGCGTTAATCTCCGGAACTATATAGGTTCAAATTAAAAACTTCTTGTGCTAAATAGGCAAGTCATCAAGGAATGATAACTATTATAATATAACATCACAATTTACTCAAAGGTGCGTCCGCTCCCTCAACAAATCCTCTAGATTCTCATACATTATTTGGAAATTAATGCGTTAAACCTGATCAAAAAAGTATCTAAGTATATTTATCCGTATTCTAAAACCCATAATACAAGCTAGTTAAACTATGCTTACTATGGGTCTAGATGGCGTTGTGTTTAACTAGCTTGTGTTATGGGTTCTAGAATGCGGATCAACATATTTACCTTTTTTAATCTACTTACTTACTGTACTTAACCCTGGCAGCAAAAAGTAGCTCATGGACTATCCAGGAAGCCGTGCATTCTGGTCGCTCGCCAAAGCTGGTGTAGACAATTGCTGTCTATTTTGTCTCCCCCGCAGCATAAACTTTCCGATAGTCTGGCTCATGGTGCTTAAATAATCCACATTGCATAAACCATGTTTTCAGTAATGTTTATCCATAACAAGATATTAAAATAAATATTTGTACAAGCATTCAGGTCAGCGAGAATTATACACTCTATGACTAATTTGATACATAAATATTTATACCTCAAGTAGGAAAATGAGAAAAATCGGTCTTAGTCTAAGGCTGACTCATAAATGTGGCGCTTTAACCACTGGGTAGTCATAAGGACCTACCAAGGAAGGATCAGAAATATTTATCTCTGAAAGAGTGTAGATAAACGGTTTTAGGGTCATCTGACATTTTCAAAATAAGAAACTTCAAATCTTACGTTAAAAAAGACTTACTTACAAGAGTGAATTAGTCGCCAAAATGCTTATCTATTTTGTAAATGGTAATGGACTTCACCTTGCTCTGTTATAAGAAGCAGTATGGAATTTCCATCAAAGATCCAAATACAGCGTGCGCTTTAATCGATTTGAGTCCGACATAACCACTCTCACCGACTCCGCTGGTAGTGGTATCAGTGGGGCTATTTTTTTCATACCACTTAGGTGTCAGACAAGTACATGGCCACCTGACGAACAGTGGTTACAGTGACCTGCAAATTTATTATATTACCTACAGTTGAATACCATACCACCTTTAACGGTTGACACACGTAGGTGTAAACATGAAAAAAGTGACTTGTACCCGAGTCTTTGTTCAAATACGAATTCGCTGTGACGTTATATCCTGTACATCCGAAGATTAAAAACTTTATTTCGGGCGCGCAACGAATTGTTTCATCAAAGCCCCGTTTCGGAGATAAAACGAGAAAATGGACGAGATTTGTACTCGTACGTACACAACAGTGTGCTAACACAGCACTTCTTTGTGTAATTACAGTACAGATATCAACAATAGAGAACAGTTAAATATTTCGTACTTGAATCAAATTGGACAGTATTTGGCGAAAATTGTTTGGGACTTTATACATGAGGACGTACTGGTGTACTGTTGCCACGCTGGTCAGATGGGTTTGTAAAGGGTTTTGTCTTGAGTTTTCCTTCTCTTAGGCTGTTTTGACTATTTTTAGTAGGAGTAGCAACTGGGCCTCCACAAAGGAGATGGAGGAGGTGTATTGTTTAGATATTTATGAACAGTTTAATTAGACAATTTCACCAGTATAACTTATGCTATAAACAGAATTTACAACTAGATATAAAATATATAGAAACATATACTAATTATAATATATGTATCTATATACATTTATAATATATAAATCTACCATATATAATTAAATAAAACAATATTATATTGGTTTTATCCTTATTAAATAATGAACTTTATGTATTCTGCAGCTAGTTACAATACCTTGTGACATTAACACGTATGAAAGTAATTTCAATTATAATTAAAACGATCATATTTTTTTGAAATTAAACTACATTTAATATTTTTTTGCATATGTATAGGGGGTTTACGTTATTTTCTTCATGTTATTTGTGTTATTTATCTGGCACTCGGCGGACGCTCCCGCGGAACGCTCGCTACGCTCGCTCGCCTCGTGCTTGTTGTGGTCACAGTTCTAACCTAACCTAACCTTAATCCAGTAATATAATTATAACACTGAACTTAATCTAGTAATATGATTATACCACTAAACTTGGACCGTTTTATAACTATATTCCTAGTGAGATAGTAATGAATCGTTTTCGTATAACTATGTTCCGCTATTATCTATCGGTTTACTACCGGTTATAATTATCTTACTGCGACATATACGTGACACGCGTCAGACAACGGATGACCTTACTTACATAACATAACATAAACTTACGCCCATATCATCGAAAGGGTAGGCAGAGGTGCTAACACACACATTTCGCCATTTTATGTTTAAGTCCTAATGTAACCGGACACTTAGAATCCTGCGATAAATACACACATAACTTCGAAAAGCCATTGGTGTGTGTCATGGTAAAACCTGGGATCGAACACGAGACCTCGTCTCAGCAGTCCATTACCCATACCACTAGGCTACATAACAATCAAATATTATTACTTTTATCTTAAAAGACTGTATAATACAGTCCATTAAATATAATTTATACATTACAGTGGTTTGTGCAGCTAAAACGTTTTCACTAAAAGACTAATAATTAAGTCGCAAGTTTTTCTAAACGTTCATTTTAATTGAATGTTCAACATTGTAGTGTTTCTGACCAGAACAAGCGTTCAACGTTTTAAGTCGGTAATTAAAAGCCATTACTGTTAGGCACTGTTATTAAAGTTTGAATATTTCATAAGGTTAGAGGTGGAAACTAATTTTGTTGAAAATCAAGTTGAAATCTTTCTGGGACTTAGCTTTTTTTTACATTTGACTTTACCTCGCTTGATGGTGAGCTGAAAGCAAAGTCTGATGAAAGATTATTTTTCGAGCGAAGATGTTTTTTGTGTATTGGAAGTAAGAGTATAGGTAGGTAGGAGAATTAGGAGATGTAAGATTGAAATAAAGAGTAATAAGTGCACGCAGATTTAGTCGCTGGGGAATCGGAAACCAATTTAGGGCCGTCATGTCATTCTTAGGGATATTAAACACGAATCTAATGTAGTTATTTAGAAGTCGGTTAAATTTATAAAGACGTACTGCATTATTCATTTATGTTTTCTGTCTGGGTTGTGCATGACCCGACGCAGTGCACCGGTAGTAATAAGAGCTATATATCAAACGGAAAATGCAACCGATGCGATGTCCCCTACTGTTTCATGTTCTTTGTGACAACAACCTTTATGAAATACATTTTTATTTCAAATATGGATGTACACTGTGCTTTTTAAATCGTAAGATAGTTTTCGAAATGAACTGGAACACATTAATTGTGTAGAGTATCTTCATTAGAAGTATGTTATTATCTGTTTTGTGTAGATTAACCATGGCAATCTAAAATCATAGATTTTAGATAAGATACTGAAATAGGCGTAACATTACATAAAAGAGTGCCGCTCTATGGCACTCCTGATGATGCTTCTTGTAGTTCACTTCTACACTTCACACGTGTGGTTTGTTCTTCGCACTTGTTGAGGGAAATCATAGGGTTTCAATCAAAGAAGTAAATAACCAGGGGTAGCCAGAAATATATTTTACGATTATTCAAAAAAGTGTGATGTAGCTATAACATAATAATAATTTGTCATGACTTGGAGTTTCAAGTTTTTCTGGAGGTGTTGAGTTTATAAACATGATGTTTGTAATCTGAGCAACGGCCACGCCACCGTTCTTACCTTCTTTATGAAAGGTATGATGCTTGCAAGATGCAGTATGGTTGGTGAAACTTTTGGATGTATTCTATTCTTTTTCTTCTTTATTCTTGGTTTTATATTTTCCTTGCCATTCTTTTTTTATTTTTTTTTCAATTAATTTGACTTCACCTTGCCTGATGATAAGCTGTAGGCAAAGTCTCATGAAAGAGGGTCACCATTGCAAACACGTTCAGTGCTACAATGGTGGCGCTGGAACTTTTCTCTACTATTTCCTTACCTTAGTAGTGTGAAATTCTCTTAAAGAACGATAAAATATATAAATGTTCTAACAGTTGCATCACAAAAAATGGACTCCACAAGCCAGAGATTTTGTAATTAATAGACATAAAAAATGATCACGATTTCATTTCGAGATATTTTTACAATTATTGTTCTGCTTGCGTTGCAACTTTGGCAATAAATGGAAATGTAAATGCATGTACCTGTGTTTTAAATTCATGTGTTACCGTGTGACCTTATTAGGTTGTATGGGGCCTTATTTAGGCAATCAGGATTCAATACATCTGTAAGCTGCAGATTGATGGATGAGCTCAGGTCTTCCTTTAAGAGTTGGGGGGTCAGGTGGTAGATATCAAATAAATCAAAATTGTATAAAGAGTAGTCAAAGTGAATGGATCAAATTTGTGATCTAACATAACATAGCATAAACTCACGCCTATATCCCCGAAGGGGTAGGTCCCAGTGTAATTGGTGGCGAGCCTAATGGCATTAACCGGGCACTTATAAACCTGCGATTAAATACACACATAACTTCGAAATTCATTGGTGTGTGCCATGGTAAACCTGGGATTGAACTCGAGACCTCGTCTCAGCAGTCCATTACCCATACTGCTAGGCTACCGCGTTTGTCTATCTGTGATCTAAAGTAATGAAAATATTTTCCCGTGATTCTTTTTCATACGAAAAAATATTGAATAGAGGCAAGATATTTTCATTTTTACTAACTTCTTGTTCATTAGCTTTAAAGGACCGTCCTTTAATTAAGTGGAGAAACTCAAGAGGGATACTCGGAGCCACTGGTGATGGCTAAAAGATGAAAAAAATTTGAGCAGCTCTTGATGTGTATTTTTTACGTTACAAGCTCTTAGCGAGGCTTGAGGGCAGATAAAAAACTAGCCTTTTAATGTTATATTTCGCTAGTTTAGTATACATTACCCCGCATATCTATATTATAATGTGTACTACAGTATCTGTATAATACACTATTTTAACATAGGATAACATGTTAATATCTTTTTTCTTATCTTGCGAAATATAGCTCGTTAGAGAGGTTATGTCGGACTCAAACCGACTAAAACGCACACCGTCTTTTAGTCCTTAGTTACCGAAGGTGAGGTAGCGAACATATCCCTCGCACCCCGGCAGGCCACCTCTTTTGAAATGAGCCCATTTGGGTGTAGAGACCATGGTGTCCCTGTCTAGTGCCGCCATCGCGGTCTGGGTGACAGGCGGGTCCGCGCTCATGGAGGACAGAGGTCGTTCTGCGAACACCGATGCCCGAGACACCTCCGTTCGTTGGGTCTCTGCGAGCTCGGAGTCTTCTCCGAACACGTTAGTATGTTTACCTTCTCAAAACAATTTAAAATTGGAAAAAGAGTTTGTCCAGACGGTACTTGAACACGCGAAAAGTCTTTTTCAAGAAGAATGCTCTGACCACTCGAGCAACATTTTCCATTCCATTTCATTTTTTCTAAACCATCTACCGGGACCGTCAAGGTTTTACGTTAACGGTCTTCAAAATTGACAACATTTAGTATTCAGCAGTTTGGCGATGACAGACTAAGTTTAAAATAGATACTTAGTACTATCCTGAGACATAATTTCAACTCTATGCGATTCATAATTCACGTAGTGCGATTGATCGAACCATACGGTCGAACCACGTGGCCAGACGGAAGAGTTTTATTTTAAGCATAACAGCAGCTTACAAAACACCTGCAACGAAAAACTTAAATTGTACTAATTCAAAAGCACCAACAACCACCACCATTAGCTAAATCGTACATTTGTTTTCTACCTTAACAGTACAAACAAAGTATACCAGCAATCAGCCCAAATGGATTACATGGTAACCTATTGAAATATCGAATTTCTGTTACCCGAATCTTAAAACCCCGAAAACGGTTGGTAGAACTTTTGAAAGACAGATGTAATGAATGACAACTTTCTATAATTCCGTTTTTCATTTCCCAGATGAATCAATTTCCAGGTGCACTAAAACCAAATTTTCAAATAGTATTTTTTTGTTTTCCATAGTGTCATAATCCAAATATAGTTATACCAGATTCTCAGAATATTTTTTTTTGTTTCCCATCGTAGGGGAAAGTGGGGTGGATTCGTACACCGGGAGCATTCATACAACGGCCATAATTGGAATACGGATCATGGTGGCGCCTTCGTATTAGTGTATGTGGTGCCCACACACACGCATAATATAACCGCGGAGTAGCTCACCAATGCAGCCGCTGGCTTCGATGTGACAGGACATTACGTGTTTTCGCTTTGCAAAAGTAATTTTTCGATGCAACTTTGAACGTGTTTATATTCTATAAGTTTTGCTGCCATTACTAAACTGATTTTTTGTGGTGTTTGAATACATACTTAAGTTTATTATTTTTACATTTACTTCAACATAATCTTAGCAGCTATTTTTATTTTCAATATTTTAATCGAATTTTTTGGTTGGGGTAGCTTCGTACAGGAATGAACGGGGTGGGTTCGTACTATATGAATGTACTGCAGTAAGAAATGCAATCCGCATTTACGAGACTACTAATAAATTCGGATTTGTCCGGGTTCGTCCTAGTCTAAAAAGTGTCCAGGCGGGGTTTTTACTGTAGTCTGGTGAAACCTACTGTCCGGGTGGGGGTCCTCGTAAAACCTACTAAATATTTTGAATATAATGTAGTTAGATTTTACAATACAAGTATAATGATCTTATTATTAGGTACTTAGCACCCCAGGTTGTTTCTACGAAATTTTGATCTCAATATACGTTACATTTTCTATAAATAGCACATGTACGAAGCTACCCCGTGAGTGGGGTGCATTCGAACGATTTACTTTCTTTTTTTAAATCGTCATAGCTTGGCTACGGTTCTTTCTATGAACAAGTCGTCTAAGGGAACATTGTAGGCAAATATATAAGCAATCTAGCAATGCTCAAATGGTTATCAAATAGTGTTTAGTTTTTCTGCTATAGAGCTCGAAGTGAAAAGTGTACGAATCCACCCCACTTTCCCCTACCATTTTCCAAATAAACTATTACCAAATTTTCATAATCTTTTTATTTGGTTCCCATACAATCGTTTTCCATCTAAACTATATACAGGTATAGTAAAACTCAGTAAATTTATACGATTCATTTATTAGGTAGGTACCTACAGCAAGTAATTTAGAAATATTAGTTGCCTATTACAGATAGGTTTAAGTGTCAAATTCGACTCAGCAGGTTAGGTTAGGTTAGAACTGCGACCCCCCCGCACGAGCCGAGCGAGCGAAGCGAGCGTGCCGCGGCAGCGGCCGGCGAGTGCTAGAAAAATTCGACTCAGTAAATAGGTTAGGTTGTTCTACTTGCCCATTACAGTCAGGTTAAGGTTAAGTACCTACCTTGTAATTTTTCCATTGGATTCATTTTTAAAAATCTGGATATTGTTTGTCTGGATATCAATAAACTGCATTTCAAAAATTTGTGTTTTAAAAATTCGGCTTTCGTGCATATGGATTACGGTCATCTGGATTTTGTGCATTTAGATTTCGTGTGTCTGGAATTCGTTCGTCTGGATTATAAAACGTCGTACAAATGAATAAATAGCAAAATGAAATTCGGAGTTGCGATTATATGGCAAATAAAACTTCGTAATTTAGAAAACCGGGATTATGAATAAATGGCCAAACGTTTTCTGGATTATGATATTCGGAATATTAAAATTCGGGATTAAGATAGGTAACCGGATTACATATTTCAGCCATTACTTACGTACAAATCTCGACAACTAACACAGTTATCTCGCGGCGGGTGAACACGTTCGTTAGCTATTTTTGTTCTGTATCTCGTACTTGATAACTTTGCCCCCAACTTTATCGGGTTGTGATAGTTTGGACCCACAAATCGCTAACTTCTCCAACTCAACTTGCCTTGCATCTCCGAATAATCTCATTTTTCTTGTTTGTTTCGGAACTAGCACTTAATAAGTATTAATATTGTCTATTTAGGGTAAGATTTGAGGGAATGAAAGTCTTTAGAACAAAATCTGGTTTTATTTAGTTCTGAGCCACTGGCACGGTTGTGAATAGGAGGTACGTCCGTTCCATTTACTGTCAAATCATACTATAATGGATATCGAATAGTTATTATATTATTTTCTAATCAAATGAACGTATCTATTTATCATTTTGGTTCTAGGAGCTACCTACTAGAATATGGGGTTCTTCAAGAAGGGCATTAGAAGGTTTCTACAGGGTAGGCAGCACGTGTGTGACGCCTCTGGTGTTGCAAACGTCCATATGCCACAGTGACCGCTTCCCACCAGGTGGGCCGTGTGCTTGTCTGCCACCTAAATGATATAAAAAAAATACTACGTGTAAAAATTACTTTGAATTGGTCTATGTTGCCGGGAAACCAGATGAACTTTTTGAAGTAAGTCCTTGGGTCCTAGTTCAGGGTTGGCAGCCAGTGGTGGCGCCTGTGATGCATTATGGAATTAAGTTCTCCTCGCTACCTTTGGTTATGTCACGAACAAATCATGTGATGGATATGGAATACCTGCCTAATGCAGTCTTGGTTCAAGTTTATACAGTAGGTACTTCATGTTTGCACACGCGACGGGCGCTCGTCTCACACAGCGTAAGACCTTATTGAAAACAGAAAGTCAATAGCTTTGTTTCTCCCTATATTTATCGACTGAATGATCCACGAAACAATATTATACGAAATTTATCGTAGTCTTAAGACAGAAATCCGATAGGAGCTCTTTCTGGTCAAGTTACATCTTTTTGCCGTTTGAACTATCGCATTGCTGAAATATTTTAGCTTTGATCCCTTTTGGTAAGGTCGCTAAACCTTCATTTTAACTTTGGAACTTGGGTACTGGAAATATTTTACTTTTGTACTTGGACTTATTATTTTATGTGGGTGGTGATGACCGATGCTGTTGGTAGCTTAAAGGTTAAGTACTCTGCCTTACGATCAAGAGGTTCCAGGGATGAATCCTGACTATAAAACTAGCGAAGTAAACCCACTTGTAACACAGACATTTCGGATAATAAAATACCTATTTATTTCTAAAAGTGTCAGACAAAATCAGGCAGAAAGTTTGTACAGTGGTTAGTGTTTTTAATAAGCAAATAAATAAAGATCCTTTCTAAATTTTAACACATCTTGATGTTTAAAATATACTTAATTAAATCTGCATTTGATGAAATACTAAATTAATTAAATGCCAAATTAATACAATGTCAAATTAATACAACGTTAAATTAATACAATTTCAAATTATTAGTGTCAAATTCATACAATGTCACATTAATACAGTGCCACATTAATGTAGTGTCAAAGTAATACAATGTCATAATACAAAGCTATTTTCGAATATAAACATGTATTCAAATGTTGCAAAATTTCATCATAAATCATCTGCTCTTCACCTACATCATCACAGATTATTTAGCAAACTAAAACACTGTTGTCTGTACCACATCCAGCTACATTACTAAGTAAGATTATTTTCTTAGTTATTGCACCTCAGGGCTCTAACTCATTTGACGACAGATTAAAATTTTATGCGATGACATCTCGAAGTACCCACGCGGAGTATCAAATCAGGGCTACTGTGATTTATGACGCTAAGTTCATAAAAAATGATGAACCCGTCCGTCTGCGCTGGTAGATGATCTGTTATCTACTATTATGTACTTCATTGAACACAAATTATGTTCAGCTTATAACCCTCCCTACACAATGACAATAAAATCTGTTTTCCTTCAGAGCGATCTTCGGTCGTTAAATATAAGAACGTTGAGATACTGTGTTTTATGCGTATATTCTAAAAATTATTTGTGTAGCTATTTTAGTGTTTAGTCAACATGATTTTTATGTAATACGTAATGTCTTTCTTAAATAAACGGATAGGCACAGTTAGTTAAAGAAATTGCTGAACAGTAACTATTTTTTACAATAGACATAAATACATACATACATAAAATATGCTCACGCCTGTGGTATTAAACACCCTCATTTGGCCAACTTTGCCAATAGGGGGCGAGCCTATTGCCGCCAATCTGGCACTTTGTAAATAAATCGGTATGCTGAAAATAGTATGAGTATGAGTTGAGTTTCACTATCTTAGACTAAAATCAATTTTATATCTAGTAAAAGAAGATGTAATGAAACTGAACCCATTCACTCAGTACCAGCAAATTTGAGCCTGACTTAACTGAATATATAATAAGTTATCAAGTGTTGTAGACAAGCAAGCTTCCTATTATAAATGATCAAACTTTAGTCCGTACACCCCTGGGACTGCACGCTGAAACCCCGGCATTCTCGGCCACGACAAATATTTAATACTTCCCCTGAAGTCGGGTAGTTTTCAAAGTTTTTCCCCACTTAACAGGAGTTATTGAAAACAATGTCAGGTGGGTATATTCGAGAAGTTTGAAGTTTGTGGAGCACTGGATTATTCACAAGCGCATACCTGATTTAAAACTACTCGTGTTTTGTTTGTACATAAATCTGAAAAGAAGGATTTGTTTGCTATCGCTACTCGTAAGTCGAAACTTTAGTTCCGTGTTTTGTTCATTGTCTGATGTAAACTCAGATGACCGTTCATATGATCACGCCTATTTTACTCCGGAGGCCTAACTCAGGAGAGGTGAATTATCACACATTTCATCAACCCACGTATAAGGGGTGAGCCTATTGCCGTATTTCGGGCACTATTGATGATTCAAGCCAAGCATCTAAAGCTGAATCTGGGCTGTATATTGTATATTTTGCGATTGAGTGAATTCACAATAATAACGTTAAATATAAATAGTTATTATAATTAAGTAGATTGTCTATCGCATTTGGAATAAACCTATAAAGACAGATGTTTTAGTAAGGATAAATAAATAAAGAGAAAAATTATTAAATAAATAAACAAATCAAATAAATCCAAGCGGTGTCGCCTTGTACGACACCACTTGAGAAAAGAAGGGGTGGCTCAAATTGTACTCTGCCAGGAATCACCGACAGTCTATAAAATATAAAATCAAGAAGAAATGCACCTCAGCTTAGCTTGATATTTATGTGCGCCAATGGTGTAAATATGTTGAAGAATACGATAAGTCTTTTACTTTTAGACGCATTATTCTACTTGAACACGAGAAGATGTATTGGATTTCAATTTTAGTCAAAATAGACGAAAAATGTTGCCAGAAACAAAACCAACTTGAATGGGTCGGCTAGTTCGAACGCGCGTATAAATACGATACGGTTGGTTTAGCCTAATAAAGGTTAAACCCACCTGCGGCTTTTTTATATCACTTAAGTAGCAGACAAGCTTATAGCCCCGCTTTATATGTATGCAATATCAGAGACGCCACACTCGTGTTGCCAACCCTGTAAGAATCTTCTGATGCCATTCTTGAAGAACCACATATCATTCGCTTAAAAACCTTACTCTGCTCTATGGAGTCTTAGTGTCGCGTCGTGAAAAGCTTTTTAACCTTATTTACAATGTTACGAAGGAGGTGTACTAGTTTGAAATGTAAAATAAACAATATTTCAAGTTGTGATCGCTGATAAACTCTCACAATAACCAGACTGGCGGCGGTACGTGTCTCCTCACCTAAAATATTCAACATGCGTTCTAGACTCAAAGCGGCCACTGAATACGGCCTGTTATTCGGTAAAGAGTTTACATACGTGATACGTGACAGTGTGCTTGAGACGTATATACAGACTGACACGTCTGTACCTACAGGATAAACCTAACAGCGATATCATTTGATACAGAAATGTCTACTTAGAGTATCCACTTTTTTCTTTGTTCTGTATCAAGACGGTCGAAGCAGTTGCTATTAACATCAAATTTTATAAACGGAATGGTATAGAACTCTTCATAGTGTAGTCTTTTTTTATCGTGCGCGTAATCCCTACGGTTACCACCTCCACCAAAACCGATGGAGGTGATTATGACGGACTCGAACCGACCAAAACGCACGCCGTCCATGGGTCCTTGATCGCCGTAGGTGAGATTATATAAAACATATCTCTCGCACCCCGGCAGACCCGGGGACGTCTATGTTGAGATGACCCTCTTCCCCCAATGTGGGGACCATGGTGTCCCCATCTAGCCCCTGGGTATGGGGTGGCATTTGCGCCATCGCCGTGGCCTGCTTCTGCTAGGGTGACCGGCGGCTCTACCCGCCTCCAGCCCGCGCTCATAGGGGACGGAGGTCATTCTGCAACCTCCGTCGTCCGAGTCGCCTCCGCTCATCGCGGGCCTTCACAGTGTAGTCTGACCATCAAGTTACCGTGAGAGGGACAAAGCGTGCGAGTGACTTATAATACATAATACATACATATTCTAGGACAATCTACACAACGCCACCTAGACCCATGTTAAGCATAGTTTAACCAGCTTGTGTTATGGGTTCTAGAATGCGGATAAACATATTTAGATACTTTTTTTTGTAAATACATACATATTATACACTAGCTGTTGCCCGCGGCTCCGCCCACGTGGATGTCGATTATCGCGTTGTACGACTCTACTTGATTCACTACTTGCCTCTCTATACTACTTTTCCTTGCTGTCATGACAACGGAAATTGTTAGCGATATTAGCGCCAATGTATAGAAATTTACGGGATCAATTGAGATTTATGATTATTACTCCGCTCCCTTGTATGGTAGCGTGATGATATATAGCCTATGTTACTCCTAGATATTGTAGCCTTTTAGAGGTGAAAGAATTGTTTAAATCGGCCCAGTACTTTTTGAGCCTATTCATTACAAACATACAAACATACAAAAATAGGTACAAATCTTTCCTCTTTATAATATTAATATAGACAGAAACACCCAGACCAATGCAGATATTTATATTCATGCTCATAAATATTTGCACTAAGCGGGAATCGAACCCGCGCCTTCTACGCAGCAGTCGAGATCACTACCGCCATTTCACAGAGGTTGTCCTTCAACCAAAATCTAGACGTTAGAAAGTGACAGAATATAATATGAACCTTGAAACATTTTTTATAAGCCAAGTTGACAACTTGGACTAAAATAGACACTGCAATGACGTCAATGTCTCTTCACTAAAAGTCACAAGTCACTGCCACTGACATTTAAAATTCGGTAACGCGGTAATGCTTTCGTTACGGGTCTGTGGGTCTATTTACGCTGGTGTTAATGTCTATGAGTCTGACGCACTTGGCCGGGTTGTTAGATTTCATTATATAAAGTTGGATGTTTTTACAAAATGGTCGTGAATTTATTTATAACTTTTGGGTACTTATATCAACTGTTAATATATTCACTATTAAATCGATGGGGATATTTATCATGTTTGTTAATTTCTTCGCGAAACACACCGTAACACAGCGTAAGTACACCGTGATCATGGCGCTTGCAACAGCGTCGAAATATTGGTTACGCGAAGAAATTAATAAACATGGTAAATATCCCGATCGATATAATAATGAATTAGTAAATGACCATGTCAATCTAAAATCATATGTTAATATATTGGTACTGAGTTTTAAAAAAAACTTACCTACATACTCATTGAGATTAGTACATGTACAAGGTGTTAGGAAAATGTTCCCGAAGGTACAAAATATTACTCCCAGGTACATTACATATTAGTAGCGGTTTGTTAATGTTTTTTATTTTTTTTTTTCATTTCTTATACCGTTTAATTTGTATTATACACTCTCCATCGTATCAACAAAGTTAAATTAATCGATAATTTCATAAAAAAATATCACAACCAAAAACAGAGAGTATTGCTTTTCAAATTTTTCTGTAATATGATTTTCAAGTCCTACATTAAATGGAGTCGTGTTGAGTGAATGAACCGAATCAATTAATTGTTTTTCATTGAACTTTGAGCTTTAAGGTTATTCTATGAAGTTTGAAATTCATACGCAGTTTTTGTTATCGCAGTGGTTAGACACTAGTTAACAATTAATAGAATCGGGGTTTTTTTATTATATATAGTTTTATTTCATTTAATCTAGTATAAATACGTTACTGGATTGTATTGCAGAGTTTATTACTTTTTTTAATATTTTATTCTGTATAGACTACTAAACGGAACTTACAAAACGTCAATATCATCTACCTATCTACTACTCAAACGTAATATAACAGCTTCCTAATAAAAAACTGTATCAAAATCAACCGTAAATATTCATCGCGGAACATGAAACTCAGATAGTACGACAAACGATCTTCAGCGAATACGGCCGTAAAATGTTCCAGGCTGATATAATCCTTCATATACCCTTACAGTATCTGATTGAAGGGTTCATCTATAACCGGAGTCATATACCTACATATATGATATTGTTGTTTTATTATTTATTTATATATCGGCTGTATATTCTAAAAGGGTTAGGTAAAAACTAATAAAATTGACAGGAACATACCTACCTCGAATTTTAAATCTAGTGAAATATTTGATTCTGTATATTATTGGGCGGATTATTACGGTTATCATTTACCACTACGAGTATGTTGTCACTTCATGGAATTATCTACTATTAGAACTAGTTGGAATAACTTGATTTTATTTAGGTTACTTTTTTGGTTCGGAATTACTTTGTTTCTGTCAATTTTACTACTATAATACCTAGGTAATAATGTGTAAGAATAGGGTAAACCAAGGCCAATTGCATAATAATTAATTTATATGAAAGTTTACTTGATGATGGCAATTATCAGATTTAAATATAGTTTTAAGAATTTTATTACATACGTTGTTCATTAATAATTTCTATTATAAATTAAACAGTTTAGTTAATTTGCTTTATTTTAGTGGATAAGCTTTGTACCTATTCAATTAGGACTCATACAAACTTCATTGCGGTTTTTTAGATTATAATAACTAATTTATATTTCAAATAATATAAAAAGGAACGATTTAGTTCATATTAGAAATGATTTCATACCCATAAATTTGAATTATTGACTGCCTCCGTGGCGGCTACGCACGAGGCGCGGGTTCGATCCCCGCTCAGTGCATAAATTGTTTGCACTGCGTTGCGTTAAGCCGTGGGTCCGGTTGCCATACAAACATTTTAAGGCAGTCGTTACGGGTAGTTGGAGCCCTCAAAAGTCCAACCAGTCTAATTTGGAACTTCGATATCGCCATTGGTCACTGGACCATTGGTTGTCAAGGTCAGATGGCAGTCGCTTCACGAAAAATATCGAAGTCCAGCCGCATAACAGTTAGCCGACCTCAACTGAGTTGGGAAAAGGTTCAGAGAATGATGAAATTTGAATTATTCAATACTTATCACAGTTTCTGTTGCAGGTCCCGCGCCCGTGTCGTATCGTATGTGTGTCGCGTGTGTGTGTGAGTGACGTCGCGTGTGTGTGCGTCGTGGCATGTGCAGCGGGCGGCGCGCGCGGGGCCCGCCCCGCTAACGTCATGCGCGCAAGAGTCGCCGCCGCGCTGTTCGCCCTGCTCGTGCTCGCGCATCTGCCTCCACCAGGTGAGTCTATAGTCATATAGCTCTCTAGCTGTGTAAAATAAAAGTAGCCTTAGTTACTCTTTATTACATAAGCTATCTGCCAGTGAAAGTCCCTACTAAATCGGTCTGGCCGTTACCAAGATTATCCGGCACAAACAGACATACAGATAGACAGACAAAAATTTAAAAAATATATGTTTTTGTATGTGTACCTAATATACATACGTGTTGTAGAAAGCGATTATTTTAATATTACAGGTACTCCAATTTTATTTATTTGTATAGATTTATTTCGTCTCATTAACATAAGTAGTTATTGATAAACTTTGAGAACCATTGTGTAAAAGTGCGCGCATGTGCTGCTAGTACACCAAAAACCAATGGCCTATGCTTGTTTATACACCAGAGTAGGTAATCTGTGACCGGCCTCTACACAAAGTGATATTCTATTGATAGAATCGCGTCGAACCGTTTTCAATTTGTTATCAATTAATTACTTGACACTGCGGCGATTTTAGTAATAAAAATTTGTGAAATGTAATATTTCGAGACACAAACATATTTTATAGATTTATGTCAATCCCGTTACGTGGGCTTTTTGTCCCTCCAGGTACAAAAGTTGAATTCCTAAAATGTTGAAATCCCAAAATGATTACTTTCCCAAAAATTCAACTTTCAGTACCTGGAAGTTTTTGTCAATAGAATGTCACTTTGTCTAGAGTCACAGAGTAGTCACACTATCGTTACTAATTCTGTAAGAACCTTTTAATACCCTTTTTGAAGAATGTCATATTGAAGTCAACTAATGCGTAGATGGCATACCAGGTGGAACTCAGCAGCACGTCTTAATACATTTTGTGCTAGTCCATAAATCTATATATATAAAAATTAATCGCGAAATATGTTGGTAAGCGCATAACTCAAAAACGGCTACACCAATTCGAGTAATTCTTTTTTATATTTGTTCCTTGAACTCTACGGAAGGTTTTTTTGGAGCAGTGGGAACGGGATTAGAAGTTCGCGCGTGCGGTGCAGCTGGCAACAGCTAGTACTGTAATAAAACTTATTTAATAGGAAATTCGAACTACGAAATACTTAATCCAGGAATTGATTCTAAACCGTTCGTGCGTCATTATAAGCGTCATAAACCACGGTACTAACGAACAAAATTTTTATTTCAAACTGAAATTACTTAAGTACAAATGATGTACTCGACGCATGTTTCCTTAAACAATTCTCTTCTTGTATTATTATTACTAATTGATGTGGTAGGCAAATAATCTCCGAGAACCCTTCCTCGGGTGAAGCCCTTTCGCAAATAAGCCCTCCATATCGGGTTACTTGCATAGACACAATTAGTTTAATATACATACATTATAAATTACTTACAAATATATCACTTACTTACTTAGTTTAGGTTTTAGCGAGAATATTTAAGGATACAGTCTCGTTTTCAAGGATAAGTGGCAGTGGGCAGGGCATGTAGCAACATCAACAAGTCTTTTTATACCACTTAGGTGGCAGACAAGCACGGCAAAACAATTTTTCTTACTAGAGAGGAGGCGAAACACGTATCGAGGTTTGTCCTTCGCACTAGCGGAATACTGCACGTATTACAACATCTCCTCTCTGGTAAGAAATTTTTTATTACTTGCTTTGAAGAGGGTGGTTTGACATTCCAATATATATTGTTGGAGTGTTGAACCGCGGGTGAGCTGTGGGCCCTCCTCCCTCCCCCAATATATATTTTTTGTAATGGATTTCCGCCAGGTAACGCCTACATCAATATCGTAGCCAGTAGTTACAGCAGCATATGCAGCGAAAGACGTTTTAGGGCACTTTTTACACTTTGGGTCACGCTACTTTAGTTTTAGTAAATATTCCTAATCTTTTCTAGTAATAAATATAGCCTACTAGCTGACCCGCGCAACTTCGTCTGCGTCACCCCGTTTTTGCAACATTTTTATATTATACACATATACGTCCTCTTTAACCATTCTATCTATTAAAAAAAAACACATCAAAATCCGTTGCGTAGTTTTAAAGATTTAAGCATATATGAAAAATAGGGACAGAGAACGCGACTTTGTTTTATACTATGTAGTGATGTCATACAGGGTAAATCTAGCGTTCCGATGGTGATAGAATGTTTGAAATCGCTACAGTAGTTTTTGAGTTTATTCGTTATGTATACACACAAAAATACATATTTTTTTGTCTTTATATTATTGGTACATACTCGTATAATATAAAATAAACCACTTTCACGCTTTCCGCACATGTTATTTCATTGTGGAATAAATATTGTTACAGGAGTGAATATTCACCTGTTTACATTAAAAGGGTTTGCTTTTGTATGTCTTCGAGGTATTTTACGAATGTATATATTATAATATACAAAACGTGTGCTTGTCACTTATCAAATATTTTCCTTGTATGAGTTTTCAGGTGTATTTTCCTTAGCTATGTGTGTTAAACATTTACTTTGTTTAGTAAGAATAACAGCCGAAGGTTAACGGAATTGCGAAAATTTTATCATTTTCGTTGAGGTTTTGCTTCTCATATGTTATTTCCTTTTTGAATAATTCGATAATGCTATTAGTCGCTCGAGCAAATCGTGGTATAAAGGTCCTACGTTCGTAATAATTAAATATTCGTAATAACGTGAATTCACCGTGAACATGTAGTACTTATAATAAAGGCTTAAAATTATTACTGTTTTTACAAATTCACCAATTTTATTTGTCACTAGCCTATACCCGCGGCTCCGCCCGCATGGCTGTCGGTTATCGTGACCTAAGCGCCATCTGTGCAACTTAAATTCTAAAATCATAAATCTGGTTCTACTTAACCGATTGCAATCAAACAAACTCAAGATTTTAGGTTGAACCAAACTCCTTCGAACAAAAAAACCGCATCGTAATCCGTTTAGTAGTTTTTGCTTCCATCGCGGACAAACATAAACTTTTTATAATTATAAAAGCGTTTGTTATATCGACACTCTAGTGATAAGGGACTCATGTTGAATTTTCACCGAGCACGGCTCTAAAATGTCCAATAAATCGCACAATTGATGATTAGCCGACAAAAATAGTTTTATCTTCAATTGTTTTATGTTCTCACCACGTTCATAGAAGAACGATCCTTGTTGAAATTGAAAAGCATTTGGTAGTGGGGCCCAGGATCGCTCTATGAATAAACTCGATAAAATTTACCCAATCGTAAAGTGTTGGGACGGGGGCCGGCTGACCTCTGATATGACTATCACCCTGAGGCTCTATGGCTCTACACGGTGTGGCATATATTATGTCCAAACTGCCTACAGTAAAATTGAACTGATTACATCGGTCCTTACAAGTTTTGTCCGATATCAGTTTAGCATTAATAGGAAACGAGTCTAAGTGTGATTCCATTCTCATCCCCCATCGCCCAGAGCGAATCCGTGGTTATATAACGTTGGTTCAATAACACATCAGCATAACATAAACTCACGCCTATATCCCCGAAAGGGTAGGCAGAGGTGCTAGCACCCACATTTCGCCAGTTTATGTTTAGGTCCCAATGGCGAGCTTATTGCCATTAACCGGGCACTTATAAACCTGCGATAATTACACATATAACTTTGAAAAGCATTGAAAAGTCATTGGTGTGTGCCATGGTAAAATCTGGGATCGAACCCGAGACCTCGTCCCAGCATTCCATTACCCATACCACTAGGCTACCGTGGTTGGTTGGTAGGTAAGTTAGTTCAATGTCACGTAGAATTTTAATAATAATTAAGTTATAGTAGAGTTGGTCGAGTAAAGCACTCGACAGTTTCAAAGTTATGAGGATTTTAATGATGCAGAATCCCATCAAATGTCACAACATGAAACTACGCCACTTGTTTATTAATGGGAAAAGTTTTGTGACGAGCAAAACGCTGGTAGTAGCCGCGAAGACAAGACCGGCTTTGTGGAACCGTTGCGTGACCTTTTGATACTTGCTGTTTATTATCTAATTTGTTTTTCTTTTGAGTTATAAATTGTATAATACCGCAGAACAGTAAAATTATTCTCTCAAAAGTAAAGACGTGTATTCCTTGATTAGAATTGTATTTATGCGTCTTAGTTTTTCCAGCTCTGATAAATAATTACGGAACTTTTATTACTTTCTGTCATTGCGTCGTCGTTTCAGCCTTCCTAATATTTGAGTTTCTTTAAGGTAAGATCAGATTTCAAGGTACCTAAATCAATCAATTAGCCCATTGCAGTCCAGTGCTAGACATAGACAATAGACCATATATTGACCACATATCCCTCCGCCTTAGTCGGTTGGGGAGGTTATGTCGAACTGGTAACGACTTTGGGTCTTTGGATCTTTAGTTGCCAGAGATAAGATAGTAGCCAACATATCCCTCGCACCCCGTCAGACCCAGGACCGGAAGAGATAGCCCCCTTCTGGTTTGGAGATTAAGTACAGCGTTTTTTATAATCCATAATGGGACACTAGTCCCTAGTTACACTAAGAAATCGATCAAACAAGCTTTATTTTACCTGTTATAAGAGTTAACGAACTAATACATTACAGTTGAAGGTTACAAGTACCTACTATAATAGCTGTCGATCAGTTTCACAAATGTTCTTAACAACAGTAATTGTGATAATATCCATCCAAATTGTTTGCTGTAGCGCTCCGTGAAAAAGGTTTATGTTGAGTACCTATACAATTAAGGGTTGTTGTGAACGATTCATGGATAAAGTTTAATGTTCACTACAGTTCAGCCGCGGTACGTTTTGTAGTGAATAAGACTGGGTCAATTTAACGAAAGCCGTGTATTTGCGTATCCGATTAGAGTGAACTATAATTTGAAACTATAACTTTTATAATAATAAGTTCTAGATTTTATCGTCAAATAGTTTGGATGATGTGGGTGTTTTGGCCAAAGCTATTGAAATGTAGTGGTTACATGTCAACATGGGACTTTTGTGATTATATCAAATCAAATCAAATCATTTTATTACTGCTCACATATCAATTATGTAAACATCGAAAGTGTTATTATGATGTCAGAGAAATACATGTTCTGCCTAATTAGGCATGCTATATTTGGACATTTAAATAATTATATTCGTGTCAGGTAACAAAACTCGACAAAACTAAAACGCGGTAATTAAAATTGACAACAATTATTACAGAGTTACTACGGTATAGATGTAGGCGTTACCTGGCGGAAATCCACAAGGCGAAACACGTGTCGAGATTTGTCCTTCGCACTTGCGGAATATTGCATATTATACTACCCGACAACATATCTCCGCGGGTAAGAAGTCTTTTTACTAGCTTTGAAGGGTGTGGTTTGACACTCCTTTCTATGACAATTAGTAATTGTTTGCTATTGTTATCGTTGGAATTGTTAAACCTTGGGTGAGTGGTGGGTCTAACTCCCTCCCCCAATATATAATTTCTTATAGAGTTGCTATATAAAAAGAAATAATACAATGTCAAATGTATCATTAGGTCTCCATACATGATAAACTAACTCATTTGAATTATAAATCTCAATGTCAATGTCACCATACATTTACAATGTAAATGTAAATGTATCTTCTAAATTCAAATTCGTTTATTTAGCGTACTGCGAACATGGAAACATCATTTTTGCATACAGTAAATAGAATAAAAATTAATGTTTTTGTTTTATATTATTAGAAAGATTTGTTGCAATATATTTTTAAATATTTTAAATAACTATTGCACGACCGCTTATAAGTTATAAATGCACTAACGCTCTTCCAAAAAGCTTGCATTTCGATTTTTACTTACATAATAATAATAATAATAATAATAAATGTCTTTTCATACTTTTCAGCATTCGATATTTGCCATGAAGGAGACGTAGAGGTACTCATGTAATGAGAACAAAAGGTTTTGCCCCGGTTCTTTGCAAACTTGTTGAATCGAATCCCTACAAATCTAGACTTGCAATCCCTCAATAAGCACGTTTTCTTCAAGATTCTCAGAAAACGTTTGCTACTTTCTATTCTATTAACTTATATTGCTATAAACAAATTTCTATAGTAAGAAAACAGTTTATTTACGAAATGGAAGCAAAGGTAAAATTACTAGTAATCAAACGAGACTTTTAACATAATTACTAGTAACAAACAAACGGAACATACGTCCGATCGAAAAACATATTTATGTTTTTTCAGGAATATTTTCAGTAGTAACCCGGAGCAAATTAATTAAAACGTAGCAAGTTTTGTTGCTTCAAATAATATTGTTGAACATTTTCAATGATAGCTACCTCTTTGTGTAAGTCCGACATTAATCGTACTGCGTCTACATGCTTGCCGCGAGTGACGTCATAGAGTAAGACTGCCGTTACTAAAGAGAATATCGCGGCTAATAATAACCTTGTGTTGTGTTTCTGGCGGTGAGTAGGGCAGCGAGAGCTCACTGGGGGTGGCATGACCGAGAAATCCTTCTTTGTCTTCTGCACTGACAGCACAGAGACACACTTAACCTTTTTCCCTTCCCCCCTTTCCCTTCCCACCTCTTCTCTATATGGTCGGAAGCACGAATGTAGCGCCCTTGGTGTTGTAAACGTCCATAGGCCATGGTAACCACTTTCTATCAGTTGGGCTGCGTGCAGCTAGTCTGCCGTCTAAGTAGTATAAAAAAATTGACCGAATCCTGGATACCGTTTCTAATAATTGTTCATTATTGTCAAACCAGAGACACTAAGAAGCCTATATTGGGGGAGGAAGAGGGACTCAGCACTCATCCACGGTTTAGCAATCCAATGATAACAATAGCAAATTATTACTAATCATCATAGAAAGGAAATGTCAAACCGCACCCCTCAAAAGCAAGATCTGCAAAAGACTTTTTACCCGAGGCGATAAGTGCAATATTTCGCAAGTGCGAAGGCCAAACCTCGTCATTTGTTTTGCCTCTACACGAGGCATCTTCGGGAGCGCTCTCAAGTGAGTTCGTTCGAACCAAAATTGGGAGATGAATCTTCATAAAATAAAATTCATAGTATTTCAGCTTTATATTGTGCGGGGTATACGATAGTTCTCATCACTATTTATTAGAATATTTGCCTCGCAAACGGAATTGTGAGTGTCGACTATTGATTATATAGTGGTAGTAAAGTTTATATAAACGGATACAATCGTGAAATATAAATAGCGCATGTCATGCCGCGTCTACATTTGCGTAATATTTTGCCGTGACCGTGTCAGAAGTGCGTCTTGTATTCAGCTGCGTGATAGCTAAGCTTAAATGAAACCATCGATCGACTAGTGACTGGTGGCCGTGCCGTACAACTCCAGCTTGTGTGCCCATGTGCCACAAGTTGTTACGGTCACACTCAACGTCATGTCTTGATGTCACGCTGTCCGGTCCACTGTTCATGTCACAAATGTGAACGCACCTTTACATTACTAAAATAATAAATATTCTAGGACAGATCTTATATCGTAGGTATTTAATAGATCTTCAACAATCGTCATAGATTATCAATTAGGTAAGGAACACACAGACTGACAGAAATTTAAAAAGAATGGGTAGGTCAGGTGTTCTTGAAACCGGCAAGCTTGCATGAAAGGCTTAATGTCAGTAGACGAAGCTCGTGAAGTAAGTAAGGATAGAGTAAAATGGCGGACTGTTGTTTATGCCCACCCCGGAGTGGAAATAAGCGAATAATAAGCGTACACCATCCTATCTTATCCGAAGGATGTCGTATGACGCGATCGTTGCTTCTGCCGCTGATTTTTTTTTTTATCTATGGCACGTCAATTTGACTTCACCTCGCCTGATGTTAAGCTGAAGGCAAAGTCTCATGAAAGAGGGTCACCATTGCAAACCCGTTCAGTGCTACAATGGTGGCGCTCAGCTTGACTTGTTCAGCCCTCAGCTGATCTCAGAATCCCAAAAAAAGTCTACACTAGAACATGGTCCATGAGACAGAAGTTATTCCGACCTGCAGACAAGGTTGACCCTGAGAAGTCTCTCATAACAACCATATCATCCTTATTCAAGAAACTGTAAAACTTTTAGAAATCTTTCAAAAAATATTCTCGATGTACAAAACAGATAAGGAATTCTTCAAAAACAATGTTAGCAACTTTAATTAGTATCTTGCAAACAAAAAACTTAAGACAAAAAACTCTTTTCAAGTCTTGAAAATGCATTAAAAGCTAAGAACCTGTGCAACCTTTAATTAAAGCTAGTTAATTACGTGCCGCGGCCCCTCTCGGCCCGATTATCAAGATTATTCAAGATAAACAGCAAAAAGTATATTTTTGCTAAAATCTCTCCTAGCTCCAAATTAATAAGCAAGAATTTTGTTCTCGCGAATTTATTAAGAACTCAACAGCTCTTCAGATATGAACACTGCGGTAGAGCACCGTGGAAATGATAAGCTGCTTTTACCAAGTTTTCTGGCACATTACAAACATACATTATGTTTTAATTAATAGTTCATGTACTTTCACATCTCTTCCTCCTTTCGAGATAGGCAAAGACAGCTGTTGTTTAAATTTTTTATACCACTTAGGTGGCAAACAAGTATACTCCCACCTGTTTTATGAATGTTTGCAACAGCAAAGTCACACTCTTGCTGCCAATTCTATAGAAACCTTCGAGTGCTTTTTTGAAGAGGTGCTGAAGGGAAGGTTAAGTGAACTTATTTCTTGAGAGGTGTAGAAGGCCCTTCAAAATATTGAGGTCCAAGCCACAGCTAACGGACAAGATTCTCGCGCAGGATGTCCTCTTGGGGTTAATGGTTAGGGGGTTATTAGGGTAGTCGTCACAGAAAAGTTGACACAGCCATCATTAACAACATTTGGAGCTCGAGCTCCTATAATAAAATTGTGCACATACCGTATACCTAATTGTTACACAAGGTATGTAAACGAATTTTTTTAAGAAAAATAATAATATTACAATTTTATTAGGTACTAATACTACCAATCCAATTAAGTACCTATTTGTTATATTATCATTTTTCTCCGATTTTTTTTAATTCTGAGAAATTTCTGGAAAAAAATGATAATATAACAATTAGGTACTTCATTGGATAGGTAGTATTAGTGCCTAATTGTTATATTATCATTTTTCTTAGAAATTTTTCGTTTCAGCCTATATTTCAGTCTAGTCTGTGTGGTTGGTTACTGACAGAGCCCATATTTCCACATCCTTACACCAAGAGGTCAAGGTACGTACAAACACAACTGCATATTTGTACAGACCTCGGGTTAACTCTCTCGAGACCTGTAGAACGGGTTCGTTAGTGCCTTCACTGAGGTATCATTAAATTATGAAAGGAATCAGTTCTTAATCATACTTACGACCCTACTTTGATAGTCAAAGGGGATCATCTTCTGAATACTAAGAATCATCATCATTCTCTGACCCTATTCCCAACTAATTTGGGGTCAACTTCCTAGTCTTACTAAAATGCGGCTGAACTTCGATATTTGCCGTGAAGCGACAAATTAGCGATATCGAAATTTTGTAGTTAAGTTAGTTGGACTTTTGAGAGCTCCAATTACCCGTAACGACTGCCATAAGTATTTGTTTGGCAACCGAGACCGACGGCTTAATGTGCTCTCCGAGGCACGATCAGACTAGTGCAAATAGCCATATTCATGCATACAAATATTTACACTGAGCGGGGATCGAACCCGCGCCTCCTGCGTAGCAGTTGTGTTCACACTCGCCAGGCCACAGAGGCTGTCCTCTGAATACTAAGCAATGAGTTCATATTTATTGCTCAAAATGTGTTTTTAGAGGCTGTATGTGTTATTGACCTGTCTTTTGAGGATAATACAGATTGAAACGGTGGTGGACGAGCTTAAATCTACCAATCAATTATATTATATCAATACCATACGCGCGTGCCAGTACTTCGTTTCTCAAGCGACTTAGGTCCGTGCTGATATGCCTAGTTAATTATGGTAGTAGAAATTAATTTTTTAAATTAATTAATTTCTTATGCAAAATATTTCGTGATTTAAGTATTGATGTTCATTGTATTTTGTTAAGCCAACGTTCGGTGTATTTTACCAATATCATCATAAAATGAAATATAATTACATTTCTAAGCAATTAGTATGCTAATAGTTTCAAATTGATTTACATCGATCAAATAAAATGTTTTTCTTATTACCAGATTTCTTAAATTTTGGTGAGATATGTTAATTAAAATATTTTATATAAAAAATACACTATTAAGAATAAAAAAATATTTGCAGAACCATTTTATACCAATCTCATGAATATTCCGAATAATCAACAGAATTTACATTTCTTTCTTAGTACAGACACATTTTAATTCTTAATCACCGGTTGACATTTTATGAAACAATATTTTCTTCTATCAACTAGATTGACTATAGCGTCTAAAATGGCGTGTCGTTTAATGTTGAACAATGTTAATATGACGAGTAATGCTAACGGGTGGTTAATAGTTAACGTTAAGCGTTATTGTGTCATCAAACTTTGACTTTAGCAAAGGTATTTATTTATTTATTTATTCATTTATCACAAACAATGTTTTATATTGTGTAGGATACATAGGTTTAACATGCAAAATATACATTTCAATTGTCAATTATCAATTAAGTCCATTAATTTATATTCGTATTATAAAACTAAAATTCAATTCAATGAACCCAATAATCAATAATCAGATACAATGTGAATTAAACGACAAACGGTGTTTAGAACAATGACAAATGAATATTATTCCATTAGTATTGTAAGTTTATACCTCTAAATCAAAGTACACCCAATATTCTCCACTGACTTTTAAAGAACTGATAAATAGTAGTGTGTTTAAATTGAAATCTATTAAGAAATACGGTTGTACCTTTGCAGTGCTTGGTCGTGTATAATTCTGGTGATATTCTGTTCTAGGTAAAGGTGTAAGTAGATTTATTACCTTTTCCAACTGTTGCAGTTCATTGCGCGCTCTGAGATAGTTAATTTCCTTGAACTATTTCAGTTGGGAAATATCAGCATTCAGGAGAAGCTTTCAATTCACAGAAATACTTTTCTACGAGAAATTTTAATACTATCAACTACTACCTATTACTGTTTTATGAGAAAATCTTAGTTGTTTATACAACTCAGGTGAGGCCGTCAAGCTGAGCGCCACCATTGTAGCACTGAACGTGTTTGCAATGGTGATCCTCTTTCATGCCTTCAGCTTAACATCAGGCAAGGTGAAGTCAAATTGACGTGCCATGAATAAAAAAAAATACCTTGAATTGCACGTTTGCAACACTAGAGGCGTCATACTCGTGCTGCCTACCCCGTAGGTTTTATTGCCCTTCTTTAAGAACCCCATATTGTAATCGCCTCATACTGTAATACTATTTGTAAGTACGTATTTATGTATTTAATTATACTCAATATTTTCATGAGTCACTGCTTGACCCTAGAGCAAAAAGTTTGTTAAGTATCACCCATCCTCATTATACTAAATATAGTACCAAATTGACCTGATGAATCTGCATAATTATATCATCCTAATATGGTTAATTTATTAAAGTACATTTTAGTAGTCTTAGGCACACTGTAGGTCACTTGATGAGTGGTTTTACGTCACTCCTATCACAAAACGAATATTTGAATTGTAATATATAAAAATATGTATGAAATATAATATAATAATATGTAGTGTGCGTAGTGCTTGGAATAAACTGCATTTCCTTTTACTTTCTTTTACTTCCTAAAATTTTAAATTATATAGATTCGCTAATAAGTTTTTCCGAAGTTTTAAAATGACAATAAAAATATCAAACTTTTCACTAAGTATAACTCAGAGTGATCTCCTTTTATACATTCTCTTGAAACACTCAATAACACAATCAGTCAACACAGACGATTGAATGGATCCTCACAGGACATCAGAGGGTACAGAAGGGCCCCGGAGGGATCGGCCGCGGTTCACGGTGGTCGGGTAAAAGTAGGTATTGTGTCTGTCCCACGGGTACGTACTTGAGTGCCTTTGTGCGTAGGGCCGAGAGGACTCGCATTTTCCACAGGATACTTTTGTATTTTTTTTCAGACAAATGGAGAAGTGTAAGTGTGTTTACATGAAAGAGTATTTAATATTCTTTTGGTCTCAACAATTGTTGTTATTAGAATTTATGTTACAATATTTTGTTCAAAGAAAAACCGATGTCAACTTATCAGAATATGTTGGTGGATTTCAAATAAATATTTCTTATCACAAATGATTTAAATTTGGATAAACATAGTGTATACACCTTTGGTCTGTAAACTATACAGAGCGTACCACATCAATGTCACATGTTTCTGCTCTAATTTATCTAGCTGAAAATAACCCTCACGATGATGCCTTCCGATAGGTATCATAATACTACAAACCGTTTTTTTCCTCGTGTACCGGATTTGATTCCCAGTACAACGCAACGAAACGGCTATTAAAATGTATGAATGCAGTTCAAATGGCTCTTAAAATTTAAATAAAGTCTTCTTTCAGTAGAATATCCTACTTACAAAGGTACTTTTCCTCCATGTGGCATTACCATGGGACGCCTAAGTAACCCTAATGTCTTTCAATGTGTTCGCACTGAACGCAATAATATACAGGTCATATGTAACTTACTTTATGAAGTACCCGTCTAATCAATCAATCAGCCTATTGTAGTCCAATGCTCGACCCGAGTCTAGCACTGTATGGCACCACCCAGACCTTCACCTTTGGCAAGCCTTTTTTTTTTTTTTTTTTTTTTTTAACGCTGAGAAATGCATTTACGCATCCCCGCTCGTGGGGGACAAGACGGGGTATGTGGGACTCCTGTCGGAGTAACAGTATACCCACTAAAACTCAGCGGTGTTCCCACATCGCCGTGTGTAGGGAGGGTCATGGGAAACCGGCTCAGCCTTCACTTCCACAACCCTCTCGGCGCATGCCCGCCTAGCTGGCAGGCCCCGCAGACTGGGGGCTACGGGAATGGCCGGGAACACCTGGCCACTCCCGTCCAACACTGGTGAAGGCCTGTGCAATGCAGGCAAGGGTGCCCCCGCACCCGTTGCCTGCTGGCCTCCACCTGGGAGGAGTCGGAGATGACTGTCATACTGACGCCTTCTTCGACCCCTCCTCCGCCTTCGGAGCGCCGCCGCGTGAGGATTGTCTTCCCGCGCGCGCTCCGCCGCCTCCTTTTGGGACATGGCGTGTTCGCAGAAGGAGGCGACTGCCGCCCAGGAACTCTCATCCCTCAACATGGCGTTAACCAAGCCGGGGAGTGAGAGGTCCGGTCCGATCACCGCGACGAGACTGCGGCGCGGCTCGGACCACGACGGGCACGCCTCGAGCGTGTGCTGCGCCGTGTCCTCCGCCGCGCCACAGTCGTGGCACGACGGCGTCTCCTCCCGTCCGATTCGATGCAGGAATGATCCGAAACAACCGTGTCCGGACAGCACCTGCACTAGACGAAACGAGAGGAAACCGTGCGGTCGGTCAAGCCAGTCTCGCAGGACTGGCCCAATCGCGTCGACGGTTCGGCGGCCGAAGGCCGCGGTGGCGAGGTCCCCCGTCCAGTGGACGACGATAGCGTCCTTCGCCTCGCGGCGGACGGCCTCCCGCTCTTCGGGGGCTGGGCGTTCTCCTCTCGCCCTCCGCCCCGCCGTCCATTCATATACTCTGGCGAGCACCCACGCCTCGAGTTCCCAAGGAGGGGTGCCGGCCAGAGCACATGCTGCCGCGAAGCCCACCGTTCGGTAGGCCCGCGCCACCCGCTGAGCTATGGCCCTTTGGGGCACCCGCAAGGCGGCGGCGTTCTCCCTTCAGCAGTCTTCAGCAGGCGCGACGACAGCCCGCTAAAATGTGGACCGAAGCGCCACCTGCTGTCGAGTACGAGGCCCAGATATTTCATTTGGGCCTTCACCTCAATTCTGACGCCCTCCACGAAGATGTGGGCGTCAGGTGGGGGGCGCTTCCGAGGTCCGTGGAAAAACACGGCCTATCCCAACTACCTTGTCAGGTCTTTTCAAAAATTCAAAATTCAACCAACCATCTTTTTTGTCCATTCACAAACATTTACTTATTCTAAATACAGAAATTTTCTTGTCCAAATAATCTTGGATTTTATAATAAGTCTATCGGCATAACTTTTTTAAATTAACTTTTTAAATTTATTGATAGGCAAATCCTTAATTTCATTAGAGAGAATGTTAAAAAAGCGTATACAATTACCCTGGAAAGAATTTGAATTTTTTTGGAGTCTACTATCACAGAAAACGAGATTATTTATGTGTCTGGTATTTACGCTATGCCTATCACAAACTCTTGCAAAGCTTGTAATATTTTTTCTAACATACATTGAAATTCTGTTTCAAAGAATCAAAGAATCAAGAATCAAGAATCAAAGAATCAATTTCATTTATTCAGTTTAGGCACATAAAGAGCACTTATGAATGTCAAAGTTTTACAATAATTATGTACCTACATTTGTCAAAAATATTATAATTCATAATAAATTAGAATACTTAGTAAATAAATCATTAGAAAATGATTCTTTCGCTGGTTCGGTAGTTAAATCTCCTGAGAAGAGACCAGCAAGAAACTCAGGTAGATTATCGTTATTCTTTTTAATATTTAGTTGTTTATTTATAATAACTGGGTGCAAGAGCAAGAGATTATTATGACCACGCATTTTTATCATCAAGATATTCGTCTACTTTATAATAGCTTTTTTTAATTAAAAATCTTTTCAATTCTATTTTAAACTTATCAAGTGGCAGGTCAGCCAAATCCTGAGGAATTTTATTATATATTTTTATACATTTGCCCACAAACGAATTACTGACTTTATGAAGCCTTAGTTTCGGTATTGCCAGTTTATTTTTATTTCGCGTATTCAAGTTGTGAAAGTCTGATTTTTTTTGGAAGAGGTCTAGGTTCTTCCTTACAATAAGGCGCTGTCGTAAATATATTGTGAGGCAACTGTTAAAATATTAATTTCTTTAAACAGTTCTTTCAGCGAGTCACGGGGTCCGAGGCAATAGATTGCTCGTATAGCTCGTTTCTGTAATATAAATATAGTTGCAATATCGGCAGCTGAGCCCCACAGCAGCAGACCATATGACATAACGCTATGAAAGTAACTGAAATAAACTAATCGTGCCGTTTTCTCGTCAGTTAGTGACCTTATCTTTCTAACCGCATAGGCAGCTGAGCTAAGTCTTCCTGCTAAGGCTGTGATATGAGAACCCCATTGTAGTTTATTATCTAGTGTGATGCCAAGAAAAACTGTGGTATTGACTATTTCCACAGTTTCATTATTCATTATAATGTTTGAGTCTATATGTCTTACATTTGGCATCGTAAATTTTACACATTTTGTTTTTTTGGCATTAAGTAGCAGGTTATTACTCGTGAACCAATGCAATATTACAGAAAGGGTATTATTCACATCGTCAAGTATTACTTTTTGTCTGTCAGTTTTAAAAATTAATGAAGTGTCATCAGCAAATAATACTATTTCACAAAGATTTTCAATGAAGTATGGAAGGTCGTTTACATAATATCAGGAACAAAAGGGGTCCTAATATCGAGCCTTGGGGTACTCCCATGACTAGCGGGGCGCCAGAAGAATCGGTGCCATTAACGTTTACTTTTTGTACTCTGCCAGTGAGGTAAGACCTAAGTAAGCTAAGTGAGCTATTCGAGACACCATAATAATCTAACTTTAATAACAAGGTCTCATGATCAACACAATCGAAAGCCTTTGATAAGTCACAAAAAATACCAATGGCATCCTGCTTCTCCTCCCATGCATCAAATATATGTTTAACTAGTGCGACTCCTGCATCTGTTGTATTCTTGCCTTTAGTAAAACCAAACTGTTTTTTATGAAGTAAATCATTGGCTGCAAAATGTGAAAGCAGTTGATGATTTCAAACGAAAGAACAATTTAGATATATAGAAAAAATCTACGAAGAAAGTTTACTTAGACCCAGTGGAAACCAAACCTTAACTTTACCCTTAAACTACAACTATTCACGATCGCACACGAACATAAGCACAAGCTTATGGCCCGGGACAGCGAGACAGTCAAATTGTACATACTTCATCCAATAGGTAAAATAGAAAAGAACAGGGTTCGAAAATGTCAAGACTCTTATTTATTTCCGCTAACTATCACATTTTACGATACCACGATTTACCTTTTCAACAAATCACGACTCTATTTCTATGCCCTTAAGTAGCTTTTTCATGTCGTACATTTTAGAAAGCTTAACAAATTTCTCCAAAGTATAACGTCTTTTTTACCTTTATTGCCCATGGTTCCTGTAATGGTATCTGCAGGGACCATGGGGAAATCAACTACCTGTGGTCCCTGTGGTAATTATTAGCCTGATTTAAAAAATATGTGTTCTGAGGTAGCAACATAAAATACCTTGTTTTTAGCAGTCTCTACATATTTTAGATATACAACTGTACACACACGTTAAAAGCGTAAAAGAATTGCAAACTATTAGGTAAGATTTGGCATTAACAGAGATAAGTAGGCATGCTTATAACGTTGTAGTTCAATATGATCCTGATTAATTAATAATCAATATGATACAAAAAATGTATAATAGCGTATGATATTTTGGGGTGCCGTCTATTTGGTAGAAACTTTATACTCCGAAACCTATTTGGGATAACTCACTTCGCAGAAACTTCTTTAATCGATCATTTATTAGGCATAAAAAATATTTGACATAAATATTTTTAGGCATAATGTGCTTATGACCGAATTTTGAATGGCATACATTTAAGATAGTAGAATTTTATTTGGCATAATTACCTTTGGCATAGTTAAAATTTTGTATAACTTCATTTAGCATAACGTTCATTTAGAGTACAGATTATTTGGCATAATTTGACTAGGCATACTATAAAAAGCATAGAATTTCAATTAGAATAATATAGATTGGGTTACTTTCTTCTTTAAAAATGGGTAGGTTAGGTTAGAACTGTGATGATAGAATAGATAGTTGTTTACACACCGACACAGAGTACCCCGACTCGGATAGGTTAGGTTAGGTTAGAACTGTGACCCCAACAGCGCGAGCCGAGCGAGCGAAGCGAGCGTGCCGCGGCAGCGGCCGGCGAAGCGCCAGAATAGATAGTTGCTTACACCCCGACACAGAGTACCCCGACTCGGATAGGTTAGGTTAGGTTAGAACAGTGACCTCTTATGCCTGCCTCATAGGCATGCATGCTCTCATAGGCAAGGATATAAAAACCAAATAATTATCATTAAATCAACTTTATAACATACATAAGTGTTGCAATAATCATAAAAGATGATTCTTGCTGTAAAAATTATGCGAAATGATGGTTCTACTTTTAAATAGTTATGGATAAGAAATATATACCAAAAGATGAATCTGGTTTTGAACTTTCTGCGATATGATGGTTATACATTGTGATTATTATGCATACAAAAATTATGCGTACAGATGATTCTGACTTACAAAATTATGGGTTTCAATGTGTGCAAAATGAGTTTATGCCAAACGATATTCTGCGAAAAGAGGTTTATGCTATTAGTTGTTATGCAATATAAAATTATTACTTAAAAAGTTCTACCATATGAGGTGTACCCGATATTTTGTTAGTACAATAGCGATGAAATTAGGTTTATTTGCTCGGGTATACGCGGTAGCCAAGTGGTATAATGTGGGTAATGGACTGCTGAGACGAAGTCTCGGGTTCGACCCCAGGTTTTACCATGGCACACACCAATGACTTTTCGATGTTTTTCGAAGTTATGTGTGTATTTATCGCAGGTTTATAAGTGCCCGGTTAATGGCAATAGACACGCCACCTAAGGCTAAGAACTCATGGAGCGGTTTTCACCCGCACCTACCGCGTTTGCGGGCCCGCAGCTTCTGTAGAGTGAAGACATATATGTAAAAAATTAAAGCACATTTCACGACGTGTTTTACGGCCGCCGTTTGCGCGTTTGTTTGCGGGGCCCGCTGCACCGGCGGGCAACTAGTAGAATCGCACGGACCGCGGTTACCCGCATCCTCTGCGGGTTGCGCCCGCGCGCTCTGCGGCCGGTCGGCGCGGCAAATAATCCATAACGATCTCTATTCTGAATCAGTGGATGCACCCAGAACCTTTTGGGTCTTTTTTTTATTCTTCTATGAAGTAAGTATAACGCAACAGCTCGTTTCCGGTGTGAGTCCATGGCAGTTTGGATTTCAACTGATCGTTAACTGCCCGTCTTGTGTCTTGCGATTATCACTCGCCACGTTTGCGGGTGATGATCGCAACCGCGACGATTGTGTAACCGCGCAAATAAACGGTCTCGTGAGTTTAGAAATAAAACCACAGTTCCGCCACCGCGGCGGCCACGGTAAAAACTCGCTTCGTGAGTTCCTAGCCGAAGGGGTAGGCAGAGGTGCTAGCACCCACGTTTCGCCAGTTTATGTTTAGGTCCCAATGGAATAGGTGGCGAACCTGCGATAAATACACACATAACTTCGAAGAGCATCGAAAAGTCATTGGTGTGTGCCATGATAAAACCTGGGATCGAACCCGAGACCTCATCTCTGTAGTCCATTACCCATACCACTAAGCTACCGCGGTAATTTCGATTGCTAATAATTTTTTTCAGGGAAATAATCTTTCAATGCATTTAATAGCACTATAATGCTAATAGCAGCAAATTGATGGTGAATTGTTTTTAAAACTATAATTATCCCGAGATGAGTTAATGCACAAGAAAGCGTATGAATGGGTGTAAATGGATGTCAAATAGGCGAGTGAAGAATGAAACCAATAAAAGCCAACTAATTTATACTTGAAATTCTTATTGAAACATAACGAGAATAGCCCAAGCTCCCAACTCTCACTAATAACCATTGACAGCAAAAAGCACTAATTTACCCCAAAGACTCCATCATCCCTTATAATCCCTCTGCACAGGAGTTCCACCAAGATCAATAATCAAACATGCCCCAAATGAACTTCAGCCATCGTATTTCGTTTTACCATAATTCGTAAAGGAGAGAATGAATTACCGATTTAATTAGGAAGTTAATAGCAGACCTCCCCCCCCCCCTCCTGCTAATGCTGCCAACTTCAAATTGAAATAAGTTTCTAAAGAAAAACTCTCCAAAAGTTCCATCTCGTTGCTAAGTCGGACTTTACACTGTTTGTTTGAATATCCCTACGTTTTCCCTTGCTAAGGGTGAAGGGGGTACTAATTAAGGAGATTTTTCGCCATTTGTTTGTGTGCCAAGTTCGCTGGGTTGGGGACTTAGGGCTGTAAATATAATTAGGGTGGCTCAAATTATTTTCTGGCAACTTTTCGAATGCGTCATGTATGAATAAGAACGGAGTGTATTCATTTCTGAATCATTACTTCCACAGACGTCTGATTGGAAACCTGGACCCACCAAGCACACGGTTCATTTAGTAGCAAATGACTATATTGCCTAGTCAGGTGTACAACAGTTTCTGTAGTTAACGCGAATGTCACATATAGTAACACCAACAATTTAGCCTAATTGGGGTAATTTGAGACTTCAATTTATGTGACAATTGCCATCCTTAGTTACTTCGTGACCATGGCTGCTGAAAAGTAGCTGAAAGTAAATAATACCGAAAACATTAACACACACACATTGTGACAGAATTCGTAGAAAGTGGTGGAGGGTATTTCAATAGTCAGTTTGTACTTGTGATTCGAAACCGATCGAACCGGAACCGATTTTTGTTTTGTTTGAAAGGTATATTTCAAGATGGCCAAGATGGCTGGCACGGGATGGATAAATAGTAAAAAAAATATCTTTGGATCCTGTTGAAAAGACTGAGACAAGAGAAAAGACAATGCATGAAATATTTAATTTTTACTTTTTGGAGCTATTTTTGTGTCGGGATTTTTTACATTTTTAATTCATAAATAACCTTATACTGTACCGTCATTCAACGTAATATGTCAAATATGAGCAATGATGTGTAAAAACTGAAAACCGAAAACCGAAAACCGAAATCCGAAAATCGAAATTATCACGTCGCACACTCCGAAAGCTATTTCACTAAACTTAACCTAGTAATATAAGTGTATCACTAAACTTGAACCGTTTAGTAACTATATTCCTAGTTAGACAGTAATGAATCGCTTTCGTATAACTACGTTACGGTATATAATTATATCCCCAGGGATATAACTATATTACGGCTTTATCTATCTTACTGCAACATATTATATATTTTTTAGCCTTAGATTCCCTTGTAACCCTTTTAGAAATCCTTTTAACTTTATTATATCACTACAGATACAATATTTGTATAACAATTCAATTAACAGACTTCGTTAAATATGTAAAACAGTTGTAACACTAAAACATAGATTGTGAATCCAATTCGAGATTCGCCAGCGCATAAAAGATTACCACATTTTATTGCGGTCCTCGTGCTTTACAACCCGGACCTGTAATTAAAACCAGGACCTTGAACATAGCTGGCAGGGCCATGGTTCATTTATAATGTTGGCCAACCGTAAAACAGAATGTACAATCAGGTTAAAGCTGTATAGAAAGCGGGTCGTTCAGACCCCCGAGTCTTATTTCCATCCCCGTAGGCAGCGAAACAACAAAAAAACTCGTTAATTAACGTTCTATGCGTCCCCACCCCGCTCTCCCCGCCCTTACTTCAAGTTTAACCCTTTAAAAACTCACGTAAACACCGGAAAGTAAAATAAACAGAAATATTAACATCTGGCTATGCGAATAAAAATCTTCTTAATGAACGTTGTAGAGGCGAGACGGCAGAATGGGTCAGGAGAACTGGTTCACGGATGTATTCCATAAACTTAAATTGCGTGTATTTATATTTTAATTTGAAGATTAAAAGCAATCAATATAATTAAATTCAGATCGATAAAAGTGAATGCTCTGACAGGACTAGAACATGTAATCTTTTACAGGGGAATGCTTAAACCGCTGAACCATGGAACCACGTCTTAACCATTCGAAACTCTCCTATATAACTATCTTGGAGGGTCAGCCACTTACCGGCAATCAAACGAACTATCAGTCGCCAATAATGATGTTACAATCATTTCTAAACATTGATTTTGATAGGCAGTCTCTAAGGTGTGGCGGTGGTGAAGCGACTGCCACGCAGGATACGCGGGTTTGATCCCCGCTCGGTGCAAATATTTGCATGCATGAATATTTGCATTAGTCTGCTCGTGCCTCGGAGAGCACGTTAAGCTGTCCTGGTTGTCATTTGTCATACAAATATCTATGGCAGTCGTTATGGGTAGTTGGAGCCGTAAAAATTTCAATAACTGGTCTAACAGTGCAGTACTTCGATATGTACGCCTATCGGTTGTGGAGGCCAGACGTTAGTTACTTATATATATCGAATTTTACCCGCTACATAGACTGGAAAAAGCGCGGACCTCGGATTCTGAAGTGAAATCTTCGAATGCGACCAAAATTCTTCTCAACGGAGCTATGCAACAATGGAGACGAAAATATTTGTGCACGTGCTCAAAATACTTGTTTCGTTCTAATAAAATAGTGATTTTGTGTTATCTAAGCTTTACATTGAACTTAGTCAATTTAATAAATTAATTAATTCAAAAACCTAAATATCCATAGTCTACATATATTATAATAATTAATTATTAAATTAAACTAAAAATAAAATAACAACGTGCTAATATATACTCAATTCAATATATCATAGTCGCACAATACTATTAAAAATTTTCTGTTATATAAGCTAGTAGTACCTTGTAATACATAAAGTGTCCAGTTGTCGGCAGTCGGTAACAGGTCGGTAAACGAGTGTTTTAACACATACACCTATTGCGTAATAGACATATAATATAAAAATAAGGGTACAATTTATTATGCATTATGCAAATAGGGTAATTTCCTCCAGTCAGACGGCCTCAAATTTGAAATGCCAACAATACACTAATTTGATTTAGAGAATCGACCGCGTGACCTGTACCGCGCCTAACAAAAGCAATAATTTATATTTTCTAGAATTCTTTAATCATTATTAAATTTATTACAGCTCTAGGTGTAAAAAATAATGATCTTGTTATGTTAATGTAGCTTATTTCCATGGACTGAGGACTTGAAAAAGATGGCTGGGGCAGGCTGCATTCGGAAGGTGGAGGGGCGTGAGCAATGGCGTAGGAGAGCCTTAGTTCAACAGTGGACTTGAATAGATTTTCCCTAGCTACTGCAATATGGGGTTCTTCAAGAAAGGCATTAGAAGGTTTCTTAAGGGTCAATAGCACGAGTGAAACGCTCCTGATATTGCAAGCGTATAGACGTATGCAACATCAGGTCTGTTACACTCGTTGCCATGGTAACCACTTTACATCAAGTGTGCAAAGCTGCCACCTAAGTGGTATGAAAAATATTGATTTCCTAGAAATATCTTAATCTAAATTATTAAACTACCCAGAAAAAAAACTCTCAAAAGCAAGCGTTAGTAGCTTAGTGGTTAAGAGTCCGCTTTACGATAGAGAACTCCCAGGTTCGAATTCTGGACATTACACTACCGACGTGAATCCATCGCTAATAAAAGCCATTGAGCTTAGTTAGAGGATTAAGAGGGAATATTACTCATTTCTGTAGCAAATTTTCTTTCAAAAAATTTAATTGATATAATTGGGAACGCACTTGAAGAAGCCCTTGAAGAATGTAAAGATAGAAGCTGATGTCTCTGCCTACACCAGAGAGAAAAATACGTGAGCATTTATGTATGTCCCCATATCACGCTTCACGCGCTCTGATTTCTTGTCGCGCGTACTGGAGCCACACCTTAAGTAATTACTTGTCGTTACAAAAACACTTTATTGCTTTACGTGAACTTTGTTTTGCACACCAATAAAGTGATATTAATGGCACCTCCATTTCTTAGAGGGTGTTTTTATCTCCATGTTTCACATATACCGAGTTCCTACTGGGGAGATATCTCTGAAGTACTTAGTATATTTGATTGTACCTTCATTAGGAGCTACTTTAGTGTGCCTATATGTATGTATAATACATGAAATTTTTTAGTACATAAATAAATATAAGTGCTCGCAAAGTAAAAGAGTCTCTAAGGAGTGTTGGTAGTGAACACATATGAGTAGGGGTAGGCAGAGGTGTAATTATGAACACCCACATTGCGCCAACTATGATTTTCGGTCCTACATAATAGAGGGTGAGCCTATTACCGCCAATCGGGCACTTAGCAAACAAATGGGTATGCCGAATATAAATTTTGACCCGTTTCCTTGCTATGCGGTGTAAATCGCAAGGAAATTAATTATGTGTTTATCCACACAAACACTACCAATTAACGTCTTGGAGAGTATCAAATATATTTTTGTAAATTACTACATAGTATAAAACAAAGTCGCTTTCTTTGTCCCTATGTATGCTTTAATCTTTAAAACTACGCAACGGATTTTGATGCGGCTTTTTTAATAGATAGAGTGATTGAAGAGGAAGCTTTATATGTATTTAACATCATGGTACAACCGACTAGTGCGGAGTAGAAGTGAAAAATGTTGCTAAAACGAGGTTACGCATAACTAAATTCTCTATAGCACAATAATTGAGTGTTGGGCCCTGTCCGCCCGTATTCACGTTGGAATTACTATTGATTGCAGCAGGAAGGTATTCCAAATTGAACCTTTTAGTGTAAATAAACATTGCTAAGCAGAAGTGGCAGGTTTCTCCAACCATTAGAGTGCAATTTCACGCTAGCACAAAATAAAACTAAAATAAAACCTCGACACGTACCACGGTTTTTCACGAACTCCTTTAGGACAGGTTGCTGGAGAACGAAACAAATAAAAAGCTGATTCTTGGTTTTCTACACTTTTATAAAAATGTGATTTGTTAAGAACAGCCTCCGTGGCGGAGCTGTAGTGCACGCGACTGCTACGTTCAGGGCGTTGGGTCGATCCCCGCTCAGTACAAAAAATAGTATGCATGAGTCTGGCTGTTTGCACTGGTCTGGTCGTGCCTCGGAAAGCACGTTAAGCCGTCGGTCCCGGTTGCCATACAAACATTTATGGCAGTCGTTACGGGTAGTTGAAGCCCTCAAAAGTCCAACCAGTCTAACTTGGAACTTCTATATCACCATTGGTCTTGGACCATCATTGGTTGTGGAGGTCAGCCGCTTCACAGTCAGACTGGAAAGCCGACCCCGACTGAGTTGAGAAAAGGTTCAGAGAATGAATGATGATGTGATTTGTTGATTTGAGGTTTATGCTGGGTATGTAGGTATGTGGTACTTAAAGACAAGGTCCTATCTAGTCTGGTTATTTTACATAAGTATACATACCTACGTGATACCCAGCAGAGTGGAATTTAGGCCACATCATTTCTTCCTATGCGGTCTTGGTGGTGACTGAACAATAGGACTGTTTATACATCCTAGGCTCAGCGTCAGATGACTCGAGTCAACAATAGTGCCTGAAATACGGCAATAGGCTCACCCTATATTACATGGGATCAAATACAATGGTTGGTGAAATGTAGGCTTCAATTCATATCTATGTACCCTGAAAAGAAATAGGCGTAATTTTTATTTTCCACCAGATTTATTGGTGAAAATGTTGACTCTCCGCTATTTGTTACATGGTTTATGCCTACCCAATAAGGGTTTAATTGTACGTACTTATAAACACGTTATCTAGGTACTCAAATTAATACCTACGTGCAAATTCACGCACGTGTTCGTAACTCCACAAAATCCATCCATCTGTCCACAGGGTATCACGGCGGTCAACCCGGCTTCAATTAAAAAGCACCGACTGCGGTGTTTGCACAAAAAATTGGAAAAAAGTGTACAAAAATGTTGGGGCGAAATCTCTAGTGGTTCATCCTTTATCTGGCTGAGGCAAACCCAATCAAATTGGGTTTAGTGATAATACAGTGTGCTGCAGTGAAATCCCTTTTTTTACAGATTTGTCAGGTTTTTACTGAAAGAGAATAGTGTTATCAGACTAAAACGATGGATGATAAAATTATTTGATATATACCTAACAGTACACGACGGTATCTCCCGTCCGAAATGAGCTGTCCAACTGGGGAAGTACCTCCGCCCTACAGAAGACCGCAGTCATAATAACCATCGTGTTGTGTTCCCGCCGGTAAGTAGGGTAGCCAGAGCTCACTATACCCCTCCTTCCCCTCCCCTTCCTAGCCTCCCCACCCCTTCCCAACTCTCCCCCTTTCCCTTCAGGGTGGGCAGCGCGTGTGTGACACCCTTAGTGTTGCACACGTTCATAGGCCACGGTGGCCGCTTTCCATCAGGTGGGCCGTGTGCTTGTCTGCCACCTACGTAGTATAAAAAAAAAAAAAAAAAAAAAAACGGTATATGTTTGATCAAAAAACTGTATGAGATATTTAAAGCCATGTACAGTGGGCCTAAAAAGTTCCTGGACAAATCGAAACTAAAATACCTATATCTCTCAAGCTCCAGCTGACCCAGGGTCCGGTGTGAAAGTGCCCATTATCCTGGCTACATTGGTAATATTCAGCTCTTGCACGAAGTATGATACGACGCGGGGGTCACCAAACTTCTCCCTAATTTGGGCCTAATGTCCTCGACAAATCTTTTTGCCTTTACAGTAGCCCAACGTCTCCACCGCAAAGGAAACATATATATACCAGGCATGTACCACCTCGTATTTGAGTCGCTTCGCCGTAGCTGCATCCTCGGCAGCATCGGCTTGAAACCGGCCCATACGCCTTATACTTGAACAATTTAGAATAATTTTTTTAGGAGTGAATTCACGTCGATAAGTTCACTAAGTCAATTTAATCATTGCAATTCCAACAACGTTCGCTACAGTTCGTTCACTTGCAAGCTATGTGACTAATACACACCGACGAAATCAGGTTTACCCTTATTGTATAAAAAGGTTGTTAAGTTTATTACAACATGAAACATTATTTAGGAAGGCTATAATTTACCAAACGAACATATACATTATGCACAATATCAGCCGTGTCGCGTATCAAATCAGGTTTTAACAACCTAGATGATGGTACGTTTCTATCGATTTTATAGAGGATGGAAACTAACTACCATTTAAATAATGTTAACATATTTTGCTCGATGGATTTCAATATGTAGGACGTGATGATTCAGGACATATTTTAACTGGTGATCCTAACCTCCGTAATAAAACCAAATTAAATAAAGATATAAATATATAAATAAATAAATAAATATTGGAAAATCTGCACCTAGTCCCCTAGTCACCTTGATCCATGGTAAGCTTAACTAGCTTGTGTTATGGGTTCTAGAATGTGGATAAACATATTTAGATAATATTTTTTTTCTAAAATACATACATATTATACATAAAAAAACCCGGACCAATGCAAATATTCATATTCAGGCACACAAATATTATAAATATTTGCTCCTGCGTAGCAGTCGCGTTCACTACCGCTACGCCAGGGAGCTCGTCAAATACTTTCTCTTCCCTTACGATGCCTGTATTACAGGTTGTACCTCATTAGGTTCAAGGTTCATAAATATGACATTGGAATGACGAATCTGATTTATGTTTTTTATGACATCCGATGATCCGCCTTGAACTTCACTAGCCCATGATTACTGTATAGAATTTTCATTAGTTTGGTATATTATTTATTATCACTTTTCTATACCTAATGACTATGAAATTGCTGGGTAATAAAATCACAGTACTTAGTATAAAACCCTTTACCCTTAACCTTTTTTCGAACATTATAGGTTGCTAAGAATTACTCATATAAGTAGCATCAAGGCTTTCAGGCTTTTAGCTTTATTTTATCATTATTATCTACCTGGGGTACCTTGTCCCAATTTACTGGGGTCGACACAACATGTCCACCCCCTGCACACATTTCTATCAGATGTCATTTCTTCAGTCACTCCCTTCTTTGCCATATCTTCTTTCACACAATCCATCCATCTGTTCTTGGGTCGAACTCTGCTGATCAAGTCCTCTACATTAACACTTTGAACCTTTTTTACAACACGACTATCATCTCTTCTCATAGAATGTCCATACCACGACCGACGTTCTTTTCTCAATTTTTCATTGAATGGTGCCATTTTCAAACTTTCTCTAATATACTTATTCGTTATTCTATCCATTCTTGTAATTCGCATATTGGGTATGCCATGTATACTATAGGGGACAGAACACATCACACTTCATTCCGCCATAAAAACGTCAATAACATAATTACTAAGAAAAAAAAGATATAAAAAAAGAAATGGGTATTCGTATATCGTCGGATCGTCTTTGAGATCTTTGCGTTAGTCTCGGTCGCGTCTGAGACTCTCACCTCAGAGTTTGGGGCTCGCATTTCGGTTTTGACTATGCTTCTTTACATTTTTGGGCATCCATGGTTGTGAGACCATCAGCATGCATGACAACCAAGTGAACACCTTTGGATCCACCCCTCCTACCATCGTTAATCCTTCCTTTACTTACATTAATGATATAAAATTATATGCTTACTAGAAACTAACAAATAAACGTCAGGCCACCGCCTGACGGTGTCACGTCCCAATTAGTAAGTAATCACGCACTGTGGTGTTTGTCCAAATGACACGCTATTTGCCTACACTCACCGAGTGACACGCACGGCTCAAATGTCGCGGTGCCTGATGAGCCAACACATTATGCCTTAATGTTTCAATTCTTCAAACAAGAAAGGTGCTACCGAATTAAACGAAGTTATTATTTGACTTGACTTAGGGTCAGAACACATTTATCAGCAGTCTTTCAAATTTAACCTATGGCTATAGCTTTTTATACTTCAATGTCATCGATAAAAATGTGTCTTGATCCTTACGCCGTGTCTACACTTACGTAACATTTTACCGTGACCGTGTCAGTAGTGCGTGTCCGTCGCGTATTCAGCTGTGTGATATCTGAACTTAAATGAAACAATCGATGGATTGGTGGCCGTGTCAGTACAACTCTAGTATATATGTCCACGTGCCACAAGTTGTTACGTCCACACTCAACGACGTGTCTTGATGCCACGCTGTCCGGTCCGCTGTTCATGTCACAGATCTGGAGGCACCTTAGATGACCTCTGTAGCATAGATCTCTTCTTCTTAGTCATTTCGCTGTTGACGGAGCGGTCGTGGTCACGATGAGGCGTCCGCGTTAGTGTTAGAGGTGGACACAGTTTTCCTCAGGATTCGCCACCTTTTCTGTTTGCAGACTGTCAAGCGCAGTCTGACACGTCGCTTCCTACTGTGGATTTAACCTGACCAGTCCAGCGCATGGATGATCTGCCGCGTGATTCCCTTTACTGCATGTGAATTACACCGAGCAAGGAATAGGATCAAAATCCATTTTTTTTATACAACTTAGGTCGCAGACAAGCACGCGGCCCACCTGATGGTAAGTGGTTACCGTGGCCTATGGGCGAGTGTAACACCAGAGGAATAACACTCGTGCCGCAACCCCTGTAAGAACAGAGACATTCTGTGTCGTCAGCGCAAAAGATGTAGGATAAGCCTTTGGTTTTCCCACGGACAACACAAAACCTCTCTAGTGAGCTCTGGCTACCCTACTCACCACCGAAAACACAACACAAGGTTATTAAACGGCGATATTCTGTAGGGTGGAGGTACTTCCCCAGTCGGACTGCTCGATTGGGACGGATATACCGTCGTGTCCTACCTCCTCTATTCATATTCATTTATCTAGCAACACTTTCGGTTAAGAATTTATTTTCAGCATTACCATTTTTTTACAAAGTGCCCGACTGGCGGGAATAGGCTCGCCCCCAATTACGTGGGTCCGAAATCATAGTTTGCGAAATAATGTGAGCGTTTAATCCACATCTGCCTACCCCTTCGGGGATCACGGGCGTGAGCATATGTATGTATCTATTTATATGTTTATTCACATTTTAGAAACCATAATATATTTAAAGTTATAATTAATTTGGGTCTAGACAGTGCTGTGTATTTTGCTGCGAAATTATTGAAATGTTCGACCTCTGGTATAATGAAACTGTCTGTCAGATTTTTCTTGGTAATTTAAATTAAAACAAAACCATACAAGTGAGGTTTGTACTTGAGGGTTCCGTGTAAACTATTATATTACGGAGGAATATTACGTTACTGGAGCAAATTTACGAAGAATTAACTTCATAAAACTGATATTTATGACCTATGAAAGCGTTGAGGTAATGACCTCAATGAAAAAATACTTTTGAAATCTTCTCAATGCATTAATGGTTCATTGTGGTAAATTTTTCAACTGTAAATGATAGTATGTACTATGCCAAGACCATTAATAGAGTTTACCTTTATTTTAATCGTTAGATTTCTAGTGTACAGAAAGGACAGAATTTTATTGTATGAAGAAATATGACATAAATGTTTGTATGACTTACAATAATACTTTTCCGTCAAACGATTACTATTCTAATACATTAGAAAACCATTCCTGATATTTTACTGATTTGATACTGAACTGGGTGAATATTGTTTACTTTTTCCTAAAGTCCCGGGTCCTTTCAGCGGGGCGTGAAAAAACATCTAATGAGGCCGTCAATCTGAGCGCTACCATTTTAACACTGCACTGTTTGTAATGGTGACCCTCTTTCCTGAGACTTTGCCTTCAGCTTACCATTAGGCGAGGTGAAGTCAAATTGACGTGTCTTAGATTAAAAATAAATAAAAAGTAATATGGTGTGATTTAGTTTTCCTCCTGAGTTACGGTACCCAGAAATGGTTATTTCAAGAATTTTAATGTCAAATTAAGGCAAAAAGTTTATTAAATAAACTTCGAAGAATTTGTCGGTACAAGTTCAAAACAAAAAAAAATCGAAAAAGTTTTTCTTGCCATTAGACGTTTTCTCAGAGCTGTCATTATCGTGATTTTTGAACAGAGTATACCTGGCATGCCTTTTAAGTTCTGTCGTTTTTATATTTCCCGGCAATTTTGAATTTGGAACTGTTCTATATTCGAATGTGTATACATTTTTAATCTTAAAACAGTTGAAAGTATAAGGATTAATGCTATTGTTTAATCACAGCGTCGATTGGAATCTGTCAGGTCACGTACGAAAATGAATTTTTCTAAGGAAAATGTTCGAGCAATAATTTTTTACAACTTTAAAAGAGGCCTGACACGGCTTTAGTGTTATGAAGAGCTTACATCTATGTTCAGTGATGAAACCCTATGTGTGCGGACTGTCGAACGCTAGTATTCAGAATTATAGTGTGGAAATACTAGTGTTAGTGACAAATCTCGTGAAGGACGCCCAAAATCCGCATTCACTGAAGTTAAAATCATTGCTGTGAGACAGCTAACTCTCGAAGATCGTCATATGACATATCGAGAGATAGAGGCTTTATTAGGCATTTCAGGGACTACCATTCAGAAGATCTTGCATGAAACACTTGGTGTGAGAAAGCTACTTTGCCGTTGGATACCGCAGCTGCTTTCTGATGATCACAAGGCGGCCCGTGTCAGATGATGTAAAAAAACTCTGCAAAGGTTTAACCGAGGAGAGTCAAATCACGTCTACGACATCATCAGTGGTGACGGATCTTGGATCTATGCCTATGAGCCTGACTCCAAACAACAATCTACAATCTGGGTCTTTCAAGACGAGCCAAAGCCGACTAAAGTTGTTCGCTCTCGAAGCACTTCAAAGAAAATGGTGGCCACGTTCGTAGGAAAAACCGGTCACGTTGCAACTATGGCACTTGAAGATCGTAGAACGGTTAACGCAGAGTGGAAAATCACAGTTTTTTTACCACAAGTCATCGCCGAACTTGAAAAATCGAATTCAAAGCGACGCATCATCCTTCACCACGACAACGCAAGCACACACAGCGCTCGTCAAACGATAGAGTATTTGAAGCAGGAAAAAGTAGAATTACTTGACCATCTTCCATACAGTCCTGACCTAAGTCCTAACGATTTTTTTACGTTTCCTAAAATTAAGAAAATTCTTCGTGGTCAAAGGTTCCAGTCCGGTGAAGAAGCAGTCGACGCTTTCAAGTCAGCCATATTGAACACCCCCACTTCAGAGTGGAATAAATGTTATAATAACTGGTTTGAGCGAATGGAAAAGTGTATTAAGCTACGTGGTGAATACTTTGAAAAACAATAAATAGTGCTTTGAGGCCCTAGTGGCGTTTTTTTCTTCAAACGACAAAACTTAAAAGGCATGCCTCGTATACCTTTCTTATTTATTTTAAGGCGGAACCAGACTTCTAAACATGTAACTTTTTGTGTAGTTAGATTGCATTCGCACAAATAAAGCAAATATAGACGAATAAGTTCTTCACACTTCGTTATGTTACGCGGCCGGTTAAGGCGAGCAACAAGTAACACATAATGAAATGTAAAGCTGCCTTTACGTACGAATTTTTTACACAACGTTGCGGCGTAAACGTCTGATTTCGTAGCCGACCGCATACGGCAGCCGCCAACGCGTGTAGCCCGTGAAATAGGCTTAAATATGAAAATGTAGTTTATTGTTTTAATTAATTGTGGGTTAGTTCTTTTTATACCACTTAGGTGATAGTTGACAGTGACGGTGTTTAGGTCCCAATGTAATACGTGGCGAGCCTATTACCATTAACCGGGCACTTATAAACCTGCGATAAATACACACATAACTTCGAAAAGCATCGAAAAGTCATTGGTGTGTGCCATGGTTAAATCTCGGATCGAACCCGAGACCTCGTCTCAGCAGTCCCATTACCCATACCACTAGGCTACCGCGGTTTTATACCGATTTTTATTAGATATTTATACAGATTAGACAAATAAAGACTTTATTTATGACACATTAAATAGTTACACGTTAGGTACATTGTCGAAGAAAATACACAGTAGAATACAGCGAGATAATACATATTATATATAGAGGTATGATGTTTATACAACTGCGGTCTGCGGTCGACTACGGACTCATACCTTTATGGCCGAGATTGAGTATTTAACTGAAACGTGAAAGTTATGAAGTATTCTTTCTTGGAGATGCGAGGAGTTTTAATGTGCTGAGCGCTCTACACCTCCCGCCCGCGCTTTCATTTACTAATATGATGTAGAAAATGGAGACGAGTTTTATCTGTGTATGAATAGTGTTTCATAACAGTACAATTTGACTGACTAAATGATCGTCATAGCTTTATTAAAAGAAACCAATCCCTGTGTGTGACAACTAGGTTTAAATTACCGCCGAATGTATTCAGAGGACTCGAACCGACTGAGTCCGAATGAACTCAGTCGGTTCGAGTCCGACATAACCACCCTTGCTGACTTCGTGGGGATTTTTACACGGGTATAAAAAAGCTTGGTGCACATGTCCATATCCATATTCAACACTTTCTATCAAGTAGGCCGTGTGTTTGTCTGCTACGTAAGTGGTATGAAACATTTTTTTTTAATTTGTTTGCTACCTTATCAGTACAAAAATCCAAATTCTTATAGCTGCTTGGAACGGAATAGGATGAATCTTTTGTCATAAAATCCGTTGTAGAATAAATACAAAGTGTTCCTAGAATAAAATGGTTTTCTATAAATCTTCAGGAATAAATAGCTGTATACGAAATCGGTGGAGTCACTGTGAGTCTCGAGACTTTTCTAACACATACTGTTTTGAGTTATTGCATTGAGACCGTTCCAAGTATTGAGGGGCAAGCGACGACGTGAAGTATTATAGTGAAGAATCTTACCAAGATATTGTATTTCAGTTTATTGTTGACAAAATACAAAATACGCTGATAGAAATTTACATTTATAGGGTTAAGATGAAAAGTAGATTAATGATTGTTTGTTGCATTAGGTGCAATTTAATTATTTTAACTGCTTAGATGCCTTTTTTATCGTGCACAATCCCCACGGATACCACCTCCACCAAAACCGATGGAGGTGATTACGTCGGACTCGAATCGACCAAAACGCAAGCCATCCATGGGTCCTTGATTGCCGGAGGTAAGATTATACAAGATATATCTCTCGCACCCCGGCAGACCCGGGGACATCTCTATTGAGATGACCCTCTTCCCCCAATATGGGAACCATGGTGTCCCTATCTAGCCTCTGGGTATGGGGTGGCACTTTGCGCCATCGCCGTGGCCTGCTTCTGCTAGGGTGACCGGCGGCTCCAACTGTTTAGATGCCTGAATCTTTGAAATACAAGTAATTTTTAAAATTTGACTCCTACATGCTTTATGTAGGAGTCAAAGGTTCCTCAAAACACAACTTTCATCTAAAATATGACGAAAAGAAAACACACACACGGTCCATACCTACTCAATAATATAATACAAGGTATATTTCCATTTATATTTCATAACCTGATGAGTTCTATCAATCTTCTGACGTACCTACGTAGGTACTTGAAAGTGTGTTCTTATAATGACTGCTTTAAAATAAAGATTATAATATGATCTGTCACTCACTTAACCTCATTAACCATCTTCCGCATTTACTCTAGAATTATGAATGTTATAAAGTAATCGCCTTCCGCTTGTGACTTGGCCCACACGTGCACAGTGGTTCAATTTACCACAGTTGCAGAACTTTTGTTTACTCCTCTAAGCAAGCGCGCATGCGTGTGACGTCACCAAGCATTTGCCTGTGTCGGGCACTTTTTGAACGATCTAATCTCTTTGATGCCTGAGTTCAGTACCTCCGCTTTGAGGCTGAAGAGGTAAGGAGGTTAACATTTGATAGTTTTGCTGTTGTTGCTGTATTGAAGCTGAGATGTGCTGAGAATATTGATATAGTTACTTTTTTAAAGTTGCGGGATATTGCGGGATATAGTTTCGAAATTGAGAACTTATTTTTTTTAGTGTTCGATTGGCTACTACACTATCTCACCTGGTGGTAAGTGATGACGTGGTCGATGGTGGAGCACACTTACTAAGCAGTATAGGTCACTCTAGTCTTGAAGACTTCCAAGTTATAGCTATCGGGAAACACAGATTCGGGCAGGGCCTTCCACTCTTTGACTGTACGTATGATGAACGTATCACCGAATCGTTTGGTACGAATGAGTGGAATGTCCACCATGTAGCGATGGCGTGTCGCCGTACGTCTGGTCGTTCGGAGGTGGAAGGGGCTTGGAGGAACCAGATTGTGCAACTCCAGTGCACACTGTCCAAAGTGTATCCGATAAAACAGTTAGAGACAACTCTTCGACAATGCTCTAGGCTCTGGAGCTTGAAGCATCGTCGAAGCTCAGATAGATAGATATATACAAAAGAACATTTGTAAACGAAATTACTATTTTTTCTTCTATCCCTAAGCTCCTACCTTTAAATAGCTTGCGAGTTGAATAGTTCGTTTTGTGTACCTGTTTTTGAAAGAAATAATTAAAGCATTCAAATAGCCCCCATCAGAAAAAAAAACTCCAATAAAAACGTGTTGCACGAACGGTGGAGGTATCCGAGGAGTGTAATATAAGATATATTATGCGATAGTCTATTCGAATATCCCCCACCGCTCGGTGGGGATGGTTATGTTAAACTCGAACTAACTAGAACCGTATGGTGGATCTTCAGAGGCCGGGTGTAAGATTGCCTAAGACATATCTATCACACCCCGGTTGACCTAGGACCATCTCCAGTTATCGGTTGTCTCCATCGAGTAATTTTAACATACCTATAGTCCATTTGTAACCAATGTTGGTTTGTATTTTTAATATATTTTATTTAAAACTCAGTTATAAAATCTTTTTCTACTTTGAAACACATTTTAAAGACTAAAAACCGGCCACTAGTTAGTCTTCTTTATTTGTTTAATATGTGTTTTTATTAAAAGTTACCACAAGCATTTTTACCTGTAGTTAAGTACCTAAACAAATCAGGTATATAGTATTTTAATACAAATGTCATCACAAAAAAACCCTTATACATACGAGTGCATTTAAGTTTGGTAGTCATAAAAAGATCAATAACCGATTTCAAATCAAATCGAATCTGATTCGAAATTGTTCACACGTATAAATTTGCAACCAATAACATCATTTGTCAGCAAAACGGACAAATGTCATCTAATTTCTTTGACATATCGAATTAACGAATAGTACCCTATAAATATTTAGACGATTGGACAGGAGGGGACCCCAATCAAGCTCCTAAAGACCTGTCAACGTCGGGATCCGAACCTCCAACTTGTCTAGTTAGGCTGCGATACATTTAATGCCCACCCTTCTCCGGTGAAGGTTAATGACAACTATACGTAAGCCGTGACAGTTCGACAAAATATAGATTAAATTCAGTAATAATATTGGTCCACTGTTTTAATACATGAGTGTTCGAAAAGGATTACTCGCTCGACGTATGAAAAACAATTGCATGTAGTGTATGTTAAGATGGATGGGTGGTGTGACGAGAATGGACAGAATAAGCAAGGACGGAATGAGTATAGGTATCAGAGAAAGTTTGAAAGTAGCACTAGCAATTGATAAATTGAGAAGTAAACGACTGTCGTGCTATGGACATACTATGAGAAGAGATGATAGTTATTTTGTAAACTTATACCGTTCATATATATGTATAGTTTGAAAAGATGGATTCATTGCTTGAAAAAAATTATGGCAAGCAAGTGCACTGATATCTGACAAGACTGTATAGAGGAGAATGACATGTTGCGCCTACCCCAATTAATTGGGACATGATGACTTGTGAGCGATTTTCTAAGTATATCATTAACAATATGCTTGTTGCAAAAGTAACTTGCACATAATAATATAACAAGCAAAATAAATATCTGACAAGGTTAAACTGAGGGCCATAAATCCAGCATCCCTGAGACTTCTCCTTTAGCTTACCGCCAGGCGAGATGAAAATATAATAACGCGGCTTACAAAAAATAACAAAATAAACAAAGTTGAACTGAACCGATACACAGCAGCCACACTTACTGCTCTGACTCAGTATAATATAAACTGAAGAAGTGGTTTTTACTCAAAATTCCATCCATCGTCAGTGTGAACCAGATGTTTACTCTCGTGTTTAGTTTTCTATATTTATACAGTTAAAAACTTAAAATACTATCTTTGTTGTTTGAGCGTTGTATGTTACTAGCAAGAATGTTATTAAAAACTCTCCATCTTTCTTTACCATATACTCGTAGGTACTTGTGTCAAATTGACATTAAATTGGAACTATCCGAAAACTGTCATAAATGTTTTCACTTTTTGGGATTTTAGATAAATTAAGTACCAATTTTGGTACGGCTTAGAGATTCTTTATTCGATGGGTATTTAGGGAAATATGGGGTAAAAAATATACTAAACTTGGGGTGGTACCCCTCTACACTGTATGATTTTACCTGTAGCGGTCTTATTGTCACTCTGTCTAGTGTCGGAAGTGACGTGATTGGTTGCTGTTAATTTATTTGTTTCTTATACGTAAATAATAATAGCCATTAGCATACTGAGAGTGATTGAAATTGTCTCGTATTGACAGTACATAATCTTTCTTTGGGATGAGTCCATTTTAATGTGGTATCAATAATACATGCTCTCAAACACTTTGGGTACTTAAATGAAAACAGTTGTTTTTTTAATACCAGATTAACGAAAATAACTGCATGTTAGCCTGACAATATTACGTGCGCCACCAGACCATTACGCACAAAGTTATCATGCACGCACTTTTCCCTACCCGATAATATCAGCTGGAGTGAAGTCTAGATAATGAGGGCCACCATTATAGATGTCAATAACGCTAAAGCATTCAAGACGTCAGTACAACGCCGATCGATAGGATGCTTCTTCATTCCTCACTTAATGAGCCCGGGACTTTAGAAAGACAGGAGCACGTATTTTGTTGATAAAGAATTTTATTCAAAGTCTTTATAGTACGGCAAAGAAAAAGGTAACTTCGTAACTCAACTATAATAATTTAAGGGTATTGGTGGAACTGTCAATAATGTATCCAGAGCGTATTGTGAAGAACCCTATTACTTAGTCATGAGAGCAGGAAAGAACCTGGGTCTTATAAAATAGATTAACCATCTCATTTTGGATTGTTCCACATTCATCTCCTTAAAGCTCATAAGAATTTCAATTGCTTAACTCATCCCGAGTTGTATTCTGCATTAATCCTATTTTAAAATAATAATTTTCTGTTTGGAACTCATCCCATAATTAGTGTGAGTTTAATGATCCTTTTGAAATAGTATTTATATTTTAAGTTAAACGACATTTAAATAAAAACATGACCATAACTTCATTATTTACAATAAAAAGGTATAGAAGATTCGCACAAAAATATGATATTTTTCCGCCTTCATCTCATACCACGAAAACTCATACCGTTTCGAAATTTATTACTTAAATCATTTATTTTTATTTTCATTCATTTTTATTCAATCATCAATTTTTATTTTACATTCATAAAAAATGTTTTATTCATTTTCTGTTCCTAACTCATATCTCATACCATTTAGTTATATGTTATTCTTCACGCTACATTATAATTCATAAACTATTATATTGTAACTATTATATTGTAGTGATGTGCTCAAGTGATTATTCTGACTCAAGTAATGGCTGCGGTCCTTACGCTGTTATTTTTAACCTTTAAGTGTTTTTTTGACGTTACCCTAACACTGTTGTGAATGAATGATGTGTTAGAACTATAATAGTTCCGCTGTAAGACAGAGACAGCATCAGGGTTATATTAAGTTGCTCGCTCACATAGCTTCGTGACGTCTTTAATAATTCATAGAGGCGACCCTGTTTTAAAATGAATTGTGCGTAAAGGCGGATTTTCGATATAACTTTAACGTACGTGGTGCTTTAAGAGCTCAACTTTGTATATTTTACAATAGCATCGCGTTTATTGTAGTCTATGGTATTGTTACTTCGATATCGACAATTTGGTTGTGGAGGTCCGACGGCTATTGCTTCACAGAAATTTTCGAAGTTCAGCCGCATCTTAGTTACTAGAAAGCCGACCGTATTTAAGTTGGGAATAGGCTCAGAGAACGATTATGATGATATTGTTGCTTAATGGAATATACAAATGAATCCCTGAATTTATCTTCCGCTCTGACAACACAGAAACTATCATAAATTTCAACCCTTTCCCTTTCCTTCCTCTCCCCTCTACAGTGTCGGTAGCACGACTGTGTTGCCCCTGGTGTTGCAAACGGCCATAGGCTGATGTAAAGTGGTTACCAGAACACGAAGGGGGGGAAGAGTTCCTGTACTGCCAGTGCAGAAGACAAAGAAGGGTTTCTCGGTCTCTCCACCCCAAATCTGTCCGTAGTCTGTAGTACAGAGGTACTTGTCCACTCAGACTGCTACTGAATTGGAAGGAGATTGTCATGATATTATCTACGTCATTTATTTAACATGTTTTCTCTGGAAGAAAGAAATCATGTTTTCACTAAAATAATTCACCTTTATAAAATGGAATCGTAGAACTCAATACTCAATTTTGGTGGCAGAATCTTTGTAAAGATGCCAACTTGCAACTGTACCCAACAATAAACAGGAGTTATGCCAAGCTTCCAGAAAGGAAATGTTTGGAAAGATATACATACTGCTGGCACGTCCTAGCAAATGTTACAGTCTTCTATTGCGCGACTTAGATTTTATTTTATTTAGGACACCTCGATTTGACTTCACCCACCTGATGGTAAGTTGAAGGCAAAGTTTCAGGAAAGAGGGTCACCATTACAAACACGTAAAGTGTTACAATGGTAGCGCTCAGCTTGACGGCCTAATCAGATGCTAAAGGTGCGGCAGAGCAAAGACTCACTGAACCGCTTGGTTCTTGCACAACATTTCTACGCGCTTTGTTTTGCAGGAATCATTCAATTGGCCCATTGTTATTATAGACTTCTCCTAATGTGCGCCATAGGGCCCAATCTATCTTACACATCCAGTATATTTCAGCTTTTTCAGGTCCATGTCCCAGCTTGTTCTTCTGGGGATTCACAGTCGCTTATCATGCTTTAATTAACGCGTCATTAAAATAAATATAATCAACTGCTTTTGACAGTTAAGAAGATATCTATAAAATACGCCAAGCAAAATTTTGCCATCTTGGACTGCCTCTACCCTTGTCAATGGTGTGACGTTCTCAACAACCTATCCGTTTCTAACAGATTGGTTTTCAATGTGAAATATACCGTCACAAAAGCTAAGTGTTTTGCTCTCAATGGCAATATTTTTACCGTTGATAAAAATAGTATTAAAGTACCTATACCTGAAATTAAACATGTTTCTTAATCCTATACTATTGTATTATTGTAAAAAGCTTATGTTAGTCCGCGATGGACGTCAAAATTACTGAACGGATTTCTATGCTGTTTTTTTTGTTTGAAGGGGTTTGATTCACCTTAAAATTTTACGTTTCTTTGATTGCAATCGGTTATGTAGAACCAGAGTTATGATTAGTAAAATAGAATTTAAGTTGCATAGATGGCACTTAGGTCGCGTTAACCGACAGGGTAGTTAGATAATATTATTTACAATGGCCAAGTAATAATTGAAAAGTATTAAGAAATGTTATAATCACAGTCTGGTACATTAAGTTGTCCTAGAGGAACAAAGTGCGCAAGTGACATACGTATCTTTACATAAATTCTAGCCATGAAAAGTGACAGAAAATACGAGCCATGAAAAGTTTTTTATAAATCACTGTCAACTAAGGTGGCAGACAAGCACACGGCTCATCTAATGAAAAGCGATCACCGTATATAGTAACACACACAACACGTATATAGTACATTTACTTCCAAAACCATCTTCAAGAAACGATACAAAATACAATTTAAAAATAATCAGTGTTCTCTAGAAGCTGTATCATGTATATCGCGTAAAGATTTTCCAACGGCTTACAGCAGTTAGCAGTAAATAACAATAATATCAGCTAAATAGCAAGTAAATAACAGGTAAATAGCAGTTGAACAGACAATAATGGACACAAACGGCACGTAGCCGGGGCACGTGCGCCGTACCTGCACATGCACACCTGTGCCCAGGAACGCACTTCAAAGTAACGTTACGTGTTTGTGTACTGTAAGTACTGTTCATTACATTTACCTACTAAATGGTCAAATGAAACAGAAAGTATTATTGAAAATATAAGGGCAATAGTACTCTCTCACAAAAAATTATGTCTTCCTTTAACAATTTGAAGTTCTTGGTAAAAGCTCTAACTTGCTCGTGTAACATGTGTCATAGATCGTCAGATGTGTACCAAGAATATGTACCTTCATTTTAAGATTAAGAATTTATCAATTCAAGATTTTTTAAGAATTCAGAACGGCTATTTTACTATACTTTTTTTCTTCTAATAGTAAATGCTTTCTAAATAATATACTTCTATCTTTAAACTTTGCGTGCTTTTGTAAAATATTTAGTAATTAAGGGCAACATTTTTTAAAGCAAATTATTAATATTAAGTTTAAATATTTAAAAAGAAACATTTGTTTTTATCCATAGAGAGGCTTTAGTCAGCCTTCCATTGTTTCTTCTAACGATTTAATTGAAATTCACATCAGACACAGCGTAATTATAAACATTTTCTTTAAATAAAATACAGAAAACTAGCGGTTGCCAACGGCTCTTCCCACATGAAGCACTTCTATTGTGCCATATTCTGATGTCTTTTCTGTAAGAGACGGTTCTTCAAAATATTGTATTTAAAAAAAGATGAATATAATCGGTAACTTGTATTAAGTTATGGTGTAACCAAATAAAACTAGGATTCAAATTTAATATTGTGTGATTAAGCCTGTGATTACGAATCACGTCATTATCAAACCATTCCATCGAACTTGACGCCTAATTACGAAAAAAGTCGATACTTGTGTACCTTCTGATTTGCTACATTATATTGTCTGTCATAACTGTCCCTCACTGTTGTATAACACATAATAATGTACCTACTACTAAGCGTTAGACTGTCGTAAGGTTGCATTTCCAAAGAACTATTTTCTATGCGGTGTACTGCAAGAAATCAATGATTACTAAGCATCTGGGTAATTTGCTATACAATAGGACAAACAATTGGACCCGGTTTGCACTGTCAGCGAAGATGTCCCTAATGAAAATGTGGCCTAATAGTTTTCTGTCAGCTGATAATAGTAAATGTCAGATTAGAGGAAGAGATTGTGTGGACATTTAGACAAATCATATTTAGATACAAAAAAATTACATAATGTATTTTAAATATTTATGACAAACATTATTAGTATTTAACACACTTGTACTTCTCCACTATCGGTTGGCACTTGCAGTATTCTCTAAGGTTTACTGTCAATGTAAAGAAGTAGTGAACCTAGCACTGCGGTAGACCGGGGCCATCTCGGTCAAGATGACTAGTACTCTATTTGCACTACCGAGTAATATTAACTTTGTGATTATGACAATTTCCTATTGTTTTAATACCATCGCATCACCAAACAAGCTCATGATATACCCCGGGTGTTTGATTACCATAGCCTACAAATGCCAAAACCACAGATACAAAAAAAAACAAAATGTAGTTTTTTTTTTACAACTTAGGTCGCAGACAAGCATGCGGCCCACCTGATGGTAAGTGGTTACCGTGGTCTATGGGCGAGTGTAACACCAGAGGAATAACAGTCGTGCCGCAACCCCTGTAAGAACAGAGATATTCTGTGTCGTCAGCGCAAAAGATGTAGGATAAGCATTTGGTTTTCCCACTGACAACACAAAACCTCTCTAGTGAGCTACTATTATATTATTCTAAATTACCTCGTTCCCATTCCAAAAACGACGATAACTATAGCACTACTTACTGTCACTACATTCACCAGCACACGGCTTCAAATTAGTATAACGTGTGCTAATCAAAAGCTGTCGTATCTATTATTGGTTAATTGCTATTCAATTTATCAGCGGCGGGTTAGTTACACCCCTGACTGGACACTGGCAGGGTTAATTAAACCAACCGTGTAATGCCGCGGTGCTACTATACCGCTGTGGCGGGTTTATCCGCGCAAATATGCAGGTTATTCGGTTTTTAATGTCTTGTATTTTATTAACTGTGTGGATCTAAGACAATTCACACAACGCCACCTAGACCCATGGTAAGCCTAGCTTAACTAGCTTGTGTTATGGGCTCTAGAATGCGTATATATACTTAGATTTTTTTATTATAAATACATACAATCATACATAGAAACACATAGGCTAATGCTAATATTCATATTCATGCACACGAATTTTAGCACTAAGTTTATGTTATGGTTCCCATCATCGCTCCATGATGGTTGTATAAGAGATTTCAAATGCTCAAGACGTGGCTCCGTTGCTCAGCAGTTAAAACATGCCCCCAGTAAGGGAAAGATCGTAGATTCAAGCCCCGTCGGTCCTTTAACTTTTTGCGATCTAAATTAATACCAGTCGCATTCTAATCCAGATTTTGTTATTAATGAAAATATATTCTAATCGTTCTAAAACTTATCCATTTCATAATGATCCATACGCCATCAATTCTGACCTCTCTCTCACTCCTATTCATCTTGCATGCATCTAAATGCGACGCACAAATTATACAGCTAACTGGGATTGATAGACCACCGATAGTATAGAATGCAATCCACTCGTGTTAATTACAGGCAGGCTGGCTGCAGCCTAGAACAATAATTATTTATCAAAATGGCCACATTAGCGTAATTGCTAGTTTGAATTGTATATATAGCATGTAAAGAGCTTTATTCTTGGTCACGTGTATGTGTGTTTCGTGCGAATTTGTGAGAATTTGATTTGAACCAGATGATTTTGATTTGACTGAATAGAAAGGACTAATATCTATCCCTGTACCATATTGCATACAAATTCTTTCAGCTGTTTGAGCGTGACTTAGTAACAAAATCTGTGTTGTAGTGTATTCGGTGTAATGTGTATTATGAGTAGGGTAGCCAGAGCTCACTGGAGATGTTTTGTGTTATCAGTGAGAAGACAGAGAAACCCTTCTTTGTCTTCTGCACTGACAGTACAGACTCTCTTAACCTTCTTTCGCACCCTTAACATTATATATTCATTCGGATTTGATTATTTGATAGGATTCTTCTTGTGAAATATCAAAGAAAACCATAATTCTATAAGCAACAAGATCGTATTTAACTTTTACTTTTAGCCAGCATATTAACCAAAATTAGTGAGGAGAAGAAAATAAAAAAGAAATTGCAACAAACTACATTTCTATTCTACAAATACTCTCCCGGCGAACGTTCCACAATTCCAGCTATTTGAACGCCAATTGCGAAACTTCTTAGATATATAACTAGAGCTGCAAACTGCGTCAAACAAACATAATCTGGCTCCCCATCCAATTTCCGGATCGAACACGATCACTTAACATAAATCATAGAAAGGTATTAACTCCTCTGTAGAATTACTATGCGGCAGTTTTGTGTTCTATTTAATTGTGAAGGTAATATTATACTCGTATGTATAATAATCACAATAGGTTTGAACTACAACCTTAATTACTTTAACAATGTGAATTTTCGTCCAGAAGTTAATCATTTTATATCGCCTATACCTATAGGTTGTAGAGGTCATATGGGAGTCGCTTCACGGATAATATCCAAGCTCAGATACGACGCAGCTAGACTGGAAAGGCGCACCCAGGACTTCGAATTGACAGCGTTGAATATGACCAGGTTTAACGCAAGGATGATGATGATGATGACGATTCAAATAAGAATTTGACCCAAACATACTAAACTGTTCAGGAAGGTATGTATTTAACAGTTTCAATGGAATAATTTCTATCTATCTATCATGGTTTTGCTGAAAATTGGCCTATTGGAAGCTCAGCGAATAGAAATTTTGTTTCATATTTTGTTAATGTATTAACCCCTTCATACTTTTGACAGCTCATGGCGCCAACTCAAGAGTTCAGTCATAGAGTAAAATATGCGTATTGACACACCACAGATAATAAATGTAATACTGACCTTCATGGACGGGTATTTAATATTAATATTTTGTGGGTGCAATGTATACTTTGAGGGAAAATACTGTTTCTAAAGCTTTTTAATTTAATAAAGAGAAGATATACTAAAATCATCCGTTTTGAAGACTAACTAAAACTAATCACATACATGAATGCTACTATATACTGTCTGCCAACTAAGCATAACTTTATTTGGCAGTAATTCATGATCAATAAATTAGTACTGGCCGTTAATTGGCCATCGCGTGTGCTCCCTCGCTTCTGTCGATATTATTTGGTCAGAGGAATAAATAGATAGTTTTATAGAAATAAAACTATCTATTTATTCCTATGGATCTACTGTATTATTTCCTACCAACCAGAAAACCTTCTTTTTAATTTTTTTTATATTTTTACATATACTATTATTTAACTGTACAATGGTCGGGTCTGTACATTTTTTTTCTTAAATAACTATATACAAAATAGGTATATGATTTTGATATGGATTATTCTTGCTCGTATTATTAGAAGGAAAGATAAGGAAAGAGAGGAAGAGGTATATAATCTTGAAGTCGATCAAGAAAGATGACTTCTACCTTTCGATAGACGCAGTATCAGGAGGTCAAAGTATTAGCTGAGGAAAGGGAAGAATGGCGATTGCTTCACCGACAGGAGTACAACACTTACATTTAGTGAGAAAAATAATAAAACACTGATGTTTGCTGTGTATATTAAATATAAATATTTAGAAATTTCTAGAAAAACAACTTATTGGATAAATAATGACAAAAAACATTTCCTTTTCATTTCGTAATATACAATGTCGCAAATACTTGTCATTATTTTTCTATATTCCACCAATACCTCGTACAAGTTACGTTCCAAATAATTGGTTTCTCGTTACATATTATATCATTATATAGTACGGCGGACCCTTGTGGAATATTCTGTAGACGTTTCGTTGTTTTATGTGTATTTATTCTCAGGAATAATGATCATACCGCGTTGATATAACTACTGCGTTGTTAATAATTCATGAAGGAGCTATAAAATCCTTGGCGCGATTCAGTCGACTGAGAATGCCGAGGAAATGTCACTAGCCTTCAGTTTGCGGAGTAGGGTAGCGTTTGGAAGGGTAAATAGTTGCAAAAACCAAGGTTTAATGCTATTAACTAAGTGCGGTGCTTGAGTGTGGCAACACTGGGACTATCAACATGTATTACGTTACTATGGAAGTTTATTTTGATGAATTAACTTTATTTTGGGGTGCCAGATTTATTTAGCTGTATGTAGTGAGCTAAATGTGTTGAGAACGACGAAAGTTTGATTTTTAGTTCGAGGAGCATAATATTATCTTTATTTTCAAGTTTTCCAGGCTTATCCACGTTCAAAACTTGCTAATAATAATTATCAGAATTGACGACAACTGCAGTTTATTTTTCTGAACACAAGTTTCATTTTTGAGTTGCCATCGTGGTGTAATAATTTGTTTCACGGCATCGCCGCTACGCCCGCTACTCACGAAGAGAGGTCAAGCGGAAGGCTTACTACATTCCCTCCAATCTAACATATACTACTCCAACTATAAATAGTTCAAAGTTCACACTATCAACTAAAAACAATTGGATATAGCCAGTCGGCGTACATTAGAATAGTTGTCCAGATAGTTGGCTAATTAATTTAGTAAGACAATACGTAGCAAGGGAAGTTGGAGGACAAAAGCATAGCTGTTGGCAATAACTGTTTCCATAAACGCTAGATCGCTTTGGTATATCGGTGGAGTCGATAGCATTTCAGGTTAAGTTTCTGTTGTATTATTGGAATCATGTACTCCAAGTATTGTCACACAATTCTATTGTGTTGCTATTAATAGCTAGTTTCCTTTAAATTAGATGTGTATATATGCTCACGCTGTTCATCCTCGAACATAGGTTGACAAGAATGCTTGGAAGAGATCGCTTCTAGTGATAAGGCCACGTGACCATATACCATTATTTACGTGTACCTATAAGGCTTTCTCTTTACTGTAATTTTTCGTTTTTTGGTGTACAAAAAAGAGTTTATCTATCTTTCTATCTCCATAGGTATAGGTATAAAGATGCGATAAGAATGCTCTGCCCACGCACGTGTTTCCCTGTTCTGACAATCCTGGGTCCTTTAAGAGGAGCGTGGAAAAATTACATCACATTTTGGTTTGATACTATTATCATCTAGCAGAAGAAATATTCTGTTAAATTAAGAATCTCTTTCTTCTTTTCAATATTTTATCACTTTTCATATGCACTTAAATTGGCTTACAGTGTTATTTGGTACAAGATTAGAGTTTCATTTCTCGCTACGTTTTGTAGGTCAGAGCTTTGTTCTAGCTAGACCATTCGAAATGCAGTTTATACTTACTTTCTGAAGATACTATGTGTTAAAGTTAATAATAAATTCATGTGAAGTTATGTTCATGTTATTTCAACTTTTAATAGAGTATTTGCAACCTGTATACGATAATAATACCGTCAATCTTATACTTTCTCAAATAATTGACTGTTGATTTAAAATAGTTAGTTGGGAATACCTATAGATACTTATATTTATTATAATTATTATCTGTGATTTCCTTTCAAATAAAAATCATTAGGCACCTACGTAATCTAATGGAGACCATGTAGATGGTAGATGAGGCGTAAGACATCCCCCTCCCTCCATAGTCAAAGTCGCGGGTACCCTTGCAGACCCTCTTCAACCGATCGGATTGGAGGTCGCGGGGGAGGGTGAGGCCTATGTTATGCTATTTTCAGATAAAAGTGTTCTCTTTGAGCAAAACCGATGTAAATTTAATTCATAGAATTACTCATTATAATTTTAATTGCAAACCTATGTTTGTGGTTATAATCGTGTGAATATAGTATTGAACCGTTTTGATTCTGTATGCAAACGGGGTAAACTTTATAATAAAATTATTAAAAAATATGATGAATGATGATGATGGAACGGAGCTGGTGAAGCACTAGGTTTCTATTCTATTTCTCACTCTGAGTTCTGAGTGTTAGAAAAAGATGGAAGCACAGGAGAATGCAATTTGTTGCCTGATATTTTTTTAGGAATATTAGCATCCGAAATAGAAATTTAAATCTTAATCTCTCCAGATAAGCTTAATGGCTTGTGTTAGCAGTGGGTTCACGTCGGTAGTGTAATAGGCAGGAAAAAACTCGGGACTTCTCAATCGTTAGGCCAACTCTGTAATCACTAAGCTACCATTGCTTAAATGTGCACCTGATCAAATTCATGATGGTGTTAGGGATACGTTCCCGAAAACGAAAATAAGGAATACCTATAACTTTATTCACCTTTCTTTTTGGCATATCTACCCATATTTTTGTACAAAGTGCCCGATTGGTGGCAATAGGCTCACCCCCTATTACGTGGGACCGAAAATACTGGTCGGCGAAATGTGGGTGTTAAAATATACCTCTGCCTACCCCTTCACGGATTACGGGCGTGAGCATTATATATGTATATGAATGTATTCATATCTATTTATACAAACCTATTTTTTGTAGGTACTATGATTTAAACCCTTTAAATAGTATTATTGCGTACATTATGCTAACAAAAGGTACCAATTTATTAGTACCAATCCAAAAAAAGTATTGCAATCAATAATAAAAGTACCCTAATTTTGTTAAAAAGGTCAGTAGTAGCCGGAGCGTTCTCCTTACACCCCGTATAGCTAGATTTTCACAATCATAGTTGTGAAAGTGCCAGTCCCCTTCCTTCCACATTCACTCATTATCTTCACGGCCCACCAGATGGGAAGCGGTCACCGTGGCCTATGGACGTTTGCAACACCAGAGGCGCCACACACGTGCTGCCTATACTGTAGAAACCTTCTAATGCCCTTCTTGAAGAACCCCATATTGTAGTCGCTTGGGACGCTGATATCTTAAAGTAAGCACAATTAGAAGTGGCACTCGTAATATCGTGCTCGTTTCTATAAATATTAGTCTAAGAGCTCAACTCAAGGACTCGTTAACTGTGGATTAGTCTTGCAGCCACTGAACTGCAAAATAAACAGACGAATGAGCAGGTTTGATCAGTCAACAAGTATAACGTTTAGTTTTTACGACCACATTTTGTTTTTAAGGTTATACGATGCAGAAGTCCAATGACTTTGCCAGATGTGCAGAGGTGGAATTTAACGCGATATTTATACGAACCCTTTCGAACAAATTAATGTAATACTAACTACTAAATATTATTTATGTGCTTGTTAACTTTTTTTTTGGGATTTAAATGCATTACAACTTAGAACTAAAAGTAAAACATTGAGCTATTAAATTATATTACTTTCACTACTGTCATTGCCCTTAATTACTCGCACTCACTGGTATATGTAATACAGATTCTACTTAAAGTAAAACAAAACTACACTACTGAAAAGAACCCACAAAGTCCGGTAAAGACGTATTTTCACTAGCTCGGTGATATGTTGCGACCGGCTAGCATTGGATGGTAAAAGTTAAACGTTTGCTAAAATTTCAATTCGCTCGTAGTGCATTTACTGTGCCAATGCTGATTTGCCGAATATGTATGATATTTTATTATTTTGTACTTCGACGCTACGAAAAAACAAGTTTAAATTGAGTACCTCCTCTTTTTGTAAGTTGGTCAAAGAAGTATATTTGAGAAACAGACACTTCTTGCTATAAATCAATATTGATTTATTCAATTGAATAGGTATGTAATAGGAAAATTAACTGTATACTTTCATTCCTTATATGGATATAGGTTCGGTTAATACTTAGATTTATTTACTACCGAATAACTCACATAAGTATTAATAAAAAGACATACCTAGTTCGATAAAATTTCATAATACTTTTATCCAATTATCATCTCACCTCTCCAGTGGAAAACCACCTTTACAATTAACCAATTAATACAAAACATCCGTGATTTGTGTTGACATTGAACTTAATTCCCCTAAAGTGGGGAAAGGATCTTAAAAAAAACGTTGAACAGATACCAGACACAGTCGTCGACACTGCGCAGACGCCACAAGAACGTTTATTTGTTACAAATTAGTTTCGTTTTTATTTTAACATCTGGCAAGAAAGTGGGGTGATCAGTTCAAATTATACTTTGCTGTTTTAATTTAATTGGAAATAATTAGCGTTTAGAACAAAGGAATGGTTACATATAAATATTAACTATTTTCTTTTTATAACATTTTTACATTAACAACTTTTAGGTTTATTGAAGGGTTAGAGCCAGTAGGTTCTAATTTTACACTACTAGGATAATAAACCAGGGAATGATTTTATTGTAGGTATATATCCAGCGCACTGTACTATTATTCTTGAAATTCCTTACCAGCTCACGTGTTTACTTCTTCCTACAGCCTACCTTCCGAGGCCCTTTAAGCGGGGCGTGAAAAGCATCTGAGGTGAAAAGCAGCTGAATCAATATAATTCACGAACTGGCAATTACAATAAGAAATTTAAACATGAAATCTCCCTCTCGCAATAACTACAACCCAATAATCTACATTCGAATAGCGGCTAACACTAAAGAGCATACCTATCCCGGTCTTGACTAACTATTCGGAGATTGCCCTCCAGGCCTGGAGCTAACCAAGGGAGGGGCGGGGGAGGTTCCTCTCCGCATAGCAGGATATTAAACCAAAGCTGGGGTCGACGAGTAAATTTATACTGCTATGAGTGCTTCATATTATGTTTACCTGCGCGTGTGGAATGGTTTCGTGTCTGCTTTTATACTTTTTTAATTATGTAAGACATGTATAAGTGTTTGCTATTATATAGAACCCAGCAGAGTAGAATGGACACCCCATCCCTTCCCATGTGCTGTCGTGCAAGGCTACTAAAAGATAAGACTGTTTAGCATCAGACAAAATGTATAGTCCAGAGTCAACAATAGTGCCTGGAATACGGCAATAGGTTCACCCTATATTACGTGGACCTGGATACAATGGTTGGTGAACTTCTTGCTACTTCTTGGAAATAGGCGTGAGCATAAAAGTATGTAGGTATGTCCTCTAAGTTTTATTCATATTTCAATTTATCGTTATAATCGCTTTCGCGAAAATTTCAGCAGCTGGTTTTCAGGACTAATGGTAACTCAGTTAGCATAATGCAAGCCGAACTAATATTGGCCCCATGACTCCATTTATCCAATGACTATTATAAACAATCGAAAATTAGCTGTCCAATGGACTCAGGCAACTCCACAACTTACGATGATCAATGGTATCTTGTTACGGTTTATTTGGTTAGCGCTTCACCCCCATACCGTCGCTGATATACAATGCGTACGCCAATGGTAATGATGCGATGCAATCTGTTTTCAAATTGGATAATTGAGCTGAAATAATTGACACGTTCACCAGACTACCGATGATGGTTTAAATTATGAAAGTCAATTTTTTTTAATTGTCTGTTAAAATATTTAAAACGATGACTGATCAGTATTTTTGATAGCATCATCATATTTGTGTTCCGATTACATCCGAGTTTGCCTTTGAGTGTAGGGTTTGCGTTCCGTCTTCAGAATTTTCCTCTTCACATGGTCTTGAGCATCCTTGGTAATTGTACGAAATTAAAAATAAAAAATTCAATTAACTTTATTTATCGCGATCTCTTGCACTTTGTCTGCGATGTCATAGACATAAAAGCTACCGGGGATCTGCGGGTGCCGCACGCCATCCTAGATTCACGTATCCACCATTCACAAATTCAAATTCAAAATCATTTATTTGCACAAATGTGGTTAAACATGATGATAAGATTACTACAGTTCAGCACATCTACCATACAATGGCATGCAAATATTAGCCTAGGCTCTATATAAATCCTTACATTTGCCTCCTCAGGTAGGTATACAAAAACAAATTTTCAATTTTTTTTTATTTAGCACACGTCAATTTGACTTCACCCCGCCTCAGGATAGAGGATCAATGAACCGCTTGGTTCTTGGTGGAATATTCCGCACCGTATGCGGGTGACATCCAAGTCCTGCACGTGTTGTCCTGTGTAGGAAACGAGAGGGAGGGTGGATGTCATAGTATAATCAGTCTTAATAGGACGTCAATAATAATAATATAGTCATAATGTCTGAGATAATTCACAATGTCCAACTTATAATAACACATACATACTCTAACATAAAAAAACATAACATAAACTCACGTCCCTCCACTCCCCGAAGGCTATCACCCACATTTCGCCAGTTTATGTTTAGGTCCCAATGTAATAGGTGGCGAGTCTATTGCCATTAACCGGCTACTTATAAACCTGCGATAAATACACACATAACTCCGAAAAGCATCAAAAGTCATTGGTGAGTGCCATGCTAACGTTATCAACATATCCTAAAACCAGCTGAAGTTATAGCACTTTCTATTACAAAACTAAACATAGGCAGCTAATAATATTACCTGACCCTCTAGGCTCATTCAACCCCAATTAGGCTAAGTGGCCGTTACTAAACACATTCACGGACACTGAACTGATAAACGTACAACAAAAATATCACGTATGCCTCGCCTGGGCCTGAACCTAATATAAATCAACCCTATAACAACAAATAAACAACTTTTGAGTTGCTAACTGTTTGTTGGATGGAGTTGCTAACACAAACTGTACGGCGCCAGCCGTTGGCAACACGAGGCAGCTAGCTTAAAACACGTGCCACGAACTCTAAAATGTCCAATTAAGTTCTTTTACTATTTTTAGTTAATTATATATTTATTTTACAAAGTTTTATTACTTAAGCTTGGAAAAGAACTGTTCACTCAACTTGCTTATTCTAGCAAAGCTAAACCATATTTTAATTTTGACGTCTTGCAAATGCCATTGAATGATATATATATACATGATAAATGATTTTTGAATTGTATAACAATTGAATTATATAACACTAGCTGTTGGCCGCGGCTCCGCCCGCGTGGACTTCTGATCCCGTTCCCGCTGCTCCATTCCATTTAGGGGTATGAAAAATAGATGTTGGCCGATTCTCATAGATACCGGATAAGCACAGAAAATTTCATCAAAATCGGTCAAGCCGTTTCGGAGGAGTATGGCAACGAAAACTGTGACACGAGAATTTTATATATTAGATAATATGCTATTTTAAATGCATACACTAGCTATTTTTGCACATATCTACACATTATCCATGCACAATAACACACACATACACAAACACACACACACACACACACACGCAAGGGTGTTTTTAGAGGTATCAAAATAACTAAAAATCGTGAAATTAACATTCACCGGAAACTGTGGCGCTAATTTAAAAACCAAACCTCTTAAAACAACCGATACAATCGTCCATTCTCACCAATTTATGCGTATATCATATTGGTAGGATGTCAACCAGTAAAGTTATCCGAGTGAAGTTCATAAATACCTACACTTCTTCTCGTTAATATTATATCAAAGGTTAAGTGTTGAATAGCTACGCCCGAACTGCATTTCATATTTTTAAATTTAAAGTCGAGCACTGACATTAACAAAGAAATATTATCAGAGAGCTGTCATCACTCTTCCGCTTTAAAAATACTAAATAAATCAAACTAGAGGAACGCTCGTGTTTCTCCTCACTCACATGCCACATGTTTCATCGCTTAGACCGACTTTGTACATTGCTAATGACGAATGCAGGCAAGACTTACACCCCCTGTATTTAGTTATTTTTACCCTAATGCGGTACTCGCATTAACACACTAGAGTTGAACGTCTGTCTTTTGTCTTAACACATTAAGTGAGAATTATTGTGCCAAGTAAATTGCACATTACAATTTTGTATAATGTCGCTTGAGTGACTTCGTACGACATTGTTAAGTCTGGGAGGACTTATTATAACAGTATATTACTTAGGTTACTTGAGGACTTATTATATACTTATTTGAATTGTATATTTTAAGACTTCACTTAAGTTATATTAGTTTCATGTGTAACGTATTTACATGATGCTCTTTGTCAAAATTGCCTTTCAATAAATATTTCAAATTAGAAAAAAAATACATGGTCAATCAGTAACACGGAACACAAAAACAAGTAGAAGTGTGAAGTAGGCGGATTATGCGCGTCATTCCGGTGCGTTTTACGCAATAAAACATTAAAAAGAAATCCTATACCTACATAACGGTAATACCATCAATATTGTGTCATAAACTATTCATAAAATATGACTCATATATAAAATATCAGAAAAAATAGACGGAATCAAGTGTTTATCTTTCCGGGTTAGTCCCCAGAGGTCGTTTCCGACCGGGGTTCTTTACCCTGTCTCAAAAGAAATAAACTTACGCCCAACTGATTCATCTAAATAATATCGGATATTTCGTATCATAGAAATTTTGTATATCACCCAAGTTTCCGCCACAACGACCTACAATCAGTACGGCAACCAATATTAAAGTTATGACATTCTCAGGGATTGGTTTTTAGTTATCTTATTGGCTATAAATATGTTTTTGTCTTTTTAGTGATGCCTTAAAACGCTTTGAGCAGTGCGTGTATATGACCTACGGTGCCGAAGCCTGGATTCTCAATGTGGTGCTTTTGAAAAATTGAGTATTCTAAATCAAATATTTTTAAATAGCTTTTGTACGAATGTTTCACTTTGGCAGTTCTTTATATTACTATCGTTAAAATGAATTCTGCATTTTTCGGGAATAAAAAAACTAGTCACCGTCCAGGGATGTGTTTTTTTATTTTACTGGCAATACTGGTCAGTGAAATTATGCAGTATTGTTAACCCCTACAGAGTTCAAACACCTTTCCTATTGCATAACGTATTAGCCATCGATTGCGACCCGCGAATGGCTCTATAAATAAATTATCGCGCAGAATGCATCGGCACTTAGCTCACACTCGAGGTGCTGACTGCAGACAGCTTTCTACTCGTAGATCAGAGTGCACTATAAAGGCTTGTATAGACTAGAGCAAGTTGTATAGGCTGGAATGGAACGTTCTATGAACTTCACATGAATTATCACAGTGGGTATTCAAAAAGATTCTCGAATTTTATAGGCTTTGTTTGATTTGAATTAGATCTCATACCGATTAAAAATAGCAAGTGGACTCCAGCTTCTTGAGTACAAACTGATGGTGATAGTAATAATTTCTCAGTTAGGGATAATGGAATAAATTGACAACCAAATAAAAAAGAATTATGCGTATGCGTTTTAGTATTCGATATACGAAAGGTTTTTTATAAACCTGTCACTTTTGACAGAAATAGATAGTGCAGTGAGGTCAATGTTTCTACACTATAAGTCGCAAGTCACTGCCACTGACATTTTCAATTCAGTAACGCGGTACCTAATGAGGAAATTGTTCCACTATTTACGTCAGTAATAATATAAACTATGAGACCGATACATTTGGCCCAATAATGACTTCAATAATATTTGTATTGCTGTTATGGTAATTTATATAGCTAATAGGTAGTTATGATTAATTCCGAATACCAATACTAGTCATAACAGCTATTCACATAATCCAATTTCATAACGAGTTTCTGGGAAAAGTTCCATGAATTTTAATCACGTAGTATAATATCATTACATTTTTTACTACCGGGAATTCTATTCCTGAACCAATTAGAATAAAATTCGCCTTTTTGTATGAATTATCCTCTGTCATAACATTGAAATGACGCAAATTGACAAGCTAAGCACGTAGAGTAGTAGGATCACATTATTGATAACACACTTGGACTTCTCCACAATATTTATTATTGTACCTAATCAGTTTCGCCTTGCAATATCAAAGGATAACTTAGTCTGTTACTGCCAATGTAAACCTTAGAGATTGCCGCAAGGCGAAACTGGTTAGGTACAATAATGATAATATCGTTAAGAAGTACAAGTATGTTATCAATAACGTATAGTTATAGGACCATTATTGACAAAATATCATGGAATCTATCAATTCTATTAGATTTCCCATACGCTACAAATACAATTTTAACATATTTGCCTCTCATCAAAATCATATGTGTGCGCACCTTAATTTGTAATTTATTATTATGAAAAAAGTTGTAATGATTGAAATTGCTTTGCTTCCAATTTTCTATTAAATAGTTTATTGTCAACTATATACTTGTACAATTGCTTCTATGTCCTCTGGCGAACCGACTGTTTCTGCTATTGTTTCACACTTCAAGTCTGAATCAATTAATAGTTTTACACAAACGTCGTTAACAAATTCAATTGCCACAGTGGTCAAGTAACAGGTGCAAATTAGTGTATATTGTTTTGCCAAATAATGTCAGAGACGTAGTTTGGTTTAGTGGTCACTTTATCATTCTCATTGGCTCGTCTGCAGCCGCAATCTGTTCACAAATTAGATCAATGATTTTGCAGCTACTTTCGTTCTTAGAACCTACAAAATAAGGTAGAATTTCCAATTTCCCGCTATCCAATTATTCTTACTTGCTAGTTACTGAAACGAAATTTTGCAAAATGCGATTGTAAGCTCTATTGCAGTGTCGTAAGGTTTGTTATTCTTTAAAAGAACTTTAGTTTCTGTTATCTATTCTGTGTTGCTTAATTAAGGGTTCATCCATCATGTGGCCATTGATGGCTCATTGATTAAGTTCGTGTTCCGTCATTTTTTGGCGAGCTCCTGGGATTGATTGGTTTTATTAGTGGATATAAAAAAAAAGCTATAAATTCCGTATTATTTACTTGATCTAGCCGCGAACTTAGTGTCAATATTCATTTGGTGATGAAAATCCACCGCTCGCTACTGGCAAGGAGTTCGTCCTCATACATTACGACCAGAAACGGTGCGCACTGTGCCGCTTGAAAGGAACCAAGCTGTGGAATGAATTCTTTGCTGTTTTCCATGCGACTACAATATAAGGAAACTACAGGAATACTCCAGGAAAGGTATTGAAAGGTTTCTACAGAGTCAACAGCTCGAGTGTGACGCTTCTGGGGTTGCATACATCGATAGGACTCGGTGACCACTATCCATTAATTTGACCGTGTATTTTGAACTGAAAAAGCTTCCATAGAAAGAAAGAAAGAAAGAAAATAATCTTTATTTAGCCCTTCACAACACAAATAACTACATGAAAATTGAAAATAATAAAAAATATAAATAAAAATAAACAAAGGACGTCGTGCATATCTGCGCTGCAAAAGGAAAAAAGGAGCCAGTTCAGCGTAATGCCAGGCACAAGTACCTGGCGCTGGTTTTCAACTGGCTCCTCGAAAAAATAAATAAATAAAAAATAAAATAACAAAATAAAACACAACAAAACACCAACCCATTGAAAAGCAGGATAAACTAAAAAATAATATAAAATAAAATGGACATTTCAACAATGTATAGTGGTACGGTTCGTGAATGGTACCTAGAGCAATAATAGCACTACGTTATCATGATTAATGAAGATCTGGACGTAGTCAGGGTATGGGGAAGGTCTTTAATTATATTATTTATTATTTATTTATTTAGTTATTTACTGACGGGCCCGGGATCAAATGTAAGAACGCTTTCAAACTCACGCCTTACTTACCGTACGAATGAACTTACGTTGAACTCGTGGTTTTTCTCTGTAACCCATGATACCTCTATCGTAAAGGGTTTGATGTTGGACATATTGTATTCTTCCATTCAATTTATCTCCTACTAAACGACCCGCTACCGACACCCCGTCGCACGCAAATCAAATAATATGGAAATGTTTCAAATTATCTGACTTTTATAAGTAGTAGCGTGATGATTTATAACTTTTAATTTTTACCGATAAACGGGTTATTCAACACAAAAATATTTTTTCAAATCGATTCAGTAGATTTTGAGATTAGAGATTCAACCAAACAATCAGACAAACTCTTCACCTTTATATTGCAGTCCACTGCTGGACTACTATATAAATGTGAAATGTCCCCAAAATCAGTTATGGCCTACTGTTTCTACGCTGGCCAGACAGGTCGACACAGGTTTTTCTTGTCTTGTCTCTTATGGAGTGGTGATATTCTTTCTCTATCACCATGCACATGATAGCTTTATCTATTAGTTTAGATTTAATCCACAATTCATGATCATTAAAACAATTCTTATATATTATGTTTACTATTAGTCAGTCCGTATAAATCGATACCTTTAATATGTAAGTTAAGATAATCAAAACATTTACCTCTCAATGAACAGAATTATATCCATCCTGAGGCATCAAACCAACTATAACGCAGGTATATTTAACGTAAATTACGACGCAGAAACATTAATCAGAGTTCTAATATAATCACAGTGAAATAACCATAACAGAAATCACGAAGCTCTAGGTTCCGCGCGGAACTAACCCGGAACTAACACGTAGTTCCATAACGCAATAACTGGAGTTGGAACTTGAACATCAATCAAGTATTAAACTAGTGTGGAACTGAACGGGATGATTTCCGTGTTGGGTTCCGTTCACGTCGATATTCTAGTTCCCGTTGCATAAATGTCTTTATATGTTGTTCGGTGTTTAGTTTGTGAGTGCGGTTAGCCTCGTTTTGTACACTAATTAATGATATTTAAGTTTTCTCTGGCTTCAAATAATGATCACAAGCGTTGAAAAAATAATACTGCGAAATGTCATGTGATGAAACTGTGATCTCGGAGTCCGTCAGTCTAACTGCATCGCGGCTGCACTTCAATATATTTTGTGAAGCGACTGCTGATTGGCGATATTTAAATATTGCAATTACGAAAGTTTTTCAAATTTTCAGGGTTCCGACTCCCCGTAACGAATGCCACAGATTTTTGTATTATTACCGGGATCGACGGTTTAAGACGACAGCCAGACCAATGCAAATAGCCATTATTTATGTATACAAATATTTTCACTGAGCGGTAATCAAACTCACGCCTCCTACGTAGTAGTATTGCGAACAGTATTGCGTGTAGTCAATCAATCAATCAAACAGCCTATCGCAGTCAACTGCTGGACATAGTCCTCTTCCAATGTGCGCCAAAGCCCCCTATCCTCCGCCCTCAGCATCCAGTCTGGCCCAGCCGCTTTTTTCAAGTGAATCAGTTCATTTGGCTAAAGGGCGTTCAACCTTCTGTTTGCCTTTTCGCGGTCTCCACTCAAGGACTCGTTTGCTCCAGCGGCCGTCGGTCCTTCGTGTGAATGAAGAATTGTATTATTGGGGCAGATATCTAGGTCTAAACAATTAGCATATATGGATTAATCACCTTGCATATAAATTGCAACTGGTTTTGTGTGTCAACATTCCTTAAGGCTGAATAACAGTACCAGTAACAGTGACTTCAATGGTACCATTCCCAATGGTACCAATGAATTCAATGGTACCAATGATACCATACAATACACTCACACAAAAAGGATTCAGGAAACCTGAGAATTTAATATCTATCTGTTTGGAATAGTATCGTGGTCCAGGTTCTACTAAAAATACGCAAATTTTACAAAAACAGGATGCAACATGAATGCTGCTTTGGGTGAAATATTTTTGGGGAGGAAGTTAGAATAAAATTGATCAACCTTCAAGGTAACAGAGCGCGGGTTATTGTAACCTAAGCTTTATAACGACGTATATTACCTACGTATTCTTATTCAGAATGCACTATGAGCGAATCTTTAACAAGTAATGAACGACATGTCAGTACCGCAATCCGTATATTTGTATATGCATACACATTTTAATTTTTTGTACACCGAGTAAAAATGCATAATTCTATTAGACTACGGAAGCAATGCAATGGGCGGTCTTATCGCTTTAAGCAATCTCTGCCAGGCAACATACATTACTAGTTAAACCACAGGCCACATTGAGAAACCGATAGATATTAAAACAATATTTCACGATACGTTTTATCTGCTGCATGCATCTGCAGTCGGCTACGGAATCATATCTTTATACTTGTTCTGTAATTTGAGAGCAGTAAGTTTTATTCGTGACCTAAGCGCACATAATGTTTGACATATTAATTATTCTCAGTAAATGCCAGTTCTATTGAAAACACATAATTTGTAATCGTACACAAAAGGGAATTAAGATAAGACCAGTTTTTCCTCTAGGGCGTGTTTGCCATTCCACCTTTATCAAAGTATATTCGTTGATCATTTCTCAATTGAACAAATTTTCTTAGCAATAAAAACTTGATGTGAACGTTTGAAAACAAAGACGATTTCCGTTTTAAGTAATTTAATTAAAGTAGAGTGACAATGGGGCGGCGAGATGCCCTTTGTTTTCAACACGAGTAATCTCCATCTCCACAATTTCACAGAAGAATTATTTATTCGCCTTCAACAAATTAAATGTACTATCATAATGTAACATAACATGTTTTTCTGCGTTTTGAAGGTCGGGGTGGAAGTAAGAGCTGTGTATGTAAACGTGACGTAGGTAATGCGTGTGTACGGTTGGCTGGGTACTTTCAATGGAGGGAGAGTGATGGCACTCTCGATTATCTTGATATATTTGGACGACTGTGGAGTAAGCTTAAGTCGTTTTATGACGTTTATAATACACGATGATGGTTGTTAATCTGTCTTCCTTTGAGTTAAACGTTGAAACATTGAAGGGATGTTTACTGGGTAGGTACCTAAATTTATAAGGTCAGCTGAATTAGATAAATATCTACAGCTACAAATATACTTTACTGTCGAAAATATCGAGATAGAATAAGTTAGAATAAGAAGGTCGATCATAAATAGAAATATTCATTGTGAGATTGAAACTCAAGTTAGTTTTCGATCGAAATATTAAAAATATATTATATCTTTACATTTCTAAAATTTCACTACTTTTGGTCGAAAAATAAACTATGCGTACATATTACTATATAGTTTAAAACAAAGTCGCGTTCTCTGTCCCTATTTTTCATGTCGTTATGTCCATTGGTATGCTTAAATCTTTAAAACTGAGCAACGATTTCTGATGTGGTTTTTTTAACGGTTAGAATGGTTAAAGAGGAAGGTTTATTGTATATAACATCATGCTATGACCAACAGCAGGAGTGAAAATGTTGCAAAAACGGGGTGACGCAGACGAAGTTGTCTATAGAAAGAAAAAGAAAGAAAGACAACTCATTTATTGAGAACCAGCGCAAAATGACACACAAAGTACATAAATAAAATCATTATCGACAGAAAAAAAAACGAGTAAAAAGACTTAAGACTAAGTGTCGTATGCAAGAAGTCTGACAGTTCTCTGAATGTCAGTGTCACTCGGCTGTCAGCTATACGTCACGGGTCACGCCACTATATGTGTGCGACACGACGTGGCACACTTACGTGGCAGATATTTGTACGTCGCTTTTCCTCTCCGCCCCACGGCCTTACACAACTTAAACTAAGTCATGCACAAGTGCACTGTGTTCCCAAAGGATGAACACTCAGCATACACTGCGATGGGTATCAGCCACCACAGCACTGATTTTCACTGACCTATTTCTTTTTTTTTTTTTTTTATACTACGTAGGTGGCAGACAAGCACACGGCCCACCTGATGGAAAGCGGCCACCGTGGCCTATGAACGTGTGCAACACTAAGGGTGTCACACACGCGCTGCCCACCCTGAAGGGAAAGGGGGAGAGCTGGGAAGGGGTGGGGAGGCTAGGAAGGGGAGGGGAAGGAGGGGTATAGTGAGCTCATTTCGGACGGGTTTCGGTGAGCTCAGTTGGACAGCTCATTTCGGACGGGAGATACCGTCGTGTCCTACCTCCTACCATAATATAATTACCCATACCTATAATTTGTCTGTCATCTTAAAACAATAAATTTTGTTCACCAGGTGTATGCGACGTGGCTGGCGGGGCGGGGTCGGTGAACGCACTGCCCAGCGGCGCGGGAGCTCGTCTGCCGCCTTCGTTTGACGCGGCCACCCCGCGGAACGTCACTGCACTTGTCGGAAAGTCCGCCTACCTTAGCTGTCGCGTGCGGAACTTGGGGAATAGAACGGTAAGTGTTATTGATAAATAAATTGTAGTGATATGTTATCCATATTATTATATTATTGCCAGAACTTTAAATAAATCCATCGATTTTAATAAAAATGTGGTAAATTGCAGTGCGAGTATTTTGAAGAATAAGAGTAGCTAAGTATATGAATATGACAAAGCGGATAAGTTGTCAACTTTTAGGCCAAAAACTTTTTCAAATCTGCTGCAGTTTCCGATACAACTTTCTTTGTTTAAATGATTATAACAATCAAAAGGTTATATGATTGAAAGTTTCTCGTGAATTTCGAGCATAATTTAACATTTAGGTTACGATGTCATATGATCCGATTCCGACAACAAATGTCACTCCCATACATTTTCAGAGCGATGCCGAATGTAGATTCGGAACGAATGCATTTCGGCTAGAGCCCATGAATCGCGAACAAATCGTTGAACTCACGACCCGCCTAATGCAGCAATGTTATGTAGGTATAATAATATATTTTTAATTTGCGAATCAAAATCTTGTATTATGTACTCGTATAATAACTAGTAGAGTGAACTATTCATACTGTTGACTGATGGCATGTTCCACATATTGTTACACTTTATTGATAACACACTTGTACTTCTCAACGATATTTATTATTTTACCTAACCGGTTTCGCCTAGCAGTTTTCTCAGATAATTACATGGACAGTTATAACTACTAACTACTAACTAACTAACTAACCTACTATAATCATTAAAAAAATAAAATGCGAGTTGTAATGTTTTTTAAGAAATTATTCTTTCATTTCGCTTCACTAATATAATGAAGAGTGAATATCACCACTTAAACGGTACAAAAAAATTACCAAATTGTAGTTTTTCTATATCAATATGTAATGTACCAGATCAATATCAGGGGCTTCCGGCTTCAGGAGCGTTTCCCTAACATCCAGAATATCTAAAAATAACTTGAAAACTACCTTCTAACTTGTAACTCAAATTAGTTCTCTAAAACATTATAATTATTATCCAGTCCTCAATCCTACTAAATGTCACCTTGCTTAGACACATAGTTACTTCGTCATCAAACATTCATAATACTACCGTCGAACCTTAACACGTACCATCGCAATTAGGAGTACCTACGTGTGCTAAGCGGAGTCAGACGGAGGTCGCGGAGGTCGCTAACTGTCGAGGACTGGAGGTCGACTGAGTCTAATTGCTCACGATAATTGCTCGGCTCGCTTCCTGCCGGTTCGCTCGCCGCCGCCGCTCTTTCCGCTCGACTTCAACGGTTTAGGAAAGAAAAGACGCGTGACTGGTTGCGGATTTCATGGTATACTTTGATATTTTTGCTTTAAAGAAAAAGGCTTTTAAGTTGGTCTTTATAAACTGTAAAAAATATTAGTAATTTAAATTACTAATATTGCCTCTAACGCCTTCAGTTAAGGTCCATGTCTTGTGTTAGGAGTGGAGTGAGAGTGTTAAATGTGCCACGAATAGAAAAACAAGTGGAAGTAGGTATGAAGAAGGCGGGGTACGCATGTCATTGTTATGATTTTTGAAAAACTACAATTAGACAATATACACCTTATTGTAAGAAGTTAAAGTTTTAAATAAGTTTCTTAGAATTTTTGACGTACGTCTAAACTTATTCGTAAATATTCAAGCTTGTTCGAGTCAAGGTATGAATCGTCGTAAATACTTTTTACCTATACCGAAATAATCTTTATTTTGACCGTTTAATTTAGATAAATAACTCTTTATGATACACATTTAGAGAAAAATTACAATATGGACATGAACCATAAACATTCGACCAATTAGAAGAGTAGACAGAGGTGCTAGCACCCACATTTCGCCAGTTTATGTTTAGGTCCCAATGTAATAGGTGGCGAATATCACAATATTTTTGGTACTAGTTTTTTTCTGTTCTGTGATAAATACATACATACTTATTCTGACTGATTCATCTACATACTTAAAAATCTAGCATTGATATCTTATTAATGTAGTCGGCAAGTGTTTGGACATTATTCGTGCATTGGCGACGCCCTCGCATTATTATTAAGAGTAATAAGTGTGTGTGAAGTCCGTCTGAAGTATGGATGATTTAAGTTATGGCCATATCACAAGAGATGTAATCACGTGACCGGTTAGAAGATTATTTTCAATGTGAAGTAACAGTAGATACATCAGCCCTCTCTTGCACTCTATATTGGAAGCAACACCATGTATAAGAGTTTCGGAACCTACCTTTTTTCCACCTTTTTTTTTAAATGTTCCCAATAACCCATTTTCCGAAATATCACTGATATGCTTGTCTTGCCTCTACAAAGTGAACCAGACTAGCCTATCCATTTATATTTGCAACTTTTCTTATTTATCATTAGTCATTCGCTCAGTATCTGAGCTCGTTCATTCAACCCACATTTGCTTAAATAAGCTATAATCATTTATCATGTAATGTATCTAAATATCGAGATATTTTAGTGTGAAATCTATTACAACATTCTATCTACAGTACTTGTGTTTTACCACACAAATTATTTCTCTTCCCGAGAATTAAACGATGCATGATTTATATTTAAACGGCTCATACTTAGTCAAGAGGTTTAAGTTTCTAAAACGTTACATAAATTATGAGTATTTATCTTACCTACCTACCTACCTTATCGTCTTTAGTATTTGGGTCTCATCATTCTCTGAGCCTATTACCAAATCTTTGTCCTGTATAGGAAAGGAGTTTTGTATTAAACGAGGGGAAAACGAGGGGTTTGAGGTACAACATAACAGCTTCATTTCCAGATTAAATTAGTCACTATCAAAGTGGTGGTTTTAAATAAACATCTCCATGGGCTTGTGTAAAAACCAAACTTGCTTGTCCTGAGAACTATGAAAAAGATTACACTTTTGAAGAGAGAATTTATCTGATTTAAAATACTAGAATTTAAACATACAACTCACAATTATAAGTTCCTAAACACTTCAAATAGAAAGTCAGTGTATTTTATTGTTTGGCCGGTCGGACTTTTGATGCCGCTCCTTGAAATATGGCTAAACTTACTCTGAGATATTTCTAAAATATTACTTCATTTACTTTATTGCAATAAACATTAATTTCGAACTGCTCGAATTTCATTCATTTACTTGTATACAATTTTTTAATTTGTCAGAATTATATTTTACAGTGAACGCCCTCAGTTTGCCTTCAAAGTGAATAATAAATGTCTTTTTGGCGCCTTTTGCTAAATTTAAATAAGATTTTGTGAATAGTGTCTAACTGGTACCGACGTATAGACGATAAATATGGGCCAATTAAGGTGTTCATTTATATGTATCTAGTTATTAGTGGGTCGAACTCGGCGCAGCACCGTGTTCCGGGTTGCCGAAATCTTTGTTCAGTATTGAATGTATTGTCACGTAACTATAGAAACTTGCCACGCCATCGAACTTTTGTGGCACAGTTGTAACACAGTGACTGCATTATTTATAAATCTCTCCTCATAGTCGTGAATTCGATTTTTTATTCGAACAAAATGATATTGAGTTTTGTAATAAATTCTCTGTAGCAGCAAGGAAAGTGTCTATTGAGATGAATGGTTAGGTAAGGTGAGTATTAAGATGAACTTATTTCTAACGGCAATGCACGTGCACACTAACACATCGTAAAAATAGGTCTTATTACACCTCACCCCACTTATTGAAAGAAAGATCGACGACGACATTTGGGACGAGCAATACCTCACTCATTACTCTCATTCACTTTACTCACTGCAGAGTTTTTGTACTGTCAGTGGGAAGACGACTTTGTTTCGTGCACTAGCGGCACCCGCCACCTTATTATCTTCAAGACGTGCATTAGAAGGTTCTTATAGGGTCGGTAGTACGATCCTGGTGTTGCAAACGTCCATAGTTTACGGTAACTACTTTCCATCAGCTAGGCCGTGTGCTTGCCTGCCAGAAGTAAAAAAAAAAAAATAATTAACTTCGAGAAATAAGTTTAAATGCTTCAATTTATTTTCTAAAACTTGTAGGTATATCTAAACACCGAGAGAGCCGACCTCTTTGCGTTACGACCTACGCATATTATGCAGATGAGCTACATTTTTCCTATCAGAGTGCTAAAAGGGAAACCTCTCCCAACCCTTCCAGTAAAATCAAAATATCACAACATGGTGTAAAATTCACAACCTTGCAAAACCCCTAAACAAGCATGTCATGAGCACTTAATAATAAATTGAATCTCCTTGAAAAACAGGCTGAAGTATAATTTTAGGGTGCCTATCTTTTGATGCAGGTATCAATCAGGCAGAAGTAATGTGACGTACAAGTACATATGTATATTAACTTATGATAATGAGGCTGTTTATACACCTAGAGATGCAAGCCTGTGACGGTAGACCCCCCTCTGTATCTTTCCCTGTATACGTATGTATTGTGTATACTGCATAAATTACAAAGTTGATCACTGTACTATATAGAAGTAGGTGTTACATGAGGGACAACCATTGGGGGATCTAGGGGAACCCACCGCTCACCCACGGCTTAACCATTCCAATGATAACAATAGCACATAATTACTAATTGGCATAGAAAGGAATGTCAATCCGCACCCCTCAAAGGAAGTAAAAAGACTTCTTACCCGAGGAGAGATGTTGTTGTATGTGCAATATGCCATAAATGTGCCGACATGTGTTTTGCCTCTGCACGAGGCCTCTTCAGGAACAATATCAAACGAATGAAATTCGTTTGGAAATTCGAAGCGTTGGAATTGTTAAACCAAGAGTGAGCGGTTGGTTCCCCTCTCTCCCCCAATGTATAATTTCCGGTTAATTACTGTGTTATGGGCCAATTATAATGATGCTATAGAAAGGTAATCCCTGTTTAAACATTTTTATTGACAAGGAATATACCTAGACTCGTGTTTAAGGAATTCATTCATAATTCTTGATGATGCTAATATTTTTCCGTAAGCTGCTTGTTTGACGCCTAAGTTTTATAAAACAATGTCCCCTGTGACGCTAAAATATTTATGCAGGAATTATTCCTGAAAAAAATACGAGTGTATTTCAAAGCTGAGTTCGTGGAATGTTTCACATTAGTCGTTGAATTATTTGTACCTTGTTTGGAGTAATTTCGAAGGTCTGTGGTTAGAGGGAGATGGTTGGCCCATCACCGCAAACACCCGCAGAGAAATCGTACGCATTTATCTAAAAGTTGACTGAGAATGCCTTTGCTATTTATTTATGTTAGACTATTATCATAATGTAAGTCCTACTAGTACTTTATTATACATTTATGTTTATATATAAGTCTTAGATGAGGATGTTCAGTTCTAAATACCTGTTCTATATTTTCATTTTCACTTAAAATAACCACTCGATACGCGAAGTAAATTCAAGAGAACTTGACTATAGAATAAGGCTTCTTATGGCTGCAAAATTCTGTAGGATAAGGGCACTCCACCAGTTAATCCACTCCAATTATTTGAAGAGGAAATTTAATCTTCTGTGTCAAACGTTGTCTTTATAAAATTTCTTAGGATTTCCAAAATAAAATAGGTAAACTATTTTACGGATATTTGCCTTCATTTTCATGTAGCTGTACAATATTTAGAATTAAAAACGAGACTAGTCCTAGCCAATGTTAAGGTATTTTAGGTTCTGATGGAATAAAAAATATAATTAACCTCGTGAACCATGCATGGTTTGAGAATGATAGTCATTTTCATAATGTCACACTAACTGGCAATCAAACATCATCATCATCATCATCAAACTAAAATGACAATCATTGTCACACTAACTGGGTTATTTATCATATTTTTGGTTCTTTTGAGTAACCAAATCGAAAACAACCGAAAAACATGGAAAATATCTCGGTCAGTGTTACAATGCCCGTAAACTATATCCCTTATTAGACAGTTGTTACATTCTAAGGTAATTTGAAACACATTGAACCCACGAATAATGTAGGTATTATTGGTTCATTATTCGTAGCATTGAACCCTGTATATCAAGAAATAAAAAACAGCTAAGAAATCCAGGCTACAATTTTTGTCTAATGAAAATCTTAAGCTAGAATATAATCGTCTTACACTCAAACTCTTTAATGACGTTCACTTCCCAGGTGATCACTCGGGTGCCGGGAAGTGCTACTTTTTGTTCCGAAAGGAAATTGCAACTGGACGTCGAACATAGGTACTAGAAAAGTCTTTGAATGAACAAATGATAGAAAAGTTACAGTTCAAAGGAAAAGCACCTTAATTGTTGGATTGTTTGTTGAAATAGATATTCGTTTTATAATATTGTTTTATTAAAGGTAACATCAGCATAATAATTTCTAGATATCTTTTCTCAAAATTAAACTGAAACTCAGCGATATATATAGTTAGTATTGAGTAGTAATTGGTTGTTAAATGGAAGTCTTAGTACAAGTGCAACCATACATAGCAGTTCCAATATGAGCTTAAACTGTTCCAAAGAAGTTTGTTACGGTGCACTTAAATAGTTATGTTAACTGAGTAGAAAGGAGTCATTCCACTAGGTAGTTGGGTTCAGAAGGCCAATTTGCTATAAAGAGGACAAAACTTGCAAGTCACACACACTTCACTACTGTACAGGTCTTCACCCAAAACCTAGTTGTGAGAAAGTGACTGAGTACATGAAACGTGAATCTTCTTTTTTATACATTTTTCAGCTTGTCAGATAAAATCTTGTTTTAGCTTAAATTCAGTATCGCGGTAATGAGGAGACTGTTGCTTTATTTATAATATATATTATTATAATAAAATCACGCCTATATCCCCGAAGGGGTAGACAGAGGTGCTAGCACCCACATTTCGCCAGTTTATGTTTAGGTTCCAAAGTAATAGGTCGAGCGAGCCTATTGCCATAAACCGGGCACTTATAAACCTTCGATAAATGCTCTATTTACTGTATTAATAATACCTAACTTTATGATAGGTACAGTTGCACACACATTATCAGATATGTATTTAAAAGCATCCGCTGTTAAGAACCACTAAGCTATCATGCTATTCAATGTTCAACAATATATTATTATGATTATGAGTGATATTCGTGTCAACTAAAATGTTAAACTATACTAAAAACTCGGAGTCCTGAACAGAGTGAGACGTTTTTTCACGCCGGAGCAGCGGTGTCTTCTTTATAAGACACAAATTCGCTCCTGCGTGGAATACTGCTCGCATCTCTGGGATGGCTCCGCAAAGTACTTATTAGATGCTCTCGACAGGTTGCAGCGACGTGCGGTCCGCATTATTGGGAGTCCTGAGGTCACAGAGTCCCTCGAGCCTTTGCAGATGCGTAGAGATGTTGCGTCCTTGGCAGTATTTTACCGTCTCTACCATGGTGAATGTTCTGATGAGCTCTTCCAACTAATCCCACCCTCCCCTTTCCTACACAGGACAACGCGTGCAGGGCTTAGGTGTCACTCGCATACGGTACAGAATATTCCACCAAGAACCAAGCGGTTCGGTGAGTCTTTTCTCTGCCGTACCATTAAGTCCTGGAATTCCTTGCCGGCGCACGTGTTTCCTTCTTCCTACAGTCCCGGGTCCTTTAAGCGGGGCGTGAAAAAGCATCTGATGAGGCCGTCAAGCTGAGCGCCATCATTGTAGCACTGAACGTGTTTGCAATGGTGACCCTCTTTCATGGGACTTTGCCTTCAGCTTAACATCAGGCGAGGTGAAGTCAAATTGACGTGCCATAGATAAAAAAAAAAAAAAAAAAGTTATACCTAGTACTCCGAGAGTCGCGTCTTTTAAGTAAGGTATTGTCACAATCACCTTATTTGTAAGTAGTCATAAGTTGTTCGACTGAATACTAGTTTCCCATTTTATAGATCGCTTTGAGGGCTAATGATCAATACTAAACTTTATACCCATAGTTTAAATTGCAAATAAAGTATTCATACGCTCTAGGGAAGCTGAATTATTCCAATTTATTACCATTCGCATAAAACGCAATAATATCCAGTCGTAAACCATTCCAATTTACACAGTAACATTAAAGAAAATATCACAAAGCTAAATCAACCCCCGGAGTTATGCAAATTAAAGTTTTGGAGCGCAAATTATCAACCCCTGGGGTGCAAGCAAACAGACATAAAGTAGAACGTACCATTATAATTGAAATTCGACTTGGGGGTGTTAATTTTTAGGCAGCGATAAACAGGAAAGTCGCTCCTCGAGTAGCTTAGTAGATGGGTACAGTCGGGGTAATAAGCGGTAAAACAATAAATTGATTGGAGGGTTGTCTGCTAACATTGTTGCCGTTTTGATAGATAAATATAATACAGAAATTAATATCAATTTCCCAGGTGAGGACGAGTTTAAATAAAGTCTATGAGATCTACTAGTACGTAGGACTTTCGTAATGAAAATTTATAAAGCGTGTGTTATATTAGCGTATAATTAGGTATATTAAATTAATATATACTAGCTATTGCCCGCGGCTCCGCCTGCGTGGATGTTGATTATAGTGTTGTCCGACTCTACTCGATTCTCTACTTGTCTTCTACACTACTTCTACTTGCTGTCTTGACAACGGAAATTGTTAGCGATATTAGCGTCAATGTATAGAAATCTACCGGATCTATTGAAATTTATGAATATTGTTTTGCTGCCTTGGATGGTAGCGTGATGAAATATAGCCTATGTTAATTCTAGATATTGAAACTTCTTAAAGGTGAATTATTGAAACTAACCACTAACTGGCTAAATAGGTATTCTTATTATAATATTATCATAGTCTGACATAGATACCATCTACACAAGATAGTGTGTACGCAGGAACACTGTTAGCAAATCCATAATGTTTACTCATGCGAACCGTTTGGACCAATGAATCCACAAATATTGACGCAAGCCCATCTCTTATGCATCGGCGGATATTGAAACTGTGTGTATAGAGTTCGATCGTGGATATGTCAGAATAAAATTATAGTCTCTGACAATTTAAATGAAATGATAAAGTTAGTTTGCAATACTGATCTAGAAAAGTTAAACGACTAATTGATTATAATAATATTAAAACCAGATAAACTCAAGAAACTTAAGATTTTTGATTGTGTTTATACCACTTAGGTGGCAGACAAGCACATGGCCCACCTGATGGAAAGTGGTTACGGTGGTCCATGTTTGCACCTCCAGGGTCGACATATTCGTGCTGCCGACCATATATATAGGGTGGTTGAGAGGAGAAGGTTAAGAAAGTCTCTGTGCCGTCAATGCAGAAGACAAAGAAGGGTACTGTACTTCCCCCGTCGGACTAAGCATTTGTTGAAATTTATTTGGCAGTCTACAAAGTAAAATATAGAGCGAAAAATGTCAACTGCACAAGTTGACCTTTTTGGATTACAAGTTTCAAAAAGATTATCGAATCCTCGTATATGATAATCTGCAAAGATCCTGAAAAGATGTTTTGTTCAAGTATACTTTAGTTTCGTTAAGTCTCCCCGGTTTCCATATACGAACATCTATGGCAGTCGTTACGGGTAGTTGTAGCCCTCAAAAGTCCAACAAGCTTGACTATAGAACCTTGATATCGTCAATTTGGTTTTAGAGGTCCGATGGCAGTCGCTTCACGGAAAATATCGAAGTTCAATCGCATTTAAGTTAGACTAGAAAGCCGACCCCAACTGAGTTATTTTTGCTTTAGTTCCATGTACACAGTTAGTGTATAACTATGCTAAAGGTGCATATTATCTGACACTTTGGCGGATGTACAACTTCATAACTATTTACTTTATCAACGTGATATTTACCATGTTTCTTTGAGTAGTTTTCTATTTTGTTCAGTATGTTAACAAACACACCTATTTGGCATTAGGATACATTTTATAAATTAAATAAGTAAAAAAAATGTTTTGAAATGATTGTAACATATTTAAATTATTTATAATGTTGATTGATTGATTGACACATGGTGGAACTTATAGTTATACGATAATTGATAACACACTTGTACTTCTCCACTGTATTATAATAAGACAGAATAAAATAATATAAATTTAATGAAGTCAAATTGCAAATGAATATCAGATGTAAAATTAAATAGGAATAAAGTCGAACACTTCGTAATTTGACTTTATTAATTTTCAGAGGACATGATTAATCTTTAATTTGATATTTGTAACTTATAATATAATTATTTGTTTGACATTGTGATCCTAAGGTTTTATAAAGTGTATTAATAATTCTAAAATAAAAAAAATAGGGTAAACAGACACTTTTTCCCTTTTAACTAGTGTCCTTTCGAGAACCTTTTGGCTCCAACGGCCATATTATATTCTTCTTGCTACGTGTCTGTCTTCTACCACGTCAGCTAGCTAACCCTTTGTGCTATATCAGCAACTTTCGCTAGCCTTCGGATATCCTCATTTGTGATTCTTTCTCGCAGAGAAATTCCGAGCAATAGCCATTTCCGTAGCTCACTGTGTGACCTTCAGCTTTCTTATGAGGCCCAATAGTGAGGATTAACTGTGTAGTTAGATGAAATTTCAATAGAATGTGTACCGTTGGTGCGATAACCATAACAAAAATAACACATCATTTACAACCCCCTCATTTTGTTAACATAATAATTTAAGAAGTAAAAATCTTATATATTGAATTATAGTACGAAACCCCGCATATACCAATAGGATTTCACTTAAGGTTTCGATCTATCTACCTATATCTATATCTATTTGTAGCTAGTGTGTGAAGGTCAAAAGAGTCATGTAATATATTTTTGTTCGCTTCCAAATATAGCCTTGTTTACCCACTGTTTAGCGAGTTTCGGGCTAATCTGTATCTTTTACGGTTTCTTTCTTATTGGATAGACATGCGAACATGGTTTGAGTTGGTTAAGGCGCTTGTCATGTTTTTATGAATTCGTCGTTTATGTATGTAACGAAGGTTTACCATGGCACACACCAATGACTTTTCGATGCTTTTCGAAGTTATGTGTGTATTTATCGCAGGTTTATAAGTGCCTCGGAGAGCACGTTAAGCCGTCGGTCCCGGTTGCCATACAAACATCTATGGCAGTCGTTACGGGTAGTTGGAGCCCTCAAAAGTCCAACCAGCCTAACTTGGAACTTCGATATCGCCATTGGTCATTAGACCATTGGTTGTGGAGGTCAGATGGCAGTCGCTTCACGGAAAATATCGAAGTTCAGCCGCATCACAGTTAGACTGGAAAGCCGACCCCAACTGAGTTGGGAAAAAGGTTCAGGGAATGATGTATGTAACGAAGTTATAGGTATTGCTTCTTTAAAATTTTACTTCATTGGGATACTACAGATGCTTAGTTACTATAATTGAAATTACTTGTATATACCAAGGCATGTCGAAATTGGTGTACATTTTATCTTATAATAATAAGGGATAAATTATTAGGTACGGGTGGTGAAGAACGCTTTATGAACAAGATCACCAATGAAATTAGGGATTTAGCAATAAATAAATAGCTAGTCGGATTTTTGAAGGCTTCAACTAATCTTAACGAATGCTGATGTTTATATGGCAATTGAGACCGACGACTTAACATGCTCTCCGAGGTACGACCAGACCAGTGCAAATTGTTATATTCATGCATACAAATATTTGCACTGAGCGCGGATCGAACCCGCGTCTCCTGCATAGCAGTCGCGTTCACTACGGCCACTCCACAGAGGCTGTATTTTTCCTTTTGAGTACGTCTTACATTGTACGGATAACTTCTTTAATTAAAATTAATTTCTTAGACATTAGCCATATTAACGAAAAGATGAAATCTTATCCAACACAGACTATTTTTATAGCACTATTCAAGCTAAGTAGGTGCTTGAGTACTTGCTCAAGTATCTATTTCACGACTGTCCAAGCACTAAAACGGTTCGTGCCATCTCTGCTATCTAGTTCTGCTTAGAATACCTAATGTTTAACCTTTATTGACAACTCTAATTTACATGTTAAAGGAATGTACCCGTGCTATTAGTGAAAATATATGAATAACTCTACTAGTGAAATTGGCAATTTGTTTTGTAAAGGCAACTTTATTAATAATGTACATATTGATAGAAATCAAATGAAATTTATTTATTTACATGAATTATATGAATAATAATATGGTAACTACATTCGGCGGTAACATTGTGTTTTATTTTTATATATTTGGCCACATACTTACGATGTGCAAATTATTGTTTATTTATGACGTACTTAGTTAGTTATGACAGATTTAAAATATAGAAATTAAAAATGAAATTCGAAATTTGAAACGATAATTTCTTTTTTTTACTTTATCGAGGTATTTTTTGTGTTGGGGTTTTTTTAAATCTGCGTTGTAACTTTGATTTAACATTTTTAAATGGATCTGCTGAAGTCATTTAATAATCATATTGAGGGAGTAGAGAAACTTTAAAGGTAATTCGCCATTTTGTGGTGGCGGCCAAATTGAACTGATTTTCATCAAATATAGCTAAGACCACTCCCGACTAATTCACGTTTCAGACAAAAAAACTACATCAGAATCGGTTCATACATTCCATCCAGCAAACAGACACACACACAGACTTATCATAACTTGTCGGTTTATGTCAGGGGTAAATAATAGCAACATATAATAGAAAACAACCACAACATAATTAACTTGTACTAGTAACTATTTATTAATCTGTGCCTCAAGATGAATATGGACAAGACCCAGGTTATGGCGAATGCTCATATTCTAAGGCCCTCCCCAGTGTCAGTTGAAGGCTCGACCCTCGAAGTTGTAGACAAGTACGTCTACCTTGGACAGATGGTTCGATTAGACGGATCAAACTTCGAGGCGGAGGTCAATCGTCGAATCCAACTCGGCTGTGCAGCGTTCGGGAAGTTACACAGCGTCTTCTCGTCCAAAATACCTCAGTGCTTAAAGACAAAAGTCTTTAATCAGTGCGTGTTGCCAGTGATGACCTATGGCGCCGAGACGTGGACCCTCACTATGGGCCTCATAAGAAAGCTCAAGGTCGCACAGCGAGCTATGGAAAGGGCTATGCTCGGAATCTCTCTGCTAGATCGAATCAGAAATGAGGAGATCCGCAGACGAACGAAAGTGGTCGACATAGCCTACAGGGTTAGCAAGCTGAAGTGGCAGTGGGCGGGGCACGTAGCAAGAAGAACAGATGGCCGTTGGAGCCAGAAGGTTCTTGAATGGAGACCGCGTACCGGTAGACGAAGCGTGGGACGGCCTCCTGCGAGATGGGCGGACGACATAGTCAAAGTCGCGGGTACCCATTGGATGCAGACCGCCTCCAACCGGTCGGATTGGAGGTCGATGGGGGAGGCCTATGTTCAGCAGTGGACGTCTTGTGGCTGAAATGATGATGAATCTGTGCTTGTACATTGTAGGTACTGTGGTTTGATCGAATTGTATCAAGTTTGTCAAGCACTTTGACTAAATTACTAAACTTAGATAATTTCGTTATTATTACAGATATATAACATAGATAAGCATACTCAAACCTTTCTCTCACAGAGTATTGGATATTTGTTTCGGTCATACCTTACTAAGTGTCCCTTACTGTCATTAAATGTTTTATACAAGCCCGCCGGTACATACCCTCTTTAGAAAACGTCACAAATTTATGTTCTTTGAGGTCAACCCCTGCCACCGAGTACACTTACCGTTACTATATATTTCGTACTCGTTCTGCGTGACCAAACCACGTCAGCATATATTTCCTTTTCTATTTTCTTTCAGCAAAACAATATAACAAGAACGGACAGCTTACAGCTCTTTTACAATTCTTTAATTAATAAGCAAAGTTAAACAATTCATTTTCAACTATACGAAAGTACAATTATAGAACATTTTATTTGCGGTATCTATAAACCCGTCTCCGCGCCGTCTCGCCTGCTTTTGTTAAAACGTTGACCTGTAATAAACTTAACTAAAATGACACGTAATTACCGTTTCGGTCTACCAAATTGTAGTGGTTATAGCTGTCAGGCGGACAATAATGTCCGACTTGTAGCAGTGGTCCTGCCATTATGTGACGGGGTTGGGATAAACATATAATTAGTGAATGAAGAGATATTTATAAACAGGACAGACTGTGGCGTGGCGACAGCGACTGCTATGTAGGAGGTACAGATTCATTTGCCGCTCAGTGCAAATGCGTTCAAATGCGTGAATGTATTGAGACACAGATAATAAATGTAATACTGACCTTCATGGACGTACATTTAATATTAATATTTTGTGGGTGCAATGTATACCTTGAGGGAAAATACTGTTTCTAAAGCTTTGCAATAAACATTTATTTATTTAATATGGTTCTCTGTGGTCTGGTCTAGTCGTGTCGTGTTTTTAAGCCGTTGTTCCCGGTTGTTATACTATCATCTATGGCAGTCTTTACCTACTGGTAGTTATAAGTTGACAGTTTAAAAATCATGTAATAATAGCAAAGTATAATAGAAAAAAAATATAGATAGAAAAGTTCGTAAATTATAAAAAGGTTCAATGCTACCGTCGCGCGTCGCGTCGTCGGTAAACGATAAAGAAATCCATTTGAACGCAATGCGTATTCAATATGCCACAATCTTATTTGCGTTAACCATGCAAACCACTATAATAATCTCAATCTTCAATAACGAATGAATACAAAATTTGAATGAAAAATATATTTTTCGCTTGGGACAATGAATTTCCATGACAAGCGACAATTTGTCAGTATTCAATCAAATACCAAAAAAGGGTTTATTCATTTTACTCGCTTGGCCATGTTCAATAAATATATTTTGGTAAATACTGGGATAAATTCCGAAGCCCCAGATGACCTCTAACTAGCATCGAGTGATTTGATCAAAAAGTATTATGTAATACTCCCAATTCCCGCGAATTAGCCTAGTATTTTGATCCCGTTTCTGGAGCCCATGGGAATCTTTCCCCGGAATTAAAAGTCTATTTATGTTATTTCAGGTTCAATGTGAAATGTTAAATGAGAATGAGTAATGCTAAATAAGATGCGTTCATAGAGCTAGATGGTGATACCATGGTACCCACATTACGGGAAGGGGAGGGGACGTAGTAAGCTTTCCCGAAGAGCGAAACCTATGCACGGACCCTCTCCGTAAGTAGCGGCGCTGCCGTGAAGCAAATTACTACACCACGACAACAAGCCAAAAATGCCGTTAATTCGACAGAAGAAGACCCCATTCGGTCATCTTAAAAGAGATGTCCCCCGGTCTGCCGGGGTACGAGAGATATGACTCGTATAATCTCACGGCAATCAAGGACCCATAGATGGCGTGACATTATCACCTCCACTGAATTTGGCAGAGGTAGTATCCATGGGAATTTTGCGCACAATAAAAAAGGGCTCCGGAAGTACCTGGACAATCATAAAACTTAAACGGTAATAACATTTTATATTTTTATCGTTCGCAAAATCCCCACGGATACCACCTCCACCAAAACCGGTGGAGGTGATTATGTCGGACTCGAACCGACCAAAACGCACGCCATCCATGGGTCCTTGATTGCCGGAGGTGAGATTATACAAGACATATCTCTCGCACCCCGGCAGACCCGGGGACATCTCTGTTGAGATGACCCTCCCCCCAATGTGGGGACCATGGTGTCCCCATCTAGCCCCTGGGTATGGGGTGGCATTTTGCGCCATCGCCGTGGCCTGCTTCTGCTAGGGTGACCGGCGGCTCCACCCGTCACCCCCAGGCCCGCGCTCATGGGGAAACGGTAATAACCTGCTCACTTGCGCTACTTGCCCATACACCTGTACAGCAGAAGAGCTCATAAGTACCTCTGAGAACGCAATCAGGGTGGCTGCACACTGGGCTAATAAAAATATATGAAATGCCATCGACTCGACAGAAGAAGAAGAGCGGTAATAATAGTAAATAAATTGAACTTCAGTTGTCAAAGGATTATATACACTTTAAGGTATCCAGGCACACGGTACAAGGTTTTAGAGCCCATTGTACCTTATTTCAGTAGGTACAAAAATATATTACCATTTATACAAAAGGTTAAGCTAATAAAAGCACATTAAAATAAATAAAGAGACAAAAAGTATATAAATTGCATTAGGCGTAGAGGTGGAACGAGTTTGTGAGAAGCAAATTTATAAAAATGTCACTTTTCTCTCACGGCACTCGCTGTACAGAATTACGCGGCGCCGGCGTTATAATGAAAATGAATTATGTTTAAATCCGGAAGCATTTAGGCTTTTATTGACTTTCTTACAAGGATTTTATGAAACACGTAGGAGGAAAACCTAATCACGAACATAATTAAATTTTGGTAGGTACTTAGTTTGCCAGAGACATGCAAAAATAGAATTTTTCTCGTAGATATATGCCCAAGACGGGGCTTGAAGCCGCGACTAGTCACTTACAGAGGTATGCTCTGATCAAGTGAGCTACATTTTTTACTACTGCAGTGTAACTATATTATTATAGTAGGAACTACAATATTCGTATAGAAAACACACTTGCCCTTCACCGCGATATTTAACCTAGAATCGCCTTGCGACATTATCAAAGGTTCACATTGACAGTTACGAATAGAGCTAAGTGACCCAGTGCCTTCAATCAACAGTAAATACTATAACAAATACTAAAATAGATATTTCAATCAAATAAAAACTTGCATTCTAAATATGTAAATGGTATAGTTTATCGCTAAAATCGGTAAAAAAAAAATTGAAAAAATGAATTGTAATTTGAATAAAAAAAATAATCATACGTATCGCCACAAAACGTCATACAATACTGTATTCAGTGTTGAATAAATGGAGACGGAACCAAGGTAAAGTAATATTTGTGGAATATTGCCTGAAATTGGATAGGAACATTGGGCTCGAGTGAGAAAGGCACAGAACATCTCAAAGCCTCAGAAACAATGTTGTGTATGACCTAGATCGTAATAATATTAGGAGTCTGTTAGACTCCAGAGGCGAATCATTTATCGATAAAGTACATTAGAAGGCTTCGAAGCTGTCGATATAAAACATAACGCGGATTCAATTTGATTATAGATGGCGAGCACGCTATCGAAGCATTAACGATACTATCGATATTTTACTCAGAATATGCTACTTTTCCACGAAAATCATAGATGTTTAATAATTCAAGGCAGAGCATTAGCAAATTAATTTATAGGTTGACTAATTATACTCAGAAATACCATCTATACTTAATAATACGAGGAAAAAATTGTATTTTTGTGTGTATGTATGTTTGTGGTGAATAAACGCAAAAACTAGTGTGCCGATTTCACAAATTCATTCACCATTAGAAAGCTATATTTACCCTGAGTAACATAGGCCATATTTATTACCTACTAGAAAATATTAGGGATCCTTACTAAAACTTAACTAATGGAATCAAGGTATAAAATAAAGTGCCCCAAAAGCTCTTTGGATGCGTTGCAGAACTATTGATATAGAACAAAAGTATGTTAGTTGAGTAGGGAGGCGACTAGAGAAGTGAAAAATCTTGTACATTTATAACACTGCACGATAACCGCCATCATCACGGGCGGAGCGACGAGCAACAGCTAGTTTGAATAATATAATTATAACGTTATGCCGAACTATCTGCAAATTGTAGCAAATTATTGTGGCAAAAGGTCAAATATATAAGCGGAGGTCGTTGTTTTCTGTTCTTTTATTTCTTAGATTAGGGCATTAATCACGTAGACTATAATTAGTGTACAAGGGCCTGACTATAGTGAATACCAATTGAATGGAGGTTCGAGAAGGTCTTAAGGGCGGAGTTACCACGCTGACTCATAAATGAAAGTTGTCGCAAATTATGGGTGTAATATTATCTATGAAGTTCACCTAACTCAACTAGGAGTAAAGACTGGTACCAATGGTCCGGAGTGCATGGAAAGCGAGGACACAAGCTTGCCCCATGTACTTATTGATCAGATGGAACCTCGGCTCGGACACGCCCGGCACAGATGATCTAAGGAATCTGTAGGTGGACCAAATTGCGAGGAATTGCGAGGAAACAAAAAGGTTTGAGGGGGTGCCGTCATAGCTGGATAAACCAGTCTCTTCCCGAAGAGAGAGATGGGGAAAAGGATGAAGAGGCTCTCGGTCTCCGGTGCCCCCGTTTAGAAATAATCATCATTTTTTGAACCTTTTTCCCAACAGTTGGGGTCGGCTCTCTAGTCAAACTGTGATGCCGCTGAACTACGATATTTGCCGTGAAACGACTGCCATCTGACCTCCACAACCAATGGTCCAATGAGCAATGGCGATATCGAAGTTCCAAGTTAGACTGGTTGGACTTTTGAGGGCTCCAACTACCCGTAACGACTGCCATAGATGTTTGTATGGCAACCAGAATTGACCGCTTAACGTGCTTTCCGAGGCACGACCAGACCAGCACTACCAATTGACGTCTTGGAGAGTTTAACAGATAATTTTTTTAACTGTTTAACATTCCATTTACTTTAGTAATAAGACGCACAGAACACTAAAACAACTTCTAAAGTCATTAGACTACAACCAGACGTAATTTAACTTAGTGAAAACCTAAACAATTGAACGAAAGTTAAAATAACCTAGACTTCAGATCTTTAAGCGAAGCTTTCCAAGTTTGATTTAAAACTAAACCTAATACGGTTTAATTTTAGTGTATCACATGCAAACTTGTGTTTCTGGGAGCTTGGCTTAATAGTTTGAGATCAAAGGACGACCCTTTTGTTCAAATGCCGGCCTAAAAGCGTTTGTGCACGTTAAGCTAACCGCGAACGCGGTAGTTTACGGCCAAGCTTCGCTCAAAGCCCACCACTAGCATTGTGAAATGAAAGCAAAAAGAAGCCTCGTTTGTGTATATTACTGTTTGTAATTATTATATCCAACTAGTTTGAATTGAAGTAAATAAAAGAATTGAAATAGGTACGATCGTTATGTCCATACTCATCATCAACTAGGGCCTTGATTCTACTAATTGTGTACCAATTGTCATGACACTAAGATAACAAAAAGTGCCATTTAATTTTGGACCCTGCTGGTACATAATTAAAGTCTAAAATTAAATGGCATTGGTGTAGATGAATGAAACAATGTAATATACTCTTTTGCAATTTATTTTGAACTTTAAGATAATGTAAATAACATCGGAAATTCCATGGCCATTTTTTTAATCACAGTCGTGTGACTGATTAAAAATTAAATTAGTAGAAACGGGGGCTTGGTGGTAATCCCGGTTGCATCGGAAACTCCAGAGCTCACTTCGAAGTCCCGGGTTCCGGTTCCGTTTTCATCAGTAACTGCGTTGCGGCTGAACTACAATATTTTCCATAAAGCAAATGCCTTGCCATGCCACAAAATATAGGCTTATATGATATCGAAGTACCGCAGTTAGACCAGTTGTAAGACTTTTCAGGGCTCCACGCGTCACGGGTAACGACTACCATAGATATTTGTATGTCAACCGGAACCAACTGCCTATTTAACGTGCTCTCTGAGGCACGAGTAGACCAGTGCAAATATCCATATTCATGAATATATTATATATTTGCACTGAACGGGGATCGAACCCACGTCTTTGGCGTAGCAGTCGCGTGCACTAACGCCACGTCACAAATTCTATTAACTGTCATAAACCGGCGGTTTCGCCCGTTTTATATATGAAGTATCAAACCAACCGGTAAACATGGAAAATAAAACAAGTTTTTGATATGTTGTATAGCGATTTTATGTCGTTATTCATTCAATGTAAAATAAATTCAAATAAACCGCGAATTGCGATAGAATAATCAAAAAATAGTTTCATTTCAATGTGTTCGTATAAACTTTCGTCGATATCAAACAAATATATTAAATATTTCTACTTTACTACCGAGGTTCAGTTTCGTTCAGAAATAAGTTCGTAAAAAAGTTTCATTTTCCGATTGCATCGCTACCCACCAACAAAAAGTATAGATGAAAAATACCTTAGAAACCGTATTATATCAAATCAAAACTTGAGATATACTTACAAGTTTCTGAGTTTTTGAAACACATAACTAGCAAAATATAAAGATATATGCGAAATAGTGGATACAGAAATGATCATAGCAGTGGTTACTCTACATTGCTGATTGTCTCACAATTACAAAAAAGATTAATTCAAGATTTATAACAACACTTCAAGCAAAGAACCAGCAAATTCACATTATCGAATATTTTTTTCTCCATTATTCAGTTTGATGTGTCTGTGGCAACACAGCTCACGAACGTATGAACCAATTTCGATGTACTTTTTTGTTGGAAAGGTGAATTTACCGGGCGTGATGAAAATCAGTCTAAGATGACAACCGCCACAAAATTGCTGATTACATTATTTTGTCACTATTCCCTTATTATGGGTATCAAATGAAAGGGATTGACTGTCTGTTTAAAAATTATTACATAATATTGTTTTTTTTTTTTAATTTTGAAGTCTATTTTCATTTAATACTTTTAAATTGATCTCTTAGTCAAGCCCATTCATTTCATACACATATTGACAAAATTAAAAATATAAGTACTTGTAAAAGTAAAAATAAATAATACACAAGCGTTCTCGTGTGGGGGGGTTCTTGGATTTTTAAGAAAACACTTGGGAGAGCTTCATTAGTTTGAAGCCTTCCGGCATAACAACGCTTTGATTATTAATATATACTTTTGCAAGGTTTTTTTCGTGTCGGGGGTTTTATTCCAAGTGAATCCCTAACAAAGGAAAATTCATTACCAAAATAAACCTACTAGTACCTACTTCAATCTGTCTGCGAGTCACTATTTCCTAAATACCACAAAAAACCTAATTTTCCTCTGAACATAATCACATCATTAACTATGGGGGGTGGTACAATGTAATTGGCCCTTTGTACCCCCGGAAAAGGCTCTCACGGACTTTGAGAAGCACTCATTTAGGCTTACATTCTTACCGCGGAATTTACATTGGCTTGGCTTTATCAAACAGCTGGTCCAAGATTAACCCTGCATAGTTAAATGGAATGTTGCCAGTTGAGCGACTGTCTGACACAACCGTAGTTACTGACTTTAACTACTAGTTTTGTAAATGCACTAATGAATGGTTTTTGATACAATTAATCTACTGTTTGCCCTTGTAAAATTTTGATAATTATACCATGATCTCAAGGTTTTACTTGTGTGTTTACTGATGTGTGACATGAAAAAACGTTTACAAGTGAAATGTACGGGTTCTTTTTCTGGTATAATTTCGAATGCGAATGATTTCTCTTCTGCCGCATCGTTAAGTCTTGGTATTCCTTGCCAGCTCACGTGTTTCCTTCTTCCTACAGTCCCGGATCCTTTAAGCGGGGCGTGAAAAAGCATCTGATGAGGCCGTCAAGCTGAGTGCCCCATTGTAACACTTATTTATAATGGTGATTTCGTTCCTGAGACTTTGCCTTGAGCTTACCATCAGGCGGGGTGAAGTCAAATTGACGTGTCCTAAAAAATAATAAAGATTTCTTGAGCTACTAACTTGACGGAACTTCTGCATCTTTAGTGTGGAGGTAGTGAACGTGACTGCAACCAAGGAGGTGTGGGTTCGATTCCCGCTCTCTGTAAATATTTATAGGCATGCCCGCTGAGTCTCTGGCCGGAGTCTTCTCAGGTCAGGGCCGCGTTTCGAACCGGTGGTCCATTTGCTCATTGATCTATAAAATGTTGCTGATATTAACGTTTTGTAAGTGCCGTTTACTGGTCTATACAGAATGAATGATTTTGATTTGATTTGATTTGATGAAAATGTCTGTTTGCACTGGTCGTGCCTCGTAGAACATGTGAAGTTGTCGGTCCCGATTGTCATACGAACATCTATGATAGTTTTACGAGTATTTGGAGCCGTAAAAAGTTCAGCAAGTGGTCTAACTGCAGCACTTAGCTGTTGCTAATAGCTTGCAGAGGCCAACTGGCAGGCGCATCAAGAAAAATATTGAAGTTCAGCTGCAGGTTGCAACGTATTCAAACTGGAAAAAGGTGACAGCTTAGGATTGCGACCGGGATTCACAAAACAAATCAAAAATCATTTATTCTGTACAGACCATTAAACGACACTCACAAAACGTCAATATCAACAACAGTTTATAGATCAGTGAGCAATTGGACCACCGGTTTGAAACGCGGCCCTAACCTGAGAAGACTCCGGCAAGAATCTCACTCACACAAGGATGATAATGATGACTGTCTTGGTGGCACAGTGACCACAGAATCAGGCAGTTTCACTATATTTTAATAAACAAAATGGCATTTCAAAAGTTAACAACTCTAAAAAGGTACTTAAATAAAATTACCTACACAACAAATCGCTGTCCCATTAATGTAAGACTCGCACTTGTGAATTCAAAATTACTTTACAAACGGGAAAGTCACCATTTTGTGGACCTTTTCCTATTATATTATATTTCTATTAGAATTAACATACAATTACATCGACACTCGTGACTTTCTATATCGAAACGGTTGGTGTTCCATTTTGTCGCACAGAACGAATCTAATAACACACTTATAGTAGTTTGAAATTACTATATAATATTATTGGCACTTCATTTCAGTTCGCATACCATTTCTAATGTATACTCTATATCGTATTACAGTAAAATCAGAATTGAATTCTTAAACCAACGATTTGAAACACGTCTAACGAACACTAAATTGTTTTATCTTTATATAAGTAATAAATGCGTATAGCCACTGTTTTCTTTACAAAGAGCCGTAAAAGTTTATTTTTACGACTTAATACTTGTGTGAACAGATAAGCGGCTAGTCCATCTTACTTTTGTTTGATAAATATTTATGTTTTTCTGAGTTCAGTACAAGTTTCTTCACAACACGATCAAAGCTGTGAATCGTGTTGACAGAACATGGCCCTATTAGTGAGCCTCGGGCTATACTTTGTCCTCTTTGTTACTTTATCGATTTGTTACGAAATAAGCGAATTTAAAATGAACATTTGATCTTGTACATACGTACTTTAAATCAGACTTGAAAACTTTGTGTAAGTGTATTGATAAACTAACAAAAAATAAACTTCTAGTCGCATTCTCAAATAAAGCGTATCGTAGTATTAAAAGTCACTTTGTATTGTGTTTTTTATTTTTCATATTTTTCATAAATAAGCTTTATAGGTACTGTTAGCCATTTAATGAGATATACAGCTCATAAACAGACCGAAATGCAATCGAGTATCAGTGATAAGGTGACCGCTAAATTAATATAGAGTTAAGTACTTCAAAAAAGCAGGTACACTTCAAGAAGTCACCAGCAATGTGTAGGTACGGTTTGCTGACATTCTTCGACGAGTTGGGGTGATTTGAATAATTAGCCCACACTCACGTTTAAACCGCACCGCGATATAGAGTTACGAAGATCAGCCGGCCATATCATACCCTAGTTATATGATTCATTTGGATACAATTAGTACGAAGTAACCTTGACAATTCAAATTCAATGTTTCAAATTGCACAAATCATAAAACAAATGCAAGATTGATATCGCCTTTTCAACTCGCAAAAATAATCTGAAAAAATCTGTAATACCCTTTGAAGGGTCCTTCAATTCAAGTAGTGTAAATCGTCATTGGTCAGCTGGATGTGACGTGAGAACTTGGCTACGGTCCGCTTCCTCGAAGATCAATACCTCCTGCACTATAGGAGGCTCTATCGCTGAATTATCGCCTCTCTGCCGCTCGCTTCGATTGCCTCTTCTAAAAGGTTCAGGTCATATCTTCTATACTATTATATAATTGTAAAAAGTTTATGTTTGTCCGCGATGGACGAAAAAACTACTGAACGGATTTTGATACGGGTTTTTTGTGTTTGAAGGGCTTTGGTTCAATGTCGGACTCTAAACGACTAAAACGCACCCCATCTATGGGTCCTTGATTGCTGGAGGTGAGATTACACAAGATATATATCTCTAGCACCGCGGCAGACCCGTAGGCATCTCTTTGAGATGACCCCCTTACCATAATGTAGGAACCATGGTCTCCCTAGTCGCTTTATACAACACTTACGGAATCTATTGGGGTAGCTTTGTAGGGTAGAGGGATCGATTTATTCTACTTTTTTCTGTCGTTTAATTGCAGTTTATACATCATTGATATCACCTTTGAGAATGCCGCAAGGCGAAACCGGTTAGGTAGGTACATTAATAAATACAGTGGAGAAGTACAAGTGTGTTATCAATAATGTATAAGAATAATTTCCACCAAGTGCCATCATTCATTATTTATTCTCATTAATGATTAGAAAGTTGTGTTTATTACCGACGACGATATCTACTTCGTGTGAAACTAAATTTACCTATACAATTTCATGGCATAGTCTAAATGAATACCCACATGAATAGGCCCTGTGAAACGAAGGCGCCATAAATTACGTATGTATTAGGCAGCCATATTGGTTGATGTTGAGTGCGTATTATGTTGCAAAATAAACGTTGTGAGTGAAAGGACAAATTGAATGCTTCCAAATCTTTGGGACGGAAGCATTTCACGAACGTAAGCTGAATGGATCCGCCAGCAATCGGAAGACATTGTTTTGTGTAGGGCTTTGATTAGGCCAGTAATGACATTAACGAATAATAATCTATGTATAATTGTAATGGTTTTTTTTCGGCAATTACCTAGTATGCTAATTGTTACAAATCAAATTTAGTTTAAAAAAAGAGACTTCTCCGACGGCACTCGAACCCTTTCTCTTATAGGGAGAATGCTCTAATCACTGAACCACGGAGTCACGTCTGAAGCATTCGAATTTCTCCATTACAAATCTCATGGAGCTATGGTAGGAGCCATCTACCGGCAACCATGCGAACTACCGGTTATAATGAAACCATTACGATCACTTTTTAAACATTGGTTTTTGTTAATTCGCCCAAATGATTGTATTTTTTTGGCAATTAGTAATTATATTGTTATGCTGTCTTTTTATAGGCTGTGCCTAAAATAATGAAATTGTAGTATTTATTTATCTATTTAGTTTATTGAATCCGTTAATTAATAGTATTATCTCAATGTATAACATTCGTTTATACTTTCGACAATAGGAGTTCTTATAATAGAAGTTCTATGGTTCTATTCATATCTGTCTTGTTAAAGAAAGCTACGTGCCGGGCTATGTTTGAGACCACCTACGCCATAATATCCAAATCTTCGTATTTATGTGTCTATAAAAAACAAAAAGAACAACTAGTGTTGAACTAAAATAACATCTCAATATTGTAGGACACCCAGACTTAAACCTAGAATATACGTAACGTGCTATGCCGCAATGTGAATTCTAGAGTTTATAATAAAATACATACAAAGTATAAGATTGTAGAGATCATATAAATATTATTCCCAACTACAAGTAAAAACTGTTACTAATTATTTTCCCTAGCGATGCACCATTAAGTCTTTGCACGTGTTTACTTCTTCCTTTCTTCCCGGGTCCTTTAAGCGGGGCGTGAAAAAGCATCTGATGAGGCCGTCAAGCTGAGCGCCACCACTGTAGCACTGTACGTGCAATGGTGACCCTCTTTCATGAGACTTTGCCTTCAGCTTAACATCAGGCGAGGTAAAGTCACATTGACGTGCCATAAATAATAACCAAAGCGTAGTTGAATATCCTCTTCAGATAAAACATTATCCGCGTTCGCCAAGTCCCTGCCTGTTATCTTCACACATTTGTTAAATTTGGTGTGTGTCTTCCCCTTTAAGTAGTATATACACATTCCTATATCACATTCCCAAAAGTATCTTATAACTGTTTACTTAGCAAAGTTTATGTTCCACATCTCGCGAAGGTTGCGGATTCAATCCCAGTAGTGTGTTTGTTCATGCAAATGTTTATCTTATTATGTTTACTTTAAACCATTCGCTATAGGATCACCTTATACTAGGAATAACTGTTATTATTATTAGTATATAAGTTATTTTGAGTTCTATAATAATATATGTTAACTAATATAATAGATATTTAGAGTATTTGAAGTGGCTTACATTATTAACCGTTTAGATACATTTTCCTCAAGCTAAACTTTACGAATAATCTTTAAAATTAGTGTTTTACAGCAGTTTTTTTATTCCTGAGTTTATTTAAATAAGTGTATTTCTTCGTAAAGATGACGCAAATATGTTTCTTCAAATTTCATTAAGTTTTTAGTCAAAACTTTTAGTCTCAGAAGTTTATCGTTGGATGTAAAGCTAACATTTTTAATCATATTAGCAGTCAAGTTCTGTGACGTGTATTTTAATATACCAATTTCAAATTTTCATATATGCTACAGAAAGGCTCTAGCGTATTTAAAAATTCAAATATAATGAGCTTAAGTCTTATCTGAGTATGTTCTTTGTGGTTTCTGCCCCTTTTGGTCATGCCCTTTTGTATGTGCGAATTTGTAATTGTACGCATAATAACAACATCAGACAGTTCTTAATATAGTCGAGACTCAGTCTCAGATGCATGGCTAGAGTTAAATGTGGTGTTAATTTATCTCAGTTTAACCTGGAGGGCAATGGGTGTGGCAATAGACATTTACATGTACATAATATGTTTGAAATATTTTAGCAATATTATACAGTTATATTTATAGTTACCCGCATATTCAATGTGTGAAGAACTTTAGGAAGAATTACTAGTATTGTTTGATCACTGATTCACTAGTTACTTAACCGATTAGATAAGCATGTAATAAAAACTATCTTTTATAAAAACACATGTTTTGCAGTGTTTTTATTCACAGGTATTGACAATTTCTACTATACCTCTATACCATTATTATGAGCATGTAAAGTTTGTGAGGTTAATACCAGAGACAAGATAATAATAGTACTGATAAAACATATTACATATTTAATCTGCTCCTTGAGCTATTTAAAAAACAAAGAGTAAGCGTCGCATATTATAATACAGTACAGTCATTGCCACTCCGGGAATGTACAATTGTACATAAATAAATATAAATATCTATAATGGATATCTATCTATCTATATCTATATCTTTGGATCTACTGAACAGATTCTGAAAATTCTTTTATCAATAGAAAACCACATGATTTGTGAGGGTCAAAGATTATTTATTACCATGCTTGGGGAGGGTTAGCAGTGGGAACAGGATTGGAACTCCATGCGGGTGAATCCGCGGGCAACAGTTTTTAAATGATAAAGGCATACCTATCATATATGCAACGTTACTTCCGAAGTTGATCTTTAAAACCACCCCAACTCGTCGAAGCCATCAACCGTTCACTAATGCTCAGCTAATGACTTCTCAGAGCGTACCTTGGTTTTTGAAGTAGATACCTAGCCATGTATATGACGATCAGAGGACAGTGTAGAAGCACACTTGCCGCTGTTTCTTCCTCTTCCATGCAGGCAGAGAGGGCCGCTGGTGACTCCTAAAACTGAGAGGTATTTATTAAGGTCGACACTTCGGTAGTGTAAATAGCGAAGTTATTTATACATACATCACGTCAATTTAGATATAATATATTAGTTTAGTTGTATAGTTTAATATGTTAATGGGTTATTTAAGGCCTTTCGTTTCTTCCGCCACACGTCGTGTGCTCTATCCATTGCGACAGATATTTTCGACGGTTCCCGGCACCTACTAACTCTTTCACTGTAATTGTTTTAATGGAAAAGTTTCAAAGTGTTTACTCAAACAATACTTCCAAACTGTATGATTTACGTATAGTGCGGAAGTTTCCTAAGAAAATGCTTTTATCTTTCGCATTATCCTATTACTCCGTGTCTGTTATAATTCAATTTTGTTAGCACTTCGGCAACGACACAATTTTTGTGGATGTCAGAGTTGGGTGTTGGAAAATAAAGGTGTCAGTCGTATTGGGTGTGGCTTTTATTTTGTTAAATATGTGTTGTTCTTCGACTGACGGATAGAGACTATTATTATTAGATGGTTAGTTTGAGCGTAGGTACTAGTTTAGCAATATTGATCGGTGTTAAGAGTGGATTGACTTGGATAACTAGGATTTGAAGCTGACTCCATAATCATTTCAGATCAAATTTATTTATTTGCATAAATATGATAATTAAGGTGTTATAACTTTGTTAGTTTTCTATATACTTTGCCATATATCTATTAGATCAAAACCTTAACATAAATACAAATTGATAAAGCTACTATTACCTTTGGGGTAAGCAGAGGTGAATTAAAACCCACATTTCACCAACCATGGTATTCGATCCTACGTAATAGGGGGTGAGCCTATTGCCGTACTGCGGGCCCTATTGTTGATACGAGCCATTAATCCGAAGCTGAGTCTGGGCTGTATATATTTGTCTGATATTAAACAGTCCTATCCCTGAATTGCTGTGTACGACACTGCGTGGTAAGAGATAGGGTGGCCCGAATTCTACTCTACCGGGAACCACGGGTCTATTATTATATTTTAAATACATATATTTAAAAAGAAATTTAATGCATAATAATTCCAAATACTTGCAAATGATTCTTCCATTATCGACGTTGAATATAAAGCTGTGTCTACACTATGCTAAAATACGAATAACCACTTCCGATCCGGGTAATAAATCTGCCAGTTTATCTAGCACCTGACGCGGGTGCTGTCGAATGCAAGGATAAAGAACACACGAGAATTCATTATTCCATAGCATTCAAACAAGTGATGGTCGAGTTCAGTTTGCAGAGGAAACCAGGCCATCGCATTTTGTGAAAATAATATATAATTTCTATTAACGATTCCGCCCCTAGCAACATAAAATCTATGCGCTTTTTCGGTATATTCCTGTCAATTCGTGCCAAATTTCATTTCTGTTTGATAATCTATTCTGGATTGATTAAATAACAAACATAATCCACTCAAATATTCACATTTAATGAAGTAAGATTCGACCTCTAAGGCCTAAATTATACACAAAAAGTTATAAGACGTAAATTTATATATTCCGTAGCCGACTGCATACGACAATCACCGACGCATGTAGCAGATACAGCGTACCGTGAAATAGACTAGAATAGAATAGACCTAACTCAGATAAAATATTGTATAATTATTGTTTCAATTACTTCCTGGCTTCTCAATAAAGCCGTTTTGCCATATAAAATTTTAACCAGTAATGTATGTGAAAAATTACAATGAACAGATATAGAAAAATAAACGGATTGAGGGATTGACATTCTTTTATTTCATTGCAAACCGTCACAGCAAACCGACGGGACACAGTGATGATGACCACAGAGCCCCACTCACGCGCCACTACACCGAGGAGATACCCGACGTAGAGCAGTGTGAGATAGAGGCGGCTCTCAGGCAACTGAAGAACAACAAATGCCCTGGTGAGGACGGAATTACTACTGAGCTTTTGAAAGCGGGCGGGATCCCAATCCTGAAGGAGCTAGCGAGCCTCTTTAACTCCGTCATTCAGCAGGGCTTAACACCTAGGGCATGGAGCGGGAGTGCGGTGGTGCTGTTCTTCAAAAAAGGCGATAAGACCTTATTGAAGAACTACAGGCCCATTTCACTTCTGAGCCATGTCTACAAGTTGTTCTCGAGAGTCGTCACAAATCGTCTCGCAGGTAAGCTCGATGAGTTCCAGCCACCGGAGCAGGCTGGGTTTCGAAAAGGCTACAGCACCGTGGACCACATACATACCATACGGCAGATTGTAGAGAAGACCCAAGAATACAATCGGCCGCTGTGTATGGCGTTTGTGGACTACGAGAAAGCCTTCGACTCCATCGAAACCTGGGCTGTTTTGGATGCCCTGCAGCGGTGCCGTGTCGATTGGCGATATATCGAGGTTCTGAGATGCTTATATAGTACCGCCACGATGTCCGTCCAGCACCAAGACCAGAAGACGAAGCCCATTAGCCTCCATCGTGGAGTGAGACAGGGGGATGTTATATCTCCCAAACTATTCACCAACGCATTGGAGGACGTCTTCAAGACTCTGGATTGGACTGGGCGGGGTATAAACATAAACGGCGAGTACATCTCGCACCTTCGGTTCGCCGACGATATCGTCATAGTTGCGGAGTCGCTGGAGCAGCTGGGCGAAATGCTGCACGGCCTAAACGAGTCCTCTCGACGCGTCGGCCTTGGTGTAAACTTGGACAAAACCAAGGTTATGTTCAATGAACACGTTATACCGAGACCGATTGCCATCGAAGGGGCCACACTCGAAGTTGTTCAACAATATATCTACCTGGGGCAAACCATACAACTTGGTAGAAACAACTTCGAGAAAGAACTAGCCAGAAGGATTCGATTGGGCTGGGCAGCGTTTGGCAAATTGCGTCGGGTCTTCTCCTCCCCCCTACCACAATGCCTCAAAACAAGAGTCTTCGACCAGTGCGTTCTGCCTGTTATGACTTACGGTGCCGAAACGTGGACATTGACGGTGGGGTTAGTCCACAAATTGAAAGTCGCTCAGCGGGCCATGGAGCGAGCTATGCTTGGAGTCTCTTTGAAGGATAAAATTCGCAATGAGGTCATCCGACAAAGAACTAAAGTTACAGACATAGCTCGCAGAATAACCAAGCTGAAGTGGCAGTGGGCTGGCCACATCTGCCGGAGGACCGATGGTCGCTGGAGCAAACGAGTCCTCGAGTGGAGACCACGAGAAGGCAAACGGAAGGTAGGACGCCCCCTAGCTAGATGGACTGACGACCTGAAAAAGGCAGCTGGGACAGACTGGATGCGGAAGGCGGAGGATAGGGAGCAGTGGCGCACATTAGGAGAGACCTATGTCCAGCAGTGGACTGCGATAGGTTAATTGATATTTCATTGAGCAATTGTATGGTCGGATGTGGTGTCGTGCATTACTTGTTAAATTTCGATACGGATGAACGCAGCACCAATCAGAAACCGCAATGAATTAAAACAGTGAACAATATTATCACATTCATACCCATATTTCGGTACAGTGTACAGTAATACCTCGCTTAACGCGACCTCGGTTAGCGTGATTTCGTTATAACGCGATTTTCAAAATTCGAGCTCTGCAGCTGCGGTTCGCGGTCGGCTGCGGAATAATAACTTAAGGCATATTAAAATCACTCGATGATGATTTTTTTACCTTAAACCATTTTGTTTGTTTTAAGGTAAGAGTATACCTAATTCACGCCCAGGGATAAGTACCTACTACTATTTCATTCTTAATTATGGTGATATTAATTCAAGAAATCTGACTACGGTTTTTTTATCATCAACTTAGCATGGTTTACGAAAGTATTTTTTATTTTATACAACTTAGGTGGCAGATAAGCACGTGTCGCATTTGATGGAAAGTGGTTACCGTGACCTATAGACGTTTTAGGAAGGGGGAGGGAAAAAGGCTAAGAGAGTCTCTGTGCTGTCAATGCAGGAGACAAAGAAGGGCTTCTTGGTCTAAATAAATAAAAAATGACATCATTTGAAGAAAATGTCTTGCTACCGCCTAGCTCAAATCTGTCATGACCAAAAAATGCTATCGTCACCATAATGACGTGTGACCTGTCAAACTCTGTTACCTCACAACACGGTGTCAGTGTTGGGTGTTGGCTAAACGATGAATAGCGATGAATACTTTCTTACTTCGAATCATGTTGACAAATGCACTCATCATTTACTCATAAGCACTCAACACCAATGATATTGAAGACAATTCAGTCTAATTGTCGTATTACAAATAGATTTCTTTTCTACAATGATTTCACCTCACTTGATGTCAAGCTGAAAGCAAAGTCTCCGGATAAAGGATAACCAGTACAGTCATCAATAAAGCTGCAATGATGGCCCTCGGCTTGACGGCTTCATCAGATGTAAAACTATCCAATCAAGAGATTATCTCTTTCCGCATTACTCGTAGATATGATATTAGACACGGACATTATTAGAAACTTCCTCCATTTTTAATTCGCGCTAATTTTATTCAAGATGTTCACTATACTTTCACAAGCCGTCGATCACTAACGTACATACTTCAAACAAAATTTAGTCCAACTACAAAGTTCAGGTAGCGCCGAATGCCCTCCACCGGCTTCAACAAGATAATTTGAAAGTTCTGATGACTCCCGATGGCCGATAGATAGACTCTAAGTTAATCTCGTTTGTGAAGGACTTTGATGAAAAGGAAATAAGATCATAATATTTGAAGTTTCGAGTTCAGACGCCATTAGAGAGGGCGCTTTGACGGTCCGCTGCGTAATGGGCAGCCTTTACAGCTGCAATTATTTACGAGTATATATTTATTATTCTTCAGTTGGAGGAGTATATTATATTGCAAAATAGTTTTTTCAAAGGTAGACACTTCTAAGCTTTTGCGTTGCACGATGGTATAGTTAGCAAAACTCGGGTATTAACGCGATCATATGGGAAATAAAATTAGCCTATTTCGTCGGTTGCACTAGTCAGGGGCACAAGCTGACTGGAGTACCCACAGCTGGAGGAGGAATCACCATATATTCACCATAATTTCAAAGGTGTTCCTAAGTAGGACATCTCGTAAGTATTCGCCTATAGAGGAGTCCTTGTTAGCAAGACGTGTGCATTATATCTTTTATTTCGATTAAGCGTCTAATGAAGGGTTATGCATTCATATATATTATGTATACGGATGGATATTGGTTCATATGAAACAGCAACAATTAAAAACTTACTTGGTTAGTGAAGCCCGGGGGCGATCATGAATACAATAATTCACCTTTTGATTTGCTTGCTGTTTCGGCAAAAGTTAAAAAGCTACTAATAAACTTACTCATTAGTTATTACATTGAAAACCTCTTTTTGTACAAACAAATCGGAATATCTTTGTCCACTACTGGACATATGCCTCTCTTAATAAGCGCTATTTGTGATCCTCAGTCTTCCAAATCTACCCAAGCTACCCTTTTGTCCATCTGGTTAAGGGGGCATCTTTTTTGTCAAGGTGAATTTAAAACGTCGATAATGAGGATTTATTTACTAAATAAAAATGAAACGTTCACCAAATTACAAGCTCAGATATGACTATGTAAAAATACGCCATGTTGTGTCCAAAAAAATATGAACCCTTTTAGAAAGTGAAAAGGGTGTAAGTGAAACCGACAGACAACAGTGATTCAGTGTTTTCACGGAGGCTGCATCATCAATCACGCCCTTTCATCTACCCTTAAAGATAACCATCAACTAAAATATTATTATTAAATTAAGTGAAATTTTCACTACAAAACGAGTTTGTCATTAATTATATAAATGAAATGTTTAAAATTATCAACAGTGAGATCAGTCTTGAGATGGAAATGGTGAAAATTAACGCAATGACATGAGCAGATGCTGTTTTGTTCGTGAGTTAAGAATAAATGACAAACAGACAGATGTTGGATGCGACGGTATCTCCCGTCCCAATTGAGTAGTCCAACTGGGGAAGTTGGAAGACAAATTTATCTCCTGCGCTGCTGGCACAGTATTTTATATTTTTTTTAAGAAGGGCTGAAGATTTCTATATGGCCGATAGCGCCCCACTAGTGCTGCTAACAGTCACAGGCCACAGTAACCATTTTCCAACCACCTATGTGATATAAAAAAATATTTGTACATTTGATTTTACCTCGCCTGATGGTAAGCTGAAGGCGAAGTTTAGGAAAGGTGGTCAAATGGATTAATGATATTCATTCTAAATTCATAAATGACTATGTCAATCTAAAATCATACAATGTAATTAGTATGCTGCAGTTTAACACCGACAAGAAGTGAAATTTTGACAAGATACATATATATACCTAAGAGGCATTGATATTCGAAACGACTACGCAGAAAATGAGCTACATTTTATAACCTTCATTGAGGGTAACTTATAGGTAGTTTTACAGTTAAAGTAATAGGGGTTAATAGAGGTCTGTATGGCCCATCAATATCGCAAATGACAAACTGACAACTGACAGTCAAGTGACAAAGATAAACAAGTTATCGAACCCTTATCAACTTTCTGCGTCACTTGTAAGTATCGAATTCTTTTAAAGGGATATAAGTAATGTGTCACAAGAATGGTTTTGGATATATAAAATAAAAACTAAGTACGTTCTGAGTTAGGCAAGCGCGCATTAACTTTGAAAATTGTTACCTAACTTCAAAAGGTAATTCTTTTGAATTTGTTGTTTAGTCAGAGTATATGAACCGTGAAACGTTTTTTTTTATAAACCATTATCAACTTTGACAGAAATTGATATTGCAGTGACGACAATGTCTCTTCACTAAAAGTCACAAGTCACTGCCGCTGACATTTTAAATTCGGTAACGCGGTATTGAGGGAGTCGGTGTGTCTATTCATGCTAGTAATATTCATATATTCTGTACACAAAATTTTGCATCTATGTCCTAATGTCCCTTATATTTAATCTTCACAATAGACTAACTAATTTTTTCGGGATAAAAGAAACATAGTAATAAAAATAATAATTATAAAACCCATAATGTACTATTTTTTATAATATCACGCCTATATCCCCGAAGGGGTAGACAGTGGTACCCACATTTCGCCAGTTTATGTTTAGGTCCCAATGTAATAGGTGGCGAGCCTGTTGCCATTAACTTGCGATAAATACATACATATCTTCGAAAAACCGAGATCCCGTCTCAGCAGTTCGTTACCCATACCACTATGCTACCGCGGACGTATGTATTTACTAGTTTAATAACACTTCTTTTGTTCTTGGCGTGCAGTAAAGACATACTATACTATAAAAATTCAAGATGTTTTTTTCATAGCATATTACAACACACAGAAAATACATAAACCCTGATTAAAATTTTTCATAATCAGATAAAATATTTTGCGGGTGTTATAAAGAATATTCTAGAACTTTGTAGAGAGATCCTTTGAGAATCCAATAGGCAATACAAACTAGGCGAGTTGACGAGCGGCGCACGTTTTCAAATCAACACTTGGACCTGTGTGAGCGCCTATTGAAGAATGAAGGGGATTGTAACACGCGGCGCCTAAATTCGCGTAGATTGAACGAACAACAGCCCTGACTGGAACAGGGCTGGCAGTAATAATTTTTTTATTAAGTAGTTTTTCATTTCTGCTATAATTATGTATGATTTTAGATTGACATGGTCATTTACACATTCACTATTAAATTCATCGGGATATTTACCATGTTTGTCTATTTTGTTGAATAACCGATATTTCGGCGCTGTTGCAAGCGCCATGATCACGGTGTACTGATGACCGCCGAGCTAGTTGTTATTGAGGCCAACCGTATCGGTCTACCCTTTTTTTTTTTTTTCAACAAAATAGACAAACATGGTAAATATCCCGATGAATTTAATAGTGAATCTGCTATAATTAGATTAAAATCGTATTAAGGAAAGGACATTTTTTTAATCTGGTACACGTCAATTTGACGTCTCTTCGTCTAATAGTAAGCTGAAAGTAAAGTTCCAGGAAAAAGGGTCACTACTACAAACACACACAGTGTTACAATGGTGGCGCTCAGCTTGACGACCTCATCGGGAGCTTTATCACGCTCCGCTTAAAAAAAACCGTTGAGCATATGAAAACAATTATCAAAGTGGTTAGTGAAACCCGGGTAATAAAGTAATCATATGGTAAATATAATCTTCTGTCGAAACGACGGCATTTTGTAGTTGCCATCGTCGAGTAGTAATTTGTTTCACGGCAGCGCCGTTACATCACTGACAGGGCCCGAACATAGGTTTCGCTCTTCGAGAAGGCCTACTAACGTATTTACTTTGTATAACTATAACTACACTAAATTTCCCACGATTGCTTGGTAACCCTGTGCACATTACTGATACGTTAAAAAAAATCTTTTGCTGGACATTTTTCAGTAAAATGTAATTCATGTACAAAACATTTATTGCTTTACCTTAAAACTAACTAAACTATTTTATTCCTGAACATTTTCTAACTTACAGCATGAGATATCACGCTTCCTACATCAGATGGTTCTATATTTCACCATGACAACCCTACTTAGCCTTTCGGCTAGCTCATTATCTCGGCCGGACGTGGATAGCATCGGTTGAGACCGCAGCGAATTTCTATCCGCATTTTTACACCCCAACAACCAATAAAAGGCCTCAAATGAAACAAAGCCCTCGAGATAAAAGTAAACAATGGAAGAGTTTGACGCGTGTTATCGCGGGCTAGACCGCGCCCGAGCCCGTCTGCACACGCCCTTTTTAATTGAATGCTGCTTTATTTTCGTCCTGTGTTCATTCCTCGCGATGGAACAGCGAGACTGGCAGTAGGATGAATAACGAAGCGATACCGATGACTAATTGCTTGTGTCGTTTACGTTTAGGGCGTGTTGGAGCGCGTTGTGGGATTGTGGGTAATTGTAATTCGATGTTGAGTGATGCTATAATGATTTGTAGGGGAAACTGAAATAAAAAGGGGTTTGTATGTTTTTCGTCATATTACGTTAAACTAACATAGTGTGATATCCACAGAACAGAAAAAAAACTAGTATAAATGTTTCAGTAGCGGAATCGATGTCGCCAAACTCACACATACAACCGTTAATAATACGGTGCATTACTAGTAAAAAAATGATTAAGTGGTGGAATTTACTACTACTTTGAATGCCATATTGGCACGAAACATGTAGGTATATGTACTTTGCTGCGTAAATACGCACACCAATGACACGCGTCCCTATGAGCAATCTTTCCTTTACAGAGGGTTTGCTCTAATCGCTAAGCCACGTCAAAGCATTCTAAATTATCCTATGCAACCATCTTGGAGCAATGACAATCATACGAACTATCGATCTCAATCAATAATGTTACAATTATCTTTAATGTTACGTAACACTCTTGGTGTTGCAAACGTCCATAAGCCACGGTGACCGCTTTCCATCAGGTGGGCCGTGTGCTTGTCTGCCTGTTAATAAAATAATTGATTTTGATGTAAGTATCAAAATGGTTGCTGGTGCTAATTGCTTTTAAGAATATAGACTGAAATCACTCATACAAATATTCAAAAATATTCATGTTCCGTTAGTACTGTTATCTAGAAATTTAAAGAATAATCGATAAAGATTCAATTATAATTAATGACTGACTGGATAAACTTAGCGCATTATAGTTCTGTATGAATCTATAAATTCCTTGTTCATTATATTGATTAACAATACGAATTCTTCAGAACCAACTTTAAAGAACACGAGCAAATATAAAAAAAACAGTATTTCTTCGGACTACATACATACTAAACTGCGATTACTTCAAAGAAAAAATCAATAACATTCCCCACCTAACTAGAAAAGTCGTTCCTCGTTCAATTACTACACCCCTGAAACATATACGACATAATGGTAGTTAAAAAACGGCTAATGTTTGAACTAGTTAGACGTAATCAGCTGTTCCAAGAATCGTACACACACGGTCTGCCCTATATCTAGTTCAAACATATTAGCAAACAACCAAAAACAATTACTTGGGAAAACACGCTGAGGGGCAGACCCATGTGATTTATACAGTGTTGATTGACTTGTAACACACATATCTCGTCGCGTATTGTTCGCTGAGGAAAATAGGGGGTAACTAATCCACATGTGGGGGATGAAAGCCAGCATATTGTTCGCAGATTCGGAATGTAATTTCAAACGCGTGGGATGTAAGTGTGTTATATTTAGGCGTTGGCATCTTAAATATATTCTCGTACATGTGAATTAATGAACAAAAGATAACACCATCTTAAAAACAGGAAAATGCTTCCAAGTACTCGTTTTAATATTGATGAATACCTTTTTTTTCGGCAAATTATATTAAATGACTAAAATTATAGACCGTATTATAATATTGAACTAGAAAGAACTAGCCAGAAGGATCCAATTGGGCTGGGCAGCGTTTGGCAAATTGCGTCGGGTCTTCTCCTCCCCCCTACCACAATGCCTAAAAACAAGAGTCTTCGACCAGTGCGTTCTGCCTGTTATGACTTACGGTGCCGAAACGTGGACATTGACGGTGGGGTTAGTCCACAAATTGAAAGTCGCTCAGCGGGCCATGGAGCGAGCTATGCTTGGAGTCTCTTTGAAGGATAAAATTCGCAATGAGGTCATCCGACAAAGAACTAAAGTTACAGACATAGCTCGCAGAATAACCAAGCTGAAGTGGCAGTGGGCTGGCCACATCTGCCGAAGGACCGATGGTCGCTGGAGCAAACGAGTCCTAGAGTGGAGACCGCGAGAAGGCAAACGGAAGGTAGGACGCCCCCTAGCCAGATGGACTGATGACCTGAAAAAGGCGGCTGGGACAGACTGGATGCGGAAGGCAGAGGATAGGGAGCAGTGGCGCACACTAGGAGAGGCCTATGTCCAGCAGTGGACTGCGATAGGCTGATTGATTGATTGATTGATAATATTGATGGCATTACTCCATTGACTTCGCTTACATAAGAGTAGCAAGGTGAAAATAGCGCTCAAGAGCTCACAACCCTGGCTTGTGCTGCTCTTCTCGTGTTAGAGAAGTTGCTATGGATATAGGAACCTTATAAATAAAAGCACAATTCAATTACATAGAAAGCGCTTATGGATCTCCATTTCTTCAATATGCGATTATTTATTTTTCACATTTATCTTAACTTGTACTTAGTTACCGTTAGTAAGTATCTATTCTAAATAAATGTTTATAAATAGACCAAAAAAAAAAAAGAAAAGCTCGCTGAGTTTCTTGCCGGCGTCTTTTCAGGTCGGGGCTGTGTATCGAACCGGTGGTCCATCAATTATTTATAAAATATTGTTGTCATTGGCGTTTTGAAAGTGCCGTTTGGTGGTCTATATAGAATAAATGATTTTACATTTTTTGAAAACATGTTGTGGAGATCAGATGGCAGTCGCTTCAGCCGTGTCACAATTAGATTGAAAAAAGTGTATCTAACGTGACTTCGAGGTGAGCCTCAGATGCGACCGAGCAGCAAACAGGGAGGGTGATGATGATTTCTGTAAAGGGTCGATAACTTTTTTTTAATATTAACTATCGAAATTACTAATGTTGCCTTTAACTCCTTCCGCTAAATTCAATGGTTTGTGTTAGGAGTGTGGCAAGAATTCAAATCCTCTCGATCGTAAAGCCAACTAATTAGCCACTAAGCTACCAACTGTTCATATATTTAATAGCTAATTGGTAACACAGACATACTATCTTATGAGTTTCTCTTCCAAGAAACTATATCTTAACTTCTACAATAACTTAGAGAACTCGAGAACAACATTCCAGACTTTTGACATATTCTCATCAAAACTAAATCAAATTCAATTATCTTACTTGAACGGTGAAGATGCCTAAGGGTCAACACTCGGAGTTGTTCAACATATGTCTACCTCTTGGTTAGATTTTTCAGTTTAGTAAAAAGAATTTCGTGGAAGGACTCGCCAGAAGAGTCCAGCTCCTCACCCTTTTTCGACCAGTGCCGCTTTATAAGTGAACTTTGACGGTGGGACTAGTCCAGAAATAAAAACTCTGGGTTGTAACTCAAATCAATCGGCGTAATAAACTAAAGGATTGACAGATTTTGGAAGACTGGTTCTGACATTAGCTAAGGTTATAAATACGAGTATATACGAAATTAACTTCAATTAACCCAAGAAATGCTTGTATAAAATAATACATACCTACATACATACATACATATGCTCACGCCCGTAATCCCCGAAGAGGTAGGCAGAGGTGTATTAAGCACCCACATTTCGCCAACTTTGATTTTCAGTCCCACTTAATAGGTGGCGGGCCTATTGCCGCCAATCAGGCCGTTTGTAAAAAAAAAATTCTAACAAAAATGTTGCAGCTAAATAATTAAGAAAAATTTTTTTTGACCCGGTTCCTTGCTATGCGGTGTAAATCGCAAGGATATTAATTACGTGCTTAGGCGCACAAGTACTACCAATTAACGTCTTGGAGGATATCAGACAGATTAATAGAGCAGAATTCTTTTGCACTTAACTTCAATGAGATTCCATTATCAGATCTAGACAACGTTTAGGTACATAAATATAAATGTACATTCTGTGTACTAAGTATCGGGAATTTGTCAATAAAACAAAAAATACAAATTATTCATCTAAATTTATTTTATCGCCTTCAAAGTAGGCCCCATCGCTTGCAATAGAACATCTCCACCGCTTCACCCAGTCTTCCATACATTTTTCATAGGCTATTTGTGGTATGGCCTTTAGCTCATTCAGCGAATTTGCTTATATGGCTCAAATTTGGGTTTCGGCTCGTTTTCGAGACGCCATTCTGAAGACTGTTGGCTTGTTTGCATGTCATACTCATAAACCCATGTCTCGTCGCCAGTTATTATACGTTTCATAAAGGTGGGATCCGTAGAAGCTCGGGAAACCATGTCTTCAGCGACATGCTTTCGCTGCGCTTTTTGAACAAAATTGAGCTCTTTTGGAACTAGTCGAGCGGCGACGCGTTTCATGCCTAAAATATCAATGAGAATGTTGTGGATGGACTTAAAAAGGATGTTCACTTCATTAGCCAACTCTTTTAGACTCATACGTTGATTTTCGAGCACTAGCTTCTTGATTCTGTCGATGTTTTCTTTGGTCGTAGCGGTTGAAGGGCTACCAGAAGGAGGCAAGTCTACTACTACTTCTCGGCCTTCTTTAAAAGCCTTATACCATTCATAAGCCCTTGTTTTCTATATAGACGATTCGCCGTAGGTATTTCGCAACATTTTTAGTGATTCACCACATGAAATAACATTCGAAACACAAAATTTAAGGCACACTCTTTGTTCAACAATATTTTCCATTGTAAAAATCGCCGAGAACTCAAAACTATTTTTTTTTTTTTTTTTTTTTATACTATCACGCCTATATCCCCGAAGGGGTAGGCAGAGGTGCTAGCACACACACACACTCAAAACTATGACCAACAAAAAGTGTAGTTTAAAACAAATTAGATGACAGATCCCGCTCTAATTTTGCGCGCTAAATCAGTACAGTGCTACCAACATGCAGTAAAAAAATTAGAACGACCTCTTTTACGGGGGTCTTTTTATTGACATATTCCCGATACTTTTTACACAGAGTAGTATATAAAACCTAGGTATATAAAATTATACCTAAAGAGTGACAAGAGGTAAGCCTATTGCCGATTCAGTACATGCTTATTTGAATTATGTAATGCAACTGAGAATCCTGAACTGCTACTACTAACTTGTCAATATCTCACAATCACATAATAATTCAACTAACCTATCATTCATAAGCACCACAAATCAGTTCTACGTACTAACGTACTAACACCAAACACAAATCATTACAAAATGCGTGCGCAAGCTTCGTCATTATAAGTCATCGTATTCATGAATCCGCAATAATCGCTGGTGCGTCGCGAATAAATCAATTGATGCGGAGAGTTATGTCGTGTGTCGAATGTGTTATGTCACGGGAGTGACGTGGCGCATTTAGCGACAGAAGGCTCAGTCAGTAATTAGGTGGTAGATTATACTGTGATATACTAGATTATTGATTGCGGATTTTGTGAAATAGGCTCATGAACAGAAAAATGTCACAAAGTAGGAAACAATAGGCGAGTAGCTACAAAAGTTCCTGTTTTAGTATCATCTTCTTTGATCCTTTTCCTGACTCAGTTATGGTTGACTTTCCAGTTAAACTATGATGTAGCTGAACTTTGAAATCTTCTTTACCAGTTATTGTAGTTTTTAGGACTTCAAATACCCGTGAAATGACACAAATTTTTACGGATTCTATTCAGATAATATAAAATATCGCGCTTAACTGGAGTGGTCAATGGGAATAATAGTAATATCGGTTACTAATTATTTCTAATTACGGTGGTGATAGAAAAAGAATATTCACCGCCCAATTTCATCTTAAGGGTGTCATTAGATGCACCAACGGAAACGCAAACAATATTACTGTGATAGAAGGAAAACTTCAAATAAGACCCTGTAACAACCCGCCAGCCAGGCTTGTACAAAGCCAGCATCAAAACCGTACGCCAAAGCTTTCTAACAAAGTACTGACTCTGTGGCAAACAAAAAACACGAATACCAAATATGCCGCGATAGAATTCGTAAAAAGTTCCATTTCAATAAAGAATCACACACACTCGCGAAAACTTCAGAAAAAATAGTAATCCAAGTACCTATGTTAGGAGGTGAACTGAAAGATTGGTGAAGTTATTTACTGTCAAAGAACCTTGACACACTCATGTTTAAACTAATAAAAACTACAACAAAAGAGTTGACATAGATGTTACTGCAGTCACCGCTACAGTCTGTAGGTCGTTCCAGTGATCAACCAGTACGTAATGAAGTTAGAAAGCAACCAAAGCAAACAACCAATCCCAAGTCCACTGTGTCTAACGATTCGCGTGATATGGTTACATTCAAAAGTATTTGCCATTAGGAAATAAAAATGAAGCTATCGAGGTAAATGCTACTATCTATAAAAAGTTCTTTTATTTCCTTGTTGTTCTAGTTCCCCTTTTTGAAAGAGAATAGGGCGAGTTGTTTTCATTATTGCAGTTCAAAATTTCTCTCCTAATATTTAACTTTCTCGTTGTTACAAATGGTTTCTCGTTTTTTATTTCGTGTAGGCGTATATATATTTGTGGTATATTTTCTTTTTAATCATAATAATGTAATAAAGTCAAGAACGGATATTGAAATCTTGACTTTATAAAATCATTAGAAGATGATAATGATGATGTTTCACTTTCACTACAAAATTGTAACATAAATTTGATCAAAACACAAAACTGCAATTTATACGAAGCGCTAAATTGTTCTGCTTCCTATAGACCGTCAAATAGTGTCGTAAAATCTCAGCGGAGTAATAAATGCCAAAGGTCCTATTAAGATCAGTTGTAAAACCGATAATATCTTGCTTGGTAGAACCCACTTTGTATGCAGTATTGATAAAATGAGATCTTGCGACATTGCTTTTGTGTTGTGCTTGGCGCAGACGTTACTAGGCACAAATGTTAACTTTATCCATTACAATTTACGAGGTTAACTTGTTGCATGAAACAATAAAGTAAGTTTAATAAATGCAGCACAGTAAAAGTTTACTGGCTTTAAAGAAGTGTGTATTCTGCTATTATTGTAATTAGAGGAATGCCTGAACTATCCTGGTTCCATTGCATATCAGTCTTAATCTTTGAGATATTGGGAAAATTTATGATACCCTCACTCGTTTTGCGTTTTTATTTAACTTAGAATCAACAAACAAATCACATTTAATGTATCTGATGCCTTTTTTCTATTCTCGCCTACTTCGTCGCTTAGTAAACACTCTAGTGTATTGTCCAAAATGTTAACAGCAATTTCACAGCTTTTAAACAAAAACATCTCTAAAACAATTCGTTCGCCCATTTCGCTGAGTGATAAATTTCTCACTTATCTGGCTTCGTTTAGCTTAATTGTACACATAGTAGACACCCCATTGTCCCTGTTCCAGGCGCTACTTTTTTCCTTTTCAATGGATTTTTCAGGTAGGGGCCAACCCCCGTCCCCGTTTTAGCCTTCCCTCCCAGATAATGTATTTCCTTTGTCTATTGTGTACAGTGATTCATCTAAATCACTTGGTTTTACAGTTCTTCGTTGCGAAGCTGTCTTTTTGTTCGTTTACATCATAATATTGTATAAATCCATTAGCAGGTATTTGCGTACAAATTCTATTTTCTAATATTGTCCATTTAATATTCATTATGTTAAATTACAATTGCGGTTCGATTTTGTTTGCTGAAATGGTAAATACATGATACACGAGTTTCCATATCAATATGTGCCTCGTTTCCCATTTTTTATTTGCAAATGAACCTCGATAAATTTGCAATGGGTATGTTCGCATTCCGCATTTATTTTCAGACCTTGAATTAATTATAATAAATATAGGAACAATATTTGTTGGATCTGGGTCATTCCCAGGTTAATATCACCCGCTAGTAATTATAGTAAATATAATATTCATTATTGTTGTTGTTAATTAAATGAAAATAAATACTTTTTTCTATATTATATTACCGTTATTTTACCGAAGATTCAGTCTCAATCTCGTTCAAGTAGCAAAACTAGTCTGGCTGATGTTTAGCACAAGTATGGATTGTCGGAGATTGCAGATTGACCTCCACCCTTCATAGGCACGGGCCTGGTGGTAACAGATGACTGAGGATGAAGACACTATTACACACGCTCCTCCGTATCTGGGAAAAGATGCGAATACCGTAGTCCCACACCCGAAAGGGTCTTCGATGGTCCTACCAGTCCAGAGGCTACCTCACCCTCGGCAATTAATAGCCCAAAACGGCCTTGCGGTTTTGGTTATTTCGAGTTTGAACCACCCTCGCAGACTATTACTACTAGCAAGGGGGTATTCATGGGCAAAAATGACATGAGTATGGATCGTATTTTGTAATAATATATTGACTATTTTTTGAGTAGCTATACCTATTATGTGGCTTAATTGTAGAGTAGGTACACACTTGACTACCCGTTTTGTGCCTTAGCAAACTTTCTACATCGGTAGAAAGGTATTTCTCTTTTAAAATGACAATAAAATAGAAAGCTTCACCTTAAACAAGTGTCCATCTCATGATTATTTGAAACGTCTCAAAAATTTATGAATGTTTCGGCTCTGCTGCACTGTCCAATGATTTATGAAAGGTTTCTTCTTTGATATTATTTCTTAATTCTTCTAATTTGGTGTATGCTCTATATCCTTTCTCAAATATAACTACTTTGTATTTAAAAAGAGGTAATAAAATAAGAAATACCTGTATTTTTGATAAGTAATAAGTACAGGTCTACAAATAGACCTATAATATCACTAGTACAGTCACTTTACGGTTTAGGAGTCTGTGGTTATGTCTAGAATTTTAATATTCAGGTCACATAAACACGTTTCCAGCTCTTCGATCACAGGTTTTCGCACTGTTCATACAGGGCATATTTTGTATCAGTATAAGTTCGTGCTGGATGTCGACCGCTCCACCTAGGGCTGAGCCCTCATTCATTATATGATTTATATTTCAACTTAAAAATGTTGGTGTTAACGAGTATTAGATATGAATGTTACAATGAAATTATTTCAAACTTATGAACATTATTATGTACTTAATAAATTAATTTGAAAAGTTTGGTATGTTTACTACTACTACATCTAATTAGTATAACTATTAATAGTTTTTGTATTTGTGATATGAATATCACCAATAAATGTATGTTTGTTATACGTGTGTGTGTGTGTGTGTGTGTATGTTTGTGAGTCAAGTTATTATCAATTTAAAAATGGAAAAAGTAAAAGAACCGTCGCGATTTGTACTCGCAACCAGTCTCTACACGAAATCAGTCAAAAAATGTTTTATTTTCAAAACGGAACACTCAAATTCGTAACCAACAATAACAGTAATGGTATATTACTGTTATTGTTGGTTACGAATTTGATTTATTTGATTAGTTTGATTAGTTCTAGACATGTTCCATCTCTACTCTCGATACCTCCAAATATTTGGTTGAAGTTCGGTATCAGCCCTAACGGAGGCCGTGTCAAGAGGCGGCCAGCTCTCCTCGGCGTATAGCCCGCGGTAATTAAAACCAAGCCGACTCTTCACAAATAGGTCAGGTATCAATCGCGTGCTGATGGTATAACGAGCGATTCCACCAGCCAGATCCTCTCCAAGAGTCACCTTAGGCTTCGAGTGGTATGATATCTTTATTTGGAAAGGTTAGGAAAGATTTATTTTCAACACACTTGGTCGAAAAGTGGCTCTTGTTTTACTGGAATTAGGCATGTAATTACAAATATTATCAAACTTCTACTACCTAATTTATGTCTACAAGATGATAATGATGACCCTAACCCTTATATAATATCTTCAATTAATCAGGGTATTTTCGGCAAAAATTTCATAATTAGGTCTTTAATTGATAGGGTTTAAAAAATCCAATAATTCATAGATATATTCCAAATAGTTTCTCGGATACAAATATCAACCCTTTTTTGATCGTGCGCAAAATCGCCACGGATACCACCTCCGCCAAAGCCGGTGGAGGTGATTATGTCGAACCAGAACCGACTAAAACGCACGCCGTCTATGGCTCATTGAGTGCAGGAGATGAAATAATCATATCTCTTACATATAAAAATATTAACCCTAAAATTTTTTACAACAAAAATGAATGAAAACACTCTTTTAACAGTGCTATTAATCCACAGATCAACTTTCTTATAAAGTAAAATTTTGTGCTTACCTTTGACCTTTCACATTATAATTTAATTCATTTTGTATTCAATAATATAACAGAGATTAATAATCCAATGGCCAAGTAAAATCCAGTTCATTATTAAGATTCTCTTCTTTTTTCCTGATGAAGACAGCCATCACCTTCGCTGATTCAACAAGTATACGTTATTACAATAGCTCTGTTCTTAAGGCGCCTCTTCACGAACCACTCTGCATTGTTAATGCGGTAATTTGATCTGCTAAGTGATGAGTAAAAATTGTAATGGTAAGAAATTTTGTTTAATGCTTTTATTATTTAATTATTTCTTTCAAACTAATTAATATTTTATGACTTCTAAGCGTGCCTACTAAATTTCAAACTTCAACGTTTCTTGAACAAGGAATACAATCACTTGAACGTGAAAGTAATTTGATTTATTGTATTACATTAATAAAATCATGTATTTTACAATATCAAATAAATCTTAAAAAAAGGAAATATATTAACGATGCTCAGCAATCTATGCCAAATAAATTCAAATAAAAACAAAAATGGTACATCGTTAAATTTCGCTTCAAAGAACATTGTAGATATTTGTTCAATTACACTCTATGCCACAAAAAGATATCACTTTTAAAAGGAATAAACAAACAAAGCGAAGAGAACATCAATAAAATTACATTGAAAAATATTTTCAGCGTTCATTCCAATTGCAAAGTTACCAATACAAAAACGAGGGCTTAAAATAACAATTCAATGAGAAATGCAGAGTGTAGAGAATGCAGAGAAGCCGAGTTAGGTCGTGTGTTAAGGCACGATGGATAATTGGCGTGCCGGTCACGTCGCGAGGGCCTGCCTGCCACTAATTAAGCGAGGAACGGACAAGAGGACACTTTCCAAATGGCACGCCTATCAATCGCAACTTACGCCTCCATTTGAGAAAAATGAACCAGCTAGGTTACCGAGAGAGGTAGGATGAATGTGTGAGTTACGTACCTACCTGGTTTATGTTAGTGTTAGTGTTATAGTATTCTAGGACGGGTGTTATGTATATATTTATAAGTGTATATACATATATTATGTATATATATCTATTAGAGGGTTATCTAAACTTAAGTGAGCTTAGTTTAATGAACTGTAATGGTAAGACTGAAATCCTCGAAATTGAGTTTAATAAGCACGTAATGTCGATTCTAGAATGTAGATAATTATACCTATACTCCATTTGTTTAGGTACTTAAATAAACATAAACAATCTTGGTGTAGTTTTCTAATGTGTTTTGTTTAAAACCCAGTATACTTTTCTGCTTAAAAACGCACAGTAAAGACTAAAAATCGGTATCGAATCACTAGTTATTCAGTTATTTAACCCAATTTATTTACTTAACATGTGTTTTTTTGTTGCCGGTTGCCATACAATTATCTATGGCAGTCGTTACGGGTAGTTGGAGTCCTCAAAAGTCTGACTACCCTAATTACAGAGTTTCGATATCACCAATTTGGTTGTGGAGGTCCGATGTCAGTCGCTTCACGGAAAATATCGAAGTTCAGCCGCATCTTAGTTAGACTAGAAAGCCGACCCCAACTGAGTTGGGAATAGGCTCAGAGAATAATGATTTGTACCTACTAGACAAGAACTGAATCCGTTAACCAACCCCATCTACCGCTACGCCATGTTGTTTAAAATATGAATAATGAAGTGGAAAGGATTATAAAATTCGACTTTGATACAAAATCTCTTCCCTGTTAATAAACTGGCAAGCCCTAATATTGTACACCGATATTTTAAAATAATAGCAGTTTTATTAGACTTTTACGAAATCATATCGTGTCCAGCGCCCAGTTCGCCACCAATATAGCCATTAGTGCCGAAAGAGTAATTAGTATCGAGACTCCAAACGAGTCATTTCCTAATAATTGGTTTTTAAATTGTTTAATCTATCGAACTTAATTAGTTAACGTCACTAGCTTTGCTATTCTTTAATATCGTGATATTTAGACAGCGCGGGTTCGATCCCCGCTCAGTGCATATATTTGTATGCATGAAGTTTGGCTACTTGCACTGGTCTTGTTGTGCCTCTGAGAGTACGTTAAGCCATCGGTCCCGGTTGTTATACGAACATCTATGGCAGTTGTTACGGGTAGTTGGATCCCTCAAAAGTCCAAATAGCCTAACTAAAGATCTTCGATATCGCCAATTTGGTTGTGGAGGTCCGATGGCAGTGGCTTCACGGAAATATCGAAGTTCAGCCGCATCGTAGTAAGACAAGAATGCCAAGAGCTATAAGGGTGTTATGTCGGACTCGAACCGACTAAAACGCACGCCGTCTTTGGGTCTTTAGTTGCCGGAGATGAGATAGTAGCAACATATCCCTCGCACCCAGCAGACTCGATTCAATCTCTTTTGAGATGATCCGCATTGCCATCAAGAAATACCTACATTGTGTTTACTGTTGAATGGAGGAGAGCCATATCGTTTAGCCCCCTTCTACAGCACGTGGAGCTAACACAGTACCAATTTGAAGTATAGACAAAACGTATATCCAATTCAGTTTTCCTTCAGGCTTAAATTTACTCGCAAATGTTCCCAAGAATAGTTTCGCAGTATATTTCTCGTTCAAAAGTCTATTCCTAGACAGCTATTGACAGTTGTTTGTCAGGAGAGCTTCCCTAGCCCCGTTGTTGATCAAAGGCGGTGGTACCTCGATCTCTAAATTGTCAGTAATCAATCAGTGTCAATTAGTATAGCCTTGAAGTTAGCACTTAAGACGAGGAGATAAGACTTGATTTACGTGTTTTCGGAGTGATCCAACGTGACCAGTATTTGAGGTATATAGATCTTAAATAAGTGCACATTTTTATCACTTAGGTTGCGGACAATTTTCTGAATACAAACCGTTCCATAGTTAGTAAGACACTCACGGTGATGCAATGTTCCTCCCGAGGCTAAGAGGTTTGCGTCTATGTTGGTATTGCACGTGATCTGTTTAATTCTGCTGCACGGCTCTGCATCTGGCTTCTTAATCTGAGATGAAAGCCGTTGATAGCAAGTGCACCAACACGAAGACCAAGATCTTAGTAACTTCGAAATAAAATTACATCTGAAATACAATGCTAGTAAATATTTCCATTTAAGTATGATGGGTAGGTAGCTACTAAATAATAATGATTGAATATATCAATATGGAAATAAAAAGAATAAAAATGTTTATGTTTAAGTTTAACTTGTATATGATTTTTTGCTCTTAACTAAAGTCAAGCAGAAGATCACGAAACATATTGAGACACATGCTCATACAGGTATTATTATATTTTGATTTTTAAAACTCATCTCATTCTCTGAACCCTTTCCCAACTCAGTTGGGGTCGGCTTTGCAGTCTAGCTGAGATGCGGCTGAACTTCTATATTTTTCGTGAAGCGACTGCCATCTGACCTTCACAACCAATGGTCCAATGACCAAATGGCGATATCGAAGTTCCAAGTCAGACTGGTTATACTTTTGAGGGCTCCAACTACCTGTAACGACTGCCACAGATGTTTGTATGGTAACCGGGACCGACGACGGCTTAACGTGCTCTCCGAGGCACGAGCAGACCAGTGCAAACAGCCATACATACAACTTTTTGCACTGAGCGGGGATCGAACCCGCGCCCCGTGCGTTCACTACCGCCACGCTACGGAGGCTGGTTGAATTTAAAACTAATCAAATAATATATTCGTATATAAAAACTCACAAAACACAGCATAAGTTCAGTAGCTAACTAAAAAAACTGAAGTTGAACTCACTGCACCGGAATTGTCTTTCTTTAAAAGAATGAGTGCCTTCAAGAGCATTCTTAAGAATTCCGTCCGTTTTAACTTTAAAATTTCAACAAATTCAACTGTATATAGGATCCGTTACCTCATTTTACTGTAAGATTTTCAACGGGAGTCGGTGGGCCGCCAGGTACTCGGTCAGGGGCTCCGCTTCAACGAAGTTTTCTCGTAAATAACTTGGGGAAGAGCGGCAGAGATCCGCCATTGTTAGTTACAAACTTACAATGTCTATCGATCTGAACCAATTTGAACCGTAAGTTGTGTGCTGTAGTGTGCGCCCGCCCGCAGAATATCCGGTACCGTAATGGAAAACGTTTGTTATTGAATACACGTTTGCATTTGTTCGTTAGGTCTTACCGGTGTGTACTGCACTAAGATATGTTTAGCAATTACTGTATTAAAGTTTTATCTTTGTTCGCCGATCATTTTTTAGTAGCTGCAATTACTTATAAATAAAGGTTGACTTACATTCAGAGCTATTTTTCTTCAAAATTGTGCTGTATTGTTGTGTTTGCTATTCTCTCGACCAATCCTTTATCTTAACCCTACAGATTGTTTGCCATTTGTATACGCGAAATATTGAAATTTAACTTTCGTGTTTTCAACTCCTTTTGGGTACAATGATAAAATTAAATCTAAACAAAGAAATCTTTTGTTATAAATCACCTACAAATGTTTTAACAAAAAGGTCACGGTGTGTTTGCACGTAACCCTTTATAAGCATCTTGTCTTTAAGTATTTATTTAGCTAGATTGTTTAATTCCGACTTTGTTTCAAACACTCCGACTTTCATAAGAATTCAGAATAATATAAATTTCCAATCCAAGTCGATATTTTTTATTTACTTTTTTACTCAACACAATAAAACCTATAGAAATGTTAACTGTCTGTTGTGTACAGAGGCCAAGCGTGACAGCCCGACACATCCGACAGACGCGACTAGTATAAACGCGTAACTAGCATGAATTTAGTGAGTTTTATAGTCGAACATTCCGACTTTATTGCAGCCATCGATAACGTCGAGCCAATTTTCAGTAGCACCATTTGCACAGCAACCGTTGCGGACTTGCATACGGGTAATGCGCTATCGATACAGTCAAATGTTTAGACCGAAAGTGAATTCATATCGGATATGTTTGTACGTGCTCAATCGAAAATATGATTCGGGTTTTGCACGGATTATGTACGTTATTTGCTACGCGGACTCGATAATAGAAATTTCAATTTGAATATTAATTAGTATCGTTTTGGTGGTTTTATTTTGTAACCGTTTTGGTTAAGAGTGTATCTCACTATATCTAAGTAAATAATTTTATCATCAACTTTTAAAGGATGGTCATTCAAAGATAAGTATGACTTAATTATTATTGCTAGAAGTGAATTTGGGGTGCCTGCATACCATCTTGACGCCTTCTCCTCGGTACAAAGATTCACAGGTGGTGTAGAACCTCTCAAACTCAGGAGGGACTTTGCCTCACGGTGTGTTAAGTTCAAAAAAAATATTCGACATGATGCCCACGCTTACTTTCTATCACCACACGTCTCGCCACATTAAAAACGGTAAATCTAAGCTGTATAAAAAAGAACAGTACAATTTCATCATGCTTTCCGTTCGCTCTTTGTGAATAAAATTTTATATTCACATTTTGAAGACGGGTTCTTTTTATTGACAGTTGAATTTAATATAGAATGTGACGTTCTAACTTGAACGACTTAGGTATCAGATTCGTCTATTTCTTATAAAGGATCAAAAAGATATAATAATCATATCTCTACAGAAAATTCACACACCATCCTACACAATGTAGCAGGCATTTGCCCATTTTTCAAGTAAAACGGTAAACAGGTAGAAGTACTCTGTTCCTACATGATCTCTTTTGGGCTACAGCCAAGTATTCATAGTGATCCAATAATGATATACAATGTTTTCCGTGCCAGCTTGAAAATAGGATAAGCTAAGTCTTGTTTATATGTCCTGGACACACCCAGTTCGCAAGTGGACACGAAAACCGATGTCTTCCTTTTAGAATACTCACATAACAAATGCACATTGACCTCCTCTTCTTATCTTGGGGTATATAAGGGATATTTTGTTGCCATTTCACCAGTTTTAATTGAATGCAAGTTTATTGCAGTCAACGTGGCCCTATTTATAAAATTCATAATATATTAAAGAAGTAAGGCAAGAAGAAGCTAGGTAATAGAATAAATTGTATCATGTATTAAGTATTTTGAATTTTGGTAGAGTTGTAGTTTTGTTTGTTCCATTATACTAGTGGTTAATGGTACAAAATCGTCATCTTGTTTATGTGCTTTACTATCAAGCGGATCATTATAGTTTTACCACCGTAATAGCAAATAAAAATCAGACAGCTTTTGAAAAACATTTTCTTGCGCAAGCAATGTAAGTTATAAAATCGCAGTTTGCCGTTGAGAATCAAATAAAAGAGCTAACTTCATGAAGCATCAAGTATACTTAATTAGTTTAGCACTCCAGTAAATGTTTCTTAAATTTCGGTACTCATAAGACTAACTATGTTCTGAACTTTGCCCGAGGAGTACCACTTGCAGCTGCGTTTAATTTAATAGTCAGTCACGTTATCAGATAATATTCCTTATAAATTGATAAAAATAATTAAATAAAGAATCATCTTAGAGACAGTTTGTTATTATTCTAAAATCAAGTTAATACTAGTTAGTGTTTATTTGTCAATAATAACGTTAATACATATAAATGAAATTTATATATGCAATGTCTATTGGAAATCCCAGTATACCTATTTGGAGTCTGTAGGATGAATTCAGTCAGTTAATTTGGAGCACCTCTAACCAGAATTTAAATTAAAAATATCGTAGCGAACGGCTCAAAAATTAGTTTCATGAGTTCCAATAATGATGATAATGATGTCCTTACCAATATAATGGAGAAAATTAGTCAACTCTGACATTTTACTCTATATTGAAGAGTGTTGTCTGAGTCTGCTATAGTCAACATGCTACTAATATTATAAAGTGGCCGCGGTATTCTAGTGGTAATAGACTGCTGAGACGAGGTCTCGGGTTCGATCCCAGGGTTTACCATGGCACATACCAATGACTTCGATGCTTTTCTAAGCTATATGTATATTTATTGCAGGTTTATAAGTGCTTGGTTAATGGCAATAGGCTCTGATTTCAGATTGACATGATCATTTACACATTCACTGTTAAATTCATCGTCTAAATATCCCGATAAATTTAACAGTAAATGGGCAATAGGCTAGCCACCTATTACATTGGGATCTAAACATAAACTGGTGAAATGTGGGTGCTAGCACCTCTGCCTACCCCGTCGGGGATATAGGCGTGACTTTATGTTATGTTATGTAATATTATAAATGCGAAAGTTTGGAAGTATGGATTGATTTATGTTTGTTACTCTTTCACGTAAAAACTACTGAATAGATTTTAATGAAACTTTACAATAATATAGCTTGTACATCAGAATAACACACAGGCTATGTATTATCACGCTACCATCCAAGGTAGATTCACATGGGTTAGAAGTCACGGGTAACAGCTAGTAACTTATATTACGAGTTTTTTCAGGATTCGAAATCGGGACCTCTCTGTCACAAGGTCGACTTTTAACCACTAAGCTACCAATGCATATAACATATCAATGTAACTCAAAATTATTTATTCTAGTAGGCCCAATCTAATACCATAATACCTGTCCATGAATCGCTTTAACAGTTACCTGAACCTTCAATATACCTATCTGAAGTCTATCGATGTATTCAGGAAAGGGTTTCAGGGTAAAATGGTCGAGGGTAAAGTGGCACGGTGTAATTAGGGCCACCTATATGTCGTAGGTAGTGTGTTTGCGCGCAGCTGAGCGGAGGCTATTCTGCTGTAATTGTTTTTGTTCAAAACCCAAAGAGAACGACTTTCATGTCATTTTGTCTAATTGAATGTGATCCCTGTGTCATGGGTGCTTGGTTCCTTTTTTTATTGTATCTAGCTGCTAGTGTGTTCAGTTTTTAGGATAATGTGTACTATATTAAGTTCTTGTAGGCATCTTTTAAGTACACATCTGCTTGTGGTAGTTTTTTTATTCTTCAGAAGAATAGCCACTTATGTATTTATATTGCAGATAATATAGTCATTATAAACCATATTGATTTTAGCAATAAGGCCAAGAGAAGAATGTTATTTAAAAAAGCGATTACATATATATTATTTTAATTTTCACTGAAAACCTCTGGGAATGTCGTAAGGTTAAGTTCAATAATAAATGTGTGTGTTATCAATATATGTATTGTTAATATAGGTATATAAAAATGAATCGCGAAATATGTTGATAAGCGCATAACTCGAAGATGGCGGCAGGATTAATTCGAGTAATCCTTTTTTATTTGTTCCTTGAACTCTACGGAAGATTTTTATGGAGCAACGAAAACGGGATCAGAAGTCCACGCGGACGGAGTCGCTGGCAACAACTGGTCAATGAATAAATACATACATTAAAAGATTTAAGTTTGTTTGTGATTGTGTCCATGTGTATGTAGATATAATATGTATGTTTGTGTACGTGAACAATAGTCTGATATATTTGAAAACCATATTTAAGAATGACATACAGTATAACGATAAAGTTTTGAATGAACAGCTATGAGCTCCATATGTGCTGGTTTAAGTACAGAACTGAGTCAAGAAGCTCTCACTTACACTTTAGATGTAAAGATACACATAATAATACAAACTGGTCTCTTTCGTGTATTTTACAGTTGTATCTGACAATAAAACCCCTAGTAAGAGGATTGTCTAAGGATGCTTCAAATCTCGTAACTCACTGTAGCACTTACTTTGATTTCTTTGACAAAATATGATTCTAGTTATTCCTACTTCTTACAATGTATTAATTTCATAAAGTAAGTTTTTTACGATTCTTAATATTGGATAAAGGACATTCAAATTGCACTTGAGAAAAAAACAAAAACCCAAATTGTAATACAAAAACATTAAGAGATATTACCTAAATTATAGTTTTTTGTATATCTTTAGGTTGCAGACACCAAGCGAAAAGTGATTACCGTGGCCTATGGACGTTTGCAATTCCAGGGGCGTCACAATAGTGCTGGGACTATTATATAGAGAAAGGAAAAAGGGAAGGGAAAATTCAAGAGTGTTTCTGTACATTTGTCGGTGCAAAAGACATAAAAGGTTTTCTTGACCGTCCCACTGACAACAAAAATCTTTCCAGTGAGCCCTGGCTACCTTACTCACAGTCGGAAACACAACACAAGGTTATTATTAACCGTCGTATTTAGTAGGGCGGAGGTACATCCCCAGTCAGATTGCTTAATTAGGAAGGAAGGTACAGCCATGTCCTACCTCCGTTATTATTACTTACCCACGCAAGAGAAACATTTTCTCCGCTTAAAACTTATTCTTTGCTCTAGCTAGTCAAATTAGTTGAAGTGCTAATAACTTCAACTAATTTGACTGAAGTTTGTATTAGTCTAATCACATCAAAAAGAAAGATGGTAATTGAAAAACTTGGTTTAAAGTTTTTCAACTTGTATAAATATTTTCAGTTGTTTACTTCCAAAGTGGTAACATGATAGATTGCCAAAATAGAAAAAAAATAACAAAATGATTTGCACGTTACAAGTATCAGATGGAAAAAAAACAGACCAGAAACTCAATCACAAAGTTTATTACATACGGGGGTTTGAAAATACATAACTTATATAATAAAACATCTCACCAATTACTTATGTGTAGGTAAAAAAAGTAGAAACTTTCTAACTCCCGTTTAGTAATTTCTGGTGATGAACTAACCCTACCGTCGCTGTCTACTTTTCAACAATACTGGTCATAACAGAGGACACACATAACACACTGGTTGAGGACCTCTGTTTTCAGGCATTGCGGTAGGAGTGATTATTAGTAATTCTTTCTTTTTTTTTCTTTTTTTTTATAAGAATATTAGCAACCGAAGTTACTAATATTCCCTGTAACCCCTCCAGCTAAGCTCAAAGACTGTTGACAAGTTAGGAGTGGGTTCACGTCGGTAGTGTAATGGCCAGGATTCGAACCCGGGACCTCTCGATCGTAAGGCCGACTCCTTAACCACTAAGCTACCGCCGCTTCTTACACAAACACATAATGTATTTAATTGATTTATCGATAAATATGTATCTTATTATGTGTATACAATATTACAATCACAATTCACAAGTTCCAACGGCTTGTGTCTTTATCTCACAGTAACGTGTATATTATGAGCCTAATACATTGATATGTTTTGTTATATCACCAGCTTCATTCATCCACCCTATGATTAATAGTTAAATGTGATTAGTAGCTGATTATGCGTTGAAATTATGTAGATTTCGTGGCTACATAATTGGCATCATTGACTGTAGTTAGCGATCAAAGGTAGTGACGATCTGACTGAATGATATTTTGTATGCCTTCATTTCTAATCTATATTCAAAGCTAATGTTAATTCAAAGTGATTGAAGGTAGCGAAGAATAGAGCAAATAACATATTGAATAGGTGTTATATTGGAGGAAGGAACCCATCACTCACCCACGGTTTAACAATCCCAATGATTACATAGCAAAATATCACTAATTGTTATAGAAACAATCTCGTAACCCTCAAAGCACGTAAAAAGACTTCTTATCTGAGGAGATTTGCTGTCGTATGTGCAATATTCCGCAAGTGCGAAGAACAAACCTCGACACAAGTTTAACCTATTGTAACGTTGTGGATTTTACGTTATTTTAAATTAAATATTTTTTGTAATTTAATCGATATTTTAGTGCAGTATCGATTCTTCAACTTATTTTATCTGTGGGTGAGTGAACGAAATTGGACACCACTAGTGCAGGTGCTCAATATCTGCCCTGACACCTTCCCTTTTCTCGGCATCCTTCGCCGAGGAAGGTCGCTTTGACCCCGGGCTACCTTGCCGTCGTCTCCGGGTAAGTTTTGAGATCAACATTTCCTCTTCTTTCTACAGGTGAAGACTTCTCAGCGGTGCAGCTTATTGTCTGCTATTATGCATGACCTTAATTATTAATTTTATTTTATGTGCACTTTTCAGCCTACCCTACCTACGGCGTATTTCCACGAGGCCGATGACCCCTACGGACAGAGGTCACAAACCTCACTTTCGCTCATTATATATTTTTATTTAGCTTTTAGCTATGCTGTCTAGCCGCTGGGGAGAATAATCTTCACCTGCTATTTTTCAGCGGGTCACTAAAGATATCATTATCTAGTGACGTACTGACCCGCACTTCTTTCTAATTCCAGGGTCTTCGCACCGGGCTTCGCGCCGGAATAATGGTTGCGAGGCACGCCCAGCGGAGTCCCTGGAACGCCGGTCATCATCAGCCCCGGAGTCAACCCAGCTAAGTGCACGACCATCTTGCACACGGACCAAGCAACGCCACGACAGATTATACTATACGAATCCCGCCTTGAGATTTAACTACCTTGATTATAAATTTATGTAACGACCTAATTTCCCGAATATATTGTATTAATTGCAATAATCATTTTATTTATCTCTTGTTCAGCTAGCCAGCAATTTAACCTAATTTAAATTTCCAATTTTACAGTGCTATATGCCACCATCTAACTTACATTCTCTTTCAGTATAAAACCAATTATAAAAGCTTTTTTCTAACCGAGAGAACATACCATGCATAATCGCAAGATATATGGTGATGTTTTCTGATTCTCCCTGTGTCCGAGATCTAATTTCAGACATCAGCCTGTAATCGTAATCAGATATACTGAAATCCTGCCTCAGTAGCTCAGCAAGATCGGACCAAGTCTTAACTTGAGAACTAACGCATCTGAACCAATGCAGAGCATCGTCAGTAAAAATTTCGTACGCAAAAGAAATAATTTTATCCTGGGGAATAGAACGGCTGAGCATAAACTCATCAACTTTTTGAATGAAGGCACGTACACATGTCTTTCCTGAAAATTTAAGTTTGGAAATTTCAGAGTAAATTCTCCTTTCACATATAACATTGACTGGAGTCTCTGGCACTTGCTCTGAAACAACGGTACTAGATTCATTACCCTTCAATGCAATCAATTCGTTGTATTGCGATTTGAAAACATCCATAATGGCTTTGTAAACCTTCTGCGACTCGGGCAGTGTATAGTCAATCCTACTCAGCCTGTGGTAAATATGATTGAGCAGGGTCTCAGTACGGCCAAGCAAGTTCTTGTCGAAACTGGTTTTTAAAGTAGCAAGACTAGAAGATGACTTAGAGAGAGAATCTCTAACCCCTTTGAGGTCCTCAGCAGGTTCCAGGTGCGACACTAAAATATCCTCCGAAGGATGTAAGGGAGCTAATTTAGAAATTTGCTTCCTCAGCTCTGCAACTGAGTCAGAGCTTGTCTCACCTCGCACTGCCACCTCATACTGAAGTTCGGCCTTATTTAATGAAAGGAACTTAATTGTATACATAATGTCAACTGTGGCTAAACACGTGTACACTAAGTTAAAATTTTATGACTTACCAGTGTAAGAATGTAACAACAAAAAGAAAAAGGAACAGTATTAACTGTAATAAAAATTTTTAAATCTAAAAGATTTAAATCCCAATAGTGTAACTACAACTAATTGGTCCAGTGCTATAAGCACTAGCAGGTATAAAAATATAAAAGTGATAATTTAAAACACTTTAAAGCATTAATAAATAGCAAAAAATTTACTTTAATGCCACTTTTAATTCAATGCATCCATATGATGCCACCTTGAAACAAGGACACTAATAAATTCAATTCGAAAAGCACTGGTAAGTCACAAGAAAAATTAAAATTAAAATAGGGTACTTACAGACCGTTCCCACAAATTAGCTGTAAAAAAAAACCGTTAACTGGGCGCCAGTGAAACGTTGAAAAAAGCTTTTATAATTGGTTTTATACTGAAAGAGAATGTAAGTTAGATGGTGGCATATAGCACTGTAAAATTGGAAATTTAAATTAGGTTAAATTGCTGGCTAGCTGAACAAGAGATAAATAAAATGATTATTGCAATTAATACAATATATTCGGGAAATTAGGTCGTTACATAAATTTATAATCAAGGTAGTTAAATCTCAAGGCGGGATTCGTATAGTATAATCTGTCGTGGCGTTGCTTGGTCCGTGTGCAAGATGGTCGTGCACTTAGCTGGGTTGACTCCGGGGCTGATGATGACCGGCGTTCCAGGGACTCCGCTGGGCGTGCCTCGCAACCATTATTCCGGCGCGAAGCCCGGTGCGAAGACCCTGGAATTAGAAAGAAGTGCGGGTCAGTACGTCACTAGATAATGATATCTTTAGTGACCCGCTGAAAAATAGCAGGTGAAGATTATTCTCCCCAGCGGCTAGACAGCATAGCTAAAAGCTAAATAAAAATATATAATGAGCGAAAGTGAGGTTTGTGACCTCTGTCCGTAGGGGTCATCGGCCTCGTGGAAATACGCCGTAGGTAGGGTAGGCTGAAAAGTGCACATAAAATAAAATTAATAATTAAGGTCATGCATAATAGCAGACAATAAGCTGCACCGCTGAGAAGTCTTCACCTGTAGAAAGAAGAGGAAATGTTGATCTCAAAACTTACCCGGAGACGACGGCAAGGTAGCCCGGGGTCAAAGCGACCTTCCTCGGCGAAGGATGCCGAGAAAAGGGAAGGTGTCAGGGCAGATATTGAGCACCTGCACTAGTGGTGTCCAATTTCGTTCACTCACCCACAGATAAAATAAGTTGAAGAATCGATACTGCACTAAAATATCGATTAAATTACAAAAAATATTTAATTTAAAATAACGTAAAATCCACAACGTTACACTATACACGAGACATCTTCAGGACTGCTACAGAGCGACTGTCTTTTTACTTGCTTTTCACCTAATGGTAAGCTGAAAGCAAAGTCTCGGGAAAGAGGGCCACCATTTTTAACAATTACAGTGTAACAATGGTGTTGCTCAGCTTGACTGCCTCATCAGATGCTTTTTCACGCCTCGCGTACTATAAAGGACCCGGGAATGTAGGAAGAAGGAAACACGTGAGCTGATAAGGAATTCCAAGACTTAATGCTGCGGCAGAGTAAGAGGAGGCTGCGCACAGAGCAAGTTGCGACGTTATTATTATTATTAAATAGAATAGGAGATAAATAATGATATTACCAACATTCATGATACTCAATATTTATTAAACCTCACTGCAGTTAATATTACAATTAATATTAAGGGTACCTGTAAATGAAACCAACCTGGTGAAATCTCACAAGGAGCACGATATGGAAATCACCCGCGTTTGAAACTTTTGTCTAGTGCACCGTGCGTTTGCGGCAAACTGCACTTGCACAAGTTTACCGTATTTGCCGCTACACACTCCCATCTTATGTAGATGTGGAGCCACCATCGCAGTAGCTGGTGCGAATTTAGATGCAGATACACTATTTGTGCTTCTATCATTTATGAATGCAAGACTGAGTTACTGATAGTTGAAAACTTGACGTCCCAGTTTACGGACTATATATATAAGACTAGCAAACCCAGCGAACTCCGTTTCGCCACCAGATGGCTACAAAAAATGATTTTCCCGCTTTTCTGTTGACATTTTTCTGAATTTTCTTTTTTCTGAAGACCTTTCCAAGGAATGCAAAACCGTCGAAATTGGATAGGGCGTTCTGGAGTTATAGCGTCCGGAAGGAAAACCCGACTTATTTTTATATAGTAGACGGAACAACGTTTAATTCAATATCGTAAAATATCACCACGTGTGTTTCCTTCTACCTACAGCCTCGGGTTCTTAAGCGGGGTGTGAAAAAACATCTGTTGGCTTAAGTCCGCTATTGTAACATTGTTAGAGTTTGTAACGGTGACCATCTTTCTTGAGATTATCATCTTCAGGTTTGGCAAAATGAATTTATATTGACGTGCCCATAATAATAAATTGATTGATTGATAACACACTAAACTTGTACTTCTCCACGTTTTTTATTATTGTACTCAAACGTTTCGCCTTGCGGCATTCTCAAAGGTTCAACAAAATGAACAGTTCATATCCGTAAATGAAAACATTTGGGAATACCGCAAAGCGAAACCGCTTAAGTACAATAATAAATATCATGAAGAAGTACAAGTGTGTTATTAATAATAATAAGTTCCATCATGTGTCATCAATCAACGGTATAAATAATAATAAAGATATCGCTCATAAGTTGACAGTTTCCTTCCAAGCGGATCGTATACTTGTCATATTAGTGAAAAGAAAACATAATATATAATGAAAATTTCACGTTAATATGATTGAAATTGTTCAGAAATTTGTTGTTAATTACATAGAGACGAAACTTCGCCCCATCAATCGAAACAACTTCGTTCGAATTATAATCTACACAGTCTGGAACTGTATATAAAGTGATGTAACGAAGCGCTCTTACAGATTAATTCAGGTGGCAGTGTTATGAAGTGTTTATCGTTCATCTTAATACCCTCCACCACTATCCTATTAGGTATAATATTAAGATTTTGTGAAGACGCTTTCTGCAATGACTATTAGTCATCTGCTATTCTTATCAGATATTGAAGAAAACGGCCTAACTTATAAGTGTTACCTTTGACGGAGGTTGGATATGACAGTATCTCCCGCAATAATTTAGTAGTCGGACTGGGGAAGTACCTCGACTCTACAAAGAATTCCGGCGGTAAGTAGGGTAGCCAGAGGTAGCTTTCAGTGGGAAGACTGAGAAACCCTTCTTTGTCTTCTGCACTGACAGCACAGAGACTTCTTAATCTTCTCCCCTTCCCCTTTTCCCCTCTTCTCTATATGGTCGGCAGCACGAATGTGGAGCCCGTGGTGTTGAAAACGTCAATAGGTACTACTTTAAATCAGGTGGGCCGCGTACTTGGCTGCCACCTAAATGGGATATAAAAAAATAGATTACTATTACGTAACTGTCATAATATAGGTTGTGTTCTACATAGAATTTATGTTCACTAATTTTCATACATGGCTGTTTGAGGGTACAAGGATAATAAACTTTGTAAAAATTAACAAGTTGAGGCCTATTACGCACCGCCCCTAGCTAACTTAAAAATTTAAAATGATAACATGAAAGATAAAGAAATCATTCTAAATTATCCTCTTAGTCACAGTAGTTTCCATAGGTGACCACCTCAAGGCCCACGATTTCCCAGAGATGGCCAGGATATTGCCTTATCGGGTTACCTTACTTCCCTTAATTGAAAGCCGAGACGAAGTTTGTGTCTGACATAAAGATTTGTAAAAAGAAATTATTAAGGTACTAAAAATACAGTATTATCACTATCACAGGCTACATAGCTTATGTAGACTTAGTAATATCTTTCGCTCATAGGGTATAAAGGAATGCTATTACTAGATAGTATCCTAAAAAACAGATATTATTGTGAATAAAAATTTCAATAATGTCTTTGATAAGAACTTTCGCTAACATAAATCTAATTCTTCTAAAACCCCAGGCCTAGTTTTCGGCCCTTTCTCCAAACTACTTTATTTTGCTCGACTTTGCAAAATATTAATGAATCAATAAAAATTTCTTTGAACGATTTTAAATTCTCCCTAATATATAATTTTCTAGTTCATTTCATATTTTTAAAGTCATGGCTCAGGAAATAGGAAGGTTTCAGAAATTGCATTTCATTTAGGACGAGCCAAGACTGCTTGCGAGTAACCGTGACTAGTTTTAATTAAGCCCGGCTTCGAAACCCAATAGTTTTTAATCAGGTCCGATAGATTCAACAAACTTGTACAACACCTAAAGTTTTTTTCGTCTCGCCGTTCGGATACCGGTTTTTTATACTTTTAAACCATTTTCTGGCTATGACACTGAGTCCTTATTTTTTATACCCAGACTTATTCAAATAGACATATACACGCGTGCAAATATTTGCACTAAGTGAGAATCGAACTCACAACCTCCAACGTAGCAGTCACATGTTTTACCACTACACCATGGGTCATCAAAGAAGCAGATTTACTAACTTCGGAGCAGAAAATGAAATTAAAAAAAAACCGTTTAGTTAAATGTTAATGAAGTGATATGCACCTTTCCACGTTTATTTGTTTTTCTTTGTGTTTAAAAGAAGAGGTTTACGAGTACGTATTGTTGAAAAGTTGAGCTTTTAAAATGAACTTGTCGAATAACTGTGGCGAACCCACCGACTGTGTACCCTACCTTGCCATAAACATGTAAGTTTATTCGAAAGGTATAGAAGGAATGCCAGTAATGAACCGTGAACTGTTGGCCAGGAGTCAATAGTCTCGTGCGTAAGGAATGTTTTATTTACAAAAGTATCGTAGGTACTCTGAGGATTGTTGTATTTATGAAGAACCTTTTCCAAAAAAAAGAGGTGTCTGTTTGTGTATTTTTATTGAATTGTATTTGCAATACTACGACCTATTATTGGTCATTATTTAATAGTTATGACCTTTCGTAAGTAACCTTAATTGATATATGTACAGAAAAAAAAAATGAATGTATTTCGAATTGAAATTTTGAGTATAAAACAAATAGGCTAAACATTATTAAGAACGTTGCTAAAATACGCTTTCTTCAAAAATGGATTTTTCTCAACTTAGTGCTATTAATTATATTTCTACCTTAACTATATTTCCTGCTGTTATATGTAAGATCATTACACACTTATGGAAGGGACGTAATAATCTTCCTGAAGAGCGAAACCAGTGCTCGGGCCCTCTCTCGTGAGACAAATTACTATACAACGACGGTAACTCAAAAACGCCGCTGATTCGACAGAAGAACACACTTATTATCACTTAATTTAGAAAAAAAATAAAGTCGTTTAGATTTAGGGTTTCAAACGTGGAAGGCGATCGAAAACCAATTAAAACCGATGACCCAAACAAAAGAAGCTTTAACTCGACTAAATTTTTCCTTAATAATTCGCCGAAGTAATTAAAAGCTAAGGAGAATTATAGTCACCGATTGTTAAAGGTCCACTTCGATATTCATAAATTTCATCAGTTATTTAGTAACTAATATAATCATTTTGAAATCACAATTGACTGAGAGATATCTGTCAACTAATAGAGGACAAAGTTTGCCAGGTATTTGAAGGGGCTTGGCTATGTATACTTTTATATAGCATTCATTAAGGGTCATCCTTGTCTCGTACCACAGTGAAGGCTGATAATCCAAGCTGAGTATCTAACTTTTTTTTTAATTAAAGAATTTCCTTACCTAAAAGTTGAAAATATACTCCTTCTTCTTCTTCTTTCATATCAACAATCCACCAATGTTTAGACCACTCCAGAATAAAACCTTGCCATATCGACTGCACCGTTATTGGCTCCATTCAGGTCGTCTTTAGTGCAGGAGGCAGGGCATAAGGGGCATGAAACTAAGTGCGTCACTGCACGTGGGCACCGCAGTCACATGCGGCTAGGCCAATAGGTTGGACCTCATAATCAAAGTTGTTCACAGTTCATTCAAGAGCATAAAGAAAATGTATTATTTAAAATGCCTGTAAAAAGTCGAAGATTCGTAAAATTCTAATATAATCGCGAAATATCCGTTCGGGGAATCAACTTTGACATGTTACCACCGAGCAAGCTAGGCAGGTATCATAGACAGATACCAGAGAACGTAAACTTATCCCCCAGCGTCCCATAGAAACACCCGTTATTCTTCACATAAAAAATCCGTCCAGCCAGAATTAGGTTTTCGTTTTCACCAGAGCCTGAGTGGTTTTGCGCGGCTAACGCACGTAGGTCCCGAAGGAAGCATATCTGCTCGTACATTGCGATAAATTTAGTGCAAACAAAGAAAAAGGCGGACTTACTCCCAAATATATCATTTGAAGTGATATCAGGGCGTTCCGGGCCCGGGAGGGGGGGTGAAGCGTACTGGGGGGGCAGGGAAGCAACGGATAATGCACCAGTATAAAGTTTGTGGTTCTACTACGTTATTATGTGGCGAGAGTCAGTAAATTTGTAGTTCATTGGATGCAACGGACGATGATTTGTGTTAATTTCTAATGGATGCTTTAATATCATCCATGGTTTTGGTTATAAAGCAAGTATTCGTTTGAAGAGTGTGGAAAACTGTCCTAAAAAGGGAAAATAAGGCCACTGGTAGGGAGTGAAAGGAGCTTCATCCCGCACACGCTCAAGCTGTGATGAATGAACTCCTTGCTGTGGTTTTTTAAAGCAACTGCGGTATTAGCTGGTTTCTACAGGGTCAGCAGCGCTAGTGTGATGCCTCTGGTGTTGCAACGTTGCCACAGTGACCTATTTCCATCAGGTGGGCCGTGTGCTTGTCCACCACTTAAGTGGTAAAAATAATACCTAATAGATTTGGATAGATTATTATAAAGTTAGATGCGGAAGGCTTAGGATTGGGCGCAATGGCGCACACTCTGAGAGGCCTATGTCCAGCATTGGACTGCTATAGGCTAATTTATTGATATAAAGCTATTGATTTCGATAGCTCCGCAGACAGTCCAAGGCTGAAATAGATGTGAGATCGATTCCTGTATTAATGGATATTTGCATAAACTTTCAACAATTTATATATCATTTAACTGCTTTACTTAAGTAGAAGCAGTTAAGTTTCTCGAACGTTCAATATCCCTTGCTGTGGTCTGACAAAGTGCCCTCTAACTTCAGAACCCTATTATGATCGCTTTTTCAATAAAACCCGCCGTAAAGTTGGTGAAACTTTTTAAAATTATGGCTGGTAGATTAAAATAAAACATCGCGTTTACTATAGTGGGTGCACTGTAGCTATTTAAACCGATTTTATGCTCGATAAAGATCTCCGACATGGAAATCGTGTTATGTAAAAGCATTGCATGCGCCATTTATACTTACAATTTATCATCGCCGCTGCAATTTCACACTCAACGTCCTTTTGGAAATTAACATAAGGTTATGAACACGGCTATCATATTATTCACGATTATTTAGGCCGTAAGTTTACGGGTTAAATTCTTAGTTCAGTATTAAAAAAGAAGAAATTATAACGCATTTATTAACTATACATGCGTTGTACACACTTGAATAAAAGTAATACCTATTTTAATTATGAATTCAGTGCTGTTAAATTATCAATTAGTTTATTTTTAATAAACTTCGTCACTAAAAAATATGTGTAGGTAACTAATTTTATAAATTCATTGTTTCAGGTAAATATCAGTTTACTTTTTATTTGATCCTGTTTTGGTAAGAACTTTATACAATCTCTTTGCAAAGACTTAGGTGGAGCCCTCATATACTAACTTATTTTGATTCAACCATCGTCAATATTGTGATGGCAATTTAAAAAAAAAGATAATTCGGTCTCCAACAATCCACTAAGCAGTTATGATAACAAAGTAACTTCTTAACATAACGCGCTAGTTTCTAGATTAACAATAGACTTTTGTTTTATTTGTTCAACCTCTTCAAATGTTTATCCAAACTTCTGCCAACCAATTTCACATAGTTTTAAATTACATACTTATGCTCACAAAGCTCCGAAGGGGTACACAGAGATGTATTAAACACCCACATTTCGCCAACTATGATTTTCCGTCCCACGTAATAGGGTTCGAGCCATTTGCCGCCAATTTGTGAAAGAATGGGTATGCCAAAAATAAATTCTTAACCGAAAATGTAGCAGCAAAATAAATTTGGAAAGAAAATTTGACCCAATTCTTGCTATATGGTGTAAATCGCAAGGAAATTTGCTGTACAAGCACTACCAATTAATGTCTTAGAGAGTATCAGACAATATTTCCCATAACCAGTCTATAAATAAGCGTACGACATTCTCATCAACCTGGTCTTACTTTCAAATCACCCTGAAAGCTTCTTTTAAATCTAGAGGCTACCACAAGTCCGGCCGTTGATTACACCGCGCCAGCCGACCAATTTACGCGCCAGCAAAGAAGCTATGTCAAAGTACCGCCTACATTTCACGTTCGTCCTTTGAGCGTCACAATCTCTGAGGCTCGTTAAAAATAATGCACGGAACTTCCCCACAGCCAAGTATTTATGTAAATATGGCTGGCATTTTTTATGTTCTGAGAAATAGGTTTGTTTTCAACCTGTGTTACAGGTTAGCTGTACTTAAGTAAATTGCTATCATGAGGTTCGGAACACAGATTAAGAATAAACAGTTATTGGAGATCGTGCTTATATAGTAACAGATATGGGTAGATGAATTATCTTTGGAAATAGTGATTTTTTACAAAAGTTACTTGACAGAAGTTGCGTGGTTTTCGGCAAAGTAGAATTTGGACTACCCCGTCTCTTCTCATACGGTGTCGTGCTATGCGACTAAGAGAATAGATAATTTTATTTATTTATTTAATGTATACCATTAGTTAAGTACAACACTATACTTACATTCAAAACAAATGTAGCGTTCCTAAGGTGTACTTATAACACCTTACAATACCTAGCTGAATAGCACCTGGGTATGTCCAATAGCACCTATCAAAATATAAAAACTTTTGGCAGGTGCTATTTATAAGACATACCATGACATAACAAAGACGAAGCCACAACAACTAACTAATAGTACAATTGTATATTTCAATTTGAAACAGAAGCAACGTACATGAGTGAATCAGCGTTCCGTCTTCAATCAGTGCTCGAGGAGCTAACAGCATTGAAACTATTCTTGTTTGCTATAGTTACAATCAGATGGAGCCAGCGCACCCTGCACCATCCACTAATCGTATTGGTGACTATAACTCGATAGTGTTGTTTACTACTAACAAGTAACTTGACAGAATGTTATTACAAACGCAAGCTAAATAAAGTTAAAATATATTATATTAACATTTGACGACATATTGATGGCCTCCGTAGCGTGGTGGTAATGAATACGACTGGCCGCGGGTTCGATTCTCGCTCTGTGCACATATTTGTGTGCTTAAATATGAATATCTGAATTGATCTGAATGTTTCTATGTATAATATGTATGTATTTACCAAAAAAATGAACCTATCTAAATATGTTTATACGCATTCTGAACCCGTAACACAAGCTAGATCAGCTATGCTTACCATGGGTCTAGGTGGCGTTGTGTAGATGGTCCTAGAATATTTATTTATTTGTAGGCACACTTACACAAATCTATTTGAAATTGAAAAAAGTAAAAATCTAGAAGGGATGCTGAAAAATCTAGGAGGGAATCTGGATGGAGGGGCAAGACTGGTTGCGGGCAACCAGTTTTGGCGGACCTTTCAGTAATAAAAAAACAATGTTTAGTTATCTTTGATAAATTTCGTATTACTTTTTTACTGCTGTCACTTCTCAAAAATGTTGCTGTTTGCTTAATGTTGTCTCATGCATACACAAAAAGAAAACCTGACATTTATAGATTTGTCATTCCTAAAAAAATGCAAAAATGCTAGTACTGAAAATTGGGTTTCTTCCAATTTCTTCAAACAATCCTAATATGAGTCTTCCGAAGTTTTTGTGTCCGCACGAGATATTAGCTCCTGTTCATATGATACATAAAAATTTCATAAAATCTATAAACTATAACTACATTAAATTGATTAAAATTATCTGGTAGGTATCAGAGAAGAAAATAAATGTTGCCAGTACGAAGAGATGTTATCACCAGTCAGAAATAAATTGACGTCAAAATGCGTAATAAGAAAGGTTAATAAGAAATTGCTCTCATTAATGTTGTAAGTAACAGAAACTTAATATATTATGATCAAAGAATAACAGAAGCAATAAAGAGGAAACACTAGGGCTGATTTCCCATACAAACGTAGTCCCCTGTTTTCTCCCTGGATAATACTAGTAGAGCAATATTTTTTTTTCTAAAAATCTATGGCCACTATTATCATGTTCCTATGTTTTCATTTTTTTCATAAATTATTTATTAAAAGAGTTATGAACCTTCAAATACCTAAAAAATTGGCCAGATTTTCCGCTGTGTTCAAACATTCAGTAAACAAATTCAAATAGATTTTATAAAAAAAGGAAAACATAGGAACACGCCCAAAGCCTTTCTTTAATTTTTAATGATAGAAGTAGCTGAATCGGTTAAGTTTTGGAGAAGAAATCAGGGGAGAACGAAACGTTGATTTCACTCACTTTTAATAGGTATTTTCGGTCCAAGCTGCAGTTGTCTCTATCGCACTCTGCGGAGGAAGGGTTGAGGTTGGGGACGCGCGGACTAATACATATACAAACACTCTTGTGACGTGAAGCTTAGTCGATAATTTTATCGATATCTTAGTGTTGTTCATCGATATCGATATTTTGCGTGAAGTGCATTTATCAGATTATTGTGCTGTTCTATTGTTGAAAGGTAATAAGTAACTGATGAACTTTTTCTAGATAATTTTTTATCAATATTTCAAAATTGTTACATAGTGTGTAAATCACTACATAGTATAAAATAACGTCGCGTTCTCTGTCCCTATTTTTCTTGTCCCTTTGTATGTTTAAATCTTCAAAACTATGCGATGGATTCTGATGCGGTTTGTTTTAATAGATAGAATGGTTAAAGAGGAAGGTTTATATATGTATATAACATCATGCTACGACCAACAGGTGCGGAGCAGGAATGAAAAATGTTGCAAAAACGGGGTGACGCAGACGAAGTTGCGCGGGTCAGCTAGTAAATAAATAAATAAAAAAAAAAAAGATCAAAATCAGACTCTGAAGATGTGCTTGCATTTTCTTCAAATAATTCTCGATTTTTCTTGGAAGCTTTTTTTATATGACTTAGGTGGCAGGCAAGCACACGGCCCACCTGATGGGAAGAGGTCACCGTGGCCTATGGACGTTTGCAACACCAGAGGCGTCACACACGTGCTGCCTACCCTGAAGAAAGCGTCTAATGCCCTTCTTGAAGAACCCCATATTGTAGTCGCTTGGGAAAACCACGGCAGGGAGCTCATTCCACAGCTTGAGCGTGCGCGGGATGAAACTCCTTTCATACCGCACAGTGCGCACCGTTTCCGGTTGTAGTGTGTGAGGATGAACTCCCTCTCTATGGCGAGCAGTGCGATGATAAAAAGTTGGTGTGGGCATCATGTCAAACAATTCTTCTGAACACAGGCCATTATACAGGCGGTAGAATACACACAGTGAGGCGAAGTCCCTTCTGATGTTCAAAGGTTCCACACCACCTGAGAGTATGGAATTGTCGACGATCCTCAGCGCCCGCCGTTGTACCGAGTCAAATGGGTCAAGTGCCCGGCAAAGAGGTGACAGCAGTACTCGATGTGGGGCCGAATCTGTGCCTTATAAAGAAGGAGTCTTTGCTCCGCAGTGAAGTACTCCTAGTTTCTTTGATGCCAGCCTAACCTTGTCCTCCAAGTGACTGCGGAACTGGACATCGCTGGAGATATCGACACCAAGGATCCCGATACTCGAGGAGATGGTGAGCGGTGTGTTCAGGAATAAGGGCGCCACAATAAATGGGATTTTCTTAGCGGTGAATGCACATACTTGTGTCTTAGTGGGGTTGAATTGGACCAGGTTTAGTCGTCCCCAGTCGGATACTCTGGTGAGAGTAGTCTCGATTTCAGACACAAGTTGTTCGCGACTTTCCTCCACCTCAAAGCGAGGGATGTTTGCACGGCCCGGCTTTACTCAAGAAATTGTGCTCGAGTTTGTAGCCAGGGTACATTAGATATCCCGTATCGGCAGGGCATGTTATTTGAGTCTCCGTCAGAAAGAGCAACGTCAGTTTCGCGGCTTCTAGATGGTGGTGGACCTCGTGTAGGTTAGAGTGTAGACCCCTGATGTTGCAAAAGTCCACTTGCATAGTGGAGTTAATAGCTGGAGGAACGTTTCTCTTTATTGATTTGACCATTTTAGTGAAGGAGTGGGAGTGGGGGGGGGGGTGAAGGTTAAGGGAGCTGGCGCGGCGGGCGGAAGGGCCCCCGGTCCCCTCCCGGGTACTGCAGCCGGGTCCACTCCGGTCTCCTTCTCAGGCACGACTACAGCACCGGGAACTTTACACAGGCTGCTGGTTCAGCCTCCTGGGGCGGAGAATAAGTAATCCCCAGGTTCGGGAACCGTACAGCCTGCGGGCGGCCAGCGGTTAACCGTTTCACCGGGTCTCCCTGACCACCACGTCAACATTTCACGCCCGCACAAGTCAGCCTTTGTTCTTCCCGCTGACAACACAAAACCTCCCCAGTGAGCTCTGGCTACCCTACTTACCGCCGGAAACACAACACAAAGTTATTATTAACCGCGGTTTTCTGCAGGGCGGAGGTACTTCCCCAGTCGGACTGCTCAATTAGGGCGGGAGATACCGTCATGTCCTACCTCCATTAGCACTTCACGCATTTGCGATAAAATAGTTGAATTATCTTTGTTTTCATCACTGTAGAAATAATAAATTTATTTTTTATTATTTTATTTTTATTAATAAATGTATTTTATTATATATAATTTATTATATATAAATTAAAATTTATTAATAAATTTATTTATGATTTTATTAAAAACACTGGGCTTAGCATACTTAGATACTAGTGAGACTATAATAGCTAGACTACTTATTATTATGCAAAATGAACGTAAAGAGTGAATAAATTTCACAATGCAATTTTTATCATGGAAATTTAAGTATTGATAAAAAACGACCTGTCTCACACCTAGCTCTGATGGAATTCGAACCCACGATCGTTTACTTTTGTTCACTGTTCAAATAAATTGTGAATGCAAAAAAGTAAAAGTAATAGGATAAATAGCAATTATTTCATCTTCATCGATTGTCAAAGATCTGGGAAGACATTGCATTGCGTGTGAGGGTGGTAATGTCTTCACATTAGCTATACAGCGCGTAAGAGGTAGGTATTGGATAAATTCGACGTTTCTTGTAACGATTCCTTGACTGAGTGATTAGAGCATTCGTCCGGACGGTGAAAGAAAGACTTGGTGGCGAGCGCAGTGCGCACAGGCACAGGAGGGCGCGGGACGTGGGGGCGGCGTACCACGCACACATTGACAGTCCCACTCACACATTGATAGCTCGGTTGTTGGGGCACTGCGCGACAGCAATAGATTTTACAAATACCTATTTTTCAATTCTCTCGCCCTTAGTGTTTCCTCTAAATGGACATTTATGTGAACCTGTCCTTAATTTTCTTATCTGGCGGGTTTGTTATAGAGGGCATTGACTTCAGATATCCGATGTTTTATAGATATTGATCTCTTTACGAGTTTTTGCCTTTCAAGTTGTCGTTAACTTTGTCACACAAGGGAGTAATAGCAGCTATTGAATTATTTTGATACTAAAATTTACTTTTAGTATTAGATACTTACTAATATGTCGCCTGAATATCCTCAAATGGTAAAATAAACATTCAAAACGGGACATACAGAACTATATTACGATATTGGAAATGACGCACGTAAAGAGCAAGTGTATGGTATGCTTTGCCCAATAACAACTAACTCAGTGGTTCTACAGTACATCCGTGATAAAATAGCGCTTGTAGGTAATAGTGGCGACATATCGGATACTCAAAACTTAGTGTTAGTGTTAGTTAGTGGTAAATATCCCAGCAAATGTTATAGTACTATAAAAATGACTACGTTCATCTTAAATCGTATAAAACTTAAATCGGTACGGTATACCTAAAACACCTACGCAAGCAGGTGAATTAAGTCTTCTAAATACTATACCTAATTACCCTGGGTGAATTAACCAAAGTGAATTAAGTCTACGAACCCAATCATTCCGATTCAATACTTGTTCCGGCTACTCAATATTTTTGTAAGAAATCCCGCTATGTATACAGTGGTATTGCTACTGGATTCCAAATTCATCTTTCAATCAGGTGATGAAATTTTCTTTTTGTACTAAAATACAAACCGACATTTCACGAAAACACCGTGTGATATGCTCAATTTATCTGTGGTAAAAGAAAACATTATTTTAATAGAGATCATATCCTCTTTGTTTTTTATTCCGGGTATAAGGTATTCGGAATCCAAATTATACGGGTGTAAAAGCAAAAAAGAATATCGAAACCGGAACTTAAGAAATAATACTTAGAACGACTCCGCTTACGAGAAAGCCAAAAGTTAAATACTCCTGACAGATATTTTCATGGGTGGATGAGCATACAATATTAAGGAATAATTGAATGGAATTTCGGAACAATTGGTTGAAATTTTACAACTTTTCTGATTGAAATTCATGGAAAAAGATGCTAACTTTACCTATGAATTTCAATTGAAAAATGTCAGAAAATATCCAGGACGAGGAAATATTCTCGTTGGTTCATTGGTGACTCTTTGGATTCATTGGTTCGTAAGAATATTCTGTAAACAATTCACCTCACCCTAAAACGTAAATAAACGAAAATTTTAACTGCATATACTGACTGGCAGGGTCAATGTCGGGTTCGGGGCTGCACACGCTGACCGGGTGCCCGGCGTGGGAGACACCGAGGCGGGTCCTAGTGGCGGCCCTAGGATTGCGGGTTCTCTCGCTCGCCGCATTGCTCACGGCGATGGTACGGTGCGCGAACGCTTGGGCTGCCGGCGCCTCCTTCTGCGAGCAAGGAATGCTCGAGAAGGAGACGGCGGAACGAGTTCGGAGAAGACTCCGGACCCGCACAGCCCGCGACGAGCGGAGGCGACTCGGACGTCGGAGGTCGCAGAATGACCTCCGTCCTCCATGAGCGCGGGCCTGGGGGTGATGGGTGGAGCCGCCTGTCACTCTAGCAGAAGCAGGCCGCGGCGGCGGCGCAAAGTGCGCCTCCCCATACTCGGGGGCTAGATGGGGACACCGTGGTCCCTACACCCGACGGGGGTCATCTCAAAGAGAAGGCCCCGGGTCTGCCGGGGTGCGAGGGATATGTTGACTACTACCCCACCTCCGGCAACTGAAGACCCAAAGACGGCGTGCGTTTTGGTCGGTTCGAGTCCGACATAACCTTCCCAACCGGCTCCGGTGGGAGGGTATCCGTGGGGATTTTTCGCACGATAAAAAAAAAAAAAAAAAAGGGTCAATGTCAGCATAATTGATACAGTATATCTCCTAGAAAGAAACTCTTACAGTTAATAGTTTCGTGTAGTATGTAACTCAAAGGAGTGTATTCTTTATCAGCATTATCAACATTAAACAGGCTATACAAATAATAAATATATCTGTTTAAACTGTAAAATAATCAAAACAAATATTCAATCACGTGCAAGTCTTTGTAAACAGTTGAAATAAATAATATGAATTGGACGGTATTTATTTAACAAATGCCTTGCATATTTACTCAGTTTTAATTCGTTACCAGTAATAAATAAATTCAAAGAGCTGGTAAGTAAATGTTACCTGATATAATTATATTATTCCAATATATGAATGAGATATAATTTACCTACATATTTGGAGACATTCGTGTAAATGTACCCAGCGCCATCTAGCGACAGCAAGACTAACTACTACGTCACTCCGGATCCTGCATCGCGGAAGCGAAGTTCTCGCGCTGGTACTTACAACATACTTACAACAACCCAAAGGACAACCGTTCGGCCGCGGCCCGCCAGGCATGATCACCTTGCCTGGTCAGAGAATGATCCCTTTGTGTTGGAGGGACATCACATCCCGTTCCTCCACATAACATGTATCAACTTAATTAGTAGACTGGTCATGAACGTACAAGAATAGTATTATTTAGAAATAGATAATTATTGACCATTCCTTTGTCTTGGGATAGTTTCCTTTTTCCTTCTTGATCTCTCCAATCAAAACACAAGCTAATAAGTTATCTTCCATATAATGATCGATTGAGCTTCCCTTATTATATTCTAATATCCAAAGAATATTTTCCTTATTGTTATTTTTGCCATGGCAACGTACTACTAATGATTAAAGCTCGACTAATTTCATTTTTATGAGCACATGAATGTGGCACAGAGATTATGGTTACTTACTACCCCGTTTTCATAACAAAAGCTATTAAATTCTATGAACAAAGCTAGTTACGAGTAACACTAATGCATAATATGAAACAAAAAATGCGTGTGCAGACTTCATTTAAGTATTACAGATACTACATACTTCAGCAGAAATAAATTTAATTTCGAATTTAAATGGAAACATTAAAGAACTTGTTTTTGTTTATTGTTAGTCACAGATTACGTTAATTATTACAAACTTTAATATTGTGTCATACCTTCTCCCAGTAGCTCCCCTCATGTGAAATTCAGATTCTGTTTTCGTCGACCATGAGAGCTTATCCTAGGGAAAAAAGTATGTATGTCCTTACTAAGTTCTAAGACTCTGTACCAAATTTCAGCCAAATCCGTTCACCACTTTGAACCGATTGCATCAAAAACATTCAAAACCTTCGCAAAAGATTATATTTTAAATAGCATGGCTTTAAGAAGCTAAGCCGTACAAGTTACGCTGATAGGCTGTCGACAGGGACTTATTACGGTAATGTCGCTACAAAAGAGTAACAGTAGGTATTCATTAAAAAAGATAGGATAAAATCTTCATAGAAGTTAACACCGAACTTGCAAAAACCAGATCATAAAATTAAATATCGGAGCTAGCGATCTAAAATAAAAACGTTGTAAAAATAATTGAAAGCACTTCTGAATGTGATAAAACTGATCTTGTTAAATTGAAAAGGTGAAGATCATGATCTGTAATAACAGTATCGAGACCAGTTTAATCCAAGAACGCATACTTGCTCGAAAATTTTACATAAGTAGGCACGTCAAAACGCCTAAGGTCGGCTCGTTTGGACAATGTTGGGATATGAACCCTACTTAGGACTCATTTCCACACTCCACTGGTAGCTTCCTTATTAAATATCTGGAACGAAAGGATTTGGCCATTCATGTATGTAAGCATTCACATTTCAATGTAGAGGGTCCTCAAACTCAGGTAAAATGGAATTGTTTGACATACTTGTGTCAAACAATTTTGTTCAGCATGGATCTTGATGAATATTTTGGAAGGGGTTATAAGTTTGCTCAATATTTCTTTGATGTAAGTGCTTCTCTGAAAGTCAATGAGGGACGAATGAAGAACGAATATAATATATAACCTTTACCTCATAAGAATAGGCGGAATACAAAATAATACCACGGTATATTACTTTTACATTTTTACTTTTATTTTCAGTTGAGGCCATTATTATGCTAATGTTAATTATAAGCAAATAATAGTTTGATGACATCGATAGGTTTTACGTCAAACATATTTCTGTCAATAAATTCTCTTTAGCCGCATATATTATGTTGTGACCCTATGGTTACACTGCAAAATTTTAGATTGACATGGTAATTTACTTATATGCACTTTAAATATTTTGGGATATTTATCACGTTTTTTGATTTTATGGAGTTGCGCCATAAAATCAACAAACATGGGTGAATATCCCGTATTAATAAACGAAATTATCATTAGAAAATATTTGTTTTTCTGTGTTCATTCCAAAAATAGCTGACTTTGCTACAATTTTATGATCCACTATTGATTACCTGTAGACGATTATTTATGAAAGCTTTTAAGCACTCGATAGGAATGATGTCAATCAATCACTTTCTTTTCAAAATTGCTTGGTTATATTTTTCTAAAAAATCTTCACTCATTAATCGAAATGTTTTCGAAGGGAGTTTCTTTACTGATTTCAAAATACAATGCTGACTTTTTCAACGTGTCGATAAAACAACTTCCAATAAGGAAAAGTCAACAGGAAGGAATGTATTTGATGGTGCGATTAACAATAATGATCAGATCGATTATTCTCTTGCTTCCGCTTTTGTTTCGTTCCATCTAATGTATTATGTATGTCGGTAATACCATATTTGAAAATGATCATTTCTACGCCGCCTATTTGTGGTGGTGTAGAATTTTTAGATGAGGAAATACCGTAAGTATCGTATGTTTCCGATTATGGATATCGATTATTACTATAGTTGAATATCAATTCTTAGGATTAATTTTATTTTGTTTCTTATTTTTTGGGTTAGTGATAAGATGAATGGTAATAAGATCACGCTGTTGTAATGAAGAAAACCTAATTAGTTTAATGAATGAATAAATTTATTCATTTACGAGCAATGAGGGCTCTATATTTGTTAGCGTTACTCATATCTGAGTGAGTAAAATAAAAGTAGAAAATTTAATAATTTATAAAAATTTATTAGGGCCATTCCTGCACCATCCCCCCCACTACGGCACGGTAGCGGTTTACATGGCAGCTGTCTAGCCTTCTCGCGATCATGTTCATGTTAATGCCACGATAATAGTTATATGATTTCCCATGTCTTATAAGTGATGCTTTCATAACTTGAAACAATTTGTACCAAGTATGCTGTATTTCTGCATCTGCAAGATTCTGATATCTGTACAGGTGACTACTGGTATACGAAGTCATGACGAATAAAAATTTACCTTGAAATTTTCAATTTCTCCCGTTACAATTCTTTTACCTGCAGATTTAGTTATATATGAAAGTAAGTTATAAAGGTAACAGGTGTTCTTTGAGAAGGATTCTCGTAAGATCTCGTACTATTGTAAAATGAAAGATATGATAGAGTATCTAAAATGGTATTTTGTAAGACTGCTTTATCCGTAAAGATTTTGAGATCTCAGCTTAAAAAAAAAACAAAAACATTCACAGGCAATTTAATGATTTCCAAGTTCCAAGCCGGAATTTTTTTTGGATCTAATGAAACTTGTCGGACATCTTTGATCTCTTGCCTGTCGTAGGATACAGGTGTCGTCTTCAATATGCTAAGGCGGCTTTTTAAACAAATGAGAGGCATAACGTAGTTGTACAGTGTGTGGCGGGTATCTGTAACTTGTCCACAGCACAAGCTACGTCTCGCTGAACATCTGGTGGAGCCATGCCTACCAGAGGGTTGAATAAGTTTAGTGGGGTAGGTTTGAGGTAACCCGTAACTATCTGCATGTGTTATTTAAGGGCACGTCGACTTGCTTTACCTGAATAGTACGATGCCACACTAGGCACGCGTGCTCTCCTATGGAGAACGAAAGCGATAGGCTGGGTGGGCAAATAACGTGAGGGGATGCTACACACGACACAAGAGTATTGATTTGATTTAATTTCCTTTCCCAAAATTTCAAAGCCTTTGATTGCAATGAAACAAATTTGGGAGACTTTTTGATTTATTAATAATATTTCTCGACGCAAATTTAGCTTCCTCTTGGATAAATTTACTATCTTATTTTACTTTATATTCAGTTATCAAGATGCTGCGAATGAAATATATATTAAGGTGTGGAGTGGAGGCGTCTTCTGTTCTAACGTCTGTGTAATTACCCTTTCGATTGCTTTCTTATTTAAATAGATAAGAGTAATGTTTTCCGTCTTTTATACTTTCAATTCACGTTTTATTTTAAAGAGCTAGTTTAGATTTTATACGACGACTGTGGAAGTCGACAATCTTAAATCTCGATTGAGGTTAGCCTTCTATACAAGAAATGCTTATCGTAAGTTATTCTACCTGGTACTGTATTCTAAGGACGATTCCCTGACGTCTAATTATGTTTATATTCTATAGTCCATTTGTTCAGGTACTTGAATAAACGTGAACAATCTTAGTGTTGTTTAATATGTTTTGTTTAAAAATTCAGTATAAATTTACTTTTCTGCTTAGTAACGCATTTTGTTCATTAAAAACCTGTATCGATAGTTAGTTAGTCAGTTAGTTAGTCTAGTTTATTTGTTTAACACGTATTTTTATAAAAAAGTACCTATTTTCCCAGTAGATTCAACATACTCGTGTTTCAAACTAAATATGTGATTTTAATTTTACTGATCCCCAAGAGATAATGGAACAAAACTTTTTTATTTTGTTTTTAAAAATAGAACGTATTCAATTCCCTTTTGTAAAAGTATGTTTTTAATTATTTGAACGATGCTTTATTATGTTTGGAATGATTTGTGAGTTTTTCACTTATTGATATTGTTTTTTTTATTTTTTTATTTATGGCACGTCAATTTGACTTACGTTTACGTTTACACCATACATGTGACTTGATCAGTGTACTTTTATTTACTCATTATTATTCACTACAAAGGTCTGAATATAGTGACATATTAACTTCATTAACTCTTTATAATTATATTTAGGTACAAGGATTTATGTCCTGATGAGGCCGTCTAGCTGAACAGTGGTGGGTTTGCTATGGTAACCCTCTTTGAAGAGACTTTGCCTTCGGCTTAACATCAGACGAGATGAAGTTTAATTGACGTGTCATAAACTAAAAAAATCTCTGCCTATAAACAAAAGCGTAAATCTAAAACTTAAATAATCGTTACCAAGCCACTAATTAAACTTGTGTCAATTAACTGTGTAATTTAAATTTTATCAACTGAAATGTGTATTTCCATTTGATGGAATTCACTCTTAAACCAATCATAATTATGTAATGTATGATTTTAAATTGACATGGTCATTAATATTAACTGTAGGTATCACATAATCACACACATAATCCAATGATTAGTGCGTTCACAAAATCTAAAAAAATGGTATCTCCAAAAACCAGTCGAGTCGATACAGTGAGTGTTGCGTGTCACGATCGAATACAAAGTCAAAACGCAGACAATGGTAGTGGAGACGCCTAAAAGCGAGTGGAAAACAGGGTAGACCGATATGGTGGTAGAGGGTAGACCCAATAAGAACGACTTCGGTGATCTTTTCTTCAGTACATCCGTAATCATGACGCTTGAATCAGCGCTGAAAAATCGCATAAAGTCATACCCAAACAAACATGGACAAAATCGCCAATATCCCGTTGTTTCTTTTAAAGGTTACAATTATATGTATCCAATATAGGTTAATTTTGGTAGTATCCCATGCATATTTTAAGATGCAATAATTTTGCGACTGAAAATTAGATTGCGGTCTATTTTTACCCGACTGCGCGACGCAAAGGAGGTATTGTGTTTATCAGTCTATGTATGTATGTATGTATGTATGTATGTATGTATGTATGTATGTTTGTTTCTATGTGGCGTTCTAGAGACCAAACGCGTAGGCCGATTTTGATCATTCTTACGTCAATCGATGCGTCTTAACCTTGCGAGTGTCACTAAAGATATAACAGTAATCAAAATTCACTACAGCGACAACCAGACGCCATATTGTCAAAATGAAAAAAAAAAGTCGATGAACTATGTCAAGTGGGGTGTCGTTGAATAGGTAATTTTAAATCATATTTAGGTTTCTTTTACCATTATTCATTTTAAATAATAGTTTAGGATATATAACGATTTAAAGTTGCTTAACAAAACATTCATTCTAGCTAATTTTCTTACTTATTGATTTAAGTTTATATTTTAAGTATAAACGATATACAAACAAAAATATTTTTGGTAAAAAAAATAACTTTTCAATGAATCGTAACTAAAAAGAATAAAATAAAAAAATAATTTAAAGAAAAACAAAAAACCCGACTGCGGAAACTAAAAAGAATGAAACAAGCTCAGTAGTTTAAAATTCATACAATACTCACAGTCGGGGCCCATTCAAATTTTACCAATTAAATCTTCCCAAGGGGCCCCGACTGTGAGTATTGTATGAATTTTAAACTACTGAGCTTGTTTCATTCTTTTTAGTTTCCGCAGTCGGGTTTTTTGTTTTTCTTTATTACAAATGTTTATACCTACGTGTTATCTTTATGGAGAGTAAGTTAACGTGCCCTATTTTTTAAATGTATCTTTAAATTTATCCAAAATTTCACTGACGCTGGCAAATAGTACAGAAACTGAATTAAAAGTATGATTGCACTGATTGAACAGACTGAATTTAAAATATAAGTATGCGAATATACTATTTGGAAGAGTAAATGACTATAATATATATCTTGGCCATCTCCATAGCGTGGCGTGTCAGTGGAGGCTATACTTTAAGCCCACCAAATTCCCTTTGTTAAGTATGCCGTTGGACTTTTCAGCGAGGATTATTTTCTAAGGGTAGGGGAGAAAAAGTTTTATTGCGGTTTGTTAGTTATCGCTGCGAGGCGTTGCGTCCTGACGTACCGTTTTATGTGTTTTCCTAGGATCCGCCATTGTTTGTGCGCGAACGATAGTCTAAAGATTTATTTTAAGCGGTTACCTTGTTTCAGGTTACTCTTTATGCTACATAGTTAATGTTGTTTGGTAGTTGGATCTAGACGAAGTGAACAAAAGACCACTCGAAGATTGTGGCCTTTATTGGACGTCGGGCTATTACAGTAAATCCTGTTGTACTTTTCGCTTTTCAATTTACTGTAAACCTTAACAGAACTTGGAAACTTATAAACAGTTTGAACCGACCAGTTAACTACTATGGAATGTGATGAAACCGTTCTGGTATTTTAAAATGTATATCTATAATTACAGATGTAAATAAAAGTGGAGATACTACAAGTTGTGAAAATTATTTAAAAATAATACGGGCATACGAAAAATATGGAATATGCAGCTTTAAATATAAATTTTCCGATGATTTCGGTATTTTGCTGTTATTTTTTCTCAAGGTTATATTGCATTTTAAAGGTAATACCTATTATATTTAAAGGTAATAACGACTAAAGAAGACCGTTGGAAGTTTACGTGAATATCACTCATTGAAGAACAACTTTCACTTCAAACTGTGTCTCATTTTTGATCACATCGCAACCACCCCTACCGAAAATTAACCGAAACATCAGACTAAGTTCAAATAATAAAGCTAATCAATCAGTTTCAGTTTTTACTATTTACAGAGATAACATTTAAACAGGTTGCGATTTCATCAATAGTAATCATAAAAAAAAAAAGTTTTTATATGTGTATGTTTGCAATGAATAAATTCAAAAATTACTGTACCGCTTTAAAAAATAACTTCATCATTAGCAAGCTACATTCACCCAGAGTAACATAGGTGATATTACACTGCGTAATAACCGACATTCATGCGGGCGGAGCCGCGGGCAACAGCTAGTACTATATAAGCTGCTGCTATATATGCTGTAAAGCATCTTCAAATTGTCTGCCCATTATCCAGGCAATCAAATTGAACATTAAAAAATATGACCCAATTTCCAATACAAGGACACTCCGACAATTCAAAATAAACCCTCTTAAGCTCTGAAAAATGAATACCAATTACACACATCGTTATCACATTGATTTATTCATTGAAAAATACCGTACTGTACCTTTTTTCTTTGAATTTATTGCGAATGTGTGCGTACATTTATTGGACTATATTTTCCACAGGTTACGCCGAACCAATGAGCAGAGCGCGTCGATATTCGCACTGAAAATATTTTGCACTTCAGTGAGGGCACAAATGTGCCATGTTGGTCTCATTATAGTGGGCTTGTTGAATTTAATAAGAAATTTGGATCGAAAATATTGAAGTCTTTTCTTTTTCTTTTTTTTTGTAAACAGAATGAAAAGTTAATTATAAAAGATACCGCGCTATGACGCTATTTGTAAAGCTTTACAATTCATCGCATTGATGTCAGATTTAATTAACGAGTGTGAAGTCGCCTTCTCTGTCGGCTGTCTGTTTGTATTTAATACAAGCTCAGTAACATTCATTCGGGTATATGTTTGTATTTGTTCATGTTTATATTTTATCGGTGTTGTATTAGTGAACGTGCTATAAAAATGTACCATGTATAATGTACAGTAGAACTCAAAAGTGCAGTAGCAATCCTACGCAACTATAGCGTCAACATTCTAACGCTACTTGTGACCTTTTTCTTTTAAGACAAGCCAGCGTCGCCTCGTATTGCATAGTAACATTACACACACATATAAGCGCGCCGGCCGCACGCTAAACCATTTTGAGCCTTGATGTGCTAATGCACTTATGAGCTCTGACTGTACGTCAACATATTCGAAAAGACTTAAATTCTTATGAACATTAAGTAAGTGTAAGATCTTGTAGATAGATGGATAGATAACTCTTTTTTGTACATAATCAGACAGAAATTTAGATTATGGACATATGCAGTGCAGAAAATACAAAAGTATTTTAATTTATATGGTTTAATTGTGAGATAAATTAGGTGTTAGTACAATAAGTTATATAAATGAAAAGAAAGAAGAATGCGACGTCTGCCTACCCACCTATAAACACGTGACTATTATTTTAGCATATTTTTCAACATTTAAATTCTTTAAAAGTACTCCAAGCGCCATTAGCAAACGAGCAAATATTAAGCCTCGGATGCATTGTAATATTATGTTTATAGGCTAAATTGCCATAAAAATGTTCAATGCTGCTATAAGGGCTACAATTACGTATTCATATAAATTTTATATTCGTATATTTACCAAAACAGCGCTTTTCACATAAAATTCGGCGTAAAATTTAAGGGAGAGGTTATCGCGGTCCGTTCGCTTTCCAATCCAATATTAATTTAATAATTTACGATAAGCTGAGGCTTGAAGGCACATCGATTCAATCACAAAGCAATCAGGATCAGTTTTATCTCAAATGAGGCGAGAATAGATGCGAAGCTTTTCTCAAAACATAAAATTATCTAAACCTTTTGAAAAGTTCCGACAACGCTCATTGGCGGCGGTTAGGGGGACTTATGAAGTTGGGTGTTTAGTATAACATAAATTAACATTAATATAGGTGATTTTAAGCTTATAAATGCGTTAGCAGTGTTACAGTTTCATGCGGGGGTCGCTATTTGCATGAGCCAATAAGAAGTTTAACAAATATTCTGGTTTAGAAAGGACGTTATAGTAATGTTTATGGCGCAATAATGGGTAAACTTATTCAAACTAAGGCCACAAATAAACTTATAACATCACAAGAAACAGAAAGAAAGGAAGAAAGTATGTTGTACTTTCTTCCTTTCTTTCTGTTTCTTGTGGTAGTGGTAATAAATGCTGTTGCATTACCCGTCTTTCTTCGTCAGTCGGGTAAAAAGAATAGTAAAAAGAAATAAATGACTTTTTGTTGATATGCAGGGTTCGTGTGGACTCTTTGTGTGGAGTCCGTTATTTTTTTATAAATAATGAATATTAGCAACCATATTACTAATATTCCCTTTCACCCCTCCAGCTAAGCCCAATGACTTATGTCAGGAGTGGGTACATGTCGATTGTGTAATAATAATAATAATAAGGTACTAAAGAGCTCCTTTTAGTTGACATGACCATTAGTCAACAGGTGCGTCGTAAACGCAAGAATTTGGCAACATCCTGGATAGACTATAAGAAGGCCTATGATTCTGTGCCGCATACGTGGCTACTGAGAGTCCTAGAGTTGTATAAAATTGATACAACTCTAGCGAACTTCTTAGGGTCATGTATGGGGCAATGGAAGACGGTACTTCGCTATCCAGGATGTTGCCAGACAAACGATGCACCCATAAAAATTGAGAGGGGTATATTCCAGGGTGACAGTCTGAGTCCCCTATGGTTTTGTCTAGCACTGAATCCTCTAAGTACAATACTGGAGAATTCAGGGCTAGGCTATCGATTGCAGAAAGAGGGTCGAGTTATATCCCACCTCCTTTACATGGATGACCTCAAATTACTTGCTGCAAACAATACGCAATTGATAAAACTACTAAAGATGACTGAAAGCTTTAGTAATTCTATCAAGATGGAATTTGGCTTGGACAAGTGTGCGGTCATGCATGTAGAAAAAGGTGGAATAGTGGAATCCGAGAGCCTGATTCTTTCGGATTCCATTAAGCTTAAATCTCTTTCTTCAACCGAAACCTATAAATATTTGGGTATGTCGCAGGCTTTAGGGATACCTGAGACTGGCATGAAACAGGCATTGCGGGAGCGTTTCTTTGGCCGCCTGAAGAAAGTCCTAAAAAGCTTTCTTTCGGGCGGTAATAAGGTGCGCGCCTATAATGGATGGGTCATGCCAGTTCTAACGTATTCCTTCGGCATACTCAGATGGACTCAGACGGAACTTGATGCCCTGGATAGAAGAATTCGTTTACTGTTAACCACATTTCGGATGCATCACCCCAGATCTTCCGTGATGAGATTGTATATCCCACGGAAATTGGGGGGACGTGGCTTTTTGAATGTCAAGACCCTCCATAACCGTGAGATATACAACCTCAGAGAATATTTTTTACATACCAACACGGATATGCACCGTGATGTGGTTGCAGTGGACAATGGTTTAACCCCTCTTGCGTTGGCTAAAGAGAACTGGCGCAAACCTGTAGTACTTAGTACTGCAGATCGCAGGGAGGTATGGATGGGCAAAGAGCTACACGGACGGTTTTATCGGGCCTTATATGGGCCCGATATAGACTTAAAAGCGTCCGTATCTTGGCTACGGTTTGGTGATCTTTTCGGAGAAACCGAGGGTTTTGTCTTTGCAATTACAGACGAAGTTGTTATGACGAACAATTACCGAAAGTATATCCTGAAGGACGGTACGGTGGACATCTGTCGGGCATGCCACCGCCCCGGAGAATCACTCAGGCACATTATTTCCGGTTGTTCTCGTCTTGCCAACGGCGAGTATTTGCACAGACATAACCAAGTGGCCAAGATAGTACATCAGCAACTCGCCCTCAAATACAATCTTGTGACTTCAGAGGTGCCATACTACAGGTATGTGCCCGACCCAGTTCTCGAAAATGGTCGTGCCACTTTATACTGGGATCGATCTATTATCACTGACAGGACTATAGTCGCCAATAAGCCCGATATAGTGGTAATAGATCGATTAGAGCGCCTTGCAATGATTGTTGATGTCACCATTCCTCATGACGAAAACCTCATGAAAGCCGAAAAAGATAAACAAATAAAATATTTGGATCTGGCTCATGAGGTTGTTGACATGTGGAATGTTGATTCGGCAATCATTATCCCGATAGTCGTATCAGCCCATGGGCTGATAGCCAAGAGCCTCGACCAACACCTTAAGAGGCTCTCGTTAGGCAGCTGGGTCAAGGGCCTGATGCAAAAGGCGGTACTCCTCGACACGGCACGCATTGTGAGGAAGTTCCTTTCTCTGGAGCCCTAACCACCGGTAGCTTGGTCCCTGTACCCGATGCCGGTGGGCTACTATTTTTTATATTTTTAAATATATTTAGATTTTTTTTTTTATAAATGTATTTAAAAATGTAATCAATATGTATTAAAAATAAATAAAGGAAATAATAATAATATTTATTTAAAAATCATTGTACATTTATAGTTACATAGTTTCTTAGCCTATCTATTGCTATCAAATGTTTTATATTGCAAAAAGTATAAAAAATTACAGTTATAATCTTATCTTACATAATATGTTTTCGATTGCGCTACAATGCCCAGGATTTGAACCCGCGACCTCTCTTGATCGTAAGGCCGACTCCTTAACCACTAAGATACCGACGATGTTACTTTTTCTTTTTTTTCTTCTTTTTTGTCATATTATCAGTTCAAAGTTACTTTTCTCTTCAGAGTGCTTTCGTGTCTACGTGAATTTCTTATTGCACTGAAAGGTTTAGGTATGAAAATCAAAGTAAAATTTCTGAAGTAGTTAATGAATAAGTATTTAAGGACAATATACACAACACCACCTAGCTAGACCTATTATGTGATGGGTTCTAGATTGCAGATTCGATATACCTAGATATTTTTATATAGAATATATAGAAACATTCAGACCAATGCAGATATTCATATTTATGTACACAAATATTTACACTAAGCGATAATCGAACCCGCGCCTCTTGCGTGCATTTTTCACGGTCACTACTGCCTCGCCACAGAGGTCGGTCAATTTTCAATTTTGTAGCATATAGTATATAGTTTCTATGCTATTCTTAGGACCTATAAAACTTGGTATATTGGCGAAAAATAAAATAGCAAACCCACACAAACACCTTTACACTTTTTACGAGTATAATAGAATTTTAATAAAAGATCAATAAACGCTCGCTCGTGAACTAGTGAAGTTTTGCACTACAAATATGCATTGAGCATATTTGTAGTGCAAACATCCTTTGTCATAAAATATTTGCTGCATAGGTATCTTGCCAGTTCTATTCACTATACAGAGAATAAATTAAATTGCTATCCAGAAAATAAAATGATCACTACAGCTTTGATAACGCTCTATTCTTGTTGACGGCTTTATTGGACTGCATTGATTTTACAAAAGAATGCCATCTAATAAGTCCCAGTTTTAATAAACGCAATACATTTTACATTCGTACACGCACTTTGTGTTATAATCGATTATTTTTTCCTTTTGTAGAATAGAAATGTAGCTGGAGATATATGGGGGAGGAAGGGGAACACACCACTGATATAAAGTAGTTCTTATAGGTTTTGTTGTAATATAAACGCATTTGTAAAACAGTCTGACAGCCTCTGTGGCGTGGCGGTAGTGAACGCGAATGCTACGAACGGGGCGTGGTTTCAATCCCCGCTCAGTGCAAAAAGTTGTATGCATGAATATGGGTGTTTGCATTGGTCTGGTCGTGTCTCGGAGAGCACGTTAAGCCGTCGGTTCTGGTTGCCATACAAACATCTATGGCAGTCGTTACGGATAGTTGGAGCCCTCAAAAGTCCAACCAGTCTAACTTGGAACTTCGATATCGCCATTGGTCATTGGACCATTGTTTGTGGAGGTCAGATGGCAGTCGCTTCACGGAAAATATAGAAGTTCAGCCGCATCACAGTTAAACTGGAAAGCCGACCCCAACTGAGTTGGGAAAAGATTCAGAGAATGATGATAAACGCATCTGTAAAAGAGATGTTTCATGCTCGTTAGTCTGTGACTGTTTTGGGTCAGTACAAGTGACGTTAGCGAACTCGTTACAAGTGTAAGTATCCCTTTAGGTAAGCCAAAAGTTCCATACTTAAGTCAAATGTTTTTTCTGTGTAGCAAATCATGACGAAGTGGGTATAAATATATTAACTTACTATAGCTGTTGCCCGCGTTTCCGCCTGCGAGCAAAACATTTTTGTTAACGATGTTAGGGACTATGTATGAGAATCTACCGGATCTATTGCTCCGCTTTGGATGGTAGCGTGATGATGTATTGCCTAAGTGATATATTAGCTGTATTATTATAAAAAAATCATTAAGATCCATTCAGTTGTTTTTACGTGAAAGAGTGACAAACATTCATTATCGGTCATCCATCCATTCGTACTTACAAACTTTCGCGTTAAATTATTAGTAGGATATATTATTTGAAATTAACTTCGAATAGGTGATATTATTTGAAATCTTACAAAAATATTGTTGTTTAATTAAAAAGACCAAGATTAGACGGTAGATTTAATTTATACTCTCCATATTCTACTCTCTACTCCACTCTCTACTGGAATGCACCTACTTGATACTCTATCCGTCACCTCTTCACTTGCTTCTCTACTTACCTTTTTTTTTCCGCATTTCCTTGAGTTCCCTATCTCCCCATATCACCCCACACATCCTCATATCTCTGCATATCTCAGTAACGACCGCCATAGATGTACATATTGCGACCGGCACCAATTTCTTCGCCTACTCGCCGGGGCTCGACTGGACCAATGAAAATAGTAATTATATTTATGAGTATAATTATTTGCCTTGAGCAGGAATCGAAGTCGCGTTCCCTACGCCATGAACCATACTAGACATATAAATATATTCACGTTGAAGTCTATCGACTTACGCTCTTATGTGCACCGTTTAATAATATGAAGTTCAACGACTGCTGTTACGAAAACGTATTCATGCGTTTTGAATATTTGATCAAATTGAAGCTTTCGCCAGAATACTGAAGTTGTTACTTCAAATTACTTACTTACAACTTTGTAGGCATCAATATCACCCAATTTATATTTTCATTTTGTATATTGAAGGCAACTGTGTTGGCTTTACCACAGTTGCCTATAGGTGAATAACTTTTCTATTATGAATACTTGATCGAATGGTAGAAGATGTTTTGGCAAAGTGTTTAGAGATATACTATAATACTTCCTCTAACCAAGATAGGTTAAACTGGTGGCTTTTCTGGTTTTGGAAACCTCTGTGGAATATATAACATCGCCCAAGCTTACGAGCTCGTATATGATTATCTCTGCATCCAGTTAATTATGTTTGTTGACTTATCAAATAAATATTTGTAAAATCCATCCATGACCCGTTCAACTTCATCAGTGTAACACCTTTTTGCAACATTTTTCTTTCCTGCTTCCTATCTGTTGATCGTAGTATGATGTTATATACATATAAAGCTTTTTCTAGAATCCCTCTACCTATTAAAAATCGCATATAAAACCATTGCATAGTTTTAAAGGTTTAAACATACATAAGGACAGACAGATTTTGTGAATAACCATATAATACACTTCATATTTGGGTTAGTCCTAGTCACATTAAAAAACCATTAAATATGTAATTTAGTAACATAATGCCTTTATCTTGTAATTTAGGGAGAGCTTATATTGGTAACAAGAGCTTAGTCTAGACACGAAGCTATTAATATTGCAGGTATAGATTACCCTAACATGATATATTAGAGAGACATTATCATTTTGGTGGTTTGGAATCGTATCTTTTGGTAAATTGTACTATTTCATGACAATTTTACACATTAGCCATCATCATCTTCCTTGCAATAGTCCCTGTCGCATCAGATTTCGAGTCTGGTATCCGTTTTTTTCACTCTAATTGTGTCGCGGCTGAACTTCGATATTTTCCGTGGCAATATCGAAGTACTATAGTCAGACTAGTTAACTTTTTAGAATTTATACTACCAGTAACGAAAGCCTTCAAGTGTTCGTGTGACAACCAGAACTGCCGGCCTAATGTGATCTCCGAGGTACTACCAAACCAGTGCAAATATACCCTTCACCCTTTCCTGTTCTACACAGGACAACGCGCGCAGGACTTAGATGTCACCCACATACGGTACAAGAATTCTACCAAGAACCAAGCGGTTCGAAGACTCTTCCCTATGTCGCACAATTAAGTCCTAAAAATCTCTAGCAGCACAAGTTTTTCTTTCTTCCTACAGTATCGAATCTTTTAAACAGGGTGTAAAAAAACAATTGTCGAGACCATCAAGGTGGAAACCGCCATTGCATGGTCAGTACCTGTAGCGGCAGTAACTAAGCTTTGGACTATCCCTGCTTACAATTAGGCGAGGTGCACTCAATTTGACGACTTAAATATAAAAGAAATAGAATTGAACCTGCGTCCCCAGCGTAGCAGTTGCATTCAGTTATTTGTCAGTATTTGTTTATTAAAGTAAGTGAGTAATAAGAATTTAAGAAGCCATATTTCTCAGTTTGAATAAGTTGTCAGGTGACTTTTATGCCACACTAAAAAGACCGTTCGCCTCGTCGGCTCTTTCTAAATTTTTGAGGCATTGAGCTCTGCAGTGTTTTTCAAAGGCTATATTAAGGTTATACGTCGAAAACGCCGTATCGTAAACCTGCTTAGTCTAACAAAGCTAGCTCATAAACTTTTGTAGGCCTAATAGATTTGTCGTGCGATTTGACCTAAAGTACACGCAAGGCAAAAAAAATGTACCTAAAGCTATTTTCGTTCAAGATTTTGTTACTGTATGGGAAAAAATAAAATTAAACCCTTACGTGCAAGCCTGTTCATCTTTTTAACGAAGAAGTTTAGGCATAGGCCTTCCTCTTAGGTTCGGGAGCTCAGACAGCAGTTGTTTTCATAAATGGTTTTTATAAACCAATCAAGAATAATAAACGGCCCCCCCGGTCTCCGAGTATACCTAAACATTTAACGTTACTAGGTAACTGTTAAAGAATATTGATTTCAATGCATAACTCGTTGAACAATTTGTCACTTTTCTAGGCGACTGTACTGTACATACCTTCGAAATAACCGTTCATATTTCGTGCAACAACATTCCCCGGTAATTCCCCAGAACTGCCATCGTACGTTGTCCGGCGCCAACCATAAATCGGTTAATGTCGTTATTATGAAATATATTTAGTGCAACTGGCGCCTTGTCTCCCAGAACAATAATAATATATTAATAATTGTTCGCTTTTAATAATCACGTTAATGGAAGTCGTTTTGTATTTCTTTGTATTATAGTTACTGTTTCTTAGGATGGCTATGACTTTGTGAGCTGCATTTAGTGGACTGACTGTTTTGTGGGTTGTGCTTATGAGATGTTGCTTTCTTTAAAATAATGAAAAGTCAAGTTTAAATGATATCACCCGATTACTGAAAAAACTAGGCACTAAAAGGTATTAAACAAGAAAATCTCATGGATAACCGTGGTGGTATTCCACTTACTCCCACAAAACCATATATTCTAGAGAAAAATGGTATGCAACCATGGCAATCTTTGAACTTTTTTTATTGCATGCTTTTACGAGCAGAACTTTTCAATATTCGGATTTCAGTTTTTAAATTTATGGTTTGGTGTACACGACTTTATGTTAACGACTGCCTTCTTAGTTCCAAAAAACCTATAATTAACTACGTAGGTACCCTTACATCTTCCTAGTTTGAACCCTAACACAAATATATAGATCTTTTTGGACCTTCTGTAAAATATATATGTAACTAAAAAATCCGTTTAATCTCAAAAATTAAAAAAATCACGTTTTCATCATTCTCTGAACCATTTCCCAACTTAGTTGGGGTCGGCTTTCCAGTCTTACTGTGATGCGGCTGAACTTCGATATTTTCCGTGAAGTGACTGCCATCTGACCTCCACAAAATACCACACCATAGACCTCCACAACCAATGGTCCAATGACCAATGGTGATATCGAAGTACTAAGTAAGACTGATTGGACTTATGAGGTATCCAACTACCCGTAACTACTGCCATAGATGTTTGTATGGCTACCGAAACCGACGGTTTAACGTGCTCTCTGAGGCACGTTATATATAGTGATATTTCTTACCATAGTCTTCAACGTTGAGGCACACCACGAGCACATAGGGTTAGAAAGTCTAATAAATGACGAGACTATTTGCACGTAGCATCATATCAACTCATCTCAACTATTCATATTCTGAAACACATTCAGCTTGTTTGTCCTGTCTAATATTGACTCATGACTGTCACAGATACTATATATATCATCAAAGTATTCATATAAGACTATACGTTGTTAGTATCTACCATTAGAACGTAATTTTGCATATGAAAAAGAATCAAATCTAATCAAATCAAAGAAAGAAAAAATTATAATTCAAAAAATTGGCGTTTCAAATGATAATATCGCAGAATTTTTATTGTATTTTTATTTACAGTTCGAAATTCTCAGAATCCTCAAACGGGACGTGAACCCGTGGCTAGTCCCTTTCTGGGAAATGCTCTGACCTACTGACCTACTAGGTCTCGTATAAAGCATTCGAAATTGGTCTTTAAGTCTTAGGGAGTGAAGTTCAGACTTACGAAGTAATGAAATAAATCGATTTGAATAGTTTAAAATGCTTTAAATTGTCATTAAAATAATATAGATATATATTTCACATTTTGTTTACCAACTATCTACTGCCTCCATATTTCCTTGATACCCGAAGTAGAGGCTCCTTTACATATTAATTTCCCTTAGATTAAAACACACTATGTTCCCCTACTAGCAAACATGCACTGTTTGTGCTGGTGCTCAATGTTTGCGTAACATCTTCCTTATAAGTTTCCTGATAGTGAATTCAAAATTTGCAACAATATAATGTGAGTACCTTCTTCAGAAGAGAATAAAAGAAAGAAGAGCTGAGAAGAATATAATGTAAAAGTTTCGTAAATTACTTTATATAAGAAGCTCAGTAGACAAATTTGGACATTAATTTTAGTCGCGAGTAAATGTTATAATACTTGATGAAATTGTTGCATAATAAGATTTGTTACATTACGAGTGTGAGTTTTTTATAGTATCACACGAGTGTTTTAAGACCAAATTATGTGCAGTTTCATGCACTTTTATGACTATTTCAAAATCTAGGGTGATAAACAAGTCTGAAAATGAACTATTCACTCGACTTGTTACCTACTCAAGTAATTTACTGTATCTAGACTAAGTAAATGCTTGTAAATAGACCAAAAAAAAAGCCCGTTGAGTTTCTTGCCGGAGTCTTAGGACGGGGTCGCGATTGGAACCGGTGATCCATTTGCTAACTAACTTATAATATACTATTGATATTGATGTTTTGTAAGTGTAGTTTAGTGGCCTATAGAGAATAATAAAGGGTTTTTGATTTTTTTTATTGAAAGAACATTAGCAACAGAAACTACTAATATTCCTTCTAACCCCTCCAGCTAAGCTCAATGGCTTGTGTTAGGAGTGGGTTCACGTCGGTAGTGTAATAGCCAGGATTCGAACCCGGGACCTTTTGATCGTAAGGCCTATTCCTTAACCACTAAGCTACCGGTGCATATGTATATTAATTAATTAGTAGATGAAAATATTTAAGCGTAAAATTCAAGATCATTCGAGTGTCATTTTGCCTTTTGCTACTGATAGTAATACATTATTGTACTTGCTTGCTTGTCTTTAAATTTTGTTGTAACGGTGCCGTGCCACAGTAACCCGTCAGAAGGATAGCAGATCGATGCCGAAAGTAGCAAGTATCTCTAAGTACATACAAGTACATTCGTCAAAGTCCTTTATTTCATAATCATAGCGTTTGTAACAGAGCTAAAATATAGGAAACTCAATGAAACTAACATGGTCAACATCCTGAAAGTAATTATTATAATAGTAATTAAGTAAATAAATATTGCTTGTGCGTGTTTGGGCACTTACATCCTATAAAAAAGTCGTTCTTGTTTTTTTAGACCAGGCCGAAATAGTAAATTTCATAACCCATATATTTAGGTTCAATTAATATTTTTAAATTCACTATAACAAGAAATTCTAAATTTATGTAATAACCACCATAATAATTATATAAATATAGGCCGTACAGTCAAACAATTTAATGTTATTGCCACGCCATATTCACATCAAAGCGTATCATGAATCATCTTGAAAGTTATTTTGTTTACATGCAAACAAGCTTTCTGGGCCCTTGTTCAGATTGACTTACCGTAGCGTAACTACACTCCTTTCTATTAGTTGACACATTCAAGCTGGATTAGTTTTACGTGAGTTTTTTTCTGCTATTCTAAATCAAGATAGCACACTGTAAAAACGGTTCAAAATATGAATAAGAATTAGAGATCGGCCCAAAAAAGATGAATGAATTGCATGAAAGAAGTTATGGCAAAGATTGACTGAGGAAATTACATGTGACAGCAATATATGGAGGAGAATGACATGATGCACTGACTTTAGGAAATTGGGACAATGGCAGGGAGACGATGGCATATTGATAACACACGTCTTGTACTTCTCCACGATATTTAATTTATTATTGTACCTAACCGGTTTCGCGTTGCGTTCTAAACGTTTGAGATTGCCGCAAGGCGAAACCGGTTAGCTACAATACGAAGAAGAAGTACAAGTGTGTTACCATAATTATAACAATAAGTTCCACCAAGTGCCAGCAAACAAAAGTTTTATACTGTCTGTGTACTATGTTTGTATAGACTATTTTAAATCTGTTGAAATTCACCGTCTATTCACGCTAACACTGTGATTAAAACTCTTTTCAAGTGGGATACCTACAGCCTACAACTAAGACCTTGACTTCATGAAACCTTCGGGGAAGCACTTGCCTTAAAACCACAACAGTTCTGCTCTAAATAAATATACATACATACATACATACATAAAATCACGCCTGTTTCCCGTAGGGGTAGGCAGAGATCACGGATCTCCATTTGCTACGATCCCGACATACTCCTTTCGCTTCATTCACTCTCATTACCTTTTTCATGCATGCTCGTCGGTTTAGGGTACTCCTGACCTGCCCCTTTTCTAACATTTCCCCGATTTGGTCCAGGTATGTGCGCCTAGGTCTTCCCCTTCCGACGGTGCCATCCACACTAGCCTCATATATCTGTTTCGTTAGTCTTCTTTCATTCATTCTCTCAACATGACCGAACCATCTTAACATACCTTTCTCAATTTTCATCACTACATCTTCTATCACTCCACATCGCTCTCTTATCACGCTATTTCTGACTCTATCTCTCAAAGTCACTCCACACATACTTCGCAACGCGCGCATTTCCACTGCATTCACTCTACTCTGATGCTTTTTCTGCCACACCCAACTTTCGCTACCATACATAAGAGTCGGCACTAATACTCCTCCATGTACAGCCAGTCGTGCCTTTTCGGACACATTCCGGCTGCTCATAAATTTGTGTAGTGCCCCATTCACTCTATTTCCAGCTGTAACTCTCCTTTCAACATCTTTTTCATGCTTTCCATCTCTCGTAAACAATGTTCCCAAATATATGAACTCATTCACTTGTTCCACTCTTTCTCCATCTATATAAATCCTACACTCTGTCACGCATTCATCTCTTTCAAATACCATAACTTTTGTCTTACTAACATTCATTTTCATTCCTTTCCTCTCAAAAGCTACATGCATAGTTGTTACCATCTCCTGCAACTCATCTGCAGATGACGCAAGCAAAACCTGATCATCAGCATAGAGAAGACATTTGACGAGTAACTCATTCATTCTTAAACCACATTCTTTATCTTTCAAATCTTGCAAACAACTGTCCATGAACAAGTTAAACAGCCATGGTGACGCTACACATCCCTGTCTTACACCCTTTTGGATGCTAAACCATTCAGTGTATGACCCATGTATCCTTACGCAAGCACTGGAGTCGTCATAGAGAGACTTCAGAGCTCGAACAAGGTTGCTGCCCACCCCATACATAGACAGTACCGACCAAAGTTCATTCCTCATCACTTTGTCATAGGCCTTTTCCAGATCCACGAAAGCGCAATAGACCTTTTGACTCTTGGCCAAAAATTTCTCGGCTATGCTTCGCAAGGAAAAGACCTGATCCGTACATCCCATTCCCTTTCTAAAACCCGCTTGTGCATCCCATATTTTCTCATCGGTTTCTTTCATAACTCTCTCAATTAACACTTTCGCATACAGTTTGCCGACAATGCTGAGTAGGCTAATGCCCCTGTAGTTTTTACAGTCCTGATGCGAGCCTTTTCCTTTGTATAGTGGAACTATAACGGCCTTACACCAATCACTTGGTACGCGGCCGCTAACCCAACACATGTTGAAAAGGCGGCATAACTGGCTCGCTACGAGGCCTTGTCCAGCCTTCAGCATCTCGACTGTCACCTTATCATATCCCGCTGATTTTCCAGCTTTCATACTTCTTAAAGCATTCACAACCTCAGTCATACTAACGCCACTTTCATCAGTGTCAACATGGTCATCCATTACTGACGTTAGTGACTGTACCTCGTCCTCTCTTTCAAACAAACTTTCAAAATAGCCCTGCCATCTTTTTAATACACATTCTTCACCTTTTATAATACTTCCATTCTGGTCTCTGATAGAGTTCAGCTCAGAGCTCTGCGTTGTTCCTCTGGCTGAACGAATGGATTTCCAAAATAACTTAATGTTTGCCTGGAAATCCTCAGATAACCTTTCATCCAAAACGTCTTTACATTACCGTACCGTCCCTACTCAGTGTACCTAAATATTTGTATGTACGAATATAATTATCTGTACTGGTACGGTCGTACCTCGGAAAGCACGCTAGGCTGTCGATCTTGGTTGTCAAACATGGGAGTCGTTACGGATAGTTAGAGGCCTAAAAATTTAACAACTGGTCTAACTATAGTATTCCGATATCGCCTATACCTATGGTTGTAGAGGCCTAGTGTCAGTCGCTTCACGGAAAATATGCTCAGCCGCTGCGTAGTTAGATTAGAAAAATGCAGACCTCGGACTATAACTTAACAGCTTCGGATACGAACGGGATTAACGCAAGGATGGTGATATTTAAAAAAACACTCTATATTAATACATATTGCGAATTAAGTTTGGCACTATAAACTTTAATAATCTCACAAGTTGGGTTATCACAAATTAATCAAGTTGTTATTAGCCATTACTCTGACAAGCGTTTTGAAGCCTCGATCAAACTTTCAAGTTTAATTAAAAGTGATCCAAGTAACTTGTAATGTGCCGTGGGCCCTTTTGAGTTTAAATATTTTTGCAGTCGGACTTTCGGGTTTACTACCACAACGCCAAAGAGACGGTGATTTTTTAAAAACGTCATTACATTTTGTTTTACTTAAAGAGTTCGTAGTCCGGATTAAAAAAAAACAAATTCAAATTAATTTAATACGATATACTAAAAGTCAATCTCATATAATATATTAAATGGTTTTATACGTCTTTTGATCGCAGTACATTACTGATAAGTTTTAAAAACTAATCAAAGTACCTACCTACTGTAAAAACAAAATACAGTTCGATCAAAAAGGTATAAAATTAAATATGAAATTGAAATTGGAGATCGTGCATATTATTAAAATAAATATACTGAATATTAATTTTCAGATTTCAAATTTAAAACTCAATAAGAATTATAAAATTACAAATGTACCAAATGAAAAAGGTTATCCAACGGTAATGTAAATGTGAAACTTGTATATTATAAATTTATTTAAAGGTTAATACTTAATTTTAATTTTAATAAGCTCTTAATGAAATTACTGATTTACCTATATATAAATGTAACAATGCAATGAAAAGTAAATTTTGCCAAAAAGGCTATTATAAAATCCAAAATCGACAATGATAAAGAAGCTTGGAAATGAGCTGTCGGCTCAACTTGCTACTCAAGCAAAAAAGTAAATATTTGTAAATAGACCCAAAGAAAAAGACCTCGGTTTTCCCGAAGTCTTCTCAGGCCGGGACCGCATTTTGAACCGGTGCAGTGGTCCCTTTTGCTAAACTATCCTTCAACTTTATTTAGGCAAACTGAACAGAATAGATTTATGATTTTTTAAACTATTACGTTACATTATACATTACGCGATGTATCTAACAATCCAAATATAAAACTAACGACAATAATAGTTTGTACCGTGCTTCACGGGTGCAGTATACAGCTCGCAGTATGGTGACTTTGCTGATGGTCCAACTTATTGAAGCAGGTACCGCATAGGTGAATGTAGACCCAGTGCTCAGTGATTTGAATTAATAACTCTGGAATTTTAAAGGCAATAACACGCAGTTCAGTAGTTGGGGATAACTATAATCCGATGGTGCACACAAAGCCTAAAACATCATCGTCCTTGTGTAATTCCCAGTCACATCCGAATCTGTCACTTCGGAGTCTGTACAACCTATAGGTATAGGCGATGCACTGCTTTTAGGGCTTCAACTACTCATATCAACTGTCATTAGATGTTTGTATGACAATCAGAACCGACGGCTTAAATTAACGTGCACTCTACATAGCCATTTTCATACAAATATTTGCACTGAGCAGGGATCAAACCCCTATGGCAGGCGAGTTCACTACCGCCATGCCACAGAGGCTGCCAAGTTTTAATTCTTCATAAATAATATGAATTGATCTCGTAATTATTTATCAATAAAAGTCAGTTACTAACATATTTATTTTGAGGTCAAAGTTATAAACCAAAAGAAATATATTTTTATCTTCCACTACTTGGTTTGGCAGTATCACTTTGGTAGAATATGTAAATATTACATTATTTCAGTGCTTTTGACATATGTATCCCTCAGGGTACAACACTGGGTTCCACCTTATGTTATATTAGAATTTGCAAAACTAAGATATCTGAATTGTTTCACCTCTCTGTTACACAGTATCTCCGGGAAACTAAATATTGTTCTAACATAACGAGAGCCATAACTTGTTAATAGCGACCATAGCAATTATAAAGTTTGTTAAATATGGCAAGCTATAATAATATAAGCGTTGTTCCAAGCGGGGAGGTGGGAGGTCGTGGGCGGTCTCGACTAACCACATGAAAGGTAGTTTACTGGGCATCCGCAGAGCGGTTTCATTATATTTTTAACTTTATGAAGGCAAGTTCTCTGTAACTGTGTCGGCTTTCGACATACTTTGTTAGGCCAGCTAAACTAAACTTTTACTCACAAATTGTATTACTATGACTTCCAAAAGAGTTAAAATTTTAATGTTCATATTTTTCTTTAATAATTATTATATAGAAACAGATCACCAGAGACCGCGGTAGCCTAGTGGTATGGGTAATGTACTACTGAGACGAAATCTCGGGTTCGATCCCAGGTTTTACCATGACGCCAATGACTTTTCGATGCTTTTCGAAGTTATGTATGTATTTATCGCAGGTTTATAAGTACCCGGTTAATGGCAATAGGCTCGCCGCCTATTATATTGGGACCTAAATATAAACTGACAAATGTGTGTGGGTGCTAGCACCTCTGCCTACCCCTTCGGGATATAGGCGTGAGTTTATGTTATGTTATGTTATTTTTGCTTTACATAATACAAAAATTATAAATAATTGATGAAATAATCACTGAGCTCCTATTTCAGGAATTACTTATTATATTAATTTAGAAAAAGAATATAAGAACAGAACAACAAAGTAAATACTTTATTAAATTCAGTTAGTCGGTAGAATGTAACATGTACGTTTGAAAGTCAACATGCTAAACTTTACCTTAACATTATTTATTCTTTGTTGCAGGTAAGCGCATCTCTAGCACATGTAAGCAATAGACGAGTTATCTTTCATCTCCAAGTTACCATTACCGGAACGTTTTAAGAAACCGTTATCAGCCTCATCACTATTTGTTTGCGAACCGCAACATACTTACGTCACGTTCATAAAGTTTAATTGCATCTTCTTTACGATGCTATAAAACGAGGTGGGTTGTAAACAGCGGGCGTCTCCGCGTGACGGCACACGAGTCGCGTAACGTCATAGCGTGTTGATCGCGCGTGCTGTGGCCCGATCATAAATCGTACCTCATGCCTTCACATTATTTAACGCGAGCGTCACGCGAGGCGTGCATGCCCGGCGTTATTTGTCGACACGTTTTCATTTACGTCGTGGATATAGACCGCGATATAGCGTAGCGCTGCATAGCACGGTATCTGTGAATGCATCTTAACTTTATTGGCGTATGTGTTGCTATCAGATACTAGTATATATTTTATATTTGGTCTGTAAATTGAATGCACTCGTCAATCAAGTAGGGAATATGAAAGCGGAGAGCTGTATGAGTTTCATCGGAACTTAACATGATAAAATAAGACAAGCAAATAGGGAACGTTTCTACACAATTGCTTTGATTAGTTTGAAGAATTTTATATGATAACACAAAACAATTCACCAATATTGACAATTGGTCGCGATCAGATGGCAGTCACTTCTCGGAAAATACCGAAGTTGAGTCTTATCGCAGTTAGCTGGATAGTTGATGTGAACTGAGTTGGGGAAAGACTCAGAGAATCTTGATAAACATAGAACAATTCTAGAAGTACATATGAGATAGTAGCTAATTGTGTTTGCGACGAATGTTTAGATTGGCTGTATTGTTACATCGGTACTATATCATCTATTCTGTGGTAATAACAAAAGTATTGAAATGTGCGTAGTGCTGCATATAGTTCGCTATGATTGAATTGAGTGTGTTTGCATTATTTAGATCAGTTACTAGTAAGTTTTTCATTTATCAAGCGTCTTCAATTCGCAATAATGCGTACGTTGATAGCTTGACTTTACCAAGAGTTTAGTCTTATAGTTCACTCGCATCTGTTGTAAGATGCATGCTAGTTTTATTTATCCACTTTATTTGTTTGCAAAAACTTGCAAATAGTTGTCAAGTTGTTGCCAGATGTGAGTGTTAAATTTTTTAAATAAATTGCTAGCACAAAGAACATTGTGATGTTTGCAAACATTGTTTATTGTACAGTTGTAACTCTGTAACGTTATTCTGCAAGTGTTTTAATTAGTTTTGTTTCTAATGTGTATTTTGCTTTATGGTGACGCGAAATATTAAAGTGTTGGTAATTAAATATACACGCAGAGTAAACAAAGTAACTGTAATTCTAAATTTCCTTGTTACTGTGTACTATCAAAATTGTTGGAAAATGTAGCGAAACTACAGCACTAAACTGAAATTAAATCTCACTGTGGTTGCAAAATTTATTTGGGACAAAATGCACTGTGACGTCACTAGAGTCCGATCGTTAAACCCTAATTGTAAAAGTTGAATGGAGGTTTATTATGCGGGCAGCCGGAATTTGTTAACAGTTAAGGATCGAATATGATTTAAAATGTAATGTGTTTTTGATGAGGAAAGCATTTCGCTGCTTTTCATGAATAACCGCACAATCCAAAAAAAGCAAATTTTACAGGGTAGCCATTTGAAAATCAAACAAAATATTTACTGTCACAGCTTTTAATTTAATTGAGTAATGAAAACACGAAATGTATAAATCTAAAGGGTATTTATCAAAGTTTTAATTAACATTACAATTTTTAGAATCTTAGCTTTGAATATTATTATTAATTAAAAAAAACCGAGCAGTGTTCGACTTACGACAAAATTAGTTTCGTTATATTATTGTGAATAGTAGCATAACTGAAAATGTTGTACTCGTGTAGTTCTCAATTTTTCGTTTGAAATGACATAACTGGCAATATGTTCTACTAGATATAACATTATTTCTGTAATACTAACACAATTGCGATTATGATAGTATTTATGAAAGATATTCCTGTAATCAAAATATATTTTTGGTTTAATGTTAAAGCCATTGGACTGATTTTTTCTGAAGAATAACACAATTTTGGTTATGCTATGATGAATTATTATGCTTATTAACACTAAAATCTAAGAAAAAATTATCTATGGACAAGCAATTTTAGAAAAATACATGATGTCTTAATTAGTATTAAATATAAAACTAACAGAAACTTAAAACCACATTCTAAAAATTGCAATGAGAACAGAACACAAATAGCTACTAAGCCTATTAAAATAATCTTTTATTAAAACAATAATATCTATAGGTAACAATAATTAGGAACTGTATTAAACATAAAAAAATCTAACAAACTTATTATTTATTGTTCTTCTTCTAAAACAATATAATTAGGCAACTACCGCATAATCAGTCTTATTCAGGTACATAAAAAATGATACTAGAGATTCTCATAAAAAGGTTTATAAAATCTTGGTACAATATTTTTCCGTATAAGTTCAAGTAAACCCTTTTTCTTCTTTTCACACAATGGGAACTTTTCTCTGTATGCCCTTTTCACAGTGACATTACTGGCAGTGTTTCTTGTTTTGCCAATTTTGTCTATTACCACTGTTTGAAAGTCTGTGTCCTCGTATGATGTTTTATAGTTAAAACAGTAATTATTAGAGTCACTAGACTCCACTTTCAAAACTTTGACGTCTCCTAGCTTGAAAGTTTCCTTTTCCACATTCTTGGAAAAATTCTTGCCTATAGTTGAAGCCAACGCTTTTATATCAAAAAAATCATCGTGTACTAATTCGTTTACTTGATATGAATGGCCAGTTTTTTTTGCATTTCTTATAATATGCACATACTGATCAGGTGTGTATATAGGTCCAGACTTCAGAGCTTTATTTATTGCTCTTTCAATGAGAGAATGTACATTATCACCCTCGTTTTGTGTGTGGCCTTTTATCAAGTATTTGTGGGTTATGGAGTTAATAAAATCGAGATGATAAACTGCGTATACATAGAGAGCTATAATGTATTGGTTTTTTTGCTGCCCACAGCAATTGTCGGAATAAAAAATTAAATCTAATTTTGAATCCAGTTCTTCAGCTCTAACTTTTAAATTATTAATATATTTAAGCAAACATGTCCCTATTTCTATAGCGCCACGTTTGCCTTCACCTTCATGCCAGAAATAACAGGCAGTGTCTTTAGATTTAATATCGCAAATTGTGAAGTTATACGCGTTTAATTTTGATACGTAATAGAAATTTGATGCATCTCCTCTTGGACAATGCATTGCAGCCTGAAGATCATAAACGGCGACAATGCAATTATCAGGAGTAAACTTTTTGTCATCTTCTTTATTTTGCCTCGCCAAGTTTTTCTCTTTTAAATGTGCATCAAACTTTTCTTTCAGTTCTATTTTGTCATTCTCTGTGGCATTACCAAATGATGTACAATCCTCACATTGGTCTTTTTTCGGTTGGAAAAAGGCAATATTAAAATCGTTAGTAAAAATTTTGTAATACATAAGGTAATTGGCACTTGGTTGGCTTTTTGACTGACAGTCAAGTTCATAATCCCTATGTAGGTCAGCTACAGTTTTACCACCGTCAATATAAAGTCTTGTAGTATCTGCACGACAGTAGTGACTTTCAATTTTAGGAATTGAGTTTATGTGTTCCTTAACACCTGCTTTTATAGAAGGATCTAAATGAAAATGTTGACTATGTTTGCCACGATTATCTACATCTAACAAGCCATATGAATTATTAACTTTCTTTTGAAGTACAGTTCGGATAGTAGTATCGGTTATATCAAGCGTGGCTTTAAAAAATACTTTGCAAACTCGAATTCTCTTATCATGAATGGTCAAATAAAATGCATTGTTTTTTCCTCGGTTACTATTATGCATTTTGTAGGAGTAACGTGGTTCAATGACAGAAAGATGGCGTAAAATAAACTCCCTTTGTCTTCTTAAATCTCCCATGCCCCAAAAGCATTCAAAAATTTGTTTTCGCTGTGATTCCGTAATATTTTGGATACACTTTTGTTTGCATTTTTCAGTACATGGTGGTTTTAGTGACTTTGCAGGAACAACGGTCTTTCCTTTTTTAGAATTAGATAAGTAGGACTTACCAGAGTTTCTTAGGATTTTTGCCTTGTTTCGCAACCAATTGCTGGGAGTAGATTTTCGTTTACGTCCTTCATTTGAACCTATATTACCTTCATATTCCGGATGTATGGAATAAGTATTTACCGTGAGTGCTGAAGAAGTTGGAGGCATTGTATCTGTAGATCGCGAAGTTGAGGCTATTGGTTCAGTCAAATTATAATGAGAAGGATCATCTTCCATGTGGTGAGGCGACAGCGACGAAGGAAATCTGTTTTTGTCTATCCTAGATTGAACCACTTCTGTTGAACTTTCATTATCTAATTCATCTTCTGATGAAATATCAGAATCTGATGAGCTTGATGAACTAGATGTACTGCTTGAACTGGATGAACTGCTACTAGATTCTGTGACTTGCATAGGAACTATAGGTACTGGTACTGGTATTGGTGAACTCGTTCGGCTTGTAATTGACACCTCGTTATTTATAATATTATCACATTCTCCTTCATTTAAATCTGTTTCCTTCATTAAATCTTTCAAAACTTTTTGTTGTTGATTATATAAAAACGACTTCTTTATTGGAAAGTTATCTACATTGACATAATCTGGATCCTTCACACTATCATCAGAACAATAGTCTTCACTAGCATTAGATAAATCCATATTTTCAATGTTTTCTTTGGACCTGGGAGATAAAATTGTGTATTCTTTTTCAGTGAATTGCGTGGAAGTTGAAGCGGTAGGTATTTCGTTATTTTTGTTGCTATCCTCATGACTTCTATTTAAATTTCGAATTATTTGAAGAGTACGGGGATTCGGCACTGTAAGAAAAATAAATAGGTTACCTACTAAAATATTCAATTAAGTGCAGATTTAGACAGTATAGTTAGGTAGATAGATATAATTAGATATTTAAATATTAGACAAGGCATTATAGTTTCTTTAACATAATAATATAATTTCACGATTTCGTTGACACCAGGACAGAATTACCGTATTAATATAATACACAACTGCCTATCTTAGGTAAACGTAAGGTTTCTTCAGCTATGTCATATCTACTAGCTTTCGCCGGCAATTTTATCCACGTAAATTACGATCCTGTGGGAATACAGAAATAGAAAAATCTAGAAAAAAACAGAAAAACCCAATTAAATTTTTGTCCATTCCTGGGATCGAACCCAAGACACGCATCAGTACAATGCACATGCACTCCCTTACTACTTACACCACTGAACGGCAGCGATTATTATGTAGGTAGGTACCTATCTATAAGGTAGGATAACTATATAGGTAAATCAACAATACGTCATAACACAGGATATCTTTAATATACATAAATAAGTAAGTTTTGTACCTATATGTAATTAAATAGAAATTTAAAAATGTAGGTACAACCGGCTCGGTCATTATTTCGTTGTAGGTAAAGTACCTACCTAGGTGCGACGGTTGCATCATAGGGCGCTATATTAACTATATAAAATAGTCATAATTGTGGATTTTGCACATGGTTTCAAATCTACGCACCCTACATAATAATAAAACAATCCGGCTATAGTCAAAAGTAACTTATCTTGCTTTCAGTTATAAATCTACGAGCTTTATTTTAAACAAAATTAACATATATTTCGTCATCATGTTATGACATTTTGTTATTTCTATCTTAAATAAACAAATAAAACGAAATAAGTATTAATGTATCACTTACTTTTTCGTAAAGAACGTAGTAGAACTAAATGCTGCACTTTTTATCAAAAAAAATATCAAAAATAGTGATGGTTATATCCTGAATAATCACACAAGTCAATATGAAATATGATTGCAGAAAATATTACTAAACTTTCACTCAATTATTTAGTATTATGACATTATTCACGAGAAATTTAGTGTGACCTTGTGTAAAGAATAATAGCAACTAGCGAATATCGGTTGTTGCACAAAAATGACATCGTAAATGAACCAATCACATAATGACATATTAGGCGCGCCACGCGCCGGCTTTGCCGATATGAATGTGAGTCTTACTGAGCATGAAATGAGGACTAGTTTGGATCTTGCTGTGTTATAAACCAGTATTTTCAAAATTTAGGATTGTGCGGTTATTCATGAAAAGCAGCGATTTGTTTTTACCATTAATCCTACCTTATTATCACCCAAACTTAATAAACAAGAACACACATAAGCATCATAAAAAAATAGAAAAAAAAATATGACACGTGCAGAGCGAAACACGAGCCGAGGTTTGTTTTTCGCACTTGCGGGAAAAAATACACATGCGAAGTCGTGTCTCCTTTTATTTTTTTCTCGCTATGTATTGTGTTTGTGACCCCTATGTTGAGCGCGGTTTGACATTCCTTTCTATGACAGTTGTTAATATTTTGCTATTGCCATCGTTAGAATACTTACTCACAATCAGATTTAAAAAAAATAAAATTAGATGCATCTAGATCCGTGTTTGATTACTAAACTGTAGATGTAACTTTTAAACTATCGCGGTGTTTACACATAGTATTTATGCGTGAAGTCCCGAAAACTATAAATACTATGTGTAAACTGTAGATGCCTATTTACTTCTTATTCACAAATGTTTAATCTTAAGCCATTTTGTAAGTAATTGACGTTTTGTAAGTGCCGTTTACTGGTCTATGCAGAATAAATGATTTTTGATTTGATTTGATTTGAGCCAAAATTTAAAAAAACCATTGGTACAATGAATATTTATTCATACTTATCTCAGAGACTGCAACAGATGTTACACTGTATTCTTAAAATTTATATCATACTTTAACCGATCGTGAGTTCATCTAACCTACTGTGTAGCATTTACGAGTAGCTTTTCATATCAAAATGATCTCTTTGTAGTGCAAAATATTGGGAAAGGGCAGGATAGTGGTAATGATATCCTATTTTGACCGATCATGAGTTTATTCAGAGTACTATAGCCATACATATTAAAATTATCTTGACAACCTTTGTGGCGTGGCAGTAGTGGAGAGACTGTTACGCAAGAGGCGCGGGTTCGATTCCCTCTCAGTGCAAATATTTGTTTGCATCAACATGAATATTTCCATTGATCTATGGCTTAGTTGCACGAACTATCTGTCATGGTCATCGTCAAAGTCACGGTCACCGTCAAATTTAACAGTTTGATAGTAATGGTTTGGTTAACTCTATGGTTAGTACACAGAACAGAAAAACTAGTAGAACTGCGACGCGATAGCTGCAGTAGCGGAACCGATGTCGCCAAACTCACACACATAACCGTTAATAATACCGTGCTCTACTAGTAAATAATTGTTTTTTTTTGCCTACCCTTGCCGGGATATAGGCGTGAGTTTATGTTATGTTATAATACATTAAAATATTAAATAATTTAAATAAAAAACATGGTTATGCGTTTTACAAATACCTTTCAAATTTAGAATTTCGAAATTGGACCTTCATATTTTAAAGAACTTTCTAAAGGACGGCCAAGGAATAGAGTGCAGATTATGTAGGTAGTTGGAAAGTTCACAATTCTTTTTAAAATCTATGGTTGAGACTGTTTATAGAAAAAATGAAAAATATATATTAAAAAGTTACTTTACTTACGTGAAGTTACTTACGCAGTGGGCAAAATCGCATTTTGCACACTGTTGTTATGCAGTAAAACTTACTTGTTTGAGCTGCCGTAGTGAAAAAAGTATTTATGGCATTTCATACTTTGAATTGAAAAAGCTTGAATATTTACGAAAAAGTTTAGACATATTCTTATCAAAAACGTTCATATTATCGAATTTATCCTTCGTAGCATAAATACGCCAACCAATGACATGCGTGCACCGACTACATGCCGCTTCCACTTATTTTTGTTTTCCATGATTTTTGTAGCTCTGTTTTTGACAGAATTTGACGTTTGAGCGTGGCTGGTTATAGTTACAACCAAGGCTATGACGTTTTATACCTGACCGGTACGTTGACCAGCTTTGTCACGGTCAAAGTAAGATCGTGCAACTAAGGCTATGTGTTTCTATGTTTCTAGGTTTAATATGTATTTTGAAAAAGAAATGTATCTAAGTATGATTATCAGCATTCTCGAACCCATAACACAAGCTAGTTCAGCTATGCTTACCATTCTAGGTAGCGTTGTGTATATTGTCCTCGAATAGTTATTTATTTTATTATTTTATGTCTTTATAGTGCAAAATAATTTAACTACCAATAGGTATAATGGATTTATGGAAGGGTAAATCTAACAAAAACTTTATAAAGTGGCTTTGCCGAGCGTTGTATAAATATTTATTAGGATATGCATCTGAAACCTGCATGTATGTGTGTGTGTTTGTGATATGTAGATGAGTTTTATTTTTAATTGAATCAAACATACCTACAAACGTATGAATTGCATCGTACAGTACAGCATTTGATCGAGAACTGGTCATGTTCGCCAATTATAGGGGAACGAAAACTTTACCGTGGTTCAATAAGAGCTCTCTGACGAGTTTTGGGAAATCAAAGCATTTCATGTTCAAAGCTCTGTATGGGTACGCCAGATTGGAGAATTACTTCGATATGATAGGATATACGGGTTGAGGCTTTACGTGTTTCTACTACTAAGTACCTAGTTACGGTGCGGTGTAAATTTTGGTCCGTTTTCACGACCTACAGGATTCTTCGATATTGTAAGAAGCATAAGAGTTATCTCATACTATAATTTCATTTCTATCCTAAAGTTCATCCAATTTCTTTAGAAATTCTGGTGTCAATAAGTAACTGAGTTCCATTTATCAATATACCGACTTACCCAAAGGCACATATATTTTTTAAAATGAAATCCTTGAGAAGGAAGATACTTATATACTTAGACCTTATACAAACCTTATATTACCTTCTTCATTATCACATTACCTAATTTAAAATGTCAGTGACAGTGAGTTGTGACTTTTAGTGTAGAAAAAATTGACGTCTCTGCACTGTTAAGTTGATAATGGTTTATAGTAAACGTTTCACGGTTCGCATATCTGTCACTTTCTCACTGGTATAAAGATACGTATATAACTCGCACACTTTGTACCTCTAAGAATAATTTAATGGTCTATATAGTTGTTTATAATAAAAGTTTTTATAGCAACCAGTAGCTCAGCCCTTTTATTATAAAGTTGATAACAATGACAGTTTTTCCTTCCCTCCTCGAAGCAATGTTACATTCATATATCACAGCGGTCAGCCACATGTGCATACCACATAAAAGTTCACATTATAACACTGTTTATAAGAAAAACAGCACGCAACATCGCGAGTGTCAAAAGCGAAATTGCTTCCGCTCGCTGACAGCTCTTGATGTGTCCCTATAATAACTTCAATACAAACTGAATTACCCAACCGAAACATCGATTATGCACTCTATTTCGTGGGATTAAAGTTTGAATTGGATTATTTGTTATAATGTACTAGTTGCGACCACAGCCGGATTCGACTCAGACAATTGGGACAGTCACGCTCCTACGGGTAGAATGACGAGCTCAGTGTTCGCCCGTAGTTTCAAGTTCTGATTTCAGTTTGTAATAACGGGCTAATATCTGTCAACTACTGTAATGCTCATGGGCTGAGTTTAATTGTGAAGTTTACTCGCTGTACAATAACAATTAATAGGATGATGCTTCATTATAGTGTTAATACTGGCTGAAGTTTGATATTACTGTGAAACTATTCGTGATATGAAAGCATTGTAGTTAGACTTTTGAAGGGTCCACAAATCTCTAAAGACTACCATAGACGTTCATATGAGAACCTGTAGCGACAACCGCTTAACACGCTCTCAGAGGCACGACCAGACCATTGCAAAAAGCCATATTCATGCTTAATATTTGCTCTGAGTGGGCTCGAACCTGCTCTCCCTACGTAGCGGTTTCGTTCACTACCGCCACGCTACAGAAGCTGCTAGTAACATTGTAGCTACAGGATGCTAATTACAATTTGAGACTTACCTTCTTAATTTTACGTTTGAATTTCATTCATATATAAACATTGTATGCGCAATGTAAATAATTCTACTATGATTAAATTCTTAAGTAGGTTAACACAGCAGGAATACGTGAATTAATGTTTCGTAATTAGCGGGAAGCATTGTATACAGAAACGAAGTAAAAAGAGCTTAGGCGTTTTGAGGACGACGTCTAAGCTTGAAATTACACTAGAGCTTTTTAGCTCCAAGGTATACATAAGTCGAGCTTTTCTACCTGATAGGTAGGGAGAGACAAAAAAGCCTTATGTTATGTGTTAGTGTTATTAGGCACTTGGAACTTGGCTTTTTCGAACTTATAATCAACTTGGCAAAGTGAGCGTAATGAGTAAAAAATATTTATTTGTTTTAACTATTATACATGATTGATATTGATAACACACTTGTACTTCTCCACTGTATTTATTATTGTACCTAACCGGTTTCGCCTTGCGGCATTATCAAAGGTATACATTGACATTTATGAGCATTCTAATTCCTAAACATTACACTAGTTAACAATTTTTCATATGTGGGTAGTACTAAAATTAAGCATACCATCCCAAACGTTTTCCTCAGATTTGGGGAAATAGTGTCTAGTGTAGTACTGTTTACCCTAAAAAAAATATTTTAGAAGTATCACTACATCATATCAAAATTTTTCGTGCTATTAAATAAATAAATAATAATAAATATTCTAGGACAATCTACAGAACGACACCTAGACCCATGGTAAGCATAGTAACTATGCTTACCATGGGTCTAGGTGACGTTGTGTTAAACTGTTTAACTAGCTTGTGTTACGGATTCTAGAATGCGGATAAACATACATAGATACATTTTTTTTTGTAAATACATACATATTATACATAGACCAATGCAGATATTCATATTCAAGCACACAAATATTTGCACTGAGTGGGAATCGAACCCGCGCCTCCTGCGTAGCAGTCGCGTTCTCTACCGCCACGCCGCGGAGGTCAAATTTCATTGAAGTGACTACCATCGGACATCCACAACCAAATTGGCGATATCGAAGTTCTGTAGTTAGGATAGTCGAACTTTTGAGGACTTCAACTACCCGTAACGACTGCCATATATGTGCATATGACAACCGAGACCGACGGCTTAACCTACTCTCCGAGGCACGACCAGACCAGTGCAAATAGCCATATTCATGCATGCAAATGTTTGCATTGAGCGGGAATCGAACCAGCGCCTCCTGCGTAGCAGTCACGTTCACTACCGCTACGCCACAGAAAGATATAGAACATACTTTGATTATGAAAAGCATTTAATTTTTCATGCCGCAGTGAAAAAGATGTGGAATGATATGCACGCACACGTGTTTCCCTCTTCTTACGAACTCGGGTTCTTCAAACGCAGTGTAAAAAGTATATAATATCATGGTAGGGACCACTACTTTTGTCCTTATCGTCAGGACATTACCCTATCATTCAGTGTAGTCATTGGCGAGCTATATAGAAAAAGAATCATTTGTATAAACGTCATATACTGCGAGCTGGGATAGTAAATTTTCTTCATAATAATTGAATACGGTTCCGGATTGCCATAGTAAAAAAAGCCATATAAATTAAAGTTTATAGTAATGTTAGTCATATAAATCTATGGTTCACATAGGGTACATTTTCCCGTTATCAGGCCACGCAAGTTGTAAGTCGGTGCACGCAGGTAATGTTCGCTGGCGATAAGCCCATGGGTATTACAACTTGTGCGATATTGCCGCAGCGTATGCAAACTAGGGTACCTCAGAACGTGAAAAGTATATTGAAGCTAGTATTTTTATATTATGTGAAGTGTACACGTTATAGCACTGTAGTGGTATTAGAGATTCCTCATGTAGAGGCGAAACACGTGTTGAGGTTTGTTTTTCGCACTTGCAGAATAATGCACATACGAAATCATAAATATCTCCTCGGATAAAAAGTCTTTTTACTTGCTATGAATGCTGCGGTTTAGCATTTCTTTCTATGACTACTTTATTTTTCTATAACTTTCTTTGGGATTGTATGCGCTCATCTGAAAAATGTGAATCACATGAAAAATAGGTATTTAAAAAACTCTCTACTCCGGTAGTAAATAAACATCTACTATGCAATATAGATGTAGGCGTTACCTGGCGTTAATCCATTGCAAGAAATTATATATTGTGGGAGGGAAGGGGACCCACAATTCACCCACGGTTTAACAAGTGCGAAAGACAAACCTTCCTTCCTTCCTTCGCACTTGCGGAATATTTAATTACACATACGACAACATCTCTCCTCCGGTAAGAAGTCTTTTTACTTGCTTTGAGGAATGCGGTTTGGCATTCCTTTTTATGACAATTAGTAATAATTTGCTATTGTTATCGTTAGAATCATAAAACCGTGGGTGAGTGGTGGGTCCCTCTCCCTCCCCCAATATATAATTTCTTAACCATTTTCTGACAGACGGTGAAATAAATCATAAATGTTTGCAAGCCGTCCCTAGGTTGTACTTGATGTATTTAATTACTTCCTGAAGCCATTCCACCCACAGTTTACAGTTGTGACTGGCTTATTTCAACTGTCTGCAATCACGACATGATTACACATTCGTGTGGCATGTCGTTCAAACATTGGTACTGTGTAGTTACATTTTACAATCAAAACAACTGTTTCATATTGTATGGCTAAATATTCTTGGACAATCTACATAACGTCAGACCCATGGTAAGTATAGCTTAACTAGTTTTTGTTGTGGTCTAGAATGCAAACATACATACTTCAATACATTTTTCTTTTTTACACATTATACGTAGGAACATCCAGTTAATCCATATAGACATAAGCACATTTAAAAATTTAATTTAAAGGAAGCTTATGCTAAAAGGCTTTTATAAAATCTAAGATTATTTGGAAATAAGCCTGAAAGTGAGGTGTTCACTCAACATGCTACTCAAGCAAATTATTATAATATCTAGACGAAGTGAATGTTTGTGAATAGACAAAAATCCCACTGAGTTTCTTTGCCGGAGTCTTTTCAAGCCCAGGCCGCGTTTCAACCGATGCAATAATCCATTTTCTAAACTAACTTATACTATATATTTTTAATTTTGACGTTTTGTAAGTATCGTTTTGGTCTATACAGAACAAATTAATTTGAAATTTGAATTTGAACACAAATATTTGTACTGAGCGGGGGTCAAAACCGCGCCTCCTCGTAGCAGTCGCGTTCACTTCCGCCCCGTCAAATACGTTAAAAATTAAAAAATCAACAAACATGGTAAATATCCCGAAATATTTAACAGTGAATATTTCAAATAAAATCAGAGGAATATAAAAGCGAAATATTTTAAATAAACATTTCATATTTTTACTTACTTCATTATATACTACCTTCCATAATGGCTCTCACCGAGGTTGGCCGGCAGATTCGCAATTTTTTCTGAGTGCATTTTATTTTACACTTATAATTCCTTTCTGCTCTCGATTATTTTACTAACTTTGCATTGTCTGTGCTGCGGTCTAGCTTTTAAGTTCAACTTCTTCATAAATACAAACATTTTGGATTTTATTTTCTTAATCTTTCTTTTATATCTGATGTTTCGTAATAGTACTTACCTAGTAAGATTCTTTCAAATTTTCTTTCGTTACTTATCATCTATGAGATGTATTGCTATCAAAAAATTCAGTCAGTCAGTTTTTTATACATGGCTCATCAATTTGACTTCACCTCGCCTGATGGTAAGCAGTAGACAAAGTCTTAAGAAAGATAGTCACCATTACAAACACGTAGTGTTACAATGGTGGCGCTCAGCTTGACAGCCTCATCAGAATGATACTTTTTAACTCAAAGATGAAATCAAATTGAATTCGGTAGTTGTTTCATGAACTGTGAGTATTTTAGCCGCTGTGGAGATAGAGAGCAAGTCAAATTGAGTGAACATTTCACCGTACAATTTTCTTTGTGCCTTCTCGGGCTCCAGTGAGCCGAGAGGTTGCATTCCGCTACTTTTTGCATCGTCGTCCTTGTCGACGACACTTCACTTTTGTCTCACCGTCTGTGATGAAAATTGAGCTTCTACGTGCCAGTAATGTCCCGTGAATTTTGACTTAAATGCATACGACGAAATAAAATGCTTATATTCTGTTCATAGTTGAAGTACTGTTCTTGAGATATTCATTTTTGTTGAGGTTATCACTGTAATGAAATCATTGGATTTGTGGGAGACACGCGCTGACAATAGTTTATTGAGAATTTGATTGATCAATTTGCTATTTTTAATTATTTCATCGTCATCGAATCCCCACTGCAATGTTCAGTTACTGAAAAAGGATTTGTTTTTATTGGTTCCTTATTTGGTACCATTAAAGTGTTATAAAAACTCAAAAATATCTCAATTATAAACTCTGGACTCGTTACTAAATATATTTTGACTATGATTAGGGGATTATAATTCAAAAAGTCACAAGTAGCGAACGAAGCTCATTATCTATAATTTTATACTTGCGATCATTATGTATTCTTTTATACCGGGCTGAGATCACTTTATACCCTCAGTGTAACTAGGTCGGAATCTCAAAAGGACAGACAAAGCCAAAGCCCAATGGCTTGCTCGACAAAATCCCTCAAGATTGATGACACAAGTTGTAGCCATGGTAGTCTGACTCATGAGAAACTTCATTGTGCGAAGCGTTATATAATGGCAATATGTGTTATAATTTACAGCCCAGCAGGAATGTAACCTGACAATAGTATTACGATGAACTTATAATTATAACGCATTTAATGTTACTATTATAGATTTAGTTTAATGGATATGGAATTTTATATACTTTTATTTGGTAATGAAACATCTCTTTTACATGAGAGTTTTCACGCAATTCCTGAATATATCTCACGCCTATTTTCCTTCTGAATAGGCAGAGGAGAAATAATTCCCACATTGCACCAATCATTGTATTCGGCCCCACGTTATAGGGGAAGAGCCTATAGTCGTATTCCGACAAATATTGTGGACTCTAGCCATGCACCCCAAGTTGTTAATTGGTAGTGCTTGTGCGGCTAAGCATGTAATTGATTTCCTTGCGATTTACACCGCATAGCAAGGAATCGGGTTAATTATTGTTTTTCCAAATTTATTTAGCTGTAACATTTTCAGTTAGGAATTTATTTTCGGCATACCTATTTTTGTTACAAAGAGCCCGATTGGTGGCAGTTGGCTCGCCCCCTATTAGGTACGTGGGACCAAAAATCATGGTAGGTGAAAGGTGGGTATTTAGTACACCTTTGCCTAACCCTAATATATATGTATGTATGTAAATTAGTAGTACTTCAATGTTTTTATAAGGTTTTGTTTGTTTCCCTCTGAGACCATTTTTTTGTCATAGGTACACCGTTACATTTAGGTTTCTTGGTCCGTCGAGCCGTTACTAAAATTATGCTATTTACCATTTATCCTACCGCAGAATTAACTCCAAAGCCTCTATTCAGATAGGGAAATAAAAAGCGTTAGGAGCCAGATGAAGATAGCTCGTGGCGACGAGACGACGCAAACTACATCGCATTCGAGGCGAAATCTTTTGTCTGACGCTAAGAAGCGTTACTTTAATTCGGATAAGGGTATTACTGATAAGGCTAAGCGTTCGCCTTGGTGGTGACACTTTTAGGATTGTGGTGTTTTGTTAATACTGGCTCTGAATAGCATACAGTCAAATTTGGAAATTTTGCTTATAATATATTTTCGATAAATCAAGGAAAAATACGTTTACAATACACACAAGGAAATATAAAATACTATTAAATGACTATAATGGTATTTTTAAGAGCAACAATTGATACTTCTTGAAGCTAGAGCAAGATTTTGAGAAATGTAATGCAACGCCATCTAGATTCCAACTAAGCGGAGGTTGTCTTTATGAATTCTAGAATGCGGATAAAATACACAAGATATAGGTTAGTTCACCAGTAGACGCCTACTACATGGCGAAAATACATATAAATATATATATTAGGCGAGGGAGGGGAACCTACAATTCACTTGCGGTATACTAATCCCAACGATAGCAATAGCAAAACTTCAGTATTTATCATGGAAAGGAATACTAATCCGCACCCCTCAAAGCGAGTAAAAAGACTTCTTACCCGGGGAGATTTTGCATGTTGTGCAACATTCTACAAGTGCGAAGAACAAATCTGCACACGTAATTCGCCTGTACACGAGTCATCTTTGGAACCGCTAAAGGCGACTCTGTATTTTTTATCTGAGTTCCAAAAAGGAGGAAGTTCTCAATTCGATTGGTATTTTTTTTATAAACAAATAAATACATAATTTTGTAATACATAGAAACATCCAGAATGCTACTTCACAGTGGGCTATTCTTTTACCATAAGTTTTATTCGCATCCATAGCAATGCCATTCCTTAATGCTTATGTTCGTATCAAACATTTTAATTTAACAGTTAAGTACAACGTAAACTCTGTTGACACGCCCGAGACGTCTAACGCAAGTAACTTCCAAGTTACAGCACATACTTCAAAGTATAAACGTTGCAACTTACTAGTTTGAAACTCGTCAGGACGTAAGTTATTTCTTTTACATTGTGAGTAAGGCAAATGTTAGCTAGTATCAATATGTACGGAACGAATAACATTTGCAAAGAAAGTGGTTGGTTCCTCAAAGCCAGGTATTTTTAAAACGTTCGAGAAATTCTTACGAGTATGCTTATAGATATGAAATAAAATATCTCAAGGTATTGATGAAATTATATATAATCATATTCATCGTATCCTAGGGTTGAGATCTGAGGGAAAATATAAACAGCGTGCGTACGTTGGTTCATTTATTTTCGGACTGGTTCATACATACATTGGCCAAAGAGGGCGCTGTCAAGCTTACATATATGACACCCCCTTTCTTAATTAACAATAATTGTAAACTTAGAAATCCTAATCGAATTCGAAACTATATCTGACGGGCGCTTCTCCGGTACGTGTGTTTCCGTTACTGTAGGCTGGAGCTGGGAAAGTGAAAATTTGTGAAGAACTTTGTAAGTTACTCAATCACGATCAAACGACTCGACTGTAGGGATTTTACTATTAGGTGGAACAAGAATACATTATTATCAATCAATCAATTAGCCTGTCACTGTTCACTGCTGGATATAGGCCTTCCAATGTTAAGAGGCGTTCGGCCTACGGTTTTCTACGTTGACCAGACAGGTTGATTCAGTGGGCTTCAAAAGTTCCTGAACAATTTGAAACTTAAATTGTATGAAGCGATGCCACTACACAACTATTAGTCTTAGAATCTACTGGATAATAGATCTACTTATTAATGTAATGAAGTTGCAATCATTATTACTAATTGTCATAGAAAGAAATGTCAAACAGCCTTGTGTAGAAATGAAACACGTGTCGACGTTTGTCTTTCGCACATGCGGAATATTGCACATATACGACAACTTCTCCCCTCGGGTAAAAGGTCTTTTTACTTACTTTGATGACAATTAGTAATAAATCACTGCCGGAAACACAACACAAGGTTATGAGCCGCGGTATTCTGTAGGGTGGAGGTATGTACTTCCCCAGTCGGACTGCTCAATTAGGGTGGGAATTACCATCATGTCCTTCCTACCTCCGTGGTCATATACTATAAAGCCTGTGATAAAATCTCATGGCTTGCTGTAAAGGGACCCGAATGCCACGATTGGAGCTGATAACAGTATTAATCAGACTCCTAGAATTAAAGTAACACTGTCTATATAGTTTGTACCTGAACCTGATCGATGGTTTACTCGTTTCTTGAACGCTGTTATTTATCGACACTTCAGCTGAGTGGATGCACCGCATAGCCACGGTCCGAGTGCCCCCCCCCCCCGTACCTCGCACCCGCCTTTGTGCAAACACGATGCGGATATCTGTTGTAGAAATATCTTACAAAACATAGGGCTGGTTGTTCTGACTTCTGATAATTTTACTCTTACAGTTTTTCATAGGTTCTATAAAGTTCATATTTTTTCACCACTTAGGGGGCGAACAAGCGCATGTTCTACCTAAGGAAAGTAGTTACTGTAGCCTATAGACATATGCAACCCCAAGGGCGTCGTACTCCTGGATACCGTGGTCCCTACACCCGACTGGGGTCATCTCGAAAGAGACGGCCTCGGGTCTGCCGGGGTGCGAGGCATAATGTTGACTACTATCTCACCTCAGGCAACTAAAGACCCAAAGATGGCGTGCATTTTGGTCGTTTCGAGTCCGACATAACCTCTCCAGTCGGCTCCGGCAGGGATGGGAAGCATCCGTGGGGACTTTTCGCACGAAAAACAAAGGAGCATCGCGCTCTTCCTGCAAATCCTGTAGGAACCTTCTAATTCTCTCTTATGATTTTAATTTACGATTTCCCAACTGCGTCATATTAGTTGTAATTTATGTGAACTTTGCGGTCTTAATTACAGGACTCTCGCATACATGAATTTCAGTTAGTTGTCTAAATACCCGACAGTTCGTTGATAGATTAAGCATTCCTCTATGACCTTTAAGTATGTTTGTTTTATAATAATTATAATGAAACAATATGCATACCTACTATTAATATTGTTGACTGCTACGCAGGAGGCGCGGGTTTAATTCCCGTTCAGGGCCAATATTTGTTGATTGATGAATTTCTGGTCTGGGTGTTTCCATGTATGCACTTACAATAATATTATGTATTTAAGTATGTTTTTCCACATTCTAAAACCCATAACACGAGCTAGTTGAGCTATGCTTACCATGGGTCTAGGTGACGTTTTGTAGATTGTTCTAAAATATTTATTCATTTACTGTTTGCTAACCCTGTGTGTCCGTCGATTGTTGGCCTCGTAGGTGACATTTCCTGAAGTGGGTCACTGATTGGCTGACGTACTCTATGAATTTTGTTGACTACCCGCATTCCAGCTCGTGTGTCGTGTTTGTCTCGTGCATCCAATATCAGAAATTGGTTGTGCGCGGACTTTGGTACACGAATTGTTTTATAAGACAATGCTCTATCTACTTGATCTGAAATTCTAATAAATGAAATATCTTGTGTGTATTTTAAAATGTTACTCAATTATATCAATGACTGAACGGACACAAATATTTACATTTATAACCATTAAGAATGTGAGTAAAGGTTTTTATGCCAAGATAGGGTTTCTGTGTATCATGTGAACGGGTTTAGAAGGTACTTACACTTGTGGCGCCCCAGGTTTGAAAATCGTATAGTCATGATAGCGTTGGTAGTTCAGTGATGACCTTTCGACCTTAGATAATATATACGCACGAGTTGTGAACTCAAAATGTGTACCAAATGCGCTGTATACGTGATGCGGGTAGTATACCTATGCGTTTTTGGGCTGTCTTTTAAGAATAGTTCGGGGCTCAAAACTGCGATGGATTTGCTCAAATCTATCATATCAAAGCAATATGCGAGCGCCAAGGCTACGTTTCCTCGCGAATTAGGTCTGCAATCCGTGCCGATAGGTTTACGATTTGCAATTCGGTTATATACAAGGTAATGCAGTGAATACTAATAAGTAAATATATTGGGAGGGGTACCTACCACTCACCCACTGTTTAACAATCCCAGCGATAGTAAAATATTATTACTCCATACGAGGCATCTTCAGGAGCGTCACCGAGCGATATTTCTTTTTCTTTTTATTTCTTCCCTTCCTTTCTTCTCTCAGCACACATGGAGCCTGAGTGGACAAGTAGCAGAATGCTATATTTTCTTGCAGTCTTATCCGTTTACCCATTATTCCCTTATAACTCATCCCTTTACAGTAGAAAAAGTTAATGTCCGAACAAAATCCAACATACATCAAAATATTGTTACATAGTAATATATTATTCATACAATACAACAGATATTAAATATGTATCGCAAATAATAATTCAATTTGACATAGGATTACAATAATTCATTTGCGCATTACGGGGCGGAAGTTGACGCGCCGGAACTAGCGGAAATGACAGCTAGTTTGTCACGAGACAGTAACATGACGGCGATACAGGCTAATCGCCGTTTGATTCAATATTTTACCGACTGTCATTCAATATTTTTTTTCATTCATGCTAATGCAAACGAAGCTCAAGGAGTATTATTAGAGCGAAAGCTTTGATAGTTTCGATCTTACAATAGTGTTGCCGGGTTCAGATCCTGTTGAGCTTGATGGAGCACCAAATCAAAATCACGGTGACATCATAGCAATATGTATAATTAGATCATCTACATATTCTTCAGAAAAATCATGTGATAAGACCGTCAAGCTGAGCGCCGCCATTGAAATACTGTACGTGTTTGTAATGGTAACTCTCTTTCTTGAGACTTTGCCTTCAGCTTAGCATCAAACGAGGTGAAGTCAAATTGACGTGCCATTAATTAATTTAAAACAACCGTTTACCGCCAGTACTTCAGTTCCTTCGTGATCATGGCTTGCAATATCACTGAAATATGATAATGTTTTGTATTAATTCAATTCTTTACTTGTACCGGATATATTTCAGTAATAAAAATTGTACGTTCAACATAAAGAACAGCCTTCTACAACCCCCATAAGAAGAGTCAACCTTTGTATTTTACTTCATCGAAAACCTTGCATTCTTTAGTAATTTAGAGAAACTGCATGCAATTTACCACAAATGGGACAATTGATCAGTTCTCACCAAGCAATAGTAGGTACAATTGACCAGTGCACAAAAGGGCTTGAACATTAAAATATTTAAATGTGTAGATTACGTACCGGCCATAAATATACTTGCCTTAATATCATTGTCTGGTTGCCATTACACTCACTATTAAGCCGGGATCGGCTTTTATGTACAAAATATATTACTTTTGTGTTGTTACTTGTTGTCACCTCAGGCGAATCGCTAGTGGGTTTTGTTGTATGTGGTTTTTCTTTGCGCAGATCAACTGGACACTATATGTATCTTGTTTTAATGGTTCATGTAATGGTCTCATTACATTTTGACATATATAGTTCTTTGTTGCGTTTCCATAGCGTAACTTTTCAGAAGTATTTTTTTTGCTTAGAAACATACGAACCCCTGATAGATGGAAAGTATTTCACATAGCCTATGGGCATTTGCAACACCAGGAATGTCAAAAGATCACCGCGGATCCAATTTCCTCTACGCGGTCTTTAAAAAATAATAATACATCTAGCTTACTCATCAAGTTAATCAAAATTCAGTGGGTACCTACATCTCATTATCTTTATGTGCTCTTCAATTTTGGCTGTCAAACATTTACATTTTCATTAATTTCTTTCCTGTTAAAGTTAATTCACTTCAATTACACGCACAAATCTTTTTTCAGACATATTTCCTTTCTAAAATCTTAAATGAAAATGTTTAACAATGATTGCAGGAGTAATCTGTAATCTTTTAGTATGTACAATATGTATATTAATACTATTTAAAACGAATGAATTTAAAATATAATGAACAAAATGTATGTATAACAAATACGTACTTAAAGTTACGAGTGCAGGTAAAATAGGTAACATCACGTACATTTTATTTCTTAGGTAAATCCTTGCGTTAGTCTCGGTTTCATTAAAAAACTTGCATTTTAGCGGTCGAGTCCGTTCTTAACTGAAAATGTAAAAGCAGATTGCAACTAAAAAGTAACCTAAATAAAATTATATGAATGGATAGGAACATTGAATTTATAGAATCAAAAAATGTCCCTCATTATTATTGCGACATATTTCCCCGGCATTTATTTATTTTAACTTTCGTATGCAAAGAATGCCAAAGTTTTATAATAACTATCAATCAAATTCTTTATAATGTAACTGCATGGTATGAAACTATGAAAATATTCCAGGATACACATGACATACGAGTTACGATAATTTCAACCTCATACATTATTTTTTTCGAACGCCGATGAAACGTGCTCAATACCATCAACATCATCCATTGCAGTTTCATTTCCCATGAATGTCGTAATCGAAGTGGGGACTCAAATATGGACAATAAAAACCTCCACGATATTGGAATCGTCCCTTCAACATCTGTAGCATCTGCACTTCGACAGTTATACGACTGAACTTCGTTTATGATCATCGAAACCATTCTATTGAGATGTTTTCAATGTAAAACCTTTCCCTGCGGAGGTGGAGGGTAAAGGAATACGGCGGGTGAAATAAGTTTTTGTCATTACTGATGAGAGTTTTGTTTTATTACTTGATAAACTTTTGTCATTACAAGAAAGAATATTTTTTTCCAAAAATTTTTTGACACTAACTGGTTTGTTAAATTCATAATTTATGTCGAACAGAAAGGGATTATATCTCCCTTCTGTATTTAAAGAGGCTGGAGGGGTTAGCAAATATAAGCCGTTTACTAATAAGTTAGAAAGCGGTATTCACTCGTAATTGACGGGTGAAACTCTGGCACGTGTTTGCGATCGGATTAAGGAGGTTAGACTGAAGATGCGCCCATAAAACCCGAATAAACCAAAGTAAAAGGTTTACTTTTCAGTCATTCAGTCCTCGAGTCGGTCGGTCTGCTATTTAAATTCCTTCTCTAAAACTTTCCACTTCCTCTATCTGTTGCTTTCTCTCTGAAACGTTTGCGTAACTCATCAGATTTTATACCATACATTTTTTGATTTCTAAGGTGGAGCCGACAGTGGTTTATTTTCCAGAAGATATTCTGTGGGTCATAAAAATCAACAAATATTTTCTTCTAATTATACAGTAACAAAGGCCTGCGCAGAAAAATACAGAAGAAAAACCGAACAAGCAAATATAGTGACTATAAGAGCAACTATTTACAAGGAACAGCACAGAAAATACCAGAACATTCCCACTTATAATACAGAAAGCATAATATTTATGCGAAAAGTATGTATTAACTAATTTGTTCCCGCCGTTCTGCCAATTCAGAGGATTTATGTTCGCCTAGCTTTGTTTTACTGCCTCAGTGGTATGGAAACCTTTGGATAAATGAATAGCATCATCAATATGACTATCTTTCTTGAGGACGATTTATGAGTGTGCTAGATGAAAATTCATGAGTGTTTGCGTGCAGGAGCGAATGCGACGGAATGCGCTGCGGTTATGAGGCAAGAGTGAGACGTGGAATCAGTGGAATATAAAGTTTGTTTGTTTTGATCGTCGAACAATGTAACTCTATTACGTATTCCCTGTTTCACAGCTGATTGATAAACTACCCTGAATTATATAATATTACCGATTGCTTCACTGCTTCTCTGGCGAAAGTGGATCAAGAAATATAGTTGGTGACTCGGTGAAAAGAATTAGTCACACAATTCTGACAACTTCTTCATTACCACATATATATTTCCACTGCGGTATTACTAAAATCTAGTGTTAGTCAAATCATGTTAAATGTGGAAGGTTCCCTCTATATCAGGAATACTATCCAAAATTATGTCAAGCTGCTTGTACTCAACTATCAGCCATTGTTCTATATTATTTCGCTATGATCAGCTAAATTCACTGAACATTATTTAAATAGCTACCTGACCCTCGTCATTGCCTCTTTTGAGATCTATATTTCATTTATTATTATTATTTATATATTATGAGGAAGTTTTATCAAAAGTATCCGTTCAAGAGGCTTTGGAATACCCTTGGCAAAGATTAATTCTCAGTCCTTAAAATTGATATTAAGTAAGAGGATATTTTCCTCGATCTATTACGACAGAGTGAAGCATATACCTCACTCTGACGTAATCTGGATGCTTTATTTAGTTTTAAAACATCTCTGCCAGTCGTAAGACAAATACAGGATAATCAATTTCATTTTAACTACGTTTATGGAAATATATTTTGCATTCTTAAATCTCAGTTATAACTCACAACATAATGGACAGTATGCTGTAAGTTTTTAACGAGCGGCCGCGAGTAACGTAAAGATGACAATTTATATGCGCCTGCGTCATTTGCATACTGTAAAAGACCTTAAGCCTGGAGGCAGGGTTAAGTACGCAGTACTTATGGCGGAGTTGCGGCCGTCACCAGGTTTTGTGCGGCTTTGGCATAAACCTTTTGAGATTGAACATAATATCTTGTTTGTTTTTAATAAATATTTCAAAAACGATTTAGAACTTGGTACTTTTTAATGAAAGTTGTTACAAAATATATTGGAAGGCTTATGTGAAAAATTCATCATGTTTGAAAACCAATTTCCAAATTGTGAATAAAAACGGTATACGTTTATTTTATACCTTTCGTATAAAATAAATGGTCATATTAGCTAATATTTTACAATTTGTATGATACGACCTCCGTCGATTATTCCGGAAGTCGCCTCCGCTCGCTTCCAGTGTCATCATCATCCGTGCGTTAACCCCGGTCGTATTCGAAGCTGTCATCTCGGAGTCCGGGGTTCGCATTTTTAACAGTCTAACTGCGTTGCATCTGAACCTGGATTTTTTCGTGAAGCGACTGTCATGTTCTCCACAACTATAGGTTGTGGAGGCCAGATGCCAATCACTCGATGTACTTATGCGATTTTGCAAAATTCCGGCTAGATGATTAGTTGTTGAACTTTTTAGCGCTCGAACTAACCGTAACGACTGCCATAGATGTATGTATTATAACCGACGGCTTAACGTGCTCTCTGAAGCACGAACAAACCAGTGCAAATAGCAATATTCATTCATAAAAATATTTGCACTGAATGGGGATCGAACCCACACCTACTGCGTAGCAGTCGCGTTCACTACCGCCACGTCACAGAGGCTGTCTAAGTGCTCGCTTTCAGTGTGTTCCTGCTAAAAATAATCTCAATAGAAATTAAAATTACCTTCCTTAACGTACAAGTAGGTCATCTTATAAACAAATAATAGTAGTTGTTTTTCTTCGTTGTACAACTCTATAATATATTTCATTTCTCTAGCAAACGTCATCCGAAGTGTTTTTCTGTATTGTAATCTAATTACATCGCAATTTCCATCTTCCCCCGCTAGAGGGTGCGACTCAAAGGCTTCAGTGAGTTTCCGTCCAAGTTATTCGAGTCACAGCGCGGCTATTCCGCCGCACCCAAGGCCCTGATGTTTATTCATTACTGATTAAATCTACTTCCTCGCCACAGTATTATTTCTATCATACTTTTCAGACACTTCTTTATACATTTGTGACTTATTTTAAAGAAAAAACTTTTAATCTCTTATGGAAATCTTTTGAGAATAATGTGAAAAATAATACAAATTAAATTTGTTTTTAAGAAATTGGTTTTTTTTATGAAATCAGAGATATAGTCTATATTATAAATGTAATCTAGATAACTTTGATGTTCACTTTGGAAATCAACGAAAAATTATTTAGATTTATTAATGTAGACATGAATAAGATAATTATAATTACGAAAGCGTACATGTTTTTTTCATAGTGAGCGCTTAAGACATTTCTGATTTCGATATTATGTTTCGGTCCACATACAAAGTGTTCATAATATTCGTGCACAAACACATATCCTACATTTTACTCGTGATGTCATGTAAAGAAAAACCTACCTCAGCTCCCTCAAACAATCAATTGAATAAAGTAATAAAATAAAAAGAAAGGAAACATTTCTGAAAATGTATAAACCTAATCAAAACATCGGAGGAATGGCAAATATTTAACGTAAAATTTTAGCAATTCCGACGCAGTGCATTTAAAAACAATGGTAGGCACAGGACAGGACGAACGCAAATACATATAAAACGACACGCAGTAATAAAAAGTAAAGGGCGGTAAAAATAAAAGGTGGATTGAACCCCTCGCCCGGCAACGGCACCAGTAATTTTATATCTTCGCCGGTAAAAAGATATTTGCGTCGTTTCAACACATGCTAAAGTCCAAGGTTGCAAAATAACCTTGATCCTGATATCTTATGTAACATAAACTATTACCCATCATCGTTATGAGCAGAGAATTTACTTACTTTATAGGTGATAAAGGTCAGTGGTAAAACTTCTCTGCAAAGTAATCATCCTTTGACCATGTTACGTGGCCAGATTTGGGATATTGGGTAGGTATATACAACTTATTTGGTATCGACATATCCTAGAAGATGCCTCAAAGTTGGATTTTGTATAGTTTTGGTACAAACTTGAGTATTAAAGCAAATGTTTGGCCCAATATTTAATTTGTTGGAGCTCACTTATACCAACAATGAGTATCGATTTACCATTAACTCTATACTTTGAATAATGGAAGTCAAGTAGCCATGTTTCATTATTCAAATTCCCTTTTTGTATGAAATATTCCAATACTTATTTATTTGAAGTATACGTACTCTACTAATAATATAGCCATGGAATAGTTTGAATTTGTTGAATAGTGTTTTGTTTTTGGTGAATAGGTACAGAGCGGAATTGTCGTCTGATATACCTAATTCATTTCAATTTTGAACATTTTTAAATTCTGATGAGGATTCACTTCCCTATAAAAGCACCTCCTCCTGTATTCGCGCCTAGATTCACCGGTGCAGACTGTAAAAAAAATAGAATATAATAGATTTGAAGTAAAGATTACTCGCTCCTTAAACAAAGTCGATAATATTTACTAAAATAGCTCGTGCCCTACATCCAAAGTGGGATTGACCTCCAGCCATGTATTAATAATGACATAATAGGATTATCAGTGTACCCTTCATGCGTACAGGCTTTTGATGTTTTGTTCTTTATTTGTGTAACGAAAAAGAGCAACATTATTGGAAGTAAGTAAATAATTTGATTTTACAACTTGATCACTTTGAACATGAACTTTGTTCGATATCTGAGAAGCGACCTTCTTCAATCACTTTTGTTGTTGATAGTTTGAGAAGAAAGGTTGTATTTCACAAAAACAGTGATATGATACATAATATTATATTCTTTTCAATATGGGTCATTGTATTCGTTTATTTATACCCAGGTTAATCAACATAATGAAAGGCGCTTGAACGCTATGGAAGAGTACAATGGTCGGCTTTATCGTTTGAAGCATCTACCGAGAAGCTTTTTATAACAGTTGGCAGTAACGAGCGGCAGTTATTTGTCGTCTACTCATTTAAATTAAATATGTTTAATTATAGTACAATAATATTTAACATGCAAGCTTTTTTATTACCTTCTGCACTATTGGCCCAGTTGCTATATATATCCACCTAGAAAGGAACTGTGAGAATGAAATGAATTAAAGAAAGGAATTCTTTAGATAGATTTTCACTTTCAAAATCATAATAAAGGATAAGATGTATAAGGAAAAGATATACGGTAACGCAAATAAATACAACGTTGGATGAAAAAGTGGTACCGCATTTCTTGTGTATGCGACTATATTATAGTCACTCCTTTTCCCATGTGGAGTGACTATATTATAGTCATTTTTCACCTTTTCCCATCATTAAGGTTGGCAGAAACAATTTTGTATAACTTGCTGCGATTGTAGCATGTGTGTTCTTCTACTTCTTCTGTCGAATTAACGGCATTGTTGAATTGTCATCGTTGTGTAGTAATTTGTTTCAGGGCAGCGCTACTACTTACGGAGAGGGCCCAAGCATAGGTTTCGTTCTTCGGGAAGGCTTCTACTTTCATAATTATATTCATATGTTCACACCGGTTAAGGGTATTTACAGTTTCAAGACCAGTTTAGACCGTCACTTTTTCCAATTTTTATTGATTAATCTGTTCTTCACCTTTAGCTCTCAAACGGCTCAGCTCAGCATAGGGACTAAACTTGCATGGTTAAAATAGGTCTAACAGTATCTTTTGGAGTAGTGTAGTATAACATTTATCTGTTTAATTTGTTAGAATTTACACTTGTCTTTGAGGATAAGGTACACAAATATATGTCTATATAAAGTAAGATTATGATTATATTACTTTTAAACATTATAATATTATAGATTGATACCTACTGAAATTATATTGTCTGAATGTGGGCATTGAGCAAACGCTGCTGCTACTGATTTCAGTACTCTTCAGTACGCATATGCCTTCACAGAAATCTAGAATAAAATTGATATAGTTCATAAAATATAATATAATCCATCATAAAGCTCCCACTCATAAACCACGCGGAGAATTACCCAACAGTAAAGGTATATGTGTAGTTAAACCATTTTGCAAGTTGAGCGAAATAAAAAATGCGACGTAATGTGTTCGCCCCGGGCATACGCTTATCGGGCGCCCGGCCCCGCCCACTTTATGCACTCATAAACATCGCTCTTCGAAATAATAAAAATAACTTAGCGCCACAAGTTGGGAGCGGTCGGAGGAGTGAAAATATGTTTTGGATAACACTATAACAGTTAGGCGTATATATTTGGTTTATTGAGTGTCGTTTAAGGCGGGAATTACTCAAAAAGGCACAAGGCGAATAGCATAGGTATATAATAGCAAACATATTCATCTTAACATTCGCATCTCCGCTACTGGCAGTTTTCTTTCAACCGCGCTTTTAAAGCCAAACACACAATAATCTGGTCTTGTGATCATTATCATACAATTACTTTGTTATCATATGCTCGGGTTCTACTGCCTGCATGGAAAGATAACATTTTTCATATAAAATAAAAAATATAAAAAGAAATTAATGAATTGCTTAGACGTGTTTATTTCGTTTTTTGTCGGTGTGACACAGAGGACACATACCGATTCATCAGTGCTGCCACGCTGTAACTGACAGGGTGGTAATGTTTTGTACTGAGTTCTTTTCTCTTAATAAAATGGAACTTATTACGGGTTAGTTGAATAAAATTTTCTTAATATGCTTTATAGCACTTAGATGGCAGACAATCACAAGGCCCACTCGATGGAAAGTGGCCACGATAGCCTATGGACGTTTGCAACACTCGTACTACCGAATCTGTAGACACCTTCTAATGCCTTTTTTGAAGAATTTCATATTGTAATAGTTTGGGAAGGCAGCAGAGTGTTCAATCCACAGCATGAGAGAGATCCACAGCATGAGAGATATTTTACCCCCCTGTCCAACTTCATCGTGATTCACTATAATTCATTATAATAGCTGCTCTAAATTCAACTAGCAATAAACTTCGTATACAACTGCAATTTTTCTCCGACACCGAGATCAATATGGAAATAAGTTCACCAAAGTTGTTTCGTATCAGTTGTGGACCAGTCACAAAGATCCCGGCACAAAGCATTGTATTCTAGTTTTATCCACATAATATTGTAAGATTCCGTTTACAGAGATCCAGTTGGTTTCGTCTTTGTCAACTGGATTATTCGAAATGAATACTTGAGGTCCTTTATTTGTTACTCTGAAGTGGCTATACAGCATGTTGTGTGACTTTCTTTACAAATATTACTTGTTCACTGACGAACAGTATTAAGTTGCGGCATTGCGTACCTACTGATGGTTTGTTGTTCAGTGATCAGTCTTTATCGATAAAGACACACTTTGAATCCTCAGGAACGGTTCTGTAACTTATCATCCTATGCCAAGGTAAAGAACTTCCTAGGACAAATGTTCAATAACATTTTGCTGGAGCAGGTAATTGAGTATTCCTCCGTGTTGTGACGGAGAATTAATATCTCCACCTCATCTTATTTGAAAGTAGTCGTAAGAATCGGTAAACAGAACAACACGCTGACGATATCACAGCGAGAGAAAGAACCCACGACATAAAACCCCGTACCAACCCATCTAGCTTGATTGTAGGATAAAACCTTCCAACGTTGGAAGAACTATATTTCCAGCAGTTAACTGCGATATGCTAATAGAGATAATTAAGTAAGCGCAAACAAATCCCATGAACTAACGAAAATACAATCTCAATTAAAAATGAACAAGAAGTAAATTGCGTACGTTGACATCCAGTGACCTTGTTAAAGTTCAGAGCGGTTCAGTTCAACTCAAGTCACCCGTGATGAAATGAATTTGACGGCAAGGATAATAATTAAATATATCTCTCAAGCTTTCGTCCCCAATTAACCTTTAAGGCTTTTTGGAGCTGACCTCATTCGATTCGAATTGATAGACGAAAGATTTGAATCGAGAACTGTTTTAGAAATCTTTCGGTCGAATTAATTTCGTCGAAATAAAATGATTCTGCCATGTCCGATCGCAATGTGGTGCTTGTAAATGTGTAAAATTATTTTCGGACAGCCCCCATTATACAGGATGGTGTGGACCCTTTTACAAACCAAAAAAGGACAATGCAGAAATTAATTCCTACGATCATTGACTGGATATGAAAGCAACTTCATCCCACGCACGTTCAAACTGTGGAATGTACTTCCAGCTGTGGAATGATCTCCCTGTTATGAAAAGAATTCCCTGCTGTGATTTTTCCAAGCGCCTACAATATGAGGTTTGGGTATTAAATGTATAGTATATGTGTACCATAGTTAGAAAATTATGTATCAATCTATACCAAACATAAATTGTGAATTTTACAGTTGACATTTTGAACCTGTTCCAAAATATCTACAGCATGATAAAACACATTGTTTTATTGTCCAGTAATAATATGATAAGGGTTAGTTATCGGATTTGTACCTGCCAGGGGAGGATTTGGGCAACTATAAACTTGTTTACATGTTTGGGTACCCGTTGGATGCAGACTGCCTCCTGCCGGTTGAATTGGAGCGTCGACGCGGGAGGATAGTTCTCCCAAATCGACGTTCAGCAGTGAATGAAATGATTATGATGAATTTGTTTAGTTTAAGTAAGTAGATACTTATAATGAGACGTGTGCAAATCGAAATTGTATAATCGTCATACTGTCAAATTAACTGCTATGATGTCATAAGCTTCTATTTAACTCGTAAAGGTCGCTTGTTTGGTATTTCACGAGAGTTTCTGATGAACGTTTTAAATGGATATTAAACTTTTATTGGCTTATGTCATGTTAACTGGCAATCCCCGACAAAAGTTCGTACGTTCCTGCTCGTTCAACAAAAGGCAAGTGGTTTTTGATGTGGCATGAGTTATAACTAATAACGTACAAATGATACGTCGCGTGCCATTCGGGCAGCCCTTGTCGGCTCTTTACAATACTGTACTTACCGCTTCCGTCTCAAAATTTTTGAATATATATTTTTTTATTTGTGGAAATATACCTACATATTACATACCTCTGAATACTCTATATATAGTCCTAACTAAGTATACAGAGACTATTTACATATATATTTGCCTTCATGGTCACAGACTTATTGTTTTTAACCGGCCACTTTCACTTTCACACTTCACTTTCGTGTGTATGTGTGTAACCGTGTGCAGAGAAAGATTATCACCACCCTATCTCATTTATTCTACTACCATACCGAACTCCGCAACCAATTGACGATATCGAATTGCACCAATATTGTCATACATTACATCGAGTTTGCCCAAGTATTTCGTACGTAGAGTATACTTTGCTCCCCGACAATATTATAATATAAGTAGACATACGTGAAGATAAACAATATGATTTTATAGTCTGTTCAAAATAAATCTGGATAAAAGGGCAATGCCGCCTGCGTACCAATCTTCACTATTTTTGCTAACGATACGATAAAGTACTACGACAATTATCGCAAATATTCCAACACATGAATATCATAGTAAAAGGTGGGGTGAGCGCGTGACCTTGGCCGGGGTGGCAAACATTTTCACGTTTAGTCCGAGTTGTAACGCCAGATCCGCAAGAGAAAATATTATAGGTACTTGTTTTTTTTTTCATAATCAAAAATTATAAATAGGACATTATTTATAATTAGCTCCAAACTAATTTCGTTTAGATTTTTGATGCCAGTTTAAATAAAAAAAGGTCTCCAGCAAATTTTCTCTAAAGTTGATAGTTTCTGAGGTAATAATTATTTAAAACTTGAAAAACCCTAAAATGGCAATATTTATTCGTAAATAACAATATGTAATAAATATAATAAATAGAAATTATAACAATACGTAACAAATTCAATAACTAAAACAACTCCAGTAAACCACAGAGTTTATTTGCAGTGAACTTTCGAAATGCATCTAACGACAATCGATCAAAATGGCGACCGCCGCTTATGCGCACCTGGTCGAAAGATGGCCGCGGGCCGTAGACATCTGCCCGCGAACACGCGTAACTTATAATTTACTGTTTTTTAAGTCGGGAAAATAAAATGCTCGATCTTTATTTTTAATAAAGTCATTCTATGTAAAGTCTATAATCAAGTATAAAAATAGCTAAGATTAATGAAAGTTAAAAACTTGCTATTTAAAGCTTTAAAAGTAACAAATATACCTCAAAAAAATGCAAATCATGAAATTAATAATATTTCGATATACCTCAGTTTGTATAATCTATAATAGTTAAGAAAACGAATTATACGAACACTAACAAAAAAAAAAACAATAAGTGCTATTTTTAAAGTTATGTTTTTCACATTAGGTCAGAGTATTATGAAACTCGTGACGGGTCGCAGTTAGCGACAGTTTATATGGCGAGCGATAGACAAAGTGAGCACTAGTGTGAATTGTGGTAGAGGTGGGGTCAATGTGATTTTATCCAAGTTTATTTTGAACAGACTATAGTCGGTGTGAGTCTAACATACTCACCTCACCGTTAGCTGAGTTTTAGCCTGAAGGAGTTTCCTCGTAGTAATAACAAAAGGAATACTTACTTTAGAATTTATCAGAACTTAATTAATAGGTGACCGCTTAGTACAAGCCGCTGAAAGACTTCTAATAGAGTTTACACGACGCGACCCTTACAGGCCGAGCAATTAATAAACATTTTCCACGCGACCCCATACAAACAAACAGATGTATTTAGTTTGTATGTAAATTACTCAGATACACTAGTTTAGTTCATTTCCCCATGCGATGTGTCAGTGAGTGGAGTTTGACATTCCAAATTAATTAACTTAGCTGGAATGTGTATTTAATTGAATTAGATAATTATTTCCTTTGATTGGTTCAATATTATGTAAGCATATTATAATATTCTATTGATTCCGTGGAATTGCAATGAGTAGACATCAGATAACGCGATTTTCTAGAATTCGAAATCGTTTAGGATGATTACTATGTGTTCGATATTAGGAAAAGATAACGAAATTATATTTTTCACTTACATTTTGTGTCGTGTCATGTCATGTTATGATTATTGCTGCGAGTTAATGACTAAGCTGTTTAAATATCATTATAATGAATAGGTTAACAGGTAAATTAAACACATATAAATGAAAATAGTAGTGTATATTCAGTAATAACAGTGCCTACCTTCTTTTTTACGTGCGGTAAAAAAGCCAGCGGGTGTGGTTATGTCGGACTCGAACCGACTCACACGAGTCTGTTCCCGAATAGTGCCTACCTATTTAAACATTTTTATTATCACAGAAATAATCACATAAAAAATTGGTATAAATCACAGATACTATCAAAACCGTCAACAATTAAAATGACAAAAGACATTTACTGTAAAAATCCTCGCTGGTTTATAATTATAGATGATATAAGTACACAAAGGACGGCTCGTTAACGAACATTTTTTGTCGACGGAGCGAAATTCAAAACGTTAACAAAAAAACTTGGTTAACAAGCGTCCGGGAATTACTGCAGTAACAGATACAATTTTTGCCTTTCTCGTTTTCCTGACACTTAATTTTCATCCAAATACGTACCTGTATTTCTACCATTTCTACCACCAGCACTGATATTCGTTCGTATGTTTGCGTTGTAGATTCTGTTCTCAACTATGTGACAGTTGCAACTGCAGTTTGCTTGCCAAATAATATTTTTAAAATTTTATGTGACATGGAAAAGATTTTATGAGTTCTCATCGCATTGGCCAATATTCTTCATTTTCATGGTTGGCTGAAAATATTTATTGCAGCAATATACTAGATAGTACAATATTTATTGTAATGTTGAACGAGAACGGTGAAAATCTACGTTTTTATTAGTTTGAAATTGTGTCAATAGACAATGCACTGCAATTGTGTGACGAACTTCGCAAACACATTTAGGTATTTGATGGAATTTTCAATATATGAATTAGGTACTTACTAGTAACAAGGGTCATTAACAGATTTGCTTTGTCAGTTACCTAGGTAAACATTTTATTTAAAATAGGTACCGCTGAAGCTTAAATGTGAGGTGGAAATCAAATAAATAACTGCTGTTAATGTTTAGAGATGTTCTTTGAAAATATTATATTCTTTTGACAGAAGATATTATTGTTTATTGTTAAGTCAACAATAAAGTTTTGAAAGAGATATGATTTTTATCATTTGTCAAAGTTTTTGACGTATATATTTTAACGTTTTCGAATTATTATTTCACTCCTTTAACTTTCTTTGACAACAAAAGTTTCAATATCGGGTTTAAGTCATTCAAACGTTGTATTATGTGAGTACAAATAGCTTTCATATCATTGTATGAAATGCTTTGTATAAAAGCAATTTTTACTGACATGTAAGTACTCACAATTTGTACTTACTGCTGTAAATAAATATTCTACAACATTGTACACAATGCAATTTTCACGCTAAATGAAAATAGCTTAATTAACTCTTATTCTTAATTAATTCATTCAATTGATACACGATCATGGTCTAGGAACATACAAAGAACACATTTCAGCACACGTAAACAAATTATTCTCACCACAGAAACGAGCATAACCTTATATTCTTAGTACTCAAGGAGAAGACCGTTTAGCACAAGCCACTGAACGGCTTTTAATAGAATTTACGCTATGGGTGCGTAGTATACAGGTTTAACAGCTATTAACGAACGGTTAGCACGCGACCTCACACAAACAAACAGATTGTTTAGTCTGTATGTTGTTGTATCTTGATGTAAATGGCTACCGAGCGATCAAATACATCATCATTCTCTGACCCTATTCCCAACTCAGTTAGGGTCGGCTTTCTAGTCTAACTAAGATGCGGCTGAACTTCAATATTTTCCGTGAAGTGACTGCCATCGGACAACCAATTGGCGACACCGAAGTTCTGTAGTTAACCTAGTCGGGCTTTTGAGGGCTCCAATTACCCGTAACGACTGCCATAGATGTTAGTATGGCACCTGGGACCGACGGCTTAACGTGCTCTCCGAGGCCCGACCAGTGCAAATAGCCATTCATACGCACAAATATTTGCACTAAGCGGGGATCGAACCCGCGCCTCCTGCGTAGCAGTCGCGTTCACTACCACCGCGCCACAGAGGCTGGGATCAAAATATAATGTGGGTATTAAATTCATCTCTGCCAAACCCTACTTTGATTAATTTGTAGATGAGTTCCACATTCATCAGCATACATGTCAAAAGTTCGATCAACAACGTTGTACGCAGAATACTGACGTAAGTTTCAAAAGAAACTGCAAGTATCAAACGTTGACGGAATACAACAAAATATTTGTTCCTTCATAAACAATGAGCAGGGCGAGCTGGAGGCATCCGTCAAGCACGGCCGATTGCGCTCGCAACGATTTGGAGCTGATCCAAAATACACGCTTACACTCACACACACGCCGTACACTACGGTGTAATGACATTTGTGGATTCTTTTCTCACTGTTGAGTGTCAGGCGTGAACTTTTCTCGTAAATATTCCATGAAATATTGTTTAGCTTTGATTCCCGCTTCACAAGTGTCGTCATTTTTTTGCTGTCACAGAGATACTTGAAAGCATTTCGTTGGAATATGATCTGTTCGTAAATACACTTCAAAATATTGTTTTCTTTGTGTAGATGATTGTGACATTTACTAGACTTTTATTAACTTACCAAGCGGTTTTCATTTCATATAATTCATAAACCACTTACACTCGTACTATTGAGGCTTCGAAAATCATTCAGGATTTCTGCTAATCCATATTTTCTACTTTTTTATGTTCGATAGACTCGCGTTTGACCACTATCTCCTGTTACCCGTACGCTTCCCTTTCGCACGTTTTCCTAGAAGTACCTAACATATTTACTCTAGTCTAGTCTAGTGAAGACTTCCCGTTATAGCTATCTGGAATCACAGATTCGGGACACACAGACGAAATGCGTACCAACCCATACGGACCTGGATCCAGGTCCATAATAGTGATCCAACCAATAAACACTTACATACATTTATCATATTAGTAAGTTAAGTATGATACTTACTTCAAATGAATTTTAAATCATAAGCAGAATTCACCAACTGACACTTTCGCACAGGGAAATGGACTGGATCCAATTACGACTATATACACATATAATCACGCTTTTGAAATTAATGAAATGAATTTATTTAAACGAAAACTGAGCTTTTATATTTATTAATATTTATCATAAAAATAAATACTATGCCCGATTTTATTCCAATTTTATGCAAAAAGAACAAATAAATGATTCATTATGTTGTGCAGAAAATTTCTATTAAATCAATAAATTCAATCTCACACAAAGTATCGTACACATAATATATTTTTAGGGTTAAGACAAGACTTTTTTATTCAACCGCAGCAATACTGATATTCTAAATATTCAAATAAATTTAGATAGCTAATTGAAAAAGCAAATAAATTTAAACTAGGTAATAAATAACTTTGCAAAGTGCAGCTTTCTTCACTCGTCAACTAGTGATGTACTGCGAGGCGGTCCCGACCCCGGGAAGCCCCGCGCTTTATTGCCGCGACACACGGCAACTTTCCATGTTGTACGACTTTTTAAAATGCAATTTGTTCCGTTTTAATACATTCATTGCTTGGTGACTTATCTAGATTTATTCGTGCTTACATCGGGAGGGTAGCGGACGGGCCTCGGAACGATACTTACCATAAGTTTATTTTAAATTATAATCCTATCATATAAAGTAGCGTGGTGGTAGTGAACGTGACTACTACTCAGGAGGCGTGGGTTCGATTCCCGCTCAGTGCAAATATTTGTGTGCATGAATATGAATATGATTATTTGCATTAGTCTGGGTGTTTCTATGTATAATATGTATGTATTTACAGAATAAGTATCTAAGTATTTTTATCCGCATTCTAGAACCCATAACACAAGCTAGTTAAACTATGCTTACCATGGGTCTAGTTTTACTTCAGTAACGTCGTATCAAATGAGTTTCGTTTTATTCATAGTCAACTGAATAACATCTCAAAATTATCAAAAAATCCTTAGTTCTAATAGTCTTTCCTTGTTAACTAAAATAATTATACTCTGGACATAATCTTCAATATTTTAATATTTTTTTACGTCATTCAGCATTAAAATTATTCAATTAGTTATATGATCTACTATAAACTTGATTTTACCTCCAATTTCCATTTCAAAATTAATGATCGTGTGACTCATTCCACTAAGCCCACAACAGTCATATACAACTATTACACTGACCCATGAGGCAGTTTTCCTCATGTATGTCTCTTTCGTGCATGACGAGTGATGCATGGCGGAATGACCGCTCACTGCGCCGCCTTAGTACAACTGCTATCTACCCTTCATTACCCTTACCACCCGTCGCCACCCCTTACTACCGCTACGCACGGCAATATTTCGTATAATTCTGCTGTTCCACTTTTTACGTTTGTTATATCAAACGATTTAATGTTCTTTGTGTTTTTGACTTGGATTTATTTGTAATTGGATTCGATGAAGTGGATAACTAGTTTATTAATAGTTCATGCGGGGATATAATTCATGTTATAGAGACGTAACACAGTTTTAAGTCTTTGTTCCATGCTACGACGTTACATGCGTTATTTTAACATTGTACTCAAGTTATTTAATTTAAGTGACTTGTTACCAATCGCACTTAACATCTTCGCTTGTGTAGTGATGTAAATTTTTTTAAATGTTTGAATAGGTAATAATGCAATAATATGTTTATTGTCCCCGTGACTACCCATCCTATCCCGGACTGCACCGCATCGTGTGTTTTTGATTAATACAAATAATAGGTTAGTCGCTTACGTGTCTTCTAATGATTTGGTATTATAAATTCCTAACATTTACGTAGGAGATTTGCCTTTGCTGTTGTGGCCATGCTTAGCAGAGTCCGTCAGGTTACCAAGAAAAAACGGACATGCCTAACAACGATTCAAATTCCACTGCTTTATCAAAAGATAAACCAAATCATTGCAAGGGATTCATTTCAAATCTTTAACACTGAAACAATACTACATGTTTTATTCATTTGGTTTTATTTATCTAACAAACCGTTAACTTTTAAACTTACTTCAGCGCAACTCAAAACGTGCTAATTGAAGTTTTATAACTTAAGTGATTCATAATGTTATTCCTACTCGATAAGTTGAAAGCTGTTTATCTCACTCTCTCTCAGAAAATTGAATTAGGAAGGACAAACAGGGTTCATACTAAGCTTTATAAGGTTGATAAAACCAATTATAATTGCCTGGTAAACTGCTCCAAAATAAACATGCACCAAGTGCTTTGCATACATGTAACTTTCTTATTTTTCACATATTTTGACATGTACAATCTCGAGCCCATGACTATGAATGCAATAAATCAATTCGCTCCATTGAACTGCTTTAAAATTTAAGCATACTTCGGAGTTAGTTGTAATTTCATGATTAATGTTGATTAGTTGATGATTTAAATGTTTATCTATATAGTTCGTGGTAAAGAGTTTACGCTGTTATTTTGTTGTTGTTGAACATTGTTAATATTGTAAAACGGTTTAATCTTCTAATACCATTTATTTGTTTGGGTTGAGTGGTTTTGTAAACTATTATATTCTATAGTTACGAGTATTGCATTATATAAATATTAATATTAATGTTGAGAGAGTCGTAGTAGTTGTGAATATTTTGAATGAATATTTTAGGTGGTTATCACTTTTATTTGAAGCATAAAGCTTTAAGAAGAGTTTGTTAGAATTAACAAATATAATTTAATGACTTATTATGAACTTCCTATATAATGTTAAAACAGACACGGGCTCACTTTCGTATTAATATTTTTGTTCTTTATTCTTAATTATTTATTGCACACTCAAAGTACACAGATGATGCATAATAAATTGCAAGAATCATGTACTATAGCGATCTTAACTCACTATTAGTTCTCTACAGTAAACCTTTGAGTATCAGAGGAGTAGGTAGGTTGTAATAGGAACAATAAATGTTACGAAATTTATCAAAAATCATACGTATAACAAATATCAATATACAGGATGGAATTTTGTAATGCCACCTGAAGGGAAAGTACTCTTAATACTGCAGATAGACAATTTTACTCAAAGGAAACATTCCTTTATTTTTGAAAAGAAACAAAACTGCATTCAACGATTTTTAAAAATTCGCTTGCCGCACCCGGTAATCGAACCGACTAAAAACTGTAAAAGTTGCACCCTGTGCTTTTATTACATAGATCGTTAGGGTCAATTATAAGGATGAAATCTCTCTAACAAACTTCATAAATTAAATGAAAGGAAAACAATGAAATCTTAAAATAATAGTTTCATGGGTCAAGTTAAAGCACTTTTACTCAAAGATCCATCTATTTAATTATGTTATTAATAAATAATTATTATCACTGACGTATTTTATCCATTAAAATGACAAATTACTATTGGTGGCATTGAGAGAGATATCGAGACCGACAGGCTCCAACTCGGTTTGTACTGAAAATAATAGTAGAAAAATTTCAAGAATACGGGTAGTTTCAAAAAGCGACGGCAAACTCTTCAGCAATACAACTTTGATTTTGATCCTAAATATTTGTATCAAGCAATTAATTAGTTAGTTTACCATTTTTTTGTAAATAATTTAGGATTTCATTGTTTTCCTTTCATTTTATTTATGAAGTTTGTTAGAGAGATTTCATCCTTATAACTGACCCTAACGATCTATGCAATAAAAATACAGGGTGCAACTTTTACAGATTTTAGTCGGTTCGATTACCGGGTGCGGCAAGCGAATTTTTAAAAATCGTTGAATGCAGTTTTGTTTCTTTTCAAAAATAAAGGAATGTTTCCTTTGAGTAAAATAGTCTATCTGCAGTATTAAGAGTACTTTCCCTTCAGGTGTCATTACAAAATTCCACCCTGTATAAAGCTCATATGATTTCCCTATTTAGGTTAGGGATCCCCCAATATTCCCAAATAGCCGTATATTTGCATTGGTCTGGTCGTGCCTCGTAGAAAAGTCCGACTAGCCCAACTAACTTCAATATCGACAATTTGGTTGTGGAGGTCCGATGGCAATCGCTTCACGGATAATATCTAAGTTTAGTCACGTCTTACTTATACTAAAAACTGTGTTGGAAATCGGCTCAAAGAATGATGGTGATTTCCCAACTTACACAATATTAAAACATGTTAACTGTTAACCCAAAACTATTTAACATACGATCATACTTCTTCTTTCGGGTGCAAAATCATAAAAATAGTACATAGAAACCGATTAAAATCTACTTACCACTCGTGTATGAATGAAAGGTAAAGTATAAAATCTTATCACAGTGACCGTGAGTAGAAAAGCCTACAACAGTAAGCCTTACAAATATAAACTGATTCCAATTCACTATAAATAGAAGCAGATACATTAACTACAGTGGCCCTATATCTTTATAAGGCGGGTGTCGTATGCCACTTGAATTGCAAGTAACCCGAGATCCATAAATCGGGCACTTTTCTCCGTCCTGCGCGCCCCGGGACTCCGCGCCTCATCCCGGACAATCCCGCATCGTATTTTCACATCACTGGTTTTGCGCACACGCCTGAAATGACCAATATGTTGAGGTAAAGTATATTTTTTTGTAATTCTAACTGTTTATTTTGTGGGCAAGTCTTATGAAGGACTATTTTATCTTTCTAAGTGGCATATAGGTAGGTGGTATGCATATTATTATTATCGCTTATAAGACTTTTATACAAAACGATTTCAAATGAAACTGGAATCCTAAATCATAGGACCAGCTTCAAAATATAATATTTTTTTTTTTTTTTATTTTTTTTTTTTATACTATCACGCCTATATCCCCGAAGGGGTAGGCAGAGGTGCTAGCACCCACATTTCGCCAGTGTATATTTAGGTCCCAATGTAATAGGGGGCGAGCCTATTGCCATCAACCGGGCACTTATAAACCTGCGATAAATACACACATAACTTCGAAAAGCATCGTAGTCATTGGTGTTTGCCATGGTAAACCTGGGATCGAACCCGAGACCTCGTCTCAGCAGTCCACCACCCATACCACTAGGCTACCGCGGTTTTTATATATATTCATAAATGAAAAATTAAGATAAAGAATAAAAAATGAAGGTCGTTGTATAATATATGGGTCACATTTCATATTTTTTGTACTTAAGTGAAATAAAAAACGTGATTGCCGAGCACCTATGCGTGTCCTACGCGGGGTTGACACTCATTTTAGTCTACTATTAAAGTTCGATTACCTTAAGTTTTGTATATTCCTATGACTCTTATGACAATGTATGGCTGAAATGCTGATGGTGATAATAATGATTAATTGATTATTGATAAATGGCTACAAATATGGAATATTTCTTATATTCAGCTGCGACCAAGGAAACAAAATATCCAAAAAAAATTTCATTACTGGTTATCAAAACAAACAAAAAATTTCAAATCCGTAAATGGATATTAAAAGTCAGTTACGAAAGTGAATAAACCGAAGTTACATTGAGGCATTAGAAGTAGATTCATCTTAATGTTGTAAGTGGTTCGAACCTGCAATTCCTAAATTTTAAAATCAATGCCTAAATTACTAGGCTAGTGTTGTAGGCTTATAATTACGTGTTCTAAATTATTCTGTGTTATCGAAGAATAAAATTAAAGCGTAATTCTGTATGTCCAACACAACGCATTACACATTATGGAAAGAGAATATGTGTTTATTCTATAATTCATTAGTCTGATGTAACATCGAGTGCACACGGGCTCAAATAACTAATTCTATTCAATCAGTTCCAATCGCATTAATGTAAAACCTATGCAGCTTTGGTCAAATAAATTGGTCCCAAAATTGCAATCCGATGTTTCATAGAGAAGTTTCTCACATGGTTACATTCGATTGACAATATTTATGTTAGTGGTCTGCAATATTGTCGATCTAAAAGTTTATGTTACGCAAATAAAATTATGTGACAATGTGACTGGAACTTAAAATATCAGGTAAAAAACGCTTTAACGAAATATCTGTAGCTGAGAGGTAAAGAATAATAAGAACCAAATCTAAAATTTTACAGGGCGAGCTTTTAAAAGACGGGCGGCGTGATTTTATGAAGTAAAACACTATTTATTGATAGTGTTTCAATAAAATATGTAAATTATAAATGCACATTATTTAAGTAATACTACTACTTTGATTTTATGAAATAAACATATTATAATTATTTGTGTTATAAGAAATACTGGACTTATTATTATTTACCATGTAAATCGTACTGATTCTATTTTGTTAATCACATTATTTTAACAATAAGTCACTAACAAATCTCAGTATTTCTATTCATCGTATTCCGTTGTGGATGTTGATGTGTATGGTTGTGTATGTTACAAAAAATAATAAATCAAGTTGCTATTTTATAGGATTTTTTTATACCACTTCGGTGGCAGACAAGCACACGGCCCTCCTGATGGGAAGCGGTCACCGCGGCCTATGGACGTTTGCAACACTAGGGGCGTCACACACGTGCTGCCTACCCGAAACCTTCTAATGCCCTTCTTGTAGAACCCCATATTGTAGTCGCTTGGGAAAACCGCGGCAGGGAGTTCATTCCATAGATTGAGCGTGCGCGGGATGAAACTCCTCTCTTGCCGCACAGTGCGCACCGTTTCCGGTCGAAGTGTGTGAGGACTCCCTGTCTATGGCGAGCGGTGCGATGATAGAAAGTAGGTGTGGGCATCATGTCAAACAATTCTTCTGAACATAAGCCATTAGGTATACAGGCGGTAGAACACACACAGTGAGGCGAAGTCCCTCCTGATGTTCAGTGGTTCTAAACCACTTGAGAGTATGGGATTGTCGACGATCTCAGCGCCTATCGTTGTACGGATTCAAAGAGGTCAAGCTGGTATGCAGGCGCCCCGGCAAAGAGGTGATAGCAGTACTCCATGTGGGGCCGAATCTGTGCCTTATAAATATAGAAGGAGTCTTTGCCCCGCAGTGAAGTACTGATTCACTCTGTTAAGCACTCCTTGTTTCTTTGATGCCAGCCTAACCTTGTCCTCCAAGTGACTGCGGAACTGGATATCGCTGGAGATATCGACACCAAGGATCCCGATACTCGAGGAGATGGTGAGCGGTGTGTTCAGGAATTGGGGCGCCACAGTAACTGGAGTTTTCTTAGCGGTGAATGCAATACTTGTGTCTTGGTGGGGTTAAATTGGACCAGGTTTAGTCGTCCCCAATCAGATACTCTGGTGAGAGTAGTCTCGATTTCCGACACAAGTTGTTCACGACTTTCCTCCACTTCTGAGCGAGGGATGTTTGCACGGCCCGTGTAATATGCGTTCCCGGTACTGTAGTCTGCATAGCAATGGATGACATCAGCGTCATCAGACAGCATATCATTGATATGCAGCAGAGACAGGGTCGAGGATAGGACGGAGCCTTGTGGGACACCAGCGTTTATGTCCATGCGGTCCGAGCAACTGCCATTGACGACGGCTTGGATGCTTCTGTTGGACAAAAAGCTGGCAATCCATTCGCACAGTCCCTTTGGGAGTCCGTATGATGGCAGCTTTGTGAGCAAAGGTGTTGGAAGGCACTTTTATAAATCAACAGTTAAAACTTTTGGACATTTGTTAATATTTAATAGGCTGTTTACTTTGTCGAATTTTGAATCTTTTTTCTGATCTTAGACGAACGCGCGAATCTCTTCGCGCGAATTTACCTCTCAGCTACAGATATATTAATAACGTACTGGGCCAAGTAATTACACTATTCCTGCACCCGGTGCGTATAATTCAAGGAATAAGTTAAATATTTGTTCTAATATCCTAATGTTTCAATAATGAATATGTCGTGTTCACTTTTTTTCACAGAAATTTATTATACGTACAACTTCACGCAATTTCATACATTTTTAACAAGTTGTTCTATATTTAAATTTCATTTTTATCTTTAATGATATTAATTTTAGTTTGGTTTTATGTTTAATGATATTAGTTTTAATTTCATCTTATGATTTATGATTTGACTGATTTTAATTACAATTGATTTTAATATATTATTTTCTTTTTTTATTTAATTGAACGAATTAAGTAGGTACATTCACTTACTTAGTCCAAAATAAATAATTTGAATTTGATATACCTACCTAAGCGTGTTTGACAAATAAAAAAACCAAAAATTTGTAATACATAAGGTTTCAATGTTTATTATTATTAAGTTCGACAGTAAAAAACAACTGCCCCCAATAAACTCTTATCTGACATAAAATAAGTAAAACATAATAATTAAACGCCTAACAGTTAGGAATTTAGCGAAATCTGGTATTTAAATTGCAATGAACGTGATATTAAAAGGTTATCGACGTTTCATTTCGATCAAAACTTATTTCGTAGCTGAAATTTCGTGAAAAACTGAAGTGTTATTCGAATGGTGGCTATTAACAGAGATTTATTTAACCACCTGTTTTAATTGGACTTGCAACAAAATCAAAGCTAATAAATTATTTATTATACAAGATCATGTAGGAATGGGGTATTGGATCCCTCAAAGAACTTCAGGACCAAGACAATTTCAAGCCAATACATGTTATGAATGACTGATGTGACTCTAACACATGCTTTTCTAATGATATTGGAAGGCTAAATGTAGTTTAATTAAAAAGAGGACAAGATATAAGCAGAGCAAAGAGTCCGCTTTGAGGAATCTAAAAAGCTTCGAAGTGAGACTTTTTATGACGACCTCCGTGGCGTAACGGTAGTGAACGCAACTGCTACGCAGGAGGCGTGAGTTCGATTCCCGCTCAGGGCAAATATTTGTGTGCATGAATATGAATATTTGCATAAATACTAATTTCCAGATAATTTATTACATAATATGATAAATTATTGTAAGGATTATACAGGGCTCGTGACGAAAAGAAATGATTGTCATAACGAAGTTACTGCTGTTACAAACGCTTGTACTTGAAAACTTATTGTACAGTCGTATTTTGATAACGTATCTATTAATTCTTCGAGTATAGCACCACCTTTTAGAAGTATCACTGTTACATTGTTTAATTTCCACAAACCAAATGCCATACCGGTTCGAATCGTATAGTAAGTTAAAAAATAATATATATATCCAATATCAACTATCAGCTGAACAACAGGGATGCATTATAATCAGGTGTCCAGTTTGGATCACACGTCACAGCACAGTTGACAGGTCATTATTAAAACAATTAATAAACAGGATGGAATGAAACCCGTCGGTTGATTCCAAACCCTTGGATCCATTTACAAGATAATTACGGCTCGGCCCCGTCGCGTTGTTTGTCACTCTCGAATACCACTCGCACCTTTTATACATAATGTTACAAAAGTTATAAATTGTTCCGCCACCTTTGTATAAAAAAAGCCTGGAATTATTCAACCCTGCCTTTTGTTTTTGTAAATCTACCTGAATTGTTTTGTTTTTTTTTTTATAAATTCTATTAGAGGATCAAGACTGCTTTAATTTTAAAACGAATTTGATAGAAGATAAGTGGTTCATTCAATGAAACATTTGTTTGGACTTTGCAAATAATTTGAATATTGTTTCATTCCCGTGGGATGATGTGATCACTTTGAAATGAATTTATCTGAATGGATTCATAGGTCACTTAATTAAGAATGGGTATTGATTTTGGGGAATACTAATAATATTAATGCAAATAGTAACTCTATCTGTTACTCTTTTAAGCTTAAAGCTCCGTACCGATTAAAGAGAGAGGCCGCATCTTGAAAAGAGACATGGACAATAATTGTTGGCGATAACTGATATCAGCTCAGGTGGAACCGCGAGACAATAGCTAGTTTCTTATATTTCCACATATTCATGAACTTGTCACATCGTAATCTTATGAACTAGAATTATGACGTAACCAACTATCCAGGACAGTTCCAGGTAGCGCAGTTGACAGAACCTCCTAGTAAATGATTATCATGGGGTCAAGTTAGACCCTTTTTTCCTGTGCGCGACATCACCACGTCTACAAATCCCACCGGATCCAATGAGAGAGGTTATGTCGGACTTTGCCGGAGGTGAGATAGTAGCGAACATATCCCTTGCACCCCAGCAGACCCAGAGCCCTCTCTCGATGACGCACTTCGAGTATAGGAACGTTCAGTCTTGGACATTGACTTTTACCAAATTAAATTTACCTTTAAGCAACCTGGGGTAGGTTGCTTCAAGCAATTAACTTTTATAAGTGGATTGTTTATTAAGTTTTTATTTCTTAGCTTAGCTGCTAATTACTCAGCTCAAAGTATTCGAAGAACGTTTCCAATTATGTTATTAATAAAGTCATTAAAAGTCGTATCTTTAATCGCTCACGTAGTTTCAAAGTTCTGATATGGCCCTACCATACCCTGGATAGAAACAATTTGACAAATGAATATAGTGAATGTTTGGATTATGACTATTTCTTTAAATGAATGTTATATAGTACTTATATCAAACACTAGCTGATAAAAATAAATCAAATTGGTAAAATAAGAGCAAGTTTAAGGAAAGTATTTATATTCACTCACTACTAGTTTACACTAAAATGGTTTATGTAATAATAGAATTCCCCCAATATATTGTAAACATGCCAATTTGAAAAGGAACCGAAAATACTCGCAATCGCAACACTGTTATTCTAACAGTGTATCACTTATCCGACGGTGGTTAAAAATAGCTGCTCCACGACTTAACCCTCACGTGCTCGTCGTGCCAGTGCGGACTATTGTTGTCCATGAAGTGGTCGGCGAGGCCGGGGGTTGTAGTTTAACTGTGTGATGTGTTAAAAATTGTAAGACTATCACAATTTCATTCATAAAATTATATATAGCCCTACCGGAGTAGCACTACAATGATGACCCATTAAAGACACATTTGTTATTTCTTTCAGTATATAGGTATACAGCGATTCCTTTTTATGTCATACCATTAAATCCTGGTATTCTTTACCAGCCCTCTCCTTCCTCTTACAGTCTCAGGTCCGGCCGTCAGGGTGTGGACCGCCGTTCCAGGTCAGCCCCAGTAATGACGGCCACCATCTTTTGGACTACACCCCTGCTTAACATCAGGCGAGGTGCAGTCAATTTAACTACTTAAACAGGAAAAACTAGGTAAAATCCACTAAGATTTCATGGTGAGCAATAGTCCATAATACTTTGTTTTATGTCTTGATAAAGAACTCAATAAAATATCATTATGCAAATGGTATAATTTTTTATAGAAGTATTACGTAAGTATTCGTTCGTGAGAGCTTGACTGTGTCATATAAATAAATTGGCGACGGAACTGTGCGCAATAAATATTAAACACAACAGCCTCTTAAATACATTATTAACAATTCAAGCTTGATTTAACGCTAGGCTTTGTAATAATTTAGTGTAATTAAATGTAACGTGTTCAGGTAATGCTAAAATGTTACCGAGTTACAACTTGGTAACGAGAAACGATTTGCGTGCTGCCCTCGTACCTCATTTGTGAAATCTGCGTCACCGAGTTTACCAACGGTTATGAATAGTAGACAAAGGGTTATCCCGGCATACCTCTTGAATATTGATATTCAAAATACTCTATAAGTTTCTGACAATGCTACGTTATGACGTTGTAATGTTGGGACAAGAGTCTGGTGTTGAATCTTCAAATTTATGGTTTGAAAAGTTTGTAGCAATTTCACTGCGGATGGTAAAATAATTGACGTTGGTTCTGATGAAATTTAATTAAGCCATTACAGCTATCGCCCACACTGATAGAATAGCAAAGGAAATAAGACAAAGCATTCCACAAGCGAACAGTTTACAATGTAAAAGATTCATGAAGTAAATTGATGGAATGAATGAGCAAACGAGTCTAAATATAAAAATAGCAATCCAGATCAAGTCTAAAGTTATAGGTTTATTGACTTAAAAGCAAAATAAAACGTTATTGCAAAATTCGACACACAGATCAGATTAGACACTATCTTTTTAGAGCGACTCAAGCAATATGAGTGTTCACGATATTAGTTTTATCCAATACATTTTCAATACTCAAGAGATGAGTCCCAGACACGCGGAAACAATAGTGTGTCGCATCATCCGTCATGTCACGTTTGTCGACGCTTCTGCTGACATGACGAAGAAACAGTAGTGTTCCCGTATTGACGCAACGCTGTTCAGGCTGGGGTGACAAACGAAGACGTTTATTACTACAAGCGATTATTTGATCGGCATGATGATAGAAATGATGTGCGTTTGAAGAACACAACTGATTTCTCGAGCCGTCTCTTTCGCACTTGTTTCCTAGAAGCACTTGTTTCCTTGTTCCCTAGAAAGTAATGTACTTATTTTTTATGTAGGTAGCCCTTTCAACTTTCTTTAGATTTTTTCCATATTTTATACCCAAGGTTGACAACTACAGCGCTCTTGTATCTTTTTAACTATTCACACATTAGTAATATTCTCATTCATGAAACAATACCGAATTACTTGTATTATGCTTACGTTATGCTAAACCTCTTTTGAAATGTCGATATGTGATACGGTACACATCTGTTTACCTACGGCTAACGATGGAATTATGGTAGATTTTTTACCGTAGCAGTTGGTACATACTAAAACTTGTCTTTAACGGTAGTCAGGTCCATCGATCGAGATACCACACTTGTACTTCTCCACTGTATTTATTATTGTACCTATCCGGTTTCGCTTTGCGGCATTCTCAAAGGTTTGTATGTAAACCTTTGTGTGAATGGAAACCTTTAAGAATGCCGCAAGGCGAAACTGGTTACGTACAATAATAAATACAGTGAAGAAGTATGTATAACAATAAATTCCACCAGATGCCATCAATTAACAGTATAAATATCGAGTCGCTTCAAAAAGTTCAGCCGCATCACACTTTGACTGGAAAGACAACGCCAAAGGAGTTTGAAAAATGATCTTAGAATTATAACACCTTCAATTTGATCAATTTGACTTCACCTCGCCTGATGTTGCTGAAGGCAAAGTCTCATGAAGAGGGTCACCATTACAAACACGTACAGTGTAACAATAGTGGCGCTCAGCTTGGCGGCCTCATCAGATGCTTTTTCACGCGCCGCTTAAAGGACCCGGGACTGTAGGAAGAAGGAAACACGTGCGCCAGTAAGGTAAAATCAAAAGTATACGATATTATGTGAATTCAATGCAAGTAGTTCTCCTTACAACATAATTTCTAGTATTAGTTTAACACCTGCTGGCTCTCAGACTACACATACGTACGTTTTGTTGAGGTAGCTTGTCGCCTGTCGCGAGCACAAGATTGATTGCGTTGTTCGTAGTCGCGGAGACACTTATAGCAATGGCATGTAACTCAAGTCACGGTAAGATATAGTGGTTTGATTTAATTGGCTAAATGTTGAGGTAATTGTTCACTTTACCATATTAATTAGCAATATGTGCCAGATGGGCGCTAAAAATAAATATATTTTTGCAAGATATTTGTAGAATTTTAAAAAGTCACAGGTAGAGTCGGGAAAAGTGAATGATTCCTGTTTTTATTTTGTTTAGGACATATCTGTTTGTCTTCACCTCGCCTGATGGTAAGGTGAAGGCAAAGTTTCAGAAAAGAGGAATGTATTTAATGCTATATCAAATCAAATAAAGTTGGTTATACGTGAGTCACCTCCGCAATCATCATTATCATCTTCGAGTGGCTTAATAACGCTTAATAATCAATTTATGTTGGTTTTCCCTCGAGAGGCTGACTCTTCAACCTCGAGATGAAAACCAGTACTAGAGTATCGTCTCTCAATCCCTTGGGCCAACTTACAGGAGAGGAAAGAGGCCCGAAGATATTGATACGGTCTCTTATAAAATATGTAATTGTTGTGTTTTCGTATGAAAATTCGAGAGAAATGAAACACATTATTTTCTTTTTTTGAGATACATTACTGAGCTGCCGGTCCTAATTTTATGTAAAAGATTTTCGATACGTAAGCGCATAACGCTATTTCAATTTTTCTTCTTATTTCTTTATTTGTTATGTTTTCACCAAAAAGTTATTATTACTAGCATAAATAGGGCCTGTTGCTGTATTCTATCTTTCTTATACCTAAGTTTAATGTATTGGGATATTTGACAAGCACGCGGCCCACCTGATGGAAAGTGGTTACCGTATCCTATGGACGTTTGCAACACCAGTGGCGTCACATTCGTGCTGCTGATTATGTAGAGTGTAGAGAAGAGTGACGAAGAGTGAGGGGGAGGGGGAGAGAAGGTTGAGAGAGTCTCTGTGCTGTAAGTGCAGAAGACGAAATATATAAATATTATTACTTTGTCCCCTTTGTCTCTTAAGGTATTACTAACAACTTATGATTTTCATACAGATGTCAGTAAGACTATACATTTTAAATGTTTAGGCTGTCGTCACGCCTACGACCGTTCGTTTCCGGGGCGGGGACGTCGCCTCGTGTGTCGCTGTCTTGTGTCTCGCTGATTGATTATATGGGCGGTGCGGTGGCGTTTAGAAAACATTTTGTCGAGTATCAAAATACTTAAGATAATGTTATATTGCCTTTTCAAAGAGCTGCCATTACGAACAAAGGCACGAGCTACACTTTAACTCCTTAATTATGTAATACATACACTTGAGCGCACTCCGTAAGCCCCAATTTCAATTGTTAGGATGTAAATAAATCGAATCCTCGGGGCGCGATTCCATTATGTCTGGAAGCAACAAGCTGGCAAATAGGCTCTGGCATTCCAGAAATATATTTTAATCAATTAGTGTCGTCTTGGTATTGGTAATCTTACTCGTTCATATGTGGACAGAAAGAGATAGAAATAGTTGATGTTTTCGTAACATTCTACGTCACACACTTCACAGGCAGATTCGAAAGTAGAAACATACCTTATGTAACGATATACTGTTTCTCATTAATTCTTTCTAAGCTGGTTTCGATTTGTAAATTCAGTATAAAGCTACTGATTTTCAGTATTATGAAATTCTAAGTGGGATAGGACCTTTTTTATCCTTTGAAAAATCGTGTGAAAAAGTTATGTTAGACTCGAATTGACTAAAACGCAAGTCATTTTTTGGGTCTTTAGTTCCCGGAGGTGAAATAGTAATCAAAATATATCTCGCACCTCGGCAGACCCAGGGGCCTAGTGCGCCTCTCCAAAAAAGGCATAGAAAGCTTTAGTAAAGCAGTAATTTAACTTAAAGTGAACGTCCAATATTAACTTCATAATTGTAATATGGAACTTTATGGTTAAATACTTTTTTATTTAGAGCACTTCAATTTTACTTCACCCCGCTTGGCAAACTGAAGGCAAAGTCTCAGGAAAGAGGGTCACCATTACAAACACGTAGAGTGTTACAATGCTGATTCCAATCCTTCTCTATATCAAAGAAACTATAAATTTACCCGTGTAATTGGATTTAGATAATTGCGTTTACCCGTGTAAACAAGGTGGAATTGACCATAAAAATGTTGTGTTACACTAACAGTAATAAAAGCGATTTATTATCTCCGGCGGATTATTACTGACTACACACGAACCCAAAATCCGCTACCACAGCACAACTCGTCAAACCACCGAAACTGCTATCAAAAATAATCGGGACTTTCCCCTAACTGTCTTTGGAACATAAAGATCTGGTGTGTGACCGAGACAATCAAAAGGGGGACTAACGAGCGCATTGTACCGGCGCCCCCTCCCCCCCCACCCCACCTTACCCAGTCCGAATGTGAAAATACACAAAGAAAACCCTATTTTAGCCGGCGTCCACAGCGCTGAGTGTGAAGTATGTCAACTACGTCAAAGAAACTAAATTAAAGCTCACAAGGTTTATGTTGTCCTTGATTCCGTTGTGAAGTTGATTTGGGACTGGCTTTGTACCACCATTGTTGACCCTGCTGAGGCTTGATTAAGGTAACGGCATACACGTTGAGATTGACATACCAATCATGTTTTGATATTCAGGTGAATAGTGTTTCATAACATAACATAAACTCACGACTATATCCGTGGTGCTAGCACCCACATTTCGCCAGTTTATGTTTAGGTCCCAATGTAAATAGGTGGCGAGTCTATTGCCATTAACCGGGCACTTATAAACCTGCGATAAAACAAAAAGCATCGAAAAGTCATTGATGTGTGCCATGGTAAAACCTGGGATCGAACCCGAGACCTCGTCTCAGCAGTCCATTACCCATACCACACGGTGTTCTCAAAACAATCTACATATATGAGAAATCAAAAGTGTTTTGCCGAGATACAAGGAAAATAAAATTTGATATATGCCAACAACACACCGAGTGAATAATGACAAGTGAATCAGTTTCAAAGTCCTGGCAAGCAAGCGTCAACATTCATCACTATAATAGCACACTTAGATTTAGAGTGCGTTAGTCCTAAGAAGTGGCCACGCGAACTGTTTATTAATAACCGAAATAAATTCTACTGCTTAGTAAGTAATATTCGGTATTTTTCTATAGACTTTTATACCGGCAAAGTTGAACACAAATTCTATTGCGTCAATAAGTAATATTTCATATTCTTATATAGACTTTTATACCGGCAAAGTTGAACACAAACTGAATTAGGAGCACAGAAAGTCACAGCTAGCTTATGTACTGCACCGGTTTAGTGACACGCTGGAATTAGACAACTTGTCCTAATTAGGTACTCTAAATAACCATAACATGATCAGCGTTTAAAATGGTGGGTATAAATCATGTACGTGTTTGTAATGGTGACCCTCTTTATTGAGACTTCACCATCAGACGAGGTGAAGTCAAATTGATGAGTCATTAATAAAAAAAAACAAATTGCATTGTTCTTCCTACGTTCAGTTAAAGATGTGTACAACGGGTTCTAAGAAAATAAGAGTTTCCTTATTTTCTTACAACCAACAAGCAAAACATCGATCTAGTTTATTTTATATTAAAAAATTATAGATCTTAAGGTGTCCAAGAACCGAGCCTTTGGAGCCGAGTACATAACAATAAATTTTGCGAACAAGTTTATCACTACGACGATTAACATAAATAATTTATGCTTGGTTTCCATTTAGTTTACATTGAAATAGTTGACAAAATGACAGTATTTACTACCCTAACCTTAGGGTATATACCCAGATGGGTGTCCAGGTGCGGTAAAAAATTTAATTTTATAATTTTGTTACCTGAGGTTACCGTGAACAAGTTGTAGACACCTACAAAACCTTTGAACAATCATGAAACGTTAAAGTTTCAGTTTTAGTTCCATTAGTTCCAGCAACACTGGTTTAGTAAATCATTGTTTTTAGAAGAACAATTCAATAGGTACCTCTTTTATGAAGTAAAAAAACCAAAGCACAAGAATTGATTTCACTAATTTACATAAACTATGCCATAGTTCTTAATATGGGTTAAATGCGATGATGAGATTAAAACGTACATCGTCAAATATCTTCTTAATAAGTAATAAAACGGTTGAGTTGAAAATCCTATGAGACAGAATGTCATCACGTCGACGATGCGCTTCAGCTCATATTTTAAACAGGCTTTCATTTTAAACTTGTGCTAAACCGCGCTCACAACATAAACATGAGCTGAGAACGACTCGGTAGGCACACACTTTGTATGGTTTATGATGCGAAAGTTAATTTGGGACTATCGTATAGAATATAAGTAATATCTATGTACCTATATCATGAAGAATATATTAAAAGTCGTTAATTCTTCCAACAAATTCAATTAGGAAAATTATCATCCAGAAAAGGGTTTGAACCCATGACATGGGATACTTCCTATGATGATATTTCTCTCGCTAAAATACAAAAATATGTAAATTGATACCTATTACTAACGTATATCTATAATATTATTATAGAGTCCACCCACAGACTCTTTAACGACCGAATTTAAAACGTCAGTAACAGTGACTTGTGACTTTTAATATAGAAACATTAGCGTCTCTGCAACATCTATTTCTGTCAAAGTTTTTAATGGTTTATAAAAAAAAACGTTAGGTACGTTATACACTCTGTCACTTTTTGACTTAGGTTTTGTATAAAGATACGTATGTCACTCACACATTACACAAAATAACCTCTAGGCATAACGTAATACTTACACAATTGTTCGTTATACTGCTAGTTATATATTGGAAGAGGTTGTAGCCATGGTCGCCTAGAGGCGTTATAAAGGACGTATCTTGTTTCGAGGAAAGGTGAAAAGGTCTGTTATTCTGGTGTTTAGGAAAAGTAAATATTTGCCGTGGAGATCAGCGCATACAATAACTTGTTTGTATTGTTTATATTTCAAAGCTGATGCGGGAATTATCACCGTTGCATAATTCAGGGTAAGCAGAAATAGATAACCAAATAGGAATAATAGCTATAAGCATCTTACAATTTTATTCTTTCTGAATTGTATACTCTTAGTAATGCACGACTTTTAATGACGCCCCTCGCTGGGCACCGGTAGGAGGAGCCCCAAGATATGGTTTGACGTTGTGTAGAGTGATATGCGTGCCAGTGGTCTCATTATCACGGCCAACCCATATTGTATGAAGTGGAAGAGGCAATACAAGATGGCGGTCCCCATTTTTATTGTGCTCAAAATCTCCACCGATACCAATTCCACCAAGGCGGTGGAGGTGATAATGTCAGACTCGAACCGGCTAAAACGCACGCCGTCTATGGGTCTTTGATTGCCGGAGGTGAGATTATACTATAAGACATATATCTCTCGCACACAGCCAGAACTGGGGACATCTCTTTGAGAAGGACGGCGGACCCTGAGTTTTGAGCTCACGTAGGTCTGGAATCCAATCAGGAAAATACTGATGATGAGTAATGTACCACCTCATACAAATCATGAATCTCAGGAATCCCTCACTTTTACTTTTGGTTCACCTAATCAGTTTGACTTACGATTTTCTTCAACAAATTGTGTGATAAACTTCTTAAGTTAGACGTACCTAATAGTTGCGTGTTTCATGTAAGTATGATAGTGCCGAACTAATCTTGAAAAACTTTGATATAGCCAATTCGATAAATCAATTTTCGCTTCATAAAACAAAAACTTTACAAATAACAATTTAGGCGAAATAATTAAAAACAAAACTACTCATATGTGGAGAATTCGTGTGGAATCACGCAATGTGTCGTGCCGCGGTGGTAGTCGGTTCATTATCGGGCGCGGAAACAATCCCGGCTAGTGGGGCATCTGTATCACTGTTCACCATTTGCAGAACGTCCTTGGTGTTATTGCTGGTGGACACGACATCTTGATGGAGGACCCTCGTACCATGCGCTGACATACATAAAACTTTGCCAGTTTTAAAAATAAAAACAATCTGTATCTGTATGCTTGTCTCAACAAGCTGTTCGTGCCCGGTGTTACAGAGGCGCTGAAGTAGCTGTGGTTTCTAAATTCTCTTCTATATGCCATTATCGATCACAAAACAGAAGAAAAGTACGTTTTGTATGTATGATAGCAAAATTTAAAAAAAATATACAAGCTATCAGCGGTCTCCGGACTACCGAGTTAATTTCTCGTATGTGATGAATGAAGTTAGACAAGCTAAAACTAGCATAAAAAGCGTCTTAACATCACCTTTTAATATCCAAAATTGAAATTATGAACACTGGTACCATGGAGAACATCTTATGATACACTGAAAAACTTCCATTCTTTCTGTCGGAATTTGCTAACTTTTATATTTAATGTATAAAAAACAAAAATTATTAACAAAAATAGTGAGTTATGAAAAAATTGTTTTCAAATTCATTAAATATAACAAAAAACTTATCTAACGTGTTGGTCTTTCTGCCCTTAACAACAAAGTTAAACATCTTTCATAAACCCATATATAATTCATGTAGAAACATGTATTTAAACTTTTTGTTTAAATAACTGCGAAGAAACCGCCCTCATAATGCCTCTGGGGATGAATTTCGTTCTACACTTTTTGTTTTGCAGTTGTGAAAAGACTGTGAACCCAAAGTATGACTCCCCGACCCGGTTTTAAAAGTTTCTTGGTGCGAAATATATAGTAAATCTATTTTTGTTTCTAAATGCTTCGCAAAAGTGTCAGTATTAGTCACTCAGTAACCTATAGTATTTTTATTAAATATACACTGTTCCTAAGTAATCTATTAATCTACACTTAAAAAAAGCGAAATGAAGCTACTTTGATATAACGATTATGAAAAAATGCAAAACGCAGTCGTTCTGAAAAAAGGTGCATGTCTTACAAACATTACTTCATGTAAGTTTCTTAATTACAAATGACACCATTAGCTAAAGAAATAATGAATTCCATAGTGCCCCCATTACACTGTTTACACGCATTACAGCTAGTCCGTCGACTTACAGAACGCAAAACAATCCGGAATATATTTTAAGTGAAAAGTGAAATAAGCGTTCTTCAGTGAAACTTCCATTTACAAATCTTAATTATACCCATTTATTTGGTGTGAATACCAGCCAGAGCACACTGCTATAGAAATTCTAACAATTAAAAGCTCGTTAATGCGATATCACGCCTACCTTGTAACACAATATTCTTTGCAGGTTATGCGAAGGTGTACGTAAGTATTACAATGAGGGGATAAATATTTACTCTTACATTTAATATTATTTAACAACAGAATTATTAACAATAGGGATAATGACAAGGTCGTCTGTAGAATCAGACCGCCTAATATTTAAATTTTCGCTGTAAAAATATGCATTGTGAAATACAATATTGTCAAACTAAAGTGAAACTTTCCTACAACCTACACAGGACAACACGTGCAGGACTTAGATGTCACCTGCATACGGTGCAGAATATTCCATCAAGAACCAAGCGGTTCGGTGAGTCTTTTCTATGCCGCACCATTAAGTCATGGAATTCCTTACCAGCGCACGTGTTTCCTACAGTCTCGGTTCCTTTAAGCGGGGCGTGAAAAAGCATTTGACGAGGCCGCCAAGCTGATCGCCACCATTGTAGCACTGTACGTGTTTGCAATATATTGAAGATTATTTATATTCCGATATTGAGGCCAATAGACATCCATGTCAGTGTCATATGATATTATAGCAGCGGCAACATATTATAATATAATCAATCCAAATACCAATGACGGATAACACGTTTAATTATCGTAATTGAACAATTCATTAAAATAATAATATCCTGAGAATTGAAAGCTCTGCATCAATTGTCAGTAATAGGCTTATTGCACTTTGCTAATTAGTCCGAATATTTTCATCAGTAATACGTGACTGGTACGCAGAAGGCGCGGGTTCGATTCCCTTTCAGTGTAAATATTTGTGTATGCATGAATGTGACTATTTGCACTGGTGGTCGTGTCTCGGAGAGCACGCGAAGCCGTCAGTCCCGGTTGTCATATGAACACCTAAAAGGTTCAATAACTGGTCTAGCTGCAATTCTTCGATATCACCTATACATATAGGTTGTAGAGGCCAGATGGTATATAATAGCTTCAAGGCCAGACTCGGCCGGTCGGTCAGACTCGAAAAAACAGACCCCAGATTACTTGAAGGTGGCAGCTTCGAACGTGACCGAGTAATGAACGAATAATGATGATGATTTTCAACAGTACAACTTGTGTGTAAAATACTTATACCCTTTTATAAAGGAAGAACATTATGTCAAGTGATATAATACATAGCTAATTGTATTCAAAGTAAAGTAATAACATAATTTGTGTCAAAAGTAATTATTTACAAAATTTAATTCAAATCCGACATTGCGACTTAATTCAGTTGAACTTTTGAGAACTCAAACGGGCTACTGAAACAAGATTTAGAACAATACATTGGATAATACAATTGTTTGTATGTATTAGAAGTTTGTATTTATAGACCTTCCTTTGTACTAGAAGATTCTCATATCAATCAATCTCAATGTTAATAAGCTTTGACCTACTGTTCCCAAGCTAGTCAGACGTGTGCAAATTTCCCTCATTATATTATATATTATATCCCAAAGGTCCTTTATTATGTATAGACCATTAAAAGGTATTAACAAAACGTCAAAATAATTTATCATAGGTTCTTTTAACAAATGGACCTCACCGGTTCGAAACGCGAAACCTCCAGCAAGAAACTTAGCGGACTTTTTTTAATCTATTTACAAACATTTACTTAGTTTTGATACAGTTTTTTCTACTGACTAGCAAGTTTCGTGAACAGCTTATTTTCAAGCTATAATCTAAGGTTTATAATCAAAATATTAGATTTTATTTATTGCCATAAGTATATATATTGCCACAAATAAAGAGAGATCAAAGTCATTACATTACAAAATACACTGATTGCGTTAAGAACCTCTCAGAGCACTCATTTACATCAAACCAGCCACCTGTGACTAGAAGTTTGTACAGGAATGGGTTCACATCATGGTATAATGACCAGGTATCGAACCAGGCCCCACTCGAAGGCCCTTAAACTGTGAGCCACCGACGCTGATTACACATTATTAAACTGTACAAATTGTAACTTGTCTCACAATACTTAATTATAATATTTGATGCAATTCACACGACGACTTCACCCCCTGCCGCCCCATAAACTTAATTAGAGAAAATTTTATGTTTTAATAGGTTGGCACCCCCAACCCCCGTTTCATGATTATGTTGATAGAACGAGATGAATGTTCCAAGTTTTAATTACCGATTGCTTAATTCCGATGATGACGTCGCCATGTTCCTTTTATTTGATTACAAAGATTAATGACGTAATTGATTAACTCTGGGGTGTGTTACTTTACGGGAACATTATTTTAATTAAAATATTGAATCTTATTCTTATAAGGGTATTAAATCTGGATAGTTGTTGAAAAATAACACGTACTTAGGATAAGAGTGCTGCGGGGTCATTTAATTTGGGTTATACGACTTAAATGAAAGCGACTGCCATTTGTTCTTAGAGGAAAACCTACCCCAGAACTTCGCCCGTTAATCAGTAGATGTACTTGCTTCTTTTAATCATGCGCAAAAACCCTATTGCCAACCCCAAAAGCCGGTGAGAGTGGTTATGTTGGACTCAAACCGGCTGAAACGAACACTGTCTTTGGGTCTTTGGTAGCTGAAGGTGAGATAGTAGAAAACATAGTATCTCATACCCCGGCAGTCCCAAACTAACTCTGTGGAGATGGCCTGTATGGGGCGTGGGCACGTCTATATTTAGCTCCCGGGTATAAGGAGGCGCACTCCTCCCGTGACTTCCAGCCCCGAGCTTATGGAGGACAGAGGTCATCGCAGGCTAAGTAGGCAAAGAGTCTCCTCCCTCAGGTCCCGGTCTACCGTTGCTTGCTAGTATATAACTTGCTCGCGGAAGGAGGCAGCGACAGCCCAAGCGCTCGCTAGTCGTACCAAGAGGTGGCGAGCGAGAGAACTCTTCATCCTAGGGTCGCCACTACTGCCAATCTTGGTTTCTCTCAAGCCAGACATTCGGTCAATGTTTGTAATGTGCATCTGAGGGATCTGAGTCCTTGTTCGCATCAGTGATGGCACTTCGCCGTTGACTCTTTTTGCCCCGAGGCACTGGAACCCGGTGATAACTTTTTTTTTTTTTTTTTTTTTTTTTTTTTTTTTTTTTTTTTTAAATTAAGAATATTAGCAACCGAAGTTACTAATATTCCCTCTAACCCCTCCAGCTAAGCTCAATGGCTTGTGTTAGGAGTGGGTTCACGTCGGTAGTGTAATGGCCAGGATTCGAACCCGGGACCTCTCGATCGTAAGGCCGACTCCTTAACCACTCAGCTACCGCCGCTTCTCTTCTTCTTCTACCACTTTCGTCATCTGATACGAGAAAATAACTTGTGGCATATCTTGCCAGCCTCCCCCCCCCCCCCCCCCATATATGGCCACATATGGTCTGCAGGAGAGGATGACTCCAAAGGTATCTAATGGAACCTTCACCAACTTTCAACATATTTAAGTACAATACTTATAACAAATAATATCATCTATTTCTATGAACCATGAAATTGTATGAAATATGAATTTTAATAACACATTTAGAAACAATGACATTAAAGTTGCCACTAGCAGCGCATCCGACAAATACAATGTTTGTTTAATTAAGCCAGCCATATAATTTACGAGACCACTATGCACATTGCATTACGTCCAACACCGGTGGTCCGTGCGACCACGATCATAGTTCGGCAAATCCCGTAAAATTCGATTCATTTACGTCGGTATTATTGATAAAATTATTTATGACATAAAACAATCATAAACTTTTATGACGTATACGTAAAGTTGTTAGATTAATGAATATACGGAAAAGTTGTGGTTTTAAGGCGAGATCGTTACGAGAAAATATATAACATGTATTCGTATAAAATAAATATTATAGCTACAAGAGGACATAGGACTTCGAGGTCAAGGTCTGTATGATGATGACCTTTTTACCATATGAAAAGTTATGTAATACAATTATGTACGAATAACAATAGATAACTGGGTTATTTACCATGTTGAAGTGTCCCATTTTTCTTAGGATAAAATCAGATCATCCATGTTCACAACGCTTGCAACAGCGCGGAAATATCGGATACTCGAAACAATACATGCTAATATCTTCATAACTCTAATAGTAAGTACCTAGGAGTATTTATTTAATCTTAGGCAATGTACTAATAGAACCCAACCACGTGGAGTTCTCTTCGTACGAACGCGTGATCAAACATTATTTAAATTATTATTGAAACGTCGGTAGCCCACTGGTTAAGGTGTCGGTCTTATGAACGAGAGGTCCCAGTTTCGAATCCTGGCCATTACACTATCGACAAGCCTGAGAACTTAACTCGAGGGGTAAGAAGGTATTAGTAATTTCAACTGCTAAACAAATTTGTAATACGTGTCCTAATTGACATAAATATTCTCAGAAGTTGACGTCAACAGGCATTCTTTTGCACCTATGTACTTGTGTACAAATCTTATTGATATATTGTATTTTAGGCTTTTAAATTCTATTCAGATAATTCCTATTTAGGTAGTCCTCAGATGGTACCTAATGGCACGGATTACTCAAATTTTTGGGGCCGTGGTTTCTGTAAAAGCCAACTCTGAGGTGAAGGCTTCGGATGCCACCGGGACCAGCGCAAGGATGATGATTTAATTCCTATTTATATTGTCTCAGCTTCACGTAAGGTCCTTGTGAAGTTATGTAATCTCGGTAAGCTCGCTAAAGTTAGCGTTGCAGCAAACCGTCAGAGCCTCGCTTGCCCACCGCTGGGATTACGTTAAGCTAGACGCCACTGTGCCACAAAGCTAATTTCACTCCGTGGGTAAAAGCTAAATTAATAATTATATTACACTCGTTCCTTTGTCTTTACACTATGTTGAGAATAAAAGTTAAATTTATGGTTGTGTGTTTTGTGTTAGCTGACATTCTGAAGAAGGGCGAGGATTTAATTACGACGATGTATATTACGATTCCCGGCAAAGTAAAATTTGAGCCATCCCATGTCTTACCATGTGGTATTTTACTTTATTTTTTATTATTATTATTACTTTTAGATTTTCAGAAACAAGAAGAAAAAATGAGTATCGTTTTAAATAAATGAATTTCTCTCGTATGCGGACGGCTCCGTATCTTTCATTTTGTGGTGCCTTTAGCCGCGCCCAATATAATTAATATACTATTTTGAAACAATTAATATATCTAGTATTATATTTTTTTGTTATATTTAAGTCTAAACCTTGTATTTTGTTTCAGGTAAGCTCCTCATGATTCAACGCAATACAGGTTTTTCATCTTATATTACATATAAATCATAGATAGTTATTCTAACAGTGAACTTATTAATTCATACCTCAAATTGATCAAAAGGAACTGCAACATTCAGTAAATTAACTGCATACAATAACATTCTTCATTTGCAATGTAGTGTATGATTATTGAGTAAAAAAGTAATTTTGAATCCCAATCCCAGTTCAGTTCGTCTATGGCATCGGAATAAACGACACCTTTAGATTATGAGGCTATCTGCAACTATATTATGCAAAACGAATGCTCAATTGTATTGATAATAATATATGTTGCCCTGTAGATACAAATTTCGCAAGTCATCATAAATAAAAACAACAGTTAAACTTTGAACTCTATACTGCCTTTTCTTCGTACTCCCTCAAATTCGTAATAACTATCAAGTTTAATGGCAGTATTTTCATGTATGTTTGTCTACAAATAGCTATCGTGATCAAGTTAATAGCTTCATACAACGAAACATTTCATTTAAATGCATCTAGGTTAACTGTATATGCAATTCTTTGTATAACAAGAAACTGAGGCATGTATGGGCCCCTAGGCAATACAAGCCGAAACCAGACTGAATAGCCTTGCATTTTGAGGTTAGTTTTATATACTTATTGCATTATTTACTTTTGTATAAAGATGAACGTGAAAGGTACCATCTCGTTGCATGTGCAAATCAACTGTCTTTACATTAGATTAAGTTGGATTATTGCGTGTTGCTTCCTATAAGTGACCACATAAGAGGTGGTCTTGTGGATTATCTTCTGTACTTTCTCAGTGTGTTCACTTAATCATTTTGAATTATACCTTTATCGTAATCATGGACACTATTCTCCTATTTTGAACGGTGTTAGACCATTGCTGCATTTGTAGCCTTAATTTGCACAAATTGTAGTTATAAAAAACACTACTCGTACTACCTACTGCTAACCGATTTCTGTATGTTTGGAATGCTTGCAAAGACAACACAATAGTGTAGTTATTTGCCAAAGGAAAGAAGAAATTCTTCGTTCTTCATTCTTTACGTGAATATGGATAAGAAATGGAATCCAAAACCGTAATAACTCTCACAAACTGTTATTTTTATCAATTTCAAATGATAAGGTGGTATTTACACGAATAAACTAGCCTATTCAAACTGAGAAAGGCAGGTACTAGAGAAGGTAACCTTCTTCACTTCATATCAACACTTTAACCAGTGTCGTAGAGACACACTAGCTATCTTGAACAAACTTGTTTGAAGTTGTCAGGTGCTCTATTTACCAACAACGATACTTTGAAACTACAAGTAGTATCTGGTGAGCCTGATTCCTTGGAGGGAATAAGTACTCAACACTTAGCTCAGTTAAAATGGAAATTTACCCGCATAGTTGCGACGGAGACTCTGGTGCTTTGATAAAAACCACAGTAGATAATTGTAGAGATTGGATAATCCTTCTGAGATATGCATTTGAAATGTTTTGAGATGTAATTAATATATTAAATAAAAAGTTATATTTTATTACTCATAAAGAGAATAGTGATGCTATTATTAGACTTAAAGTTCAATATTATATGATAAAGAGCTCATTACACCGTTTCCTTCACTCTACACGATGAAATTCAATTTTAAACAGCAAAAGCATAGAACTAAAGTTTAAAATTCGATATCATTATTTGTGAACACACTGGCTTGACTATGGTTAAAAATTAGTAGGGTAATGTTACGTGTTAACCCTTTTTTATCCTGAACCTATATTAAGTAAATAAAATCAGATATTGGCAAGTAAATTCAATAGCATTTTCACGATAAACTTGTCTATACTGCAAACTAAGCGTTATCACGATTTCTTGCTCAAACTTGTTAGCTACTTCTCAACGAGGCCAACCATCTCAAAGCTAAAGCAATAACTTTGTTACCTCGAAAGCAATTTAGTATTTCTAACCACGTTTAGCAATTACTAGCAGATCGAGGCTCATCCCCAACAAACACACACACACACCTTTATATTATTATATAAGCTTCACACGTGTGTACATATAAGTTGGCTAGCCGACCGCACATTGTCGCATACGGAGACAATTTAATGCGGGGACAAATTAGCCTGTAACTCATTTAGTGAGCAATCGAGTCGCGTGTCCCCTGAGCTCAATACTCTGCCTCCCCCATTCGTGTAGGGTTGACAAATGTTCCAAGTTCTTAGGATATTGCCGGCAATATGAGGATAAACTTTGATCATGTGAAAATCGTTAAGAATGTACAAACCTTACTTCTAAGTTTTAATGACTTGCAAAAGCTTTGGGATAGTCACATTTTATGATATTTAAGGAGGATTACTAAAGAGATATGGGGCGTGTTCTAATTAGTTCTTACAATACTAACTGTAGTATAGAATCTACTTATATATGTTTTTAAATGAATATGATTGACAATTAGCGTAACGAATTAAATTATGATTCATCCGAAGTTACTCAGCCTTTAAATGAAATCACCATAAACTTTCAATGGAATACTAAGTCTTGTTTTATTTTAGCTATGCAAGTAGTACATAGCAAGAAAAACAGATGGTTGGAGCCGAAAGGTTCTCGAATGGTGACCGCGTGCCGGTAGACGAAGCGTGGGACGGCCTCCTGCAAGATGGACGGACGACATTGTGAAAGTCGCGGTTACCCATTTCATACAGACTGCCTCCAACCGGTCGGATTGAAGGTCGATGGAGAGGGTTAAACTTTATACGTCAAAATCACAGTTCGTCTAGTCATTGCACTGTCAAGTTCACTTATGGTCAAATTACACATTATGACAAGTTCTCTTATGTTCAAATTAAATTTTATAATAAATTCCTTCTCGTCAACTCTTTCGTTCGTCAAATTAATTATACGACTAAACCACTATGTATTGTTAAAAAAAAATACACTGGGAAGAAATCGAACCCTTCAGCGTAGCAGTCGCGTTCACTACCGTCAAAACAATAAAGCGGCGGTAGCTTAGTGGTTAAGGAGGTGGCCTTACGATCGAGAGGTCCCGGGTTCAAATCCTAGCCATTACACTACCGACGTGAACCCACTCCTAACACAAGTCTTTGAGCTTAGCTGGAGGGGTTAAAGGGAATATTAGTAACTTCAGTTGCTAATATTCTTATTAAAAAAATAAAAAACTAGTTAATAACTTTAATACGTAATATATATTTTGGTTTGTAACGTTAAAACAGTCTCACATTTTACTATATTGAGCATGGTCACCCTACAGAAGTGTGCGAAACCTGCGAAGGTATTATTGTTCGGGTGCCTCATACGATTGACGACTTTAGTTCACAATTGTTTTAGTTTTGAGGGCGATGTAGCGAGATTTTGTTGTAAACTACGACAGTCTCTATTATGAAGGACTGTGGGGAAACTCGGCAGTAGTTTATCAAGTCTCGTTGTGAAAATTACGAGAGGAACGACTGATACAATTGTTTGTGAGTTGTGCGGTGTCACCTTGTAATGGAATTTGAATTGTTATGAATGATTATGTTCACTGAGATTTAATTCGTATTGTTTAATTGTATCTGTGTAGTTCTGTAATCGTGGAACAGATTTTTTTAGAACACTGCAATTTGACTTCTCCTGCCTTATGGTAAGCTGAAAGTCTCAAGAAAGAGGGGCACTATTAATAACATGTATAGTATTAAAATGGTGGCGCTCAGCTTCACGGCCTCATCAGTGATGTTTTTTCGCGCCCCGCTTAAAGGACTTTTTCGTGAAGCGAATATCATCTGGTTTCCGAAACCTATAGATATGGGCGATATCAAAGTATTGCAGCTAAACTATTTATTGTACTTTTAAGGGTCCAACAACCCATAAAACCTGTCGTAGACGTTCGAATGGCAACCAGGACCGACGGTGTAACGCATTCTCAAGGCACGAGCAGACCAATGCAAATAGCCACATTCATACATACAAATATTTGAGCGGTGATCGAAACCACGCCCACTGCGTGGCGTTTGCGGTCACTACCACCACGCCATGACCTGCCTCTGTAGCGTGGTGATTACCTATATCCAAATAATAATGTATTGCAGGTAGAAAGCACACTTCCTTATATTTTTTGTACGTTCATCGCTGACACGTCATAATAATCTGTACCTACTAGTAAATATTCACATATTGCCAACCATGTAGAGGAGAGTGGGGGAAAGGGGAGAGGGGGAAGGTTAAGAGAGTTTCTGTGTTGGCAGCGCAGGAATGATGAAGACCGAATTTTGCCTTTGTCATTGATGAAGATCGTTCGATCATTGAAGAAGACCGAATTTTGCCTTTTTCTCCTGCGCTGACAACACAGAAACTTTCTTAACCTTCCCCCTCTCCCCTTCCCCCCACTCTCCTCTACATGGTCGACAATACGAGTGTGACACGCCTAGTGTTGCAACACAGTAACCACTTTCCATCAATTAGACTGTGCTTATCTGCCACCTAAGTGATATAAAAAATTCTATACTTAATTTATTATAGGGGTATGACGGACAAGTTATATTTAAAAAGGAAGCAAAAAAAATATAATTTTTACTTGACATATTTTTTTTCTTCACTATACTTTACCGTTGTAAATATTGTATGAAGAAAACTTAGACACGTATTGGGTCACTCGTGATCAGGGTGTGCCGCAGAAATCCTTCATACATCAATATTAAAGCTGACTCGAGACAAAGGTCGCTGTTACAGAAGTACCCTGTGTTTTATTTGTTCTACGTGTGTTTGTACATACTGGTAACTACCAGGACCATTGTCCAACCACTGAAATTACAAAAAATGCCATTGAATTTTACACTTCATTGTTATACTGTTATGGGCCAAAATTAAATGGAGTGAGTGTATGAAAACAAAGTAATGAGCTCTCATCATCAACATTATTTCAGCCTCAGGACATCCACTGCTGAACATAGGCCTGCACCATCGAACTCCAATCCGACCGGTTGGAGGCGGTCCGCATCCAATGCGTACCCGCGACTTCGACTATGTCGTCCGTCCATCTCGCAGAAGGCCGCCCCACACCTCGTTTACCGGTGCACAGTCTCCATTCGAGAATCTGTCCTTCTTAATAAACTCTATTGTATTTAATTTTGAACTGTAAGGGTATAATGATAGAGAATATTTAATAGCAGTTTTTAAACTCTCAGTCGTTTGATATTGGTTTACAATTAGTAGAATGAGGTTGAGTAATAACGAAGTTTTCATTTATTTGTACGTAAGGGACGTAGCACGATTATAACGCTTTCAGTGTTGTACATGTTCATAGATCATGGTAACCACTTCCCATCAGGTGTGCTGTGTGCTAATCTGCAATAAATTATCACCGGGAGATGCCCTTACCCCAATTATTTAATAAGAATAAGAATAAGAAAACTAATTTTATTGTTTACATAAAATGGTTACAAAATTTCACAGCATACAAAGTCAAAATTATACTCTCTATGTGTAGAGACGACGCAAATTTGTATTTTCGCAACACCGCCACCCCTCTGGATAACATATTCAATTAGCCCACGAAACGAGGTGATGCATCGCACCCTTATTTGTAAAGGGCCCATACTTCATAATTACGAGTAATTTACAGCCATTTCTCAAATTTACTAGTAATTTACCAGTTGCTTCCCCCTTCGGTAACGATCATGTTATTTACGTCAGTTAGGGCAGCGGGAATGCGACGCCTCTGGTGGTACAAACGTCTATAGGCTGCGGTAATCGCTTCCCATCAGGTACGCCTATGATTTTCTGGTATAAAAAACATAAGTTGTCATATGACGAAAGGTTTTTGAGGTTTATATTTTTTTTATTAATGTATGTTCGATTTTTCCATTACACATTTTGGAATAAACTATAAAATTTGACTCTAGACGGCATAGTCATTAATACTATTATAAAAAAAACACCAGCCCATTTACCATGTTTGTTCGTTTTGGAGTTTAACTGATATCTCGACACTGTTACTATGATCACGGTGTACTGACGACCGTCGAGCTAGTTCTAAATGTGGCCAACCGTATCGGTCTACCCTCTTTCTCACTCGTTTATTACGCGCATCACCTCTACCACTGTCCACGATTTCACACTGTACTCGTTCGCGTTACACAACACTCACTGTATCGACTGACACGGTTATCGGAGATGTCGCTTTTTTGGCTTTTGTGAACTTCTCTGTGATTTTTTAGTAGTGAAATATAGGTGCCTAAACTAAAAAGAATACTATATTTCAGGCCAGCAATACACACCTATTAGAGTTCTAATACTGTACAATAACAGCGAAGATATGATATTTATAAAATGTGGTATGTGTATCTGTCAGAGTTCGCGTGTGTGTGTCCCGTCTACTGTCATAATATGTAGTATATAATTATGTTTTGAAGAAGAAATTTACTAATAAATATTTTGTGAGGTCTATTTCAAAATGATATACAAACGGTACAGCTAGATCACCAACCATTGGCACGTTCCAAAGTGTAAAAAAGTCAATTAGTGGCCAGTTCGGTGGCAGCTTGTCTGAACTTTACAAAACAATTATTTTCTCTTTTGAATAATCCACTCACGTTTTTATTTTTGCGTCAATAAAGTTACTTCAACGTTTTATAAAAGTGTTGATGTCAGCACAGTCTAAAATAATGTTCATCATACCTCTAAATGTTAAGTGTCAGTCATAGATTCGTTAATGTGGTTTATTTTAACAATACGGAGGAAGTCTTTGATATAAAGCTCTTTAATTATAAAGAATGGGGTCAGAGGGCGATGAGTTTATTGATTAAGTATCGTTAATTACAAGATACTTCTGAATGTGAAATAATTCGTGAATTACTTGGAGGACTTAGGGTTAATAGAATTTTTTGTTAATATATTTATCATCTATCTTTAAGAAATACCTCCAGAATATAGTACCTAGTTATTGTATATTAATTATTGATTAATAATTCACGTCATCATGTTTGAAAGCATGGGGAATGTTATGAATCTACTCAAGATTTTCTGAATGCCTTTCTACAAATTTATTTACTACTTTAACGTCGCACACATACAAAATATTTTTACCTAAAAATATAGTTTCAATTAATTTCTTAAAAACCTTATATATTTGATTGGTTTTCAGAATTAACAAATACTTTTTTGGAATGTCTAAGTTTTCTGAAGCTATTAATTTATTAAAAAAAGTTTGAAATGTAATGAAATAGCAAATAAAGAGTTCAATAATTTATTTAGAAATTTTATGTTTTACCTTTGCCCGTTAATAAAGAGTAAACAATTTTCTTACAGGCTGATTGGAAAAAGATCGATATTGTAAACATAAGTACACTCCAGAGATTAAATACTATAATTGCAGAATCTAAAGACATTTTCTATATTAAAAAGGTTGTATTTTCTACTGTCAGTAGTTTACTTGCGAATTGCGATAGACATTTAATTCACGACGTTAGTGCAAATTTACATAGCTACGATACTCCAGGGATTCTAGGCACCAAACAAACATTTCTGTGATTAAATTCAGATTAGATAGTGCAAATCTCATTACGAATTCATTCGCGTATAGTCTCTTTAATAGAGAAAATTTATGGTATGTTTATTATATTGCCATTATAGAAATGCAAAGGGATGGGATGTATAAAGAATTGCATGGAAATAACATATTTCACCTATTATCTCATTGAGTTAAGTGGAGAGACTTATTATTTTTCCACTGTGCTGGCGGCAATAGGCTCGCCCTCTATTACATGGGACAGAAAATCATAGTTGGTGATATAATGAGTGTTTAATACACCTCTGCCTAACCCTTGCCGGGATTACGAGCGTGAGCGTATCTATGTATGAGATTACTTTAAAATTAATCACTATGAGCTATATTTGTAGGTAACATAACATAACATAAACTCACACCTTTGTCCCCGAAGGGGTAGGCAGAAGTGCTAACACCCACATTTCACCAGTTTATGTTTAGGTCCCAATGTGGCGGGTGGCGAGCCTATTGCCATTAACCGGGCACTTATAAACCTGCGATAAATACACACATAACTTCGAAAAGCATCGAAATGTCATTGGTGTGTGCCATGGTAAACCTGGGATCGAACTCGAGACCTCGTCTCAGCAGTCCATTACCCATACCACTAGGCCACCATATAGGGGAGAGTCCCACAGTACCGAACACCTAAGCCTAGGTGACAGTTAAAAAAAACGGATTTTGTATTAAACATTTTAATGAAGTTCTCAGTAACTTAACAATCATAGACATTCATATGCATAAATAGAACAATAAAAAATAAACATTACAAATGTTTTAAGCTAGGTTCATCATTGGTAACAATTTTTGGTAAATTATATTGTGGCACCTAGTACCGAACATTGATATTAATTGGCACATATGGACGAACACTCCTAAAAAAGATGACATCGATCGCAAATATATAATCCTGAGCACTCTGGTATATCAGCACATGCCTCGTGTGCCCATTCTTTGCATGAATTGCACTGAATCCAGTCTTCATCGTGATCTTCTAGACAAACCACACACGTAGTGTCCTTGGTTTGCTGCGAAGATAATATTTTTTGTGCTAATGGTAAAGTTTTAGTCTTTTTAATCTTTTCTGCTTTATCTATCTTCTTAAATATACGTAGTTGTTTCTTCTCCTCCTTAAGGGTTTTCTCATTTTCTTTATCTTCCAAAAACAATTTGTGTTTAGAAGAAGTTAGAATTTGATTTTTCTCAGACTTTCGTTTCCTTGTTTGAGCTCTTTTCTTTGCAGCGTCTGGCAACGGTGAGATGTTTAAAATGGATTTTCTTACAAAATCTGGATCTTTGCTCGTAGAAGGCTGCGGTGAAAAACTTTGCGATAAAATGCTGGATGTAGGTGTTTGCTCCGGTATTATTTGAGGAACATCGGGTGGAAAATGATCGCCGCTACGTTGCTCTTCGATAATTTCTTCTATTGGAATATTCGTGATGTCACTTGGCAAATAATCCAGATCGCTAAAGATATTTTCATTAAACGGATAGATGCCGGCACACTTGAACCCTGCTGCTGCTATTTCATAACGTGCTACCTTTTTAAAAGCATCTGATACAAGTCCTGCAATATCATATTCTGTTCAACTTATCGTACAAAGTGGTAGTAGGAATGCCATATCTTGAAGCTGCTTCTCTAAGAGAAATTATTTTCGAGCTTACTTTTTCAATGGCGATCTGTAAGTTTTCTGATTGCCAAAGACCTTTCTTGATTTTTTCCATACCGTAAGATACGTTTGTTCCTGAAAGAATTCAATATATTGATAACATGCACCACATAGAATAACAGTGTGATCGCCGAAACATTTTTGTTCGGTCATAGGGGAAAAAATACTGTTCGGTACTAGGGACTCACTGGAGAGAAATAATCATCGTATAAAATAAAAACAATAAATTTAATTTATATTTTAGATAGCAAAACGTAAAAAGTACTTACCAATTATAATTCAGACACGTATCAAAATGAACCCACACTTATATTCAATCCACAACTAATACGTGAAGTTTGTAGGCGACGACAATTTCTCGCGTAAAATTCACAACGACCGTTCTTGCTCGCGTTGCGTGCGCTACTGGCCGCTCCCGCGCCACCCGCAGTCCTTCTAGTTGCGTCTCTTTCTATTGCACGCCAAGGCGTCGTCCTTGTTCGTTTATTAGTACGGTTACAGCTTTCGTTCGGTACTACCTGCCGTTCGGCGCTAGGGGACTTCCCCCTACACAGTCAGGTCATAAATTCTGTCACATGTTTAATATAAAATAATTGAGACAATTTTATTCATTAAGTAACCATTTATATACCAAAATGAACTTAACAAAACATAGATTCTTATGAGAATAAAGTTTATTCAAAATGACCTCCGTGATTTTGAATACAGGCCTTCAATCTGCGCGGCCAGTCGTCTATCGCAGCACGAACAAGGTCCATATCAATATCGGTGGCTGCCTTAATGAAGAATGTCTTGAGTGACTCCAAATTGGGATGAGGCTTTGAGCACGCCTTTTCCTCCAAGTATTGCCATATCTTGTAATCTAACGGACTCAAATCTGGACTGGAGGAGGGCCAATCTACGTGCCGGATGAAGTCGATTTCACGCGCCGCCAGCCAGTCTTGTGTGGTCTTCGCGCTGTGAGCTGGCGCCGAATCTTGTTGGAATACCCAGTGCCTGTTATTGAACATGGTATGAGAAACAGGTTCCACAAGGTTCGTCAGGACTGTATTTTGATACACAACTGCATTGGTTTTTACACCTTTCTCACAAAAATGTACCTCTGTTAAGCCCTAATAAGAAACTCCCAACCATTCCTTGAGCGAGGATGGAAAATGACCTCGTTGGACACGTGGAATACAGTTGCTCGCTTCTTTACTACTGTGTGCGTACACCTTATCATTTTGTTTGTTGTAGCTCTCTTCTACGGTAAAAAAATTTTCACCTGAAAAAAGAATTTCCCGATATTTTTTTCCCGCGTACCGCTTCAACAAAGTGCGGCATCTCTTCAGTCTCAGGTCCATTAGACGAGTATTCCAGCGATGTCCTGTATTTTTTCGATATGACCAAAGCCCTAAGTCTTCATTTAACACCCTTTACACCGTGGTTCTGCTTAACCCCATCTGAAGGACCAACAGTTTCTGCTTACGTTTGGGATTTCTTTGAATTTGCGCCTTCACAGCTTTTATCACTGCTGGAGTCCTAACAGACCAAGGGCGACCAATTCTTGACTTGACATCTACACTAGAGTCTTCATTGTATCGTTTGATGGTACGATAAACGAAATATTTTGGTTGTATTCAAATTTTTCACTATGTCAAAAATTTGAATTGGCGCGTAACCGCAAGGATGCCACGCAATAACTGCAACACGGTCTTCTTTAAGTGTCCACTCCATATTTAAAAATGAGTAAAATTCTAACAAGTATACATTTTTATTTTCATGAATAGTTGGTATTTCGAATTCAATAAACTTTTTTGTGGCCAGCATTCTAAAAGAAAAGTTTTTACTGTGTGACAATACTTATGACCTGACTGTGTATATATATATAGATTATATGTAGGTATAAATCACATAATGCGAATATACTAGACGTAAGTATTCTTGTCCCATACCTCATTTTCCAACTTTTAATAGATAAAGTTAATTCATTAAAAACTGTAAATAAAAAGCTATGTTGATTTAATTTATGAATAAAATTTGGCGTACAAATTCTACGGACGTCTTTTACGAATTCTTTTATCTTATAAAAATCTCAGTATACTCACAAACAAAAGTTTTCGAATTGTTAAAAAAGAAGACATGTTGACAAGAGAAATCGTCGCTCGCCATGATAAATAGAGCGGCAGAGGTAAGACAAATGGCACACAATCGCACAATCACGAACATATCGGACGACAAGTTGTGTGTTGTAGGATTGTCGAGGCATACCTAGGGTTGCTACTAAACCTATTGAATTACAATTTCACCACGTCTATGCACTGTTATAAAGGTAAATTCCAACTGTAGTAGGTATCAACAACATATTGACATTTCGTTTTATTCTATTCTACTAGTAATAATATACTACTAATAGGTTTTATGACAATTAATAATATCTTGCTATCATTGGGGTTGTTAAACCGTGGGTGAGTGGTGGGCACCTTCTCCTCTCTCAAAAAATATTGTTTTCGATCTTGAGACACCTTGTAATTTACTTAAGTTTATATGAAAGGTAACATTAATAGATGTATTTCAAAATTATCACGACAATCGAACGTGACCTGCATGCGAATTTATTTAATATTATGCCCCCATTTTTATATTCGTGTAGTGTCATTATATTCAAAAAGCTGTTAATATGAAAAGTAACGATATTACATCAAATATATCTATCATCACTCTATTATAATTTCATTACAATTATTGATACCACACGGCTTTATTACAGATTATAAGGATAGATTATTTCAATGAATGATATTCGCGTAATGTTTAGTCAGTAGATATTATTACATTAAGTTCAGTAGATATATTATTACAAGTTTGTATTTCGTATATATTTCCCAAGCATTTCCTTTTTCATTAATTCGAATTTCGAAAGATATGAGATCATGCAGCAGTATAAATATGTAAATAGTTTCAGTTAACTAGTAATGTATACTAGTCCATTTAGTAAGTTCAAAAAAACTCTCTACCCAGTAAATATCAGCCTTATTCGCAAATTGCGTCATTAGTTATAGAGGGCGCCACCTGCCCTTGCAAGACAATAAACAAGCTCAGTAATGTTTCATTTGTCTCCGCGACTGTCCTTCATTAGTTCTATTGTATCTGCTTATAATTAAATGGAGGCTTTGAATTATTTCAATGACAGTTCTTAGATTAGAATTGTTTAATCTGCGTTGATGGGTACTTATTATTAAATAAATCAGAGTACAAGATGAATAGACAACAGGTGTTTTTGGTGAACAATTAATGACAAGTTTAGTTAAATAATTTTAGTTTTTAGGGCAGAGTAGACAAGAGCAACAATCCTAGGAATCCTACTGATATTATAAATAAGAAAATTGTGAAGATATTTGAATGTTTCGGCGTTTGTTACTCACTAGCTCTAACGGCTAAACGAATCTAGCTAAAATTCTGAAACAGTCATAGAAAGAGCCTACAGTAATTCGTAGGATTCTATATAACCCGTGAAAATATTCCCACGAATCGTGGGAATGGGTAAAGTTCAGGCGGGCGAAGCCACATCGAAAATATCAAAAATATTTACACCCACTTTTTATCAATAAGGTTTTGTGTCTCGCATAATACTGTCAGTCTAGCAGAGACATGCAATGGTTAAATTTTCTTAACATGTACATATGTTCACCTAGCATACGTACATACGTACATGTAATCTCCGAAGGGGTAGGGAGAGGTGTATTAAACACCTACATTTTGTCAACTATGACTTTCGTTCCCACGTAATAGGGGGCGAGCATATTGAAGCCAATCGGGCACTATGCCAAAAAAAAATTCTTATCCTTATTAAATCAATAACACTTTATCTGATTCAAATATCAAATCTGGGACTATACACAGCCGTTACACTTATTTCCTTCACCAACAATTTTTTTAAAGTTTTTTTTTTCAGAGCGTATAGTAGCAATCGTAGCAACCCTAAACTAAACTCGTATCCCCCGGATTGATGTTGGTATTAGGTGCGTAAGACACCAGCTCCCACAGCCGCCGCGACGTCAGATATACACATCACTCATTGTGAGATAACATCGAACGTATATCCACGACCGAATGACGAGTGGCGCGGCTTACAGATTTGTTACTCACTAAAATGTTATTTGTCTCTAGATAAACTATAATAAAAATAACAGATTTGTCTCATGTCACCGGTACCAAAACACTTAACCGATGTGTGGTTCTCATATTCTACATTACATTAAAATGAAAATATAGCGAAGATAGTGAATGACATTGTACGAAAGCAAAGGGAAAGCAATAATGTGTATTTGAATATAAAGTTTTATCGAGAAAAAAATCGTTTAATTGAAAAGTGTTTGGAATACCAGTTACTAGAATTGATATAAAAAGCTTCTTTTATAGCTAATGCACTTGGTTAGTAAAACGACAATTTAATTATTTTTTCGTAGCGGTTTCTCAAAAATCAATTACACAGAACGTGCACGAACCCAAATTACAATAATCCTAAAAAGTTTTTAAATTAAAATAAAACGAGCTATAATAATACCTTTAGCATAGACTTCGCAATCTTCTCACGTAAATTATTAAGAACTCATATGACTTTTACATAATAATATTAAATACAGTTACAGGTCTTAATCACGTTTATCACTTGAGATAAATAACTTGACATTTATAAAATATATTTACCTAATAGAATAACGTGTCTTGAATGTATTATTAAAACAAAATAGACGCAAACTTAGTTAAACAAATATTAAAGCTAAACCCCCGAATCAACAAACAACATCGTATATAGGGGTCGTGTACTGTATATTAATTTAGTCTCAAAAGTTTTACACATAGTAGGTATTTATATTAAGTTCATCAGAGTTCATTCACGTAGAATACTTTAGAAAGAAAGAAGAAGATGTAGAAAGAAAATAACTGATTACATTGTGGACAAAGGTAGTGCCATAAAGTTATCCTTCAATGTGCGTGTGTCATATTATTATGTCTCTTTACATAAAACTTATAGGTTCTCCATTTGTTTAGGTACTTAAAAAAGGTAAAAAATCTTTTGGCAGCTTTTAATAAAAACACGTGTTAAACAAATAAACTAGACTATATTATAATGGTTCGGCACAAGTTTTTAGTCTTCAAAATGCATCAAGTACTAAGTAGAAAAGTATTTTTATTTCATATCAAATAAAAGTGAAGTCTTGAAGGTATTCAAAGAATATTAAAGCCTATGTTGAAAAATTCACCAACAAGAAAATTTTGAATTTGCAGTCAGATAATGGTGGAGAATATGTCAACAAAGAATTTGACATTTTTCTGAAAGAAGAAGGTATCAAAAGAAGACTGACAGCTCCATATACACCGCAACAAAATGGTGTAGCTGAGAGAAAAAATAGAACATTAATTGAGATGGCACGCTGTATGATGAGCCAGGCAGGAAGCCCTCCTGGGTATTGGGCTGAAGCAGTAAACACTTCTAATTATATAAGAAACAGATGCCCAACTTCATCCCTAAATGGAAATATACCATTTACATTATGGACAGGTAAGAAACTTACTGTGATGTATATGCAAGTATTTGGATCAACTGAGTTTTTAAACAAAACATTATTAAATAGACACGCTTATATTATTTACGTTTATTTAAGTACCCAAACAAATGTACTATAAGGTGTGTAAGAAAATGACAGAATATCATTACATATAACCTTTGACAGAAATAAATTTGCAGTGACGTCATTGTTTCTACACTAAAATCACAAGTCAGTTAAAATTCAGTAACGTGGTAATAAGGAGGAATGTGAATAATATTGGACGAAAATTTTATTGATTTTACACACAGGATTGTAATACTATTTAGTTACCAATTAGTATAAGTACTTACAAAATTAATTCAATTATAAATAATTTAATACCGAATCTATAAACAACAAAATTCTGCTATTGAAATAAATGAAGAATTAATTAAGACATAATGAGGGCTTACAACTCCATTTCTGAGCAATTGTACTCCATTGTAGCCCATCGCATCAATAAATAGCAGATAAACAAGCCTATTACTGATGTACCTAACAAAGTTATGTGCTCGTTACATTTTCTTCCACAAATTAGACACATAACCACAGAGTAATTCCGGTAACGAGATTGTGTTCTAAAGTTGTAAAGCGTTCACATTTAAAACGGATTATCCCATGTCGGCCTTGAGTTAGTCATGGGAAACGATTCGGATAACATTTCGAACAAATGCTTTTAACTATGTTACATATGAATAGTTTTACAGCATATATTCAAATCTCAAGTGAAAGTTTTCATTGTGAACTAAATGTTATTTTTACCTGTATCATTAGGTACAGATAGGATTACTGACCATATTTACATGTTATTTTTACTATTGATTGATAGCACTTGGTGGAACTTATTGATATACTTACTTAAATGATAACACACTTGTACCTATGCAAGTACTTATCCGCTGTATTCATTACTGTATTTAACCGTCTTCACCTTGCGGCATTCTCAATGGTTTACACTGACAGTTAGTTATAAGGTTAGGTTAGTAATAAATACAGTGAAGAAGTACAAGTGTGTTATCAATTATATACATTTACATGTATTCATCTATATACGTCGGAAAAACCATTCCATGATATAATTTTCTTGTTGTATTTTTATTGACATTGTTTCTGTACATTTAGCACAAAAAAACTATCGAATTCGTAATGTAACGGTATCGAGAGAGCGGAGTACGGAGAACGGAAAGTCGTTCGTGCTAGGGACACTGTATGTTAAATTTGTCTTCATCATTCAAAAATTCTAATACCTATATTTGTACATTATATTGATATTTTTTCTTATAGTTTACATAAAAAAAGCATTGTGTTATATGTCGGTATGGTCTAAGAAATGAACCCGTTGAATATATATAAGTTTTATGTCAATCTTTTGTAACAATATTTACTCAGATAAATTATAAACATTTATAATAATAATAAAATATAAAACAACCTTGTGTTCGCCGGTAGCCATCTTGTCTTCCTATTATGGAAATTCAGGCCGTAAAAAAGAAATATGAATATTTACAATGTTGATCACCGTCGTTCAATCACAATGACTTTAAAACGTTAGAAATACCAGTTATTTTGTATACCACTTCCTCCTTTCTTCCTTCCTCTATGGTTCCCGTAGAACAAGTAAATAAGGTAGAATTTGGGCCACCCCATCTCTCCTCACCTTATGTCGTACAAGGCGACTATAGAGATAGGGCTTTTTAACATCGCACAGATATATACAGGCCTGATTCAGCCTCATATCCATGGCTCGTGTTAACTATTGTGCCTGGAATATGGTAACAGGCTCACCCCTATTACGGAGGACCAAATATAATGGTGGTGAAATGTTGGTGTTAAATCGGCCGTGTCTTCTCACTGGAGGGAAAATAGGAGTGAGTTATGTATGTATGTACTCTTCAACGAAACACCCTCTATGACAGAAGCCCCTTTTGTAATTTGTGTACAGGTTTCAAAATTAGTAGAACTTCTTGAATTTTATATTCTTCTATATATTATGTTACCCATGTGGACACTTCACTCACTCATGTATTGCCTGCTTCGTATAACGTCAATTTTTTAGAAGATCTGCCATTACTGGTAAGCAATGAACCATCATCCTATTTGGTATTCTGATGCGATAAAGACGAGCCTTTGGAATGGTAGACTACTTTTTGAACTTCACCTTTATTCAATGTTAAGACCATGATGTAACTTTTAAACTATCGCGGCGTTTACTCATAGTGTTAAGTATATATTTACGAAGTGTTAAGACCATCAGACAAGGTGTCAAATTAACCAATAAAATAAAATAAAATAACGGAACTGGCATTGAAGCTACAGATTCGTAGGTTGAAACTAAACTGTTATATCCAGAGCGTTGTTTGCTTGCCCAATACTCCAACGCTTTGAAGCTTTCGTACACATCGGCTAATCCAACAACGAATGCTGAGCGCTGCAGCGCTATACGGGTACAACTCTAAATATTCCTATAGTGAAATGCCGTTGAACTGGTATGCCAGAATCAAAGGATTTCGAAATTACCTTTCACAAAGGACCAACTTGAAATTATATTTATTACTGTTTGTTTGTGAATATATATTAATATAATATTATTTCCTGTATCATTAAGAGAACACGCTATTACAGGGCCTTGTTTGATACATTTTGCATATTGTTCATTTATTTCATAGTAGGAAAACTTACAGCTAACAATTAGTGTTACAGTAATGTTTAAGATAGGAGACGGCCAATTAAAAGTGTTCTCTGATAAACATTGCTTGAAAATATTAAGTACGCGGTAGACACTTTTTAAAAGCACGAAAATGAAGGCCGATAAAAGAAATTAAAGAAATGGTATAGGAATGACACAGGAATACTGCTAAAATTATTTATATATTTTAGTACTTAGCCGTAGTTGACTTCAACTATTGATGACCACCATCTAAGCGTTGTTCTCAATTACAACTAGAGATACTTACTAATCTTCAGTCGTAGAGGTGTGCTTACTTGTACCTACTCCTATCAAATTTTCTTGTATCGATCTCTCGAAGTTAGTTTCTCCAACTAATAAATAGCACAAAAAACAAACTAGAACAATGTGATTATCCAATACAGAATATTTGAGCAGTCACCTTAGTAGTTTACTGTAAAAACTCGGAATATTTACAACGGCACTGAATGTCAGGGAGGTCGAGATAAAGTACTCAGAAAATATGAGTCAAGAACTTTCACGATTAAACGTGTTCCGATAAGCAATTCCATAATTCTTTGACTTTTGCCATTGAGGTGTAGGCGCCATTTGCATTTACTGACGTAAATATATTTTGAATCGATCTTTTAAAATTATGGGTGAGTTGAGTAAATACATTAGTTGGTTTAGAACAATACGTCCCTCCATGGAATCATAGCAAAATCATTAAAACTTCAAATATAAGATAACATCTGATTGCGGAATAAACCCATTTAGCCTAGGAATTAAGGAACAGGACACCTTTTTCCATTCAACAGTTAACGTCAGCTTATTAAAACCTCTATCTACCCTTTCAGGCTTAAGTTTATTAAAGCTCACAATAGATTGTAATCGATTAGCCCTCTTGACCCCTCACGTTATCTTCCAAGCCTCACCCCCACCCTTCGGCATAGCGATAAACTCTCATCTCTTGCCGCTTAATGCACTGAGCCGTGGTTCCCTCACTGACCTTGAACTAGTTGCACCCTTCTTCGTAAAAGCCTCCTTATATCTCAAGGGCGCCGTTAAAATCTATTGCCGACGAATGTGGTACTTGAATCTCTTTAGAAGGGTTAATGTAATAGCGAGCATCGCAGTTATGAGGTTATGTTAAACTACTGTACCATGCTGCTACGTTTCAACCTTTATCAAATGGCGTTGGAATTCCTAGGTAACTTAAAACCTAAATAGTGTGACATCATGTGCAGAGCAGGTCACAGGACTCATAATATCTCACAAATCTATTCTTGGACTTGGACTTTGGGATCCCGAGTTCCATGATTAGGCTTGATTAAGTTCTAGGGAAGTCCCCGTATCTGCCAGGGAGTGAGAGATATGTCTTATATTATCTCACCTGCGGCAATCAAAGACCTATATACGGCATGTGTCTCAGTCTGTTCGAGAGCGACGTAATCACCGTCACCGGAGGCGGTATCCGTGGGGATATTCTGCATAATAAAAAAACACCAGAACCTCGTCTTTTAATAAGAAGGTGTATCGGTTTTTACAGGTGTACAGAACAATTCTTCTGAACACAAACCAAAGAACCAAACAATTGTAAATAATTGGACAACTGCATTATGGAATGGCGCAGTTACTTCGCACTCGAGTTCCAAATTCATACTAGAAATCCCGTTAAACTGTATCATCTCAACATTTGCGCAAATACACGACTCTGCATCTGAACGTGGAACATTGTAGCATTGCGTTTAATTTATTGGAAATTACATGCAGCGTTCAACTTGACTCAACAGTTATTATGCACGCTCCATTGTTCAACTATTTCTAAGCTATTCTATGTATTATATACCGAATAAATAACATCTGAAAGTGAATTGTGAGCGTAGACTATTCAATGTGATCTTGACCTTCGCTTTTATATAAAATCTCAGGAAACCATTCAACAAAGAAGTAACAAAATTACGCGTCTGAAATACGCGTTGTACCTTAAGTAATGGTGGCCAAATTAGGCCAATAGCAACAATTACGCTCCCCTCATTCACCCCTAATCATGTTTGTGCACCCCGACACACTGACGCACAGGAAATCGCTCCCTATTAGATTTGCTCTAATAAAATTCCACTAAGGTTTTAACGCTAAACACGTTTCAGCCAGAGTTTCTTTATTATGAAGATTATCGAGACTCCCTTGTGCTCCGAAAATTTAATAATGGGAAAAGTTGGGGCTGAATCCGACGACACGTGGACTGGGTTCATTCGAGAACCGACAATGAATTTGTATGCCCCGGAAGTGATATTTAAATTCATTTTTCCTCAAGGATAAAATGATAATCTCCTGTCGGAAGAAGGTCCGTAATAGGCTAACGGTCCCGTAGGGGGATAATGTAGATTTATAAAAAAAAATGTTTACTTTTGACCGGTTGCATATCAAAATCCCGAAATTCATAATACTGATGTACGAAAATATTAAATTCACAACACCGAAAATACAAAACCCCGAAGAACGAAATAAGTAAGAGTAAGTATAAAAAAGAAACCAAGAACGCATTAGCCTCCACTGTCATCTAAACGTTCTAACCTAATCTATCCAAGGCAAAGTGCGCCTGGGAATCACAGAGTGCCTTAACTCGGAGAGATAAAGGTAAGAAGGATATGACATAGGTCTTTAAACTGTAAATGTAATGACAAAAACCTAAATAAACTAGAGATTTGCCCATTCATAAATTTAAAAAAATAAATAAAAGAAAGTTATGCCAAAAAGGAACGAAAAAGAAAGCAAAACCCGCTGAGTTTCTTACCGTAGTCTTTTTAGGCCGGGCCGCTTTCCCAACCGGTGCGGAGGTACATTTGCTAAATAACTTCATCATTCCCTGAACCTTTTTCCCAACTCAGTTGGGGTCGGCTTTCCAGTCTAACTGTGATGCGGCTGAACTTCGATATTTTCCGTGAAGCGACTGCCATCCCATAGATGTTTGTATGGCAACCGGGACCGACGACGGCTCAACGTGCTCTCCGAGGCACTTATAAACCTGCGATAAATACACACATAACTTCGAAAAGCATCGAAAAGTCATTGGTGTGTGCCATGGTAACCTGGGATCGAACTCGAGACCTCGTCTCAGCAGTCCATTACCCATACCCCTAGGCTACCGTGGTTTACTACGACTAAATAACTTATAATATATTATTGATATTGACGTTTTATAAGTGCTATTTAGTGCTCTTATACAGTATAAATGATTTTTGAATTTTAAATAATAAACCACTGGTTCAACGATAAAGTCTAATTTTGAGTTAGATCTCAAAATTAGACTTTATCGGGATTCAGGATTTCGTATATATATTCCGGATTCTGATACGTAACTTTCTGACTAGGATTTTGACTGATCCTAACGGAGCTTTCTTCTCAGAGTGATCAATGATCCGATTCATATATTCCACAAAGACAGTTGAAGGAAAGATTGACAATATTGGACAACCCTTTGTAGACTATAAAATACAGGAGCCACTTACGAAGCGTCAGTAAACCGTAAGAAATAGAGAGCAGTGACGAGTGACAATCAGCCGCTTACCGGCAGTTGCGCATAAAATATTCGGAGACGAATCGAGTAGCACCACACCTGACTACACATCGCTTTTTAGATTCACCACTCCAGAATTCAAGGCTCGAGAGACCAATGAATAGCCGGGTGGGAGCTGAGCGGAGCGGGCGGTAGTGCGGAGACGTCGTCGTCGTGCGCTCGCCGCTGAATATTTCATGCTGGCCGATGTAACGCCGTCGATATTTAATGCTGTAGGTGTGCGAACGTCGCAGACTACGTCCAAATTACATTGACATATCGTCGAAACACTTCCTCATTATTTATGCTAAGCGAGACATTTGTATGTGTTGCAATGTTGACCGAAAAAGCAAATTTTCCAGGAAGGAAAACTTGCAATATTGAACATTGTCTTCGGTGATTTTGTCGAATGTAAAGATGTTTTGCTCAGGTGTTGTAGTAAGAAAGGTGTGTTATTTTGCAAGGCAAGTTATAGGAGAGAAAGGGTCCAGTAATAGTGTTTGAGAGGCGAGTAACTTATTCTCACCTGCGTCTTAATAACTCTTGTGTACGAACCTTTAGGATCTTTGTGTTTCGGTAAGTAGAAAATGATTAAGGAGCACAGTTTTTAAACATATTGCTAACTATCATGGTAACCACACACATAGGCTTGCATTTTGCAAAAAAAAAATATGACGACCTAAGAAAAGTATGTGATTATGAAATAGTAATTCTTTTTTAAGAAAATCTATAAACTTAAGTTAAGATTACTATATAATCATTTGTTCTGTATATTCTACTTCGGTGGCAGGCAAGTATACGGCCCATCTGAAGGAGAGTAAGGCTAATTTCTTCAGATAACGTCAATCAGCCGTGCTCACATCACTATAATAACGTTCTTTATGACTCCAACATTATTGCAAATATATATTAAAGTTCGTACATTCATAATTCGAATTCATATTTCATGTTCGTAATCATTGCACGTGTTGTTCCGATGAAACGGTATGAAACATTATTATACTGGTTGGTTTACTATTGAATTAAACTCATGAAAGCTTTCGTTAAGCCTATAATAGGTAGTATGTATGTACTTATACATATATATACGTATATACGGTGCTGAAACGTGGACATTGCCGGTGGTGTTAGTCCACAAATTGAAGGATAAAATTCGTTATGAGGTCATCCGACAAAGAACTTAAGTTACAGACATAGCTCGCAGAATAACCAAGATGAAGTGGCAGTGGGCTGGCCACATCTGCCGAGGGATTGATGGCCTCTGAAGTACACGAGTCCCTGAGTGGAGACCGTGAGAAGGCAAACGGAAGGTAGAACGCCCCCAAGCCAAATGAACTGATGACCTGAAAAAGGCGACTGGGACAGACTGGATGCTGAGGGTGGAGTATAGGGGCTGTGGCGCACATTGGGAGAGGCCTAAGTTTTGTTTGTTTCGAGTAGTTCAGAAGAGTATCGGTAGATGGCTTCAACGGCGCTTCGTAAGATGTATAGGAGGATTTCACATGTTGATAACAGCTCATTGGAAACAGCACTCACAACCGGTCACTTTTGAGTAGCACCCATTTGGCATTTTACGAAACCGGAATAAATCCATTATAGCCCTTTGTGATAGTGTATCGAGTCCGTCACACAGGCCGCGGGCTTAGTTCCCGGGACCTTTGCACACACATTTACATAAAGGGCTCAGCGCTGAGCTACAGACTTATTGGAAGAGATTGTACTAGCGAGTTCTGCGTATTTTGTGATCTTATAAGAAAACTATTTCTACTGTATATATTTGATTATATTTACTCATATTTTGACTCTTATCCGTTAGTACAAATGAATAAGAAAAACAGAATTAGTTGGTTAAAAACTCTCCATTTTGATTTTTTTGATGACTCATTTAGCTTGTTATTAAGGTTTATAGTATAAAACAGTCGCGTTCTCTGTCCCTATGTCCTTATGTCCCTTTGTATGCTTAAATCTTCAAAACTACACAACGGATTTAAATGCGTTTTTTAAATGGAGAGAGTAATTAAAGAGGAAGGTTTATATGTATATGATACCATGTTACAATAAACTAACTGGTGCGGAGCAGAAGTGAAAATTGTAGCAAAAGCGGGTGACGCAGACAAAGTTGCGTGGATCAACTAGTAAGCTATAAAATGTAAGCTATTTCTTGTCGTCATGCAATAAAGAGATTTATAATAAAAACTCAATTAAAAACTAAACGAATTGCAAAACGATTACCTAAAATTGTTCTAAATAACGATTAAAACAGATCAACCAAATTATTATTAAGCGAAAGTGGTTTACTCCGCATTCCATTAACCAAATCGTTCTATATCATCACTTATCCGTTGTGCAAGTCCCATAATCATTTCATTAATTAAATACCTAAATTAATTCATTTTAAGTCTATGAATTATATTCAGATTTTCATCGAATTACTCTCGGATATCCAATCTCGATTCGCAAATTTAATTAAGCTAATCAGTTATAAGGGATTTCGATAGATCTTTATAGCGTTCGAAAATCGAATTGTTTTTGTTAAAAAGATTAGAATCATTAAGGATTATTGAAATTGAATCAGTTTGTTTAAATTGTAATAAATATCCTTATAATTATAATAAGCACTTATAGAACAGACTTAAATGCACAAAGGAATATTAAAAACGATTGAAAATGTCCACGTTTTTCCTTCTCTGCAAATAGAACTGTCTTTACCAGATTTTCAATCAACAAATTGACTGTCATATGAGTTTCATTTTTTTGTTTATTTCGGTTGTTATTTATATATTAACTGATCTATAAGAAACAACAGTATTGTGTGAATAATATGTCTGCTAATATTTACAACAAAAAATAGGCAAATTCGATCAGCGTATTCGATATCGGTAAATTCAACTAGATTTTTTTGGAAATATGAATGAATGGTGAAATATAAAAAACTGGGTTCACAAAAATTTACTAGGTGTATATAAAATTTTAACAGTTGTAGATTGGAATATCGTGTTGATATACGATTGTTAGATACCACTGTACGCTGCGAGTTTGTATGGTTGTCACATATTTTATACAGTCAACGTATTATACTCGTACTCTCAACCTTCTGTAATTCTTGGTATGATTTTACTCACAATGTTGACAAAAACCGTTTTCGTGAGCTCATCAAACTGGTAGCATTAACTGTATAATGATTTGATTAATAATTAATTTGAGTTTAATTTCATATGTCGCATGATGTTCACAATGTTAATTAAATCAAATTATGTAGTCTTTTCCTAATTAAAGAATATTACATTAACTTAGGAATTGAGGAACGAAGCGGAGCTGTAAATTATCTATGAGCTAAATAAAATTTCGCGGGGAAAGTGAAATCAAATATCCATGTGGTGACGAAGAAAGAATATCATCACCCAAATGACAGGCCACTAACGGAAACATACGCATACGATATCACTGCGAGAGAAGGAAATCTTCAAATAAATCCCTGTATTGAACAGTAGGCCAAAGCATTTCAACATTGGGAAAGGCCTATTGCCCAGCAGTAGAATCAACGAAGAATGATAGAATTAATTTCGTTTATTCAGTTTAGGCACATAAAGAGCACATTATTATCTAAGTTTTATTTATAAATTTACTACCGATCTATGATATTCTGTAGTGCCTAGTGCCTAGTACATACAATGAATATATGTAAGAACTATTTTTACATGAGTATACCTAATTTTATATTCTTCTTAAGGGTTTGACACTAGGAAACAAAATGAACTATTTCTACGTCAAAGCATGTAGATTATTATCGACATTCTTGATGGCTTCATTTACATATTTGTTTTGTATTTAATTCACAAGGACGCTTATCGTTTCTTGTATAATCACAATGTTTAAGACTAATTTGGCCTAAATATTAAACTTGTAATAAATAAACAAATATTTATAACACTGGTTGGTCAGTCTTCAGGTAAATTAATAATAGAATTTAGTAACCAAAATTATGTTCAAGAAAAAGTTTTTATGTACAACATGAAACAATATACAGTGACCTAAATTCTCAAGTTTCTTTTCTGTCATAATTTTGCTAAAGAACCCATAATGGGAGTCATGCACGATCAAGTATAATTATTGCGCAAATTTAGGCTTGTACAAATATATTGTAACGGAGACACAACACACTCTACCCGAATTAGATAAATTGATTTGAATTGAAAAATTGAATTGATTTTTTTTATATGTCACGTCAATTTGACTTCACCTCACCTGATGTTAAGCTGAAGTAGAGAAGTAAGAAGGTAATATATGTACTTTACTACGTACATACTGCGTAAAGTACCTATATAATAATTTCTGATTGCTGGTGCAGTATCTATTTGTCTTTATGGAATGCACGAAGCTGTTGTAACGTGTGTTGGATGTGCACATTCCAAGAACGCGTATGTACTCGTACCTACTGAAATAATGCAGCCGCAGTGAGTGCGCTAGAATATTGGCGAATATCTATAGATGTATAATAAAGATACTACTGCACAGGGTGAACAGCAATAATTCCTCCGTTATGAGTTCTAAATTGAAAAAAATGAGTTCTAACTTTGGAAATATCCGGGAAGGAGAAATTCTTTCGCGAGCTAAAACAATTAATGTTTTACGTGCATGATTTATTACGATTGTTGGCACGTGAGGGATTTCTACTCAGCACGTACTGTGCCAAACAAATGTAATAAACAGACATAAGCAACACAACTTTTAATAGAATATTTTTTTTAGTTTCGAACCTGCTTTAAATTGGTTATTATGGCCTATGGACGTTTGTAAGATCAGTCTACTTTATAGAAATTTAATGCTTTTCTTGAAGAAAAGGTGGTGAGGGGGGGGGGTGAAGGTTAAGATAGCTTCTGTGTGTGTGTGACAGGAGACAAATTGGCCTTTCCACTGACAGTACAAAAACTTTAAAAAGAGCTCAGGCTGCCCTACTCACCGTAGGAAACACAACACAAGGATACGATATAGATGTAGGCGTTACCTGGCGGAAATCCATTACAAAAGGTTTATATTGGGGGAGGGAGTCAAACCACCCTCTTCAAAGTAAGAAAACAAAAAATCTTACCAGAGAGGAGATGTTTACCATGCAGTATTCCGCTAATGCGAAGGACTTAAACTTCGACACGTATTTCGCCTCTACACGAGGCATCTTCATTTGCTCCTGCGCTCCTGACATTCCAATATATATTGTTGGAGTGTGAACCGCGGGTGAGCGGTGGGCCCTCCTCCCTCCCCCAATATAAACAACACAAGGATATTATTAGCCACTGTATTCTGTATGGTGGATTTACTTCTACAGTCGACAGGTGTTTTGCATAGATGCTTAAAGCGATACTAGTAGAAACGAAACATGATTAGGGATGGAACAGTTGGTAATATGGACACAAATACAACAAAAAAAGCTAATACTAAGAAAAGTAGCATCCCTTGTGGTCAAGAGTTGTGTTGATAACTCAAAATTTTATATTTTGATATTTTGAGGGGACAACTCTTCAAATTTCTCATTCTGTAAAATTAGATTAAGCAAGTTTATACATTCATAATTCCTAGGTTAAACATCAGCGTGTTTCGCACCAAATCCTCGTCAATTACCTCAAACGGCCAACTATTAACAATCAGAGTGCACACCGAGCATCGCAAGCCAACTAATATTGTTGAAATGTAATAAAGGTAATAACGCAGTCCATCTGCACAGGCCATTCATGAAATTAATATAAGCTCTTAGTAACCGCTTTGACTCTGAGCTGAGTAGTTTAATAGTTCAAGATAGTCTCAGATACTGGGTATTAATATTTTATATGTAACTGAAACTAAGAGTTTTCAATATTTAAATTGTCCAAAATAGTTCAAAATATAAAAAAAATTATATTCCTCATCGGGTCAATTTTTTTTCCCTAAAATTTTTTTAAAAATAAATTGGCACTTCGATGGCAGCTGCGTGACGTCACCTATGTTTCGAGTTTGTATAAAGTGATATCAAGCAGCTGGAAAAATTGAATTTTTGAAATCAAATATATTTTTAAACCATTTGTCGCAGAAATATTTCACTTTGGCAGTTTATTATATTATAATCGTAAAGTGATCACTAAACAACACAATATTTCTTTCACTTGACAAATTGACATTTCTTTATTTTAAGACACAGAAACTAGGCAATCAACAACTGGCATATTCTGCCGATTGAATGACGTCACACGGCACTTACATTTGTTTGAAATAAAATGATTTTCAAAGTTAAAATGTTGAATAAAAATGAGAATATTAAAGAAAAAAAAACGGCTCTTGTTGTTTCCTATTTACTTTCAAATGCTTTTATAATACCGGCATCTTAAAATTTAGAAACGGGATTCCGATTCAAAATTTTAAGATGTTGATATGTAATTAAATTTCCTATTTCTGTTTACAGAATTACAAATAATGAATTATACCTATGCAAATTCTAGCAAGATGCTTTCGATACTACCTACGAAACTCAAACTTGTTGAAGGGGGGATCTGTCCACGGGCAGTACTGGGTTGTGCGTCGAAGTAACGTCCGGGAAGCGATTCCATCTCTGTAAATTAATGTTGATTTAATTGAAAACGTTCGGAAATTCGCTCTGAATTATCCAAATGGATATTAAATCTGGACTTAGCTGCAAATGAAATAAGATTTGGCAAGACTTTCTGGTATAATTTGTATTTGATGTTTCAGTAATACTTCCAATTTATTACGAATATATCAGCCAGAAAAAAAGATGAGTGAATTTGCTCACACACAAAAAAGATGCTTAAATTTATTCATAAAATGCATGAATCTATAAACGTATCGTAAAGTCATAGGTGTTCACAATACCGCGATTTTAGTATCTTACGTGCTCTCCAAGACTAACAGACATTAGTAAAACAGTAACTAGTCAAGTAAGTGGACATAGTTTTGATTTGAAATTGTTTTCTTGAATTGCCATCTCTAGAGTACTGCATTTTGGTTTATGTAATCTTAAACCAAGAAATTATCAATGTGTCATAAGGATTTAGAGATATTTTTTAAATAACCGCGCATACTTTGGTAGAATTTATACTCATATTATGTAACCTTCACTAGGGTGCAGAATATTCCATCAAGAACCAAGCGGTTCGGTGAGTCTTCCCTCTGCTGTACCATTAAGTCTTCGAATTTCTTACCGGCGCACGTGTTTCCTTCTTCCTAAAGTCCCAGGTCCTTATGCCTTAGCTGAGCGCCGCTATTGTAATACTGTACGTGTTTGTAATGGTGGCTCTCTTTCCTGAAACGTTGCCTTCAATTTGACGTGCCATACTTAAATAAAAAAAATCCTCTGCAAAATAATACATCCACCAAAAATTTATATACCTAATCCTAATCGGGATCTATTCATACTTACACAGAAATTACACTCAGTACAAAAAAGTTACAGACACGAAGTATACTCATTGGAAATCATAACTATCTGAACTATGAATGTAAAAATTAATCTGCAATACAGTGCTTTATCATTTCTTTTCTAATTTGCAGAACATATTAACATTAACTATTCTAAAACTCAGTCAGGCGTTAACATTAAGAGGAAACACTAGGGCTGATTTCCCATACAAACGTAGTCCCCTGTTTTCTCCCTGGATAATACTAGTAGAGCAATATTTTTTTTTCTAAAAATCTATGGCCACTATTATCATGTTCCTATGTTTTCATTTTTTTCATAAATTATTTATTAAAAGAGTTATGAACCTTCAAATACCTAAAAAATTGGCCAGATTTTCCGCTGTGTTCAAACATTCAGTAAACAAATTCAAATAGATTTTATAAAAAAAGGAAAACATAGGAACACGCCCAAAGCCTTTCTTTAATTTTTAATGATAGAAGTAGCTGAATCGGTTAAGTTTTGGAGAAGAAATCAGGGGAGAACGAAACGTTGATTTCACTCACTTTTAATAGGTATTTTCGGTCCAAGCTGCAGTTGTCTCTATCGCACTCTGCGGAGGAAGGGTTGAGGTTGGGGACGCGCGGACTAATACATATACAAACACTCTTGTGACGTGAAGCTTAGTCGATAATTTTATCGATATCTTAGTGTTGTTCATCGATATCGATATTTTGCGTGAAGTGCATTTATCAGATTATTGTGCTGTTCTATTGTTGAAAGGTAATAAGTAACTGATGAACTTTTTCTAGATAATTTTTTATCAATATTTCAAAATTGTTACATAGTGTGTAAATCACTACATAGTATAAAATAACGTCGCGTTCTCTGTCCCTATTTTTCTTGTCCCTTTGTATGTTTAAATCTTCAAAACTATGCGATGGATTCTGATGCGGTTTGTTTTAATAGATAGAATGGTTAAAGAGGAAGGTTTATATATGTATATAACATCATGCTACGACCAACAGGTGCGGAGCAGGAATGAAAAATGTTGCAAAAACGGGGTGACGCAGACGAAGTTGCGCGGGTCAGCTAGTAAATAAATAAATAAAAAAAAAAAAGATCAAAATCAGACTCTGAAGATGTGCTTGCATTTTCTTCAAATAATTCTCGATTTTTCTTGGAAGCTTTTTTTATATGACTTAGGTGGCAGGCAAGCACACGGCCCACCTGATGGGAAGAGGTCACCGTGGCCTATGGACGTTTGCAACACCAGAGGCGTCACACACGTGCTGCCTACCCTGAAGAAAGCGTCTAATGCCCTTCTTGAAGAACCCCATATTGTAGTCGCTTGGGAAAACCACGGCAGGGAGCTCATTCCACAGCTTGAGCGTGCGCGGGATGAAACTCCTTTCATACCGCACAGTGCGCACCGTTTCCGGTTGTAGTGTGTGAGGATGAACTCCCTCTCTATGGCGAGCAGTGCGATGATAAAAAGTTGGTGTGGGCATCATGTCAAACAATTCTTCTGAACACAGGCCATTATACAGGCGGTAGAATACACACAGTGAGGCGAAGTCCCTTCTGATGTTCAAAGGTTCCACACCACCTGAGAGTATGGAATTGTCGACGATCCTCAGCGCCCGCCGTTGTACCGAGTCAAATGGGTCAAGTGCCCGGCAAAGAGGTGACAGCAGTACTCGATGTGGGGCCGAATCTGTGCCTTATAAAGAAGGAGTCTTTGCTCCGCAGTGAAGTACTCCTAGTTTCTTTGATGCCAGCCTAACCTTGTCCTCCAAGTGACTGCGGAACTGGACATCGCTGGAGATATCGACACCAAGGATCCCGATACTCGAGGAGATGGTGAGCGGTGTGTTCAGGAATAAGGGCGCCACAATAAATGGGATTTTCTTAGCGGTGAATGCACATACTTGTGTCTTAGTGGGGTTGAATTGGACCAGGTTTAGTCGTCCCCAGTCGGATACTCTGGTGAGAGTAGTCTCGATTTCAGACACAAGTTGTTCGCGACTTTCCTCCACCTCAAAGCGAGGGATGTTTGCACGGCCCGGCTTTACTCAAGAAATTGTGCTCGAGTTTGTAGCCAGGGTACATTAGATATCCCGTATCGGCAGGGCATGTTATTTGAGTCTCCGTCAGAAAGAGCAACGTCAGTTTCGCGGCTTCTAGATGGTGGTGGACCTCGTGTAGGTTAGAGTGTAGACCCCTGATGTTGCAAAAGTCCACTTGCATAGTGGAGTTAATAGCTGGAGGAACGTTTCTCTTTATTGATTTGACCATTTTAGTGAAGGAGTGGGAGTGGGGGGGGGGGTGAAGGTTAAGGGAGCTGGCGCGGCGGGCGGAAGGGCCCCCGGTCCCCTCCCGGGTACTGCAGCCGGGTCCACTCCGGTCTCCTTCTCAGGCACGACTACAGCACCGGGAACTTTACACAGGCTGCTGGTTCAGCCTCCTGGGGCGGAGAATAAGTAATCCCCAGGTTCGGGAACCGTACAGCCTGCGGGCGGCCAGCGGTTAACCGTTTCACCGGGTCTCCCTGACCACCACGTCAACATTTCACGCCCGCACAAGTCAGCCTTTGTTCTTCCCGCTGACAACACAAAACCTCCCCAGTGAGCTCTGGCTACCCTACTTACCGCCGGAAACACAACACAAAGTTATTATTAACCGCGGTTTTCTGCAGGGCGGAGGTACTTCCCCAGTCGGACTGCTCAATTAGGGCGGGAGATACCGTCATGTCCTACCTCCATTAGCACTTCACGCATTTGCGATAAAATAGTTGAATTATCTTTGTTTTCATCACTGTAGAAATAATAAATTTATTTTTTATTATTTTATTTTTATTAATAAATGTATTTTATTATATATAATTTATTATATATAAATTAAAATTTATTAATAAATTTATTTATGATTTTATTAAAAACACTGGGCTTAGCATACTTAGATACTAGTGAGACTATAATAGCTAGACTACTTATTATTATGCAAAATGAACGTAAAGAGTGAATAAATTTCACAATGCAATTTTTATCATGGAAATTTAAGTATTGATAAAAAACGACCTGTCTCACACCTAGCTCTGATGGAATTCGAACCCACGATCGTTTACTTTTGTTCACTGTTCAAATAAATTGTGAATGCAAAAAAGTAAAAGTAATAGGATAAATAGCAATTATTTCATCTTCATCGATTGTCAAAGATCTGGGAAGACATTGCATTGCGTGTGAGGGTGGTAATGTCTTCACATTAGCTATACAGCGCGTAAGAGGTAGGTATTGGATAAATTCGACGTTTCTTGTAACGATTCCTTGACTGAGTGATTAGAGCATTCGTCCGGACGGTGAAAGAAAGACTTGGTGGCGAGCGCAGTGCGCACAGGCACAGGAGGGCGCGGGACGTGGGGGCGGCGTACCACGCACACATTGACAGTCCCACTCACACATTGATAGCTCGGTTGTTGGGGCACTGCGCGACAGCAATAGATTTTACAAATACCTATTTTTCAATTCTCTCGCCCTTAGTGTTTCCTCTTAAAGGACACGTCAAGTAGCCATTTGCATAATCCCCGCACTTTCAAATACTTTGCTAAACAATTTCCCCCACTTGAGGCCAGCGTGCTTCTAACGTAAATAAGCCTCAGTTTCAAAGGAAACCAGAGCTCTTGGAGCTCATAGACGCTTATTTGTTCACCGTTCAAGAGACGTACGGACTACAAGGAACTATCATGACACTTCTTTGAAACTTTCTTTGAAATAAACATCGTTTAAATACACGTTAAATTTCAAGCAAAATGAAACCTCATTGCTTTAATTTTAGATATCATTATATTGTTGTTTTGAAATCTATAACAGAACAATGTTATATTTAGTCAAGAATTTTGATCAAGCAAAATGTATTTTTCTTGTAATGTGTATAATAATTGAATATTTTTTTTACGTCAAATCCTTCTTATAACACAAAAAAAAATTAAAAATCAAATTATGTCCCCTTCGGATCCAATTTATCTTCTTCTTCTGGCGAGTTAACGGCCATCGTTGTGTAGTAATTTTTTTTCACAGCAGTTCCGCTACTCTCGGCGATGGCCCTAGCATAGGTTTTACTCTCCTGGAAGGCTTAGTACCAATCCAATCTATAAGGTACATAAAAGAAAACAACATAGTCTGACTAAAAGTAATAACCACAATTTTTCTAAGTTTATTCGTTTTCTATTTTATCAGCTCCAAATATAAAATACAAAGCCTGCATACCATTTCATTTCATTTCCAATTTAAATGACTACCAATATATATTATTATTATTTCCCATCATGATCATGTTGAAAAAGTCCAGAAGGAATCCGCGACCAGACTCTTACAGGTATGCATTCGAAAATCTCCTCACGTCTTAGGGGACGGCGTTGGAGCCGTCTACCGAAAATCCAACGAACTATCGGAAACATGGAACGATTATTCAAACATTACATTCTTTTCTGGTTACTGTTTAACATAGCACAGAATTTATCAAATAAGTATCATATTTACCTTACAGTTTGCACTCTAAAATTAATTTATTCTAACAGTTCTCAAGTTGGTTTTATCCAATTTTAATTGAAATATTGGATTTTTATAAACGGATAAAGCCGCGGTAGCCTACTGGTATGGGTAATGGACTGGTGAGACGAAGGTCTCGAGTTCGATCCCAGGTTTACCATGGCACACACCAATGACTTTTCGATGCTTTTCGAAGTTATGTGTGTATTTATCGCAGGTTTATAAGTGCCTCGGAGAGCACGTTAAGCCGTCGGTCCCGGTTGCCATACAAACATCTATGGCAGACGTTACGGGTAGTTGGAGCCCTCAAAAGTCCAACCAGCCTAACTTGGAACTTCGATATCGCCATTGGTCATTAGACCATTGGTTGTGGAGGTCAGATGGCAGTCGCTTCACGGAAAATATCGAAGTTCAGCCGCATCACAGTTAGACTGGAAAGCCGACCCCAAACTGAGTTGGGAAAAAGGTTCAGGGAATGATGATTGAATTTTTATAAACACAAAATTTCGTTTCGTCTTCAACTAAATTTGTATTCATTCACGGAATAAGTAAGCTAACTTTAACTTTCAAACAGAAGAAGACTGGTTAGTTCACAAAGAGCATCTAGTTCTCAAATAATTCAAAAAACTTTCTTATTTGTGTAAACTGAGTTACATGTTACAACCACCGGGGACTTGTTACAAGGAATCTAATGCACAGAAGTATTATTCAAATATTCTGTTATTTCTTAAAGAGTGAACAGAGTTTATTTACAAAGACAACGTCATTCTTCTGGAATAATAAGGTACTCTGTACTTACTGCAACTTTATAAGAAATTCTGTCATGTATAAAATCAACAAGTTATCTTTCAAATTTCAAATAGTCATCCGCTGTAAAATGTTTATGATGTTTATTTTTATGTTAAAAAATTGATTGATTGAGGCGCAAATTGACCAAAATTTGTACCAAAAAAATTTGTATTTAATTTAATTTATATAATATTATTCTATTGTTATGTTAAATAACAATTACATTAAAAATGAGGTAGGTAGTATCCATGACAAATTTCGGTGAGTCAACAGTACAACCACTTAACAATATATACCTACCTAGTACGCACCTATGTTATTTTTTTTTTTGTTTTTTTTTTATCTATGGCACGTCAATTTGACTTCACCTCGCCTGATGTTAAGCTGAAGGCAAAGTCCCATGAAAGAGGGTCACCATTGCAAACACGTTCAGTGCTACAATGGTGGCGCTCAGCTTGACGGCCTCATCAGCTGCTTTTTCACGCCCCGCTTAAAGGACCCGGGACTGTAGGAAGAAGGAAACTTTATTTATAATAATTAATTATTTTGGAGAGAAGAGAGTTCCCGTTCGCCAAACATTGTGCGGCATTATAGAAACTCCATCCCGCGCTCGCTCAAGATGTGGAATGAACCTTCCTGTGGTTTTTCTGTTGTTGCAAACGTCCATAGGCCACGGTAATCACTTTCCATTAGATGAGTCGTGTGGTTGTCTGCCATTTAATAGGTATAAAAAGTTCTTAATAATTTTAATCTTGATTACGAACAATGGTTTAAAGTAAACTCATATAACTAGATCATGAGATTTATATTTGAGAGGTGTAATATAATTATCGGGAGGTACTTATCTTTGACCAAAGTAAAAATGTGATTAATACTTTTCACACAACAAACTTTATGATGAATGTGTTCAATTAATCTTATTGCGAAACAAGTCATGGGTAATTTGTTTTGTAAATAATTTGGATACAAAAACAATATAAATAAACATTGTACGGCAATCTACATAACGCCACCCAGCCCACCATGGGGTTGGGTGGCGTTGTGTAGATTGTCGCATAGCATAGCGTAACTAGTAAGTGTTATCGGTTCTAGAATGCGGATAAACATAATTAGATTTTTTATTCGTAAACACACACTTTATATATGGAAACACCCACAGCAATGCAAATATTCACAATTATGCACGCAAATATTGGCAGTAAGCGGAAATCGAACCCGAGACTCCTGCGTGGCAGTCGCGTTCACTATTGCCACGCCACAGACTGAAGTCATCGAGGAAGAGTACTTATGTAACCCCCCCACATGGACTTATAATCCAACCGATTGGAGATGGTTGAGCATGATTTTCGTTTCTTTCATTTGATAAATCACATTTTATTTTATTGTTACAGGTAAGCAAGTTGTAATTATGTCATCCTTGAGTCATATCAGCGCGGACATCAGTTGTTGGAATTTCAGGTAATAAAATATATACACTGCTATGCAAAATAATTACGTTTTAACACATGTTTAATCTCAAAGCAAAGAACTCATACAAGCGTGTGGTAAAAAATAAGTTACGTACTTTTGTAGCCCTTGGGAACCAATTAATAAAAAAAATATGAAAAGTATTCAATATTAAACTTTTGTGAGTCTTCGAAAAACTTGCGTATAAGCCATAGGGAATCAATGCTATGAAAACTTTCTAAGGTAAAGGTTTTATTACAAACGAATCAATTATCTAGATATACTCGAGTAGAATATAGATTCTGTTTTATTTTATCGAACTGTCACCAACCAGTGGTACCTAGTTCCAGACGGCCCGATTGACCCAATATCCTTCCACTGTAAAGTCTGAGGTCGCTTTTCCAATAATGAGTTACCGCTGCTGTAGTTGTCGTTTCGAGAAACAATAGTGACAATTCTGTAAAATAATAATTTTCTTTTGTCAATGGTAACAAACGGCTTTTGTGTTGTGAATACAATTTCTTGTTTTTAACCTGTGCTCAATTGTAATATTCTGCTTGAAAGAATATTAAGTCATTTCGTCCATTTGCGACGACACTGTGACATATCGAAAACTACAACTTTACAGGAACACAGTTTTTAACTTTTGATTGAGCATAACTTTTAAATTACTGTCAGGATAGTCCAATCATGTATGAAGCTCTTAAAATATAACTAATAATGAATCAAAATATTAATAATGGAAAACATAGTTATACTTATTGGTTAAATAATTATGGCGATTAAAAAAAAGGGGAAATCTTATCACATTGTTACAGAAAAAAAAACTATTTTACCATGTGGTAAGTTAAGATGTCACGTTGAAGATGATGTAAAAACTTATTTATGACTAGGTTAAATTTAAATAAAACTACATTCTTGTGAATATTTTTTTAATTTTAGGATCATTGTGATCATACAAAATAGTGACAACTATTGAAATAGCCAAAGTCTTCGCTTTTGCTACGTTAAATTATACTTTACCTATTATGTAAGTAATATAAACTAAAAAGGCACTCCCAAGGTTCTCTAAACTTGTAGTTAAAGCTTAAAAAGATAAACGTAAAGCTCTAAAAACCAACAATTTCGTATACTTGGTTTACAGTTAGTGGTCTATTCACTTCTACCGAGGCATCACCATCATCAGTGAAAGCAAATACAGTACGTTTGTGTTGAATCTCCGCTACGTAGTCTGGGTCTTTTACTGAGTCATCACTATCTGTTAAGATGTTAAGTCATTTTAGCTATCTGTATCACATTTGGCTCAGTATTTATTTAGGTAAAGTAATGAAAATCTATAGAACCTTCAACAAAAGAGGATGAAGATAAAGTGCTGGGAGAGCTACTAGATGATGATGAACGTGAAGATGAACGTGAAGATGAAGTCCTTGAAGATCTATTAGATAATAATGAATTTGTCGACATTCTGCGGCGGCGATGGGTTTCTATCGTTTCTTGATAATCTGTAATAATTATAACACTTAGCTTTTTTGCAGATCCCACAACATAGGTAGGCTATACAGATATAGGTTATTAATATTACATAATGTATACGAAAAGTGACTAGATTTTTATTTATTTATTTATTTATTTAATGTAGGTATGGATACATACTTTGTCCCCCAAAACCGAGTATATGGTTTGACTGGGGAATCCAATCTCCGTACAATTTTCTACATAACTATACTAACAACTATAATAACAACTACTTACATGATAACAGAATGTAACTATTAAAGTGAGTTTATAAAATATTATTCAAGTTTCTTCTGAAATACTAGTTTGTCTGGTTCTTCCCTAATGTCCTCCGGCAGCCTTTTTAAAAGGTAAGGTATTCCTTCTTTAAAGTTCTGTCACCGTTATAAATTGTGTATTCTAAGAACAATATATTTGCCGGAGGTCATCGAACGGGTGTTATGTTCGTTAGTGACTTTCATCAAGTTAGTCTCTCGATCGTCATGATTATTCAATAACAGTAGGTAGGTACTTCTGTTTTATTGAAACCGGCAGGACTTTACATATTTTATATAATTTAGTGTAATCATTTTGATATTTTTCTTTAACCTTTTTGTTGATGAGTAGTTTTGTAAACCTCATTTAAATTGCTTCTAGTTAATCAATGTATGACTTAAATGTAAGACCATAGCTATCGAGAGTATAACTGACTTATTACCACTGCAAACATCCTCATCCATTCACTGTTAAATCGATCGGGATATTTACCATGTTTGTTAATTTCTTCGTGTAACCGATATTTCGGCGCTGTGGCAAGCGCCAATTATTGCACTAATCGTTTACCCCTATTCACCATTCTGTAAGGATAACTGAAGTTTAGTATTACTGTTTAGTGTATACAATGTGACAACTGGACATACCAATCGATTTCACAAATATTTATTCAGCAATAACGGAACATCAAAAATATACCTACAACATCTTTTAAATTTCGGAAAAATATTCATCATCTACAACGTTACTATTTGAAATGTCTCAGTTTTAGTTTGATTTTATTACTAGAATAATGTGGCATCTAAAATATATCTCTTCAACTTTGTGATATGTTTTACAAGAACATTGTGGTAAGTATGATGTGCCACATTGTGTTTTAAAAGAAGAATACAAAAAAAGACTTACTTTTATCGTAAATACCGTGGTATCCTTGAGATGTGGTATCCAGGAGGGTAAGGGGTCCCTTCCACCACCTTGGGGACCCAAACCAACCTCACCTGCCCGTGGTGCCCTCTGCCGACCAACGAACGAGGCCTCCAAAGTGTTCGCAAGAGACTTGTCTATTGGGCAGAGTCAGTTGACAAAGCTGAAGAGGAAGGACGGCAGCGTCGCGTCGACTAAGGCAGATGTTTTGGGGGAGATCGAGGGGTTTTATGGACAGCTTTATACCTCAGTCACTAAGCCTGCTACTGATATGGTTAAAGATCCAAGAGCCAAGCTAACCCGACACTACACCGAGGATATCCCGGACATCAGCCTGTACGAGATTAGGGTGGCCCTCAAGCAGCTTAAAAATAACAAGGCACCAGGAGAAGACGGAATCACTTCGGAACTTCTGAAAGCGGGTGGAACACCGATACTTAAAGTCCTTCAGAAGCTCTTCAACTCCGTCTTATTCGAAGGTACTACGCCGGAAGCATGGAACAGAAGCGTGGTGGTCTTGTTCTTCAAGAAAGGTGACAAAGCCTCTCTTAAGAACTACAGACCCATCTCGCTTCTGAGCCATGTTTATAAGCTGTTTTCGAGGGTTATCACGAATCATCTCGAACGCAGGTTTGATGACTTCCAGCCGCCCGAACAAGCCGGTTTCCGAAAAGGTTATAGTACCGTAGACCACATTCATACGCTGCGGCAAGTCATACAGAAGACTCAGGAGTATAACTTGCCACTATGTTTAGCGTTTGTGGACTACGAGAAAGCCTTTGATTCGATCGAGACATGGGCAGTGCTACAATCTCTCCAGCGGTGTCATATAGACTACCGGTACATCGAAGTGCTGAAGTGTTTGTATAAAAACGCCACCATGTCAGTCCGAGTACAAGATCAGAGCACAGCGGCGATACTGTTGCAGAGGGGAGTGAGACAAGGAGATGTAATTTCTCCGAAGCTCTTCACCAATGCAATGGAGGATGCCTTTAAGCTACTGGAATGGAAAGGTCTCGGCATTAATGTTAATGGCGAATACATCACTCACCTTCGTTTTGCCGACGATATCGTGCTCATGGCAGAATCGCTGGAGGATCTAAACACAATGCTCGACGACCTCAACCGAGTCTCTCAACAGGTGGGCCTCAAGATGAATATGGACAAGACCCAGGTTATGGCGAATGCTCATATTCTAAGGCCCTCCCCAGTGTCAGTTGAAGGCTCGACCCTCGAAGTTGTAGACAAGTACGTCTACCTTGGACAGATGGTCCGATTAGACGGATCAAACTTCGAGGCGGAGGTCAATCGTCGAATCCAACTCGGCTGGGCAGCGTTCGGGAAGTTACACAGCGTCTTCTCGTCCAAAATACCTCAGTGCTTAAAGACAAAAGTCTTTAATCAGTGCGTGTTGCCAGTGATGACCTATGGCGCCGAGACGTGGACCCTCACTATGGGCCTCATAAGAAAGCTCAAGGTCGCACAGCGAGCTATGGAAAGGGCTATGCTCGGAATCTCTCTGCTAGATCGAATTAGAATTGAGGAGATCCGCAGACGAACGAAAGTGGTCGACATAGCCTACAGGGTTAGCAAGCTGAAGTGGCAATGGGCGGGGCACGTAGCAAGAAGAACAGATGGCCGTTGGAGCCAAAAGGTTCTTGAATGGAGACCGCGTACCGGTAGACGAAGCGTGGGACGGCCTCCTGCGAGATGGGCGGACGACATAGTCAAAGTCGCGGGTACCCATTGGATGCAGACCGCCTCCAACCGGTCGGATTGGAGGTCGATGGGGGAGGCCTATGTTCAGCAGTGGACGTCTTGTGGCTGAAATGAAATGAAAATGATCCTTGAGATGTCACGTTCTTCTAGAAACCTCACATATCGAAGCACACGTGGCAACTGAACTGTCACTGTCTCGAAGCCAAATAAACTGCCGATTGAGACAGCGCTATAAAGTGATATTTTGTCTTTTTCTCTCATAATTTGGCCGTTTTTAGAGAAAAATATACCCTGTTTTTGCAGATAATAGAACGCAAGATCGCGATTCAGAATTTCGATAAAACGAAAAATCGTATTTTTCGATATGTCACACTGTCGTCGCAAATGGACGATTTATATATTGATTGAAAAAACTGCATCTGATCATCGTTATTTTTTTTCTGGCTTGGGGATATCTAGCGGCAGCACAGGGTTTGGTAAAGATGTTTGATTAAAGGTAATGATCTCTCAAGCTCTTATTATCACTATTTTCGAAACGATATAGATGTAGACGTTACCTGGCGGAAATCCATTACAAGAAATTATATATTGGGACCGGGGAGGGAGGGGGGTTCCACTACTCACCCACGGTTTAACAATTCCAACGATAAGAATAGCAAATTATTATTAATTGTCAAAGAAAGGAATGTCAAACCGCAAGCAAGCTTCCCTAAAAGCAAGAAAAAGGACTTTTTACCCGAGGGGAGATGTTGTATTATGTACAATATTCCGCAAGTGCGAAGGACAAACCTCGACCGACACGTGTTTGGCCTCTACACGAGGCATCTTCAGCAGCGCTCTCGAGCGAAGATTAGCGGGTGAGTGGTGGGTCACCCTCCCGCCCCCAATATATAATACTTTACTGTTCACGAATTCACTTCGTATATTCATTGGTTTGGCACAGAAAGTCCTATAACCCCACTCAGTTGGAGAATGATACCACTCTCGGATGGCTACTAGAAGAGGGAATAACAAATAATTCCAGATGCAAAATATTGACATTGAAAAATCATATTGTTTTCTTGAGTACAAAATGGTTTAACTTTAACATCTTTACTTAATATCGATTACGAGGTATGCTGCATTTTTTAAGATTTTTTTTAACGGACTTAATAATATAATGAAGTCCACCACCACCACAGTACCAGTACCACTCAAATAGTTTTACTTGCCCCTCATACCGCTCGGCGGAGAACTCACGTTAGTTAAGAACTTATTATTTCTTTGTTATTACCACTTTCTGATTAAGTAGATCGTATGATACTCTCCAAAACGTTAATTGGTAATGCTCGTGTGGCTAAGCACGTAATATAATTTCTTTGCGATTTACACCGCACGACAAGGAATCGGGTCAATTTTTTTCCTAATTTATTTAGCAGCTACATTTTCGATTAGGGATTTAGTTTCGGCATACCCATTCTTATACAAAGTGCCCGATTAGCAGCTATAGGCTCGCCCCCTATTACGTGGGACCAAAAACACCCCTTCCCACAACTACCCCTTCGGGGATTACGGGCGTGAGCATATGTATGTAAATAAGTAGAATAAAAAGCATTCTAATTTTAGTATAGCTAGAAAAAAAGATATTTAAAAAAATATTGTTTTACGATTGCGTGCAAAAACTTAACTCGTTTCCCAGTCTAATTTAAGTGTAATATAAACTAATGGTTATGTACCTAATAATGATAAAATAACCTCTTAGCGTGTTCCCAATCTCTTTGGGCAAATTTATAATTTAATTGTAGAAGTAATTTGTTAATAAAACCATTTGAAGCAACATTAGTGAATGATTATTATCTAGGAAAGGTGGCTGGCCGTGTATCTCTTACAAATTGTAATATAATTTAACTTGTTCATTGACTTTTCGTCCTCTGTAAGTCTCAAACCTTATCTACTTGATAAGATTCAAATGAAATGTTAGTTTTGTGTTTATCTTAGAACTTAATTCTTAGAAGATTTTGGCTACTCTAATTTGTTTATTGTAGTTGATTACTTTATTAACTTATGAATCAGTGTTGAGCACAAATGATGTTGCGTACATAACTATAAACTTAATGTAATGTAATATATATATAATTTATATATACTAGTACTATATATACTACTACTATATAATATACATATTGTGTATAGTTTTTTTCAATACACACATTGAAAAAATCTATACACAATCGTCTATTTCGAATGCTCATACTTGATATTGGCATCCTAGTGGATAAAACTTTCACATAAATCCCCAGAGAATCGAAGCAGAATCTTAGTAGGATTTTTATTCTGCCTTGTTTCAATGGGGACAGAAAAATAATGCATTAGCAAGTTAAAAATATTGTGAACGAAGACATAAAATAATTGTTTGACTGTGTTTTTCACTCTGTTAGATTCTAGATACATTGTGTACTCAATATATTCATAAATATTAATATGTTTCATCGTCTGACACACTCATTTATCAGCCTCGATCTCCAAATCTGTCAGAATCAGCTAACAAAAATTCACGCAATTTTTTCAATGTTATCCTTTTCTGAATAAATTCTAAAATGTTAATTACTATTGATAACAAAAATTTGATTGCTTGCAAAATATGAGTACTCTTTTATTTTGCTCAGCAATAAAACTGTCACTAAAAGCTATCAAAGAGAACAATGATTAATAACTATCCGTCTGTACTAAAGAACATAAATGGACCAAGTAAGGAGCGAATATTACGCAATCAAGCAAGCGTCCATACTCCGCCAGTCTGTGCACATCATGGACATTCACTGGGAAATTGGACCCGCATGTACCTGTCTTTACCTTCTATTGAACAACTTAGGGTATGCACACACTACACGTCCATACAAAACGGATAACAATCCCCGGAGGCTTTAGACCATGTACTGTCATTGCAGATTGCGGCGGAGAGAAACGGAACGGACAGTTAGAATAGATATTTCATTGAGCAAGTAAGTAATGCCTTAACTTAGTGAGATATTGGTGCAATCAGAATAGGAATATATGTCGTGGGGGTGGGGAGTACCTACCACTCGCTCACGGTTTAACAATCCCAAAGATAGCAATAGTAAAAATATTACTAATCAAGTAAGTGTACTAAGTGTTTAATACGCGCTTGCAGAATATTGCACATACGAAATAATTATCTTTTGCTATAAGCTTTGAGGGGTTTGACATTCCTTCTATGTGGGTGAATATTGGGTACCCCGGATCCGAAATATATTGTCTTATTAACTTTTAAACTTTCGCGTTCCATGATTATGATAATAAATGTAACCGGGAATTACTGCCGGGCTGACTGTCAGCCTGTGACCACGGCCGGTGTAACCTGGTCGAAACGTCAGGCAAAAGGTATGTATATACCTATACCATGATCGCGTTAATTCCCGGTTACATTTATTATCATATATTGTCTTGTAATGGATTTCCACCATGATCGAATTCATGGTCGGCAGTACGTGTGTGATACTCCTGGTATTACAAACGTCTATATGCCACGGACACAACTTTCCGTCAGGTGGCCCGTGTGCTTCACTGCCACCTAAGGAACCTAAAATAGATAATTAAACCAATCTGTAGCAATCAATCAATCAGAGAGTAAAATACTGTTTACTCTCTATTACTATCTTTGCTTCAAAATATTAGTTCTTTACCGAAATAGTTTCACCTAAATAGTACATTTCTTTTCCTAAATTGTTATGAAACCGGTCATTTATCAATCAAGTTTGAAAAATTATTTGATTTTTCAAATATCAAAAGCATAAAATTGTAATGGTTAGCTGTTAAAACGTTCGTGTGCGTAGGTATGTTCAATATATTCGCGACTGTGATTGACGAGCTGTCGGCGCTGTCCTGTACATCGTCAAAATTAAATGATGGAGCGCCCTCGAATGTTTTTGTTTAGTTACGATTGGAACCTTCGAGCCCTCGATATTCATCAACATTGAAATGCTAATACCGCTCCTGCCCGTCGAGATATGACGGGAGTTCAGGTAAAATTTGCATTTGAATGAACCAAAGATTGTAATAGTTATGCTAATTTACATTTAAAGTAAGATTAAGGAGAAATTGTCCCCGAAATACTAAACGTTGTGCTATTATTTGGAAGCAGCGTTTAATTAAACAATAATCGCTACTGACTGAGATAACAATCTATATTGTTACAGTCAACTGGCTTCAAACCTTCTCGGATATCATTGGCTCTGTTATTGTAGCGAAATAAAATATATTATGGACTTTTTAAAGTAATGGTTCGACTTTATAACTGCTATATAACATATTCAGAAGACAAGAGGACTTATTATGACTAGTTCGTTGTTTCTGGGCTGATCAGACTATGAGCGGAGGGGACTCGGACGTTGGATTTTGCAAAATTATCTCCGTCCCCCATCTACAGTCCACCCTAGCAGAAGGACACCTTAGTTTCTACACCCGAAGGGTCATCTCGAAAGAGAGGGCTCTGGGTCGAGTAAAACCTGCTGAACATAGGCTGCTGCAGTTAATTTAGTCTATAGTGAACTCTTATAGGCTAAATTAACTGATTAATTTGAGTCTTAGTTTTAGCGATGTTCTACTCGAACAAACCAAATATATGCGATTGTTCGTAGAGGCACTTTCTATTTTCCTCTACACAAGAAAATGTGTAGCTCCTGTTTTAATGTTTTATGTATGTGTGAAGCATTAGTCTTTTTACGTAAACTGTTAAACTGCTTTTGATAAATGATTTGCCGTTCGATTTATCACTGAGAGAGTAGTAGGAAGTGGTGTTTTACCGAGTGGTGTTAAATAATTACATTATGTTGTGAATGTAAGTACCCACGAATGAAATAACCTTTTAGTGGGGAGTGGATTCGACTGCTTCCACTTAATATTTGTAATGAATATTTCTATTTGTAGTTTTTGTGCTATATATTATGGACCGAGTGAGTGTCTCCGTTTCGAGAACGGCCTATTTTTTTTTTGCCCGTACGTACCTATATCTGCTGGTATGGCTGTACCAGTCTAGAGGAGTTAACCGAATTCCAACAAACTTAGGATGAATTAAAACTTTTCTGAGATTTTTTTTTGATGGTGGGTAATATGGAGGAGAATAGGGAGAACTGTTGCGTTATTTATGAATGGATCTTTATAATTTTTGGCTGAAACATTAAAAACATTATTCCTCACAAGTTGCTGTGAGAAATAAACTGTGTTCGCGATGTCGATGGTTCACAGAACTACTACGAAATACTACTAGTAATAATAATAATGATCATGCACTTTTGTCTTTGATTTTATAACCATTTACTATAAAACGGTCAAGACACCTGTTAATAATTTGTACTGTACCTTCTGTATACTTAATAATTTTTTCACAACAATATAACTCCGAACAGAATTGTTACATTTGTTTCAACAATTTCCGAAATATATTTTCCAATAAAAACTCCCATTTCGAAACTTAATCCGGTAAACAAAATAAAATATTTTATTTTTGTAGTAAGCCGTTTCAGGCTAGCAGTTAACACAAACCCATAACAACACAATGACCCATAGAATCGGATTGTGATATTTGCGAGAAATACGTTTATCGTGGTAGCTACGACATGTTGTGGGGCGCACTACGCGGTTACTTAGGGCACATTAGCGTGTGGAATACGTCGCTATATACTTGGTTTAAAATGACGAAAATACAGAATACAGTAACGTTTTTTACAATACCGGATGTATCTCTGCCATTGTTAACCGACTAGTAGAAGGTTTTCGATTCAATCGAATACGATTTTACAAAAGCATGAATCACCTATCGGATCAAAGGTTTAACCGTGTGATAGGCTCATCACCATTATCTTCGAGTGCTGGTCGCAACTGAAGCTCTCCCTCTGATTTCGAGGTCCACCTTGATGGTGATTGGCCATTATAATTTTATTGAAGGTATTAAATTTGAACAATCACTTCAAAGTGTAGACCTTACTGTATTGCAAGGCAAAGTGTATTCTAACAATACTGTTAGAATACACTTTGCCTTCAGCTTAACATCAGGCGAGGTGAAGTCAAATTGATGTGCCATAGATAAAAAAAAAGTATAGACACAAGAGATAATTTTAAAAAATATGACAATTCTGCCAAAACAACCTTTGTTCTAATAGTATTCATGAAAACCTGCAAAGGCATTTTTGCTGTTCTTAAATCATTTCTAGTCGTAAACATCGCGGATATAATCGATTTTGTATTTTTGTCGCAATTCTAAAGAGGCTACAATGTCTACAGAATTAACCCTCTGTTTTTCATCTCCAGGCACAGTTTATGTTGTGAAAAAGAATATCTTGTTACAAAAAGGTCCCTGTTAGCCAACCCCTCTACAAAACAACTGCGAGCCCACTTATTGAATTGTTAGGCAAAAGTTTTGTATGCTATCTAACCCTTGCATAATACTATTCGTATTTGTTCGATAGTTCTGATTCACGGCCGCGTTTGGAGCCGAACGCTGTTTAAGTTGTGTGTTTTGGCGACGCATTTTGTTTATATCAAATACTATTATTGCTTAGTGCTTTGTTCATGCAGTAGTTGCCTCTTTCTGTTAAATATGGTAGATACAATGTAATCTGACTAAATACAGCACACTTATATGCACACAAACTGTTAGAAATAAGCGTTATGTGTAAATAAGTTAGTTAATGTGTACGTGTCATGACATGTACGTTCGAAGTTTTTAATTCCACTTAGGTGACAGACAAGTATACGGCCCACCAGATGGAAAGCGGTTACTATGGTCTATGGACGTTTGAAATACCAGGAGCTCTAGCCAAAATGCATTCGTTCCGAATCTACATTCGTCATCACTCTGAAAATGTATGGGAGTGACATTTGTTGTCGGAATCGGATCTCATGAATGTGTATGACGAATGTAGATTCGAAAAGAATGCATTTTGGCTAGGCCCCTTTTAGGCGTCACACTCGTGCTACCGATCATGACGGGTAGGGGGGACGGGGAGGCTGAAGGGCGAAGGTTTAAAAAAGTTTCTGTGCTGTCTGTGCTGAAGATAAAGCAAAGTTTTTGGTTTTTCCACTGAAAACAGAAAATCTCTCCAGTGAGCTCTGGCAACCCTACTCACCACATGAAACACAGCGGCGGAAGTACTTACCTAGTCGGACTGCTCAATTAGAACGGGGGATACCGTCATGTCCTACCTCCGGGTACCCTTATGGTATGCCAACTTGTATCAAAGTAGTAGGGGAGATGCGCTCAAAGCGGGCACCTTAAGGGAAAGTTGAAAAAAAAAATGGTTTATAACATAGCCACATTATTTTTTGTTTTTCCCAAAGATGCATTACTAAACGCTTTCGAATGCAGTATGGTTTGATTTATCGGAAATAGAAATTTGGATGACTTATAAGCAAATTACGAAACCTCTACTTATGTCCGCTTTGCCCATTAGGGGGGCCTAAAGGGGGCACTCGTTCAGGGCAAAACGGGCATAGGTTGAGGTAAAGAGGGCATGGCACAAAATCATTGAAAAAAGACACTGTATCAGGTTTAGGTGCAATATAATAATATAAATAATATAATAATCTTGATAAAGTTTTATATTTCAACAAAATCAGCAACAATAATATCACAACTTTAATTATGAAACTAAACTCCGCCACTACGGTACCAATTTTCTGAAATGAACTGAGATTTACCGCTTCAATAAAATTTTTATATCGTCTAATAAATTGAGCACAGAATAAACTGTTGTTTCCAACAACAATAGTACAACACAATTACACACAATACAACAACAAAATTAATTATTTATTTAATTATTCATTATTCATTAATTAATTTGATTCATATAGATACAGTATTACAGTAAGGATTTCTATTGAAACAAGATAGCAATATGCATACTAAGTATATTCAAACCGCTGCTGTCAAGTTGAAAATCCCAATATAACGAAACCGAAGTAGATACAATACTTTTTGTAACGGGTGGGTAAAGCGGGCACGTGTCCGCTTTACCATGCCCACTTTGCCTTTTTCGAAACCTCAAATATCCAAACAAAATTTAACCTCAAAATGATCAAATACGCGGTATTCAGATCTACTACTTTACAGCCAGACAAACATTTAATAACTAAAACGGATTGATTATAGCATTGTAAACACCAAAAAAGTGAGAACATATGATACATACCTTGTAATATTTTTCAAAAACCCACTTAAAACATTTTTTGATCGCAACTTGTAATAACGTGCTCGCAGGTGAACTGAACGAATGATGCGAGGTGTGCGGGCCGCGGGGATCCCTGTGACGTGTTGAAAGCGCGCGCTTTTTTAATATGATTATATTTAAAGAGAGTGCCTGCTTTGGGCACAGTGCACGCTTTAGGCTCATCTCCCCTAACTTTTTTTACTCTACGCTGTAATAGCCGTCACTACTTCTATAGTATAAGACTGTAGTGTACAATGTGTAGTACTAGCTGACCCGCGCAACTTCGTCTGCGTCACCCCGTTTTTGCAACATATTTCACTCCTGCTCCGCACCTGTTGGTCGTAACATAATGTTATAATTATAAACCTTCCTCTTTCACCATTCTATCTATTAAAAAAACCGCATCAAAATTCGTGTCGTAGTTATAAAGATTTAAGCGTACAAAGGGACATAGGGACAGAGAACGCGACTTTGTTTTATATTATGTAGTGATGTGTATAGTGTATGTGTGCAAATACAAAAACTGTAGACTTTTGTACTTGCACATTGTACTACTTATAGGCCTTAAATAACATTCTTACTATTGTATCATCCTGACGTTTAACCTAGAAGCATTAGCTATCTGTCTGAAATCAGGATACTCGTGCCTAATTACACTAGTCTTCTTTTTAGCGCATCCAGATTTTTGTTAGGACAATATGTTCTCGTCACTAATTATTTTACTTTTGTACTAAAAAGCTTTACCTTTTTTTGTTACGCTGTCACTAAAATAAATTAATTTTCTTTCTTTCTGTGTTCTTTTGTTCGTATACGCGGTAAACATTACAGAGGTTTCTCGGTTTCTCAGCGCCAGCGAACGCATTGTGTTGATAAATCTCATTCAACAAAGGATTTTATATCATAGACTTGTTAAACTCGGCCTATATTCCGTCCCATTAACCGCCATCGTCTTATGGCAATTTCGCTCTCAAACCACAATTTTGACACATATCACGTCTCCGAATAGTGTTACAATAAAAGTGTACCGCAAAGAGCACCATTATTGCGGTTCCTCGTTGCAGTGTGTGGCCCAAAAAACTGTTATGGCTCAGAGCACTAACCCCGAGCTTGTAAAAACTCCCGACCTATTTAGTGGACTTTGCACAATAATCTTTATTAATAGAGGTTTTATAAGTGGTTTTAGTATGTGGTGTTGTGAAGGTTTTATTATGTAGAATGAACTGGACAAAGAAGATTTTTGTTCTGATATTTATCATTCTCATGGACAAAGCGGACACAAAACTCTATGGTGAAAGTTTTGGATGTGATTGGGGTTGACGTTAGGATGAAGAAGATTGTTATTGTCTGTGATTGAAACATTCCAAAATCAAGAGCCCGTGAAAACCAGACCGTGTTTTTTTTTCTCTACTTGTAAGTAAGTATTAAGGTTATAGTCTACACTAATATTATAAAGAGGAAAGATTTGTTTTTTTGTTTGTTTGTACGAATAAGCTCCGAAACCACTACTACGATAATCATTACTTTCAATTGAGCCGGTACATTTCTATAAATTGGCGCTAATATCGTTAACTTTTTCCGTAGTCATGACAGCAAGAAGAAGTAGTACAGAGAGGCAAGTAGAGAATACAGTAGAGTCATACAACGCGATAATAACTCAGTAGGTAATAACATTTCCTGTTATGGATCTCTAACCACGCTTGCTTTAACAGCTACTGGTGATACACTTGTGCCTGTATGTGTAAAATTTATGCTTAAGAATATCATACTATTATCATACTGTAAAGTTTGATTTAGTTATATTCTTCGGTATACTATCAGACATCACTTCGTACGGTATCCACATAATTTTAGGGTACTTTTTCATGTAGAAAAATAAAAACCAATGTCATAATATCAAGTATTTTTTGAAGAACTATCATGCCCAAAAGGTTTCATTCACACAGCTGACTCCTATTATAGCATCTTAAAAAGATGATTAAATTAAGAATGCATGAATTGCTACTTTTATAACCAAATAATAATGGTGGTAATTCATGGTAGGAAATGGTCACTCATTTTGATTTCCTATCAAGCGATACCGATATTTCCGCTCACGCCACGACACTTGATAAAAAAGCCAGCCCAGTGGTCACGTGAGGCATCGATCAACCCCTAGTCACATACAACGTTTTTTAATCAAAGTGTGTTCAATTGTTCTCAATTTTTTATATCACCCATAACTCATTCAGAAATTCAAATTTTTAACGATTTTCTTTTGCTAAAACTATTTTCTAGAAGTGGTAAGAATTCGCCCGCTTCCTAATTTCTACCTTAAATATCTAGTGTTATTCAGAGGAGAATGGGGAGAAAAAATAGTCTCACATTCTCTTGCCTTACTAATCTCCGTCCGATGCTAAAATGCTGAAATATTTTGCAGCATTTATAGTGCAAAAATAATTAAAACAAGCCCCCTCATAAACACACCTCAATTTTTTTTTCACGGCCGTTACGCACTCCTTAATATGTAATTTAATTCAAAGGGTAGCCATTTAAGAGCTATTAGTGAAAGTTTCGGACACAAGCTAAAACGAGTCCCCACTTAACAGTCATATTGGTTCGTTTCACTTTCATTAGCGCCGTGACACACGGCCATCACCACACCTTTCAAATGTCTGCCTCAAAAAGGCACACGGCTAGGGTTGCCAACTCTAGAATGAACGAACCCGGAAGATTTTGAAGAAAATCAGTTGTGGGGGGGAGGGGGGGGGGGAGGGGGGGGGAGGGGGGAGGGGGGGGGGCGAAATTTTTCAATATTAGGTATTTATTTTGTTTAGTAGCAGCATTTCTTTCGCGATTTTTAGGAAAAACTAAATTAATACTCATTCTGTTCCTTTCTTTGCTTCAAATCATCATCATAATATATGGAGCGACATGGGTCCGGCACGACACGAAAAGCGAGAGTGACACGACCAATTTTTTGTGATAATAGAAAATACAGGAGAAACCGTTGTATCTCGGGAGGTTAGGAAGGTAGATATTATTACCGGGGTCTCCCAGGCAATCCGGTAGGATTGGCAACCCTACACTGGGCACAAGGCAACAGTTGACGCATAACTCGTGATGCCCAAGATGTGCAATGTTGCTCAACAACGCGCGACGTTGACTCAACATGTCACGCGGTGTGTTATTTGTACATGAACAACGGTGTAAAACAAAGTCCCACATTGCCGCGAATAATATGGTGTCCAACATAGCGCACGTCAATCGTTGTCTAGTGTAAACGAGGCTTTATCCGTGACATTGTTTTGCAGTGATTTACCGGACTCCGGTGCGGGGCGGTCAGGCGGCGCAATCTGCCCACGTCCGGCCGCACTGTCCGCCAGGTGGAACTTTTAAACGTCCGCTGAGCGCTGTGTACGAAAGTTTTAACAAGCTTCCTTGCGTTTAATCATAGTTTAAAATTGCAGTTGCAATACCTCAAAAATATTGCCACGAGTTTTATGTAGAGCTTATTGCGAAACAAAATCGTTTCCTTTGTTTGAGATTGATTACATAATGACTAATTATATTATTGTAGTATTTTATCGTCTCTACCATGGTGAATATTCTGATGCGCTTTTCCAATTAATTCGACAGAGGAAAGACTCAGATGTAAGTAATTCCAAGACCTAATGGTACGCCATTAGGTCTTGGAATTTCTTACCAGCGCACGTGTTTCCTTCTTCCTGCAGTCGTAGGTCCTTTAATCTTCCGTTTAAAGGACAAAAAAGCATCTGATGGGGCTGACTAGCTGAGTGCCACCATTGTAACACTGTACGTATTTGTAATGGTGACCCTCTTTCCTGAGAATTTACCTTCAGCTTACCATCAGGCGAGGTGTAGACAAGATGACGAGTCACAAATAATAAAGAATTAACACACGTACACGTCCTCACATAATAGTATAGAGGTATTTAATTCACATACTCGCTTCCATATTGTATCTCTGTATATTTTTTTTACTTTATAACTCCTAATCAATATACAACAGTAATGGAAGAGGGTGAATTCCGCCAGAAAACGACAACAAAATGTTAACCAACAATAAAGTGAACCTAAGAAGTGTGTAATATATACTACAATAGATTTTTTGTATTTGTATTTTTGCTGTAATGTCAAAGGGCGAACAGTACCAACTAGCCTGCTTATCATTCTACGAGGGATGTTGGTACTTAATGGAACGTAAAAGGGTTCGTGAACTAAATTTACTACATCTTTCTTCTATACCTTTTGGTATGATTGTACTCGGGTCAGTGACCACCTAGTCAATGTTGCGGATAAAAACAGTTTCAGCTAAAAGGAGCTGCACTTTGTTTGTTTGCATTGTTCTCAACTGTTTATTCGAAGAAATAATCCCGAATAAACAGATGAGAGCCAGTTGGGAAGCAGTCGCCGCGTCTCCTGACAGAGTATGGGCGAATTTCATAAACAAACTTATGCAAATACGGCCACTGAAGTAGCTTCCCTTAAATATAAATCCTCACCCATCGCGTGAAGACAAATGTGCCACTTCGGTACGCACCAATAACATTTTTATTGGCTTGGGGTAAGATTGATTTTTGTTTGACAATTGATATAGGAGATAGCTCGCAGATTTGGGTTGCGAGAAGTGTTTACGTGCCGACAAAAGTCGAAGTTGTTTGTTTTTTCTTTGGCGATAATTTCCGGATCGATGGTAATGTGTGAGATGTAATAAATGATGAGAGGTGCTTTCACACAGGCGACACCGCGCCGGAGTGCTGGTACCTATACGTATAATTTACGTGTTCATAGCGCGTGATGATTCCACATAATCGTCGGGGATACTGCACAGGGTTAAACTGGGTTCAATCATGGCTGTATTTTTTTTATTCATGACTCGTCATTTTGACTTACCACTAGTTTTACGTTTTTACTAGATGAGAACCCTGAAAATAAATGCCATTTCCCAGCGCCAACAGTTAATCGCACATACTGTATTTTCCTTCGTGTCAAAGCACAATGAGCTCTTAGCAATGTCAGGCTACTAATTGATCCTGTCACAAGCTTAATCGGCAATGTCGGCGGCAGGTCGTTGCTGCCATGAAAATTGATGTTTCGTGCAGCATTCAAACAGTAGCTACGCGTGTGGGTACATCTTAGAACTAGAGTAATAGAGCAAATACAATATGTATACTAGTTAATGATTAACTTTTTTGAATATAAATATTTATTTTAATAAAATTTGATGAGGCCGACAATGCTTAACTATCTTAACGACCTTCGTGGCGTGGCGGTAGTGAACGCGACTGCTACACAGAAGGCGTGGGTTCGATTCTCGCTCAGTGCAAACATTTGTGTGCATGAATATAAATATTTGCCTTGGTCTGGGTGTTTCTATGTATATTATGTTTGTATTTACCAAAAAAAAGTATCTAAGTATGTTTATCCGCATTCTAGAACCCATCACACAAGCTAGTTAAACTATGCTTACCATGGGTCTAGGTGGCGTTGTGTAGATGGTCCTAGAATATATATAGAATATGTATTATGAATATATTAACTACGTCAATATAAACGTATTGATTAGAGAGCAGAAAAACTGAAAAAAAAACGAGTAAATTAAGTGTCTAATAGATATTAATGGGCCAAAGAACGTGATTTATTGAAGGCAGCGAGTGCTTACTGCTGCTAACATGCGTTATAAATGTCACGTCAGTGGATAAACGGCCTTATTATAGAGTTCGAGTCTTTTCTCAAAGTTATCAAAATTCAATTCACTCATCCAAGAGGTAAGGTAGGCCTAACCAAGCCGCCATTTTTGACCATAGACAAAACAAATTATGTCATAGCACAGACCTCTTGCACTGCATTCTCTTTGGCATAGACTGTGTATTTTGTTTGTTTCTGTGTTAAGTGCCAGTTTGTTCCTAATTAATTTTGAAATTGTATAAAATAATAATAAAAAAAAACTAATTGTTAAGTGGGTCTAGGATCCAGTTGAAAACCAGCGCCGGGTATTCGTGCCCGGCATCTTGCTGAACTGGCTCCCTTTTTCTTCCTTGTGCAGCATTAATGTGCACCTATTTTGTATTTTTTTCGACTGTTATTATGTTATTATGTATATTGATGTATTTTTATTATTGTTATTTATTTGATGCTTTATAATATTGTTATCTATTTTATGCAAGTTTGTGCTGTAAAAGAGAAGAAAATAAAGTGTGTTTTCTTTCTTTCTTTCTTTCTAAGCAGAAATGTATCATTTTGCTCGTACTGTCAACTAGGCATTCACTGTTACTGAAAATTTCTGTAAAAAAAATCAATTGTCTAACCCAGAGGTCGAACTCGATATCAGAGTCTCCAAATACATACATCATTAGCTACACCACCGAAACTATTCCGATCTGGATTGGTAATTTAGAATCTAACTTGATAGAGCTCTGACAGAGTTTCGATTTTTGTAAATCCACCAATTTACCATCCAATATGTACATTACATCTCGAACTAAAAAGCAGAACCGAATAATTTCCATATATAAGGGCATTCTGACGATGACCTTGTAATAGCGCCGGCAATTAATATAAAAAAGCCCTTTTGCCCTTATAATGTGGAATGAATTGCTTCTACCGGGCGCTGTACCGCCCCATACACCCACCCCAACTACACATGACTACCACAGACTGTATTCCTATACTCATAAGGTTGCATTTCGCTTGTGTTTCGTAGAAGCGTAGACTGGTGTGGTACTTTGACTTTTCACTCCATTTCACAAACGTTTTTATTATTGTAATTTTGGATTCTCCGGTTCCGTTAGTCACATTCCGGGATATGAGTTTAGTTTTATCTGCTATGTGGGGGGACAGGCTCCTCTTTATAGGACATACGAAATGATAGTAAGTGTTTATAGTGTCGTGGACTATAACCATATATTTAGATGGCCAGTGTTAAGTATATTGGCACTAGGTTTCAGAAATAAGGTTAAAGTTACATAATTTTAACACACTTGTACTTCTCCACTGCATTTAATAATGTACCTAACCGGTTTCGCCTTGCGGCATTCTCAAAGGTTTGCCTTTACACAAATAAAAAGATAAGGTTGATAGTTTAAAATCTACAGTCTCTAGACAAGTGACACTTCGTTAGAAAGTTCAAATTCAAATTTAAATTCAAAATATTTATCTCAATTTACACTCTATACACAACACTTCTATAAATAACACGTGAAATTTCGCTTCAACTAATGTTAATTTTGATGGAGAAATATTTTCCTAATCCCATACTCCTACTCGTAGCAACACCACACAGTGAAATTAATCTCAATTGTAATTATTCAATTAAGTTATTACACCATTACCAACTGTATTATAATCATTTACCAGATAGGAAAGTTAAATTTAACTCGATAATTAGTAAATTACACGTATATGCTCACACATATACATGTCTAATTAAAAGATAGATAGGTATTGTATGCCATAACTGTTAATATTTGCGGGTAAATATTAATATGCAGAATAAATATATTTCCATACGTAAAGACTATTATATTCTAAATTTATTTTATACACTCTATTACATTACTGCACTCATTTGTTTTGATTTATTATAATTCACGGAACTTTAGTCTCATTGTTAGCTGATTTTAATTTAATTTTATATAATTAATGATTCCAATAAATTGAGATACTGGTATTGTATTTGTATTAAGAAATTGAAAGTCGGTTCGAGTCCGACATAACCTCTCTCATCGGTTCCGGTGGAATTGTGAAAAAAAAGCAAAGCCTCTTTCATTGCCTTCAGCTTAACATCGGGTGAGGTGAAGTCAAATTGACGAGCCATAAATAAAAAATAAAAAAAGTATTTCATAGTACACACCACATATTTCTTACCTGTTTCCCTCATTGGAATTTAACTATACGATGAAATTAGCCATTTATAATCTAATGCATTGCATATTTAAAAGAAAACTATTTTCCCAATTTTCCGTCGATAAAATCATTTTTATTCCTACAGCATCAGGTTTCATTCAAACAACTTATACTATCCAATACTTTAATAGAACTGGCAACACCGTCTTATTATACACAGATGCATCTCTCTAAGCTGTAACAGCTTCACATTACCCCGTCATAAGAGGACGGTGTAACGTTTCCCTGGAGTCAAATACATTTTTTCCGCGACAGTAGAGCCGTGTTCAGTGCGCGGCTGCTTCCTGCGCTCTCTCACTTCGCCGCTAGGGCTGGCCCAAAAATATTACTTGACATTGAGAGAGATGGGTAACTCTTTATTATTACAATGAAGTTAATAGTAATCTATAAATTATTGATAACACACTTGTACTTCTTCACGATATTTATTATTTACTCGAATCTTGACAATTATTGAGTCATAATTTAGTATTTTTTCTACAGGACCAATACAGGTTAATTTAACAGTAATTTTTACATTACATACCTCTGTTGTTGACGACTAAATATTAAATAAAGTATAACTTTGAAAATTAAAAAGTTGAACTGAAAACTAGTTTGCGTTTCATTCAGTGAAAATTCTATTATGTGGTCCGAGTATAGTGTTAAATATAATAAAACAGTTAAATAAATAATTAGTGAATGTATATTTGATTTGTATAGTAAAAAAATATTGGTTTATACTTCTTTAAAAAGTACCTATATTATTTTTACCATAAATCACATAAAAATAAAAAAGTGAAACGAAATGTGATAGATAGATAGATAGATTACTCTTTATTGTACACCAAAAACAATACAATGTGTCTCTTTTCTTTCTCTTTTCAAACTCCTGACGTGTGATATTCGAAGTGCGGAGTGTCAGCCCTACGTCTCTGGTACAAGGCGGGTATAACATATCAGATTGACGTCACTTCCGACGTGATGCACTGAACACCTCTTACTCGTTATTTTATTTGAAGCGGAATTGTATTATTTGAATAATTCTCGTGAAATTTGAAAAGTGTTTATACTTATCCCAGTTATACAACCAATTTGTTGTGAAGTCGGTAATACATAGTTAAGAATTAGACTTGTAGGAGTGTATAATATATATTTGCACTATTAACATCATCACTTTGGTTAAATACACCCAGATATATCATCATCATCATCATTTCAGCCACAGGACGTCCACTGCTGAACATAGGCTTCCCCAATCGACCTCCAATCCGACAGGTTGGACGCGTTCTGCATCCAATGGGTATGTCGTCCATCCACCTCGCAGGAGGCCGTCCCACGCGAAGCGGTACGCGGTCTCTATTCGAGAACCTTTCGGCTCCAACGGCCATCTGTTCTTCTTGCTACGTGCCCTACCCACTGCCATTTCAGCTTCAACCAGATATATAGGTATAAAGCGTATATTTTGAAGCTCGTATTCTGTTCTTTTTCTCTTGATATTTTATTTTAAAAAAAGTGTAAAATGAAAAAGTGTTGGATTTTGCTATTAGATTTGGCAATTTTTTTACTGACCGGCCACCTGCCTACCTTGGGAATACTATTGTTGGTGGTTTAAGGCTATGGTCCGGCACAGCAGGTGTGAGCTGTTCAGGGTAACCATAAGCGTGGGTCACTCTCGCTTAGGCCTACCTTTCCTCTATTTCTTTACTTCAGTAATCTAATTCACAAAATCCAACTGTCAGAACCTATGCTACGAACCAAAAAAAACTAACTAAAGAAATTCTTTGTAATGCGAATGTAACCAGATGTGTAGGGACATCTTGGAAAAATGTACACGATCCAAAAACGGTCGGACCCCGGACGCCCTAGGACACAGTCCCGTGCGCGCGGAATGGAATGAAAGGTATCGCATGAAAAGGTTTATCGATGTCAAGACGGCAAGGAATGTATGTAAGGACCATATAAAGGGGCACTCCATTGTCTCTGCCTACCCCTGTGGGAATACCAGGCGAGGATATTTAGATTGGTATGTATTTTACATAGATATCCTAACAGTATTGATAAATTCACATAACTAGTAATATTTATAGGTATATAAAATGTGATGTAATGGATGTAAGGAGCGAAGTCAGTATATCAAGATATGTTCTCACTATATGCGTTATGAACTGCACAAACTTGAGTAAATATCAAATGTTTCAATAAACATTGCTAGTTAAAGTTATGGCCAAGGAAAAAAGCACCGTAAAGAAACGGTAATGAATTAAAACTTCAAACGATTAATTGCGCTCTCGACTCTGTCACGGCACGACCGCGTAAGCAGTTCCGAATACATAGAGAACTTAAGCTCCATCATACTTAGAGTTAACAGCATATATCTTGACCCCAATGACGTCTCAAAGTGTACTGTATATGCGCAGTAGCATTAGTGTCTTTTGAGGATACCATTTTGGTGGAAACATTTAAATGTAGGCACAAAGTCCCACAGCCTGTTACTGTGCCAGCTCTGGAGAAACCTTTCCGCGCAAAGATGATAGGCCAGACTACATTCGAAAAGAAGGGAAAAGAGTAAACGGAGTCTGATGCAAACGGGAACTACGACACATAATATACCACTACGACATATACATTGATTTAATTGACCAATCCAACCTACATTAGAATTTTGCATGTCAGAGCATAGACTGACGAAATATGTGATCTAACACTAAATTTAACAACTAACTATGTACCTACCATATTTCTGCAAATAAAAATATATTTCATTTCATTTATTTTCATTTCATTTACGCTAAGATGGTAATGATGACGATGACATATACTCGTAATACTTCAACAATAAAAAACTGTCATAAATACATACGTAGGCACATATAACCCCTAGTAGGGTTATACAAAGGTGTATTAATATCCACATTTCACCAATCATTGTATTCGGTTCCAGGTACCTAATCATATTGCCTATTGGCTGTTTATTTTGATTTTGATTGTTGACTCGAACCATGCATTTCAGATTGCGTTCATACAAAAGATATATACTTGGTATGGTTATCAAAGTTTTGGAGTTATTACACTCACTATAAGTTTATAGAACGTAATGATTCATTATTCATGCGTTTATGTTTTACAATAAACCCATGAGATTGTATCTTCAGAGGCCATCCAACCAGGCGGGGCAAGACAATAATGAGATATTACATAAAGCATATGTAGAGGCCATCGAAGTAGGGGCTATCAACTGATTTTAGACATAGCATCTGTAATGGTGGCCGCTATATTTTGTACTGTCTATCAGCTATCAGGCAGAATACAGTCAAGTTAACTGACGAAACATAAAAAAGTAAATGAAACCATTTGCCTTATAGTCCATAAAAATGAATACGCCTGCATAAGATGCTGGTATTATAAAATGTGTGGCTTGATCAGGATTTAACTCTAAGGCACATTCAGTTAAAAGTCTCATAAAAATAATCGTTGAACTAAAGCACCATCTCTTAATATCGTTGACAGGATTTTGTTATATATAAACAACATCTACATACCAAAGATTGCTCGTTATTCTTATTCTGAAGTAACTTTAAAACATGTCGTACAGATGCGAAACCATCAACTTTAATGTCCATTCTCACGTTGGGGGATTGGCGCACCTGTCAGTGGTTGTTTGTGTTATTCTTGATGTGTGAAAAAGCATCTGGAGGATGTCTTGGCCAACCCGTTCGGCAAATGTGACTATAATATTTGTAATAGTTACATTTTAACATTCATCGTTGACAATCAATAAATGGATGTGAATAAGAATAAGTGTTATCTACGAGTTACCAACCTAGACGACCGTTCAGCCGTCATGAAAATCGTCAGGAATTAATATAACTAGCATTCTGCAACGAAAATATTAGATAATACGTAATAAAATCATAATTAAATCATGGCATTCCTCAGCTCACGTGTGACCTTCTTCCCACAATCCTGAGCCCTATAAGCGGTGTGTGAAAAAGCATCAGATGAGGCCGTCAAGCATGTAACATTGCACATGTTTGTAACAGTGATCTTCTTTCCTAAGACTTCACCTTCCGCTTATCATCAAGGAAATTGAAGTCAAATTGACGTGTCCTAAACAAAAAAGGCAAAACTTTCAACTACCTCTCTAAACACGATTCAAATATGAACTATAGGTACATTAAGCTGTCGTCACGAATTTGCTTTACTAATTTTCTTGACAAATTCACACAATCACGAGTAGGTAATATCGACGGATATTTGGTGGGCGCAAATAAACAATGTAATCATTTCTTTATCTTCCCGATCTAATTCCGAAGTAATTGAGTCGTGGGCCATAAACCGGCTAATTCCGATCGGTGCGGACGGACTGATGTATGAATGCCCTTTACTTTCGTCCTTCGCCACGCTTTTATTCAAGGCGCACGTTTAGTGTTTCGTTTTATACGGACATAAAGATTAGGCGTAAGAGGTGCGCAGCTATTCCCGGCTGGCGTCATAAAACAGCCCTCAATTCGGCAAATGAGCAATGAAAGTTAACACTGTGCGCGTCGAGGTCGGCGCCACCCATGGGGTATGACTATATGGGACACGTCGCTGGTCCTGTGGGCCGGGAGAGGGTTAAGGTATGATTTCGTTGCCAACTGCAGACCGCAGCAGCAGTCAGCTTACCGTGATGTGGATATGAATGTAATAATATTGTTTAATATTGAATTCGTTGTGGCTTCTCAATGATGTCGTTTTAAAGTACAGTATCAAAGTTTAATAAGTCATGCACCACACGTCATTCAAGGGCACATATTGTCTATGAAAATAAAAAAACCTCTTAGTCTCGCACTCCGTTCTGTCTAAATCTACACATTTTCATTTTTTCACATACATTACTTGTTCAATTTCGATATGAGTAGACAGCTTCATTGAGAAGCCGCAAGGAATTGAAACAATAAGCAATATTATTGCATTCACGACTATTTCACGGTACGCTGTATCTACTAACAGTTGTCGTATGCGGTCGGTAACGGAATTACATCTTCATCGAAACGATGTATCCACATTGAGGGCATTCATTTTTAATTTATAAACGTATAATGGTGTGTTGTGAATCGGCTGCCCGCCAAGTACGCTGTAATTAACCCTTTATTGTGTTTCGAATTGTAACAGATTATTAATAAAGTATTGTTTTACATGCGGTTATATCACATGTAGATATATAATATTAGGTTATGTAATGTGTAGGTGGTGTCATGACGTGTAATTTTAATATAATTTGAAGCAGAAAATTAATTGAAAGAACATATATTATTCATACGTTTCCTTTCATAAGAAAATATGAAATTGTTTGAATGTAAATATACGGAACAGTTGTTTTCATTTGAAACGCTCAGTTGCACAATGTGAGGGAGCGAAGAGTGTTGAAATAACTGGCAATTCTTTCCTTTTTATTCACTTAGCCGACCTTAATTGATATAAATGAACAGCTTCGTCTGAATTTAACAACCCTTCTACAGATAGGGCTGCCACCGCTTTTCATATGGTTTATATATAAACTAGGTTTGTAATGATTAAATTATAATATTAATTCCAATTTGAAACTCTTGTAGATCTAAATTAATATTTTTAGGCACGTAGTTAATATTTAGAGTAAAGAATAAAGAAGAAACGATAAGATTTACATAACATAGAATGGCTAGTAATCCAAGCGTAATGAATTAAACCTCTTTTGTCAGAAATCTAATCGCGTTAAGCGGCAGCCCTACTTCACGACACCATTTGCGAATTTAATTATGTGGTTGCCTCGTTGAAGGAATTCTAAAATGAGGCATCATATTCCAATGACTGGAGAGTTTTCTTGTATTCTTTGGCATTTATAAACCAATACTTGATAATGTTTAACACATGGCAGTAAGTAATCAATCCAGACGCTTGAACAGAACGTAATACATTTTCCATAGATACATTTTTATTACAATATACACAATATAGCCTCTGTGGCGTGGCGGTAGTGAATGCGACTGCTATTGCAGGAGGCACGGGTACGATCCCCGCTCAGTGCAAGTATTTGTATGTATGAATATGGCTATTTGCACAATTCTGGGTCTTGTCTCGCAGAGAAAAATATCGAAATTCAGCCGCATCTTAGTTAGACTTGAAAGCCGACCCCAACAAAGTTGGGAATAGGCTGAGACAATGATAATAATTTTTAATTATTGGTTCTATCCGTAGCAATGGAAAGTCTAAAGTGCTAGCTATAAACACTTTATGTAATTTTCTGAGCGAAACCGACACTTGCTAGTCTAAGATAAAACAAATATTCACTTTTAAACGTCAAGCAAATCAAAGGGTTTCGCTAGCCAAAAAAGTATTAAATATTTTAATTAAAGTTCTATAGTCAAAACAGCTGTCGTTATTTGAACTCGTTTTAGTTTTAACTCGAATCACATTAAAAAGTTTATAGTCAATCGCGTTCGTCTAGCATTTTTCCTAATGAATGTGATTTTAGTTTTTATTTGGGAAAATTGCATGCATAAATTCAATTTGCCAGCATCCCGCGATTCGGAAACTTATTTAATTAAAACTTATCAAGTGCTTCGAACAGTTGAGCACCTCGAGTAGTGGCGCAAGTAGTGGCGCGAGTAGGCGGCGCGGTGCGAACGGACCACCAAATACAAGTTCCCGCAGAACCAATAAGTTGTTCCCAAGTTTCGAGTTGTTCCATCGACTGAAGAAATTGCAAATTGTATCGACTCGACAAATTATAAATCCCGAGGACAATTGTGACGTTTATTATTTTTTGACAAATGACTTCATGAGCTCCGCTGCGAAGTTTTGTATAGAAAGACGTCTGCTTTGTATTACTTGGATCGGTATTGAAATCTGAATACAAATGTTTCAATATTTGTTTGTGGGATATATTTACGGGGCATTTTGCAGTGATAAGTACTTTGCTTAATGGGCACCAGTGACAGGATTGATTCATCAATATAACCAGCAGATGTTAGGTATGTGTTGACAGTCACTGAGGCGTGGCGGTAGTGAACGTTGCTGCTACGCTGGCGGCACGGATTCGTCTATTTTCACAGGTCTGGCCGCGCCTCAGAGAACACGTTAAGTCCCGGTTGTCATACAAACATTCAGTCATTTAGCAGTCGTTACGGGTAGTTGGAGCCCTTAAAAATTCAACCACTGGTTTAGGTTGTGGAAGCCAGATGGCAATGAAAATGAAAACTAAAGCGGGTCGATATAAACACTACTGCATCGTCAAAACTAAAGAGCTTGAGTATTTAATTGAAAATAAACTGGTTCTTTTCTCAATAGAGCTTAAGATGATATATGACTAGATATGACGGTAGTACTTTATTTCAGAATGTTGCTACTTGGTACTGAGCCAGCAGTAAGTAACAGCGAAGTGCGGAATTCTAAACCCCTTATATCGGCAGTCGGTACTAGGATCGCATGGGTCTTTGTGGCATTAATCTAGATTAGATCCTCATGGCCTCAGTCGGAAACCTCCTTCACATATACGACGTGATCGACTATTATGTCTTTACGAAGAGTAGCTAGTTAGCTAATAGTTTTTGAGTCGAATATGTGACATTTTTTGTTCGTTTTCTGTATAGCCAAAATCTCAAATTAATTGAGTCTGTGAAAACCAGCACTGGAGTTCCCCGAGGAACTCGTTCCTTTTTTATCAAAAGTTTATTATGCAGTAAGTATACATATGCTACATACCTACTAATACTACCGCGGCTACTAATACCTTGATGTTAATTTACCAACGATCTTGTGGATGATAGGTCCCTGATATTTTTTTTTATTTATGACATGACAATTTGACTTCACCTCGTCCGATGGTAAGCTGAAGGCAAAGTCTCAGGAAAGAGGGTCACTATTACTTGTAGTAGTCGTCAACGTCAGTGCAAGCACGTACAGTACTGCAATGGTGGCGCACAGTTTGAAGGCCTCATCAGATGTTTTTTCACGACCCGCTTAAAGGACCCGATACTGTGGGAAGAAGGAAACACGTGCGCTGGTAAGGAATTCCAAGACTTAATAGTGCGGCAGAGGAAAGTCTCACCAAACCGCTTGGTTATTGATTAGTTTTACTAATAAAACAATTTTTATTATGCCAGCCACCGATAACTTTGCATACATTGCCATTATGTGCGTATAATTCCTCTTAATAGTATCTTAATGCAGTGTCGTACGATGACGCTCTGTTAAACACCCTTGTGCATGCAGATGACGTCATAATCGAGCGCGAACATCGCCGCAATTCAATTTGTGGCATTACTTCGCGTTACCAGGGTTTATGAGGCGGAAAGATATTCGGCGAGCCACAGCGCACACGAGTTTCATTGCCACACGCCGCACCATTGCCGCGCCCCTAATGTCCTACGAAAAACGTTCACGACTCCGCCGCCGCCGCCACGCTGAAGTAACGCAATCTTAATGTACAGAATTAATCTAAATGACTGTTTAAAACAAGCGACAAATGTGTGCCAATTTATGGCGATGATATAATCCTCAGACAGTGAAATTTTATAATAATTTGTAATACAACTTCTAACGAGATGTTAGCCTTTCATCGAAAACACTAAGAATATAATAGTGAGAAATTCAATGTTTGAATGTTGAACATAAATTATTGTTCTCCACCTGTAAAATCTGTTGCTTTGTACTAGAATTAATTGGTTTTTTGACGAATACAAAAGCAAATTCTGACTAATCTTTTGTAAAAATACAAAACAAATGTAGGTATTGTTTCTTTGTACTTTTTCTTGTCGAATCTTTGCAGTAAATAAAAGTCAGGCACGTACTGCTCACATTAGTGTACAATTACTTTTCTTTGTTTTGATATCATTGTAGAAAAACTGAAGCGTCGACAATAATCAGAGGCATTAAGTAAATGAATCAAAGACTGAAGGTACGACGTAATAGATATACAAACGTAGTAAGAATTGAACAGAAAGTCAATTTGATTTCAAGAAATCAAAACTGTGGAGAGCTCTAAAATCACAGATCGAATAATTGATTGACATACTGACTGATTATATAAATAATAAATATTACAATAACCATTTCTGGAAAGATACCTCCTAAAACAAACTCCCTTAACAAAATTTGAAGTTATTAATATCTGTAATAAAGTTACCCAACCGAATTCGGAATCAAATTATTACAGATAGACTTCGAAATCAAACAAACGCAATTAGTAGCAATTGAAAGGCGGTTTGAAATCAAATGAAAATACGAGAGAAAAGTTGGGAGGCGCAGTTTGTTCCGCCTCCGAACTCGGAAGCTGGAACAAACATCGAGTTTATTGGGAACGCTGCTGTTACTGCTGGGTGCAGACCAGTGATGTAGGGGTTGAAAAGTTGAAACTTTCAGGTACAAAAAGACTCAAAATGTCTTGCACGATTAAAACTTATGAGAGACTGTGTCTAGACTGTGACTGTGTGTGTGTCTGTGCTACTTCAGCTTGCTTATTCTGCTAGCTAAGTCGCTAAGTATAGTTCTCTAAACTTACTTCTTAACTAAATTACTACGGTATAATATCGTAATAGGAAGTATGTGATAAAATTTGATAATCGAACGATAAAGTAGAAAATGTTAGTGGCGTGCATCCCAGAGAAAAATAGTCACCGCATATCTTATCCAGATAAATTATATGTACTTTACTGAGTACATACTAAGTATATAAATATACTTGAAATCTGGTTTAGGTAGGGTATGCAGCATATATTTGTCTCTTTAGAATGCACACCCGCGATTGTTACCTGTTACTTACTGCCTATTTTATTTAAAAACCCACGCCACTGGTAAATATGCAAGTCAATAATTACCAAGTCCTGTTTGAAGAACTCTGACCTCTAAAACGGACAAAGATGACTTTTAATGTTTACAAACAATTTAACCTTAATGAGGGAATATAAATTCTAAATCAGTTTCCTCCTTTTTAATCCCCCGTGTAACATGAAGGCGCGATTAGCTTGCAGATGAGCGTGCGAGTGCACAATATTAACATCCGGAGTACACCGGGTGTGTCCGGGTGTGTGCGGGTGTGCCCGGCCGTAATTATCAGCGGGCGGCCTGACAGGCCCGGACATCGAGCTCTTGGGGCCTTTTATACCCGTGTTTTATGGCATTGTTGTGTTCACACTGTAAAGTTCTAGTACAAAATCTCAACCCTCTATCATATGGAGAATTTGATACGTTGTGTACTCATTGAAGTTTTAATTACTGTTATACTTCATAAAATAGTGTTACGATGTTTTTTCCTTCTTAGGTAGCAATCTAATACTTTATTATTTTATTGTTACAGGTAAGTCTATCTGAGAAATTCTACAATATCAGGTACTTAACACACTTTAGTCGCTTTCAATCCGGTGGCAGACGGAGGTGGCGTCAGTGAAAGTGTCCACACGAAAATAAGGTAAATACACATTTCAAATATCACGTATTCTATATAGATCATTAAACGACACCTACAAAACGTCCAAAATACAAACATATTTAAGATTAGTTTAGCAAATAGACCCTGTCTGGAAAGACTCCGCAAGAAACTTAGCTGGCCTTCTTTATTTTTGCTCTAGACTCCGCGCGAAAAACTCAGCGGGTTTTTTTATCTATTTACAATTTAACACAATTCATCTCAGTTGAACCGCTAAAAGACCCCATTATTATAACTCTTATATACTCATAGATAAAACCTAAATACATAAAAAACCCATGTTTTAGTAAAAGAATATCAAACCTCCTCCAGTCAAGGTTATAAGCGCATAGCTGCTATAGTTCCCTCTATCTCCTCATCCGAGTAATATCAATACCTCTTTCATACGTATAACATCGAAATTGATATTCCATAAATAAAACAGCGGCCCCGGTAAGTTACTCGAATTTTTCATCAATATACTACGCGGAGAAAAATGAAAATGGAGCAACATTTTGTATGGGCCTCTAGTTTTACGGCCCATTCGTTCATTTATCGAAAATGTGCAGCTAAATTAATTTGAACATTGGACCGGCTATATATTTTGTAACCAATAATGCGTCTTACGTGCACAGATTTATTTTCCTGACTTTGTGGGAAGGGGTCGAGTTATTTTGCGGAATATTTTTCACTCGTTTGTGGTGCGGTGGCGAGAGTGGGCTTCAGAATATGTTTTATAGCCGTACTTGTAAACAGTGCGCTAAGCAATCTACCGTAATAGCGCACTGCAGTCGCCAAACCCAACAAACACTCAAAAAACTACTTTATTTACCGCAAAACCAACTCCTACTGGCGAGAAAATGCTACGATTTAAAATGAAAGTCAGAATTTCAGTAGCAGAATCAATTTCATATAAATTCCAATTTCAATTCGCACAATCACTTCTCAGCCGTAACATCAGGGCTCGATAGTGAAGCGGAGCGACACGAGGACACCGTTCGACGAGTAATCGACACTAGAAACATTCGATTCTGATGCAAATCCAATCCCCGACTTACATCGAACTTAATTTTATTTCATCTTTTACCGCCGTCCGCCGGCCCGCCTCGTGTCCGCACACACTCACTTTACATCAACCCACCCGCGATTCAAGCGGATTGGTCCTCTCGGAATCAGAACTCGTTATTAAGGGATACATTGCGCGTGAGCTACCAAACAGGTCAAGTTCGACCGGTGTAAAAGAAGCGATGAAGGTGTCGAGACTAGAAATCGTCGGGTCTTGTGCGTCTGCGCGCGCTGGTAATCGATAAGGCCGCAGAGTCTGTGTTGCGACCTGGTTCCCTGCATACATGCACTCGCCTTGTAACGTTATATATCTCACCAGCTCTTGGCCGAGAGGTGTCGATATAAAAATTAGCCTTACTAAACAGTTTTTAATCGTAAACCATGAAAAGTTTCTACCGGATTTTTTTAAAGTACGTATCAAATCGAAATATTTTATGAGAAAATTATCTTAGGTGCGACATTGGAATATTAAAAATGTTGTTTTACAGGGGTGGGTACTTTTTAGTGTCGCCTTGGGTAATGCTGCCGCGCGAAATTAATTGTTTGTGAACAATGAGGCTGTTCACCCATGAAGTTAATATTAACTTGAGCGCTTTTCTCAAGGTGGCGTGACGTAGTAACTTTTGTATTTTATACCATTTTATTTGCAGAAACTAACGCGATATAATATAATTTCAATTCATTTTTGTAGATTTCATTCATGCGGACCAGTTATCAAAAATGTGAACAAATCCGGCTGAGGTCCCATACGTAACGTGATTAAAAACTAAAAAATTATGAACAAAGCCGGGACTGGAGTGGAGCACTAGCTGACCAGTCCCGGCTTCTCCCATAATTTTCACATTTGTTTTTTATAATTTCATTATTAACACTAATCGGGTCGCACCTGTATTGTATCGGGTCTCTGCATAATTTGGTTGGTTTTTTATGAGACTACATTATAAATTACAGCCCAAAAATAGAATAAATTTGAAGTGAATTCCAAGTTTTCAATACATTGGCAACACCAGCACATTTAGTTGGTAATTTCGTATTTCTTGTTCTAGCAACACTTCAACTTCTTTCGAAGTCTACCTAGGCACGGACGTGTACTCAGGATTTATTGAATAAACTTGTACCAACTTATTTACTGCAGCCAGCAAAGTTCTCAAGTACAACAAAATAAATTATTTCATTCTACTTATCAAAGCTGATGTTTAAGTTATACTTCAGGGGATATATATCTAGAACTTGAAATATATCTAGGACTTTAAACGAGCTCTATACGTACAGTACGCGTCTTTAGGAGTGTTTTACACAGGGTGCAACAGGGATGGACGAGCTCAAAGCTCTCCTTGATTTAATATCAAAACAAGCCGCATGTGTCAGGGGCTCGATTCTCTCGGTACTTTTTTATACGACTTAGGTAGCAAACAAGCGCACCTCCCGCCTGATGGAAAGTGGTCTTAATAGCATAAGGACGTTTGGAATCACAGAGACGTCGCACTCGTACTGTCGAACCTTTAGAAACCTTCTAATACCTTTCTTAAAGAACCCTATATTGTTGTCGCTCCATAATCCAATATCGCCCCCTAAGACGTTAAGGAGAATTTCGAATGGCCTTGACATGATCTCAGTAGCTAACCTAGTCCGATAGGTCTCCCTGTAAGAGAATGACCTTTACTAAATACTAATATTTAGGAATGGCTCGTGATTTAGGAATACTTTAGTATGTTACCTGTGCTGTGATTAGCTCGGACCATCATCACATTATTCAGCTCAGAACACAGTGTTCGCTCACATTTTTCTATATCAAATTGAAACTCTTAAAAATCCAACGCCACTCGATATTTGATCGAATACCAACGAACGTGAGAGAGGGCTCGAACCCACGACCCTTGTAATAAAGTTATCCTATGCTAACACAATACTTTCACGCGTCGATATGCTACAATGTCACTACTGTTCTATCAATCATAATGTAAATTAAGTGAACGGACGTTATTTGCGGAAGTAAATTTTGGGACATAAATATGGTAACTTTTTCAGATCGATATAATATTGAAAAAATGAATGTCTAGACGGGGCTTGAACCCTCGACCAGTCTGTTACAGGGAGAATGCTATGATCACTGGATCTACAAGACCTCGTCTAGGGCATTCGAAATTCTGCTTTACGGCTTAAGGAGCGACGGTTTTCTAATATTATATCGATGAAATAGTATAATGTCTAGTAAGAATTGGTGGAGTATGTATGATTTTAGATTGACTTGGTCAATAACGTATTCACACTGTTACCGGTTGCTCCATAAAATCAACAACCATCGTGAATATCCCGAAATATTTAACAGTGAATATGGTGTAATATGATTTATTAGTTGAGAGGTATTGAATGCTATTGAGAATAAGCAAGCTGAAGTGGCAGTAGGCTGGCCAGATCTGACCTGTGAATGTGATGACCACTGGAGTAAAGGAATTCTTGAATAGAGACCACGAGAAGGCAAACGAAAGGTACTTGAAAAAGGCGGCTGGGACAGACTGGATGCGGGGGGCGAAGGACACACGCACACATTGGAAGAGACCTACTCGTACCTATGTCCAGCAGTTTCTTATTATCCCACTTCCTATTATTATTAGTATAATTGTACGAAGATGTTTAGATGTATTACCCAGTCACGTACAAACGATCTATTAAATAATATCATTTATAGATTCCTACAGCAATGGATATTGTTTCGCACACATTCTATCACCATAACGTTAACGAGGTTCGCGCCGCGTCTCCGCTCACCATAAAATAATACGAGAACTTATAACTCGCCCGTAAACTGTATTGCTAAAGGAAATCGTTATTTGATGGTACACTTATCTATATTATACGACTTCTGCGCACATCTTATGTAACATCTCGCCGTGCTCTGGGGGGCTTGGTAGAATGGTGTGGAGTGTGATAATTTTATTGGAAGTAAAAAAAATTGTGTCTCTTTCTAAATGATGGTACCATCAGTAGCCATTATTTTCGTAATGATTTCTCAGTTGCATTGTTGTGTTTTCGAGTACCAGATCCGAATTCGTCCTCCCAAACCTGAGATGAGAACCCGTACCAGAACATATCTCGTTAGCTTTTGCATGGACTTGCAAGTAACATTAACTTGGCGACATCGCCATTGGCAATCCCAATGGCGATATCAATGGGGGGGCTCTATACTTTAGACATTTTGTCGAACCGTTACGCCGTCTTTCCACTATGCCGGTGGTAAATTTGTTGGACCAGTAAAAATGTTGGAAGAGTGGTTCAAGAATTTATATCAAACTATTCGCATTATGCCTGATCTGGAAAAATACCGTACCTAATATATTTACCAACTTTTTGTCACTGCTAAGCTCCGGCAGAACATATCGGAATAATGTGAAGGAGTTTATCGCTGCTATCTATTCCCCGCTCTACCCGCCCTACCCTTTACTCCCCCGAGAGTCGTGTCAATTTCGAAAATATCTGAAGAACTTAGATTCCTCGCTTCTTAGTTTCCCATTAATATTCGCATTCAACAGAGCTGAACGCTTGAATGTCCGGTTTGCTTAACGAATTCGGTGGAATGTGAACACTTGTGTCTGGAAGCTGGTTCTCAATAAATCTACCAATCCGGTATAGTAGAAACGTAGTCTTATATACTCGAAGTACAGAGGCCATTCGGTGTAACTGTTGAGCGTTCACTGCTACGTAGTGCTCCGTAGCAGGCGGGGCCTGTGTGGTGTAAAAGTAGAATATTCAACTGCTATGTCTGAAGCAGGCAACTCGATTTCCGCTCCATCATGTAATAATGAAGCCTCATCTCTATTGGGAAAGGCAGAGAAAATACTAAATTTTCCGCATGTTACAAATTTGACATAAATAATAATATATACGCGTTCCTCAGTCAAACGATTTTGGCATACGTCTATTATATATTTACTATAGAACATAATTATGCTACATTATGTTATTCTGGATCCATTTTATTAGCTATGCTGTAGCCACTTTGAGTCTATGTAGCACTGTGGAAAATGTACTAGAATATTCAACTATGAATACATATTTTACTCACGTTTTAGGTAAGATCAGCTCCCACAGCGATCCCTAGATCAACAACGCTTAAAGAAATCGTAAAAATTCACAAAAGAACCCGCTACAAGCAGATGAAATACCTCTCCACGTACGACATGAACCGTGAACCTAATAAATGTACATAATATATTTTATTTCCACTTCTGCGTAAAAAATATATCTGCTGTCAACGCAAATTCTGGGTCTAAAAGGACTATGATCCAGGAAAAACAACCTTACGTACTAATAAAACTTAAGTAGATTTTCAACAATTCATCAGGAGCAGGAAGTGAGTAAACCGCTTTCTTTTTCGCAAAACTTTTCTGTTATCGAGATATTTTTCTAACGTTATTATATATATTCGACTTCGGCTTGGAATAGGACTTTTATCCTAGGTTTATCCGCGTGAAACTAGTTCAGGTCTAGTATACAGGTAGCTTGAATCTCTCTGGCAGGCAGCGTCTCCTGCATAAACGGAGCGCAAGCGATTTTTTAGTAAGTTTTCTATTCGCGGAAGACAGAGCTTTAAATTAGCTTAAAACGTTACTCGTCTCACAAAATAAAAACTCAGACTATTTTTATTTTATATCACTGTAGATCGGGCATTCCTTCATGCTTATCCAGATTCCCACCCAACCCAGCATGATCAAGAATTTTGAATTTTAAATTTGGAACAACTGGCTAGGAGCTTGCAAGGTGAGCTTACCCTCGCTCTGGGGGCCTTGGAGAGGCCCTATACAATATACCTACCCATAATAAGACATCACACATACCTTTTTATTATATTACTATTGTTTAAAATTTTATTGTTCTCCGCGTTTATAATGTTATCTTTATCTTTGCGCTAATTCTGGCCGCATATGAAACTATCATTTTGTAGTAAGGACTTCGCTTGTCCAGTCTAACCGTGTCACGGCTGAACTTCGATAATTTCCATGAAACGACCGCCACCTGGCCTCCCCAAGCTACTTGCGATATCGAAGAAGATAGACTAGTGCCCTTAGCACTCAATATTATCGAATTGTACTATACTACACTATATTACTACAGGCAGCCGGCCTATTGAGAACCTGTGTGCGTGTCAAGCCCGCCAATCGGAACACTCCGCTCTCTCGATACTTTTGCATTACTTATACTATAGTTTTATATACTAAGAGTATAGATGTTAGAGTCCAACTACCCGTAACTACTGCCCAATTTTCGTATGACAGCCGGGACCGACGACTTAACGTGCTCTCCAAGGCATGGCAATATTAGTACAAATAGATAAATATTCATGCATACAAATATTTGCACTGAACGGGAATAGAACCTTCATTACCTGAGTAGCAGTCACGATAAAATTACATAAATAAAAACAACATGAATTTACTAGCCCTCAAAAACTGCCAAAAATTTATTAAATTTATTTCAAAATTTTATTGATCGTAATGACACGTCCATTAGAACACCGGTAAGATATAGAGGATTACTACCTTATATCTCGTGAACTCAGTTGTTACTCACTAAAAATAGTTGCTAATTCTTCTGCTTGTCGCTTCGCCTTTCCTAAAACAGCTTCTTTTTCCATTGTCTTTCTTAAGTAAAGTAGACTTGTTGCCCAATTGCACAATAGACTCGTCGCCAAAAGTGCTTGTTCAATCACTGTACAGTGGTGTGTAAAATTATAATTTTGCTTATCTGTACACTGAGTAATTTTGCTTATCTGTACCGTAAGTATCGAATTTGTGAACCTCTTTATGTTCCTTGGAATATCAAATTTACATTACAAAGAGGTTTAATTTGAATTTTATAAAGGTAGTTACTTACTTTTTTGTTGTGGAAATTGTACTTCGATTTGCACCACATTAAGGCTACGATGAAACGGTTATGCCAAATTATATCCTAAACCACTCCGTCTCTCCCCAACATAATGACTATGATCGAGATAGATGGTTCGCCCGTGAAACAAAGGGCTCCCAACTTCTATACATATTCTGATAACAACTCTTTTACTTTTTTAACATGGAATGGGTAATGTGTTCTACTTTGTTTTCACCAAAAAATAAGTTGTAAAGTTATATAATTATACAACTTGTTGCAAACAATCACATGTTTTAAACATGTCTTCAACATTTTTTTCTGCCGCTTTTCGCTCACGCTGTATATTATTACCTATAGCATAGGCAACAAGTTCTATATATTTCCGTTCACATTGAAATGTGTGACATGTAGCAACTTGTCAAATACGTGTTTTAAACGTAGGTGAAAGCCAAGGTTTATTACATTTTAATCCTAGTTACTTATATTTAGGCAGAGATTCGTGTTATGACCGTAAGATTCTATTTGTCAGACCCGTGACGTCAAACCGTAATTTGATTTCTATATATTGGGAACGAGCCCCGATAAAAGAATGTGTAGAATAGAATTTTATGGGTTTGAACACTACTTTAACGTATAAATACTTTGAGACAAGCTCAACGAACTTAAAGATTTTAATAATTGAAATAAGAAAAGTCAATGGAGGCAAGTATAAATATTGTTAAGACAATATAACACTGTTAAACTTCGTGTCTGTGTGGTGACGGTGAAAGAATATAATTATTTACTTTTAAAGTTGTTTTTTTAATAGCTTTACATTACACGTAAGTACAAATATTTGAATCAAATACTCGCTTAGCTTCAGATGAATCGTTTAGAAAATTCTACAAACTAAAGAACCCTCAATGGGTTCTTGGCTTATAAAATTCTAGTTTAAAATAAAAGTGGTACCTACGATATAATAAATTAAAAAGTTAAGTAAGGGCGAAAAGCGTATAGTGGTATCGAGTTACACTAATGGATATTAAGTCCTCTTAGCTTTTACATTTTTATTTAGATGTTTTAGTCGTAGACGTTTGTACTTTGTTATTTATGACTCGCTCTATAAGCACTTAAATCTATTTATTAGGTATAGGTACTACAAGTACACTGTTTTTTTATACCGCTTGAGTGGCAGACAAGCACGCGGCACACCAGATGGAAAGTGGTTACCGTGGCCTATTGACGTTTACAATATCATGGTGTCACATTCGTGCTGCTGACCAGAAGCCATTTACTTTTTTTTTTTTATTCGTAAAATAAATAAATTAAAATAGAAGAAATAACTTCCACACAATAGGCTTATAATAATACAGTGCGAATGATACAATCATTAGTGACTATTGTAAGGGACTTTGTAAAAGACATTAACAGATTAGTAATATACACTATGCAAACTTACAGGGAGAAGGTACGCGGGGGCCACGCCACTAAGAAGGCGCTATGATTTAAGGGATTACAGTTAATTGTAGTGACTTTATAAACTACCCACATAAATGTCATATTATTCAACATAGTGCTGTTTCAACAACACTTACGGGTTATAATGATTACGTAGTTTTATTTGTTTGAAGTTTTAATTATGTGGCTCCAACAGCCTAAACAAAACTCAAAAATCAATTATTCTGGATAGACCACTTAACGGTTCTTATAAAACGTCAATATCAACAATATTTTATAAATCAGTGAGCAAATGGACCATCGAATGGAGAAGACTCCGGTAAGAAACTCAGCGGGTTTTTCTTTTTTTTTTGGTCTACTTACATACATTTACTTAGTCTATATAATTATAGAAATTCGCTCGAGTAAACCGCTCATTTCCAGGCTTAGTATGTATAGTATAGTGCCATAATTAGTTTATACTACTAAGATAGATGCATATGCTTTTATAAGCACCACAACAGACGTCAGATTGAGGCATAGCAGGTTCAAATTAAACTCAATACTATAATTGAGTTTAGTTCGAACCTGCAACGCCTAGTTCGGACATGTTGTCGTCGTTACTTAGGCTGAATGATGTTGTTACAATCTGCAATAATATATCGTGTTCGGTAGAGACTACTTGTATAATACACGATGTCATAAATTGTGAATTCTGGCCGAGTAATACGCCTATATGCTAATTTATCCGCTATCTAGAAACAGCTAATAGTGATTTTGATGCGTTCTTTATTATAATGAAATTGAGATGATTGTATTTTGCTCAGATGTAAGCTAAGCATAACTTGTAATTACGTATCTGGTAATGTGTATATATCTATAAAAACACCAATATATATACCTACATACATTTCAAATCAAAGGGAAAAAATGTTTTTATTAACCTAATTAGCATTATTCACTATCCACGGTAGAAAATCAGCAAAGCTAAATGAAACTATAATTAAAAAGGGTTTATATTGGGGGAGGGAGGATTTGGCCCACCGCTCACCCGCGGTTCAACACTCCAACAATATATATTGGAATGTCAAACCACCCACTTCAAAGTAAGAAAAACAAAATCTTACCAGAGAGTGATGTTTTACCATTGCAGTATTCCGCTAATGCGAAGGACTTAAACTTCGACACGTGTTTCGCCTCTACACGAGGCATCTTCAGGAGCGCAGGAGCGCGAGCTTTGTAATGGATTTCCGCCAGGTAACGCCTGCATCTATATCGAAACTATAATTTCATAAAAAGCAGCACAACAAAAATAAATAATTATGTATTTACGCAAAATCATTAGTTTTTGCATAAATACATATTAATGCATACAAATATTTACACTGAGTGACAATCGACCCTACAATTTGCAAAAGTAACAGTAGAACACGCACACCACTTCACAGAACAGCAAGAGATACAATATCCATAAAAGCCAAGGTAAACAACTTATAAAGAACAGAGGGGGCCCCAGGGAATCGAAGAGTAATGGATCCTGTGTGAGCTATATTTAATTCCAACAATGTGTGTAGCAAATACATTTAAGCGCCAGAAAATTGATTTTAATTGACATAAGATCCCTTTAGCGTAAATATAATGTGGCAGTTTAATGTTCTCATAGCGACCGCTTTGCTAATAAGTAGATGAACATAGACAGATCTTATTTTTAAAGTACAAAAACTAGGAAAGAATTAGCAATATATGCCATAAATAGCACATACACAGTCTATCGCGTGTTGGTAGCTAACGTGACCTTGCATGGGGCGTATGTTCGATTCCAGCTCAATTCAAATATTTGTATAAACGAATATGGCTATTTGCATCCTGATTAATATACGAACATCTATGGTAGACGTTACAAGCAGATGAAGATTAATATCGAAGTGCACGATTATAGTCTGGAATAAAAACAAGCAGAATATGCACGTCACAGTTAAATATCACTAAGTTTTTAAAACCATATTTTCCCTGAAAAATATAAGTTGCGGCGTGTTCTCGGACATGACATGTTATATCAGTCCTCTATATATTTTATTTATTTCATGCAAAAATTTTAATTGCGCCGACTGAGACTTCTTTGTTGGTTTTACTCCCACTCAGTGCAAATATTTGTATGCATGAATATGGTATATTTGCGGTGGCCCACACATTCCTACATATAATATGAATGTATGTGTATTTACAAAAGAAAATGTATCTACTTTCTTGTTATTTATCCGTATTCTAGAATCCGCACCTCGCTTATAGTATGCTAGTTATGCTATGTTCTGTTTGGCTCTAGATAGCTTTGTCTTTAAAATACCAGAGACACAAGGACTACCTACTACTAATATATAAAATATTTAAAAAATCATAAGGATGTTAACCTGCCACTTAATCAGTCAGATTTAAAATAGAAGTGAAACTATATAATGAAACAGGTGGGAAATTAGAAACTGAAAAAACAGTGCGTAAGATGTTAGGGGATGTGGAGGGGCAATGGCACTGGCAATTAACACGTTGAGTGCGGTACATACCATATTCGACTTGTATTAGACTTTCGTTTAATGCGGCGTTGAAAGTAGGTGTTCTCTGTCTGGTGCGGGGGTCGTTTGACATTGAAATCCTGTAGTCCAGAAAGAGATACGTATACTTTTAGGATTTTTATATCAAATTCTATTCAATCGGTAGGTATTCAGTATACAAGACACATTTGACTTGTACCGCACCAGGCGATAAAATATTACAATCAGTGCGTTACCAGCCAAAACTGTCTTGTACGATACCGCCTTGTATCGCACCACAGGAACTAGTCAGTACAGGCTAGTGCAGTGATTAGATATTGACGTATTTTATTTGTGTTTTGCTAATAGACTTTTGTCGTGATAAGAACGAAACGATGAATGCATCCAAGAAAAGATCGCGGAAAATGTTGCTAAAAGTGTTTGAACATTCAGAAAACGGTGACCAAAGTGATGACCGTAACTTCACAATTGATAGCGGAAACACAGGTGAGGCTCCTTTAAAAATACGTATTTTAGAAGATATAAAGTTACCAAAATTATCAACTTCAAGTACTAGCCATACACCGCAAACCGACAAGAAAGTAAAAAGAGTTAATACTTACTGCAAAGAATGTGACAAAACGATGTGTTTATCATGCTTCAACAAATCGCACAAGAATATTTAGATTTTGTAATTTCGTTTATCCTCTGTTAAAAGCATCGATGACGATATTTTGTTTCACTATTTTCCCATCCCTATAAAACTATCGATACGAGACGACTTGCTCTACTACCGTGATGCGGTACAAGACGAATCCGTATTGTAATTTAATTGTCTGATAATTACTAAACTAAAATTTGTATTCAGTGGCGACAACAAATGTATCTATTTGAATATATCAACTACTTATTGCAACCGTTAAATCATATATTTTTATATAATTCAGACATTTATTGGGCAAAACTTATTCATTTGTTTTACAAACCATTATCGTCTTGTATCGCACCAGATAAAAAACCGGTACGTGCCAAATTTGGTATGTATAGCACTGAACGTGATTTGTAGTTATCAAGTCCCGCATTCAACGTGTTAATGGGCACTACCTGCTATCGACCCTTATTTTGGTATTTTATTATTTATTTAATTGTGATTTTTATTTTGATTAAACTGACTGACTTTCATTACCGTTTTGACAAATAAAATTGGAAAACTTTGATATAAATATGTGCTCTTTATGTGCCTAAACTTAATAAACGAAATTAATTCTATCATTCTTCAATTGATTCTGGACGTAGTTGCGATATTTTGCACAGGACTAGGTATCTATCTGTTTTTCTGAGTCTAAAAACTAAACAAAAATCTATCTCCCTAATACCTTCTCTTGGAGTACTGTTGACCAAATGGTTCATACACTTGAGGCCCTGCCGACTGGTAACACAACACATAAACTGCCCAAGAGGTCCTCATAGCAATATTTCCTCCGCCATATCCAGTCAGTCTTGGTTCACAATAAATTTGATGTAGAATTTACGATACGCCACATTAATCCTTTATCGCAACATCGGCCTCCCGGGGGAAATAACAAAAGCGGATGAATTTCACCGGTAGGTACATAATTAAAACGACAAATGTGCGCCAATTATTGGCGCTGGCCCACCGCGGCGCCGCCACCGCCTAACTTGGTCATCTCATTTTGAAAGTTCAACCTATTGTTGGGTTTTTGATTACGTGTTGAATTTCATATTTGGAATTTATTGAGTTCCCTTTTTTTGCGAAAATAATTGCGTGCGTTGGTATAATAGATGTCCGAGTAGATAGTTTCTCTGTTTCCAGCCTTACTTATGCCTACCATCTGACCTCCACAACCAATGATCCAATGACCAATGGCGATATCGAAGTTCCAAGTTAGACTGGTTGGACTTTTGAGGAGTATAGATGGACTATAGATGTTAGTATGGCAACCGGGACCGACGGCTTAACTTTTATTTATTGTATAATCAGCTATTTTTTTTGTTTATAGTTTTATACAGTTTGTAATTTTTTTCTCATTTTAGTAACTATCATACATTTGAAATCAATCATTCAATTATGAAGCGCATAGCACATTTCCTCGAACGCAGCGCAAATGCGGCGAAGGCGATGCAGTGAGTTCATATAACAAAGAATTCGTATTGCATTCCTTCTATATGAGTCCGCCTTCAATTCAATCGATGACCCCATTCTATTTATAAACAACTAGCAATGGCTCGTGTCACCATCAATAAATGCTATCTAACCAAATAAAAAGTTGTTATCTAGTGTTCTTCTTGAGGTTATCTATGCCAAGTTTTGACACAATTTATTTTGCGATCTAGATGTGAAACAGTAGTCTACACTAATCCTGACCGAGTAACTACTACTTCTACCGGCTTTGTTCAGACGGGTGATTAACCCTGTGTGGGCCACTTCACCCATTTCCGCTATATTATGACCAAAGATGTTCTTATGACAAGCGGGACCGGTATAATGTGCTTTCCGAGACACGACCATACCCAAAAATAATCGCATTGAGTGGGTATCAAACCCCACAAAGGATGTCAACAGACATAGTTATTTTCGCAAATATAAACTAGTTTGAATTTTTTAAATATTATTACTATTATAGCATAATCCCGAAATATCTTAAGTGCTCGTTCGATATGATGACAACCAATTAGCCTATCGTAGTCCACCGCTGGACATAGGTTGGGAAGCTTTGGACCTGCCTCTTACGTACCCCTCTGGAAGATGGGGTGTTGATATTCTAACTATATCAACACTCGACAGTTATAATTTCGAATAGGGAATGTAGCTCAGCCCACTCTAAAGTATTGTTTGAACATACTTCCGAATCCCATTCCCGTACGAGAACTAGTAGTACCTAATCACATTATTTTACCACTCAATTTGCTCCCACGAGCGCAAACCAGCGGCACAACCACATGTTTTACTTCGATTCCCGAGATACACATAATAAACCACTCGCAGTCGGTACACAACTATATACGACGCAGTTGGTTCATAACGAATGTTTGCACAAAACAATCTTGAAAACCAATATTCTTGTATGTAGGCTGTCATTTCCAAGTTTGTTTTCATGAATGTACTCATATGCCCAATGGATGTAACAGACGTGGCAGTAATATAAAGTTGTTTGTAAAAAAAATAACACAATTGCATTAAGAACCAAGCTGTTTTGCGACTCTTTTCTTTGTCGCACCATTAAGTTTGGAATGCTCTGCCAGCACACGTGTCTCCTTCATCCTACAGTCTCGGGTCCTTCAAGCGGGGTGTGAAAAGCAACTGTCGAGGCCGTCAGGTTGGGGACCGCCGTTGCAGGCGAAGCACCTGTACACTACGCCTTCAATTTGAGGACCTAAGTATAAAAATAGCATTCAAAATTTTAAAAGGAAGCAGTTTTTCATGCAGTAACCTTATTACACACGAGTCTTGACTCCTCTGCCGATGCATTGACTCCTCTTACAAGCCCAGGTTCTTTATATAGAGCGCCAATAAGCCACTATTCTGCCGTGAACTATCACTATTTCAAAATTGTCAATTATGGTGATACCATTGGACGGTGTTCCCACCACACTAGTCCAACGTGGGTCGGCGGGTCATCAGAATTGATCAGTAAACGGCACCATGGGCAGTTAAGGTTGGTTTGGGTCCCAAATATGGTGGATGGGACCCCTTACCCTCCGATGGCGATGTACTAGTAAATAACACCTAATTTTAATACGAAAAACACACTAAATTTCTTGCGTTAAAACCGGCTATTTCACGTTAGAAAAACCAAAGTTTTACCAGCAACAAAAACCAGTTCAGTGATATTAAAAATTGTGTATATCCATCATTTCTACAACGTACGTACAGGAAATATTACTTTCCCCATATGTCACAGTAGGCAATCCTTTCATGCGTCCGGCCTATAACTACTCGCTTCAGAACTACTCCAGGACAAACGAGCCAACTTTCTCACAATTTATTCCTAGCTGTCTGACATCAACAATATTCGCTGTTGTTAGCCCATTGGCTTTGTATCCAACTTTACCGCTAGAGAGCCGTATTTGATGCGATCTTTTAACATCAAAGCGTAATATTCATAGATATTATTACAAAGTTATAAACGTTGTAATACTTGTGCAGTGAAATGGGCTAGATGTACCAATATTGTTATTATTTTGAGACGGGATGATCCGTTCTTTTGATGTTAAGCAGTCCTATGAAGCGCTAAAGCTGGTAGTATTCAAAGCTTGCAATTTGTAAACCGATGTCTGCTCTCCAATCGGCTTGCGACTACCGCTGACCTTCAAAGCCTAGTTTGTCATTCAGCAGGTGTACTAGCTTCCTATTGGAGTTGACTTGGGGATTTCCTTTTTACTGAATAACTTACATAAATAAATATGGGGAAACACCCACATATATTGTTGTAAATTATTACATACAATATTAGCAGGAGTGGAGTCGACCCCACAAGCTCTGACGAAGCAATCAAATCATATTTACAAACAAGCGTTCAAACCGAGACCGAAACAGTTTACTGAACTGATTGATAGGTAATAGTATATATAATACTGTACCTTATGACTATATATCATATATGTACAGCGACCTCCACAAATGTCAGGACAATTTGAAACTAAAATAAAATTGCATGAAATGATAGCAAATGAATTAGACACAGGTTTCAGGATTAGAGGCCTTAAAGTGTCCACTTCTGGAGTCCATTTTACACCTATTATACCTAGTAGAAATGCATGTTTTCTCTTCTGGTCAATGGCACAACTAGCCGAATTCGCGGGCCGTCGACAATAACGGACCGCGGCGGGCGATCGCGGCGATCCATCACGCCAGCGGGCGATATCGCGACAGTGCACATGACAAACGATCGACGTGTCTCGCCCGAGACGCTCCCGTCCACCTACTGTTACAAATGTGTTTGCTCTGGATTGCTGCTCGACACCTACACTCTAACATAACATATTATGAACAAAATACCTGCAAGTATGCCTGTAAGTAGTTATAAATCGGTAAACAAAATTTCATGAAAAATCATGAACTCATATTATGGCGTCATTTGTTTTTGCAGTGACATGCTTTTTATAAAATTATCGTTTCATTTAACTTAACTGATACGATGGAGGGTAAATAATGAAAAAAAATCGTTAATCGTATTTTTTTTACATAAACTCACGCCTATAAACCCGAAGGAGTAGGCAGAGGTGCTAGCACCCACATTTCGCCAGTTTATGTTTAAGTCCCAATGTAATAGGTGGCGAGCCTATTGCCATTAACCGGGCACTTATAAACCTGCGATAAATACACACACACATAACCTCGAAAAGCATCGAAAAGTCATTGGCGTGTGCCATGGTAAAACCTGGGAGCGAACCCGAGACCACGTCTCAGCAGTCCATTACCCATACCACTAGGCTGCCGCGGTCCATAATTTTTTTAATGTCTATAAAAATAGCGTGCCATGAGTACTACCAGGGGCCTTCGGCTTCAGGCTCCCTTACACCCTGTATAAATTCTACATTTTAAATTAGAATGACTTCTAAGTAATGTATTCCAATTAACACTTACAATGGTCGCATTCTAAAAAAATCAACATTGTATTGTATTACAAAACCTTTATACTTTATTGTACAGTACACAGAACGCAGCGTTCCCCAATCAAAACTCGTTGAATCTCGTTTACGTTCAATTCACGTAATCTGTAATTCTGTATTTGAATATCGAACACATCACGTCCCATCGCCAATTAACGAGTGGAGCCCGGGAGTGTGCCGTGGAGCGGGCTTTTTAACGAGTGCCCATATGTAGTGGGAATTGGCGTGACGTCACACCGGGAACACGGAAAGGACGATTGTTATAATTTACTTTTTATCTATCTACGCATGTTACACTCTAACTGATTGAATGATATTTCTAAATTAACGAAGTCTTGAATTTAAAAGAAACTTTGTAGATTTTTGTTTGTAATCAGAGAAGAGTAAAGATTTGTTTTAAATAACCAAATTCTTTATTCAGTCACTTCGACTGATTGATTTTTAAATACCAGATGAGCTACGCTGGTGTCTGGAAAATTTTGTTTTTTAAGAAGTTTTATTTAGTATATCAAGTTGATTAGCAAAAAGATATTGGCACAAATGAAGCACGAACTTGAAATAGAGTTCTGGAATTCGAATGAATTATTTTTTTTGACAAACCCACAATTAAATTTAGGCCAGAATAAGTGAATATACCGACGGGAATCGAAACCGCAATCTTTCCCTTACAGGAGGAATGCTCTAACTACCATTGCAACAAACTCCGTTGCTCATCGGTTAGAGCATTCCCTCTGCATGGACAAGATCGCGGATTTAAGTCCTGTCGAAGCTTTCACTCTTACAAATCTAAATTTGATTTGAAACACTTGATACATTAATTAATGCAAATAGATATGTTTTGAAATACTAATTCAATAGTTACACTGAGCGAGAATCAATTCGTGATATCTAACATATTAATTAAACGCTCCAGTGCAAGAGACACAAGTCCCTATCGGTGATCGGTGTGGACCTTGTATTTTGGACGTGAAAGAAACGAGGCCTTGTTATACTTAGTCTATGATAGATATGATTTGATAGGTATGATAGATTAGATAGATTTGAGCTTGTCAACAATCGTCGCACCCCGTACTATCCTCAAAAGACAGCTCAAAAACACGTACTGCGCTTATAGAGCGCATGTCGAGCACATTTTGAGTCTACAACTTGAGTCTATCATCATTTTTCTCTGAACCTAATCCCAACTCAGTTGGGGTCGGCTTTTTAGTCTAACTAAGATGCGGCTGAATTTCGATATTTTACGTGAAGCGACTGCTATCAGACCTCCACAACCAAATTGGCGATATCGAAGTTCTGTAGTTAGGTTAGTCGGACTTTAGAGACTTCCCCTACCCGTAACGACTACCATAGATATTTGCCTACACCTATATATTATAGTTCTAAGAAAATATTGCCCACTGTGCTATTTCCTATCTACCCATACGAAGGATTGTTATTCAAGTATAATAATGTAGTAACACGTACATATCTGCATCAGCTGTACATGAACCCAGGTCGTTAACAAGCATGACACGTCCTCGAGTCACTGTGTACTCGGCGCTTACTGTTTCGGTAGCTGGAGTCAAATCGGAAGCGAATCAATTTTCCCTTTGTGAGCCCCCTTCCTCTCCCTGCGCCAGAACCTTCAGCATTAGAATGCCCACGCCCAGCTGCTTTCTGATGCTAATGTTGAACTCAAAAGAGTTCTTTTGCTGACTGGCCTGTCATTTAGGAGACGCCACGTATCCACAGACAGTCAATCAGGATCTCGATTCTGCTAATTTTTAACCATAATCACACGACTGAGATCACCAAAATTGACTTGGCATTTTCGACTTTAAAATCTTAAAGTTCAAAATAGAATGAAAAAGAGTTTATTATAATTATTATCGTTTCATTCACTCTACACAATGCCATTTAATTTTGGACTTTAACAGTGTAAGCGTAGAGTCCAAAATTAACTTAATGTTAAGAAAAGTTTCAACCTTAGCCCATATAAACATAGACCATTAACCTTGACGTCCCTAGTTTTCATTTTGTGATTTTGTGTCACCTAAATGAACAATCTAAGTGCACAACCTCAACTGAATAACGGACGAGACTAAGTTGCAAGTCTTTGCCCTCGGTGTTGGGCGGTTAGCAGCAGTCATTCTCGTGAAAACTAAAGTAAATCAAATCAAGACCTATAGACAAAGTGATTAATGGAATTGCATCGCAGCGAACCTTTTTTAATTTGCTATCAATGGATTACTTGGTTGATTTTAATAATTAAAATAAATTATTTCAAGTCACAAAGATTTACATTTCATTTTTGCAGTCATAATACAGACTTATGTCAATGTGTACTTTAGTAAGCGATTCCACTGGCGTTCGCCAATAGAATGTCACATTGTCTAAGCTCCCAAGAAAGAGCTGGAGCACTCATTAATCAATCCCATTTCATTTTTGTGTGTTATCTCGAAAAATTCTTCAGCATAACCATATTATTATAATATTAGTTACAAAGTGTTTATTCACAGGAGAAGAATAAAAATCGGCAACTCGAAGTAAGATGTCAAACGTTTTTTGTGTGATCGGAAACAAATTCATTCTAAGAACTTAAATGCCTTATCGATATCCCTTAGAGGATTAATCCACCTTTTAACTTTAAAAATGTTTAAATTACTTACCTTTCATTTCAGAGGATCCTTTAAGCTCAATGAACCATCATTAAACCTTAGAACTGTAATTACAAACAAAACAAAGGCAGTAAAAGTAACATTTGTCTCGAGTGTTTTATACATAGGTCATTATTGCCAAACTCGTACTTCTAATATTCGTTTTACCGACCCATAAGAGCTAAAATCTCGTATTTTGACATTAAAAGGTCGAACATCGTGTTGGATGTGAGCCAAAATCAGCGGCTGAAATAAAAAGTATCACTTACAGCGCAGTTGCTCTTGCTGCACCCACTATATCAAGTGGAAGTAGCCTTAACTTGGAAGTACGCGGTGATTCAGATTTTTTATACACTCGCGCCGGCAGATAGCGGTGCATTACGTACGTACATTTATACAAGTTGTGAGGGTAATGTTTACAAGCCGAAGGCCCCTCATAATATTTCTGGGCACTACCTAAAACAATAATGTATGGCATTATTGTTTTATATATAACTCGTAAAAAAAACAACAACTCGCATTATAGCGCTATTTGTTTTTTTTTTGTAGTGATGTTTTTTGAGAGTGAATAACGCTTAAACGGTAACGGTAACGGTTACATGGTATAAAAAAATAGAAGTCATTACCGCATCGTAATAAGTTTATGCCAATATGTACTGTACTAGGAATACTACCAGGGGCCTTCCACTTCGACAGCGGTTCCCTAAAAACCTTTACTGTATGTGAATGAGAAAGAAACTTAGAATACCTATATCCAAGTTCTGTTCTCAGTCACATGTAAAAGTTTATATCATCAAGGAATCACAATCAATGCAAATTAGACTGAGTGATGAATAGCACGTCTCTCAGGCCATCAACATAAGTAAACATTCTCAAAATGAAGCTTAGAAAACGGCGCTGCGTTCTAGAAACATCGCTAACAAAATAACACCTTAGACAAGAGCGTATTGTGCGGAAGAAACCGCGCGGAACAGTTACATTCACGCGGAAGACTGTAGGTGTGTGCCGCCCCCTGCCTTCGCCCGTGTTATTATGATGATTACGCACAGAACGTGCGTTGTTAAGATTTCTCCTGTCGTAACGATAATATAATACGTACACGGCGAACAGTTGTGTCGGTGTAACCGTGCGGAAATTCTCTGTATATTGTTAAAATTTGTTTCCATACTTTTTGTTTGACTTTCTCATGTTGGTACGGATTTGTTCAGTGTTTATTAAGATGAATGTGTAGGAGAAATATTCGGTGCCTTTTCTGCACGGAAATGTGCTTTTGTTACGTACAAAAAGTAATTCGAATTTCGAAAACAACCTGTGCACGATGTTTGAACATAACATTCGCAAAACGGCTGGCAATAAAGATAGGATTCTGTAGCCGACCGCAAACCGCAGCGGCAGAAACAGCGTGCCGTTACATAGAATAGATTACGACCCTGCATTGGTGTTAACCGCCCAATTGAGAAGTTGCAAGGAATTGACGCGATGAACAATATTATCACATTCAAGCCTATTACACGGTTCACTGTATCTGCTGCATGCGGCTGCACATATTGTAGTATATCGTCGGCAACGGAATCATAGCATTAGCGTTAAGACCAAGAAGGACTCATTTGAAATAAAAACAAGCCAGAGGGGCATTTCAAGACAGTTTTATTAACAAAATTATTATTATTTTTTTATCTATGGCACGTCAATTTGACTTCACCTCGCCTGATGTTAAGCTGAAGTCAAAGACTCATATAATCCATATTGTGGAAATATTTTTCAATTTATTTGATTCTACCACTCGACCATTTTCTAATGGATAAGTACGGAACGCACGCACGGAAGAACCTACGGAATAATATATAGTGTGACCTGGTACACAAGATTGCTAACTATTTGTTGTTGCAAAGGGTCTAAGGTAACGTTTGGATATTTGTAAGGGTCCAAAAACACATTATTTCAACACGATGGGTATCTTTCGACCCTCGATGTTTGCGACATTTTTGTAGTAGGTAGATAGGTGTCAGGTAGTTAGGAAAAATGTAGGTATAGGAGTAGATATTGTGGATGGTACGCAGACCTCTAGAAATTTGGATATAAGACGGCACTCGCATCTATCAAAGTCATTTAAACCAAACCATTGAATCAACCTAACTGTTCAGTACATATAGGAGCTTCAAATGGTGTGGATACAAATACATCTCAAAAGCCACTTCCCAATAGGTGGGTCGTGTGCTGATTTACAAAAAAAACTGAACACCTGACATCTCTTGCCCTAGGGTATATGCCTAAATTACATCGGTAGAACACTTGCAAGATACCAGCTGCGTAGGCGGGCCAAAAAATAAACGAGAATCGCTGCTCGAGCGACAAATTATATCGGCCTAACAGAATTTGAGAAACCAAGGGTATGGAAGACGTGATCAATCGTGAAAAACAAAAGGCCTTGAAATCTTATCACGAAATACCTACTCCCTATATCTTAGATACATTTTAGAAGGGCCTCTGCAGCTGCGTGGCGTAGAGACATAGGTAGCCTCCTTAGTGGATTTCTGCCGTCAATACCATTCGATTATTCTAATGAACTTTTTCAATTATTTCCACCCATTACCTTTCTACTTAGGACAACATGTGCAGGTCTTAAATACCACCCGCATACAATTCCTTCCAGAACCAAACTATTCGGCAAATCTTTTCTTTACCATTAAATCTTGGAACGCTTTGCCAGCATACATACTTCCTTCCTCCTACAGCTCTGGGTCCTTGAAACAGGGACCAAATTCAAGCTTACCATCAGACAGAGTGCGGTCATTGGACAACCCAAATATACATAAAATAAGAACGTAAGAAATTATTTTATTTGTCACAATTTTTCTATCAAAAAACTTCTGTAATATTTAACAATGGTTATGATAAAAATAAACTCTCTTACTGTGTACACAGGTGTTGAAGAGCTACTCGGGTGATCAAATACGTATCAAACGTTAATACTAAGTTAAAGTGGAATAAACGACTAAAACGGTGATTTATACAGTTTTATGCAAAAAAAATTGGTCGTTACATTAAAATACGCCATCCCAGTCCAACAAATCAATCACAGTAATCCTACCGAACGTGCAATTCTTTTCAAAGCAAAGAAATAGGTCGTTATATCAATGAGATACCCACTGGAGAGTATCGCAAAGGAATGAAACAAAAGGCTTGTGTCTGCAGCGTTCTCAAGTAATTGATGTTATCTGCAAATATCGATGTTTTTCAGCGAGGAGCGGACGGCGTCGGCCACGGAGCCCGCCTTTGTGACAGGTCCTGCGCCATTGTTGCCGTGCGACACCAGATTTGCATTGATTGCGAACATTACAAAGATGGACGCTTTTAATGTAAGCGCCTATTGAACGGTAATGGTTTTGCTCGTACTATTACACAGCTATTTAATGTTTGTTGCTATATTCAAAACGATTTTACTTTGATGTAATATATGTTTAGACCTGCTTTGATCATACGATGAAATCGTGACGGCAGTAGTTAGAAGGTAGGACGGTCTACCATACTTGAGCAGTCCGACTGGGAGAGTAAATACCATAATACCACGGCTAATAATAACCTTATGTTGTGTTTTTGGCGGTAAGTAACTTTGTTTTGTTTTCTGCGCTGACCCATGGAAATTCTCTTAACCTGGGTGAAGGTTCCCTCTTCTTCCTCCCCTCTACAAGATTGGCAGCAGGAGTGCAACGCCCCTGGTGTTGTAAACGTCCATTGGCCACGGTAATCACTTCCCGTCATGTGGGTCGTGTGCTTGTCTGCCATCTAGTGTAAATTCGCGTGGTATAAAAATTGTTTCGTGGTTGTGAAGTTAGTACAAACCACTATAAAATAAAGCGTTATAATATAATTCAAAATACGAATTGAGTACTTTGTTCAATATCTGTAGAACAAATGACACTGTCAATGCATACGCATAATAATTTTATTGTAACGATTGACAAATGGGTGAAAATGGGAACAATAAATGTTACACGAGTTCGATGGCCGCCCGCATATTGATACGGATGATATAGCGACCGAACGAGACGCGATCCGACCGCCAATTTCACCCACATTACAGCGCGGCCCAACACAAACAGCGAGAGTTTGTTTATTGAGGCCAGGCGAGCCATTACGGGCTAAATAAAAGGATCAATTTCTCATTTCTATCGTCCAACATGTTTTAAAAACACCATATTGATGACCCTTTTCGCGTTAAATGACGATATACAACAGGCGCTTCCATAAAAGTTAAAATAAATCGATAATTAATGTATACATGTACGGATCTATCGCTGTACAGTACACGGCAAGCTTTGGATATAATCAAGAAAGCTGCATCCTTCAGTTATTTTCTCCAAAAATATATTATTTTACAAATCAAATTTATATAAAAACTTACAGTAAACATCACGTTAGCTAGTTAACTAGTTAATATCAAATCACACCCCGTTTAAACCTTAAGCTGTTACTGCCAAACAGCAACGCTTACGTATCAACGTTTAATATTAAACTGCACAATAACTCTTCAGGTTTACACGTACTCAAGTAATAACCATACCGTAACAAGAGTTAGAACCTCCCGTTATGTGAAGGATAAGAACTTCCAATAACAACAATACGAGAGGTTTTTTAAGTTGATGTAAGCGCCGTCGTCCCGCTCCGTCTGTATTCACCATTACGTTAAAAGATGCGGCTCTTAACGCTCATTGCCGACATTAAGGCATTCGTAGATGATAATCACCAGACTCGCTTACTTGTAGGCCATTGTTTGTGTTGTTCCAATCTTAGCAGGCTAAGTTAACAGCTTTCTGCCAATTTGCACCTTATAGATAGCCTAAATCTTTCTTTTATGCTGGACATCATTTTCTTTTTGATATCGATTATTTTGTTCTTTTTTTTTAAGAACAACAATACAAGGACACTGAAGCAAGGAGACTGCCTCCTTGGCGCAATGTCTGTAAGTAACGAGCCAATTTAACCCCAGCATGTATCTGAAATGTGTGCTGATTGAAGACAAAATCTAAATATAGAATGTCAGAAAGTATCAAAATCTAAATACATTTCATGTATATTGGGTACCAGCTCGCAGGCTACCCATTGACGCGATGTCTGCAAGTGACGAGCAAACTTTTAGTGGTAGGTATACCCCAGCCAGCAGTAGTAGTTGCAGTAGGCTAATTGGTATGCTTTTAATTCTTCGTCAGTCAAATCGAATATTTGCAGAAAGGAACATGTCTTCATACAACATTGACATTCCTAAAAGTAATAAATTATGAACTTGTCAGGCCATGATTAGGTGAAGACACTTACCCACCAATCGATGCCTTATCGACGACATAATAATATATTAGAAGGCAATGACTGTCTGTTTCATTTGTCAGTTGGTCATTAATTCACCCGAACCCAACCTCGACCCACATAGTACCTATACAGTTACACAGTAGACAGCACAGTAGTATGCATAGGTATACTCATATTGGTAATACATGTATATATTATTGATAACACACTTATACTTCTCCACTATATAGTATAACTAGCTGACCCACGCAACTTCGTCTGCGTCACCCCGTTTTTGCAACATTTTTCACTTCTACTTCACACCAGTTGGCTGTAGCATGATGTTATATACATATAAACCATAAACCTATTAAAAAAACCGCATCATAATCCGTTCCGTAGTTTTAAAGATGTAGGTTTTCAAAGGAACACAATGACATACGGATATAGGGACAGAAAACGCGACTTCGTTTTATACTATGTAGTGATATAGTGGAAAAGTATCAATAATGTATAACAATAAGTTCCACCAAGTGTCTTCAATCAACAGTAAAAATAATCTAATACATGTATCAGTAATAGATGCATACACAGAAGAGGAAATTACCAGAATCGTAAAATCAAGTGGAGTCTTAAAAAATGGCCGATTGTTATTTTACGTACTGTGTGTCGCGATTGAGTGCAACGAGAGAACGCGAACAGCGATAGTGACCATGTCAATCTAAAATCATACACACTCAATTAAAAATGTATAATACCGAGTCTATCAACCGCAAACAAGTATTATTCCACTTCGTACATTAAATCAGTCGGCAAGCAGGTGTGCCTTCGCGCGTCTTGTACCAAACTCAGCCGCGTCCCAAACACTCCCGCGCGAACTATTTACCTACATTTTTAACACGGCCTTACCCTTCTATGGAATTCAAGAGCGCCTTAACGTCACAAGAGGGGATAATGTGAGCGACAAGCAGTAACGAGATATCCCCGCGTGCCGGGACCTGCTCAAGGATTAATATTGGATTCTCAATTATTTTTAGATCCCAATATGAAAGCGGTTTTGAACGTGGGTAATCGGATTTGTTCCGGGATTAGTGCTGCTGGCAATAAACGGTTAATATTTTTAACTAAGCTACTGAATTGTATTGTATTTTTAAACGACTTCTAAAAATTGAGGAAGTTCTCAATTCGGATGTTTCTTTTTGTTATGTTTACCTTGGTATGGTTGCGGTTATGGTCTCTCTGTCTAAGGAAACGCTACTAAATAATGATTTTTTTTTTCTGTTCATTAAAACAACATAGAACTCATTACTAAAAACATATACAATAACATCATTAGGAAAACTAAGGCTGGGTTGCAAAATCTTACTTTAATATTAACAGTACAGTTAAAGTTGACCGGTACTTCAACTGCAGTTTTAAAACAGGTTGCACCATTTATTGTCAACTTGACGCTAACTGTAACCGGCCACAGTCAAATTCTATCAAAAAGTTAACTTTAACCGAGCTACTAAATACACTAGTGCAACACATTTAGCAGAAACCATTGGAATCAATGTTACTGTTAATGTTAAATTTGACGTAAGTGCTTACTTTAGCAGGTAGTTGGTGCAACTAAGGCTAAGACAAGATATTTTTTTGTTTTATTTCTGGTAACTTTTGACAAGCCCCGACTGGCAACACTGTTAGAAAATGTCACTTTGGCCGGTTTCCATTTTGAATTCCATTCAATCACTCAGTCAACGGTCCGTTCAATTCAATGTTTTCTATTCTATATTTAATCTATTATTGATTTTCCTCGCTGCAGTGAATGTTGCAGGAGCCATTGGGAACAGTTAGCTGGATATTTAATAGAATTAGTTTGCACTGGTAAATATCTCAACCGTCTCGAGACATAAAAAATAAATATCTAATGTCAAGAAGCAAGGAGTATTTACAATATTACAGACAAATAGATCTAATACCCGTACAATGTGTTCTCGAAGTATGTAATTTCATATATTATTAATTTTATATCTTATGTTATTTTCTTCTAGGATAAAAGATTTTCCACGGCAATGTGAACAGGGTTAAGTAAAGTACGTACGTTGAAGTAATTTTTCACCAGTAGTGAAACTAGTGTACAGGCCTTCAATTTCACTGTTAATTGTTCAGTACTATTTTTTGAGTACTTATTATTCTTTTTTTGTGAATTGCGAGTACGAAACAATAAGTATTGAATGAGTTATTAACGAACATAGTAATATCCTAACGTATCAATGGTCTCGCTACCCTTGATGCCCAAGATCGTGCGAAGTACAGTAGGATAACCCTGAGCTCCGAGTTCATATTGACCTCGGATGCAATCAGAAAAACACGTATCCATGCTGATGATGAGCTATTATTAATATACTGAAGTAAAAGGTGGTGCCATGTGAGGACTATCATAATAAAATTAATTTATACGGATTTCTAATATCAACTACTATTTAACTATATTAAATAAACCATTTAGAATGGCAGTAAATGCAGCTGTGCGTATGACTCCAAGAATCACAGAGAGTTGACGGAAGTTGACTACTAACTTTAGTTATTCCAAAAGTGTGCTTCCTAGAACAGCAGCTTGTGATGACACATGCTTATTACAGCACCGAAACATTGCATTTATATTGCAACATAACCCAAAACTCATTACGTAAACGAAACTAAGTTTACAAACTATTTGCTCCCTATATACGTAGGGGTGTCCACGTAAGATGCGAAGTGCGGACGCTGCGGTGGACAGCCGCGCCCAATGAACGTAGGAATTTCATTTCCTGCGTCTCACCACCTGAGATGTGGACACCTTAATATTGCGACCACACGATATGATAAACGCAGAATACTAACTTTGATATAAAAGAGATTGTGACGTGTGAATGGTTTTATTATAAGACGAGATGGTAAGTGGCTTACGTTTAAACTACGGTTACACCTGTAGCACTAGCATGAACTCCTATCGAATTCGTAAAGTAAAGGTTTCGAGAGAACGGAGCATTGTGATCGGCAGTCTGCCTGTGTGTAGCCCGCCAATCGCAATGCTCCGTTTTGTCGATACCTTTACATTACGAATTCGATAGTATTTCATGCTAAGGCTACTGGTTGTAAATGAAATGGACCGGCTCAACTACAGCATCGTCTTAAATAAACAGAATTCTGCATTATTAATTGCTTGTGATATGTCTCTTTGTCTAGTTATTTTGTGTTGAGAGGGAACTTACGACTGTTTGTTTATTAAGTAATAATTGCTACTGAATAAAGTAACTTGTTGTTATTGTCTTGGGGCCGGACACGAGTGAAATCTAAATAAATGAAATATTTTTAGCATAGCATAACATAAACTCACGCCTATATCCCCGAAGGGGTAGGCAGAGGTGCTAGTACCCCCATTTCGCCGTTTATGTTTAGGTCCTAATGTAATAGGTGGCGAGCCTATTGCCATTACACGGGCACTTATAAACCTGCGATAAATACACACATAACTTCGAAAAGTATAGAAAATTCATTGGTGTGTGCCATGGCACCTGGCATCGACTTGAGACCTCGTCTCAGCAGTCCATTACCCATCATACCACTAGGCTCCCGCACAACACTAACCATAACCGCATAACACTTAATTCATATTAATTATTATGGTACGTTTCTTTATGTAGCCTTTAGCCTTAGCCCTGTATCTAATCTCATATTACGACGACAACTTACACTAAACCTACTGTATCGCCTGCACTATGACCAAATCAGATGTAGCCTGGACTGGGCGTGGACGGTGTGAGGTGCGGTGGAGCGCGGGGGCAAGGTGTCTCACCGCAGCATGTAGCCGCTTATGTGAACTATTTCCATTTGTGAGGCTGCACTTTCAAAGCTCCTATCGAAACCAGATCCTGATATTGATTTATAATATTTTGAGTTCCTAGTTATTGGGAAACTTTAGTAGCATGATAGAGCTGTTTGTGGAATGATTAGACACGTTTTTTTCTTAATGACCCACGACACTTTTCTTCTGTGTTTGCTGTATAACATTTGGTCGTCATAATAGGCTTATGATAGTCGCTGTGGCGTGGCGATAGTGAACGTGACTGCTACACTGGAGGGATGGGTTCAATCCCCTCTCAATGAAAATATTTCTATGCATGAATATGTCTTTAGCACTGGTCTGACCATGCCTCAGAGAACATGTTTAGCTGTCGAACCTGGTTTTCATATCTATGGCAGTTTTATGGGTAGTTGAAATCCTGAATATTCCAACAACCGGTCTAACTGCAGTACTTCGATATCATCGAGTAGCGACCAGACCAGTGCAAATAGCCATATTCATGCATACAACTTTTTGCACTGAGCGGGGATCGAACCCGCGCCCCTTCACTACCACCACGCCACAGAGGCTGTGATACCATAGGCACTGACGGTATATTCATCTCAATTTATTTACTTAACACAGTACTTCATGACCGCTAGAGGGCGCCACATTAAATTCAGTGACACATCATACAGCCAGCGGATATACACAACCAGCAGACAATCAAGACGCTTCTAACGATACCTCATTTGTTCAATTCTAATTAGTAGTTGAGATGATGATCCTACATACACACATCAAAAAAAGTTTGTGATCACTTTAAAAAACTGAAATCTTTTTTGTTACTGTAGATTATATTATGATTTCTTCTACTTTTTAGATTCTTTATTTAAAAATAAAGAATTAGAACACAAAAAAATGACACCGTTCAATTGTTTTTTCTTACAAAAAGGCTTTCAGTGCTAGCTTACGCTCATTCAGAAATTTTTTTGATGTGTGTACAAACATACTCGTACATAGCCTGTCAAAATTATAACCCTGCCGGTAAAATGAAGGTGAGTACGTATGGTATGAGTTTACTTTCTGCCTCAATCCTATAAAAAAAACTCGTTTACAATTTTGTAATAATTGTAAATGAGTGTAACCACAATACATTGGCACCTTAAGTTTAAATGAGTTGGTGTCGCGAAGCCAGCGAGCGTTGCGGCGGCGGCATTATAATTGTATTCTCGCTCCACTCGTAACGCTTGATTGAGGAAACTCTGTCTTTACACAAAAAAATAGATGACGAAAGAAAATGTTCAACTTTCTTGTTACACGAGGAAAATGTCAGTTTTTGTCGACCCTGTAGATGTGCTCAATGATCCTTCATTATGAGAAAAAATGTTTGTAACATTGTTATTAAGAAGGTATAGCCATCATCATAATTATGTTCATTGTACGCACATCTATATAGACGAAGGTGCACACTTAGCACGGACATAGCATAAGCTCTTACGTAAACACATAAAACTACGTGTGTTACGTGTGTAACACACGTAGTTTTATGTGTTTACACGTAGTTTAGCAGCCCATATTTCATGAAGCTAGCTCAAACGGTTTTAAAGATAGGAAGGTCAAAAAGTCATAAATTTTAGTACTGACTGACTGACACAAAGTACCTAAGCCTAACCTACTTCCACATGACTTAGAAGGATGAAATTTGGAATCCAGCTCGGTAATTGTGTGTAAGCTTAGGAGAAAATTCAAAAATTTAAAAATTAATTGGTACTAAATAAATAAAAGAAAAAAATATAAAAGTTGGAACTTGGGTCAAGTTTCACATAGTTCTAAAGCATATAGTTCTAAATTAATTCGAGGTCACATTCCAAAGTCCCAGACCATACCTAAGTAAACTGGGCCAACCAATCGGTATTTGTAAATCATTACATAATATACAGTTGGACATTTAGTGTTGCCGTACATCTGTTATAAACCCTTTTATAGGCAATTACGATAGGGGCAAGTTATCTACCAACTACTATGCTAAATAATAACGATTTATTTGCATAGACAGACGTAGAAACGTTTGTCATAATGGCTACCAATTAAGTGTACCTAAGTAAATCGAATAATAAAGGGTAAGGTACTAAGTGATTTATAAAGCGTTTAACTTCTCCACTAGCTGTTTCGTTTTGTAAGACAGATAGTAAGATGATCCGGACCTCGAGTGGTGTTCCACAGGGTTCGATGTTGGGGCCGTTTTTGTGGAACATTGATGACGACTGTGGTGGGTTGTGGTTGCTTCGCGGTGACCTACGTATTGTATAATTATGTCTAATTTAAATATTTGCGAGATAGTATTCGTGGGTGCAATACTTTTGGGTCAGTAAAACTAAAATGTATGCTCGTTAAGACCCTGAAACACATAGTCAATACTTCACCTACTGCCGGAGTTGTCTTTTATCAGTTCTAAATTATAAATACTTACCGAGTAAGTATTAAGTTCGTAGATATTATAGAAAGTTATTGACCTTTAAAACATCTCGGGTCTATGATACCTACGTAGAATGCGAACCCGGAATGTTACCTAAATGTTGACATGCCGACGACGGAGCAAAGAAACGAGCGTCGGCAAGTCTACAAAAAGTGATTATTGGAAATAACTTGAAACTGTAATAAGAACAAAGATTTTCTATCCAGTACCCTCTCCTGAATTTGAAAGTAGCGACTAAACTATTTCATAAGTGAATTCTCTGAAATATTTGAGACAGTTTTCTCGGTATCGTGGAATTATTGATCTGAAGGAAAATGCGAGTACAGTACTGACCTAGGTAGGAAAATAGGTAGCTTTTTACTTTTTGATCATGATGTAAGTGACTAAATTATTAACTCGAAACAATTATAATCTAGCCTTGTGTGCGATATGTTTATCGCAATCTGAGGCATATAACAATGAAGAGGGCAAGTAAGAAGGGCGGCAAGACTTAGATAGTAGAACAATCTCATGAAGTCTATAAGAGTAAACGCAGAAGCAAGCATAGCTCAGTGCAGCAATAACCTGGATTGCCTAATCTTAAAGATGATAAACACGTAGAAGGGTAAGTGAAAAAGGAAAGGGTGGTACGAGTGGCATCGTTGACAGATGTCACTTTGTAATTCTAATGAATATTTTACTTCAGCTTTGAAATACTTCTCTCCATTTTTATTTTTAGCAATTGGGATACAATTTTAGTATTTCATCTTTTGAGCCTTTATACAACCCACTGGGGATGTTAATGCCTATATTTTCTAAAAATCTGAAGAGAGTAGTTCGTCTCTTTAGATAGAAATCGTTGAATAATTGATTAAGTCACGAATCGTTGGAAGTACGTTAATGAAAACTTTGAAACAACTTAATCTCTAAAGACTACTACATGAAAAAGAGAAAATATATCCACGTAAAGAAAAAAGAATTTGTAATAGTTAGGTTCTACCGAACGACAGTACCTGTATATAATGTGATTACAACTGTTGCGTACGGAGCACGTAAACATTTATTGATTGCAGTTATACCTACATACTTTTGCATTGGAAGTCTTCACGTATGTCGTACTGTGCAATTATCTCGTTGCTGTGAATTCCAAGCGGCTATAATATGGACTTCTTCAAGAACATTAGCAGGTTCAAATTTGAACAGGAGTTGCGTTTAGCGTAAATTCTTACTTCGTCTATGTTAATCTCATTGTTATCAAAATGTCAGTATATTATTTTGACTGCTATTTGTCTACTTACTCATACTATATGCATGGAGTTCTGAATCTGATACCGGGATCCCGAGGATCAAGGGAAAGTTCTCAAAATGTAGGTAATAATATTGGCATCTTTGCAGTATTGCATCTGGAAATCATTTAACTGATGATAAAACAACTATGCTTCTAAAAGGTAAAATGAATGTCCGTCAGCGCTACAATTACAAAATTTCGTACACCTACGTCTCTTTTGAAATAAATGAATACATGTATAAGCATTATTCAAAGCCAAAAATGAACGGTTTGTAAATGAAGTACTTAGGTACGTAGATAACTTTCTATTATACTCCAACTCAATAAAAACATAGTAGCATGAACTATACTAATATTATAGTTCAATAAGCATTTCATTTTAGTATTTTATGGTCTGTCGGGCAACGGCTTCCAACAGATCAGTAAATCTGTAAATCTAGTTAGTTTTCGATTTAAGGGTTTCTATTTTTGTTTCTTGAGGTCGGTTTTATATTTATAATAAAACGTATTTCATTACTATACTTGAAAGAATAAGCCGCACAAAAGATCCGCCTCTAGCTATTGTTCTTAGGTATTTGCTATTCACAAACGTAATATCACTTTATTTAAATCTTGTAGGTGTATTTTATCTTTTCACAGTATTATATTATATTAGATGAAAGTGCAGAAATGTGTGATGTAACACGATACATTTTATTGGGTAATCTAAGATATGATTGAGTTGAGCTGTTAGTGTGGGCCGTCGTGGAGGGCAGACGTTCATTCAAATGACAATGAACTTTATCCCTAGCAATAGTACAATATTGGAACATTTTTTTATACTTTGAATTACTAATATATTTTAATATCAGTGCTACCTCAAATATACAAAGTGTTCACAAATCCTATAAGGAAGCAATTAGGCTCTCATAGAAGGCTTTTACAACGTACAATGAAGTTTTAAGTGACGTCCCACTTTTTACTTTTTCCTTAAAAAAAGTTAACGAGGCCTTTAAAACCCAAATGGAGTTCCGTGTTTTTGACAAAAAGATTTCCTCCCGCGCGGTGAGTACAGTTACATCACTGTGGGCATAGACGCCCACACTCACAGGACTAATGTCCACGTACGCCGGCGCTGCCAACACAAAAAATGCAAAACTATTCGTGGCCTGTCATCGCGTTATCCAATTTATTGTGGAATCACCGCGGGCCCCTTTATTTTACTTTGGTTTTTTGAATTTTCAATTTTGTTTGCCCAGGGCATTCCAATGGTAGTTTAAATTCCGTTTTCTGTACGATATTTTTATTTGTTGAAAATACACCGAAGGAAATTCGAGGTGCGAAATGCTTGCATGTATTTTATTTAGTAATGGGATGGTCGGGCTCACTGATACGGTCACTCCTCAGGTGCTGAATGGGCGAGGGAGGTGCAGCAACAGGGGAAGGCAATGAAGAGGGATGGGATCGGGAGTTTACTTGCGAAGTCATTGGATGGCGACGTAACATGTCGTGGAACAACAGGCATCTTCAATGGATTTCTGTACAGTGACATGCTGAACCGCATATCTTTACTGACTTATGTAAAGGACAATAACTTAATTGCTATGTTGGGATGTCCTCGTAGGCTCATTCAGCTCAGATTATGTTAATTATGTTACCTAACAGTTAATGGGAGAAAATGAGTACCTACTCGTATTGGGTAGGTTAATATCTACAACGAAAGTTGCCCGTCACAACATACAAATCTGCTATGCGACGACGACTTCATTTGGTGACCACATTAGACGGGGTGAGCACGCACTTTTGAATGATGACGAACTAATATCCTTAATCCAGGAACATCCCGTCCTTTGGGACAAAAGTATACCAGATTTCAAAGATCCATGTCTCACTAGAAACTGGACTGATGGTTAGCGTCTTGTCGTACGACACCACATGCGGTGAAAAGTATACATTGCGACTGTGGTGCGATGTCGTTTTTACGTCACGATGCCGCACAGCTGTGTTGTGGCTGTAGAGTACAGCTCCCTATTTGAATGCTGTTTTTTATATATCATAATCGGGCCTCGGGCCCTCTCCGTGAGTAGCGGTGTTGCCGTTAAACAAATTACTACACAACGATGGCAACTCAAATATGCCATCAATTCGACAGAAAATCATAGATACTATTTTTAGGAACTTACAATTTATATACACTAATTGAAAACATCGTACCAATTACTATAAAAGCCAATTAAAAGTTATAATTTTACAGAGACGTATTATGTATCTGTACCTAATATACGAGTACCTAAAAGTCGGTAAACAAAGAAAACTCAGCCTTACTAAGTGAAAAACTTCTTCTTCAGTTTTTTATGTTTCAAAGTTTCCTATTTTACAGTAAAAACAATCGCTTTAGTTGTTTCATGTTATCGTCCCCGCATAATAAGCTCATACTACTACGAATTGTTGAACTGGTGAGTCCATGCAGCAACTAATAAACCTAGTCATACCGTCTACTAAGTACTGGAACTAAAATAAAATCTGCAGCAAAAGGTCCACAAAAGGTCCACCGCAATTCTCCCACTCTTAAGGCCCTTTTCCTGTCATGCGTGTTTTCGTCCGCACGCGGATCTGGTCCGCATGCGGGTGATAGCACGCTACTGGTCACACGCACAGGACAAAGATTTCATTTTTGCAGCAGTGTTGTGCGTGTCGCCAGCACAGACTGGTCGCCAGTAAGTAAACTCGTGCCAAAGATGAATAAAAAAGTAATTACCGCTTACATTATTTTCAAAAATAGAAAATATAAAAAACAATTCAGAGTAGATCCATATCTTGAAACCAGAGCATTTACTGGTATGTTTAATATAAATTATCAAAATGCGTGCGATCCGCGTCACACTAAAAACAACACTGAGAGTAGAAGGACGCCACCCGCATCCGGGTAGAACGCGCGCGGGCTGCGCGCCCGCTGCCGATCCGCATATCGCTCGCGTGCCACCCGCATGATAGGAAAAACATGCATGAAATGATAGGTTGCGGGCAGCATGCATGCGGATCAGATCCGCGTGCGGACGAAAACACGCATGACAGGAAAAGGGCCTTTAAGCGACATCTCTAAAGGGAGTTACGAGAACTCCGCTAAAATCCCCGAGACTCGCCAGGTTGCCTTATACGACTACATCCAGTGGGTTAATTCAGCATAAAAAATATAAATATTTTTTAATTTTAAATTCTTTAGGGATCAGCTACTTTACATTTGGTTGATATTGGCACTGTTCAGGGATCAGTAAAAAAAAATTTATAACCTACTAAAAATCCTCCCATAATGATTTAAATCTAGAAAGACTATTATCGGAATACTATTAGAATCCACAACATTGACTCCGCCATCTTGATGCTACCATGTATTAAACTGCATTAACAAGGTGACCTGCATGTGTTAACGAGAGTACTATATAATTCCAGTTTCCGTTACTAGTAGTTACAAATTGGCTAAAAATATTAATTACGCATATGTAAACCATTAGGCACGCAAATGCAGGACGTTCTGCATCAATATGTATGTATGTACAACGGCTGTGGTGATTTTCATTCCGATTTTAATAATTCGTCCACCAGTTAATACTTAATCATATTCAAATGCGTATTTTAGTGATATCATAGTACTCGTATGTACAGAACTAATTACAATATTTAAAATTCATGTTTAATAAATATAAACATTAGAATACAATTACTCTTCAAATAAATCCACAGAATCTTAAATTCATATAAGTCGTCAATATTAATCAATTAACCCACCCCTCACTGTACCAGGGGCAAAGATGCTCATGACGCTAGCGGCATTGCCCCGCTGAATAGCAACTGGTAAAATTATGTATCTTAGCACCACCCGTTAGTTCCCACCTTAACATTCAATAAAATAAAACAGCAGACGTTAATGTTATCAATGACCTATTCATTGTTAGGTATAAAAGCCGCGAGAAACATTTTAGTGGCAAACATTTACAGTAAAAATGCCCCGGGGGAGTGACCACACATCAAGTGAAACTATTTCAAACGAGTTATATACAAAAAAGTTCGTCTCGGAACAACATTAGCGCGAACAAAGACTGTGGCGGCCCCTGGGACGAGTTGGCCGCGATATACCCCTCCCGTATGACGGCACATCTCTCATAGTAGATGGAGACAAATCAAATATATGTGTATCTGCACCAATAGACGCTTTGTGGAAGGAAATTATGGTTTTTATTGGCCCTTTGTAGACGTTGAACGTTTTTGTGAAAGCTTTAGCTGTTGTACAGGGATGCGCCCAATAGTCAAGTTTTTCTCAACTATATTTTTGGAAATCTATTGCTATAACTTTAACTAATATTACTGACTCTCAAATTGCATGAAGTACTTGTCCAAATCTACCCAATATAGAGTTAATTAAGGAAATCTTGTGGACTCCTTCTCTGCTCTGTCTGTCTACTGATTTTCTTTTTTTGTGCATTTATGTATGCACTTTATTTTTCAGGCAAAATCGAAAACAGTTCGGTACGCTGCAGTAGCGCACCGAATGATAATTTAACGTAACGAACTACGACGACAAAACGTTTACTGTTTTCCTCCATTGTGATGTACAACGCAAGAAGAAGTTACTCATGGACGTACCTATTTTTTTGTGATTCGGTACACAAAGGGTAAGAACGGAACCCTTTTGCTAAAAATCCACTCTCCGTCTATCTGTCTGTCTCACACCAAGCTGTATCTCAACCGTGATAACTGAACTGCTGAAATGTTTACAGATTATGTATTTGTTGCTGTTATGAGAACAAATGCTAAGAAAATATAAACGCAATATTTAAGAAGGGTCCCCATAAAACATTCATTTAAACTTACACAATTTTCATTTATAATGATGACAGAACGGTACTTATTCGTGAACTATTCGTATAGTGAAATGACTGTATATGTACTCCGACGTTTCAGACATTTTACTTATAATTCACGAATAAGTTCCATTCTGACATAGTTATGATACGGAACCTTCGTACGCGAGTCCGACCCGCACTTGGACAATTTTAAATTACATCGTCAACCTTCTGAACATAAAAATAGAACAGTATCACACTTCAACTATTTCGTTTTTAGGATGAGAATCAGTTGCAAGCTACATGGGTCTTGTCAATACTAGAATAAGATTAGTGCCAACGAAATTGGGCTTACGTTGGCGACAGAGGACTAATTAGGTACATGTTGTTACCTAAGCTCACGTGCCATAGACAAAGCCACCAGAAATGGCGACATGTTAGCTTTAGGATGGTTGCTAAGCGGAGCTAAGCCTTTATAAGGTAATTACAAACCTTCGTAGCGAAGATTTTACGACTAGTGTGGTTTCTTTAAAATACTGATCCTTGTTCGCATTTAATCAATAAGCCTGACGCAGTCCACTGCTAGACATAGGCCTCTTCCAATATTGAGAGACTTTGGCCTATTATTTCCACACTGGATGGACGGGCTGTCATAGTGGTTTATTGAATTTTCCTTCTCTAACAGTGATTAGATAAGAGGCGACTAACGGAAAAAACGGCTGCGTATTTTTCCGTTAGACAACCTTTGGAAGAGATGGTGTGGTGATACTATTTCTCCGTCACCATATTATGCATTTTGCATTTAAGTCTCTCAGGTATTTTATTATGATATTAACTACATATAATATACAATACAGAGCATACATACATTCAATCCGGTTCGGCCGCCTGTAGTTCGTAATAATTTTTGAAAAGGTATCACGGGCAAACTGACAAACAGGCAAGTAAGAAACATATGTATATATTCTTAATGATCATAATTACTCGCATTATACTTGCAACATGCATTTGTGCCGTAGATTTCAGTAGGTTTCGCTGTAGAAAGAGTAAAATTGCTAATTAGCAGTGCCTTGCCTGGCCCGACGAGGTTCTTTCTAGGTCGGCGCTTTTTTATTTCGCCACGAAATTTCATTGCATTTTCTATTCATGAATTATGTATTTAATGTATTTTCTATGATAATGTTATGTCATTCACATTTTTAGGTACAAACCTGTAAATATATATACATACAAAAATATTTTATTTTTACCTCCTTCAATGATACATGGGTGAGATTGTTGATTTCAACTGTGGTCGATTCCAAAGTTAGACATAGAATTCCGGTTTTTTAGCTAGGCTTTCTATTATACTCTGCGACTCCCAGCCTTGAGTACTTTTTCAACAGGAAAATGCTACTTCATTACAAAATGACATCGGCCCATTCGGTGTTCCCCGATACCTTGAAACACAAAACCCAATTTTATTCGAAGCAGGCTGATGCGGAACTTTCTCAAGTGTTCCTCAACAAACATACAAACCGCTGAAACTTTGTACTTATTATATTAAAGCTGCGAACATATTATCTAAATGTTTACTTTGCTCCTCTGGTTACTCAGAAAGATGTGCACAGTCAATATTTACTGATAATGGACCTTCCTTCAGGCTCTCAAAAGTACCTATCGTCTCTATTAAGATAAACAAACAGCACAACATTCACGATATTGTATTGTATCTATTTTTTGATTGTGCACAAGATTAAGACATTCATACACACACTGCGAGCTCCACAACTATTATGTTTTTTTTATCGTTGATATCTTAAGTAGCATTTTTTAGCTTAGAAGGCAAGCACTCAGAACTGCTATTAATTAGAATTTATTTTTTAATTCCGATGTGTTCATTTACCGTATGTTATGGAAACACTAACGAAGCCAAAGAACCCATGATAGTACACCTGGTACACCATATATTGCCATAAAAATGCGGTTTGTTAATTAAAGGATAATTTTATAAAACACGTTACTACAAGAAAAAAAACAAATAGCGCCATGCGAGTTGATGTTTTTTCATGAAATTTAGCTTTACTAACATGATAGAGAGTGAATAACGTTAAACAAGAAAAAATACAAAAAAATACCAAATCGTAATTTTTTTATGCCAATACGTTTAAGACCAGGCATATGAGCCTTCGGCTTCGGGAGCGTCTCCCTAACACCTGTACAGATAACACATAAGGTGTCTTTTATTGGCGAACAGAACCATAGGCAAAGTGCTAGTGTAGGTACTTCAATTTTAATCCTTGTAAAGGTTAGAAAAGGGGCAGGTCAGGAGTACCTTAAACCGACGAGCATTCGTGTAGAAGGTAATGAGAGTAGTATGTCGGCATCGTAGTCAGTATCGTAGCAAATGTAGATCCGTGATCTCTGCCTACCTCTATGGGGAACAGGCGTAATTTTATGTATGTATGTATGTATTTGAAGATTATAAATCCATAAATAAAACATATCAATATAGATATCATGTGTGTTTACTGGAACGTAAAATCGAATGAAATTTCCGATTCAATGTATTCAATAATACATAAATGTATATATACTTTGTTTGATGATATATTCTGCCTTACATCTTTCATCTTCGGCAGATATACTTTTTAATCGTGTGAAAGAAATATTAGGAGTAATAAATCCACGTGAGTCGGACAACTAAATGCTGTAAGGAATGCCCATCCTGTGCTGACACGTGAATGCAAAAGCTGAAATATATATCGTCGTTTGTTAGAACAAACATCATATTACATTTGTTTTTGATTAAACTTGTCCTTTTTTGTGATGTTGTGTGTATAGTTGGATAGCTTTATCAATATAAAACTTAGCCGCTGACTACAAAAAACGAAAACCACAAGTGCAGGAAGTAGGTATACATCCTATAAAATAATGTGTAAGTCCTTCTTCAACTGTACATATAAAGTCAAAAATGTTTCGTCCAAAACGTCTAACATCCACTGCCCACCTGATTGTACCGCAGGGTATAATCATATCCTATGAACCAACTAAATAACATCCAGCTACTACTATGTCACTACTACTATTAATACTTGCAGTAAGAAAAAAAAATATGGATGGGGAGAAAAATGGAGGAAATTTGAATTGTTTATAATAAATTGAGACGTATTTTGTTGCCTATAAGATTTATTATTATATTTGTGATACTGGATAAGTATATTATATAGAAAATGAGTTTCGGAAGCGTTCGTATGATACATCACATGTAACTTTCAGCGTCTGCCAAAGGAAGTGACAAATAGTTGCCAGTGCTTCGTCCATTTACTTTAACGCTGGGATGTTGGCGTTAATTTATACTCTAACATTAGCAGCGTTCACGCCGCGACAAGTTAACCGTGTGTTTTCGCGAGAGACAACACCGACCGGTTTGAACTACATAAATTTAAGTTGTTGCCGTGAGCGCGATATATTAGCGACTGTGTGTACGAACTGACACGTTCACAGTTCGCCACTTGATTTATTTTCTTCTAGGTTTTGTTTTGTAGAATGCGACACACCATTATGTCATGACGTGACCGCTAATGTTGTTGCGACGTGAATTTTGTACAAAAGAAATAGTTGCCCTGATATTAATTGTCAAAATTATGTATATTCCCAGATAGGTATTGACATCAATGTAGCTAACAAGGTCGGTCAAACCAGAAGGTAAGTGGTTACCGAGATGTGATATAGGATAAGGAAAGAAAGACATAACATATAACATAAACTCACGCCTATATCCCCGAAGGGGTAGGCAGAGGAAAGAAAGAATTGTTTTATTTATAATTTGAAAGCCATTATTTATTTATTGTTTCGTAATATTTGGTAAAAACGTACCTATCGGGCAGCCGTCGCACGTCGGGGCCGCCGCATGTTACACGATTTATAACTTCGTGATACAATTTACGATCATAAAATTCTAATTTAATTTCCTATCTGGTGGCACCTGCAGCGTGGAGTAGATCTGTATGGATGGACTATCTATTTCTATTATAAATTGTATACCTATACTGTCCATAAATACTTGTACTGACCAAAGTTAAAAAAAAACCTTCCAAAATATAAAGTACTAATACCATAATACGAACTAAAACCTGTGCTAAATAATATTTAGGCGAAAACTGCTAAACTTTTTAGTAAAAGGTACTAGACACAGCTGCTCTATGAATATATAGTATCTGTGTCCATCTCAGTTCTCAGTAAGCTCAGGTCGAAAAGCCGCTTACCTCGGTCTAGGTGACCTACCGCGACTCAGTTTCATAATTAAACAGACAGAACGAAAGTGAATGTTTTGGTAATATGTCTAGGTGTAGTTTATTTGATCGGGATGAGCGGAGGCGACTCGGACGTCGGAGATCGCAGAATCACCTCCGTCCTCCATTAGCGCGGACCTAGCAGAAGCAGGCCACGGCGATGGCGCAAAGTGCCATCCCATACCCAAGGTCTAGATGGGGACACCATGGTCCCCACATTGGGGGGAGAGAGTCATCTCAACAGAGATGTCCCCGGGTCTGTCGGGGTGCGAGAGATATGTCTTGTATAATCCCACCTCCGGCAATCAAGGACCCATGGACGGCGTGCGTTTTGGTCGGTTCGAGTCCGACATAATCACCTCCACCGTTTTTCGTGGAGGTGGTATACGTGGAGATTTTGCGCACGATAAATAAAAGGTGTAGTTTATTTGTTGTACATTGTAACTTACTGTCATCTATTGCCTTTAAGCTTACAATCATTGGAGTATACGCGTATTTAGAGAAAATACCATCGTAGTGCATCAAACGTGATTACTTAATTTCAGAATACGCTTTGAACTAAAAAATATTTGACTATGCACATTAACTTAAATATAATAGTTGAAGCAGGGGCGGTAGATGATGATGATGTTTGTTACTTTACTAGAGGTTACATAGCGGTAGCAAATGATCTGGAAACTGTACAGACAGACTAATAGAAATACCTGGAGTCAGTCTCCCTTTTTTTGACCTCAATACCTACGGGTCCTTTAAGCGGGAAATGAAAAACAACTGTTGAGGATGTCAGCGTAGGGCCGCTGTTCCAGGGACAGCACCTATAACGCCGACAACCATGTTTTGGAATGCACCCCTGCTTACCGTCAAGCGAGGTGCAGTCAATTTGACGACCTAAATATAAAAAAGGAAGCAAATTTCTATTCTTCCTGACACGCCCAGCCAATAGGCGGGTACAGTGATTAACTTGTCGTTTATTTATATACTGTTTGTTGTTTCAGGTAAGCCGGTTGCGTGTCACAAGGGTTCAAAGAACCCACATAAAAATGAAGTAAAGTATAACCTTCACTGCATATTTTAAGTAGCTGACTGACTTTGTAAGTTAAACTTTATTCTAACTAAAGTAAAAGCTGCTATAGCTATACACTCTGATTTATAGGTAGAAAAATATACCAGACTAGCGGCTGCCCGCGGCTCCACCCGCATGAACCTTCGATCTCGTTTCTGCTGTGGGTAAATGCCTATAAGAGAGATATATTGAGTACAAAACATCTATATAGCGCTGTGTTATTGGCTCGACAAGTATTATAGTTTGATTAAATTGAAACCACTTTATTCGGGAACTATCGCTATATATTTGGTATTATTTAATTTTAATCACTCACTTACACGTAAGGAAATGTAAAATACAGTAGACTTAACAACACAGTGAACTCAATCAGCGTAAATAGTAACACCACCAATTCATCATAGTCTGCGTACCTACTTTGACGTAACATGCATTTCAAACAACCTATAGTCCCGGGTCCTTTAGGCGGGGTGTGAAAAAGCATCTGATGAGGCCGTCAAGCTGAGCGCCACTATTGTAATACTGTACGTGTTTGTAATGGTGACCCTCTTTTCTGAGACTTTGACTTTAGCTTACCATCAGGCGAGGTGAAGTCAAATTGACGTGCCATAAATTTAAAAAAAAACTATGTGACGACCACCATCCCTAGTCACTCCCTGCATATAACTGCAGAAAAGCAGCCAAACGTGGCATCATTTCACTATATAGGCATGATTTACTATATAAGTCCTTATTAGAAAGAAACTTGCGACGCAAGACTTCTTTTACAATACATTGATAGTAAAACAATTGCACTTGCACCGGAAAACGTACACACAACCCTATAAAAGTATAAATACAGCGACAAAGTCCATTGAGCAAGTCACTACAGATACATTGTGTCTTACTCTATTACTACACTTCAACGCTTCCGAACATTTCCAGCGATGTATCACATGTCTGAATAAGTTCTCGGAGTGTCTGTACAAGCTATTCTCTTTGTTTTTGTAGCACTATGGGACGCGGTATATTTATTGCTGTAGTTGGGATTCTTTGTGCTAATGTAATGAATGTGAGTCGCTTTTAGACTTTGTGGATATAAACGTACTCTTATGTATATATGTATAATCTTATTATATTATCTTTATATACAAAGGGGTGACGAAGAGTGAAAGTTTTCGAAAGGGAAGCCGGTGGGAAAAACCCTGTTATAGAACGATCATATCAATTTTAGTATGATGGTAGATGACATGACTCTAACATATATACCACAGCATCCCTTTTTTAGAGCAAACCAGTTGAAATCGTATTATTGGGACTCCTCGCCGCTGCAATGCAGCCATAGTTAAATTACTTAGAAAATAATCTCGTTAGCGCTACTTGGTGAATGTTTCACTCGCACACAATGTTGTGTTAAAATTTCTTGTTCACCCAAGACTCTAGACTGGCAATAATCAGTCGCATCTGAAGCTTTCATGTTGAAGTCTAGAGTCCATTTTTCCGATTCTAACTGCGGTCCTAGAGGTCCTAGAGGCATCTGATGAGGCCATCAAGCTGAGCGCCACCATTGTAGCACTGAACGTGTTTGCAATGGTGACCCTCTTTCATGAGACTTTGCCTTCAACTTAACATCAGGCGAGGTGAAGTCAAATTGACGTGCCATAAATAAAAAAAACTAAAAATAAAAAAAAATACTGTGCCTCCTTTCTAGCCAGTCCCCCATGATGGGTCGCTACCTACGGCATGCCCTATCTGTCTCAATCTCTAAGAACACGAAACTCTCTCTATGTAAATTAAAATACATCAGTTAAGTTACTCGGAGTCTGGACTCCGCTTTATATATTTAAAGCGGTCCCTGAACTCTGACGAGATGCTTCGGTTGCGACCAAGTCTAATGATGGATGATGATGACGAGTTAAGTTACTTGGGCATCTTACTGCAAAAAACCTCATCGAAATCTGTTCAGTAGTTTTTGCGTCCATCGCGGACAAACTTAAACTTTTTGCAAGTATAATTATAATAGAATAGATAGATAATAAAAGTGAAGAGTAGGAAAGAGGGGAAGCATAGAGTCATCCAGCACTTTCACATATTATTATAAACTGCTCGGTCCTGACACCATAGTCCTACAACTTCTATAAATGTATTATTCATAGCTTAGCCAAATAAATTTCTCTCGCCGTACAATTTTGTCACGTACTGTCTTGCCCTCTTCCTTTTCCTACATAAAATGGATGCTCTACTACATTAACAGCGAGGACATAAATAATGGCACTATTTTCTCGAAAACTCTAGTACCTACTTGATGTCATTCCTTCACGAATGGTCTATAAGATGAATCTTGAAGCGTCTAGCTTATCGAAGCTACTAGTAAATAGTCATTTCAATGTGTACTCCTAGATTATTTGCTTAATAATTACTTACGTTTAACATAACATAGCATAAACTCATGCATATAATATCCCTGAAGAGGTAGGCAGAGGTGCTAACACCCACATTTTGCCAGTTTATGTTTAGGTCCCAATGTAATAGGTGGCGAGCCTAGAGCATCGAAAGGTTATTGGTGTGTCCCAAGGGAAAATCTGGCATCAAACCCGAGACCTCGTCTCAGTAGTCGATTACCCATACCACTAGCTGTAAATATAAGTCAAAGACAAAAACTGCAAATATAATCAAAGAATTTTTTTTTATACCACTTAAGTGGCAGAAGAGCACGTGGCCCGCCTGATGGAAAGTGATTACCGTGGGTTATGGACGTTTGTAACACCAGTGATATCATTCTTGCTGCCGACCATATAGAGAAGAGGGTGGACGGGAAAGGGGGAGGGGGGAAGGTTAAAAGAGTCTTTGTACTGTCAATGCAGATGATAAAGGGTTTCTCGGCCTTTCCACTGACAACACAAAACCTAGCCAGTGAGCTCTGGCTACCCTACTCACCCCCGGAAACAGAAAGGTTATTATTAGCTGCGGCATTCTGTAGGGCGGAGGTACTTCTCCAGTCGGACTACTCAATTAGGACGGGAGATACCGTCATGTCCTATCTCCGTCAAATTTAGGCACATAATCAAAGTTTGACAATTTTAGTGTAGTGCAATTCAGCTATTTAGATTGGAATTGACTACGACGGGAGTCAAACCCGCTTTTGGTACCTTACAGGGGAAATTTTCTGATCACTGAGCTACGTCGTGAGTCTTCTATAAATTTTAATAGTCCACAATCTGCTGGGACCCACGCGGACATTTTCGGTTTTAAAATAGCATTTTATCACGCTAATGTCGCGATTAACCTGCACGGCTGGGATTTGTTTCTTTATGCCACAATAAGTATCAAATTGTGACCTACATTATTAAACAAACAAAAAATGAATAGAAAGAGTATATTACCAAACCTACAAATGTAATATTTGGAACACTGCTTCAAAAAATTATAATAAGGACATAACCATGTTCATAATGAACATAAAGTGGATTAAACGTTGACAAATCATTTTTAAATGTTATAATAAACCTAATTAATTATATATTATAACACAGAACAATGTGCCCGTAATGTCCAAAATGTCCGCACATCTAACACGCCACGGACCTAACGACCCTATAAGGTACACGCAAAAGGTAAATTTGTCATAGGAACGGGACACGTATTACTGTTATTATATTAGCGAGCCATAGATAGGGCACACGTACGAAGGCACAGGTAAGGAAACGGGTAAAATAGCCGTCGAAAAGTGCGTATGATATACACTACACGCTAGAACTGTGAGTAAAGGGATCTGCATGATCAATACTAACATTATTCAACTGAAGCTCATTAGATAAACTGGATAAAGTGACCACTTTGAACAAAAATTATTACATACATACATACCCATTTACCCCTGGAGTATGTAGTAGTAAATTCACACCCCATTTCACCAGTCAATGTATTCGGTCCAACGTAATAGAGAGTTAGCCTAGCGCCGTATTCCTGACACTATTGTTGACTCAAGTCACTGGCTGAAGCTGGGCTGTATTTTTTCATGCGAATATTTTGTGTACCAGGAGTACCTACTACCAGGGGTCTTTGGCTTCGGGAGTGTTCCCCTTACACCCTATGTCTGATGTTGAACGGCCTTATCTCACAGTCACCTTGTACGACACCGTATGAAAAGAGATGTAGTGGTCCATATTCTACTCTGCCTAGACCACACTGTGGACAAGAAAATTATATATAGCAGCGCGTGTGTGACACCCTTAGTGTTGCACACGTTCATAGGCCACGGTGGCCGCTTTCCATCAGGTGGGCCGTGTGCTTGTCTGCCACCTACGCAGAATAAAAAAAAAAATTGTATTAATTTTAATACTAATTGTAAAATCATTGGTGGCTCCATAATTATTGTAAATCCCGGTTTATTTCTTGTACTTTGTAGACGGGTCGAGTGACCCCACTTTTAAAATTACTACGTCAGATTTAAGTATTGCTATCGATATTGATTTTTCCCATTGCAAACTAACAAAAATGATGATTATCAAAGCTTTAGAAGTTAAAAAAACTATTGCCTAAATCAATCTTATTCAGAGTAATAGTCAGGTAAAGTAATTTTGTATAGCGGTCTCGACCTTCGTAACCGTACTCGGTAAAACACAGGTCATCGATTCAACTAGCAAACTAGCGGTACGTAGATGTAATATAACACTGCCTAATCCTTTGGGAAAACACGGGTGTAATGTATAGCCGATGGAACACTATACAACAAGGCGACCTCAATCCCAAGGAGTAATGATCGCCCGTCCCTTAGACGGCTCCGAAAGTGATCGATCCCTTGAAACAGAGGCCTTTGGAGTTTAACATTTCAAACATATTTTAGCTATATTTTGCTGTCGTGTAAATTATTGGGAGGAGCCAAGAGTTATGTACCTACTTTACTGATATTACATCAAAAATAAAAAAATACCTTAACATTCATGATTATAAGTCAGAAACAAGATGTCTCACCGCTTCTCTTTTAACTGAAAATATTAAAAATAGATTTTAAAGATTCAATATTACTAAACAATGCAAGTAAACACCCTGCTGTACATTTTCTGATAGCAAAACAGTTATAGTGTAGTAACGGCATAAAAATTACACATGATAATAGTTCTGTATATACTCCTCATAACAATACAGTTTGTACTTTAAACTTTGTATATTAAGTTTACAAATACCCTCAAACGACAAGTGCCAGTTTTGAGCAGTGTTCAGTGTTCGCCAAGTTTTATATCTGCAAATAAACTTGAATGATTTGCGCGTATGAACAAACACACATACTCGCAAGAATATCACTTATTCTACTTACGTGCGTTGTGTACTTCACGAGTGTGTGTAACTTTGAAAGTGGTGCGATGTCAACATACCTAAGGATTTGGTGTTAACAAAACCAGTTTTGCTTCTCATTTCAAAGAGTTCCAGAGAAAATGGGTTTTTCTAACTGGCCAAGGTATAATTTCTGATTTCATTATAAAGTATACTAGCGTCCCTATATTTAAGACATTGGGTTTTTCTTCATCTGACTACAACAGTCCATAAAAAATATCTCCATGAAGGTAATAAATATATAATATAACATAACGTACATAAAGTACATCATATAACATGAAGGAAAATAAAAATAAACGAGAAAAAAGTAATATATTAAATTTTTTATACCTGGAACATTGGAACATATACAACTCTGTTAACTTTTCAGGGATATATTTGTGTACATCATAGGAAATAAGCTTATTACAGAACGGATCAACTAAATACTATGAAAGTCTCCATATATAATAAATGTAATAAGTAAAAGTAAGTGTAATATATAATCAAATAAGGAAATTTTATATGTAATATATTGTAATGAAATAATAGCTTAGAAGGGAATTCGTGGAGATATAACTCGTAAAGCAAAGGTTTCTTTCCAACTGATTCTGATTATTACCAGATTAGATAGAATTCTTGAACAGTAGAGCTTAGTTATGTGTATCACAGCCTTAAAGACCTGGCCCAAAAGACCTTATAACGTTTTATGGTGGTATATTTTATGAAGTTTAAGTTAAATCCTCCTACTTGGGTTACCAACCGTCTCCCCACTACAATTAGCAACTTGCCAAGAACACATGCAGTGTTGCAAGCGTACGAAACATTTATCATAGTATTCCTACACGATTTTTATTTATATTTTTTTTGCTCCAGGTACTCAATCACAGCTTTCGCCTCATAAAGGACAAAGGTAACCTATGAGGAAAGGCTTCTTCCTTTGTTGTCACGGGTGACTTTAGCGGAAGGATGAAAAATAGCACAATAGTTACCGCGGATTGAGAAATATCGTGAGACGTGTCTTCATAGAAGCGTGGGCGGGCCGACCAACATGATTGTGTTAGCTGCAAATGACACTACCAACTAACGTTTATTGACATTTTGATAATATTAATATGGTAACATTCTTTCGAATTTCGAACGCTTTAGACCCGGTCTGGTGGCTCAGTGGTTAACCTGTAATAGACATTCTCTTTAGCCAATTTTAAAGCATCAATCAAGATCAACAAACGCTTTCACAGTTAAATATACAGTAATGAGAAAGAATTCACTTCTCTCCCTCTGGCTCGTATTCTAAAATATTTATCAGTTCTGAATCTCGATTGATTTGAGGACAGTTGCAGGTATAGACAGATTGACATATTCTACAGAGCGTTTATTTAACTGTTAACATAAATAGAGATTCAGAAGTGAATGCTATTTTAGAATACGGGTCACAATTCAATAAAGAATCAACTATTTATTCCGTAATCCAATTCCGCTCTACCACATAATAGTACTTTAGCCTTAAACTAAAATAGTTAGTACCTTGAAGGTTGTAGCCGAGCGGGTTCTCTCGAGGGAGCGAGGCACTACCGAGAAGGCACAGACAGTGTTTGGACCCGCAGCCTCCCGGGCACTTTCAACGACGCCCCTGGGACCCCGTGTGTGAGACGTATTTAGATTGTATAATTACTACAAAATTAAGTTTCGTCGAAACATAATTCTCTACTGTATGGAAAAGGTTTAATATTGTACACACTTTTCATGTTAATACTAATGTAATGTTAAACATTAATTACTATTTTAAAGTGCCTTTGAAGTATGCTATTAATTCGCTTTAACATTATTTGACGACGTTTGTGGTGGAGGGGTAGTGTGCTATTTCCATTATGGCTCAGAGCAAATACCGTAAAACAGGGTGAATAGGGATCCAGGAATGGATAGGGATAAAATGAAATCTAGTAGAAGAAATTATTCAAAATATTCCATCGGCCATTTTATCCCTATCCAGTATGTATATTTACATTAGTCTGGGTGTGTCTATACATAATAATCAATCACCATTGATATGAAATCATTGTTAAAGATTCTCTCACTATATATTTAGTAATATTTACTTTTAGTCTGCTGAAAAGTAGCCGAAAGTCGCCGTCGGGCTGAATAAATAATACCAAATAATATAATAGAATTAGTAAAAAGTGGTTTCATTTCAATGTGAAACATTCGCGTAAGCTTCAGAATCATCAATCAATCAATTAGCCTATTGTTGTTCACTGCTGGACATGGGCCCTCCCTGGCCATGTGCGCCTTTACTCTCGATCCTCCACCCTTCCATCCTTCGCATCCAGTCTGTCCTAGAAATCTATTTCAGGTTTGTCTATGTTTCGTTCTGTTTCCGTAACCCATAGGACCGTTCCTACGTTATGCTGTTCCAGGCTGTAATCTAAAGCTTTGCCAAATTTCAGTAAAATCCGTTCAGACCTCTCAAATATTCAAAACTCTCCACAAATTATCACATTTATAATATTTAACATAGATCACCCAACTGACTTGGACTAGTCCACAAAGCAAAGTCACGTGTGGTCCATAGAGCGAGCTATACGTAGAGTTGCTTACAATTTGAACCTGTATAATAGTGAATTCCTGACATAGCTAGTTGTAAGGAGGTCTGGGCTCCAACAGGCTAAGCCGTCACGTGCTCCGTGAATGGCTGCACGTCTCGTTGATCGTATGCGGAGGTGGTGCGGTATACCTGTGTGCGGGGCGGGCGGTTGACAGATACTTGTAATATTTCCTCCGAGTAAATAAGTTATTATGTCTTGTTTACTGAAAGAATCGCTGCACGTTGGGTCGGACTAGGGGCCATATCTTTCAATTATTAATATTATTTGCTACGTGTGCTGTAACTGTCGTTATGCAATATATATGTGCAGTACACCATTTACGGAATCGCTTTATTTCGTATCTTTAAGAGCATGATCGCGAACTGCATAAAATTGAGAGGATCGTTTATCCCGTGATATCGTACGATTTGCCGTACGACACTAATGTCCTGTTTTCATTAAGTATATTAATAAACAGTTACAAGGGAACGGGAACCTATAAGAAGGTGATTAGACTGTTTGACGATAGGGCTGAGAAGGTAGTAAATATTGAAATCAGTAAACATAGAGATGAACTAGAGAAGCGCACTTGTTGCGGAAGCCTCAGATGATGATACAAAGTTACAACAGGCACTGCGAACGCCTGTTGAGTTTCACTTGCTAATCAAGTGTAATCTTATAAAGAGCTTCCTACTCGCATATTGAAGTCTAGACATTTAATTACTCCTCTAATTACTTAACTCGACAATGGCGTAAAATAATAATTACGCGGGAAGTAATACAATTGTTGTAAATGAAATTTCGTGATGAACATCTCTGTCACGTCCTGCCCACTGAACAATTCCTCACTGACATTAAATTCGAGCAATGGTCCTAATTCAAATTCCGTGTTTCTTCTGTATTGGGTTTGAATGTCTAGAATTGAAACATTTTATACTAGACATAAAGTAGATTATCTGTAAACGCCTATATAGTGGTTTATTACCTTTACAAGACGTTTGTCCACTTTTTGTGATGAACAGGCACATTTCAATAGAAGTATAAAGTTTCAGCTCAGATAAATTGTTTAACATGATGCCCGCAGTACATTCTTCCATCACACCGCTGGCCACAGGTGGAGAATTCATCCTCACACATTACGACCAGGAACGAGACGCACTGTGCCGTATGAAAGGTATTATTCACTCCTCGCACGATCAAGCTGTGTGGAATGAACTTCCTGCCGTAGTTTTCCTGAGCGACTAAAATATGGGGTTCTTCAAGTAGGGTATGACAGGTTTCTCCAATGTCAGGAGGTCAATTTTGAATAGTCCTTCCACAGTAAATATATGCTAAAATATGACCAGATAACCCTTACTCTATCACCATACACACAGAATCTTATCCATGCACAGTACGACCCACGCCTAAGTGGTGTAGTCTAACACATCACCGGTCTAAACACCGCACACACTCACGAATTCTAAACTTTATTTTATTATTAGGTACGACTGTGTATCTTCGCGTAATTTTATAACAAAAGCTTTTATATCCGAGAAACAAACGAAGTTTAGCGTTATTGGGTTTGTTACGTATTTATGACGATGTAAAAAGGATAGGACAGAAGTTTGATCAGATTCCTGGGATTCGGATTAAGTATCGAGAGTAAAGATAAAAGTGTTTAATCACCGCTGACGTCCGCCATTAGCGAAGTTATTAAATTGGCCGCGTTTGTTCGTGAAATATCTCCTCGGTTTTTAACCCGATTGTGGCTAAGACAAAAAAGGAAGCTTATGACTTATATATGATAGCTCGTAAATGGATAAACTGATTGACTGAAGTCTATTTATTACATGTCAAATTATGTAATTAATTATATATAATATAAACAAAATCAGTTTAAAAATATGTGTGCACCGGGTGCCAGTTCAACTGGCACCCGGTGCGAAAGTGTCCATCACGCTGGCTTCAGTGCCTTTTTAGACGGCGCAAGGGTCACCTGACTTCTTTCATTCGTGACGTGCGGAGCTGTGAGGTTCGGTTTTCAAATGTAATAGAAATTTAAAAAAGTTTTGGCGCACTTTTTGCGCACTCTTTGGTAGCTTTACCCTATTACCTCATTCAAGCAAACAATGTTGGCGTTTGAAAATATCTTTGTCACATATTCTAAATATTTTTAACGTTGTTATACCAGTTATACACGAGTGAGAATATTTTTAACTAACCACTTTTAGTTGCGAGCAGTGTTGCATGAATTGTTTCACGCTATCTCCTACTTGATAAACTACTACATTAAAAATATACAGCGGAGGGAGGGTTAACAGAGTAGTTCTTTAAAGTGGAGGCTGCAACTGACAGGTAATCGCAACTCACGTGAAACTTTAAAGCATTATTTTATGCTCAAAATGTGTCATCCCTTTCAAGTTAGTTGCCTTCAAGAGATGGTTCCGTTCGTACTTACTGTTTTTCTGCAATCTATGTATTTTTGCCCCATATTATCAATGAATGAGATAGTAGGTATATAAAAAGTATTTTTGAATTCGATAATAAGAATTTTGATGAAAATTGGATCAGTATTTCTTTCATAATATACTCGAATACGAGAGAAATCCCTAAGTGAATGATACCTTAAAATTATGTGATAAATACGAGTACATTTGGTTTATTTATAATTCAATAAAAAACAGTTGTAACTGTCATCTTTACAAGAGGCAGACACGCAGACAAAAGGTTCCGATATGGGTTCCATAACTTGACTCGAGTTGGCACATATATTTTACGACGCACATCCCATGCATACCCCATAAATCGCCGATATTCATAACAATAACACGATAGGCGGAAGTTGCCTTCGCTCAAACCGAATTTTCTCCTCAAGAATAACAAACTACGAGTACATTCTTGTTCGCTACGAAGTATTATGCGCTATAAAACCCATAGAAAATATAAGCTTACAATATATTTTATATTATTAAGGTAGTTGAAGCAAGAATTTCACAGGAATGTCATGATAAGCAGTCACCGACTCCAATAAAACTGTCAATCTACTTTGTACTGTTACTAACTAACAAGTAATGTCCTCATTGAACTAATTTTATGTTTAGATAAATTGGCGTCTACCTCAAAACAATGTCTAACTAGGCGAATATCTTCCAAGAGTCAGAGTTAACTCCTGACAGTGCGGCAAAAAGCGATACATGGCCGCGCCATGCGAGCCCATAATTAAGCGATAACTAACCGCCGCACCCGGCGCCGCCCGCCGCCCGCGCCCATTTGTCACGAGCGAACAAAAACAGCCGCCGCCGCACGTTAATCGCTCCACTCAATCACAAGCGGAGGAATTCTTCATTAACGCTCAAATATTTAGCCCTCGTTACAGACGAGCGTCCGCCGCCGCTCGCCGCTCGCCTTGACATGCCGACCCGATATTTTCTTTGTTACAAATGTTAACACTTTAACAACTCGCCTTTTTATGCACTTCCGCTTTCTTATATTAAACGCCGCCTCTGACCGCGTCGGTCACCCGCTGGCGAGGCACTCCAGTAACGACCCCATAAACGCGAGCCCCCAGATGTCACGGCAGTAATCCCCGAAAAATTTGGCACGGACTCGCGTGACTCGGCCGCGTTATAAAGAAAAGAAAGTCACTTTTAATGCGACCTGTCAACAGCGCAGATATTAAAACTGCAGCTAAATTCACGAAGCCTTTAAGAATTTAGACGTGACAACGTAAAGCTGTTTTGCAAAAATTTGCATACGTAACTACCCTCGTGGACGTGAGCGCGCTACAGACAAATGTTCGCGTTATAAGCTTTGATGTATGTTACGTACATTGTACTGACTTAAAACCGAAACATCTGGCATTTTCCATCTTCACTGAATTCCTCTAAATTAAACAGCGTACGGAATCAGTGAAATACAGCAAAGATTTATAAATTGCTCGCAACTCGTAAAAACATGGCAATCAGCTCGAGGTCCCGAATTTATCGAGAGCGATTGGACATGAAATTGAATAGATTACGGAACGAGCGCAGACGCACTGGGAATGTGACGTAAAGAAAAAAGTTGACTGAGTTCGGTACTAAAAAGATTAAAATGGATTGTGAATTATTGAGTAAATTTTGTGTAAACAAAGCGAGTGATTGCGTCGCCAGCAGCACGCGGCCGGCGAGCGGCCGGAGACATAAAACAAGTTAAAAAGTTTTCTTTTTCCGCGACGTAAACATCATAAGCAGGCCGCGGGTTTCTCATTGTCGCCGCCGAAATAAGAGAGAGCGATGTGCCCCCCTCCGGCACCTCACCTCCCCTTCCCCGCGGAGGTCTTTGTCGCTTTTTCATTACGACAACCGCAAGTAGAGGGTGGATTAAATACTTTGACGCGGGTCCTTGTGCGGCACTGGATCCTTTTACAGCCACTCCTGATATTTTTGCTCTTATATCTGTGTTAATAAAGCTTAAATGTATATAAAAAGGAGTTATTTTCAATTACTTAGCGCCGGTTCCGATGTGTTACATGTAGGTATAATTTTATGATCAAGTTATGACATTTTACTTCCAAGGATACTGTTAACTAACTGTATGAACCAGTGCTCCAAGACGTGTAGAGGCGGGTGACGATCGATATCCACACCTCAGTGACTAATCCGTCGGAAAGGCCAACGCCATTACCTGCCTCCTCTCTCAACCTTACAGATCATCTCATAATTTAATCAAAATTGGCCTTTTGCGCACCCCAGTCTAATTCCAACCCTTTCATAACAACGATAGAGATTATATTCAACCAAAGTTGCTTCACGATTGAGTGATTGTATAATCCTTCCGAATACCTTACCTTAGACACAAACAGATACGGCGAATTAAAACGTCTCGAGCGATTATAGCCCTTAGCTTTCCGTGACTTTTGGATGATAATTCTTTGAAGGTTGGATAAAACAGTATGACTTGGCCATCTATTAGTTTTAATTTATGTGATTGATGATGGCGGCGAATGTGAGTGAAATGTTATACTTCAATAACTATTTACCGCGCAGCGCCTCGCCCGAGCCGCCTGCTGCCAACTGAATAGAATTTCTCACAAATTGTGCTCCTCTTGGACAGAAGTTTCGTTTGAGAAATGGTTACTTACGCTTTCTTAAAGTTCACAAAGTCTGTCAAGTAAACTTACGCTCTTGGAAGACTTTAAATTTTAATAAAAAGTGGGAGTGCTTTATAATATGAGCTATAAGACCTTTGAGCTACGTTACATAAGGACGGCATATTAATTACTGTGTAATACACTGATATGTATACACTTACTGTAAGCTTCTACCTCCAGCAGGTAAGGGTCAATATTATTTTAGGTTCCATGTGCTCATAAACCTGAGCGCTGGCACCAGCGAACGGAACTGTGAACGAGGCAAGGGTAAATTACCTTATATATAATAATTTTTAGCCAGATGCAGTTCAGCCGTTTCACCACCACGACAAATATCGATATAATACACGATAAAATGATATAAGAGAGATAAAAATGTTTACACATTGTCAATTTACTTACTTACTATTGAAAGTAATAAATTTAGTTAGTTTGTAAACGTTGTCGCTTTAAAGAGAACGAGAATGAATGAGGTCAGTAGTTAGGGTCCCCGCAATAACACCGTAATAATATTATCTGTGGTAGAGTAATAAAGTCAAAATAATAATATAATTAATGTGTAGCACTCGTAGCACCCGTAGCACTCGTAGCTCTTACACATTGCGTAGTCTGATTTCGTAGCAACGTTAACCCTGTATTAATGAATCGCTTAGTCACCTGCTCGTTTTGTATTTTACTGTTCATTTGTTCTGCTCCAACTTAAAATTAAACTAGAAGTTCAAAATATGCTAACGCAAGCGAATCGTTTTATATTCGTTTGAAATATTCATAGCGTTTCACTCGGGTAAGTTTTACAAAACAATTTGTCGAGACATATATCTTGCAGGGAGTTGGCGCGGTCCCCATTCACTTACCTATATCAGGAACGAGAGCGCATGACTTAGTCGGTATGATATCGCGGCCAATTAATCTTGTTGACGCACGCTTACAAAAAGGCTGTGTGACCTTCACCGCGACGTAAACAGATAACTTATCTTAGCCGCCTTTGGCCACAAATTTGAGATAAATTACATGTAGCGGTGAGATTACCAAGCTCGCGGAGATGGGACCCGGCCACGGGCTAGCCGGGTGCTACTGACTTTTTACATGCGAGTAAAAAACTGACTGTCGTGATATAACCCTGTACCGTAATTGATTACAATATTTTGACAGTGCACCAACTACAGAAAAACGAGTTTCATTTATGTACGTTTTTTATATCCAAAAACATTCGAAAATATTGCACATACGAAATCGGGTAAGAAATCTTATGCATATTTTACAATTGCTATCGTTGGGATTGTTGAACCATGGGTGAGTGGTCGTTCATATAATATCAAAAAGAATATATAAATATTATTTATCCTAAATATCTCACAAGAGCTTAATTGAACAGACAACTGATAAAAAACGGTCTTATTATAAATTCAAGTCTAGTGATACGAATGTTATTTGTTTAAAGCAAAAAGCAAAGCTTTCTAGCGCTGGTACAATAGGAGTCCCGCCCGCGCAGTCAAAGGGTTAAGTACAGTTTGAAAGAAAAAAGAATAAATGGTGAAAATGTTGCATTACGTGAATGTGTAACAATGGAGGAGGCGAGGGTCGGCCGGGCTACGTAATTTCAACGTAAATATTGTAGCCTTTTTAGGGAAATTACGGCCATTTTAAATATATAACGAGGTGTATTATACAGGTGGGGCGGCCGCCAGTTGAGCGTGAACAGTACCTTTCAAATTGAATGTTGGAACTTTTGTTTTCTTGCCTTAACAATGGCTCTCGGTACCTGAAGCAGGGAAGTCGGCTAGATTTTTGTTATTCAGTGATCTAGGTCAGTGCAGTAAAAACTGATCCCTCGCAAAAACTTGAAGGTATCGCTGGAAGAACTTGGCACACAACTTGGAATGTATTCAACGATGACTGAACTGGATTTATGGAATTTTGTAATACTTTGACATTTAAAAATTACTTTACTACTTGTTACTCACTACTTATTAAATTTGTTAGTGTAGTTTGATTAAGGCAAAATTAACAAGTATGGTCTCTAAATTCTGGAACTCATAATACAAGTTAGGTAAGCTACTCCTATGCTTGCTTAGAGTATAGAACACCCATGACGGTTTCTCCTATCCTAATTGAGCAGTCTGACTGGGGAAATACCACTGCCCTAAAGAATACCACGGGGGAGTAGGGTAGCTAGAGCTCACTGAAGAGGTGTTGGTGAGGTGTTGTGTTGTTAGTGGGAAGACCGAGAACCCTTTCTTTATCTATTGCAATAACAGCACAGAAACTTTCTTAATCTTCTCCCCTCTCATTCTCCCGCCCCCCTATATATGTGATCAGCAGCACGAATGTGACGTCCCTGTTTTACAAACGGTCCTCGGTAACCATTCTCAATTAGGTTAGGTTAAGTTAAAGTTAAACTTATCAACTGACGACCAATACTTTCATCATAATCTCTGTAGGCTATTTGTGGTTCATATAATAGTATTACACTATCCTTTAGACTATTGTATAAGTGCCAGCAGTCTGCTAATGAATTAATATCTTAACCATCTGTATTGTTCGTATGTAGTTAGTAAAGAAGTATAAACTAGAGACAGTATCAAAGTAATTATAAACACCGAAGCAATACTGAATATCAGAGTCAAAGGAAGTCATATGTAACGTGGTCTCATGGTGAAATCTTGCTCCATTATTAATCCTCGGCGTGTGGATAGGGCGACCGCAAGGCGGGTGCGTCCGGCGGTCTCTGTCCTTGACTAATGGCGTCTGCGCACAATAAATAATTACCATCATAATCGTACGCGGAAATTACGTGCGTAGGCTACTCGCTATCTACGTAACGAGCGTACAAATGCGTGCAATTCTGTTCGCGGACAATAGACGCGGTGTTACGAGACCCATATTTATACATATTGCTTCAATTCATAGTACATTTTTTGTTGTTTATGTGGCTATAAACATACAATTCTAACGATATCAAATAATCGGTCAAGTGCGAGTCGTGAATGGTAGATGTAAACTCTTAAACGACGCGACGGGGGAGGACGTGACGGTATCTCCCGTCCTAATTGAGCAGTACGACTGGGGAAGTACCTCCGTTCTACAGAATACTGCGGCCAATAATAATCTTGTGTTGTATATCCGGCAGTGACTAGGGTAGCCAGAACACACTGGAAAGGTTTTGTGTTGTTGTCAGCGGGAAAGCCGAGAAACCTTTCTTTGTCTTCCACACTGTTTAATAGCCCAGAGACTCTCTCAACATTCTCCCTTCCCCCTTAACACAAACAAATTATATTGACGAGAAAATTTATGAAACATTTAACGTTATTACGGTTGTTAACATAAAGTTATTGTTACTAGCGTAAATAGAGCAACAATCTTCTCACAACCGCGTTATCGAATTTAATATCAAATGAATTTAAATATGCACTTTGTATGATGCCGGCTATATCTGAAAAGTTGATAGGTTTATAGAAGAACGTTTCACGGCTAATTTTATTCTATCACTTTCTCACACCTTGTTTAGTGTGAAGATATTTACGTCACTCGCACACTCTATGCCTCAAGTATTACTAATATCTTTGGTAACACAGATGATTTTAATGTGTTGGGCGACATTGTAGTTTAGACAATCTATAGTATGTTTTATTAATATACTATAAGTAATCATACAGCACACAGTGTCTCAAAACACCTGAGGTGAGTGAGGTACCTCGACCCAACCCTGCCTCCCAAATGTTGCCATAAAACAGACTTCATTTCCTCCATCAGCACTGATAACATCTTTGTTTGCGTTTGATGTGCTATAACGATGTTGACATTACTTGATGATAGTGTACTGATTGCCTTACAGTGGCGAAGGGTGGATTTTTTTGACAGGGAAGCCGAACGAAAGTAAAAAAACTTACCATGGCCGATTGTAATGTGTAGGTACTCCTTTCAAAAGCTGTGCCTGGCTGGTTCGATGCTTAGGCCCAAATGGTTGAGGAAATTTCAACCCACATTTACTATACGTGTGAGCACTGATGATTATTATAACAGTGAGCCACTTATATTTATCGTAATGAGATACATTTAAAATATTTCGTAAATCCATCGCACCGTTTATGACTACATAGTATAAAACAAAGTCGCGTTTTCTGTGCCTATGTCCCTTTGTATGCTTAAATCTTTAAAACTACGCAACGGATTTTGATGTGGTTTTTTTAATAGATAAGAGTGCTTAAAGAGGAAGGTTTATATGTATATAACATCATGCTGCAACCAACTGGAGCGATGCAGAAGTGAAAAATGTTGCAAAAACGAGGTGACGCAGACGAAGTTGCGCGGGTCATCTAATATTCTATATTCATGACAGGGCGGGCTCGACCTAACTGAACTATAATATGTTTCTTATTTTCATAATTTAATTTCGAGAAAGATGTTTCCTCACACAACAAATAATCAGTCAGACAAAACTACTTACCAAAATATTACGTACTGCGACAATATACCTAATGGCAATCAATGCACAACAGTCAGTACACTACACAAACACAAATTATACTTAGTTAGTAATAATTTCTTCACACAAAAAAGCGAATTCAAACTACTTGCAGTACTTTATAACATAAATAATTATTGATGAAATAAAAAATTAATGTCAATGAATGATGAATTTGAAATATTTGAATGCATCGCTCATTCGCCTCAACTTCAGAGTAATGAAATCAAAACAAACTACATTCACATTAGTGCTCTCTCGCTCACGCAAATTCTTATCGTATATTCCCTCTTTGTCATAACTCGTTGAATATCGGCTTATCCCGCCACATATTTTTACGAACACTACTAAGAAAAATTGCGCATGTGTGCGTGCGACTGCGTATTACTAGATTCCGATTTCGCCGGCGGGCTTACCTTTCGCGCGCGTTCAGACAGAATCATTTCCTTCTTTATTTGAGAACTAGATGGCGTTATGAGAAATATGTGTAATATGTAATGTATGTAAATAATTATTATAATTTGCGATTTACGTAACAGAATACTTTTTGTTTTATATTTTTGTGTATTGAATGGATATGGTTTCATTGATTTATAATTTATTAATAGCCAATGCTTAGGGGTATTTGCAAAGGTAAGCCGGCAGGAATCGGGTTATATGGACACTTCGCCACTGTTGCCTTATATTTTAAGCTTGCAATCCACCAATCTATTCGTATTGTACCGTACCCTACAGCCATCCATTACATTCCATATTAAAGTTCTTTATAATACTTTACGAACTTTACGCAAATGTCACACATACACGGGTTTGTATACACGTGGAACAGGGTATCGTTTCTTAAGGTTTGATAAACTGAAGAACATAACTACCTTCCTAGAATGATCCACGAGGCTATTGAAAATAATTGCATTCAAATTTTAAAGAAGATGGTTGGAACTTACCCTCAGTCTGGGATCCAGTTATTCACTTACGTAGATCTTTATTTATTTTTTTAAGGGGCGCAATATCCCCGCGAATACCACCTCAGCTAAAACTGGCGGAGGTGATTATGTCAGACTCGAACCGACTAAAACGAACATCGTCTATAGGTCCTTGATTGCCGGGAGTAATATTATACAAGACATATCTCTTGCACCCCGGCAGACCCGGAGACATCTCTTTTAAGATGACCTCCATCCCCTAATGTGGGAACCATGATCTCTCCATCTAGCCTCCTTCGTCATACTGACCACATACACACATACATACAAACACCCAGACCATTGCAAATATTCCTATCGAACCCACGTCTCTTGTGTAGCGCTTAACTACCGTCACACCACGGAGATGGACTGTGAAGATGAAACTTTCTGAAGTTTACGCAAATATCACACATTGTAATGAACCACGTATTATAATTCTGTCGCAATGTATTTTGGTGTTACATACATTGATTATATCCATTTGGTTCGATGTTTTTGGTGTGTACATTTTTGAAGACGACGCGTACTTACAAGCTTAATTTGAACGATTTAAAAGTAACTTCAAAAATGGAGCTATAACATTTTAAAAATGATAAATAATACATTGAAAAGCTGACACCTTGGTAAACTATAAAATAGCTGGTACAAGAATACACTTGGGATTATCTAACATTATTCGAGGGTTCGCGAAGAAAGGGAAATGTATCATAAGTCTCAAGCAAATCGCACCTCATCTGTAGTTCACTTCATATCTCACAAAAAGGATACGTCATATAGAGGGTGCTCCGTCCTAGCCGATGACACACAGTATTGATAGCATCCACTCACGTACTCAGTGAACGAACAAACTGCGGCTCACTTTCCGCCACTATCATTTGACTCTCTCTGTATTTTTTGTATTCAATCAATCAATCAGCCTATTGCAGAACACTGATGGACATTTAAATTCGAATTTCAAAAATTTCATTCTGGTCTATATACAAATTTAGGAACTTATTCTAGATACAATAATTTGCCTGAGTAGCAAGTTGAGTGAACAGCTCATTTCCGGGCTTGTTTATCATTTAAATGATCTAAGGTTTTAAACCTGCCTCTCCAAATGTTTGAACGCTGTTCAAACGATTTGGTACAGTTTCAGTCAGTCTATCTCTCGCAGTGATATCGTCAACGTTGCCGGTTACCACCTCTTACGAAACTCTTTAGATGAAATGGGGTATTCTCTCTCCGTCACTACCCAGACGGTTTTTTGTATAACATAAATAGAAAGATGATGATCGTAAAATTTATAATGTTTTGAATGTCACTTGCACTAAGAAATATTTTAACAAATTGTATTTGTGATCAGGCAAATAAAACGCTTTTTCTCTTCACACTACACACCCTCCATAGACCAATTTTTTTTTTTTTTTTTTTTTATACTATCACGCCTATATCCCCGAAGGGGTAGGCAGAGGTGCTAGCACCCACATTTCGCCAGTGTATATTTAGGTCCCAATGTAATAGGGGGCGAGCCTATTGCCATCAACCGGGCACTTATAAACCTGCGATAAATACACACATAACTTCGAAAAGCATCGTAGTCATTGGTGTGTGCCATGGTAAACCTGGGATCGAACCCGAGACCTCGTCTCAGCAGTCCACCACCCATACCACTAGGCTACCGCGGTTACTCCATAGACCAAATCATGCAGAAATTACAAACATCATCATAGACAGTTACAGTCAGGTACTTACAACTTGAGTAAAAATTTGTCACTAACAGTTTGCAATGTTAGAACGGGCCCTAAAGATGTACAATACAGTAACAGTAAAATATTACAGACAATATGTTTCATTGAATATCGAAAACCTATTTATTTAAGTTACAGTTGTAACAGTTTGTCGGGTACGTCGTTTTTGTTTACAGCTGTACTGGTTATTTGTTCGAATATTGTAAGCCGTGAGGTATGTAAAAGGGCGTAAGTGACTGTACGGTAATGGTATTTTTACGTGGAAACAGGTAATATATAAGGAAAATAGGGGCACAGTTATAATAGTAAACAATGTTTTATCGACTACTTCTTATTGCGAGAGGATTTTTATGAGTACCTTCGTAGTTTATTACTGACTACTAGTAATGCTGCCTCGAGTTATATTTAAATATCTTGGGAAAACTTTCTTGTATCTCGGACAAGTTTATGCGACAATAAATTTCGTGAGATATAATAATTCGTCTGACTTTAACAATGAACGAATGAATGAATGATAAATTTATTTGCATTATATATGATACAATATGAATGATATTGTATATAGTACAATATACAGCTTAGCGTGTTTCACTAAAGTTGCATGTAGTTATATTGCTAGGTTTATGAAGTTTCTCCTATAATTTTACTGCGTTAGAGAACTCAGTCATACATATATATTAGACACATAAGTTTGCAAGTCAGAATAAAATTTTGTGTTTGTACATGAATAAACACATTTAATAATTCTTCTTGACGTTCTCATGAGCTTGAATAACTTCTGATTTAATAAATAGAAATAAATTTAGTTTAGGAATAGAATACTACTAGTCAAAACCTAACCTAAATCAGTCTTATAGAAATAGCGCAGACTTATCACCGCTCCTAACAAAGAGGAAACAGCAGAGATTTGTATCAGTGAGAGCGAGCAGCCGTCCGCTGCAGCCGCCCGTGCTCCTTCATTAGTCACGATGTTTTTGTCGTCAGCAGGGCACACCGCGTTTGTTCCTGACGGGCGAGAGTTGCTACTTAGCATCTAGAATAACTTATGTAACACTTCTTTAGCATCTTTAAGACAAGTGAGATGACTAACATTTTTCTACGGATTTACTCATAAATATCCCGGCGTGCAGTATTTTGGTATAGTTAACAGAAGGTTAAGAACTGAGAATTTGCTGATAAAATGACATGTATATTTTAATGGTCTTTTTCTTTTTGATCGAGAATCTTCTTTCAACATAAATTTAGTTTTCTTTTATTGTTGTCATTAACAAAGGGCACGCTTTTTCTGGTTTCACTAAAAGTCTAATCAAATTTAGGTACAAAGGTACAGTAACGAGTACATCACTTTTTAAACAAGGTTTTGCAAAATTTGTCGTGGCAGTGTACACGGGTTTGTAACGATTGGTCGACAATCAATTGGTCGACATATCAATTGGTCGACAAACAATTGGTCGACAGTATCAATTGGTCGACAAGTTAATTGGTCGACAATTAAGTTGGTCGACAATATAATTGGTCGACAATTAATTAGTCTCATTAAATCTTAGCCTAAAAATAAAGCTTAAAAATAAAAATAATACGAGTTTTTTTATATTCTAACCTAACTTCCGCATTTTCTCGTATTGACATCGATTTAAATATCGCAAAGGGGTACCGAATAAAGTAAAGGGGTTAAAAATATTGACTCACCTAAAGTTCATCATAAAATACGACTGATTTACGGTTATGTTTATGACCTTTTTCGTTTTCGATTCGTTTCTGGCACTTCGCCGGCCGCTACCGCGGCACGCTCGCTTCGCTCGCTCGGCTCGTGCGTTGTGTGGTCACAATTCTAACCTAACCTAAACCAAGAACTATAAATATGACCGATTCGTTTCTGGAACTTGGCTGAATGACCGCAGATTTACGTTTAGTTTCACTCAATAATAGGCGGTAAAAGTCGGTAAATTATTATAAGTATAAATTTAATAGCATTCAGTTCAATCAGCGAAATATACGTATTTAACATAATAATATGATGGATAATATAACTTAGTCAATAAATATACGTATTTATTTAATTATTTAAGGAAGTAAAACATTTTGGTGCGCTTACCTTTGATAAAACGAAACGTTTAATGATGAGACGAAATGTCAAAAGCATTAAAAGTATGTGTTCTGTTGTCAAAAGTGATAAAATATTGGTACATTTTTACGATTTTGATTATGTTTTTTCTCGTTAACGATTGATCTCCGTAACTTGAAACTTTATTGTGGAAGCTTCTATTAATAATAGCTTAGTGTAAAAAAACTATGGACTGTGAACTCGTGGACCTATATAAGAAAGCTTAGCCGAACAGATATATAATGGGTTTAATTTTTAGCGATATGATGCATTTTAAAATTTAGTATAAATGAATAATATTGTTACATTAACTGGAAACTAGTTTTGTCGACCAATTGATATGTCGACCAATTTAATGTCGACTAATTAATTGTCGACCAATTAACTTGTCGACCAATTGATACTGTCGACCAATTGTTTGTCGACCAATTGATATGTCGACCAATTGATTGTCGACCAATCGTTGGTGACCCGTGTACACTAGTCACAAAAGCCAACAATAAGTAGCTCATTTCTGGTCTCTCAATTACGACTTTGAACAATTTACGTCAAACGCGGGCGCGTCAGAAGCCGTCCCAAAATGTGTTAAGTGGCACAGAAAAATCTCGAGTTATGAAGTAATCTGCTAAAACAAGAAATAAATTTACCATTTCTATAAGAACTGTGGAGTGAAACACTTTCGCTATATTTCACCTAACGACTGCTTAAGTTCAGCGTTCCATTTCAACTTTCCAAGTAACAAACAATAACAGAAAACTCAATTCTGCGCCGCTGTGGGGTTGAGGTGACTTATATATAAACGACAGAAACGAACTTCACTGATGAAAAAGTTCCAATCTATTTTTTTAAGAATATTAGCAACCGAAATTACTAACATTTCTTCCAAACCATCCAGCTAAACTGTATTGGCTTGTGTTAGAAGTGGGTTCCCGTCGGTATTGTAGTGGTCAGGACCTCTCAATCGAAATGCCGACTGCTTAGCCACCAAGTTGCTGACGCTTTTGAAGTGATCGTAATCCATCTGAAGGTCTGAGCATCTTCAGATACGTCCACACCATAAATATATTTATTAAAGCGAGTCTAAAAAGAAATTTACTCAAGTCAGACAACAAGGTTATGTAAAATAACCATTTTTATTAATAAATCTTCGGCCTTTCGTTCCTTTTCGTTTACTTTAGGTTCTTAAAATTTCTTGGTATAACAAATCTCGTAGGTAAAATAACAGTGTGTATAAAAGACTTGTGCGCAATTTCGGGAGCCATGCACTGTGGAAAGAAACTCACCTGTAAGGACAGAAACGTCTATCTACAGTAGACGGATGCTTATAGTGTGTCCATATCGCGACCACGTCAGTTAGTATGTAGTTCAAATCAAATTTATATAAGAAAAAGTGAATGCTTCCAGTCGAACCCGCGATCTTTCTATTACAGAGATGATGACTACTAAACATACTAATCGCTTTTCAAAATTTTCTACACATTTGATTGGACGGAGTTATCAAAAATACAATGTTTAAAAATTACTGTAATGTCATTCATTATGCCAATAATTCGTATGAAGTCGGTAGATAGCAAGGCTTATATAGGAGAATTTCGAATGATACAGACGAGGCTTCGTGGCTTAGGGGTCAGAGCGGGGCCCCTGTAAGGGATAAATGGCGGGTTCGAGTCCCGACAAAGTACACTACTTTTTCCTATCTAAATTTGATTCACGAATACCTTGTATATCATGAAAACAAATAGTAACTGGCTTATGAAATAAACCTCCCCGACCTTGTAGACATTTAACTTGACTTGTTCAAAGGGCATTAATATTAAAAGCACAAAAAATAGTGCGAGTGAATCACAATATGAACCCTCAAACAAAACGTAATATTGCTATCTACTAAGCACTTTATCAACATAGACAAAGACTAGCCTCCAGCGCTGGAGGCAACTCGTTCTTGAACATACCCAAAACATACGAAACTAAATTAAAAAGATATTATCTGATATCTAAAAAAAAAAAGATACTATCTAGTAGTATATCTTTTATGTATATATCCCACCCTCCCCTTTCCTACACAGGACAACGCTTGCAGGGCTTAAGTGTCACTCGCATACGGTACAGAATATTCCATCAAGAACCAAGCGGTTCGGTGAGTCTTTTCTCTGCCGTGCCATTAAGTCCTGGAATTCCTTGCCGGCGCACGTGTTTCCTTCTTCCTACAGTCCCGGGTCCTTTAAGCGGGGCGTGAAAAAGCATCTGATGAGACCGTCAAGCTGAGCGCCACCATTGTAGCACTGAACGTGTTTGCAATGGTGACCCTCTTTCATGGGACTTTGCCTTCAGCTTAACATCAGGCGAGGTGAAGTCAAATTGACGTGCCATAGATAAAATATATATATATATATATATTTGTACAATGTCTTCTATTTCACAAAATTAATGTAAGTGTCTAATACACCTCTATCAACCTTTTCATGTTGGTATTTTTCAGAGCTGTAAAATAGACGATAATAAGTTGCAACTTTTACGTTAGGATATGATTATAACGGAGGGGAACTGCGAAACTTTTAATACTACTTGCTAGCTCTAACTTTACTGAAAATTGTGAAATAGAATCTCACAATTTTAGCTAAAAAACGCATTGTAAGATTAAAGAAATAAAATACATGAACTCGCCAGCGTGCGTTTGACAAACGTTCTCATCAAACGTACTGTCTGTCTGTCTGTCCTGCTGTCCAACTGGGGAAGTACCTCCGCCCTACAGTAGACCGCGGTCATAATAACCATCGTGTTGTGTTCCCGCCGGTAAGTAGGGTAGCCAGAGCTCACTGTACCCCTCCTTCCCCTCCCCTTCCTAGCCTCCCCACCCCTTCCCAGCTCTCCCCCTTTCCCTTCAGGGTGGGCAGCGCGTGTGTGACACCCTTGGTGTTGCACACGTTCATAGGCCACGGTGGTCGCTTTCCATCAGGTGGGCCGTGTGCTTGTCTGCCACATATGTAGTATAAAAAAAAAAAAAATACATCATCCTCCTCAGCCAAGGTTTGTCCTTTCCCACCAGATATGTGAAAAAACACGGTTGTTTTGAACGTACTTGTCAAAGTATAAAAGAGAGTCCCAGCGGGAGACAGCGTCGCGTTGAGTGACGTCACAACATCGATACTTCTCAAGTAGCCCCGCCAGGCGGGGCAAACTTCTCTCCATTGGATACAAAGTTTGTAAATGCGTTTTCTTAACGGTTGTTAATACTTACTTGCGAAGTGTCTTCACATGTTTTTCACGTAATAGGCTTATTTATACATGGCACCACACAATGCTATACGTTTTACCTAATTGATGTACAGTTTATCTCGATGGCGCAGGGGTAGCAAGAGCAAAGTGATTGCGGTCCCAGGTTCGACATTCGGATTGTGCCAAGTACTGGGCACTTGAATTATTGAATTTCTGTCAGGATATTTTTCGTACTGGTATGGAAGTGTGTGAAAAACTGACGATGGAAACCTTACAAATTGAATTAAGCAGGAAATATAATATAAAAGTACTCGAATTCTTACAACATAATATCAAAAGCAAAAGGTATAATATTAGCAAAAAGTATTCTATAAATTTTCTCCATTCCGTTAATGGTTAAACTAAAAAAGTCTAAGGTAAGGTAGATACTTATTTAAAACAACTCAGGGCCACAATCCACAGGAGTTCGTGTAGTGGGGCTATGGGCTGACACATCTCACTGAGAGATTGATTTATTCTAGCAATTTGGCAGTAACGACTTGATATGTAACTATGTGCCATTTAAATCGACCTAGTACAAGACAGTCATTCACTAAAAGTGTGCCTATTGCCGTGTATAGGACGTAGATACCAACGAAATCTTCTGACAGTAAAACCACCTTGTTACCATTGATATCACAAATAATTTTAATAAAATTATAGTTGAAAAAATATTAATTACAGAACATGGCTTGAGCGTGTGTTTTCATTCTCTTCGGGCTATACCCTGTCAATTGAACTATCGGAATCTATCCTATGCAGTTGATTTTAACTACATACGGGGGTGGGAGGGAGTAGTGGAGAGATATAATTACGAATTGCACAGTACAAACGAGTTCCTATCTCCTCGGCTAAAGAAGTCTTTTTACTTCTTTGTGGGATGCCATTTGGCTTCCCACAATAGCTCGAGCATTTTTTTAACCTACGACGTAAAAACGACGGCGTCCTATCATCGATTTTAAAATAAGTCATAGTTATACAGGCTGGTTTTATGGTCGTTTTGATCTAAAAAGGAATTAGTGAAGGCAATTAACGGCTCTCAAGCGCTGACCTGGATGTTGCCTTCTCCTGAAACAAAAAAAAATGTTGGCATAATGAACGGTTAAAAAATTCAATTACACTTCTTATGTTCAGAGCGCCTGGCAATTACATAAAACAACCGTATAAATGTTAATGTACGAAAAACTTCAGCCAGAGGAAATGAGTCAACTAGACCGAAACGTGCAAACCCTATGAGTACGTCATTTAATAGTGTCTCTATATCACTCTTAGAGGTTCAAAAGTGAGCTCTAATCGAGAGATTCTGGGTTCAAATCCTGGTTATTACACTAACGACGTGACCCCACCCCTACCGTAATTAAGCTTATATGGAGCAATTAAAAGGAACACTAATAATATTATGTAAAAAAGAACGATTTTTTTTAGGTTACAATTTCCAAGTTTTGTGTTCCAATTTGCATTTTATTCAGTTTGTACCACAGTCACAAGTTCTACTTCCGTTTTATAATGTTTTGGTGTATTTCCTCCGCTTTCTTTCACTTCTTCCCTCCAGAGGGAATGGTGGTAATTCTTTCCTGACCATTCCGATGTCACAAACCTTCGTAAACCGTACCTTAGTAACGTTATATTCTATCGCAACTATCATCATTCTCTGAGCCTCACCCAACTTTTCGGTCGGGTTTGGCGGAGCTAAGATGTGGCCGAACTTTGATATTTTTTGTGAAGCGGTTTCACAACCAGTTAGCGATATTAAAGTTTCTAGTTAGACTACTTAGACTTTTGAGGGCCCCTACCCCTACCATACTCTCCCATACACGACCAAGTAAGTGCAAATAGTCATATTCATGCATACAAATAATTGCACTGAGTAGAAATCCGGCACACCGCAGAGACCTTTTTCTTCGTTCTTTGGGTCTTCAGTTGCCGGAGGTGAGGTAGTAGCCAACATATCCCTCGCACCCCAGCAGACCCGGGGCCTTCTCTTCGAGATGACCCCCGTCGGGTGTAGGGACCACGGTGTCCCCGTCTAGTCCCCGGGTATGGGGAGGTGCACTTTGCTTCGACCTGCTTCTGCTAGAGTGACAGCGGCTCCACCCGTCTCCCCCAGGCCCGTGCTCATGGAGGACGGAGGTTATTCTACGACCACGCCGCAGAGGCTACTGCTGCCATCGCAACTATTTTAAAAGATGTAAAACCAAATGAGTGCAGTATCGTGATTGTCAATAAAGCCTCCTGAAACAAACATTCCACTTGTACTCCTCGACTCGTCGCATTAAACCAGAAGTAGCAATGACTGTCGCAAACAGCGTTGAATACATTAAGCGTAATAGTATTATTGCCAAGCTTCTCGACGCCAACACACGTTGCTAGCCTTTTTGTTACATTTCAGATTTTAAAATAAAACTCGAGAAGGATCTACTTACATAATATAATGTATGAATTTCCACCAAACTCTTCGAAGTCGGGGCTTGACATAATTTCCATACAATCATCATCGTCATCACAATGTTAATTCAAAGCTTGCATTTTGAAGCCAGGGTTCTTTACTGCACAGTGGCTCCTGCGGGAGCGAATTCCGTCTGTCATCAGAGTTAACTGAGAAAAGAGCTTGTGTAGGAACCTGGTCTGACAGTCAGCTTGAAGTTAACTTGATCCTGTCTGTCTTATTAAACCTTTCACAAACGAAAAACTTAACTAAATTTTTCACATGCAACCACTTAATCTATTGCGTCCACTACTGGACATAGATCTCGCCCAACATGCGCCACTGCTCCCGATCCTCTGTCCTTTACGCAGCTGTTCATACATAACATACTCCTTTGAGATTTAATTTTATCCATTTAACTGACTATGTCACTACAATGGTGTTTATTAACAATTTCTTCAGACATTTTAATCAAACTGGCTCAAAGTATTACGTTGAATAATGGAACAGTATTTTCGAGAATCAAATGAAGTTTAATTTGTTAAGAGCTTACAATATTTCCACTAAAAAAACTCCAAGTCCTTACGGTTCACTTTCACACCATTCTGTGTTCATTTGAATAAAGCTAAGTAACAGACGGTCTATACTTATCGGCTATGTTTTTATTTTTATTCTTTTCTAACTTCGGGGAGAGTGAAAAAGTAATCACAAAAATTACACAATAATGAATGAATTACTTCTATAGTCCATTTGTTTAGGTACTTTAAAAAACGTAAACAATCTTAGTGTGTTTTTTTAATATATGTTGTTTAAAAACTCGGTATAAAAATACTATTCTGCATAGTAACGTATTTTGAAGACTAAAAATCTGTACCGAACTACTAGTTAATCAATTAGTTAATTTAGTTTATTTCTTTGTAGCATGTAATAAGAACTCTAACTTGACCAGTATTACTATGATAACGACTGTGATGTCATTTTAACTTATCAATAATTATAATTAGGTATAGTAATTAAAGAATTGGTAATATAGTTAAAGTAGCGCACTCAGAAAATAACTTACTTCGATAATTAATTATTAACTTACCAAACAAAAAGTTTCAAACAAAATAATACAGAGTACACTGTAATTACCATTATAGATGTACATATATAACGTCGCGTTTCGTATCTATGAAGTAGCAGACAGAGGTATGTCAATAATTGCTAATTAGACCTTGTCTGCTGCACGAGTTGACGAACGCAATGGCGAATGTGTTGGCCAACTTTTATTACCAAACGTACGAGTTCTTCGAATTTTTCATATATGGCGGGGCGTCACGAGCTTGTGTTGGCCACTATATTCACCAACGTATAGAGCGAGTATTATAAGGAATGCCTTAAAGTTAGCACTTTTGCATGAACTATGTTTATTATACTGAAGAGTTATATGCTGAAACTTAAATTTAGTGCAGCACTAAATTTCAGGTTCAAATGGAACACGATTTCTTTCCGAATAGCATCAAAATCTCTAGTACCTGCGTTCTATACTATATAACCCTATGATGCTAAAAGATAATCTGGTTCACAACCGCAGTGGTAAACAGTACGTGACCCACATCACACTACAACCCTGTTAGTAAATAGACAAAAATTCCTACCTACGGTCACTCAATAAGGGTCAGTTCCCACTGAAAGAACACGAGCCTCCTTCAAATGACTATGAACGTTTTCTCTTGTAAATAAGATTCAAAATGGTTTGTAATCGTTAAATAGCCACTGCCGGCCGCTGCTCTTTCAGTGCGAATTGACCCTAAACCAGCGGTCAACCCCCACCCAGCCACTTAATATTCGCAGCGTGCACATACAACCCCGACGCTATTAATTGTCAACAAGACATCACTCACAATTAAAAAGCCTCAGACGGGTGACAAAGGATAGATTAATCTCTCGTTGACCACACGGTCCTTTCCCTCATCACGCGTGTTGTCTCCCTCACTCAGGTCGTTCCTCCGTAGAGACACATGAGGACGATCCTATGGGATAAGGATGATTTTCCAGGGAGGGTTTTTGATGGTCCGGGGTCAGCCGCGATGCGGAATGTGAGTGATATGCTACCTCACCCTCGGTAACTGATGGCCCGAGACAGCCGTGCGATTTTGATGGGTTCAAGTTCGATATTACTATCCTCGCTTGCTTCAGTGTGGTGAATTCCACTAGGGGAAAAAGAGGCAAATAGTTTTGCTGGATTGAAATAAGACTCACAGGTCTGACGTCACCGTGGCACTGTTAAGTGATTATTTTAAAACCTTTACTCTCCCTTGCTCCCAACTTTATTGTAACGTCAGTGAGGCTTGGGCATAACGTAGAAAGATTTTTCCAATTTTGCCCTTCAACATGAAACTAGCGGCTAGCCATAGAAAGAACAACCGCTTTCTTATGTTTTCTTTTTCATCTATTACAATTGATGGTCGATTATATGGGAAGGACTCCTCTGATCCCCTTACATAGAATATGTGCTGAATTGTACTTATTTACTTCGATAGTTCATATTTCTAATGATACGAATCTTGGAAAATAAAAGTATAATTATACAAACAATTGATACAGTCATAACGTGCCCTTAAATTTGCTATTGCTCGTAATACACGGCGAGGTTCGGTTCGGCTGTTAAAAGTTGCGGGCCATGTCTCGCCGTGTTACGGCGTACGGCCTTCAGGCGAGCCAAGTAATTACAATGGGATTATGTGCGCCCGCCGATTGTGAATAGTTTAATGTAATGCTGATATAGGGTGCTCGGAACAAAGCGTGGAGTTCGCAGGCAACCGTTTTTAATCGGATTTCAAATATACAGGGGGATTACTGTTTGTTAAAAACTACTTATAAGTTGGTTTAACGTGTTCTGGGAATTTGATGATGAATTATTCCAAATAGGAAATGGAGTGATGTAATTACACAGAAATCAATTTGTAAAACAATGTAGAACATTATCCTGTGTAGAACAATATGGAAAAGTGAATAAGGAGTTTCACTTCTGATGGGACAGCACCTCAATGAGCACAGAAGTCTTAATGATGCACATTGTTCAATCCTTATTCATTCACTTCTAAAGCGTCCTCTAAACACAATATATCAACTATACTGGAACTTTCTGTACATAAATTTGAAAAACCAAACCTATCAGGTTTGTGTCTCTCTCTAGCGGGCAGGCTTCTTATCATAACACTATTGTGACTTCTAGTTGAACAGTCAGAGATTTCATTTTCGCTTGGTATTATCTCTGGAGATAAATGATTCTTCTGACTCTTTCCCCAGTTATTAATAATAATCTGATCAAACTAAACATCTTGACTCACGTAGGTCACAAAGTAACATTTTACAACGTCAAGATTACTATCTACATTTATTGCCAGATTTACAAGGAATAAGTAGTTGTTGTAGATTACGAATACACCATTTGTTCATTTCGTATTGGTACATGTCCCAAACACCAGTTTTCATTACCTAGAGTCTAGGTCCTAGACTAATATCTAGGAAGGTTTTAATAGGTAACCAGACCAATATTTATATAATTAAAACTGGTGAAACTGGTGCTAAAACTGGGCACATTGCTATAGTGATAACATGATTATTGGAGGCGTCTGAGAGAACGAGACATTCTGTGGATTATTGTTTGATCAAAGACAAAGGAGATTCGTCTCGTTAGCGACGCCGGCGGTGCATGGTAACGCGCATTAGGCCAGTCGCGCGGCAAAACACGTTATTGTCTGCGATGTAAAAATGAAATACATTATATTTCGCGCGTAAATCTTATGTATGTGTCACTATTAGTAATGAGATTACGTCTGCTGGAGTAATGATGGGTGCTAGATTTATTTGTGGCTAGTTGAGATGTAATTTGATTCACGTTATTTATTAGCGGAGTGACGGCGTTATTTTTTTTTAACAATACGTTTTGGTGTTGTGTGTGCGTATCGCCGGAGACCGCCGCAAGTTCTTTAAAATAATGTGGTCACAAAGAACTTGTGTCGATCGGCGATACACTTAACAGTGAAAGGAGCTTAAAACGAGTGGAAAAAATCATGTTCTTTTTTCAAAATGATTGACATTTCTTTTTTTTTTCTAACTTTACTAGCTAGATCGTTCTTGTAAAAATTAACCATAATAATTACAGTGGGTATGAGAAAAACATTAAAACTATTGTGTAGTAGAAGAAATCAAAAATCCCTGAAAAAGGAAGCACAAAAATATGTATACAATGTTCACTCAATAGCAATATTATTATATGTAACTTAAAAGAAACGTCCGTATAATTAAAAGTTAAAAATATAAAAGCTAACAGTCTATGTTCCACAGCCTTAATTATTTCCTAAACCCATACAACAACTGAACAAACAAAGTTAACAAACTTATTTGTTTACAGTTTACAGTTTGAGTGCCGGGGAGAGATAAAACTACCCGTAATGACGTCATACGTGTTCACGTCACTGTCGAGATGAAGGCACACAACCCTGTGACGCCATGAAGAGCTCAACAGCCAAGTTTCTAACTTTTTTAAAGTACAGCTCAAAGCATAAGAAATTTTGTAAAACACTTAGTTTATTTAAAATAGTTTGACTTGTGCCAAACTATTTTAAATAAACTAAAGTGTGACTTAGAAAAATATACCCTATGTATTACGCTATAAACCGCAAAACAGATCGCATTTGTGTATAACTTAAGTGCACACAGCGTGTATGTAAAAATGTGATATTTTTTTAAGCTTAACCGCGTTCTATGCTCAGAAGTCCAGGTTTTCATTTTGACTCATTCCAACGTGTCGTACTCATGGTCCGTAAATGCTCTAATTACGATAGGTACGTAGTATATTACCCGTAATGAAATAAATAACCTACAGCGAGAGCATGGCACTCGGTCGGTCAGAGCGCCGCCAACTGGGTGCGCGCCAACCGCGGGGCGATACTGACCTCACTCATTATTGCTTCGATCGTATTAGAATATTCGATCATATCATTAAAACCTTTAATAAATCATATATTATAGGTACATACAGGCATGCCTCTACCCTATTTTGATAGGTTAATACTTCTTCTACTGTTATAAGTGTATTCATAGATGCTCGCTCCGCGTACCTATTCCTTAAAATGTTGTAGATCTAAGTGACATAATGTATGTCTAGATGGACCCATATCGAGTTAATCACTCTCATCTCATAAATCTATTTTACTGATCTTCTTTCATCCTTCCTCTGGAAGTGCGAATCTATATCATGAGATACAAACTTAAGAAAAAATTCAGAGAATACAGGTCTCGGTTCAATGTCAACTATTCAGCTAAAGGTTTTGCTGATTGTACAATTATACCTACACTACCGACATTAATGCTGTCACAACAATGAACGGAAAATTGAATGTCACTTTCAATTTGATATAGCTTGACAGTTTCCCATGTCTTAAGGATATGATTTAAAAATATTTATCACATTAAGTTAGACCGAAACGAGACCAACGTTTGGTCCGGATCAAAAGCTTTCAACAAAATTGTGCACTCGTCACACCGCGCCAACGACGTCTAGCACAATCTGACCTCACCGACTTAGTTTAGTTATGATTTGTATAGTGGCACGCTCTGGTTTAGTATACTTGTGCAGGTCACTGTTTTCTATTTTCACTTTTTTTTCACTATATTCTATTTTTTATGAAGGGATGATATAAAATTTAAATTAGTGAATATCCGAACGGGACTTGAACCAATTTCTTACGGATAGGAAGTTCTGACCACTTCAGCTACTGGCGTAGAGCATTCAAAATTATTCTGTACGTCTTAGCGGCGACGTTGGAGCCATCTTCCGACAATCCTATAAGCTACGAGTATCAGGAACATTAAATATTTTCTATCATTTTAAACATTGTTTTAATGATGGGGAACGAACACTTTGGATCCCCTAACCGCGGTTGAGCGAGATTATATTACTTGAACATAAAAATTGCGCCAGAAAAATAGTTGGTCTAGTTTGGCACATGTCTATAGCCATCTCCCAGACACTTTGTTACAATGCTGCTAACTCTATATAATTATTACAACCCAACTTAATATTCCCACCTATGATCTAGGTGGTTTTATTGACACGCTACATTAAGCACAAACTTATGACACGAGCATTCTATAATTGACATCGTGCATACAACCTATTTCCTCCCGTCTGTTGGTACATGTATCGTGCCCGTTAGCACCACACGCCGCTAGAGACAGCCGCGCGGCCGGCAGTGTTGCGGTCGGTGCGCTCGGTGGGAACGACTGACTCGAGGCTTCTGTCGCGCACAGACACAACAGTCCGAACAGATTACTGTGTAGCAGTTAAATTAATCTTGTTGTGATAGTTCTCGGTTTGAGGTAACTTGTGTCCCGTATTTGTTGAATTGGAATTTCTTATTAGCAATGCTAACTATTGTTTATAGATATTTTAGTAATGAAATTAAAGTGTGCGTGATTCTTTTGGATTTCACTGTTGAGTTTAGGAATATTTTTGATCCTTTCATCAAATAAAAAGACAATGCCAAATTATCAAATCTACATTTTCACAGAGAAGCACTGGCACTCGTGACATATACAATACAACTGATATTATAACAGATAGTTACTAAAGAGTTTCTATTCCTACAAAAAGTCCATCTGCAAATTTAATGAAGTCATTTTACACATACTACTAGTTTGAGATTCAGTTATATACTTAGTCAAACCCAAGGAAAAGTAAAATACGACAAGACACTATAAACTTTAGTTTCAACGGCATGATTTCATACCTCAAAATAAACATCATAAATGACGGAAATATCGTTTCAGTGTGAATTAGTTTCATATCAGCTACATTCTAAGTCTTAAGTATTCTGAATGTGTATTAAGCGCTCGAGTGGTTACATTACGAAGCAAGTCCTCAGAGCGAGACTAGTAGCGCTGTAGTAAGCTTGTCAATAACAAACTGTTCGCCTGTACGTCTGTGCGCGCACTTATTTACATTTCACTGACAACCTTTCAAATTAAATGAAATAAATAAAAGCACTTCTAAGATTCCCTTTAGTAGGTAGTCTTTAATAAATTCATCAAAGAGATACTTAACATGATGTACGGTATATATTTCTTGTGAGAGCTAGCAGGTAGTAGTGAGTATGTGATAAGATCGCTTATAATCGGTTAGAATCAAATTTATTCTTACCAAAAAATCTTCTCGTGGTACAAAACCCCATTTATGTTCAAATCAAAAATCATTTATTCTGCATAGACCAGTAAACGGCACTTCCAAAACGTCAATATCAACAATATTTTATCAAATGCAAATGGACCACCGGTTCGAAACGCGGCCCCGACCTGAGAAGACTCCGGCAAGAAACTCAGCGGGCTTTTCTTTTTTTTTGGTCTATTTACAATAGTTTACTTAGTCTAGATACAAAATTTAGCTGAGTAGCAAGTGGAGTGAATAGCTCATTTCCAGGCTTGTTTATCATCCAAATAATCCTGGATTTTATAATAAGCTTTTTGGCATAACTTATCTTTTACTAAATTTTTAAACTTATTGATGGGCAAATCTCTAATTTCATAGGGGAGCTTATTAAAAAAGCGTCTACAATTACCCTGAAAAGAATTTGAAATTTTGTGGAGTCTACTATCACAGACAACGAGATTACTATAGTTATCCTTACTTCTTGAGTTCACTATACTTGAGTTCACTATACTTATCCTTATGATTTCAGTTCAAGTATAACTATATCAGTTTTAGTAAGACAGGAGATACCCAGCTTCTTCTCACTGCTCGACTTTTGAAGATGTAGAAATTTTAGAAGATACCGCTATAAAACTTTGTATAATGGTTACGAAAATACTCCTTAGAAGTTGCACTGAAGATGGTGCGTAGGTTTGCTATGCTATAATCGTAGATGGGTCTCGAGGTTTTATTTTTAGTAATTCAAATTGTCACCAATTTTGTTACAGAGTCTTTGGCTTTAGTACCGTAGCTAGTCTACGGCGTAGCTAGTCTACGGCGTAGCATCTCGTAGACATCCCGTAGCATAGGTGTAGTGGAGTCGAATCGGTCGAGCGCAGCGTACAAAACGCATGCAAACGAGCGTAGACACTGTTCTCTAATGTATTAACACACCACTTTGCAAACGTAATGAAATATCATCTGAATCGTATCAATCTCATCTTATTGCCATGTCGTTTAATGTTCATTGGTAACCATAATAGCGCAGTAGCAACGAAAACGACTGCTGTACTTGAATTTTCAGATTCAAGGGTGTTGAAAAAAATTAAATTAATTTCTGGCACAAATATTTTTTCAGCTCCCAACAAATTCTCCGAAGTTGAGTCTTCACTCAACTGTATCTTCACCTGCCAGTATACCTATATACCCTAGTCAGATCAGCAGCGGTCAAGCCGGCCAGACAACAGTCGCTCCCGTGAAACAAATTTTATTTAAATAAATGTGAGATTTACAAAAAATTTGGCACTTATAGACTGACTGGCTGGAATCACACGACTATAAATAATAACCATCTAAATAAATGATACCTATAGCTATGCCAAATATCGCAACATGCAAATAGAAGCAAATGTGCTACGTCATAAAAATCGCTTGTATGTTCGCGTCACGTCGCTCGGGTCGCTCGGGTCGCGGGACCTGGTGAATATTATCTCGCTATTATCGACGACGCCACTCGCTCCGATGTACTACGAGTATGTTCACACTTGAAGTCAAGGTTCTCGGTCTTATATGTAAGTTGTACCATGAACGTTCGAGCTTAGAAAGATTGGTATGGATCTAAGGACTGGGCACATTTTGCAAAGAAATATTGTAACAGCAAATGATTGACAAGAGATGTTCGTTGTTGAGGAACGAGGTACGATTGCGTGTCAATGATAAAATTATGAGCCTAGAGTCCAATCTCCTCATCTTGGCTTCTACAGGAGTGCCTATCACCTGACCTGGGGTAGGGTACCCCTGAAAGATCCTGGAGTAAGATTGGTGCAGTTTTAACGACTTAATAAAATCAATTCTTGAATAGTCTAAGAAACTTTCATCAATATTCATGTTATACTGAATAACTTGAATTGTAACACTAAACCGTAAACAATGAGTGCTATCTCCAAATCAATTCTGCCACGAAATTGGGAGTGTGACCGTAGATCGCGATCTGTGAGACTCGTTACAATGGGTTCCGTCGAACAAGGGCCTATCGGACCCACCCGCTCCTTTATCGGCAGCTGCCACCCTCAACAGCCGCCCGGCGTCGAACCCGCGACTATCGGTATTCCACTTTTGATCTCTTAAAAATTACACGCGTTTTGTTATTTACAATAATTTATATATAACAGATTTTTTGTGCGATCTTGATGATATTAGGCATTATGGTAAGGAGTCTGGCAACAAAAACTCATGATAACTGAAATATTTTACAATTGTGCGACACTGAAGGCAGGCACAGGATCAGTGGTCGACACTTTAAAAAAGTGACGGGCGACGGCGCTTACAACAATCGCTGCAAGTTAATTTAAACGTAGACGTCGGCGGCGAACCTAACTCTGTTATCTTTCGTACGTCGTCCTGTAAACCGGCTGACTGACGTCTGCGGCTGCTTTACATAAAGACGAGCCGCTCTTGCCCGATATTATGTTTGTTGGAAGGTCGAGCGGACGGGTGCGGTGCGGGTACGGACCGGGCGCGGGCCGGGTGCGGGGTGACGGCGTGCGTGAGAATATAAATACAATACTTACCGCCGCCCGATACAACATTATCCGCGCTTTTGTTAACTTACATTTTAAAATAGAATTTGTTATACGAGGGGTCGGAGTGAGACTCGCGTCGAACTTGTTGTATGTGTATAGTGTAAAGTGACGTCATTATTTCTGCTTTTAATTATTCAAAGTGAGTTTCTCTTAATTTTATATAAGAAGCACTACCCAATTACTTAATATAAATGTTCAATGACTGTGCACTGTATTCTGTACGGTTGACTTTCAAACTTCACCTAGTATACCTAAAAACCTCATCATCATAATCATCATATAATTCTTTAGATGGTTAGGCAGAGGTAAATTAACACCCACATTTCACCAATCATTAGGTCCCACATAGTGTTGCCTATTGCCATATTCCGGACACTATTGTTGACTCGAGCCACGCATCTGAGGCTGAGACTGGGCCGCATCTATCTGTCTGACGTTAAATAGTTCTATCACTTAGTAGCCTAGTATGACACCGCATAGGAAGTAACGGGATGGCCCGAAGTCTACTCTGCCGGGAACTTTTATTGGTATTAATTGCACTATCAGTAATACAGCTTAAAATCTTAAAGCAACACCGTGTCATGAGGTGTCGTGAAACACAGCAAGGTCATACATCGCCCACAACAATAGCCCGCACTTAAATGTAGTGACGTCACGGATACTTTGCGGACCTTTGTTGTCCTCCCCCGCGGGAGGGACAGGGAGGCGTAATCACTGTCGGGAATGTCATGCAAATAGTTGGAGAGGGTCCCGTTATGAAACCAAGAATTAAAGGCATGCAAACTGAATGAAAACGGTGGTCGGGCAGGTAATGCCAGTTTACCGCTCGGCGGCAGAGGGCGCCACTCACTTTGTCGCTGGCAAGTGGCCGTCACCTTGTCACGACTAACTATTAACTATTTAGGTGCTATTTAACAAGATGGATGCGAGCGCTCACCCCGAGTACGCCATGTCTCATTGAATATACTAAGCTGTTCTTGTTACACAATTATATGTTTGAAGTGAAAGCCTCTTTAGCGTGTTGTGTAGTTTGCTTTTCTATGAAAACTATACAACGAGCTATAGAAGTTTTCTCTTTTTGTTTGTGCAAAATTTTAGGTGAGAAAAACCTTTCAAATTCCATCGATGATAAAAAAATATCATACTTTTTTGTGAAGTAAATACCATTACACATACAAGCACTTCTTACTTATTATATACTGTGTTCACTTCAGTCGACACTGAGAGCTTAATAAGAGTGTACTGTGTAAATGATTCTCGGATCGAGATAAGGGCTATTATAGTCTTACAAAAATAATTTATGTGTATAAAGGCATGAGACCGTAGTCGACCGCAGATTGCAGCAGCAGATACAGCGTGCCGTAATAGGGATGTGATAATATTGTTTTAAGTCAATTGTAATTCTCAGTGGTGTCATTTATTTGTATTGAAATTTAACAAATAGTGCTCGACACGTCATCGGTCAGATATACATATTGACAGTAGAAATAAAAGAAGCAGTACTATTGCACAGACTTGTAAACATATAAATATTCATATAATGTTATTTTGTGTGTACAAATATTAAAATAAATAAATAAATGAATGTCCGAATCCCGCAATTCGCTCATATGTCCTTTTCTACACATTTCCATTTTTTTACATACATTACTTGTTAGATCTCGATATGGGTAAACAACCTCATTGAGGAGTCGCAAGGAAAAATAAGCTTGAGTTTGATAATATTGTTTAAGATGATAAATAATATTATCAAACCCAAGCCGATTTCATGGTACAATGTATCTGCTGCATGCGTCTGCAGTTGTCGTATGCGGTCGGATACATCATCGTACCTTAACTTTAATGATTCCGTTGATATTAGTGCTCCAAGTAGTTGGGTATAAGTTCAACGTATTGTAATAAAACTGTCGGCCACTCGACGCGGTGTATTACACCGAGAGATTAATTCCACCGTCTGATGTCTTGAAGGCAGTTATTATCTAAGTTATTAGCCGTTGAGTTGACTTGTTTACTTGGCTTCAGTAAATAAATCTAACTCTGATATTAGTTTGGTACTATTGAATCAGAAAGTGGCTCTTAATGTTGTTCGATTTTATGTTATTATAGTTACCTAACATAAAAATATAAGAAAACATTTTTTATGACAGCTTTGATGGCGCAACGGTTCCGAGAACGATTACTTAGTGCGAAGTCCCGGTTTCATTTTCCCGAGTTAGAGTCAAAACTCGTGAAATAATTCTCCATAATATATTCGCTAGTTTTCTAACATGCTTCCAAAAATATTGTATAAATAACTTTGGTTTCACATACAATCTTACTACTAAGAACACTGTATTTAAGTCGTCTATAAAGAAATATCTGTGGTTAACCCTATACGCTCCTAAATAACATTACAGGTACTCTCGACTCACTGAATCTAGACTGCACAATATATGCGAAAAACGTGTTAAGCTAACCCTATTCATACCTTTACTAATTACACATGACACAAAATAACCCCTTACTGTATAGTAAACTATACAGGTGTTTAAAAACCTCGCCCGTATAGGTACGAGTACGTGCGTCACGTTCGCAGCACAACACTAGCGAATGGTTCCATTCCGTGTCTTCCCATACAATGCACGACTTTATCGGATCGCTCGTAAAGGTGACAATCGCTATCGCGTCCCGTGCGCACACAGCGCATATTATCGGCCGACATTGTTCGCTGTTAATTCATTTGTTCTGTTTTTTATTAACTTGATTGCTTTCTGTCAAAATGTTATGTTTAAGAACAACTCGGTGTTGCCTCTAGATTCGCTCTTGGCTATGTACGCATTTCTAAAGGTTATGTTTTTCTTCCTTAGGAAATGTGTTTTTTTCTAATTGATCTACTTAAATATTTTTTTGAAGAATTTTATGCCGATACAAAGGTCGCAATAATAATGATGGAAACCTATTTAGAAGTCTATTTTCAACAAAATACCCTTAGATCTGTTGTGTCGTGTACACACGTTGTCGGGTTTGCAGCCCAACGAGGCATAAAATCGTAACAAATACTTTCACAAATCTGAAGTCAGTATGTAAATGTTCCGTATCCCACTCTAGGATATCCGTGTTACAGAGCCCAGTCTTTTCACATCGCAGCGTAATAACACGACAACAGGCCAAAAGAAATAACATAAAAAATAAAAAATGCAATAAAACGCTAAAAGTATGGCGTAACGCGCGCTCGTAAACTTCGACTACCGAAATTGTGTTTGTTTTGTTTTTAACAGTTTGTGCCTGTGTTTGAGTACATATGTATACGCGCGTACGTGTACACATGAGTTTTTGTGTGTATGTGTGTTTGTCTGTGGGTGATAATGCGTTAAATAAAGTTGTATATAGACTCCACTAATGGGGGGGGGGGGGGTTCCCTTTCCCACTTTGGGGTCTAAGTGTACCTCTCCTGCGGGCCGGTACGCCTGCTCATTCTAATATAAAACTCTGGTACATGACTGCTCTTAAGATTGGGGTTTAGTTGATACTGCTGTGATGTTATGAAACCCTACTTTCTCTTCTGACTTTTCATCAGGTGGATCATGTGCTTGTTTGCCACCTAAGTACAATTACTAAAAATACAATTTTTTTTTTTTTTTTATAAAAGAATATTAGCAACCGATGTTACTAATATTCCCTTTAACCCCTCCAGCTAAGCTCAAAGACTTGTGTTAGGAGTGGGTTCACGTCGGTAGTGTAATGGCCATGGATTCGAACCCGGGACCTCTCGATCGTAAGGCCAACTCCTTAACCACTAAGCTACCGCCGCTTCAACGTAGTTCCCTTGTAAATGATGAGGTGTACTATGTCCCAGCCTATTTAGTTATCCGTACCCATATCTGCATCGTCATACCTACTTTTATCATAAACCAGATCCAGACCCCATGATACAAAATAAACATATTCTGGTTTCGCTTTCCGAACTCAAAACCTCATGCACAGCCGTCACACGAGTCTCCACTGTTGTACTGAGGTTACTACCCAGTACTACCATTCAACTACGAAAGAAATGTAAACAACACCGTCGTAATGTATGTGCGTGCCGATAATGATTCTTTAGCACCTCGCACTGAAACACTTTTGTACAAAAATTGTACATTTCTTGGTAAAAATATGAGTGTTACTAGATAAGTTTCATGGGCATACAGTCCGTGCAGCGGCTTTATCAGTGGCTGTGTGCTGCGACGTGAATAACAAGCAGAGTACGTGGAACAAACAGTTATTAGGTGAACACACACGTACTGTGCGCGACTACACGACCGGCAATAGCTGAACTAACAAAATGATTTTATTAAAATAAATAATGGAACACCAGAAAAAACTGGGCACACGGCCTACTATTCAACGTGACTGGTGTCAGAAATTTCTTTACTCATTATCATTCTCTGAACCTTTTCCCAACTCAGTTGGGTTCGGTTTTCCAGTCTAACTGTGATGCGGCTGAACTTCGATATTTTTCGTGAAGCGACTGCTACCTGGCCTAAACAACCAATGGTTCAATGACCAATGGCGATATCGAAGTTCCAAGTTAAACTGGTTGGACTTTTGAGGGCTCCAATTACCCGTAACAACTGCCATAGATGTTTGTATGGCGACCGAGACCAACGGCTGAACGTGCTCTCCGAGGCACGACCAGACCAGTGTAAACAGCCATATTCATGCATACAACTTTTTGCTCTGAGCGGGGATCGAACCCGCGTAGCAGTCGCGTGCACTACCGCCACTCCGAGGAGGGTGTCTACATTAACCCCTATATAATACTACGCACCTGATGGTAATGTTACCGTGGCTCTAAAGAATATTAGCACCGAAATTACTAATATACCGTTTAACCCATTCAGCTAAGCTTAATTGCTGGTGTTAGGAGTGAGTCACGTCGTTAGTCTAATGGCCAGGATTCGAACCCGAGACCTCTCGATCTGTTGTAATGTATACTTAAACTGGCACCTCTTTTATATGCAGGAGACATTTGGTATTACATATTATATTTTGATAATAGATCCATCTATTATCACAGTACATTTTACAAATATGGGATAAATTAAAATCCTATAATAAAGATTTTCGTTTCACAAGGAATATCAGTTTCATATGAAATCTCATATCAATCCAACTAGAAAGTTGTAATTCTATGAATAACTGTGTCTGAAATAGTGGAGACGGGTCAAAAATTGGTTGGAACCGACTTTAATATCAATATCATAAATGAAATTTTGCCAATGATAATGGCCATTGAACACTATGGGATGTGCATATCGACGATTTTATATTTCATATAGTCGACTGGGTACGTTACATGGTCTGAGAAGACTCCAGCAAGAAACTCAGTGGGCTCAACGAGATACCTCGAATATCTGACGACTCTTCGAATATCTGAGTCAGGCGGCAGATGATGCGCAGGAGCGGTTTCCGAACGCAGAATTGGTATTTTTGGGGGACTTTAACGCCCACCACGAGATCTGGTTGGGCTCCTCCAAAACAGACCATGCGGGAAGAGCCGCCCACGCGTTCGCTCTGGCTCACGGCCTGACCCAACTGGTACATGAGGCCACCAGAATACCAAGAGGGTCAGCCCAAGCACCCTCTTTGCTAGACCTTCAGCTGACGAGCCACCCAGACCAGTACAATGTTTCGGTGCATGCTGCCTTAGGCAACTCCGACCATTGTCTGGTCTGTTCCAAGGTGCCTATGATAGCGCCCCCACGACCAGTGCAGGGAAATCGGCGTCTCTGGCACTACTCGTCAGCGGACTGGGATGGACTGCGAGACTATTTTGCGTCCATCCCGTGGGTTGAGCGCTGCTTTGAAGGTAAGGACCCATCGGATAGTGCAACTGCTGTCGTCGGTGAGATCAGTCTGGGTATGGAGTACTATATCCCATACACTGATGTCACCGGTGCCCGTGGAGTGCGCCCATGGTTCGGGCGCGAATGCGCAGAGGCTGTTCGCCAAAAACAGTCTGCGTATCGTGCTTGGGTAAGGGCGCGGGCTACGCACGATTCCAACCTAGGGTACTTCAAGGCAGCGTACAACAAAGCCACTAGGGTCTGCAAGAGGGCTTACGTCAGAGCGGATGCCCAGCGCATAGCACGGGTTGGTCAAGAGCTGGTGGCGCATCCCACGGGCAGCCGTGGCTACTGGCGACTGGCCAAAGCCGTGCAAGCCAACTTCTGCCAGCCTTCGCTGCCCCCCCTGCGTAACCCTGATGGATCCCTGGCCCATGAGCCGCAAGAGAAAGCAAATTTGCTGGTTAATCTCTTTGCGGCCAACTCCCGAATCGACGACTGTGGTATGCAGCCTCCGACACTACCCAACAGTGGCCACGCAATGCCTGATATTCGTATCAGGCAACGCGATGTCCGAGCAGTGCTGCAGTCACTCGATGTCCGGAAAGCCAGTGGTCCGGATGGTATACCAGCGGTGGTTCTTCAAAAATGTGCAGCGGAGTTGTCTCCAATGCTCACGCGGCTGTACCGACTTTCCTACATTTCGGGTACAGTGCCGACGGCGTGGAAAGAGGCGAATGTACAGCCGATTCCCAAGAAGGGAGATCGCTCAGACCCAGCCAACTATCGGCCCATAGCCGTCACCTCAGTGCTGTGCAAGGTCTTCGAGCACCTTATCAACACACAGCTCATGCGCCACCTAGAGGATCACTCCCTGATTAATGACCGACAATATGGTTTTAGGCCGAAACGGTCAACGGGTGATCTTCTGGCGTATGTTACCCATCTTTGGGGTGAGGCTATGGACAAGCATGGTGAGTCACTGGCTATTAGCCTAGACATCGCCAAAGCGTTCGATAGAGTCTGGCACAAATCGCTTCTTTCCAAACTACCAGCCTTCGGTCTGCCTCTTAGACTGTGCAATTGGGTTGCTAGCTTCCTGCAGGGGCGCCGTATTCGCGTTCTCTGTGATGGACGAGCATCGGAGTTCCTGCAGGTAAATGCTGGTGTGCCGCAGGGGTCCGTCTTATCACCCACTCTCTTTCTTCTGCATATCAATGACATGCTGTCCACCGGCAGCATCCACTGCTATGCAGACGATAGCACTGTACACGGGAGCTACCACGGACATTCTGCGGCCAAGCAGTCCGATATAGCGGAAAAGAGGCGACTTCTTGTCACTGGGCTTGACCGGATCCTCAATCACGTTTCCCAATGGGGATCTGAGAACCTGGTCGAGTTCAATGCCAAGAAGACGCAGGCATGCGCGTTTTCAGCAAAGACATCTCCTTTCCTTCCTCCTCCCACTCTTCAGAGCACACCACTGCCATTACAGGATAACCTCAATATACTCGGTATGGACGTGCGCTGCAAACTGAACAACAAGAACTATATCGAGAGCATCATCAAAACAGCTTCGCGTAAACTCGGAGTCCTGAACAGAGTGAGACGTTTTTTCACGCCGGAGCAGCGGTGTCTTCTTTATAAGACACAAATTCGCTCCTGCGTGGAATACTGCTCGCATCTCTGGGATGGCTCCGCAAAGTACTTATTAGATGCTCTCGACAGGTTGCAGCGACGTGCGGTCCGCATTATTGGGAGTCCTGAGGTCACAGAGTCCCTCGAGCCTTTGCAGATGCGTAGAGATGTTGCGTCCTTGGCAGTATTTTACCGTCTCTACCATGGTGAATGTTCTGATGAGCTCTTCCAACTAATCCCACCCTCCCCTTTCCTACACAGGACAACGCGTGCAGGGCTTAGGTGTCACTCGCATACGGTACAGAATATTCCATCAAGAACCAAGCGGTTCGGTGAGTCTTTTCTCTGCCGTACCATTAAGTCCTGGAATTCCTTGCCGGCGCACGTGTTTCCTTCTTCCTACAGTCCCGGGTCCTTTAAGCGGGGCGTGAAAAAGCATCTGATGAGGCCGTCAAGCTGAGCGCCACCATTGTAGCACTGAACGTGTTTGCAATGGTGACCCTCTTTCATGGGACTTTGCCTTCAGCTTAACATCAGGCGAGGTGAAGTCAAATTGACGTGCCATAGATAAAAAAAAAAAAAAAAAAAAAAAAAAAAACCTGCACATACACATACTTGCCAAATGCTGAAAGTAAATTAGCAGAATATTTAAGTTACTGTTCAGTAAAAAATAGAAAAAAACTCTTCAGTAGAAAATAGAAAACCTAAAAAACTTTTATATAGTCAAAATATATCCTATAGTTAATACTTACTTAAGCTTCAAGTGGAGTTAAGATGAATCCTTGAAACCAGGTTTACTACCTTTTACACTAGTGAATCCCATTACATAAATAACAGGTGTGGATTATTAATGTAGCTGCCGGCTGATGCTGGTACATTCGCTCCACCTCGAGATGGAATGGCCTACTTAGCCTTTGGTTTTTCAGCCGTGTTTAGTGGGCCCAGAGTGCTAGAAGTGCCTTGAAGTCATTAGACGTCGACTTGAAAATCTTCATTCTAAAACCAAGGGATGAACAGGTTATTACAAAATACCTAAAGAAATTCAGATGAAAGATCATATTGTTTTTTTTTTTTTATACCACTTAGGTGGCAGACAAGCGCACGGCCCACCTGATGGAAAGCGGTCACCGTGGTTTTTTTTTTTATATTTTTTTATATATTTTTTAAATATTTTTTTATATATAATTTTATATATTTATATAATTTTATAAATATATATATAATTTTATATATTTTTATATATTTTATATATTTTTATATATTTATAAAAGGTTATTTAAAAGCTGTTTAAGGAGCCCGAAACTGTTTTAATGGGCCCTTTTCTATGTAATTATTCCATATTTACAGTACATTATTATGTAGAGAAGTACTAATACTTAGCAAGTACTTGAAAACATATAACTAGAATATAGTCAAATAATTAGAATGAGGACACACGTAGTACTTCGTTCTAATTATATGTCTATAATATTGAAGTACACAGCCTAACTCGGAACTTCGATATAGCCATTTGTCATTAGACCACTGGTTGTGGAGGTCAGTGGCAGTCGCTTCACGGAAAATATCGAAGTTCAGCCGCATCACAGTTAGACTGAAAAGCCGACCCCAACTGAGTTGGGAAAAAGGTTCAGGGAATGATGCATGATGATTGAAGTACACAAACATGATATATGATACAAAAATCAACATTTATTAGCTCGCGCGTTCATTTTATATCTTCTGTTTCAAGTACTGTATCTTGTCAGTCCTAAGCATAGAATTTACCTTTACCTACATATAATAATAATACATTTCAAAATTGACATTTAAAAGAAAGCACATCGAAAGTACATACTTATAATTCATTTATACAGGGTGGAATTTTGTAATGCCACCTGAAGGGGAAGTACTCTTAATACTGTAGATAGACAATTTTACTCAAAGGAAACATTCCTTTATTTTTGAAAAGAAAAAAAACTGCATTCAACGATTTTTTAAAATTCGCTTGCCGCACCCAGTAATCGAACCGACTAAAATCTGTAAAAGTTGCACCCTGTACTTTTATTGCATCGATCGTTAGGGTCAATTATAAGGATGAAATCTCTCTAACAAACTTTATAAATTAAATGAAAGGAAAACAATGAAATCTTAAATTTATGGTTCAATGGGTCAAGTTAAAGCACTTTTACTCAAAGATCCATCTATTTACTTATGTTATTAATTAATAATTATTATCACTGACGTCTTTTATCCATTAAAATGACGAATTACTATTGGTGGCATGGACAGAGATATCGAGATCGACCAACACCAACTCGGTTTGTACTGAAAATAATAGTAGAAAATTTCAAGAATACGGGTAGTTTCAGAAAGCGACGGCTCAGCAGAACAACTTTGATTTTGGACTAAATGTTTGTATCGAGCAATTAATTAGTTAATTTAACATTTTCCTAAATAATTAAAATAATTTAGGATTTCATTGTTTTCCTTTCATTTAATTCATGAAGTTTGTTAGAGAGATTTCATCCTTATAATTGACCCTAACGATGGATGAATAAAAGTACAGGGTGCAACTTTTACAGATTTTAGTCGGTTCGATTACTGGGTGCGGCAAGCGAATTTTAAAAAATCGTTGAATGCAGTTTTGTTTCTTTTCAAAAACAAAGGAATGTTTCCTTTGAGTAAAATTGACAATCTACAGTATTAAGAGTACTTCCCCTTCAGGTGGCATTACAAAATTCCACCCTGTATAATGCATTTACTACGAACCTTACACAGTCGCATCATTATAACCTCTAATTTAATTCAATCACTTCTGATCGCATTTAGCCAAGTCAAGTATGGGAAATATTTAAATAACAAAATAAAAAGTGATAAAAGGCTTTTCAATCACTTTTAACTTTAAGATTGTTGGCAAACACGTTTGGCGTATGTAAGCTAGTATGAGTAAGGTGCGCTGGCTACAGACGGATCCGCCACATCGAGAGGTTGTGCGCCGCACTCAGATATTCAGTGTGTGATGTACACTTGCGGCACTATTTGCACAGACGCTGGACGTAGACGTGTTGTTGACAGTTGCGACGACGTCACATTGTGTGGAAGCCCCTCAGGGATACTTTGTCAAATCTTTTAGGTATATCCTGCACTTGCAGCTGTGTGCTTGGATCCCCTGTTCATATTGCCACTTTGCATACTTAAGAAGGCAGAGAGAAATTTTGTTTATATATTCTCTTCTCAAAATACAATTGTGTGGTGTAACAAGAATACTAAAAAACTGAAAAGAAAAGATAAAAAAGTGAATTAAAAATTAATTTGTGTAATTGAATAACTAATACGAAAGGATTTAAACTATAAGTATCCTGTAAATTAAAATCCGTTCAAGCTTCGAAGAGTTCAAGTAAAAGAAAGAACATAACATTTCAATTTTTTTGTACAGACAAGTAAAAATTATGTAAAAAAATCTATTCACATACAAGTTAGAATACAACAGGACTCCTTATAATTTGTTTCTGCTGAATAATCTGTCTGCAAATTCTAGTTGTTGGTTTGGTACGCTAATTGTTAGTATTCCACGAACGCACCACTCAGACCGAATAGCTTAACTAAATGTTCTGCGCAATCAAGTTATTCCCTCCATTATATGCGATAACCTTTATATCCACAAGGCGGGTACCAGTGGTGGTTAACTTTCACATATACAGGGTGCATTTTGAAAAGGGCTAGTACCTTAACCGTTGGAGGCTGCGACAGACTGGATGCGGAGGGTGGAAGATAGGGAGCAGTGGTGGATATTTGGAGATGCTTATGTCCAGCAAAGGACTGCGATAGACTAATTTGATTGATTGAAGAATGTAAAATAAAATTTGAACTTTTCTGATACTATTCCAGAATTTGTAAATGTAGAATATTTAAAAATGTTACGGATAGTCTCCTGAGAACTGTATTTGACCTTTTTGCTGTAACTGAACTGTATTTTTTAAATTCATCCTGTATAGATAAATAGTTTAAACAATAAACTTGTCCCATGTCAAGTCTGATATAACCCAACCCAACCGACTCCCGCGGGTATCCGTGGAGGTTTTTCAATAGTATAAATAAAGTCTTTGGCTTTTAGCGGAGTCACTACATAGTGTAAAATAAAGTCGCGTTCTCTGTCCCTATTTTTCTTGTACCTTTGTATGCTTGAATCTTTAGAACTACGCAACGGATTTTGATGCAGTGAGTTCAATAGATAGAATGGTTAAAGAGGAAGGTTTATATGTATATAACATCATGCTACGACTAACAGGTGCGGAGCAGGAATGAAAAATGTTGCAAAAACGGGGTGACGCAGACGAAGTCGCGCGGGTCAGCTAGTATTTTATAATTTTTACTACTTGTTGAGACGATAAGGTTTTGTTTTGCGTGGTTTGCTTGTGAGAAAATGAAAGACGTGTGTTTCGTACAAATATCTATTGGACACTAAAAACTGTGCTACCGACCACAATAATAGTTAACAAACGTAAGTAGGTACGTATATAGGTCGAACATGCCGCCCACCAAAAGGACTGTAAGCCCTTTTCGTAAATTTACATTACAGAAAACATAAGTGAACAAAATAACAAACATTTAACGTCGTTCCAGAGAGTTAAACATTGAATACATAAAAAAATGAAATAACAACAAATGCACTATCTTTATCCTATGAATCAACATTAGGTAGGTGAAGTACCAGTATGATCTTAAATAAACAAACATTTTGAATTTCAAACTAAACTGAAGCTATTTCATCTTTACCTAATTATGAAAATACACCACAAATAGAATATTTCACTTCACTTCTAATGATTCTATGATCGGACAATAAATACAATTGTAGGTAATATCACACAACATGCTATTCTATGATACAATCACTTACAGTCAGGAGAACTACAACTAAGTATATATATTATATATAGGTACACATGTGATTGCCAGAACAAAGTAAAGTTAGTTATTTACATAATTTTGTGGAATGAATATTTATAAATACAATGATTAATCACTGGTACAAATAGGCAATGCACATAAACTTGAAATAGACCTTTTGACCATTTTACCATTACAACGGAGTGTGTACACTCGCGTCGTATTATTTTCATCGGGGTGTTTGTTCATAACTCGTGCTAGTGGCCACTTACTCGGAGGCATGCTTTCACCTCTCATAAGCACTATATCACCGACTTCAAATTCTGGTGTCTTCTTAAGCCATTTAGGCCGTTGATTAAGTCGAGTCAAGTACTCAGTCTGCCACCGCTTCCAAAACGTCTGTACCAATCTCTGAGTATGTTGCCATCTACTCAACAGGTTTACATTAGCAGTTTCATAACTACGTTCCGGGACAGTAATCAGCGCTTCTCCAACTAAAAAATGTCCGGGTGTGATGACTTGTATGTCATCGATCGTGTCTACCTCTGTTAATATCGGTGTCAGTGGACGTGAATTTAGACATGCTTCGATCTGGGTGAGCACGGTACTAAATTCCTCAAATGTCAGATTCGAATTGAGAATTTTCCGAAGATGATGTTTTACTGACTTGACTCCGGCTTCCCAGAGCCCTCCGAAATTCGGACTGTATGGTGGTGTAAAGTGCCACTGCGTGCCATCAGTCGCCAATTGATCAGTGATGTGCCCAGGCACTTCAAGACCTGCTTCCTTCCACATCCTAAAGAGCTCTTTGTTGGCTGCCACAAAATTAGTACCATTATCACTCCATATTTCATTGCACCTTCCTCTTCTGGCAACGAAGCGCTTAAATGCAGCAATAAAAGCATCAGAAGTTAGATCACTAACGAGCTCTAAGTGTATAGCCTTGACAGCCATGCAGATGAATATACAGATATATGCTTTGCTGGTCTTGGTTCCTCTTCCCTTGGCGTTCAACACATACACCGGGCCGGCAAAATCGACGCCACTCCGAGAAAATGGACGTGCTGCGGTCACCCGAGGCTCAGGTAAGTCACCCATTAGTTGTTGTGTAGTAGCAGCACGCTGCCTTGCGCATATAAGGCATCTGCGTACGTATTGCTTCACCAAACTCTTGCAGCCAAGGATCCAGTAAGTACTCATCAGGTAAGTGATCATCATTTTAATTCCACCATGTAACGTTTTCAGATGTGCTTCAGCCAGGACCAGGGGTACTAGATGGTTCCTCTTACCTAATATAATGGGATGGTTCAGGTTTTCCTCCGCATCAGCGTTACGCAGCCTTCCGCCCACTCTGAGGATACTTCGTTCATCTATAAACGGGTTTAATGACTTTAAGGTGCTTGTGTTCTTTACAGATTTCCCTTCTCTCAGTCTTCTTAATTCTTCTGCAAACTCCTCTTCTTGTACTGACCTTATGCAACAATCCAAAGCGGTTTGCATTTCTTCTACGGTTATTGAGACTTGTAGTCTTTCCGGTTGCCTTTTCATGTTCAGAAACCTCTTACAGTGAACTATTACTCTCAATAATTCACCAAGTGAATCAAATTCTTCATATTTGATACATTTCTCTTCACATTCTGTCACCTGAATGTGGGAAAGTATGGTTTTCTTTCTCTCAATATCTGTCGATAGTGCTGGAGGTCTAATAAGTTCTACCGGTTCTCTCATAAGCCAGGCAGGTCCGTTCCACCATAGAGTGTTGTACTGTAATTCTGATATTGGTAAACCTCTTGACGCTATATCAGCTGGGTTATGAGAAGACTGCACATGAAACCATTGACTGTTGTTTATCTGTTCTAGTATCTCCACAACACGGTTTGCGACAAATGGCTTCCACCGGTTTGGTTCTCCTAAAATCCACGCTAAAACGATTGTTGAATCTGTCCAAGCATATATACGTTGTGCTGGTATTCTCATAGCTTGGCTAGCCTTATGTAATAATTTCGATAGTAATACTGCTCCGCTCAATTCTAGTCTAGGTAGTGAAATTGATTTAACAGGAGCTACTTTAGTTCTAGCCGCCACGAGGTGCGTCTTTATTCCATCCTTCGTTGGCACACGACAGTATACGACAGCAGCGTATGCTCTCTCTGACGCATCACAGAAGCCATGCAATGTGACCAGTTTGTTTTCGGTGCTGATTGTATTAAGCCAACGTATAATTTTAATCTTATTAACATTGTTGATGTCTTCTCTGATACATTTCCATTCATCTATCAGTTGCTTGGGAATTTCTTGGTCCCAACCAACTCCTTCCAGCCAGAGTCTCTGTACTAATATTTTTGCCAGTACTATAGCTGGTGCGATCCACCCTAGTGGGTCAAACAGTTTTTGCAAATCTGATAATATAGTTCTCTTTGTTATGGTTGAAATAGGTTCCAATTGTAGTTGGTAATGAAATTCATCATGTCCAAGATTCCATGACAGGCCTAGAGCTTTGATAATGCCATCTAATTTAATATCTAGGTTCGCCCTGGTGGTGATTTTGTTGATGTCCATCGACTTTAGAAACTCGGTATCATTAGAGGCCCATTTTTGGAGTTCAAAACCGCCACGTTGCAGGATATCAATTATTTGGTGACTGATCTGAATTGCTTCTTCGGTTGTGTCAGAGCCTGAAGTCAGATCGTCGACATAGAAATCTTCCCGAATTATTCTAGCCGCTTCAGGGTAGGGTTCTCCTTCATCGTCTGCCAGTTTCATCAATGTCTTCACGGCGAGATAAGGGGCTGATGCTGTACCAAATGTGACTGTACGTAATCTATAGTCCTTGATATCTCCTCCTTCAGTGAAGTTGTGCCTGTTGCGACGCCAAAGTATTCGGTGGTAATCTGAGTCTTGTTCATCTAACATGACCATTCGGTACATCTTTGTGACGTCACTCGCAAAGCATACCTTGTGCATGCGCCATCTCATCAAGATACTTCTCATGTCTTCCTGCAGTACGGGTCCAACCATCAGTTCGTCGTTTAAAGAAAGCCCATGATTGTATTTACATGATGCATCAAAAACTACTCGTACCTTTGTGGTCTCCTTGTCTGTTTTTATTACGGCGTGGTGTGGTAAATAAACCGAAGGTTTATGTATTTCCTCTCTTGGCACTTCTGTCATGTGTCCCATTGTAATATATTCTTCTAAAACCTTGTCATATTCACTTTGTGACTCGGGTGTTTGTTGTAATCTTCTTTCTTGTTGAATCAATCGTTTCATAGCTATATCTCTAGAGTTTCCACTTGGAGTTAAAGGACTCATGGTACGGAAGGGCAGTCTGACCACGTACTTACCGCTACTATTTCTTTTATGTGTTTCTTCATAAAAGGCTTCACATTTTTGTTCTTCCTTTGTATACTTTCTTTTGTTGTCTTGATCTACTTCCCATAGTGTTTTTAAGAAATCATCAGCTACGATCTGGTGATGCATAACGAAAATAGAATCAATTGGTTGTTCATCTTCAATTTTGCCAAATAAAATCCAGCCCAGGGTTGTCTTGTGAGCACATGGAGACCCTGATGGACCCTTAATCAACTCATTTTGAACTATCTGAGCATACACATCGACACCCAAAAGTAGATCAATAGAACCTGGCTTGTAATAGCTCGGGTCAGCCAGGACTAGTCCATCTAGGTGCTGCCAATTGCTTGTTTGGATTGTGTGAGATGGTATTTTGGTAGTAAGTTGTTTTGACATGACATAAGTTTTAACATCTATGTCGAACGGTTCACATCTTGATTGCAACTTAAGCTGTACTACCTGTTTGATGTCTGCTCTAGTTGATCCCACACCAACGACTGTGCCTCTGATTGGATAGCGTTTAGCTTTGATTAACTGCGCTGCTCGTTCGCTTATAAAGCTCGCCTGTGAGCCCTGATCAACCAAGGCACGTAGAGTGACCTTGTAATCATCTTCACTGCATACTTGTACCATTGCTGTGGCCAATAATGCTGTTGTTTGTTTGGTTGAAATATGAGATGCCACCAGTGTCATATCTTCTTCTACCTTCTCCACGTTTGTATGTAAAACCATTCCGGGTTGATTACTCTCTGTAGACTCGACGTTGCCCGTTATGGTTGTGTTATTCTCGACTTTTTCGTGTAGAAGGCTGTGATGACGTCTTTTGCATATTCGGCAACATGTGGGTATGCGACAATGTCTCACAGAGTGTCCTGATGCGAGACAGTTGAAGCACAGATTGTTTGTCTTACAGAATTCGCTCCTTTGCGACGGTGTGTTCTTTGCAAATACTTTACAATGGCTGAGTGTGTGATTTTCATTACATATTTTGCATACCTTGTCATTCTCGTTAGTCGTAATGTGAAATGTCTTCTCTCGTATGGGGACAGTGGTTGATCTCTGTTTGACTGGTTCTGTAAGCTCCAATGTGCGAAAACGGCTTTCCAAAAACTTTTCAAACATTTCAAGTGAGGGTAGACAATTGGTATCTTCAGAATTGTTGCTTACATGTTCCTCCCAATATTTATGAGTCTCAATATCTAATTTCTGCACCATAACGAATATTATTATTGGATCCCAATTTTCAGTACTCACATCCATGTTGTTAAGCTGATGTAAACATTCAAATGTGGTGTCAAGTAAGTTCTTAATGGAACTCGAGCTATTTATTAATATTTTCTTTTGTGAAAATAATCTTCTCATTACCGCGTTAGTAGTTATGCGTTTGTTACCATACCTTGTTTTCAACATGTCCCATGCCTTGTCATAGTTCGAGTCCGTAATTTGTATATGTTTCAGTATAAACGCAGCTTCTCCCGTGACACTTGTTTTTAAATAATGTAATCTTTGCACATTACTAAGGGATTTGTTCATATGTACAAGTGTATTAAAAAGGTCATGGAAAGACATCCACTCTTCATACTGTCCACTAAATGTAGGTATTTGAATTTTAGGTAACATCACGCGCGGCTGTTGCGAACCACTGGGTATTGGTGCACTAACGGTATCTTCACTAACTTCTACAGGTTTCAACAAATTCATAAGATCCGACTTCAACGTAATATACAACTCTTCATGTTCATAAAATTCATTATTTGCAATGTAAGGTACTTTGGCTTCTTCATCCGACATCTTGCTTATTATTTCGTTATAAGTCTGTTGATAGTACGCCCAATAATCCTCGACACATTTGATGCGTGCTTCAACGTAATTTCTAGTTAATCTAGACTTTGGGCACTTTTTCAAATTAACTTGCGTGTTCCTCAAGTTCTTAGCTATGTTTCCCACAACTCTTAACGCTTGTTGCACTTCCGTAGCCATTGTAATCACGTAATTTTCAATTAGTTTTGTCACAGTCAAACGTAGCAAAGTTGTAAAACAATTAGTTTTATAATTTGTTATAAACTTGCACTTTTATCCGGTGTTATCTTGAATCTATTGTTCTCGGGCGGCCGGCTCGCAGGTAGTCGGGCGCTCGGCTCATGCGCGGTATGCGGCTCGAATTTGGACCATATGTTGAGACGATAAGGTTTTGTTTTGCGTGGTTTGCTTGTGAGAAAATGAAAGACGTGTGTTTCGTACAAATATCTATTGGACACTAAAAACTGTGCTACCGACCACAATAATAGTTAACAAACGTAAGTAGGTACGTATATAGGTCGAACACTACTACTGAGTCTCTTCTTACAATAAAACCCGCAAAAAAGTTTACCCAATCTTGGAAACGATGTATTATTCGATTTACTATGTTCCAATGAAAACTGTCCATAATATTTATGATGCACATTACCGAAATATTCTTGCTCGCAAAGTTGCCGAAACTACCCGCGGACGTGGGGCAAATCTCTTAAGTCTGTTACGTGGCTCAACGGGCGCGGGACGTTAGCCCACGTCTGAGCGACACACGTGCGGTCACAAATTTCGAATAAAATTGTCCTTTTAGCAACGATATGAAAGTCTAGGAAATATAAAGGTTATGTAATCTAATGCCTAGTTCCAAAAATTATACAAAACATGTAGGAGTCTTGGCATATTTCCCTTCATTGCCGGTAGCTACAATCCGTACGTTGTTTAGTGAAATTTTGAGGCATTAATACTAACTTTACCAAAACGATTTAAAATTGGAAAAGTGAAAGTGTAGACGGACTTGAACCCACGACCAGCCACTTACAGGGCGAAACTCTTTTGTTTCCGATAGTTCGCAGAATTGTCGGTAGATGGCTCTAACGTGTGGACTGCAAATCATCTCTCCAAATATTATGTTGTGGCAGACAGTGTCTATAATTGTAACTAAAATTTTTAATTTAAAACCTATGTAAATTCTGTATCATTATGGTACGCAATGAAAGTATTGAGTATTGAGAACGTCGCTCCATAAACACGTGGAGGAATTTCAAATGTTTTAGACGAGTTTAGTAGCTCAAATGAAGCACATACACATTTACTTTTTCTAATTAGAACAGTATTTGTTTTAAAGACACATAGATTAAGAACAAAATTCATCAAAACAAAAAATATTTGATTAAATCACAAAAGACGCTCGCTCACTCGCTCGCGATTTTCACGGGCCGCAGTCACATTGTCCGCTCGGTTCGTCTCCGGCACTCGACTTAGCAGAAACTTGGCACGCTTGCTTAGACACAAACAGCGGCTCATGGCATGGCCCAGTGCGCCGGCCGACTGGTCGCCTGATCACCCGCCGGACTCGCGGCCCCGCACTCCACGTCCACCCAAATTACAGCCACTTCATAATTGTGGGAGAAGTTCTGTTACTATAAAACTTAATTATGAACTCACCCACTTGTTAGAATCGCAAGCGTCGTTCAGTGAGTCTGAGAGATTTAATAATTCATTTTATATTCAAATAAGTCTCCTTTGGTAAGACTTAAGTCAAAGAAAAAGGGTCTTGAGAAACAATCTCAAAGGCTTTGCCCTACACAAATGACCGGAAGGTCCACCGTATGCCGTCCGACCTACCGTCATACCGTATCTTTAAAGTGGCAACATGTTGTATTTATTGTGAACTGCACACTCTGGTTTTGCAAATACTACATATTTATAATTACAATGATTACATTATACTAGCCTTTATGGCGTAGCAGAAGAAAATTCGACAGCTACCCGGGGGCGCGGTTTCCCCCCGCTCAGTGTACATATTTGTATGCATCAATATAAATATTTGTATTGGTTTGAGTGTTTCTATGTATATTAGTTACGTATTTACAAAAAAAATGTATCTCAGTATGTTAGAAAAACACCCGCAGAGTTGCTAACCGGAGTCGTCTCCGGTCGTGCTGCGTTTCGGACTGGTGGTTTATTTGCTAAACGTTTTGTAATTTAATGGGCTATACATAGTAAATGATTTTCTAATTTCTTTCTTAATTATTTGTCGTTTTACAAATTCCATAAGTATATCAACTTAACGGAGGTCATTTTTGAGCTGTTCATTGTTTTATAGCCATTTATTGAAATTATATCACTGTCAATAAGTTATCAGCCACGGTTCTCACACCCGAGGGGATCAATTTAAAACCATGGGCAGTGTCAGTAGACTGGACAAAAAAAGGATCTGGGTCCTTAATCTTAATAACTGACCAAACTCGCTGGTCTGTCCGGATATTAGGTTTGGTGATCTGGTAACTCTATACACACTACTGAAATAATGGACTGAACACCAAAAAAACTATAACTTAAAGGCCCCGGTAAATGTTTTATGCAGGTTATATTTTTGTAAGTAATCAATAACGCGTTGAATTTTCCTGAAGCAAGTTCCGGACGTACAAATGTCGGCACGTCCTGATCGCGTCGAGGGCTAACGTAATTAACTCCTCAGCCTCCCCCAAGGGACGTAACAATATTTCCGACGTCTCCACCTTTATATCCTCCAGTAAACCAGTCTTAAGGATGAATCTTAAGTTTCGTAATTCAATTAAAAAGATTGGGTAATAAATATTAATTACACAAAGACTTCATGATAAAAATTTCGTCGAAGGAAATTTCACAGCTTTAAAGCTTAGAAATAACTTTCAATAAATGCATTAAAATAAATAAGTACCCGACTGCTACTGGAAAGTAAGTTTGATAGCAGGCGGTGCCCATCCATTTCCTTTTGTTTTATGATTGCCAAATGGGTACCGCCTGCTATGAACCATGTTTAATTTTTTCAATACTACCTACTCTATAGGTATGAGAGAATTTGAAAACGTTGACAAACGTACAATTAGCACTCTGTTAGCCACATTTGACATTATGTTCAAAACTAGATTAGTTGGTCTCTCAATTGGTTAGTAATTAAAGTCAGAGCATTGAGCACAAGTGATTTAAATCTAATGATATACAGATTTCTACTTTGTGATTGACAGATTAGTATTAGAGTAACGATCAGAGTTACAAATCATTACTAGGATGAGTTGCTTCATCATCATCATCATTTCAGCCACAAGATGTCCACTACTGAACGTAGGCCTCCCCCATCGACCTCCAATCCGACCGGTTGGAGGCGGTCTGTTGAGTTACTTAATATTATAAAACAATAACCGCAGAGGAAGTTAAGCAAATAATGAAATATTTTCTCTGTTCCACGAGTCCTATGCAAACACACAATTAATTAAGAAAAACAATAAATAATACCTACACACAGGTTCAGGACTCCTGACGAAGGTTGACTTCATACAACAAGAAAGAATTCGCAGAACTCGTAAGGTAATGGAACGACGATAAAATCCACGTAAGCAGATTGTTTCACACTTGCGCGTGCCTTTCTTGACATAGCAATATGTACTGATACCAGGTACAGTTTAAAATCAAATTATCATTAGTATTATAAAACTAAATTAGTATTCTAGGCAATATTGGGTTTATGCAGACAAATAGACGTAAAAGCTGGGTGGATATCGAATCCACGAGCCCTGACGTAGCAAACGAACGCTTTACCACCACGCCACAGATAATGAAGAAATATGTACATGGAATCTTCAGTGGTAGTTTATTGGCTAAGATTCGTAACCACTGAACCACCTACGCTTCTTCCTTCCTTGATATTCCTAAATGATATTATTATTTTTATGATGTACTAAGTGAGGTGAAGGTAATTAGAATCTCACAGACCTATTCAGAAGAAGGTGTAAACACACCCTTGGCAAGGGCCGACGCCCACGCGAGCCTCGGACCTGCGACCGACTCATCGCCCATCGCCCACATTCACGAACATCAATAAACTTCTAAAATAAACTCGACGGGCCCTTCCGCATAATTATGTGCGAGCCGTTCGCACCTCAAACCATCTTTTTTATCTTCAAGCTTTTATATATTTCAGACACGTCTATATAACTTCACTTCACCGGACGGTAGGCTAAGGTTGAAAGGTCTTAAGAATAACAGCTGTTTGACAGCCGCTTGAAGGTCTAGTCTGGTTGCACGCCCCTATGACTGTATACAGTAAGAAAAAGATATGAAGATTGTAGAAGTAGACATGTATGTGTGAGAACAAACCCAAGTATATATCTATCCACCTTAACCCCGCTCGTATTTTACTGGATAAGAGAGGGTGAAACCTAGAATAAGACTTATTCAAAAGTTCAAATATAACCCCATAGAACTGCGCCGCGAGGCCATGGATGCCACGAACCCAACAGCCCGCGCTCACGATAACCGTCCGTCAACTTCTTCAATAAAGTAATGTGACCTCTCCGCGTTATTGTGCAAAATAAAGTGATTAATTTCCTTGAAACTTGTTATTGCAGGTCTATTGTTTATTCATTAAAGTTGATAAATTAATTACCGGCGGATATTCTTAAGGTATTTGCGCGCAACGGGCTTGGGATAATTCACTAAATGAATGGAATTTTATCTACGAAATTGTGTAGACAGCCGGCGGGGCTTATGGCGCTTGTCTTCTATGGACTCGCGGAGTTGAGGGATGTGAGGAAGATTTAGCGGTATTTTGTGAGCAAACAATTTCCAGAGGTGTTTTAGTTGGTTTATTAATCGTGTGACAAATATTTGAAGGTAATATCGTGGCTTAAGATTTAAATTGTTACAATAGGAGTTGGTAGTAGTGGTTAGTGGGCTTCGTTTCCCCGAAGCCGAGTAAAGCTAAATAACATCATTATAATAAGCTGTATTTCTTTGTATTACCTCTAGGGCATATCATACCTCACTTGACGGCTGTAAATGAACTCTTCAACTAAGATAATCAAAAAAGAGTTAGAAAATACCAACTTTCAGGTTTCCTAAAGTAACGCGAGAGTGTCTTATATTTTAGTTCACTAAAGCAACTATTATCGGATGCAGTCATCTGCACGCCAGATCCACAACTAATTCTCAAAGCAATCGCCGCTCAATGCTCGTTTCACCGAATTACATTTAGGCCTTAAAATTACATAGGAAAAAGTAAATGTTTCGACGGGATTCGAACCCGCGATCTTTCCCTTACTGGGGGCATTCACTTTTTCCTATCTAAATTTGATTTAAATAGTCAGCCTACTAATTGCTTTTCAAAATTATCTAACCAATTGGCACGATAATATTCAACCTTAATACAAAAAACACAGCCCCACAGTAAAATGATTGCAAAGGGAGTTTAACTGCCACGTCCTGATTAAGGAGCTGGAGACCTTCAAAGGGCAATGGCCCTATAATGATACAACCAACTATTATCGCAAATACCACCACCCATCGCTTTACGAGACCGGCAACGTGTTCGGACAACCGCCGGAGAAGTGTATCCTTATGGAACTTAAGTCAATATTTATGTTCACTCAAAGATTTTCTTTGGTTATGTAACATCTTTTTTTCTCTTTGGGGTTTCAGTAGCTATATAAGTGTGTGATTGTAATTAACCTCTCTCACCAATTTCTAGTTACATAATATTCATCATAATCATCCATGCCTTAATCCCGGCGTTCGCTTTTATCCATTCTAGCTGCGTTTTGACTGAACTTCGATATTTTAATACAAACGATTACCTTCTGGCCTCCACAACCTATAGGTATACACGATATTGAAGTACTGCAGTTAGACCAGTTGTTGGGCTTTTGAGGGCTCTAACTACACGTAACGACTGCCATAGATGTTCATATAACAACCAGGATCAACGCGACGGCTTAACGTGCTCTCCGACGTACGACAAGACCAGTGCAAATAGCTATATTCATGCATACAAATATTTGCACTGAGCAGGGAACGAACTCGCACCTCCTGCGTAACAATGGCATTTACTGCCAAGGCTCAGAGGTTCTCCTACTAGTAACATAATATTACGATGTGAAATAAGTTGCCATACCAGGAAGTGAACTATAAAATAAGTCATTTCGTGAAAGTGATGACGTCACGTTACGAGTCCATTTTCTTTTTGAGCAAGTGGAGTTAGCAAGGTGTGCGTGGCGGCCGCTTTATGAGTGAGCCGTTCCGCTTAGAATGAAATGACAAAAAAAGTGATAACCTGTTTTAAACAAAACAGTCAACCTTAAATCTATAAATAAGATAGAGGATAGGTATTTTGTGATCTTTAAATGACAAGTTCAAGGTCTAGAGCTGATAACTGTTAAGTTGAATTAATCTTATAGTTAATTTTACCTAAACCAAAGCATTTATGCATACGTCAGTAGTAATATAGGAAGTAGTTTATTATCAGGATAAAACAAAATGTAGTAACACGAACATTAAACCCGGTATGTTTATATCCCTCATGCGCAGTACGGTCTAGAACGCGCCACTACATCATTAAAGAAGCGTCTTAAGTAAATTACCCATTTAAATATTCCTCGTTTTTCCATAATTAGAGACTTCATTGCGAGAAGTATTTGAAAACCCCTTAATTTGCTTCAGACTGACAAATAATGAAAATTGCGCTAAACAGGTCAAGTTCACAGCTCTGTAGACACTTTGACGTAAATTAAGTAAAAAAACGCAGCGTTTGTTCGCGCCACGGATAATGAGCGCGCTCCGGGGCCGGCCGCGCCTGCCGACGGCAAATATAGGGAATGAGTAATATAGAACCGTTCGCAATTTTCATAGACGCGGCTGATTTGCATGCCAATGGCCGCCGCGCCTAAAACAACCACCGACGAATATTAATGCCGAAAAATACTTCAAACGAGCCTGCGTAGCGTGCCGTAGCCCTCGTAGCCGCCGTAGAGCCCGCGTAGCGCTACGCATCGCCCTTTGAGCTCACATTCAATAAAAGCCTCCCCGAGTGATGGCGCTCAGATGTTCGTGAAATGACGTCACGCCGCGCGATTAGTTTCTGATGATTTTTTATTAACGTTCAAAGAGATACGCTCCGGTACACCACTTATGAAATAATTCTATTACAGATAGCTCGATGTGACGTCACAAATTCTTATTTATTTTTATTGGAGCCTCTCAAAGAAATTTTGGGAAAATATCATCGTTTTATAAAGATGAAGAAGTATTTGGACAACTTGTGTAAGGACGCGTGTTGTCTGCCTCGTTGGGTCCGTAGCGCACTTAAATTATGATTAAATGAAATGTGCGCATAAGTGCGTATATTATTTTTGACTCATCCGAGGCAATGTTGATATTTGAATTAGACATAGTCGGGAATAACACATAGGCTACTTTTATCATCAGCATGGGTAGATTGGGGAAATGGAACTTGAATTCTAGATGTAGTTAAAAATATTCTTTTACCTAAAAAAACACATTCTGAATGCCAAACCAAAAATAAAACATAAAATATAACAAAAGACAGTCAACTCCATCCATGGCCAATGACACTAACCATGCTCATATTAACCTCGCTCCTCTCCCCCCCGCAGGTGTCATGGATCCGTCACCGCGACCTGCACATCCTGACGGTGGGCGGCTACACGTACACGTCGGACCAGCGCTTCCAGGCGTCGCACGCGGCGCCCACAGACGACTGGACGCTGCACATCAAGTGGGCGCAGCAGCGCGACGCCGGCGTCTACGAGTGCCAGGTGTCCACGCAACCCGTGCGCTCCTTCTTCGTCACACTGCATGTTGTGGGTGAGTACACTCATAGTATAAAATTGTATTCATCATGAGTATCAATTTGGTGTGGACCACCATCTCGGCCTGTTGATGAGGCAGGCGACTTGCCTTTGGTCTATGAAGTTGCATGAAAGGGCATGTCGTGGGCAGCGTGGATACCCAGCAACGGGTGTTTGCTCAATACAACGAAGGCTGTGAACGAGCAATTTTCTTTCAATATATCCTAATGTTATGGCAGCGTATTTCGGTGCAATAAGTGTTTATGTTAATAAGTTTTACTCTTAATAACATTAAACATGTTTCATGTTAACCTTTTGATGTGCTACTCAAAAAGAAGCACAGACCTTTTAAATGGGATTTATAGTGTAAATTCACTTCAATGTATCAATTGGAGTTCATATACTTATCTCACGGAAATACTACAAAAGTAAAATTATGAAAATCAAACAGTTGTTTGCAGAACAAGAATTAATTAAGTTTCTATAGAAAATAATAACAATGAACACTATTGAGTCTCTCACGCTCCACGACCAGTTCAGACGAATTGTTGAACAATCCACAGTAAGCTAGCTAACTACGAACTTGTTCTATAAAATATGCAACCACAACTTGTGTTGGAGTATCAAAGCCATTTGTTTATATAATTGACTTTTAAAAAACATTCGAGCTGACTTGCCCGAAAGTCTTAAAGTAACCAAGTTTTTGAGCGTGACTCTTTGACTTTTGGATTAGACATATTTATAATTATTATTCGAAGACTTATTTTGAAAATAAAATACCATTATGAAATGTTAATAAGGTCTCGTCAAGTTATTGTATAACACTCGCTGTGTCCTTGTCTCGGACAAGTCTGTGAACTTTGATCAAACTAAACCTTGAACTAGTGTTAATCGGCGGCCGGCTGCAATAAACTTAATATCTTAACTAGAATCGCTGTTGAGATAAAATTATAAGCGCATAATTTTACACAATTTGAATACATTATTCCGTGCTGTTCGTTTGAGTACACTGTCTAGGATTTACATAAAATTACTGTTAACGTGATCTGTGGCACGGGGCGTGTGGCGCCCGCGGGGCGAGGGGCGACGGGGTGGTTGGTACTCGCCGTGAGTGCTTTATCGGCGCCATCCTGACGTCGTAACATTTGCCCCGTCAGATTAGTCGCGTGGACACTGTTTGCAATACGTTCACGAGCGAGTCTCACCGCGAGCTGCGACGACGAGGGGCGAGGGGATAGCGCCCGAGGGGGAGCCAACGGGAGAGCGAACCGTTTCAACAAACGGCCACTCGAAAATGTGAAATCGGCACCGAGCCATTGTCACGGAACATTTTAACATATTTATTGGAGCGAGTGGGCGTGCTTTGAATTAATCGCGCGGCTCGTGCGCCCGAAACTCCAATTTGGTGTAAATCCAAGGAAAAGCTGATACGGTTCGTGACAACCTCGCGCCGTGCGCGCACTTCACGCCCGCAGCATCAATGCTCATTACGATCCAGAGGTCCCGGGTTCGAATCCTGGCTATTACACTAGCGACCCGACTTTAAAAATAAATTCAATTCCAAATGCTTAGAAAAAGCTTAGATGAATAGTGATATACTCGTCTAATGAATCAATTCTTCACATCACCTTTACTAAAGTAGTAAATATAGTCACTACTCACCTACAGACACACTTATGGGTGCGTCTAGTAATTGCATGGAGTCTAGAATTGCTACGCGCAGACCTAAGCACTAAACACTAAGCACTGATCCCACTCGCTTCTTCACAATTTCCGAGTCGTTGGGGCAATCCATTGCGGCCGGAGTCGCGTGCCCATGTGCGATATTACGTAATGCTCACGACTCGCTCGTTCAATACTCGCGCCGATGTTACATTTTATTGTAATATGCTCCCGATATGGGTCTGTTAGCTTTTTCTGCCAATGATATTTTTATGCGTTGTTTTGTTCTTACATATTACAAAAACGTGAGTCTTTAATGTTATTGTCTGCAGACTCACAACAGCTCTATAAATAAGTAGGTACTGACAAAGGTGGGTTAGATCCTGTAAAAACCATGAGAAAAGAAATAAGAGGATGGAACTTGACTCTAAAGTACTCATAGAAGTTTTACGCAACCAGGATTATCACTCCGATGTGATATATGCATATAGCGCTACCCATTTTATACTAAGCGTACAGTCGTACAAGCATAATATGTATTTGCACTCATCATAATTCACGTCAATACTTTTGAAGTATGTCATGGGACACTCATTAAAAAATAATATTACCCCGCTAACTTATATGCTATTGTCAAAAGTGGGTTATAGCTTTACTTATAGTTTTCGACAACACCTATCGACGACGGCACAACGTCTCTGCTAACACTTTGACAGTTCCACCTGTTCTCAAACACAAACTTTAGATTAGTTGGGCGTAATAATATCCTTGGAAGCATTCACCTGATCTGCACAAAATAAACAAAGCATTACCAAAATCGATCTAATGGAAATCGCAATTCCAAATAAATAGTGCACTAGAGAATTGTTTAGAAATAATGCTTTATAAAATCCCTAGTACGTTTCCATCTATGGTATAAAATGGCACTAGAAGGAACTTCACGGCTATATAATAATAGCTGTGGCTAAAACAACTTGTAGTGAAACAACAGTTAGAAATCAGTGCGTTGTTCAGTGTCGGCGGCGGCACGCCCGACGCACTTGGCGCGCCGCCAGCCGCCGCTCGTGCCACTCTATTAGTTTTCAACTCAAACTGTTTACTGGACTTCGACAAAGAGTCCGACTCCAGTAATGCTATAGAACAATGTAAATAAAACTAAGAACTGAACAACTCTCGTAGTCTTAATGGTATTAGAGGCGAATTGCCAATCAGTTTCAACGAAAGGCTTCTTCTTCGTAAGTTGCAATTTCTTTTTCAAATAGACTAGTGTCTTTACCTTTGGATTAAATCGCCTGTTTACAATCTACAGCAGTTTGCGGTAAAAAGAGATTAGAGGATAGTCAATGACTGCATATCCACAAGCCATACAAAATTAGCAACTCTAGTGGGGTGATTGCCTCAGGAATTGAAACGGATATAATTTTCTCTACCAGCATAAATTTAGTGGAGAAAAGTGGAGATACAATTTTTAACAATTCACTTTGCCCTATCAGTGGGAGTTTAAAATTTATACATATTATTACAATACAAAACTACTGATTTATACTACTAACACATTAAAATGTAATTTACCATACTTCATGCAAAATAAATTTCATTTCGTTTCATGAAGTTCCATTAGAAATCTCAGAAACCACTGATTCGAATTGAAAAATGTTTTTTCTTTTTCATAGTTATCGAGGAAGGTTATATGCTAATAACGCGAAAACAAAGGATATGGTACTGTTAGCGGGTCTCGGTATTTTTGCGGACTTGGGAAACTCGTATAATAATAACTATTTGATATTTTTGAATGGAAAAAAACCATTCATATTTATATAAGTTTTCTGTAACTTTCTGTCAAGAATTGCGCACTTAGTTCCTTATTATCATCATCTTAACAACAAGTGGATCTGTATGATAGATTTCATACTTGTAGGGTAATAAGGGTAATACACATAATTTCTACTGCATATTAAATGCAAAAATAAAATTATAATTTAAGCAGTAAATTATTATATTGCCTAGCCGTACTCCATTCATCATCTTAGTCGGGGTTTCAAAATCCTTTCAACGAGCTCACCTTCGTCATCTAAGCAACTCTGATGCAAAATTTCATACATATTATACACCTATCGGATTAAACTCGTGTGTAATCAGTCAGTGTCAGCGTTGTATTAAATTATATTTTTGTATGTTGTTTTGAACATAAATGGTTTTCACAAATAATTATGACAGAATGAATAGTTCACGATTAAGTCTCGTTTTATTATAAATTTGTTTGCCGATCATCCTGCTTAAGATAAGAGGTTACAATTTCGGTAAATATTACTTATTTAATCATAATCTCCCCCATATATCATAACATACTCCTTAAAGTTAGGCCTGTAGGTTGGCAGAGGAACAGTTAATCCTTTCTAAAGCCGCTGCGGTGTTTCCGCACTATTGGAAGTTCATGGAATATCGTTCCGTACTTGTAATCAGAGGCGGCTCGTGACCATATATTATGGGTGTTCACTAAACATAAAAACGAAAAAAATTATAAACCATGGTGTCTTCAAATATTGTTCTGATTTAAACACACGCGTAAAAGTTTTGCTTTTCGTAGTCCATTTTTGAGAAAGAGTAATGTCAGGCCGTGGCGGCTTTGAGTTCGACACGCATCTCAAGAGTCTTTTCACAATTTTTAATAAAAAATACACTGCATTCTTCCATTTTTTACACAAGGTCACGCACAAACAACTTAATAATTATTTGGTAAGCTAAAAATCCCAAAACAATCACCGGCGCGTACGCGTCACGTGTTACTGTGTTTTGTTTATTTGAAAGAAAACATAAGTAAGAGCGGCAACAACGTTTTGACAATCAGATTGCATAATGACCATTTGGCAACAGGGTGCGTGAGCGGCGCTCCAGGATCAGCTAATTTCTCCTATGAAATCTTTTGTTTCACGCGTCGGGACACATCGATGTTTCTCTTTCGCACTCATTAAATTCAGTACTAGGATTTGTACTAAGATTTGTTTCATAGGAGCGCAATCGCTGGCGCTCCTCCCGTAACCCGGCCGAGTTAAGTTGCATCTTGCTGCAATGCAATTCTCTATGCGCTAGGTGTACATTTAATTTGATCGGGTTGTTGTTTGAAAACTTTTAACTTTATAAGTGGGTATAGTAGAATGGATGTTGTGGGTATTAAGTAGGTACCTATACTCTAGGATACACACATTTTTTGTGGGAGTGCACTGCACCAGCGCTCTTTAGGACGAGCCGCCTCTGCTTGTAATACTTATGTAATGAAACATCGTGAGTAAAATGTTTGTTTGTATGACAGATTGCGACGAGATCTACCAGCGGATGTTTTCCGACCAAGGTTCGTGAGCATCCATTGCGTGTTTTGTTTAACGAGTGCCGTGTGATGCGTACTAACTGAATGCGATGTGTGTCTCTGTTTGTTATGATATCGAATTGAGCTACTGTTTGCTTCAAAGATTATTCGGTATTATAAAGTGATTTATTTGCCAAAGAGTTTTTTAAATTTATTCATAGTGCCGGGATAGGCAGAGACAACAACAAAATATTGTCATGTTTGAAGTTGAACTCTTAATAAAGTTCTTATGGCCTTGCTTGTCACTTGGCGAACGTTTGCATTTATTTTCGCATATTATGAACATGAGGCCGTGGACAAATCTATGTCATTTTCTTTTAAAAGGTTCATAGCAGCACATGAATAGGAGACATACCCAGAGATTATAATAGAGGACAATAAGACGTACGCCTTTTACGATAAATCAAAATTATAGTCCAATAAATGTGGGAATAAAATACATATCTACCAACCATTTAAATGCATTTAAGTTAGACAACTTGGCAACCCAACTTGCAATCAATCATGTCACTAACACGTGTTCAATAAAATACTCATATTATTAGTCAATTTGTTTAAGTCGAAACATTTATTATAAAATAATTCTGTTACTAAAATATTTAGTTTCAAATATAAGACAAATCTAGGTCACCGACTGACCGAGGGTCCTTGGCAACAGTGGATATGAGGCGCAATATTAGCACGAGTACACACAACAACGTTATTTCATGCCTATTGTACCAAAGTTCATTAAATATTGGTGTGCCGGCACCTAGTACAGATCTCATTGCACCAATATACTGGTAACATGTAACTGGCGTAACTGCCTCTCTACGTTACCTACAGTACGCTTTACTGAGGGTAAAGTAGCTTCTGGCATAGCCCTCGCGCCCCGGCTTCGTATGCGTTTGGAATTAACCGTAGGATGAAGGAGACTAGTTGTTACCTACCGTTTGATACTCGTCTTATGTCCTCGTCCAGGTCACAGTTTATCTGAACTTTTGGTTTTCATGTTATCGAATTTTAACATTTATGATATTAGTAATTTTCCGGCCAATGGTTTACGAGCGTTTAACCTGTAGTTACTGCCGGTCAGCAGTAATATCACTACTATAAAGAATGTTCTATATTTGTTCAACGACTTTTGTCACTTTGTCACTGACTGTACCTACTTCAAGAAGCTTTTCTTTGTACGACTAAAAGAAACTCAAATATATTTCAAATGAGCGCCACTTGAGCAATTACAACATCAATTGGATGCACAATAATATATTTAAATGTTCAAACGGCCCTCTGAACCATAAGGAGCTGACTCCGTGTCATTGAGTCTCAAATTGATAGATCTATTTTTTGTGGATTGTTCCTTTAACGTTTTTTCTAACAGCCCGTAGTAGAATAAAGTACTAAACGATTAATTATGTTCCAGACATCATTAGATATTACTGAATTAGGGACTAAGAACCAGGCGGCCACCAATCGCTACCAATGTCTGAACATATTATTTTTATGAAAAGCAATTTCAGTAATATTTCATAAACATAACTTTAATCGATATCAAAAAATATTGAAAACTTTTGTTATAAGCTATACCTACGCCTTTAGCTACTCCTTAGGAGTACTCCTATTTTATGATTCTATCCCATACTATTTAGTATCTTATTAGGAGCTACTCCTATTTTATCGTAGAATAGGTTCACATGTAAACATACCCTATGGATGAAAGTTGCATCCAGATCCACTCAGCCGTTTGGTCGTCATTGTCACCCCGGGTCCTTTAAGGGTGGCGTGAAAAAGCATCTGATGAGGCCGTCAAGCGGAGCACCACAATTGTAACACTGTACGTGTTTGTAATTATAACCCTCTTTTCTGAGCTTGCTTGCTTACTTCCAGCTTACCATCGGCGAGGTGCAGCCAAATTAATGTACATGTACATGTGTAAAGAAAACATCAAAAACTCTTCACAAATTTCTACATTTATGATATCATCATAGTAGGGTGTCCCATTAAGCCCCAGCAGCGTCCTTCGCTACAGGAGCATAGTACTAAACTAACAGTACAACAACATTATTCACCACATTAAATATTCATCAGGAACACGTTCTCTATATTATTAAAGCGAAAATCTTACTCGCTCCTCCGCAATTTCCACTCACTTTAAAGCCCCACTACCGCACAATACAATGTAAGTGCTACATTTTAACACAGAATTAGGTGTAGCGCACAAATATGTGCTCTTGATGTGGCGGAGCGCTCGCGTCGTGCCCTGGCGGTGACGTAGCGAGCTGCTGCATTGTATATTGCATTCTACACTAGGCTTCGTATGGCTGCAGAAGCGCAACTGTGCTTACCAGATGACGTCATAACTTATCTCCCTTTCTGTTCTTCAAAGTGCCTTTCGAAGTCAGGTAGCTTAGAGTGTAAGAGTGCTCGCTAGCGCTTAAGAGCGTAAAGTGCCCAATCATTTTCCTCCAATAAAAATATATCGATTCTCCACAGCTAATATATTATGTCCGTGTCGTCAGCGAACACCCTGGGTAACCCCATTTGATTTATAGACTGGTACCGATTCATTTCCTGTACTTTCGATTACACTTTAGCATTTGTAATAAGGACACGTAGAGGTTCGATATTCGTTATGGAATGTATGTACTAATAGGGGCTCCGTGAAAGTTATACTCGAAAGTTCCAACTAACATAACTTCTGTAGCGGTCCTGAAGATGCCCGGACACGTGTCGAGGTTTGTTCTTTGCACTAACGGAATATTGCACATACGAAATCCTACTCGTCTTTTTACTAGCTTTGAAGAGTGTGGTTTGGCAATTCTTTCTATGATAATTAGTAATGTTTTACTATTGCCATGGGTACCGTGGCTGAGTGTTGGGGTCTCTCCCTCCGCCCCTATATTTTCCTTGTAATATGACTTGTCAAACCGCAATAATTCAGATTCTGATATTTATAGACTTTCTTACAATGGTAGTATGTTTTAGGAATTTTCTAGTTCAGTTCGTACAACAGATATGGTCGATCAATACGTGAACATCATTTCAAATACTTACTTGATAAATCCTCACTAGCACTTTCTCATAACTAATTATCAATTTCATGGTTGTATAGATTTCGGAATTAAATTATTGTATATTGTAGTGGTCACTCTTTTCCCAGGTAACCTTGGCAGGAGGTTGCGCTCAACACTGACGGTATAAGCTCTCTCGTTAAGTTCCCAAGACCAATGATAAGTTCCACCGTCCCTCAGATTCGTACAAATACATAAATCTCATCTGAATGAATCACCACCATTTTCTCTTTGGAACTTTACACTCAGCTGCCGCAGGGTTGCGAGCAAACAGCGGGAATTTGTACATCGCAGTTACTAGATGTGGATTCATTTATAAATATTATATTGTGTGAAATGAAAATAAAATTGGTTCTTATAATATGTATTTTGCTTATTTGAGCTTTTATTTAACTTCACTCCGACTCAGTGTTTGTTAAAATCATAGTTGATTATATACTATTACCCAGGGATTTATTGTTATATTCACATGTAGGACACGATCATCATCATTGCGTTAGACCCGATCACATCTTAGACCCTTCATTTCTCCACTTTGTACGGTCTTGGATATCCTTAGTACTGAGACCATTGACGCGCATGTCACTCTTCACGACGCCGTGCCAGCACTTTTTAGGTTTACCCCTCCTGGTGGGAGTCAGCGAGGGCGCGATTCCCAATCATTTAATTCTCACGCCTGGTGGTTTCCACAGAATGGTAGTACTAGGGAAAACGACTCTTCTGCATTTAATCTGAGACGTCCCGGACATGAAGATCTGTACTGTAAGGTTCATTTCTTTGACTACAAAACCTCATGACTACTAAATATTGCGAGTGTCAACGAATGTCATTGAAGAGTGATTGTATAGTCACTCTTCAATGACATTCGTTGACACTCGCAACATTTCGCGAGACAAGGTTTTTGAAAGTCAACGTAATTTAATTTAGAGTTACGTGTATTATTTCTAGCAATACGCGGCGTATTTATAAGTTTGTATTTCATTTAAAAGTTAATGCATATATTTTAATAACAAATGAAGAACTTGCTTATAAATTAAAAAAAAAAAAAAAAAAAAACTGTTCCTTCCATCGCTTCGCTTCAATTTTCGGTATTATTAATGTTGTTGCGAATATTTAGTGCTTCTATTCTATAAGGAAATACTTGCGTGTCTTCTTCTTGACTCATCACATATCATCTTAGAGGTGATATGTGATGAGTCTCTATCAAGTTTCTCTATGTCTTCCATTATCGTTCATTAATAAGATCGATCTCAAAGGGCATACAATTGCACCTGCGAGTTCGACTTTCTGTTCCATTCTACTTACAAGTCAACCCTCGCCGGTTCGCTCTCTAGCTCGTACAGAACTTCCCCGGGATTAATCAATTCAAAGATCCAAAGCGATAATAAACTTGAAAGGTTGACGTGCTCGCTCCACTCACTACTTATTTTTTATTTCTTTAACTTTCAATGACGTACGGTAATGAGGCCGGATTGGAATGAGAAGCTGCATTTTTTATACCATTCATAGTTTACTATGCATTGAGCTTTAGTGGAATTTTATTACGTTGGGTCATAGTCATTAGGGACTGAAGGTGGTTTAGTTGCAAATCTAATTTCACGTCTCGTAAAGAAAGGCCTTGGACGCACAACGGAGCGGTGGTCGCGCTAATGAAATCTTGCGATTTGCGTAACTTTTATGGGCTCAGGCACAATATGTTTGCTCGTTCCTACTTGCCAGATGTTTCAAATCTGTTCAGTGAATCGAACTAAAAACTCCAATAGAAACAACAAAATTAGATTAAATATCATGAGTTATATAAGCAATTTATCATGCAGCTCTCGTAATCCACTGTTTCTTGAGATGTTATTTTTGTGGTTAGTTCATTACCTAACTACTTATAAATATAATTTACAAAATATCGTATTGATGCACGAACAATTTACCATTAGCAAATAATTTTTATATTTGATAGAAATTTGTGTATCCTTACGATGTATAACTATGCAGTAGTATTCAGTCAGTATATTATGCAAATGTTTCGGGAACCATCTCCACAACTGTCGTCCTACGCGAAATGCGCCGACTACTTGCAACTGTCTCAGTTAAACAATGAGAATAACTATAAATTATACAAATTAACATTGTGCAGCGGCGCCGAGCTCATTTTAAACAGTTGGCATTGCGCGACGTTACCACTGACGGTTCACACAATAGCCGTGGAACGTTGGGCTGAACATGATGAAGAGATGCGAAGGGCGAGAGGAAATTATTTCACCTAATTCAATTGTTAAATGGAAATAGTCTGGTCAATTTTGACGATATCCAAATATGAACGAAGTATTTAGATGGACGACCTGGAATAATACACATGCAGTAGGAGAATACTCTACCACATAATATTTGAGAAAGTTTAAGCGCTTACATCTTTTCCTTTTTAGGAATTCTGTAATTGATGAAAATTAAAAATACCTTGAAACAGTAATAATAACGTTGAAATTAATTTAGCGCGTAATGAAAAGACTGCCCCTAAATTTGGTGGGGTATATTATCTGTAATTGTAGGTCTCCAAGGATATATTTCCTCAGGGGTTCAAAGACTGGCGAGCCGCCCGTGTAATCGGCGTTAGAGCAGTAATCTCATTAGGGCGGTTCAAGGCTAGAGATTACAATGAATACTATATTACATTACGTCTACAAAATAGGAATACAAAATACGTTGTGGAGGTCAGATGGCAGTCGCTTCATGGAAAATATCAAAGTTTAGCCGCATCACAGTTAGACTGGAAAGCCGACCCCAACTGAGTTCGAAAAAGGTTCAGAGAATGATGATTACGTCTACAAAATAATCAGGCAAATGTATTCATTTTACATAACATAACATAAACTCACGCCTATATCCCCGAAGTGGTAGGCAGAGATGCTAGCACCCACATTTCGCCAGTAAACCGGTCCTAACCTGTCCTATAAAAATGTATATAATCATTTTATTCAAATTCCAAAACCTATATTACTAGTCCCCCGTTCTCAGTTTGACTCAAATGCTGCAATAATTATCAGGCTCTATAGTTTTTATCGTGTTATCAGTAATAAACGTAACATCAACTACTATTGTATTCATCTATAGAAGATACAATACACTATATCCTGATGTGACGTAATTTCACCGATTCTATCCATTCCTCTTTCACATTTGAGGTCACAACTGTATCTACAATAACCAAATACAAGTATGTATTAATAAGATGATGTGCGATCATATGCTGTACAACATTACACATAAAATAATATTCTCGTAGTAGGCGTCCTCACACCGACTGGTATTACATCGTCTTATTGGCTTAAGTATTCGGCGCGCGGTCGAGAGATCGCGCAAAGTCCCGAGGCGCCCTCTGGCCCGTTGTCTCGAGTAAACACGGGGAGAGCCACACTCGCCGCAAGCTACAAGACATTTCGGTACTTCACCGCGACACTATCCTTGTAAGTGTTGTATCAAAACCTCTCGAGATACTTCGGGTAGATAAGGAACTTAGGCGGTGTCCCGAGAAAGGTATTTGGGCAAAGTTAGCGATGGGTATTAAGTCAGTAGTGTCTTGTAATCTAGCTCAAATATAACTTAGTACATCGAACAGTACGCATCGGTAACTTTTTATCGCCTCTTTGCATCTGTGGCCAAACTAACATTCGGCTATACTCCTAAGATTATTCTGTGCGGTTTTTAGGTCGGTGATGTGGGTTGTTCTCAGTAAACATTCCAATAGTACAGCGCCAGCTAACCGCAAGCGCAACTAACCGATCGACGATCATATTTTAAATTTCGGTACCTACCAAAGGTATTTTTTACTTTTAGCCTGATGTTTCGGCTACTTTGCAGCAGCTTCTTAAGCTTCAAAAGTGTCTTTTTTTTTATACAACTTAGGTCGCAGACAAGCACGCGGCTCACCTGATGGTAAGTGGTTACCGTGGCCTATGGGCGAGTGTAACACCAGAGGAATAACACTCGTGTCGCAACCCCTATAAGAACAAAGACATTCTGTGTCGTCAGCGCAAAAGATGTAGGACCTACTCTCTGGCTCTGGCTACCCTACTCACCACCGAAAACACAACACAAGGTTATTAAATACAATTATTAATACAATATTCTGTAGGGTGGAGGTACTTCCCCAGTCGGACTGCTCGATTGGGACGGCTATACCGTCGTGCCCTACCTCCTCTCGTATCGACTCGTATCGAGATATAAGTTATCAAAATGGAAGAACTTATGAAATCTAGAACAAAAAGGTCACAGTTATAATCACAGACCAGATAAATCCCGCATATGTAAACCCTACATGTACATAATATACATTATACGTAGGTATATCAATAGAATATGTAAAGATGAATTCATTGCCCATCTTTTTCCAACTGTGAAAATATGAAAAGCTCGTCGCTAATGGTCATTCAAATGCGAGCGAGCTAACCGCACTGTTCACGGTCCATATTCATATTATTAGAGCGATACACTCGCGGGCTCGCCGCATAATATTCGCGCTTGGACTTCCAACGATTCAATTACGAAAAATCTGTGCAAATGAAGCTTATACTTGCACAAATATATACGCACGCCTTCGTTTCTTCTAGGCTGGTAGAAACGACAGCCTACTAATAATACTCCGTGCCTATACTATACAGACAGGTGATGTGAGGGGTACACATTGTGAGGTGTATTTACTTCAGCTTTATTTTTTTTTAATACAGCGCAACGTCTTCACCTGCCTCTGTCAAATCCTTTGTTTCAATATATTATCAACATGGTCAGTGTGTTTTTATTCAATTTTTTGGCAATAAATCTATCCAATAGCCCAGTGGATTATGTTATCATCCTCCCGCTTGTACGTCGATTTCTATCTCCGGTCACGTACCTGCGACTTTTTAGTATTATGCATTTATATATTGATAAATTGTCAAACGCTGTGACCATGGAGGCTATTGGTGCGCAAGTTAATTTTGTAGTGAATTATAATTCGTAGCTATTCCAGTAGTTATTCGGTATTCTAACAAAATTTCCTGTTTCATGATATTGCTACCAAAAGGACAATTCTATTAATGAGTCCTTGTCCAAGGAAACTTATAACCACTTCAAGTCATTATCGATTTATTAACAAGTGCCGTTCATCAATTAATCAACTCAGCAAATGGACTAACGATTTCGGAGGTGTATGCGGGTAGTTGAATACTGTTCATGGCGAGGCGAGTGGCGGCGAGTGGTGGAATGGCGGCGAGGAGCGGTGCACTCTGTGCTGCAGTTAGTCAATTTAATTTTAATTCCAGCTTTTAATAACAATTCGTAGGTGGCGGGCGGCTGGTGTCGGCGCGGCGCCTGAACAAACGCGCTCTGCGAAGTTGCCGCCTTTTATTTGATATTTCGTACATTTATGGTCTCTAAATGAGTTTTAAGTACATCACTAGTGCAATTTAATTTGCTTGCTATTCGCGATGAAGAGTTGGAGTTTAATTAATGTTAGGCTGCATCCTCGTTGTTTAGCTTTACCCCTTTGCTGCAGTTTACCAACTATCAGATCTTCGAAACTTTATTTACTAGTATTTCGCTAACCCACCTTGTTAAATGACTTGTGTTAGGAAGTGTCGTTTAGCAATCAGGGTTAGAACCCCTTCTTGGTCTAAAGTTAGATATCTTAGCTAGTAACCGAGTTTACTTTCACGACCATTTGGTTGTTCGGTTGCAGTTATGTTTATACAATCGTATGTTTTTCTACCTCAAAGACAACCCCATATCAGTAACTATGGTTATCACCCAACCCGGGCAACAAACCCAAGAAGTCATGTGCTGAAGTTCACCGGTTAACTCTGTGCACCGCTCAGGGCAGTGAACATGATAAATTATGCTACATAAGCTCAATCAACTGTACACGTGTATAACATTCGATTTTATACCTGTCCAGGTCACATTTGATTAAATATATGAAGCATTAATAGGATTCGAAAGCTCTATTTACGATGAAGTACTGTCTTCATGTACCATATTTGTAGCCGCGAACTCTTTGTAGACACATTACTTATAAGGCTGATATTAAATGGCTGTTTAACGTTTATTCGTTCCGTGAGGAGCGAGCATAACGTTTTGTGCCATTATTCGAACGAAAGTAGCACACCAACATTATCTCCTAGCTATTATATTATAATCTACCATAACTGCGATGACTCTTAAATTCTATACGCAGACTCATAAAACTGCAGAAGTCCCCTGTGAATGAAATAGAAAAAATATATGTAGATAGAAAAAAAACAAAACAGCTCCTCATCACAACACCTCAACAGCTGTGCTCTGCGGTTTCATCCACCAATGTACAAAAATGTACCACACTCCTATCAATGTTATTGCTCGGCTCCTAAAGGTTATGGCGTAATGATATGAGTATATTCGTATTTACATTTTATTCAAATTGAGCTTTATTACTATACTAAATTTTGTCCTCTTTGAATAACACTGAAGTATACATTTTACATTATAAACTAACTGCCAAAATGTTTTCACAATATTTGATGACCAAAAGCTTGTACTGAATAGTTTTATTTTTACCAAATTTATTCTCGAAGATTAACGTCTACAAAACGACAAGTATACAACCGCGGCTAAGCCAGCTAACTGATCAAGTAATACAATCATTTAATCGCGATCGCAGAATCCTTATCGCGCCAACAAACTTTCTCAACAAGTATTAGCCGGCCGAACTTCGCGCGGAGAAGCTGGCCTCGCGCCGTCGATACGGCCGTAACTTAGCACCTCCGGGTCGACCATAACATCTATTAGCACTATCTACCTTTTATTAGTTGTTGGTTAGTTTATACAGAGAGCGTTTACGTTTTAAATTTATTCATTTGACTTGTGAATCAACACTAGGGTAAAATTTCATGTGTGAAAATAAGGAGCAAGTGCTAAGCGTATAGTAACGCTTTTTAGTCATGGAAAACAAAAACAAGTGGGTCGTGTGCCTATTTACGCAACGAAGGATAGATTCGACAGTATAAGCCTTTTTGATAAGAATACGTCTAAACTTTTTCGTAAATATTCAAGCTTGTTCGATTCAAAGTATGAAACGCCATAAATACTTTTTATTTATAGCAAAGTAATCACTATTTTGAACGGTTGAAAAAACTGGTGGCATTATTAGTTGCCACTACCTTAATAAACACAATACCTTCTTTTGCGTCGCGCAGTCGGGTAAAAAGGGTAGTGTGTATTCGTTTTGTAGTACGTACGATTTGAGCTAATAAGGCATTAAAGATGTTTACATAAATATGTACGACCAATCAAAGCAATTATTTACTAGTAATGCACGGTATTAATAATGGATATATGTGTGGGTATGGAGACATCTGTAGTGTGGAGTGATCATCATTGTAATAATTTTTGGTTTATTTTTGTGGAATCATGGGTAAATCATACTCAAAGACTGAGGACAAGGACGTGGCGGTCACACAGAATGCTTCAGGGTCAATCTACACTTAAATAACATCCTGGCAGGGTCGCCATGAAGTGTGGGGGGTTCCGGTGGATAATAAGACACACGTCTTTACTCAGAGACACCTTTAATGAGACTCCTCATACATTGAATATGATGACATTATAATATATCTATTATGCTTACACACTAAGTACTCCACACTACACATCGGTTCCGCTACTGAAACTATCGTGTTGCATTTCCTCTAGTATTTTCTGTTCTGCGGTATTCGTTCATTACAAACTAAAAGAGTAAAACAATGACTCCTATTAACCGGTTAGTGAACTATCGAAAAAACCTTAACGCCAAGTTCAAATCGAATCAATTTGATCAAATCTGAAATCAATAGTGATCAATCCGTGGCCAAACATATGGGTGTAATTTGATGATCATGTTCTGTGCAGAACCCACTATCAGTAGATAAAGGCCAAAAAATGTAGGAGATAAATCAGGCAATAGGCTTAAGCAGCAGACATCAATAAGACGCCCGGTCGCCTCATACACACGTGCCCTTCGCTGCTCGCTGGTTATTCTTCTATATTTGACGAGATGACTTTATACAAAATTTTCTCACAGTTTGAAGCTAAAATTCTTGTTTATGACTACTCAAGTTAACGAAAACCATCTTTAGTATTAACGTTGCACTGAAACAAACATTCAGGATAACGCGCCGTCGTAAAAGTGTAGTAGAGAGGTACTTGTATAAGTCTTAGGTAAAAACACGACGCTAACTTAACAGTGGTGTGCTGTATTATAAATTATGATAATAATGTAAGTGGAATATCAATATATGAGAGACATAGTGTAATATTGTTTATCACTGGTTATTGAGGTAACTATCAGTTCTTGTTTCTTATAAACGTAGTAGTATGGACGTGTGGCAGCTTTACGGATATATATCTAATAAGTTGTAAGAGTATATTTTCTCTGAGTCACGCATAGAAGTCTAGGTTCAAAATAGATAAAAAGTGCCAAGCTCATCACAATCACTAATCGACATTACCGACTTAGGATAAAAAACTGCCATATTGAAATGGAATTACGCGGGTTGTTCTTACTCAGAGAATGTATTCTGTCTTCCCATGATTTTGATAACACGATAAAATCGGCAAAAAAGAGCTTAGAGAGAAGTGAAACTTTTTGTAGTACGTTTAAAACGTATTTTAATCTGCGCAATACCGGGACATAAATCAACGACATAGCGACATAAATGTCGTGCGCAGCGATCGGCCGCGCCCTGAGCGCACTGTGAGAACTCGTGTAGTTCGTAGCGAGGTGGCAGACAAAGAGTGAACTCATTGTCGCTACACTTGCTCTCTACACCTTATTAAAACTGTGCAATGTGCGCCGAGCCGAATGGTCGCACATTTTAATATGATCATAACCAGCGGGCAGTAGTTACACATGCGGCTAATTGTCGCGTTAACGCTGCCAAGTGCCAACTGCCCGCCCCCCACTGTACTTGATAATTGTGTTTGAAACGTTTGATGTCGAGTGCACGGGCCGCACTCACGCCGCTACTAATGAGGGGATATTTGGAAACCGTAATAAGCGAATGTCGACTCACGTAATTTGATCAAATGCAACATTTTAGTGTAGTTACATACCATGTGGAAGCTGGAAATCGATGTACTTATATTAACAGGAGTAGTTTGTAGGCATAGGTACTCATCAAATGACTACGAATAATAAAAGCGCAGCGCGGCGACACTAAGCACAGAAGTTAGCTCTGTTCGCCGAGCTCCAATATAAGCCAGGAGAAACTTTTTTGTATGGCTTTTAGATGACTTATGTCGTCGTTATCCGGTTTTTGTGGCGTTCTTTCCTCCAACTTAAATGTAGGTCACGCAGCGCGCTCAGGGTGAGGGAACTTATAACATAAAGATTAGCTTTATTGCAGACGTGGCACAAACCACTCACCGAATGCTTCGGAACATGTTAGTGGGTGTCCAATCAAATCAATATGACTGCTAAACGTTGTTGTTATAAGATTTGCTCGCTGAGTTTCTTGCAGGAATCTTATCAGTCCGGGGTCGCGTTTCGAACCGGTCATGGTTTAATTGCTTAATATATAAGGTATTTTTAATTTTGACGTTTTGTATGTGTCGTTTAATGATCTATCCAGAATGATTTTTGAATTTGAACTTGAATTCAGTTCAATTTTCATCATCATCTCATTTAATACAAAAAATCTATTTAGACAATCTTCCCTTTGATTTCCCAATTATGTTCAAAATCAGTAGGTACAATACGATCGACAATACGTAATATAGACCCCTTAAAATTACAAATGTTTTAAATTCTCTAACTTTGTTATACAACGTAATTGTAATTTGCAATGAAATGGAATTGACGCATTTTTTTTCCACGGTGTTCAATTTCATTGTATTATAATTCAATCCTCTCACGAATTCACGAAGAATACGTAAAGTGCGGGCAACACATCAAAGGTAGCGTATCAGACTCACACACATACACACGCCTTTTAATGAGACTAACACAGAGACACACATCAATCTACATCATTACAAACGCGTACAGTGCTACAATGGTGACGCTCAGCTTGTCGACCTCATCAGATGATTTTTCACGCCACGCTTGAAGGACCTGGGACTGTAGGAAAAAGTTACCTGCAATTCATTACATAGGTGTAGAAACAACCATCTTACTATTTTTTTAATTTGAGAGTAAAACCTAGAGCCTTGCACGCCACCCCGTGCAAGTCAATAATCTTGTTGAGGTTCCATACCTATCTATCACATATCAATTTACATCATTACTGTTTTGTTAATACTGTTCGTAGCAAGTCCTTTCATTACTCCATTACACTACTATACATAACTTAAGTGTTTTGACAGCCTCTACCTTTGAGTGACACCTAGTTCTAACGTTTAAATTAATGTCATGGAAAATATGCTACATATGATTTTGTACGACGAATGTAAATATAGCTAGCTACTCTCTCAGTGTAGGAGTTCATCTTACGTTATAACTTGTTCTAATGGTTTATTAAGAACGTAGGCGTTAGAGACAGATTTACATCTTAAGCAACCTTTTAACAACCGACTTACCACCCTATCGCAGCTTCCCTAAAAATAACCTTATCACTTTGACGCTTTGATGTTGCCCGTGCCTCACCCACACTTGATTCGTAACCTGGGAATAGGTCGCGACTTCAATCGTCTTGTTTCAAACAACTCCTAAACTAAACATTAAGGCCCCTCGCCCACGTCGAGTTTTTGTAGCGATGCTACTAATGCGTGTTATTATAGCAAGCTAGCGACCGCTTCGCGACTGTATCGATACGGATGCACGACAGCATCGCTGCAAAAAATCGTCGTGGGCGAGGGGCCTAAATATAAATTCAGCGTGTGGTATGTAACGCATTACGTAACTATGAAACTGAAATATTGCAAACACGTAGGCTACGCACACACGTAGGCTACGCAACAACAAAAGAGAGTGAATGATAATATAAGATCAAACGAACTCACAGAGTGAAGTTCGATCGATATTATATAAGTACGCTTCATTTGAAGATATAAAAACATGTAGTCCTTTATTCCTACAGGCAACACTTCGCACTTGTAAAAAAAAATACTTCAAAGTTTCGCGGTAGATAGGTACTCGTGCGCTGTCTATGACAGCTCGTCATTCTTTTAGAGATTCAGATCTTGTACCTCATCTACCTACGTTATGCAAAATTTTATATAGTGGGTAACTATGGGAGGGTGGGAGTGTATATCTTCAAATGAAGCGTACTTATATAATATCGATCGAACTTCACTCTGTGAGTTCGTTTGATCTTATATTATATAACGTCGCTTCATTTTTCAGATATAAAAACATGTAGATGTTCAGAGATTAAAATTTTGCAGAAATAAAAACTGTTTTCAATTTGAAATAATCTCAAGTATATTATCTAATAAATCATCCTGATTATAATCAATAAATTTCTTAATTAGGTAGGTACATAAGTAATTATTCTTAATCACATAGGTACACATAATTGTTTATGAACTCATTCTGGAGTAATGGGCAGTAAAACAGATCTTGCAAAGTTTTCTTCGACTAAAATTGGGCGATTGTAGAACTTCGCAAATGACTGTGATGTGTTAGTCCAACCAGCCGCTTTCCGAATAGCGTCTAGCGATAGACCGGAAGCGCGCGCCGTGGAGGTGGCGGCGTGCCGCGTGCTGTGCGCGCTAAACCTCGCCACGTCCACGCCGCTCTCACCCAGTACCTGCTTAATCCATCTACTAATAGATTGAGCAGTTGCTGGTTTGTGTGGTTTCTTATGAGTAAGTATTAAGTTGTTTGTCGTCTGAGATCTGATATTATTTGTGACAAATATATAATCAGCAACTATAGTAGCTGGACAAATTGCCCTATTTTCTTCAAAATAAGGTAATGTCAGCACTGGTTGGTCACGACCTGCAGCTGATGTTTTAATGACATCAGTAATTCCAATTTGAATGCCAGATTGGCCTATGATAACATTATCTAGTTTTATGAGACTGAGTGTTTGTACTCGATGTGCTGTACATAAGGCTAAAAGAACAACTAATTTCTTTGTGATCTTCTCTAAAGAGAGCTCTCTATTTGGTAGCCAGGTTGCGACAAAATTTAAAACTAACTGTGGATCCCAGACGTGAGTGTATTTTGGGGTCGCAGGTCTAAGTTTATAGGCACCTTTCAGGAGGCGTTTGACTTGATCGTCAGAGGTTTCATTACTACCTAGTAATAAGGATAGTGCCGAACGATGACTATTCAAGGTTCCGTATGAAGCTCCTTGATAAAACTGATCAGTTAAGAAAAGCATCACATTGGATCTTGAAGACGTAAAAGGGTTAAGGCCTTTAACGTGACAGAAGTGCCACCAAATCTTGTAGGTTACGCTGTACTGAACCAGGGTATTTTTGGACAGTGAGGCCATGATCAGCTCTAGTGCTGGAATCGGGGTTCCTCTTGCTTCGAAGGCAGCCCGGAGAGCACTGCTGCCGCCAGGATAAACGGCCTTGGAGCTTGATAGGGTGTCCTGGAGAAGGATAACAGAGGATTGGTGTTCAAAATTATAATTTCAGATCGAATTATGCTTTTAAGAAGCGGAAACCAAGGCTGCGAGGGCCAATGAGGAAAAATAAAGATTCCTTTTGCTCTGTCTTTAATTATTTTTTGTATGCATTTCAAGATTAACGAGAATGGTGGGAATGCATAAAAATATAGAGATTCCCAGCTTAAAGTGAATGCGTCAATTGTCATGGCGTCTGGGTCTGGACGCCATGATACATATGTTTCGCATTTAGCATTGGTGCGAGAAGCGAAGAGGTCTATAACAGGTTCGCCGAAAGCTGTTACTACCCTTTTAAAATCACAGGCTGAAAGGGTCCACTCTATATCAGGATTACCTTTTCTAGACTCTTGATCTGCTTCCACGTTATCCTTTATATTTATATACGAAGCGAACAGCCAGATATTTCGCTGCTCACACCACTGCCAAATTAATCTTGTCAAGTCCGTTAAGTGGGGGAACTGTATGCCACCCATTCTGTTGACATAGCTTACTGCGGTAGTATTATCTATGCGCATCAAAATATTACAATTATTGTACCCTTCCCGAGCAAAACATTTAAGGGCTAAAAATACAGCAAGTAGTTCACGATAGTTGATATGTGAGCTGCGTTCGTTATCTTTCCACGTGCCATTTACTCGTTTGCTATCACAATATGCACCCCAACCAATATTTGAAGCATCGGAGAAGATTTCGAGCGCAAAATTAGGTATTTCGAGAGGGTTCGAGGTGATATTAATAATTTTTATCCACCATTTGAGGTCTGGTAAAATTACAGATGAGGGTTTAAACTTCGCGTCATACGATTGGTGTTTGGACATAGCTAGATATTTTTGTCTTTCTAGTTCTTTCGTATAAAGCCATCCATATTTTACGGCAGGGCACGCAGCGGTAAGCACTCCCAGTAATTAAGCAAAATCTCGAATAGTACAGACCGGTAGTTTGGCAAATTTCTGAGCTAATTGTAATATTTTGTTACGTTTATCCAACGGCAGAGATATAGACATATCTACTGAGTTGTACATAAATCCTAGGAATTTACAGCATTGTTGTGGACGTAAACAACTCTTATCATAATTCACTACAAACCCTAAGCATTTGAGTAGTGTAAGCGATTCTTCAACGTTCCTTTGACATTCGTTAGTCATCACCAATGCAAAGCCAGTCATCGAGATAAATGACAGATTTAAATCCTCGGAGTCTTAGGTAACCCATCACTTCTTTCATGATCTTAGTGAACGTTCGTGGGGCTGAAGATAATCCATAACACATGGCGTTAAACTCATATGTTATGATTTGAGAATGTTCGTCCTCAAATTCAAACCGTAAGTATTTGCGATGGGAACTAGCTACCGGAACCAGCAAGTATGACTCCTTAAGATCGATAGTTGCCATAAAACCTTGTTTCGGTATCAATCTCGATGCTGTTCTATGATCTTCCATTTTAAAATGATCATTTGACACGAACTTATTTAGTTGTTTAAGGTTTAAGATAAACCGATAGTCCCCATTAGACTTAGGGGCTAGGAATATGCTCGATATAAACTGGTTTTTATGCGGTTTACATCTTGTTATAGCTCCTAAATCGATTAAGTTGCGAATCGCCAGTACCATATCCTGTTTTTCTTTAGTTGAAAATACATTATTTGGAACGAATTTTTGTTCTACTGTACTAATAAAAGGTATACTATAACCATTACGAATCCAATCAAGGATAACCAGATTCTTAGTAACTTTAAGCCAACATTGGTAAAAGTGATGTAATCTCCCAGCATGTACCTGAGTTACTGCTTCGTGGGGGCACGCTTGTTGGAGCCCGGGGCCGTGAAGCGCGCTGACGTCGTCGTTGAGGTCGTCGGGCGGCGGTACGCTTGTGCCGGCGTCCTGTACGCTCCCCGCCCCCCCCTCCTCGGTGTCGAGTAGCGAGAGGCACCTGACCAGTTTCCCTGGTTCTGATAACGAGCGGTCGACGGCGTGGCACTTGACGTAGATGGCTTCGAGACAGGTGCTTTTTTGATTTGCTGCCCTTGTTTTTCTATCGCCTTTGAGGCCTTGATTTTTTCAGGTAATTTATTACCGAAGAGAGTTTCATCTCTGTCTTGGTCCTGTATCAGAGTAAGAAACGATTTTTCCAATGCTGGGGTTATGAGTTTTGTCCTTACTTGTGTTTCGGTGTAGTGAAGGTCGCTCAAAATTCTACAGCTGTCTGATAGAATTTTTGTTATATGGACCTTGTCATCACCAGTCAGTAGCAATGTCATCGCTTTATTGATAGCGGATATGCCCAAGCCAAGTTGATCTTGTTTGGTCTGAATTTTCTTATCTCTATTCCTCACAATATCGAGAACTGCTGCAGAGATTTCTGGATTCAGAGTGGGTGCTTTAAGCAGTTTGCAGTTGGAGGGGACAGTATAGTCTTTAAGGAGTTTTTCTTTTGCCTCAGCTGGTATACCTTTTTTAAGAATAGGTGACCAACGTTGGGCCAATGTGGTGTGAATCTCTGGGCCATAAGCTGGAGTATCATCGGAAGCATCCCCCAACGCCTCTAGTAACGCAGGATCAACGTCTGGCGCATCCGTCTCTTGTGGCATCGGTGAGACCTCGTCGGGAATCGTAACTGGCAGCTGTACGATCGAGGGCGCCTCGTCGTTGTTATTGTGCTCATTTTCAATCTGTGCTCCACTTTCTGAGTCAAAAGAGAAAGCTATTAAATTGAGGGTAGATTTGTTTTTATTTTAGTAGATGAAATTTTCGAAGTTATATCTTCGAAATTAAACCTTCGTGTTGACCCGCAGTCTAACCTTCAGGTAGTTATTTATTGTATCATGCTAACCCATCGTGATAACCCACAGTTATCCTCCAGGGAAGCTTAAAGATACTGAGCACTTTGATTTTTCATTTCACTTGTTAGTAATATAAACGAACTCACCTGATTTTTCATCGGGGTCGGATGAAGAATACACAATTAATCGGCGGCGATGCTTGTTTTCAGCATCCCTTTGTAATTTTTTAATCTTCGTATTATAATATTCAATTTTTTCACTATTACTTCGTTTAGGCATCTTAAAAAATTTATATTTCTTAAGAAACGTAGTGCTTGTTGCCTCGCACGAAAAAAGAATGACGAGCTGTCATAGACAGCGCACGAGTACCTATCTACCGCGAAACTTTGAAGTATTTTTTTTTACAAGTGCGAAGTGTTGCCTGTAGGAATAAAGGACTACATGTTTTTATATCTGAAAAATGAAGCGACGTTATATAATTAGTTTCACTCAGAACAGTCGAAATCTAAAATCAACAGATTTATTAATACCTACCAGTGCCTGTGTGCTTAGACGTAAGTAGTTGTGTCAGCGGCATCGTTCTCGAATTTCTCTAATCTATGGCCGCGAAGGTGAGATGAATGCTCAGCGTCAGCAACTTTAATGCACCCTCGCTAATGTTTTAAAAGCAAAACAAACATAATTATGGTAGATGGGATAGAACTACTGAGCACATACATTACTTGCACCACACACGGTAAGCCTGCCCGTGCGGCAGAGCAGGCGATAGCGCCGCGCTCTTACATATTTCAGAAGGTAATGAAACTATATTTTTATATCTAAGTATTTTAAACCTACGTTTAAGCCCGGCAGAATCAAAAGTGTGTATTTGAGCTAAGCGCTGGTATACATCCTACGAAATGGGACACTTTTTTAAAGCATTCCACTTAACATTTGTTTCGGAGCTAATGCCGGATATCGGAAGACTTTTTTAACGAAATCAACAATCCGTAATTTTCTTATTTTCTTATATTTTAGTTGCAACTAAACAGCTGTAATTTAGGTACCTAAAAGTAAAATACCTCAGTCTATCTGCTTTTTTATGCTATTATATTATAGCATAGAAGACAGATCATTACGTCAATCCTTGGATGGAAATATAATAAGAGTTCAACTCTAACACTATATTCACTCTTGCCTCCACACACACCCGAGGTATTTGATAACCCAGCAGCACTTGTAAATGAGATTATACCTAAGACTCAGAGACAGGCTCCGCTCGCGCAGCAGGCGGTGACGGCGAACTAGTCATGAAGCGAATTTGCACCGAAGTTGCATAAAGTATTAAAGGTTATTATAGTACGAGCGCAAGTTATTCGAGTACGAGAGCTGAGGAGCCTGCACACTTCGCGATTGTTTCGCGGGGCGCTGTGCGGCGGCGGCGCGAACTAAATCAACGTCACTACGTAAAAGAATGCTTGAACAGCGCAGTAAATAGACTAATAAATCACGGAGTATGCACCTGTTTTGTTCCTCTTATACAAGCTACTTACTGACCTGTACCAGTTCGCATGGCTACATTTTGGATGGAAATCGATTGCAGCCGTACCGAGCGAGTTGGCAGAGTCGAAGTACCTATTTACTATTATCATGAGCATGATTCTGGTATACATTTGGCGAGATTTATTGGGTACCAAAACAAAAAGACACTTGACTAAGGCATTTATTTAAAAGTAATTCAGTTTATTATTGTAGGTAAATAGTAGGTACCTAGTATATTAACAGTGTCAATTAAAAATTGACCTGGAACTGACTCACATTTGGAATTGTGGTAACCAATTGTTAGAATTTTAATTGTCCAGCTACCAGTGGATTTAAATTTAAAACTCATCTCGCGTATGCATTACGTGCAACTGTGATTATTTAATTATATCTCTTTGGAGATAATTAGTGCTGTCTCCACAGCGCTTACAAAATAATATTCCATGGGTATTCAGTATCTTAAATTCGCACGCTGCAATACTCACGACTATTTCGTTCTTCTGTCTGTTGGGGTTTAACTAAAAATGAAAAGTACATATAATAAGAGTTTAACTGTACTAATTAATTATAACTCGCGGGTGAACTAATTTATTTTATACGAAAATTCTGCAACGTAATATATATACGTATAATATCGTAGAACTAACTAGTGCGTTACTGCGACACCCCGGCGGCTACTAGTGACTTGTATTGCTCACAATATTATTTGTACGTTCCATAAATTTGGCAATGAAAAAATGTGAATTCGTATAAGAAATTTTAATTTAACAGCTCATACATTCATTGATTTAAAATTTATAGCATGTCTGTAAACGGAATCGACAAATCATGCTCAAGGCACGATATCGACCAAAATCTATAACTTATGGTATAAGTGGCGTTTCAGTGAAAACTGGTGGGTGCTAAATAATAGCATGTGGGGGGGGGTGCACCGGGGCGGCGCCTCAGTCTAACGAATGGCACTTATAACTCAGTCTCAGGCAGACGTGCGGGCCAGCGCCGTTTTTACCGAACGTTTTTCTTCAAATAGAAGCCAACAACTAAACTGGGATAAGTTTCTGTATGAGTAGAACGCACACTAATCTGTCCTCAGCAGTACTTATAAATCGAAATTCATAATATAAATATCATTACGGAATATGACCCTAACCTATAGCTATAAGTAACAAATTGGTGTACCTACATATCAAGATCTAATTCATCTACATCTATAGCTACTAGGCACATTCGAAGTCTCTCTAGCAAGCGGTGGAGGCTTATACTTTCTTGCTTATAACGGTTATCTATAAGCTTTAAAATTTCCAATTACATAATATTATCATATGCCATTAACTTACTTTCCCGAGCGATGTTGAATGAACCATGTTGGCACCTTCCCAATATCATGCATGATGTAAAACAAAATTCTTAATGAAACTGGTGGAACTTTACATCAACTGTTTTAGAAAAAGACTACTTTTACAATTTTTTTTTATTAGATTTAAGAAGACATAGTTTCAATTCCCAAAAATGTATCACGTGTAAGTCGGACTCGCACAATAAAGATTCCGTAAATAAATAGGATTAAGGCATAACCTTAACGTTGCTTTTATTTGGATTTGTCATGTTTTAGGTGAGTATATACCTTGTGTTCTGTAGAGTTCTGTGAAGTTTTGACTATCTCCCTCTGACTAATCAATTAAGTCAAGTAAGAGTTGAAAATTTAGACAATAAAAGCCAGCAGTCCGACGAGGTTCACAAACTGACACACTTAGGTCGCCACAGACTGCCCTGTCCTGCGCACGGAAGGCTCATAACTCTTACACCCCCGTGATTATAATATTATTGGAAGGTGGTTTTGTTTTGACTGCACTTCTCTGACATTAATTTATTTCAGTACTAACACAGTCACCTATACACATATACTCACGCCTGATTCACTCCGTGATAGGCAGAAGACACCCTACAATCTGCTCCTGTCCTTAAGGATCTTGCTGTACTGTTAATAAATCGTTAACACAAGCGTTCGAGTGCTTCTGACCTATAATTTTTTCAATACAAAATATACCTCCATGATTGGTATCTCATTTGTTCTGAACTCATTATTTTGTATCTGATACATTCTCTATTCTGACAAAAGTTTTCTCCGTTTCTCTTAGAAAGAGCTCAAACATTTGATCATATTTTTAAGTAATGCGGTTGGTAGTCTTAAAAATCTCTGTATTTTTATCATGTATATTTCTCTGGCGACAAAACGGAGATGTTTACGTGACATCTGACTGAAGTGTGTCACGTGTACCTGGACCGTAAATAAATGCTGCACGATCTCGTTCATTTCATGTGCGGTTAAGTGTCGCTGGTTTATTCAAGTTTATGTAAGAATTTCCGCTGAGCCACGTACGAGTATATCCCAAGGTGGATTGCGAGTGCTGCGGCATGCTGCAGCTTGTGAGTGGTCAGCGAGCGCTTTGTTTTATTGAACCACTTCACTGGAACAATGTTGATGAATGGTCATATAAATTGCAATTTTATGTTAATATTCTAATTTAAGCCGCAACGCCCTATAAACGCTTTACAGCTTTACATTAATGGGGACGTTGACAGGGTTGACTTGGTTGACAGAGACGTTGATTTAGTTTATGCTGAAAAAATATGCATCACAAAATAATATAGCATATAATTAATTTCTTTGCGGTTTACACCGCATAGCAAGGCATTGGATCAAAAGATATTTTCCAAATTTATTTAGCTGCAACATTTTTGGTTAGGAATTTATTATGTGCAACTAAACTGAAACTATAACTATTCATTATTTAGCCTGGGTTGCACGATCTTACTTTAACATTAACAGTAAAGCTAAAGTACCGGTCAGGTTAATAACTGGTTGCACCATTTGACAATTGTTAAAATGACGATATGACTTGACGCTAACTGTAACCGGCCACGCTAAAACGTCAATTTCTATCAAAAAGATACTTTAACCGAGGCCGAGGCACTAAATACTCTGGTGCAACACATTTAGCCAGACCATTAGAATCAATGTTACTGTTACTGTTAACCAACAACCAAGCCTTAAAGTTCCCAAAGTACGTCTAAATATAAACAATCTTCATAACTTTATTGATTCCTTATTAAATTTCAAATTATTTTAATAAGAATATATTGTGTATGTGTGACTGGACAGCTCAAGAAATTGAATTTTCAATATTCAATATCTTTAAAACTATTTTGTCGTAGGACTATTTCACGTTGCCAGTTCGTTATATTATTGTACAGTTACTATTTCTTGAGAATAAAAAAGTAATGAACATACTATTGCTTCACTCTAATGAATACTCAATTACTACTTACTGTGAATCAACTTATGAGCACTTTCCTGCTACATGCCTTGCACAATATATACCTATTTAGAATTAACCGCGTTTTTATAGTGAAGATACAATAATATCATTGTTCATAGAAATTTCAGACCAAATTTAGCAAGATTTGACTCTCAATTTCTTTGTTTTATTTACTTTGAAATATATATTGCAGTCTTAAATCATGCCTTTAGTCTATATAATGCCAGTTTATAGTTAAGACATTGGTCTATGCTGATGTTCGTTGCATTTCGAAATATTTCACTCTTCTAAATATTAGTACACTTTGATAAATTGGTGCTTGAGATAAATGTTCTCATGTGACATGTTCTTGACTCACGATTGCCGATCGTCTGAGTTGATATTGGCCTCCCAAACAAATTGCTTTTAATTTAACGAGACAATTTTGTATTCTCAAATTGTAATGAAAATTTCGGATTTGTTTGTATAAAGCTATATTTTATTTTATTTTCAATTATCTACATAGATGTGTAAATATTTTGCCGGGATAAATATTTGCAATTCTCAAATAAATTATATCGAGTTATTTTACAGATTGAGAGAAATTTCAATCAATTTCATTCGTAATATTATTGATGAACATTATTCAGTCGTTTGTAGTGGTGTAAAACCACTACTAATATTTTTTATCTGCATGCTATAATTAAACGCATATAAATTGTTATCCAACGTAACACGTTTCGTAAATGCACATAGTTACAAATTAGTTCTTTCCTAGCATGTAATTAAAGTAGTATTTCGTTACATTGTTTAATTAAACATTGTCAAGTTTGGTTGCGTTTCTGGTGTCATATTTGATAATTAAGTACAACCATTGTATTATAATAATTTATTAGCATAGTTAAAATGCTCAAAAGCCAAGATTCCATACCGGCATCGAGCTGTCAATTGGCATGACACTGGAATGGGATTCACGATTTACACTTCGAGCGAGAGGCATCGTTTTGTGCCGGCTCTTGAAGCATCACCAAGAATCAAGATGGCTAAGTGAATCACGGGAACTCTGAACGCGATGAATCGCGGAGTTTCCCGGCCATCATCCCTCATCGTGACGTGGTAGGCGCAGCGACGTACTCCGACGGTTGCTGGCGTGCTGTGGCGCGCTTATTTCTGCGACGGCGTGGCTATCCTCGAGTCGACGTGTCCTCCGAAGGACTGGCACGTGGCTGTGCCAGTGCTGCACCTTTACGGCAAGGGTGCAGTGACGCCAAGGAGACACCTGGCCCATAACGCTCCTTACACTACGGTCCGGGAGCAGCCGCTGGTTGCAGAGCGACGGAGGCAGTGTAGACTGCGAGCGGCGCGCGATGCGTTGCTGGACAGGCATCAGATCACGATCGTTCGTGATACGAGGTATTTCACCACCAAGTTTCCTTATTACATGGCCATTCGTCCGCGTCGCGTGTGTTCGTTTGCCACCGAGGCTATATTTCGTGAGTGCTGTGCATCCCCGATGAGATGGACAATATATAGATTAACTAGACATAAGGTCCACCATTGTTAACAGTATTCGTTTAATAATATAAACTATATATACTTGTCAGTGATATCTTTCATTAACATTCCCGAGGTACCCATGGTCAGATTATACTTACAAACTTCTAAGAGGTCCTTGAACCAATGGTTCAGTGCTGACCTACCGAGAGTACTATCCGATAGCACTATTTTAAAACTTAGATTCATTGTAGCTTACTTATAAACTTTTATATTCTTTCAACTCCAAGAGTACTTATACACCTTTTATACGCCACAATCGGCCTCCCCTTTTTTATATGCTACAATTGGCGCCCGAATAATATATTTTTAATCTTAATTACTTTAAATTTAACCTTTGACTGACCATTGGTATATCTCGGTGAAATTTTTCTTTGTTATCAAGACTTTGTTTTGACAAAATCAAACAACTTAACTTTTGCTATAATTTACATAAAATGGTGTTCACTGTATCTGTACCTATATGAATATCTTAGTTTATCCATGTTAAACCATATATTTAACATATTTTATACTTTAAATACAGATATTTTGATGGTTTCTGTTTACATAAGTTCATTGAACATACTTAACCTAACTTTTTTACTTGTCAATTGTTTAGTGAACATTCATATACCTATTTGCTGATAACATTTGTTAGAATAAACACAGTATTTGTTCTATAACTATTTACAACTTCGGTTTGAATCACACCAACAAATAACTTTAATATTTTGTTGTTAACTTATATTTATGACTTCTTATAGTCTTATTGTTACTCATTGTTTTGAGAAACATACAAACTTAACATTAGTAACTTGAATACACTAAATTGTTTTGATATTGGTGATGCTTATTTAATTTTTGTGTTTCTTCACTATTTGATGGGGTGATTCTGCAATCATTTGTTTTTATTTTTCTGTTTTTGTGTTACACATATAAACTTTTGTGTACATTTTTTTGTTCATCATGGCTGATGAACCAACTGTTTCAAAGCCTTTGGCTGTTGATGATCAGCATCGTAATGTCACTCTTAGGAAACAACACCAAGATGTGTACGGAACGCCACCAGAACTTGATGATGGTACTAGCTGTAAATCACCTTTAACTACTCGTTGTGATAAAGTCATGCAGGTCGTGCGCGATGAAAATTTACGATCTTGGAACATTAAATATTCCGGTGACTCAGATGTAGTCGACTTTTTCTTGCGTATTGATGATTACATGCGTAGTAGAGACTTATCGGAGACTAAAGTGGTTAAATGTTTCGCGGATTTGTTAAGCGGTAATGCCTTGGATTACTATCGGTTAATCCGAGACTCAGTCACTTCTTTTGCAGATTTAGAATTTAAATTTAAAACTTTTTTCTTATCTTGTGATGGTAACTTCATTTTAGAAAAGAAAATTAGGTCACACACACAGTCTGCCAGTCAACCAGCTAATCTGTACGTCCTGGAGATGGTGACTATGAATTCTAGGCTTGCTAATCCGTTACCTATGAATACACTTATGGACATTATTACACACAATATGTTGCCAGCTTATGCCCAGCTTTTTGCTTTAAATGACATAGATAATACAGATAAATTACTTGCATTAGCTAAACGATATGAAGCTTATACTAATATTTCAACACATATTAGTTCTAATGCGAAATCTAGTAAACAGCATAAATCTGTCACGGTGGTGAAAACAAAACAATCATCATCATCTGATAGGAAACCCACTTGTTTAAAATGTAAGAAAATCGGTCATTTATATAAACAATGTAGAACTATACGGGGTATCGTTTGTTTTAATTGCGGCAACAAGGGTGTATTGACTTCCACTTGTTCTAAGTGTGAACCAAACATCAAAGCTAAATCATCTAAATCAGCTAAACAAAAAAACTAGTTTGCTCAGGAGTGTCTAGGCATAAACTAGCATCTCAACACTTTGGTACTGTCACTCCTGATATTTCAACCTTAGACGGTGACAACAGAATTTTTTTGAATTTTTCTATTCACAACCACACTTATCGTGGGTTGTTGGACACTGGAGCTAATCTTTCCATTATAGGTAATAATTACCATCATAATTTGTTACACTTGGGTTTCAAATTAGTTAAAACTGATATGGGAGCTACATGTGCTAACGGTTCTAGGGTTAAGGTAATAGGCAGCATGTCTATACCAGTTAGTTTTAGAAACCATATCTCTCATATATCATTTTTGGTTGTCCCTGATATTACTAATGACTTTATTTTGGGCATGGATTTTGTTCATGATTTTAAACTTTTAAATTTAAATTTTGCTAATATTCAGTCATCCTATGGGACCAATGAATCTCAACAGGATAATGTCTGTGCTATTATTCCCATGAGTGAACTCTCACCTTTAGAATCGCTTGAATTAAACAAAATCATTAATAAATTCAAATCTATTTCTACTGAAGAGAAAGGTTTAGGTAAAACTAATATCATTGAACATAGGATCATAACAACAGGTCCACCTATTAAACAAAGGTACTATCCTTTGTCACCAGCTAAGCTGAAAGCTTTAAATGAAGAAGTGGACAGAATGCTTGCGCTGGATGTGATTGAACCTTCTAAATCACCATGGTCCAATCCTGTTGTTATGACACCTAAGAAAGATGGTTCACTCAGATTTTGTCTAGATGCTAGAAAATTAAATGATGTCACAGTTAAAGATTCTTATCCATTGCCTTATATTAGTTCTATCTTAGACAATCTTAAAGGAGCTCGTTATTTGACTTCCATTGATTTATCAGCTGCCTATTGGCAGATAGCTCTTTCTGATTCTGACAACATTGATGGTTACGGTACATCATGTCAGAAGACAGCTTTTGTTGTTCCAAACCGAGGACTGTTCCAGTTCAAAAGAATGTCCTTCGGATTGTCCAACGCTGGTAGCGAAATGCAGCGTCTTATTGACTCTTTATTCCATCACAAATACGGTGAGAAGATCTTTGGTTATTGTGATGATTTGTTAGTCGCTACTCATTCGTTCTCTGAACATTTATCTATTCTAGAAGAAGTATTTGAAGCATTGAAAAACGCTGGTTTGACTATTAATTATGGCAAATGTGAATTTTGTAAGTCACAGTTGCATTATTTAGGTTATGTTGTAGGTTCACAAGGTTTACAAACTGATGAAAGAAAGCTACAGTGTGTAAGAGACTTTCCTACACCTGTTACAGCCCGTCAGCTTCGTGCATTTATTGGCTTATGCTCTTATTATCGTAGATTCGTCAAGAATTTTTCTACTATTGTCGCTCCTATGACAGCTTTAATAGGTAAAAAGAAGGGTAAAGAAGCGATCGTTTGGAGTGAGGAAGCTGAAAAGTCATTTTTAGCTCTTAAAGATGCCCTCACCCAAGCCCCAGTGCTTGCTTGTCCTGATTTTTCCTTACCTTTTCAATTACATACTGATGCTTCGTCAGTAGGTATTGGGAGTGTACTAACACAGGAAATAGACGGAATAGAGCATCCTATTGCCTTTCATTCACGACTCCTGTCGAAGACAGAGCGTAACTACAGCACTACTGAACGTGAGCTGTTAGCGGTCGTTGATTCTGTAAATCATTTTCGTCCTTACATTGAAGGCAGTCACTTTATTTTAGTTACAGATCATATGTGTCTTAAATGGTTAAAAACTTTAAACAACCCTTCTGGTCGTTTGGCTCGTTGGGCTATGCAATTAGCATGTTTTGATTTTGAGATTCGACATAGAAAAGGTAGCTTGCATGTTGTACCAGACGTCCTGTCTCGAGTAGAACTAAATGCAGTTTCATTCTCGGGGGGTAGCACTTCTAATGATGATTGGTATAATAAATTATTTAAAAATGTAACTTCCAATCCTGGTTTTCACAAAAACTATTTAATTAAAGACAACATTTTGTTTAGATATTCCAAACCATCATCTAGACTACATGAGGACACTTCATGGAAAATTGTCATTCCTCATGAGTTAGTACAGGACTGTATCAAAGAAAATCATGAAAATAAAGCTATACATCCTGGTACATTTAAAACACTGGCCAATATTAAAGCTAATTATTTTTGGAAAAATATGTATGCCGACATTAAAAACTATGTAGCTAATTGTGATAAATGCAAGTCCCATAAGCATTCAAATAACATACCACATGGCTACATGACCAATCAGAAAAAGGTTGACCGTCCCATGCATACATTGTCCATTGATACAATAGGTCCCTTAGCAAAATCCTATTCTGGTCATGTGTATATTCTATCTATAGTAGATGCTTTTACAAAATTTTGTTGGCTCCACCCTCTTCGTACTGCTACCACTAAAACAGTTACATCTTTTATTGAATCTGAAATTTTACTTAAAGAAGGCACACCTTGTGTAATCATTTGTGACAACGCTACTATATTCCAAAGTAAGGAATTCAAATCTTTTTGTACAAAACATTCCATACCTAAAATTTTTTATAATGCTTATTATGCTCCTCAATCCAATACAGTTGAGCGCTATAACCAAACCGTTCAAACCTGTCTCTCTCTTTTGGTTGAGGATGATCAGCGTAACTGGTCTAAATATATACCTCAAATACAGCTCTTCTTAAATACTTCTGTTAACATTGCTACTGGTTATACACCATACTTTTTGGCTAAAGGTCGTGAGATAGTCGCGGATGGTGCACTGCATACACTGCGTGGCAGCACACCTGATTCGTTAGACGATCTTCAACTCTCAAGTAGGCACTCTAAAGCTGAAGCCTTAAATGACCTTGTTGATATTTTCCAACGTGTGAGCACTGCTCTGACCAAGGCGTACAAACAGAACGCCCACAGGTATAATCTGCGCCGCCGAGAGCTCCGGTTAAGCGTAGGTGATATTGTGTGGAGGCGAAATTTTGTACAGTCAAACGCAGCCAAGTTCTTTTCGGCTAAGCTAGCACCGAGGTTTGTCAAATGTAAAGTTGTTGGCAAACCATCCGATGTGGTTTACCATTTAGAAGACCTCAGCACGGGGATTGTAGGGAAATATCATGTCAAGGACATAATTAAAACGCCAGGAGGTGTGTAACACTAGTGTGTGAGACTGTACATGTGTTGGTATGTTTGTATCTATTTTGCCTAAACAATGTTGACCTTTTTGTCAATGTCATTTTACTTTTGGTACCTGCATATGTATAGCTTCGCATCAGCAATGTGTTTTTGTTTGTCTGTCTTTAACTCTTTTCTCAGTAATTTAAATGAAGTTTCAAAGATAGAAATTTTTTCAGACATGAAAATTTTTAATTTTCATTTTTGACTTTTTGGTATTTGCTTGTGTAAATACACTAGTCACAGATCCTAGATCTGCTTTTTTGATCATTTTTAGATCAGTACTTTGGCCAAAACAATTGAAATTAAGTTTCAATTTCTTTGTGATATCACACTTACTTGTACTACTTGTATAAGATTGTATGTTATGGAAGTGCACTCCATACATTAGGACTTCTCAGGATTTACTTATCTTAGTTTTTTACCATTCTAGGTTTCAAAACAATGAATGATAAGTTCTTCTTGCTTGGAATTTTTAAGACTCAGTCTTAAAATTATTTATGTGATTCTTATCACTTAAATATAGTTATTTCTAACAATTTCTTTATAGATTTTGTACTCGGACTAATCATATGGTCTGACAACACTTGTTTGATAGCTTTTCAACCATTACAGGTTCGAAAACAATTCAATATAAGTTTGTTTTTCCCAGTACAGTTTCTTAGACTCAGTCTATAGAAACTTGTTTCCTTGTTCTTCATATCAGTCTCGCTCTGATATGATTAACTCCTTCTGATACCAAGTAGTTCTAGACTTCGGATAGTCTGCTTGTAGTATATCCCAACAGATTCCGGACCTGTTGTGGACTTTTACATATAAGTTTAGTTTTAGTATATTCCATACTTCACTCACTGGATTAGCTACCCAGTGTTGTTGTTGTTGTTGTTGTTGTTTAGTACTTAATTCTTAGATTAGGTAATTGCTTTAGTCAAGTTAAATTGTTAAGCTAATCTTTAACACTTTTCAACTTAGATTTTTTTTTATTATACCTTTGATCATGGCTAGGTAAGCTAAAAAAAAAAAAAAACTTTTCATTGACTTTCAAAGTTTTTTTTTCCGGTTACCCCGGCTGCTTCGGATAAGGGGTTATCCTCTTTACTCCGAAGGGGGGTATTGTAGTGGTGTAAAACCACTACTAATATTTTTTATCTGCATGCTATAATTAAACGCATATAAATTGTTATCCAACGTAACACGTTTCGTAAATGCACATAGTTACAAATTAGTTCTTTCCTAGCATGTAATTAAAGTAGTATTTCGTTACATTGTTTAATTAAACATTGTCAAGTTTGGTTGCGTTTCTGGTGTCATATTTGATAATTAAGTACAACCATTGTATTATAATAATTTATTAGCATAGTTAAAATGCTCAAAAGCCAAGATTCCATACCGGCATCGAGCTGTCAATTGGCATGACACTGGAATGGGATTCACGATTTACACTTCGAGCGAGAGGCATCGTTTTGTGCCGGCTCTTGAAGCATCACCAAGAATCAAGATGGCTAAGTGAATCACGGGAACTCTGAACGCGATGAATCGCGGAGTTTCCCGGCCATCATCCCTCATCGTGACGTGGTAGGCGCAGCGACGTACTCCGACGGTTGCTGGCGTGCTGTGGCGCGCTTATTTCTGCGACGGCGTGGCTATCCTCGAGTCGACGTGTCCTCCGAAGGACTGGCACGTGGCTGTGCCAGTGCTGCACCTTTACGGCAAGGGTGCAGTGACGCCAAGGAGACACCTGGCCCATAACGCTCCTTACACTACGGTCCGGGAGCAGCCGCTGGTTGCAGAGCGACGGAGGCAGTGTAGACTGCGAGCGGCGCGCGATGCGTTGCTGGACAGGCATCAGATCACGATCGTTCGTGATACGAGGTATTTCACCACCAAGTTTCCTTATTACATGGCCATTCGTCCGCGTCGCGTGTGTTCGTTTGCCACCGAGGCTATATTTCGTGAGTGCTGTGCATCCCCGATGAGATGGACAATATATAGATTAACTAGACATAAGGTCCACCATTGTTAACAGTATTCGTTTAATAATATAAACTATATATACTTGTCAGTGATATCTTTCATTAACATTCCCGAGGTACCCATGGTCAGATTATACTTACAAACTTCTAAGAGGTCCTTGAACCAATGGTTCAGTGCTGACCTACCGAGAGTACTATCCGATAGCACTATTTTAAAACTTAGATTCATTGTAGCTTACTTATAAACTTTTATATTCTTTCAACTCCAAGAGTACTTATACACCTTTTATACGCCACAATCGGCCTCCCCTTTTTTTTATATGCTACACGTTTTAATAATACAAATAAGTTCCATCAGTCAGGTGTAAAATTAATGTTTTCGTAAGTACTCGTAGCTACCTACTTAAACTTTAGATTACAGCACGTCATAAACCGAAACTCTAAGAAGGAGGAAACAAAGTCTTCAAAAAAATACTGACTTCATATATCTCACTCTAGTCGCATTGACATAATATTTGGTGTCACCCCACCTGATGGTAAGCTGAAGGTAAAATCTCAGGAAAGAGGGTCACATTACAAACAAGTACAGTGTTACAATGGTGGCGCTCGGTTTGACGGCCTCATCAGATGCTTTTAGACGGTATTACAAGCAAATCATCAATCTTTTTTATATTCTAATTGAAATAAAATCTATACGACGATGATTGCATTGATGACAAGTAGGTGACACCTATCATGTCTTCGCGCAAATTAATTAATTTGACATATTATGCGTACGCCAGTTTATTTATATTAACAACAAACAATTTATTTTTGAATTATGCCACTATGATCAGCTGGGTGATATGACCTGGGTGATCAAATTCCACAACTTTTGTGTCCTTAAATCACCTGCTGACAATTCACCTGGGTAATCAAATTCCACATGATTTTAAAATATTCATACTTTCTATTCTTGGAGACTCCTCCAACCCAAGCAACGTATTATTTGAAGTACACCTTAAAGTTTGCCAGCTATACATCACCCAGTGGATACCAACCAGCTATCTGAGACACTTAGTCACTGTCTGCAACGCTGAGCCCTGACCGCCCTGAGAACATAAATTGTCACAGATTGTGACTTCATATCATCGCTGCATCTATGCGCTCCTCGACTCACGACAGAATTAGTTGTCCTTGAGTTCTTCCATTCACTAACATTATTTTTGTCGCTCGTGTGAGGTCCCTTTGATGTCGAAGGGTCTCCTATCTGGGATTTGCTGATATATTAAGTTAGCGCGGCCGCTCGACGCCTCGTCGCTCTCGTACATCGATTACTGAAAGTATTCAAACATTATTGAAATAATCGATGGTACTATAGGAAATATTTGATCAAACGTCTATAGAAGATCAAAAAATGTTGAATTATATTTGAACTAAACATATTTATCACCCTACTTTATCATATATATAGTTACATGATTTATATTAAATATTTTATTATAGTTTTACCTACCTATAGGCAAATTTTCCATAACTATTTAGTATGGAAGCTCGTCGACGACTAAATATTGACATCGGCTTTATCATGATTCAAGATCGATCGAAGAAGCGATCGAGACCACGTTCTTGTCTTTAGAAGTTGGCTAAACTCTACCTCTAAGATGTCTAAGATGGATAAGATCGTTGTCTTTTTTATCTGTTGTATTTGAAATACACTGTCCGTGCACCACACGGAGAAAGAACATCACCATGCACCCATCTCATCCGGAGTGTGTCGTGAGAGCCGACAAACGGAAAAATAACTCGAATAAATAAATAAATAAAAATTTCAGGACAACCTGCACAATGTCAATTAAACCCATTGTAAGCATAACTTAACTAGCATTTACAAATATTTACACTGAGCGGGAATTGAACCTGCGCCCCCTGCGTAGCAGTCGCGTTCACTACCGCCACGCCATCGAGGTCGTCAAATAAAACCCAATAGTACCTACCCGTCTGGCCATCGTGGAGACAGTAGCCCAAAGCCCCCCAACATTGGGTATCTATGTCCTATGTCCAGCAGTGAACTGCGATGGGCTAATAATAAATTAACCCATCGCAGTTCACTGCTGCTGTTTATAGTAATTTTTAATGTTTTTGTTAACACGACTTAAAATTACTTTTATATTGCAAGTATCAGTAAATTTGGAACAAAGCTCGGTATTGATTTAAAACAATCAATTTATTCTTACGGTGCATTACTGAAGCCGCATCGACAGATACATTTATGTACTTACTAAGTAGATTCACCTAGGATTAAAAACCTTGCTACATAGTTTTCTTAGCTGAAGCTACAGTCAACAGAGTCCTGCGGTCACGAGCTACTTCATCCTCGGACAATATATAAATAACAAACAGTTTGCGGATCACCCACTAAGTGATATTGGTAATCTCTTAAAAATGCTCGAAAGTACGGCGCGCGGCCGGCGGCAGGAGGAGCGCTCGCAATAAATAATGTAACGAGCTGTGAAACTGTTTCAACTCTATTGAGTACACTGTACGTCGAACTGATATCCAATAGATATCTGTTTGATGTTGAGATTGAGGCGCCATGTTTGTGAAAGCAGCAATTTTGATAGTACGATGATAAATGATTGATGGAAGACTTGATTGTAATCGTGCACTGCTTAATGTACCGGGTTAGCTGTGGTATATTGATTAGCTTTAAGTGGGGAGTAAAAAAACAACTATCGAGGCTATCAGAGTTGGGACCGCCAGTTCCAGAAACAACGCCTGTAACGGCAGCCACTATGTTTTGGCCTGCACTCCTACTTACCATCAGCGAGGTGCAGTTAATTAGATATGTTAAAAATATCGATAATTAATGAAAATGTATGGGAATACCACCTGCTACCTTTACGGCAGATGGGATGATGCCCTCTAATCAGATGTACTGACCACCTGAAAAATATGGATAGACTGAATGCTGAAGGTAATAGCGTACATCTATTTAGCCTATATGTGGCAGTGGAATGCGATTAATTAATTGACTTCATAAATCACTGCTAAATAATTTGACATTGAACTAATTGATATTGTATAACACGGAGTGTGGTAGCCTAGCGGGTAGACGGCAGTACTCTCTACTCTCATACACTGACCGGATGACCGGCGTGGGAGACGTTGAGGCGGGTCCTAGTAGAATTCTGAGAAGACTCCGGACCCGCCCAGCCCGTGATGAGAAGAGGTGACTCGGACGTCTGCATCGACGTCCTGCATGAATGCGGGCCTGTGGGTGACTGGTGGAAGTAATAACACAGTATATAATTACTGTACCTATTTTGTGTCCTAGTTCAGCTACCTTTATTCAAGTATTACGTTCGGAAACGTAAAGAAAACATTATGAACTTTTCGAAATCCAAAATATTCTTACTGTAAGATTAGATCATTGATCAGAAGAAAAGTCTTGAGAATCGTGCGACTATTGGAGACGCAAAGTGAATTACGAGCGGAATGCAGCGGATCGAACCAATTGCAGGCACTTTGACTCTCGCGATTCTATTACTTCAATTGGGTTACTGTATCCTTCGAACATTGTATAAAATGTGTTGGGGCTTCATTTCAGCTGCCAGATTGGAGCAGAATGACGACTGACATCGGTCATGTCATGTCATGTACTTAGTGCTCACATAGGCTTTAGATATGCAAGTTCAACCAATGTTATGAGGAGAATTGGACCGAATAACCAGGTACATGGCGAGGAAATGTAATAATTTTCCAGAAAGAATAGGTTCGCTAAATAAAGTACAACCTTTTGAACATCCTTTTATGTAAATATCCCAGGTTAGCATAGTAGTGAGGAGGAGAGCGTTATAAAATCCCGTGTTTATCCTACGGGATCAGCGGCGATGCTCAAGTAAATGTGAGGACTGGATTACCGCGACCCGCGTCGAGTCGACCCTCGCCGCTGGAGGGCGCGGGCGCGCAGCTTGTATCCTGCGGTCCTCAACGATCGCGCTGAATGTCGCCTCATTGTTCACCTCTCACGGGCGAGTCGGCTCCGAAGTTTCGTCTAATCGAATAGCCTAATAATGTTCAAAAAACATTCGGTTCGATCATTTATTATTGTTGAATGATTGTATGACTAAGTCCAGCCACACTTCCACTGCTACATGTTGGCACATTCAAATATATCCACAAAAGCCCTGAAAATGATAATGACAGTTTCATAGTTGAACCTTTTTTATGTTTTGTAGTGGTGTAAAACCACTACTAATATTTTTTATCTGCATGCTATAATTAAACGCATATAAATTGTTATCCAACGTAACACGTTTCGTAAATGCACATAGTTACAAATTAGTTCTCTCCTAGCATGTAATTAAAGTATTATTTCGTTACATTGTTTAATTAAACATTGTCAAGTTTGGTTGCGTTTCTGGTGTCATATTTGATAATTAAGTACAACCATTGTATTAGAATAATTTATTAGCATAGTTAAAATGCTCAAAAGCCAAGGTTCCATACCGGCATCGAGCTGTCAATTGGCATGACACTGGAACGAGATTCACGATTTACACTTCGAGCGAGAGGCATGGTTTTGTGCCGGCTCTTGAAGCATCACCAAGAATCAAGATGGCTAAGTGAATCACGGGAACTCTGAACGCGATGAATCGCGGAGTCTCCCGGCCATCATCCCTCATCGTGACGTGGTAGGCGCAGCGACGTACCCCGACGATTGCTGGCGTGCTGTGGCGCGCTTATTTCTGCGACGGCGTGGCTATCCTCGAGTCGACGTGTCCTCCGAAGGACTGGCACGTGGCTGTGTCAGTGCTGCACCTTTACGGCAAGGGTGCAGTGACGCCAAGGAGACACCTGGCCCATAACGCTCCTTACACTACGGTCCGGGAGCAGCCGCTGGTTGCAAAGCGACGGAGGCAGTGAAGACGGCGAGCGGCGCGCGATGCGTTGCTGGACAGGCATCAGATCACGATCGTTCGTGATACGAGGTATTTCACCACCAAGTTTCCTTATTACATGGCCATTCGTCCGCGTCGCGTGTGTTCGTTTGCCACCGAGGCTATATTTCGTGAGTGCTGTGCATCCCCGATGAGATGGACAATATATAGATTAACTAGACATAAGGTCCACCATTGTTAACAGTATTCGTTTAATAATATAAACTATATATACTTGTCAGTGATATCTTTCATTAACATTCCCGAGGTACCCATGGTCAGATTATACTTACAAACTTCTAAGAGGTCCTTGAACCAATGGTTCAGTGCTGACCTACCGAGAGTACTATCCGATAGCACTATTAAAAACTTAGATTCATTGTAGCTTACTTATAAACTTTTATATTCTTTCAACTCCAAGAGTACTTATACCCCTTTTATACGCCACAATCGGCTTCCCCTTTTTTATACGCTACAATTGGCGCCCGAATAATATATTTTTAATCTTAATTACTTTAAATTTAACCTTTGACTGACCATTGGTATATCTCGGTGAAATTTTTCTTTGTTATCAAGACTTTGTTTTGACAAAATCAAACAACTTAACTTTTGCTATAATTTACATAAAATGGTGTTCACTGTATCTGTACCTATATGAATATCTTAGTTTATCCATGTTAAACCATATATTTAACATATTTTATACTTTAAATACAGATATTTTGATGGTTTCTGTTTACATAAGTTCATTGAACATACTTAACCTAACTTTTTTACTTGTCAATTGTTTAGTGAACATTCATATACCTATTTGCTGATAACATTTGTTAGAATAAACACAGTATTTGTTCTATAACTATTTACAACTTCGGTTTGAATCACACCAACAAATAACTTTAATATTTTGTTGTTAACTTATATTTATGACTTCTTATAGTCTTATTGTCACTCATTGTTTTGAGAAACATACAAACTTAACATTAGTAACTTGAATACACTAAATTGTTTTGATATTGGTGATGCTTATTTAATTTTTGTGTTTCTTCACTATTTGATGGGGTGATTCTGCAATAATTTGTTTTTATTTTTCTGTTTTTGTGTTACACATATAAACTTTTGTGTACATTTTTTTGTTCATCATGGCTGATGAACCAACTGTTTCAAAGCCTTTGGCTGTTGATGATCAGCATCGTAATGTCACTCTTAGGAAACAACACCAAGATGTGTACGGAACGCCACCAGAACTTGATGATGGTACTAGCTGTAAATCACCTTTAACTACTCGTTGTGATAAAGTCATGCAGGTCGTGCGCGATGAAAATTTACGATCTTGGAACATTAAATATTCCGGTGACTCAGATGTAGCCGACTTTTTCTTGCGTATTGATGATTACATGCGTAGTAGAGACTTATCGGAGACTAAAGTGGTTAAATGTTTCGCGGATTTGTTAAGCGGTAATGCCTTGGATTACTATCGGTTAATCCGAGACTCAGTCACTTCTTTTGCAGATTTAGAATTTAAATTTAAAACTTTTTTCTTATCTTGTGATGGTAACTTCATTTTAGAAAAGAAAATTAGGTCACACACACAGTCTGCCAGTCAACCAGCTAATCTGTACGTCCTGGAGATGTTGACTATGAATTCTAGGCTTGCTAATCCGTTACCTATGAATACACTTATGGACATTATTACACACAATATGTTGCCAGCTTATGCCCAGCTTTTTGCTTTAAATGACATAGATAATACAGATAAATTACTTGCATTAGCTAAACGATATGAAGCTTATACTAATATTTCAACACATATTAGTTCTAATGCGAAATCTAGTAAACAGCATAAATCTGTTACGGTGGTGAAAACAAAACAATCATCATCATCTGATAGGAAACCCACTTGTTTAAAATGTAAGAAAATCGGTCATTTATATAAACAATGTAGAACTATACGGGGTATCGTTTGTTTTAATTGCGGCAACAAGGGTGTATTGACTTCCACTTGTTCTAAGTGTGAACCAAACATCAAAGCTAAATCATCTAAATCAGCTAAACAAAAAAACTAGTTGGCTCAGGAGTGTCTAGGCATAAACTAGCATCTCAACACTTTGGTACTGTCACTCCTGATATTTCAACCTTAGACGGTGACAACAGAATTTTTTTGAATTTTTCTATTCACAACCACACTTATCGTGGGTTGTTGGACACTGGAGCTAATCTTTCCATTATAGGTAATAATTACCATCATAATTTGTTACACTTGGGTTTCAAATTAGTTAAAACTGATATGGGAGCTACTTGTGCTAACGGTTCTAGGGTTAAGGCAGTAGGCAGCATGTCTATACCAGTTAGTTTTAGAAACCATATCTCTCATATATCATTTTTGGTTGTCCCTGATATTACTAATGACTTTATTTTGGGCATGGATTTTGTTCATGATTTTAAACTTTTAAATTTAAATTTTGCTAATATTCAGTCATCCTATGGGACCAATGAATCTCAACAGGATAATGTCTGTGCTATTATTCCCATGAGTGAACTCTCACCTTTAGAATCGCTTGAATTAAACAAAATCATTAATAAATTCAAATCTATTTCTACTGAAGAGAAAGGTTTAGGTAAAACTAATATCATTGAACATAGGATCATAACAACAGGTCCACCTATTAAACAAAGGTACTATCCTTTGTCACCAGCTAAGCTGAAAGCTTTAAATGAAGAAGTGGACAGAATGCTTGCGCTGGATGTGATTGAACCTTCTAAATCACCATGGTCCAATCCTGTTGTTATGACACCTAAGAAAGATGGTTCACTCAGATTTTGTCTAGATGCTAGAAAATTAAATGATGTCACAGTTAAAGATTCTTATCCATTGCCTTATATTAGTTCTATCTTAGACAATCTTAAAGGAGCTCGTTATTTGACTTCCATTGATTTATCAGCTGCCTATTGGCAGATAGCTCTTTCTGATTCTGACAACATTGATGGTTACGGTACATCATGTCAGAAGACAGCTTTTGTTGTTCCAAACCGAGGACTGTTCCAGTTCAAAAGAATGTCCTTCGGATTGTCCAACGCTGGTAGCGAAATGCAGCGTCTTATTGACTCTTTATTCCATCACAAATACGGTGAGAAGATCTTTGGTTATTGTGATGATTTGTTAGTCGCTACTCATTCGTTCTCTGAACATTTATCTATTCTAGAAGAAGTATTTGAAACATTGAAAAACGCTGGTTTGACTATTAATTATGGCAAATGTGAATTTTGTAAGTCACAGTTGCATTATTTAGGTTATGTTGTAGGTTCACAAGGTTTACAAACTGATGAAAGAAAGCTACAGTGTGTAAGAGACTTTCCTACACCTGTTACAGCCCGTCAGCTTCGTGCATTTATTGGCTTATGCTCTTATTATCGTAGATTCGTCAAGAATTTTTCTACTATTGTCGCTCCTATGACAGCTTTAATAGGTAAAAAGAAGGGTAAAGAAGCGATCGTTTGGAGTGAGGAAGCTGAAAAGTCATTTTTAGCTCTTAAAGATGCCCTCACCCAAGCCCCAGTGCTTGCTTGTCCTGATTTTTCCTTACCTTTTCAATTACATACTGATGCTTCGTCAGTAGGTATTGGGAGTGTACTAACACAGGAAATAGACGGAATAGAGCATCCTATTGCCTTTCATTCACGACTCCTGTCGAAGACAGAGCGTAACTACAGCACTACTGAACGTGAGCTGTTAGCGGTCGTTGATTCTGTAAATCATTTTCGTCCTTACATTGAAGGCAGTCACTTTATTTTAGTTACAGATCATATGTGTCTTAAATGGTTAAAAACTTTAAACAACCCTTCTGGTCGTTTGGCTCGTTGGGCTATGCAATTAGCATGTTTTGATTTTGAGATTCGACATAGAAAAGGTAGCTTGCATGTTGTACCAGACGTCCTGTCTCGAGTAGAACTAAATGCAGTTTCATTCTCGGGGGGTAGCACTTCTAATGATGATTGGTATAATAAATTATTTAAAAATGTAACTTCCAATCCTGGTTTTCACAAAAACTATTTAATTAAAGACAACATTTTGTTTAGATATTCCAAACCATCATCTAGACTACATGAGGACACTTCATGGAAAATTGTCATTCCTCATGAGTTAGTACAGGACTGTATCAAAGAAAATCATGAAAATAAAGCTATACATCCTGGTACATTTAAAACACTGGCCAATATTAAAGCTAATTATTTTTGGAAAAATATGTATGCCGACATTAAAAACTATGTAGCTAATTGTGATAAATGCAAGTCCCATAAGCATTCAAATAACATACCACATGGCTACATGACCAATCAGAAAAAGGTTGACCGTCCCATGCATACATTGTCCATTGATACAATAGGTCCCTTAGCAAAATCCTATTCTGGTCATGTGTATATTCTATCTATAGTAGATGTTTTTACAAAATTTTGTTGGCTCCACCCTCTTCGTACTGCTACCACTAAAACAGTTACATCTTTTATTGAATCTGAAATTTTACTTAAAGAAGGCACACCTTGTGTAATCATTTGTGACAACGCTACTATATTCCAAAGTAAGGAATTCAAATCTTTTTGTACAAAACATTCCATACCTAAAATTTTTTATAATGCTTATTATGCTCCTCAATCCAATACAGTTGAGCGCTATAACCAAACCGTTCAAACCTGTCTCTCTCTTTTGGTTGAGGATGATCAGCGTAACTGGTCTAAATATATACCTCAAATACAGCTCTTCTTAAATACTTCTGTTAACATTGCTACTGGTTATACACCATACTTTTTGGCTAAAGGTCGAGAGATAGTCGCGGATGGTGCACTGCATACACTGCGTGGCAGCACACCTGATTCGTTAGACGATCTTCAACTCTCAAGTAGGCAGTCTAAAGCTGAAGCCTTAAATGACCTTGCTGATATTTTCCAACGTGTGAGCACTGCTTTGACCAAGGCGTACAAACAGAACGCCCACAGGTATAATCTGCGCCGCCGAGAGCTCCGGTTAAGCGTAGGTGATATTGTGTGGAGGCGAAATTTTGTACAGTCAAACGCAGCCAAGTTCTTTTCGGCTAAGCTAGCACCGAGGTTTGTCAAATGTAAAGTTGTTGGCAAACCATCCGATGTGGTTTACCATTTAGAAGACCTCAGCACGGGGATTGTAGGGAAATATCATGTCAAGGACATAATTAAAACGCCAGGAGGTGTGTAACACTAGTGTGTGAGACTGTACATGTGTTGGTATGTTTGTATCTATTTTTGCCTAAACAAGGTTGACCTTTTTGTCAATGTCATTTTACTTTTGGTACCTGCATATGTATAGCTTCGCATCAGCAATTTGTTTTTGTTTGTCTGTCTTTAACTCTTTTCTCAGTAATGGAAATGAAGTTTCAAAGATAGAAATTTTTTCAGACATGAAAATTTTTAATTTTCATTTTTGACTTTTTGGTATTTGCTTGTGTAAATACACTAGTCACAGATCCTAGATCTGCTTTTTTGATCATTTTTAGATCAGTACTTTGGCCAAAACAATTGAAATTAAGTTTCAATTTCTTTGTGATATCACACTTACTTGTACTACTGGTATAAGATTGTATGTTATGGAAGTGCACTCCATACATTAGGACTTCTCAGGATTTACTTATCTTAGTTTTTTACCATTCTAGGTTTCAAAACAATGAATGATAAGTTCTTCTTGCTTGGAATTTTTAAGACTCAGTCTTAAAATTATTTATGTGATTCTTATCACTTAAATATAGTTATTTCTAACAATTTCTTTATAGATTTTGTACTCGGACTAATCATATGGTCTGACAACACTTGTTTGATAGCTTTTCAACCATTACAGGTTCGAAAACAATTCAATATAAGTTTGTTTTTCCCAGTACAGTTTCTTAGACTCAGTCTATAGAAACTTGTTTCCTTGTTCTTCATATCAGTCTCGCTCTGATATGATTAACTCCTTCTGATACCAAGCAGTTCTAGACTTCGGATAGTCTGCTTGTTGTATATCCCAACAGATTCCGGACCTGTTGTGGACTTTTACATATAAGTTTAGTTTTAGTATATTCCATACTTCACTCACTGGATTAGCTACCCAGTGTTGTTGTTGTTGTTGTTGTTGTTTAGTACTTAATTCTTAGATTAGGTAATTGCTTTAGTCAAGTTAAATTGTTAAGCTAATCTTTAACACTTTTCAACTTAGATTTTTTTTATTATGCCTTTGATCATGGCTAGGTAAGCTAAAAAAAAAAAAAAAAAAAAAAAAAAAAAAAAAACTTTTCATTGACTTTCAAAGTTTTTTTTTCCGGTTACCCCGGCTGCTTCGGATAAGGGGTTATCCTCTTTACTCCGAAGGGGGGTATTGTAGTGGTGTAAAACCACTACTAATATTTTTTATCTGCATGCTATAATTAAACGCATATAAATTGTTATCCAACGTAACACGTTTCGTAAATGCACATAGTTACAAATTAGTTCTCTCCTAGCATGTAATTAAAGTATTATTTCGTTACATTGTTTAATTAAACATTGTCAAGTTTGGTTGCGTTTCTGGTGTCATATTTGATAATTAAGTACAACCATTGTATTAGAATAATTTATTAGCATAGTTAAAATGCTCAAAAGCCAAGGTTCCATACCGGCATCGAGCTGTCAATTGGCATGACACTGGAACGAGATTCACGATTTACACTTCGAGCGAGAGGCATGGTTTTGTGCCGGCTCTTGAAGCATCACCAAGAATCAAGATGGCTAAGTGAATCACGGGAACTCTGAACGCGATGAATCGCGGAGTCTCCCGGCCATCATCCCTCATCGTGACGTGGTAGGCGCAGCGACGTACCCCGACGATTGCTGGCGTGCTGTGGCGCGCTTATTTCTGCGACGGCGTGGCTATCCTCGAGTCGACGTGTCCTCCGAAGGACTGGCACGTGGCTGTGTCAGTGCTGCACCTTTACGGCAAGGGTGCAGTGACGCCAAGGAGACACCTGGCCCATAACGCTCCTTACACTACGGTCCGGGAGCAGCCGCTGGTTGCAAAGCGACGGAGGCAGTGAAGACGGCGAGCGGCGCGCGATGCGTTGCTGGACAGGCATCAGATCACGATCGTTCGTGATACGAGGTATTTCACCACCAAGTTTCCTTATTACATGGCCATTCGTCCGCGTCGCGTGTGTTCGTTTGCCACCGAGGCTATATTTCGTGAGTGCTGTGCATCCCCGATGAGATGGACAATATATAGATTAACTAGACATAAGGTCCACCATTGTTAACAGTATTCGTTTAATAATATAAACTATATATACTTGTCAGTGATATCTTTCATTAACATTCCCGAGGTACCCATGGTCAGATTATACTTACAAACTTCTAAGAGGTCCTTGAACCAATGGTTCAGTGCTGACCTACCGAGAGTACTATCCGATAGCACTATTAAAAACTTAGATTCATTGTAGCTTACTTATAAACTTTTATATTCTTTCAACTCCAAGAGTACTTATACCCCTTTTATACGCCACAATCGGCTTCCCCTTTTTTATACGCTACAGTTTCGAAGAGTAAGGCCACAGTCAAGTTATGCTCAGTCACGCCAGTGGCCTTAAGGTTCCCCATTCCCATAATCATTTCGGATGTATCGAAGGCGAGTGTGCGAGGTGGCGCAGGCCTAGTCGGGGGCAGGGGCGGGGGGGCGCTGGCCGATTTCAATTACTCGTCTACTTTATCCCATTCATTTTTTACTAAGCCTCTCGGCTAGCGAGCCCCAGGTTCCGGCACGCCGGCATGTCGTCCGCACATAAAGGGACGTCTCTGGAATGTAGGCCGAATTCCGGATGGAAATAAATACGTAATTCGAGTCCGTTATTGGTGTGTCGCTGTACGGCTAGCCGCGCCGGGCCAGTGAGCCGGCTAGTAGCGGGAATAAAATCGTAAGGATGACCGATATTTTCTGACGGCGACTCTTACTACCGTGCGTCTAGGAGATTATACTATACATATTGAAATCAAATATGAATCACTTAGCACTTGGCATTCTCCATACTTTTGGTTCACTCTCTTTTGTAGTTTACCTACTCCTCCAATTAATTTAAATTAGAGAATAATTCAGGTTTTTTTAGTTAGTCAATGGTATTAATCGTATAGAAGGCACAAGGTGACTGTAAGGAGCCTAAGAAGGGTCAAGTCGTCGTATTCAATAGTAAGAGTTATATTAGACACGATATTACTGTAAAACAATGACTTATTTACAGAATTCACGCTTGTTTACAGAATTCACCGTTATTGTTAGCTTGCTATTATGAACTTATGTTCGTCGTTACTCACGAAGCGCGACGTAAGCGTAATCACATAACAAATAATAAACCAAATCATAATAACTTCTCCCATTCGTTTACACGAGGAGATACTAAATGTAGTCATTCAAAGCAAAGTACTTGCCGCGTGGAATATAAAATTAACCGCGTATGCGTGGGGGAGGGGGGGGGGCGCAGGCGGAGCGGCGTGAATAAGTAATGGAGGGACATCATCTGAGTTTGTGTCGCGCCTCCAGCAGCTAATGCAACACCACGCTCAATATTCACTAAACTTGCTAAATGTGTTTTTTTTATTAACAACTTACTGAATAAATAATCAATGGATAATGTGGATATATTAGAGCCAGCAATTTTCCTTGCGGATACTAATCCTTCAAGCACTTGACCACAGTTCTTAAATACACAAGCCACGATCGACTTGTTCTGCACCGTGCATTAGCTGGCTACGTCGCATTGGTTAGCTCCAATCTCTGAAATAACTTCGATGGCATCAAGTCGGAGGATATTGCAAGTGTCTGCGACATAATACATTATGTTCACTGATTAATGACTGCCACTGCCGCCGTCGGGCGTCATTCATAATGGCGGATATTTGATTAAAAGCGTATTTCCAGGATAACGAGCGACTTAATAGCTTCAACATACGGTCGTCGCCTACCGCGTAGAACGGCGATGGGAAATTTACATTATATGTTATGCTTGTGCATTAAGCGTCGGAGCTCAATGGGGAATTAACGTTCTACCTCAATGACACAATTTGTGGTATAAGTAAGTACTTACAGAACACGAAAGCGGGGTTTATTGGTTAAATTAAAAAACGAGGTTTAATAACAAAACGGAGTTTAAGTTTTAATATGGCTGATTTTTTTTTTATCATGCGCAAATTCCCCACGGATAGGTACCACCTCCGAGAGATTATACAAGACATTACTCTCGCACCCCGGCAGACCCTTTTGAGATGTCCGCCTTCTCCTAATGCGGAAACCTTGGTGTCCCATCTAGCCCCCAGGTATGACGTACTTTGCGCTGACGCCACGGCCTGCTTCTGCTAGGATGACAGCCAGTCCCACCTGTCACCCCCAAGCGACCAATTGTGCGACCAATATGACTGGATTAATACTTTCTTACTGCTAGCATTATCAATAATATTTTTAAAGCAGTGTGGCCTTCGTTATTTCTGAATACACGTCCATCAGCTGTCGTACAAGGCGACCAAAGCCGAGTTTTCTGTATAAGCGAACGAATAGCTTTAGAAAATATGCCCGACTGCCCGCAATAGGTTCGCTCTTGTATGTAAAGCCGGCATAAAATAATAACGAACGTGTGCTAATAGGTATATCTCTGTATGTTTGTAGACTCATTCACTGGTACACAAACATGAGCGTATGTATATAAAACGTTTTTTTATTTAATCTGTCTCCATGTTATTGTTGGCTGTATCATATTCATTTGCATTTCATTTGAAAGCATTCTAAAGACTATTAAATATGTATTTTGGCGTTATGCCCATTAAAATTTAGCCGCAAGCGAAGTTATATTTCAAATAGCTTGTATTTCAAAGTACATTATTGTTTTGTAAATAAATACATACGCCGTAAACATTAAAATTTAAACATTTATAACTTACTGAAACAATGCCACTAGTACTAGTACCTAAATATCAGTTGCAGTAGGAATGCCATCACAGCACTGCACAAACTATAAATCAATATTCTAGGACAATCTACACAACTTCACTCTGACCCTTAACCCGGCGTCAATGACGCTGGGTCATATTGACCCGAGGTAAATGTAAACTAAAAATTTTTATTTCTTGCGATGTTTTTATGGTTCGAACGTTTGTATAGCTGGAGATACGTTCTCTCTCTACCCGTTTCATTGATACGCATAATGCGACATTGCATGTATTGCGAGATACACGTGCGTCAAGTGAAAACGGGTCATTATGACCCAGCGTCATCGCTGACGTTGTTATTTCGTGACCACCTTTATTTCGTTGTTTAGGGTTCAATGTTAATTGTACTGGTTCGTTTCTAAGTTTTTAGTAAAAATATCATTGATAAATGATCCAGTGAGAATTGTGGCGATGTTAGATGAGTGTGATCCCGACTGAAGAGTCCCGAGCAGCTTCAGACGTGGGCATTGACCTCCATTTATCTGAACGCAGCAATAACAGTAAAAATGAACAAGAAGCTAGTGATATGAATTCAGATTTATATGATACCGATCTTGCGTTCGTACAGCTCCAATTAGGGCCACAATTATCAGTGCTACATACAACATGAGTAGAATGTTGAAGCCATGTTGGATATAGTGGATATATCTGTCATCAAGGCGAATATACCTAATACATCGGGTCAATATGACAATTATTTTTTCTGAAAGAGATTACATTTTCTGAAAAAACTAGAATTCGCTCTAGTTTACGAGCTTTTACTAGACTTACAAATGCGAAAGTCTCATATAAATTTACCTTGTCTGCGCAGAATAAAAGCACATTTTCTGGGTGACCCTAATGAATAGCCTCCCAAAAACATTTCAGGAACTCGCAAAAAAGACATCAAATATGTCCATCTAATAAAGACAAGAAAACATCACACATATATCACCCGTGCCACATTTACATTTGTCCAGACCATTTGATTCCATACTACAATAATTGCAACAGTTCCGTGGACCTGAATGATGATGTAAATGACGGATTCGTCTTTACTTTTATACTATAAAACTTAATTAATCTCTCTGTTAGTAGATGAGATTATTTAGTTCTATCATCGCTAAGGATAATTCAACCAGAATTCAAAATGTAAACACGTTATGTTGCCAAAGTTAATTTTGCATGTATAATTTGGAAAAAAATATAAAAAAACATTTCTAGAACCTATTGTAATTACTTTTATTGCTCATCTTAAGAAAGGAATCGTTTTTAATGAACAATCATTAAAATATGACGGGGGATTGCTGAAGTTCCTGAAAAATGAACTGTAACATTCGGGTCAATTTGACCCGGCGTCATCGTCCTAGTAACTATTTTCACGTCATTGGCGCCGGGTTAATAAGCATAGCTTAACTAGCATATGAAATGAGTTCTAGAATGCGGATAAACATACATACATTTTTTTGTGTTTGACTTCTGCTTATATTCATATTCATGCAAACAAATATTTGCACTGAACGGGAATCAAACCTGCGAATCATGCATAGCAGTCGCGTTCACTACATAGAGGTCATTCGAGTACTCCACATAATGAATCCTATAACCAATAGGCCCGCACTAAGCAGTTAATAGTTCAGTAATGTAAGCTCCACACTCAACAGTCCGCACTATCCCGCGAGTCAACTGCGCATTTACACACCGCAGATCACTTTGACAAGTCAGCCGCGAAATGGGCTCGACGGAAATACGCGCCGCCAATGTTACAAATGATCGGCGAGTTCATCACTAGCCCCGCTCGGAGCTCAGCTACTCAATAATCACGGTAACGATACCCTGCAGGACTAAAACGTAGCGCGATCTATCGTACACAGCGATGTATGCAGATGTTAAATAAGCATTGTATCAGTCAGGTTCCTGGTTCCCGGCAGGGTAGAATTTGGGCCACCCTATCTCTTCCTATGCGTTGTTGTATAAGGTGACTAGGGAATACGGCTGTTCATCAGACAGGTATATACAGCCCAAACTCTGGCTCAGATGCCCGGAATACGGCAATAGGCTCACCCCACATTACGTGGGACCAAATACAATGATAGGAGAAAAATGTGGGTGTACATCCAGTTAGTGTAGCAATTCATTCTGCACTTCACATCATGTTCCCGGTCACACCCGAGGCTCCCACCTCAGAATCCAAGAGTACGCTTTTCTCTTCTAAACATTGTGGCACTGGAATTGTTATCAATTGTTTTTTTTTTCTTTTTATTAATCTGCCTACATTCTGAAAAAAACAAACAAATATTGCAGTTAACCTCGAAATGAGGTGTTTTGAATTGTGACCCAAGTACCTATTGCTAACTTCATGATGAGCAAACTTGCCAGCCTCAAACTGATTATAGTCAAGTTTTTACGAGCTACCTGCCACACAAACAACACACGCTGAAGCCTCAGGCGTCAGCAGCTCACCGCTCGTGTCCTAGTTGTCTAAGTTTTCATTCTGTGTTCCCTGTAATTAAGACGGAGCTTAGATCTGAAGTGCGCGGATAATAGTTAGGAGTAGTTTTGAGTTGTGAGTTCTGTAAACCGAATTCCTTGATCACTATCTGATTCTTGACTACGTGTTCAAACTGATAAAGTAAGCTGTGAAATGCAATGTTGACGCGGAATTTGAAATTTTAAACCACTTCCAGGTACCGGTGCGGTATTCTGCTCAAGTCACGGTATAAACTAAAGGGAAGTAGATCCTAGAAATCGAAATTATTATCTGTGCATTACTCAGCACGCGATTCCGCGGCGGTCCATGAAGTGACTTGCGGCATAGTAAGTATTTATTAATCTGTACTTGCGATAAGTGTCTTAGCGGTGATTTCACAGAAATCGTGTTAGAAATGCAATGTTACAAATGAAATGAGAAATAGAGTCTATGTCCTAATTTTATTCTCGGAAAACATATAATAAGAGAGAGGGTACCCACCACTCAACCACGTGTTAACAATCCCAACGGTACCAAGAGTAAATTATCACTGATTGTCAAGAGCCAAGCAGTTCGTAGAATTTTTCCTTTACCGCAACATTAAGTCTAGGAATTCCTTGCCAGCTCACGTGTTTCCTTCTACATAATACAATCCCGGATTCGTTAAGCGGGGCGTGAAAAAGCTTCTGATGAGGCCGTCACCAGCCATCATTGTAACACTGTAAGCGTTTTTAATGGTGCCATACTTTACTGAAACTTTGCCTGCACCTTACCATCAGGCGACGTGAAGTTAAATTGACGTGTCCTAGGAAAAAAAGATCTGAATACTTTTAATGAATTGCCGCCCTGAAACGCCTACTTTAATATGTTACGTTGTTATTCTGTCTATTATTATTTTTCATGAGCCAAAACTAACGCTTTTATTGAATAGTTGCGTCACCAACACTCGTGACAGTAGTCGGTGAGAAAGGTATTTCCCAGTTCGTGTCGTATACTGAATTCAGCCATATAGTGACGACACGCGCCATTACACGCGTCTTTGGACACAATCTAGAAACTAAGTGTAAAAGCGTGTGACTAACAGAGACAAAATGTCGTTTAAAAATGTAAATACACAGCGTTGTCAACGCTCAACGCTGTTTAACAGAAACAGATTCCGCACAAAACTAAATGGACGTTTAAATGTATTGTATATTTGTACAATGGTCTACTTCACCGCTTGTATAGTATCGTGCCGTAGTGTCGATACATATTGTGCCGACACCGCATCCATGTGCATTGTGACCGACGCATTGTCCGCGACTGACCACCCCCTCCCCTCCCCTCCCCTACGCGTTTACTCATACAATTACTGAATATTTTATCATTCGTAAATAGGGTCGTCAATCGTCTTCCGTATTTAACTTTTCCCTAAATGCGTCCAATTTGAACTGACTCCTGACGTAACACAAACTCACTAGCCGTAGTTAAAAGATTAGTCGTATATAATAAACTTTTTTTTACTATTTCAGATTGATCTAAAATACTGGTTCAAAATCTGAAATAATTTATAAACGAAGAAAATGAATCTAACTCAAGCAGTGATACCCATAATTATTATTATTACTTGTGTAAATTAAGCGACAGTCTTTTTATTACTGCGTTACCGAATTTAAAATGTCAAATGAATATAAATGTCAAATGAATTTCATTATGCACTTTTATGACAGCTGGCTATTTCCGATAAAATAAAATCGTTTTATGGCGCATGTACTCTGTCACTTGCCCTGACATAGGTTTTTTGTAAAGAATTGTATGTCAACTCACACACTTAGTCCCTCTGAGTATTACTAATAACTGGTGACACCCCATGTAACGTCGTGATGGAAGACTGCTAGGTTAAGAAGTCCTCATTGCTGGGAACCCTCACCTGTAAAAGTAGTAAGAATGTGATTGATTGCTTTTCGCTGATTAAAACTACCAACTGTTTATCCAGTTGTATTATAACAATATTTCCAAAGTTTTTTTTTATGTGGTAACCATGTTATATCAATTGCACAATCACTATTACCAAATGCTCATACAGATACAATGCTTACATTCAACGGAATGTATTTGAAATTAATAGTTTTAATTCAAAAGCACGATCTACAAATATGTGCATGTATTACATTACACTCAATGATTTTCGCAAATAAATAGCCTAGAGCAAGGACGCTTATGAAATTATACTGAAAGTATTTGTGACCTATGGTCACATCGACTCGAATTAAAATTATGTAGCTAGTGTAAATCATTATAAGCATGAAAGGGCTTACAAGATTTGACAACTTGTACTTTTTAATGTCAATAATGACAAACTACATTTTATTATGTTTTTCAAGAAGTATTTTACTGTAAACATACTTTATTATTTACTTAATTATTTTATTCGGCAGTTAAATTCCAAATTTAATGTGTGGTACCTAGACGACGGGACCATAGGTGGAGATGTAGAGACAGTTTTACAAGATTTGACTTTTATTAAAAGTGAATTTAAATTAATTGGTTTAGAACTAAATGACAACAAATGTGAGATTTTCTTAAATGATGTTTCGGACAAAATTCCTATTATTTCTAAATTTAATTCTTTAGCTCCTAATATCAAAATTATCGAAAAAGATTCTCTACGCCTCCTAGGGTCCCCAATCCTAGAAGATGCCTACACCTCTTTCATAGAGGAAAAAATTCAAAATTTTAATAACATTTCAGATCGCTTACTCAAAATTAATACTATTAATATTACAAGCGTCTCTGCCAATTCGCTTAGGTGGGCTCGGTATTCGCAAAATTTCAGACATCAGCTTACCAGCGTTTCTGTCCTCGGTCCACAGTACGGAAGAGTTAACTAGGAAAATTCTTGCACCTACACTAGTTAATTCTGAAGTATTGTGTAAGACTGATGCAGTTAACGCTTGGAAAATTGCATGTCCAAACACCGATCTTCCAGGGAACCTTTTCTCACAGCGTCAGTGGGACGGGCCGCTCTGTAGCTTAGTAAGACAAAATCTAATAAATACATGTTTTAATGCTACTGAGCGTGCCCGTTTACTGGCTGTCGGAGTGTGGGAATCGGGTCTTTGGCTACAAGCACTTCCGTCGTCTAACGTAGGGACTATGTTAGATGACACTACCTTCCGCATCGCAACCTGCCTCCGTTTAGGTGCGCCGTGTGTTTCTCCGCATCAATGCCGCTGTGGAGAAGCCGTTGACCGACTCGGACACCATGGTTTATCGTGCTGCAGGAGCGCTGGGCGAATCCCAAGGCACGCCAGCCTCAATGACATTATCCGCCGTGCTCTTGCCGCCGCCGGTGTGCCAGCTGTGCTTGAACCAAACGGATTGGCGCGCGACGATGGCAAGAGACCGGACGGTATGTCTTTAATGCCATGGAAAATGGGTAGGACTTTGGTGTGGGACGCTACTTGTGTCGACACCATTGCTCCTACCCATATACCCAGCACGTCTGGCTGTGCCGGTGCCGCTGCTGCTTCTGCAGAGACTCTTAAACGGCGCAAATACTCCAATCTCATCGGAGACTACGAATTTGTGCCGTTTGGAGTCGAAACGTTCGGATCATGGGGTCCGAGCGCCCGCAACCTCTTCAGAGAGATTGCGAAGCGTATGGTCGACGCTTCTCGTGACCAGAGGGCTGGCCTCTTTTTAGGACAGAGAATAAGCATTGCCATACAACGTGGCAATGCTGCCAGTCTTCTGGGAACCTTACCACAAGAGGCATGCGATGCGGAGGAATTTCACGACGCTTTTTAATTTAAGTCTTTATTGTTTAACTTTCTCATTTTAGTTTTAATTTTATTACAATAATTAGTTTAGTGTATTTTCTATATAGTTATTAATAGATTTCTTTATTATTATTAATTAGAGAGACTGTGTACTTTGAGAAAAAAAACATAACTAAAGATCGGACTAAACTACTGAAGATGAAAATTTCATTTCATTTCACACAATACTTTAGTTAATTTATTATTGTACTATTAAATGAGTGTTGTTGTCTAGCTAGACCTACTTGGTTATACAAGAATATAAAAAATATAAGTAATCGACCTCCGACTTGACCTTCACTTTCATATAATAGTTTTTGTATAAGGCCTAGAGGGCTGCGCAACTCCGACCTTCCCCAATGTACTCGACCCCTGGCCCTCGATAGCGTGCACGAATTGAGCGATTCATGACCGCGGCCTTATACTTCCACGCACAACATTCAGCTATGCAATTTGCTTAGCTCCACTCTTCCGAGCGCTGAGAGCATCGTAAATATATCTTATCTACTTTATAAATTCCCTTTCATAATAATCCTTTTGTGGGTAACACGAGATTGCATGAACGGATATAGAATTTATGACGAACCAGATGCGTGAAGGGATTTCTAATACCGCATGAGAAATAAGAACTCTATTCGAGACATTCACAGCCTGCATGACCAATTGATGAATTTGTTCAAGAATATTTATTAACTACATCAAAGTAATAAAAATGGTGTGTGAATGGTGTGTGTGGTGATGAGAGAAATATTTTCAATCAACAAACTTGACACGTCAAGGTGTCTCAGTTCAACCAGCTCTAAGAGGCAAAGCGAAAATGTAAATAAATATTTCAGAAAAATATCACCGCAAAGCAGATTTTCTTAAAAGTTCCGCCAGAATATTCTGAAAATGACGTTAGCAGTGTGTACCAACATTCAGCAGTCAAAGAAGGCAATTTGAGTGCGGAGCGAAGCGAGGCGGTACGATGACTCGATGGCGCACGATAACCTGCCACGTAGATGTTTTACTTGCAGCGAAAACGTGTCGGGTAAGAGCAGCGCCCCGTGCGGAAGAGCAAATGCGTCGAGTGTACGTGTTGCCAGCGCTTTATTGGATTTCCGCCGTCGTCGCCGTAAGCGCGCCAGTTTTGCGAGCCCTAGTTTAGGTCACTCTTGCGATCACGATGCATTTTAGGGAAATTGAAACTGTAGAATATTCAATAATATCTAAGTATCTACCACATAAAGTAATATGTATCTTGCAGCTATATATCAAACAACATTATTTAAGACCTGAGTATACTTTTCAGTTAATACCTACCTGAAATTCCAGAATTATTTAAAAGATAACATATAGCTAAATGAGTTCGACAAGGATTTAAGAATTGATATTACACCTATTGAATCAGACTCTATTTATGCTAATAAAAAGTATGAATATGATTTCCTTCCTTTCGTTTGCCAAACATACCTGAGAATGCCTTGTGCAGAGATGTAACACTGTGTATATGTTATTACAGAACAGACGATGACGCTTATTTGAAATGCATATTCAACTTAGCAAAATTCACTCGATAATTTTTCTTTTACTAATTATATAGTTCTTAGGTTCCGCCCGCCTGCATTAGGTAAGAGTATTAATAATAATAATAATAATAAATGTCTTAATTGTACACCAATATGAAAAAAATACAGAACAAGTACAAAGTAACCATGGTAAATACAATTGGCGGCCTTATCGCTCTGCGGCAATCTCTTACAGGCAACCATAGGATGGACAGAAAAGCAGGAGAAAAGTGTTTCTGGGCAGTATTCCCCTTGGAACAACTGTGCATTGTCCCATATTTTAGCACAAAGAACAGTTGTTATGTCCCCTAAACGATACTTTAGAGATCGTACTATTTATAGTCCGAACAGGGCCCCAAGTCTGCTATTTCAATTGTCTTTCGATGGTGTCTCGTGGGGATTATTTTACACAATTTTACACTTTTCGTATTCTACTAAACATTTAAAACCGACGGGTACTTACGTTGGCTGTTTGAGATGTTTAAGATTTGTATCGCTTATATGCTTACCGTTACAGTAAACTTAATGTAATTGTGGTAGCCCCATCACTAGATCAGCCTCAAGACACCAAACAATAAACAAAGCGCCCTTGAATTAATTTACAAGACTTGATAACATTGTTTGTTTGTCTCAAGTGAAGCCAATACAAGTGTTCAATGGCATGTTACCTAGTTAAGACAGAACGTAACCACATCCTAGCACCGTCCCAAAGAAAACTAACGGAATGAGTTTGTAAGAAAATGGGGTGAAATGTTATGTTTCTCCACACACAGAGAGGTTGTAAGGAGACAGATTTTTCAATACCCTTATATTGTGAGTCTCTCGGTGCCGTCGATCTAATCCCGGAATTTAATATCTAATTCCAGACTTTCTAGAAAACACTCAGTAGAACAGAGTCTGCAAATATGGATGGTTAACTTTTTAAAATTAGTCGTTGAATGATCGCATCCCGCCTGATGGTAAGCTTGGGTGTTGTCCAAAGAATAGTGGCTTTCAACATTAACGGAACATTTTTCACGCCCCTCTTAAAGGGCCCTGGGCTGTAGGAGAAAGGAACTACGTGAGCTGGCAAAGCGGTCCAGGACTTTATGGCGCGGAAGAGTAACTTTACTAAGCTTGGTTTCTAAGATCCGAAAACAAAGTTGGCGAAAAGTGGATAAACTGATTCATCAACATAGGGCCCAAACCGCTGGCCCAATAATGGCAGTACTAAGAAAGAACTTCTCAAAATTTTGCTACTAAGAGGGTAAATAGGCGATGAACGGTTGGATGGAAAGTTCGCAAAGGATTATCTTACGACTCTATAACAAACTACACAGGCGTGACATTACTAATACCCTAAATAGTCCTCGCTACTAAAACAACCGGACCTGAAGGGTAATTCCGTAACACTCCCTTTAAGTACATGTATAAAACAAAGGACTCTGTTTATCGCATACCCAAAGCGTTTAAACTAAACCAGAGCAAAGTTATATCTGTGTTATGCGAGACGCGATAATTTATGCGCGTGTAAACTCTACGAGCGCTTAACAAGCGCGCACGGACGAGCGCCGAGCGCCCAGTCGCGGCAAACATCGTGCAGATGCGCTGTCGCTTGGACGTTCAAACTAAGCATTACTAATCGCTTGCTCAGTTCTACGCTAAATGCGGGCCGACTGACACTAATTACAGGATTAAGAAGCGACACGTATGTACCTACTACTTGTCTGTGTGCTACACTGTGGCACGGCGCGCGCGCGTGCTTCCATTAGCAGACCCCATCTCAGTAGATAGGTATGTACGGCATTTACGCCTTCTACACATTATTTCATGAAGGAAATAAGTATAGAACATAACATAAACTCACGCCTATATCCTCGAAGGGGTAGGCAGAGGTGCTAGCATCCACATTTCGCCAGCTTATGTTTAGGTCTAGGAACAGGGAACAAGAAAACAAGGATATGGAAAAAGTTGATTCTACGGGGGAAGTGCCACTCGAATGCGCTTCATGCAAGTTTTCTGTTACGTGTTTACTTCTCCGTCTATAATATTAAAGAACATCAGGGACGTGAGGATTCTGGCACTCTCACAAACTGTACTATATGAAGCAACATATGTATTCAACATGTTAAGTGTTGTGGTAATCTTCTTCTTCTTCGTGTCAGTGGCAACAATAAATAAAAGTTAGATGCGCCCAGCCCAAAACTTGGCGACACCAACTGCACCTTCTGTCACTTCGTTCAGGTCGGCGACCGTGCAGGTGTGAGGGCAAAGCGGGCACGTCAGGAGGTGGTCCATCGACTGCAGTGGTGCTCCACATTCACAACCAGCACTGTCCGCATTTAGGTAACCCCATTTTACCAGGTTCTCTTTACAGCAGCCGACCTGAGACCTCAACCTATTAAGGGACTTCCAGGTGGACCACTTCAGTTTATGCCCGAGCGGTAGACTCTCAGCGGGCTGGATGTTGTCTAGAGGGGGTGCACATTCCGCGAGCCACCTCTGGCGCCGAACGCTATCAGGTTCGCCCACCACAGCTGCAGTACACCGCAGAAAGCTTTTTCTGCTTTTAAGGCGGGAGCTGGGTATGGTGTGTTGGAAGAGTGGATGCCGTGCGTCTATCTCCTGTTTTTTCCTCTCAACCTCACACGCAACATGCCGTCGCACGCTTGGTGGAGCAATACCGGCGAGTGGGTAAAGTCTGTTCAGGGGAGTTGGCTTAAGGCAGCCCGTTATGATACGGCATGTGTCATTCAAGGCAGTATCAACTTCCTTCGCGTGCGCGGAGCGGTGCCACACTGGGCACGCGAACTCGCCCGCTGAAAAGGAAAGTGCAAGGCCAGTTGTACGGACAACATGTGGGGCTGCCCCCCATGACGTGGATGTTAATCTTTGCACCAAGTTATTTCTACTCGCCACTTTTTGTTTGGTGTTGAGGCAATGGGCTTTAAAGGTAAGAGCACGGTCGAGAGTAACGCCGAGATAACGTGGCTTTGGGCAGTGTTCGATTTCGACCCCTCGCCACGAAATGCTAAGAGATCGGTTTGCTTCCCGATTACGCAGGTGGAAAGCGCATGTCTGGGTTTTAGAAGGGTTAGGTCGAAGTCCATTCTCTTTGTAGTATCGGTCTAAGCTCTCTAGTGCCGCTCCCAGTTTGGTTTCCGCCTCTTCGAAGTTTTTCGTCTGCGCAGCTAACGCCAGGTCGTCTGCGTATAAAAAGTGTTTTGTGTTCGGAGATATTGGCTGGTCATTTGTATAAATGTTAAAAAGTGCTGGAGCTAATACACTACCCTGTGGAAGTCCATTTTTTTGAGCGCGCCATCGGCTTTTTTTGTTCTGCATATGTACTTGGAACCTGCGGTTTGTAAGGAGCTCCTTCAAGATTTGAGTGAAACCCATGTCATTAGTCATGGTGAGTACTTTGAATAGAAGCCTTTTGATGTTAACCGTATCATATGCTGCAGATAAGTCAACAAATACGACCCCGGTTATTTTTTGGGTCTCAAAGCCATCTTCTATGTGCTGTGTAAGGTTGAGAATTTGGTTGGTGCATGATTTACCGGGTCTAAATCCAGCCTGTTCAGCAATGAGATTAGTCTCCAGCATGGGTGTTAGACGGCCCAGCAACATTCTCTCGAACATTTTGAAGGTGTGGCAGAGTAGAGAAATGGGGCGATAATTTTTAGGGTCGTTAGGATTCTTGTCAGGCTAGAGTAGCGCTACCACTTTTGCTTTCCGCCACGGTTTAGGGATCCTGAAGGACTCTAGGCAGTTGTTAAAGAGAGCAAGAAGCCGATTTTATTTGGTCGACAGTGATATCGTCTACGCCAGCTGCTTTCCCAATTTTTAGCATTTTTATGGTGTCTATGATTTCGTGCAGTGAAAAGGGCTGGCTAATTTGGTTTACGTATTGAGACGACTTTCGGACTTTTTGTGTCTTAGGCAAGCGGTGTTGTGGCTTACCATTTAAGAGAAGTTGATGGGCCACTTGGTCTGCCGTCACTAGACCGGGATTGGCAGCGACCGGTGGGTCGTCAGTTAGTCTCCTCACGACACCCCACGCCTTCTTGCTATTACGTGTCATGTCGACGCTAGTGACCAGTTGCATCCACTTTTCTCTGCGACCCTCAGCGACAGCATGCATCAGTTGTTCGCCTTTCTGGATTGTGTCATCAGAGAAAGGGCTTTCGCTGTACAGTGACTGGTATTCGTCGAACAGTTTAGCAGATTCATTATTGAGTCCTGGGATATACGAAGTACGGCATCCTCGCGGAATGCATTGCCGAGACGCAGTCCATACCAATTTCACAAAAGAGTCGTAGTTTTCAGGGAGCGGCTCCAAGTCTCCAAGCATTAAGTCCAGCGTCTTAGAGTACAGTTTCCAATCGGCTTTTGAAAAATTGAATCTGGGTCTATAGCTTACTGTTGCTGGTCGTACTGCCGCTGTGATTTGACGGGTGATGGGTCTATGTTGTGTGTTTGGAATAGCTGCGCATACGCTTTTTCTGCATAGTAGGCGCAAATTTTTGCTGGCGAATATGAGATCCGGGTTGTACCCGCGGAGCCAGCGTCGGCTGTTAAAAGAGGCGGGGAGCTTTGCGTCGTGGACAAGACAAAGATTTTCTGTCTCTGCCCAGCTTTCGACCGTCTCACCGTCCGCATTTGTAGTGTAGTACCCCCATGATATATTAGCGCTATTGAAATCGCCCACTACTATTTTGGATACCTGATTCGAAAAGGTTGGCGGTGGCTCAAAAATGAAGGGGTTATTTGGAGGTTTATAAACTGACGTCACTGTACAATTACCTGTGTCGACTGTTAAGATTTCTATATTGTTTTTATAGGTGCTTGATGCCGATATTATTGACAGGGTGGGTTTTGCAAATATAGCACTACCATACTTGGGATGCGCGTTTTCGACTATAAGTGACATGCCATTTATTACGGGTCGCGGTTGGTGGCTACTCCTGTGTGTTTCCTGGACACAGAGAATGTCACAGTGTGTTCTTTTACATAGTTCAGCAAGGATGGATGACTTGTTTGCTGAGAAGCCCTCTATGTTGATGGATATTACCTGGAAGGTACTGTTGATATCTCCGGTGTTAGCTCTGAGAAGAGCTGTTTGTCTGTTTGTTGCCATTGTGGTGAGAGGATTAGTCACCTAGACTCTGCGTTACCGAGTGCTAGGTGTCCAGGGTGCGCCGGACGTTGGGAATCGAGTTCACTTTAGTTGACGTCGCTCGTGGAGGCTCCTCTCTTGCACCCCTTTGTGTTGTTGTGGTAATAGTCGTTATGAATTTGCTAAGTTCAAAGCTCAACGTATTCTATAATGCGCCAAAACTGGATGTTCTGGTATAACTGACTAATGCTAATGCAGGATATTGCAAGAAGTACATGAAGGTCTTAGGTGACAATGTTACTAAACGAGTAGAAATAGCTCAATTGGTGCTAGAGTTATCCTTGATTCGCCTATTCTAAGAAAACGTACGAATCATACTTATTAGGCGCATTAGTAATAATCACGATGGATGTGCAACAGGGTCACGTGACGGCGGCGCGACGAAGACGACACGTTGTTTTGTTGTCGCTCGTGACTTGATGCACGTATCGCAAGTCACATTCCCTTTTCAAAGATATATTGTAATGTCATTTCTCCTTCTATTATGAATGGGGAGGTACAGACATATTTTTTACAGCGATTGTTACCTTGCAGAATTAAGACAGACAATGAGAGAGAGAATTGGAGAATCTATATTTCGCAACTATTTTGAGGTCAGTACCCTTGGTATAAGTAGTAAGAGGCTAGTTGCCCGCCTGCCAAGCACTTTTTCATGAAGTAGTATGAGATTTTTACTGTTAAATGAAGGACAACGCATCAATAAGCCTTTAACGGCCCCATTGAAAGAAATGGGATGTCTATTGTTTTCTACTTCGTCCTTTAATATTTACTGAATGATCTGACTTAAAAATATAGCCAATATTGACCCAACCGATATAGCAGAAGACAGTATATACTTCAGGGATATACAGACGAGAGCATGTGTTAGGCATGTTCAATGTACCGGTGAGACTAAACCACGCATCTCCATTTATTGTGCAACCGCAATCGCCGGTGATTCAGTAGTCACCGGCATTGGCTACTGCACGCTCGCAGCACACGACAACACGCAAATGTGTGTCGTGAGCACTCGTGAGACTTGCGACCACGATATATCTGCTGGCAATGTCCCTGGATTGAACCACTAAGGCTTTACAATACTAAAGTAGCTAAACTTTAATAATCTCGAAACTCGCATCGAAGTCAATTAGCAGTCCATTGAAGGAGTTTGAAAATATTCAGTGCCTTTTTAGCAATCGTAAAGAGAAAAATAATAAAGTTACCATAAAAAGGGGGAAGGAAAACGCGAATCTCAACTAACATCATAAAAGTGAAACTTCGTAACTCTGTTAGTTACCTAATCACGCAGAAACGGCCGGCCGAGTTTGGCGCGCAGGTAAACTATGAACCTTGACTAGAACATGAAATAGTTTTTTATTCCGTTAAGAAGTTCCTATGGATTTACTTCAAACCTAAACTACCCGGACTAGCTGTAGTTAAACGCCCCGGAGACCGCGTTACATGGACTAGTTTACGCAAACATTTTGCAACTTATTCCACATGGGAGCGCGCTAACAAAACAACCATAATCGCCGGAAGTTTCAGGCCGATAGCCCAAAATATTTGCAGTCACTCCATTATTGTTAAAAGCTGAGCACTTAATAGTTATGTTGGAGATTAGATTTTGACTATGCAGCGATATTAAAACGTTTTGCGTTAAAGCACTAAGGGTTAAGTACCAGGGCACAAAGTAAAGGGCGGACTGACTACATAGCGGGTACTCACAGTGGGGGGCGGGGGAAAGGTGTACAGAAAGCCTGCTATCGCCACCAGACGTAGTAAGCCTTCCGCAAGAGCAAACCTATGCTCAATATACCTCTACGTGAGTAGCACTGAATGAGATGGGCCAGATAACTGTGAATGACCTAAGTGCAGCCTGCGGGATGAATGGTTCTTAAATGTAAACCGAACATTAATAATAGCTATAATTCGTACTACAATTCGTGACTATAATTTCTCTATAAAAGTACATTCTGATGCATTCTGAGAAAAGTGCTCTGAATAAAGTATAATGTAACAAATAGCTTCGGATGTAGGCATGTGATCTGCCCCGCCACCGACGTTAGACGCGGCATAGAATTGGCTCCAGTGAAGTATTGACCTAGATGTGTGGCGTGACCGGAGCCGAACACCGCCGGTCGCGACATGATCCGCATATTTCTTGGCATATTAAATTGAATAAAATTTTACATTATATAATAGGTCTCTTTTTATACCTAAATTAATGAAACGAAATTAATTTTGATTCTTTGCATAACAATCAGCCACCATCTCATAATTAAAATAAATTGAACTCCAAAACAAGGTTCAAAATACTTTGAAACAATAGAAGTAACAAGACGTACGAGGTTCAAACCCCAAGTTGTACCACAAACTATTCCGCTGACACATATTTCCGCTGGAACAAACTAATTTTGTTGTACCAATAAAATTTTAAATAGACTTTACTACTAAATTGAATTCATTTTCAACATTCTGCATTTCACTTGGTATTACAATCATTTGTAATTGTTTGACTTTTATGCTGGCATTAGCTAGTTTCAGCACTAGTCAACATAGCCACGCTAAATCCTAGTCTAATTGAAATCGATTAGGTATATTTCTGGGGTCTGCCACCCTTCTTAAATGGTGTGCCGCAAATGGTTCAAGTGTCTATCTAAGTTTCAACTTCAAAGATACAAGTAGATCTGTTCAACGTCAAGAGACACCTTCCGATATCGGCGAAGAGCACTCAACAACAGATACGAAAATGATTTAGCAACTTTATTCTGCGAAAATGTCCGATTACAATAGGTAGTATAAGTAATTGTACAGCTTCTGTTTGAGACGTGACGGAGCTGTCGACCCAACCTGATAACGTCACAGAGACAACCCGGGACTCCGTCAGCTATTCTCATCACGACACTTTGGTTTAAACAGATTGACACATTTATCCATACCTGCAGGCCGACTCGTTCCAAGTGATAGTTTATTACCTGTGCCAAATACTTACAGCAAATGGACAGTTTTGTCAATTGTCATGCAAAATGATACGGCTTTTCTCACAAAAATATATAAAAAACCCGTTATTAAGTATTATAAAAATTTTAAACTTGGAAGACTAAATAAATCTTAACACACGACAAGGCAACCAGCAATATCCTTCGTCGAGGCACGCGACACGTCGCCCGTGCCATTACACAGTAAATCTAATAACGGCGTACATTGCGCACTGTGTACCACCGCTGGCTGTCCCGCTGTCTACACTCCGAGCTACGTACGCTACACACACACGGATTTCTTTAATATCATATTACAAGTCTCAGAGAAGTGCAATTTAATTCACTTGAATACGAGTATTTCTGGAAAATTCGAGTTCAAATTTCGTGCGCTATATAAACACGTCAAGTAAAACTGCTGAGTTTTCTTTGTATGCTTAGTCGAAAGGAAAAATCTGAAGTTTGTTCAATGTTAAAGCAACCTTGGCGTGGCTGTCGTATCCTTATGGTACAGCGATCTACTAATTGCCTCAAGTGCAGTGTGCCGTTCATAGTCGACAGCGTTGTTCAATACGGCGAGTATATCGACTTTCACGCATTTTTCCATTGTGGCATCCATAGAGAAATGTTTCGATAAACTTTTGTTTCAAAACAAACATTTCAATTAAATTGAAACTTTGTCTGTTCGGTGATTGATTCTGTTTTTGTTTGGAGGCCAACACACAGCGTATTAAAGGTGGCGCCACCTCGGTATACAGCAGGGACGGGGGGCTGGCTTGGGTCTGCAAATAAAATAAAGTCATGCGTTGAAAAATTGGAAATTCAATAAGTTCCGCGGCGAGCAGCGACCTCCCCCTAGACGGCAACGTTAAAAACATGATAGATGATACGTCGCTGCAGTTTTTTGCGCAACGTCAAGACGCTGGGGCCTGGGCCCCGCGCGGGCGGAGCGGCGCCGCTCTTTCATGGCTGAGGATAACATCCGCTACTCTTGTTCCATTTAATCGGTAAAGTGCTACCAAACATATGGATATGTGATAACAAAGTCTCAAAGTTAATACTTTCAATAAATTTATATTGCCTCTTATGTCAGTTAAATAATGGGTAGAAAAATATTCATCTAAATATATTTTATTAGTGTTACGACTGTAGTCGTTACAATCCAGTAACTTCATAAAATGGTGTTCACACCTGTAATATGAGAAAAGTCCTCTCATATAAACTTTTTTATGTATGCGGTGGTTCCTTTGTCAACTTGAACGCTCTTAGCTAACTGTTTTACATTGAAGCCACATAGAACTCAACGAGCTCGTACCGGGCGCCTTCGCACCGGTGCCACAATGTACCTCGACATATTCGTCATAGTGGCATGAAGACGTGTTGTCGTGTCGTTTCCTGAGGCACTAAGCTCTATTATTCGCTATATTGGAGTTGTTACAAATGCACTGGTTCATATGTGATCATGGTGTTAGGTACTATGTCGAAATATCCCGACAAGTGTTATACCGACTTAATAGTTATATAGTAAACAATTCTATTATATCCAGCATGCTGTCCGATAGCCGATTCCTGGAGATATAGAAAGTCCTGACGTGATGATGATAGCCTGCGTGAGTAGGTAAAACGTATGCTTTCCATAACTGAAAGACGCAGAATGTTTGGATAATATTCACAACGTTGGTAATAATAATAATGTTTATTTCTGTGGTCCATATTAATCAGCAGAACTGTTCCAAACTTATTCATTAAGATTCAAACCGGTGCAATATTAGAGCAGCAGTGACACTGTGCGCGGTGTTTACATCGAACTCGACAGCGCCGCGCTATTCTCTGTTCGGGACACCCGGTCTGAGTACACACTGTAGGTACAAGTGCCACCGCCGCTGCTGTCGGGTACGAATTGTAATATATTCCACTGTGCTCTAGTCTCTACGTACAGTTTGCGTAATTATAATATATGATACACCCTGCACCGTTTGCTGTTTACCTTTTGTGTGTGAATCATCTATTGAGACACCTCCGGGGTAAGATCGATTCATATGTTGTGACGTCAAATGATTTCGTGGAAAACCCTCGCGGCTATTTCTCGTATTTCTCACTGTGCAACAAACATGAAAGCCTTTAGACTTCTGAGACGTCGCAAAAGGCGCGCCTCCGCTTTCAAACTTTTAATACTTGTGGGTCTACCTATTCCCTCAGGAATTGTGTTTTATAATATATAAATAACGTCCCAGAATAAGCGGACCCCGGACTACAAAGTGAAGATCCCAGATGTGACCGGGATGGACGCAGTGATATGGTTATGATGATGATATGAGAAATAACACCAAAAATAAAATCATTTCTGAATCCCGATCGTTGTTCTGGAGCCCAAAGTTTTCGTCTTGAGAAGTAAAAGATTTCGCGAATAAGCTGTCGCTGGTTAATCCAATTATATATTATTCAAACTACGTTAGTGCGGACAGTGACGAGGGTCAGGCACAGCTTCCAGGTGCAGGTTCCCTGCTCCTAATCACTCTCCATTAAATATCATTTTGCAAACTGGAGCATTCTCAGAGATTTCATTAAGTTGGTTCTCTAAGATCACATCGCATATACTGCTGACTCTTTATATTGTTTCTCTTCAGTTCTTTGCTCATCTTTGTACTTTTACCATAGATAGCTTACCTTCATTTATGGGTTTGTCTGAGACTAAAAGAATAACAGTGACACGCATAAAAGTAGCTAGTGAAGCTGCCGAAAGTAATACTAAAGCAGTACCATTTCGCTCGCACACGCGCGAAGAGTGCGAGCGAAATGCTGCTACTTTAGTATTACTTTTGGCGGCTTCACACACAAATTCTTTACAACTCTAATGTAAACCTGTGCCGTGAGCGCGACGTGCAAGTACTTACACTGTAGGCGGTGTTGTGTAATAAACGCGTTCGTTATTAGGTACGTGAGCGGCAGACTGGTCGTAAAAACTTAGTGTGCAGGTGCCAGCACTGTAAAGCGAGGTAATCAGACTCGTGGTGGATGGCGTCTCGTGTCTATTAAGTACCCGTATCTGTGAGATGAGGATGGAAGCGTCAGTAGATACTGATATAGCGTCGGTGTGAAGTAATTAGTGCTCTCCCGTCGGCGGCGCGCGCCGTCCTCCGGTCAGTGAGCACCGCCGGGGACGCGCTTCAATGTATTTCATCACGCATCATTTTCAATTTGTAATACATAAGAGGTAGATTTTTTCATTGTACTTAATTTTATAGTTAAAAAAATACAGGGTTTACTCTGAGGAGATAGCCATATGCTATCACGATTTAATATATTGACCTTTTTAAGGTACCCATTTCCGAAGCATTTACTATGAAGTACATCGTAGGGTACAGCCAACTTATGTATTGTAAGCGCCACAAAAGTTTTTATTTACGACATCACATTAGAAACCTCTTCCCGGGTTTGAATCCTGGTCGTAATATTACCGACATGAACCCGCTCCTAACACAAACTATTGAGCTTAGCTGGTGGGGTTTGAGAGTATTAGTAATTTCGGTTGCTAATATTGAGAATTTAATTCTAACATTAAGTCCCCGTTTGTAAGTAGAACGATTTGCGGAGTGCAACACGACCGGCCTTGTGTATAACAACCGCGGCAGTGCGCGGGTTAAAGTACTTTGTAGTAACGCTCACGTCGGGAGTCTCCTCACATAAAGTTATTTTATGCGCAGTGATTAGGCGCAGCGGTAGATAATACTCATTAAGTGCGCGCTGCGTGTGAGCGGCGAGCCCGCGAGCGGTGAGTGATAAGCGGTGAGCGGTGAGCGGCAAGCGGTGGCGCCCTCCCCCTCACCGACCGTCGTAAACGTAAAAGAGTTGTGTAACTTCAAAAAAGAGCTACATTGAATTGTTGATGCCGTTTTCTATAAATATAGCTAAGAACTGAAAAATATCCAGATTCCAGAATGAGAATAAATAAATATGACACCATTGTTTAGCCTCATACCCTTATATCAATACAAATATACCTACAGTCGGTGGTTGCTTCAGTAAACGTCAAAAAAAAGCAAAGGACATGTGGCAGATTACGAGTTCTAAAGTACAAACTTTGGACACTACCGGTATTGGCGCTGTGTTCAGAACGACCGAAGGTGGACCAATATGCTTGTCAGCCAGCTGATAAAAGCATAGATTAACACACTAATGATTTCACATAATCTATGCGACATAGCAGGAAAACAGTTATGGGTTTACTTACTTTTAGATAAAAATTTTAACAGTGTGATTATCATCTAGATCATAACAGCGCTTTAATAAGATCAGTCACTCACTGGCGCCGTGAAATTGTGCTTAGTTGCGGGCTGCGGCGAGCGCTGCAACAAAGAGCTAGCGATTAAAGCAATTAGCGCTCGTGACGAGCGTGCGAGCGGGCAGGCGGCGGCGGACGAAACGAACAAACAAACGTTCGCTCATAATTACTCTTTAGCAGCGTAGTTTAGCATATCGCAAGCTTAAGCCATTCTTACATTAAGCAACTCAAACTCGAGTTGTCAACTGAAGTTTCCGCGTCTCAACAATTAATCAGCTACTCTCAAAGAGCATCGGTAAGATAGCGAATGGAATTGGTGGAATTGGACTCGGTAAAACTGCAGCTTTTTTTGTAGCTGCCGTATCTGTCGTAGATGAATTTGGTTTAAATTACAATGAAACTTAATGTCACTTACGACAATTTGCAGATCTCGTTTATCTCAAAAACATTGCTCTATCTTGTGATTATTTTAATTTACTACACGTGAATGTTTGGCGCTGCTACATTGATCATTGAATGTAAACAAAACATTTGGTTTCACAACGAGCTCTCGTTAAACCCATTCACGTACTACATTCAGTTTCAACAGCTAACTATTCTGTGTTGCCGCGCGAGTGCCTTCACAGTCCCTTCGCCCTCGCAGTGCCGCCGCCACAGCCGCCGCGAAATATGACGTCATAAAGTACAGAATTAACTGTAATGGCCCATGCTCACCGTACTCGAGATCCAATTCAATTATTATTATACGTTTTATTTCAGGAGGCTCCCCGTCCTACGCACTCACGTACTCGGGACGGTAAACTTGATATAATTGCGTATTCATAAGCCACATACTTCTCTTCTAATTTATGTACATTTGTGTTAAAACACCATATACTTTATTCAGGGTCGTTTGCTCTAGGTATGAGAGGTGGCGTCCACATGCCACTAGAAATCCTTAAATAACGTTAACAACTTAATTCTTCCATAGATTTGTTTTGTGACGAATGATGCTGCCATAAACACATTCAGAAGCGGTAGACAATGTTGACGTTTTAATTAATATGTAAAGGTGCGTCCAGATTTGTGACTTGAACAGCGAATCAGACATCGTCGCATCAAGACACGACGTTTGATGTGGAAATAGCAACTTGTGGCACATAGGCATACAAACTAGAGTTGTGCTGACACGGCCTCGGTTTCTTTTAAACTCAGCTGAATACAGTGTCGGTAAAATGTTATGTAAATGTAAATGCGGTTAACTATGAGTATATTACGCGAGTCTGTTTAGAATAATAAGAAAATTAATACCAACCATTCGCTTTATACCAAAATGTCCTCTGCCCTTCGGCAGTTGGCTACACCCGAGAAATAGTATTCGCAGAAAGATTGCGTCGTTCGGTTGCGACCACTTGTAGACGACAAGCAGCCAGGCAAACAACAGTTGGTCCCTGTGTAAGTTATATTCATGTCGTATGCGCTCTGGGTGAATAACAAATACAAATAACAAATAAATACAGTAAAACGGGGTGAATAGGGATCCAGGGGTAAAAAAATCTAAATTCTGTTATTTTCTTTCTAACGAAACTTTAGACTAGTTCATTGTAATAACATAAAATCTAGTAAAAGAAATTATTTAAAACATTCTATTGATCATTTTATCGCTATTCATCCATGGATCCCAATTCACCCTGTTTTACAATAGAACGTAGAGTCAAGTAAAGTCGTGACCACGGGTGCTGCAACGCACCCGAAACGTCGGCAAAAGTAAGTGTTCAAAAAAATATATCGCGTGAAGTCCCGAACATTATAAACACTATGAGTAAACGCCGCGATAGTTTAAAAGTTACATAAAGTATATGCGTCGTAAATGGTCACAAATTAGTATTATAAATTAGATTGTGTAGATGTACTAATTAGATTAATAATTATCACCATCAGGAAAAGCTCTTAGCTTTTTTTTACTTGTTTGGAAAAAGTTGTTCGCTCAAAGCCTCTCCAGGTACCTGACATTAATCAAGAAATGTAACGGCTTCTTAATTAAACACCTTTCGACGGCTAGAACTTTCTAGACGCCCTAGTCGACGTGATCCAAAGCTAATTTAGTTATATTATATAACGCAATTTAAAACTTGTCTCGAACTAATTCAAATGATAAACTGAGATTGTATTACTTTCTAATAATACTGCTGCTGTTTGGTTACACACATCAAAATAATTATTGTAATAATGAACTATTTTAGATACTACACTGGGTTACTATTAAGATAGTGTTGTGAGACTTTAGTGTGAGTATCTATTTCCTTAAAAAGTGGAAAAGCAAAAGTAATAAAAGTAAACCTTTCGTAAATAGATACTGGCATGTTACCCACCTGATATTGAAGAGATTAAATGGTTACAAAGGAAGATGTAAACGTGTGCCGCTATAAAACGTGTGCCGACATAAAATATAATCAAATATTAAAAATTGGTTACACACAGCTACGTTGTACATTGTGTTGTGATGTTTTATTATATCACTTAGGTAGCGCACTACCCATCTAATGGAAAGTGATCACCGTGAGCTGTGGACGTTTGTGATACCAAAGGCGTCACACTTGTGCTGCCGACCCTGTAGAAACCTAAAATCCCATATTGTAGTCGCTTGAAAAAACCACAACATGATCAGAAAATTCGCAGCTCATTTTACAGCTTGAGCGTGTGCGGGATGCAGTCCGTGCATACCGCGCAGTGCGCACCGTTTGCTATTTTCCTGTTTTTCTGTTATTTTATTGAGAATGAAAGCAAAACATGCCTACTTTTATTCACCATCATAAAGAATTCGTATTTGATTGTTCAATTATTATTAGGTCTCTAGTGCAGCCACTGAGCACCAACTAATGCCATTAGGATTAGCTGACGCTCGAAGATTAAAGTTAGTAGATTGTAAGTCTAAGTAGTTCCCAATTCGACTCGACGTTGGGTATTATTTGCAAATACTATATCTGAGTTCCTGATGCCGCTATGAGGAATACGCCTAGTATTATTGATTACGCGCCGGTAGCTTAGTGGTTAAGTTGTTGGCCTTACGATCGATAGGTCACGGTTTCGAATCCTGGTCATTACGTTACCGACGTGAACTCACTCCTAGCGTTGTACTCGCACAGGACACGAGCGATGTCGAAAAAAAAATTATCTAAATTATAGCTAAATCACAACATTCACAACACAGCTACACATGCGATGCTACGCCGTAGCAATTGTCGCTACGCGGCTGCTACACACAGTGAGGGTAACCGCATCTAGAGACGAGATTAAGCATACGTTATTCTCGTAGCTCTAATAACGGGATAACAGTAATACTCTCGATTACACAACATACTCATTTATTGCGTCCTTCTTGGTTATGGCGTAGCCTTCACCCCGACAGCGTATCGTGAAAGTGACCGCAACAAGAGTAAACAAGTGACGTCATTCAAATCCAGCTTTATGGTTTTAGCAAATGCCTGCTCAGAATGGAGACGAACCTGGTGCTAGTATTTAATCCAAGAACTGTAGTTAAACAGCCGCAACTCACTCACTCAAACACGTACTCGACACGGTGCGCGTCACTCGTAAAACACGTTTACGGCGTAGTAAAGTAACTTTCTTTACTTGTTCTAAAAGAGAAGCGGCGCGGGCGCATTATCTGTCGCTAGCCTTGCTGACGATCCTCATCAACATCAAGACAATGGTCACGACAGCCCGTAAACATTGCCAACACCAACATTATAAGATTGTTTATGCCCGTTTTGAAGAATTTATCACATAAATATATATAAGGCTTCTTACAATGAGTGTGAATTGAAATTAATTTTGAAAATGCGTCTTCTGCGTCGACAAAACAGTGATTGCATAAGTTTACAGTGAAGGCCCTTATCTTAAACGCGTATTCGAGCTCATATTGTATTAATTTGTACAAACGGTGTCAGGAAGGTCAGGTCGAGGACTTAGTGACCTTATTAGTGCCTGCGATCGGGACGGTGCCTGCGAGCGCTAAACGCCGCCATTTGCATTCAGCGACGTAATTAAGTGGATTCACGCGCGTTACCCAGGGTTAGCGGCGCGGCGTGCACTTGAAACTAAGTGCAGCCAGCCGGCTATAATGAGGACAGCGAACTGCAAATGTGTCACTCGGTAACCTCTTCCAACCCCCCCCCCCCTACCCCACCGCGCGATTCTCCCCGCTCCGCACCCCGCTCACACGGTGTCGCTGCATTATGTATAACGCTCATGAATTAAGCCGGTCGCAGCCGCCGCCGGTGCGTTCATCATAATGCATGGAGCTGCATCACATCTAATAGAAGCGACTCATCGTGGAACCCGGAGGCAAGTGAGTGTGACGATATAATGAGTCGGATGTAACCTCATGTTTATGGAAACAGTGTATTGCCGTCAACCAGATATTCTTCAGATTCCATGCCAACAACCATTTATCCGACTCGAGATTCGAAACCATGATTTAATGCGTAACAGTTCTTAGTTACCGATACGTTCACGATGAGCTAAATTTAGAGGGTAAAAGAAATTCATACTAAGATGGATGTAACACTGTACTGCGCTATGGACTAGTTTGTTACCTTAAAGCTTTGTAGTATCGCGATGGTACATGTATGAAATAGCAATAGTTCCCCCGCTGATGTATAAACATTCCAACAATAGCCCTTGGACAGCCAGCGCGTGACCTTACCCAGTTTGACGATCCTCCCTGTAAGAACGTTTCACCCCGTTCCCTTACCGTAGTTTAAAGAAATACAATACTCCAGGTAGACACTATTTGAATGTGAATAATATCGTAAAAATGTCTCGTGTCTGAATACATCCATATCGGATTCAACCCTTTTGGCGTGAGCTTACAGAACGTTTTTACATTTGGCTGAGCGCTCGGCCCGCGCCGCTCACAAGCGAGTGGATCTTGATAACAATAGTAACCATTGATATTCAGCTCTCGTGGAGGTGATAGCACAACGAGCTGGATTAACAGCACGTTGGCTCCAGCGTGTTGAGGGTCGCACCACTACATGCATTTATTGAGCTCATCTTACAAAAGATTATAACCTCAAAAAATATACTTCCTCAGTGGAGCTATGGTATCCCGTGTAGCTGTTCGTGGATTCAATTCCATTTATAAAGAGAACTAAACAGTGGACTATAGGCTCTCTCCCTGTTGCGTGTCACCAGTAATACAGTTCGTGAAATATGAGAGAATACTTTTAATTATTACACAAAATTGAATTTACTGTAGTTAACCTGTTCTCAAATTATTTCAGTAACATAAATTCAAATGTCTCAAAATAATACTGTATGAACCGCTATGTTACCAAAAATGTCTATTTACACGCTAATATTTGATAAGGAAAAAGTTATTTTACGACATTATATATGACAGCGAGCTATTACTATAAAGAAGTATTAACGCAGGCATTTGAAGAGTAGTGATTTCTAAGTCGTCTGTGGTAGGGACTGTACTCGTATATATAGTGAGGTACCTATTAACACAAACGTTCGTTTGTAGAAGGACAGAAATCATGTGAAATCACGTCTAGCGCGTGACCTAGAAGCCAAACCTTGGATATGGCTGTTTTAATATTGCCGTTGCGTGGGCTTAACTCATCTCTTATGTGTCACTTGTGTCAAGAACACAGGGCGCTTGAGAGTATGTACATCAGGTTTTACGATATCGTTTGTTTGTTTACATCATAATGCAAAAGTTATGGAGCAGCACTTCGAGCGGAGTTTACACGGCATAAATTTGTATATATGGCGATGCTTCATGATATTACAATACACGCCATATACACCAAACACGCTTTATGAGTATTACAGCGGGACTTGGGAGTCTAATTTAACTAACTTGTACTTGCTACGCCCATTCAATGGTAATCTGACATCACCGAGTTCAAAGAATAGTCTACTCAAGATTCGGACCTTTTTGAATATGAGCCTAGGATAGAACAGTGGAACTCTCTGTTTATTTTACCGTAACACATATTTGTACTAATATTTGCGTATTTTCGCTTGCCACGAGTGTGACGGTGCGCCCTCCCGTGTTCCAGTGCCGTCGGCGCGCATCCTGGGCGGGCCCGACCTGCACGTGGATATGGGCTCCACCATAAACCTGACGTGCCTCATCCAGTTCAGCCCCGAGCCGCCCGCCTACATCTTCTGGTACCACGAGGACGAGGTGAGCGGACGCAAAGTAATTATACACAACCACTTACTAATTTGTTTTATAGTTAGACCGGTTCACGTGAGGTCTTGAGTTCGATTCCCTCTTAGAGCTTTGGCTTAAGTATTAACTACAATATAATAAATAGTGCAAGTTAAGCGCAGTCTTCAGAAATTATAAATACTGACTTGTAAATCAATAATCTTCTTAAACATTTTCAAAACAACTCAACGTGAAACATTACCGAGGTGTAGATGGTGGTGCAATGTGATCAGATATCAACATTCACCAACTGGTAATGAGTAGTTTAATTTGCAATTCATGTCATATTATTTACGGATTTTTTTTATAAACCTTTCAATAAACCTAGCCCATTGCACGATATAACCATCGAACACAAGACCTCATACACTGCAGCAGCACTCGCTATCACCGCACCGAGGCTGCCTAGTGTCAACGCCACGTATTGTACTTTAATGTTAATGTATTTCATTTTATGATACCTTCTTAGTTCGTTTATGCAAAGACGGTTCATTATTTACTATGGAAATGGTAGTTTTATGAACATTCACACAAAGTTTTTACTGAGCCTAACGATTGTTAAAAGTTATGAAACTCTCGCGTCCGCACTCGTCAGATTTAAAATGTAATGATTTGTAAAGTTCAATATGTGACGTCGGTTTCTACTCATGGTTTGTGAAATGAAGCCATTGTTCACCTCCGCGACCGTAGCCTCTCACGGCGCTAACTCTGGCCCCGCGCCAAACAAATGACTGCATTTTTACCTTTCTCGAATCTAAACGAATAAACTCTTGCAACTACTGTTCAAGAATTCAGAATGTAATAAAAAACAGTTCGAGCAAGTGAAAAATAAGTTGTGTTAGTGCCAACTAATAGTATAGTAGCGACCCAGAACTTCTCTAACGCATAACTTCATATTTGTATGTTATGTAGGTAGCTACAGTCATTAACAAAAGCAAGCTTACTGAAACTTTATGATTGAAACCTGTTAGCGGTAAGCAACTTTTGTAGTTGACCTACAATTAACGATAGTTTTAGGTGGTTCTATCTCTTTACAATCAATAAAACCACAGCCAATATTTTTGTAGTTGATTATACTAATGAAACAATTTTTTTGCCATGGCTAATGAAAGTTTGCAATACCCGAAGTGTCATTCACTCTTTACTACTGTCGAATGCCGTGGCACACCGGTGGTATGCACATATTCAGAAGCGGGCCTTTCCTACAGAAAAACGGATGGCTTTAAACAGGGACTGCCAAAACATGTGTTATCAAATGGTAACTGATCTCTCTAAGAGGCTGTAGTACAGTTTATAAGCTGGTTTTATTTAGACCAAATTATCTACGGTGTGTACTTGCCCAGTCATAGCCAGGTTCTATCGAGATATGTTAATGTCCTACTGCCGTCAATTACCTTCCTGTTCTCGCGAGTACCATGCTGGTTAAGTATAGGGTTGTGTAATTCATCGCACGAATAAAACTTAGTACATTTCTATTTTCCCTTGAGTTCACATGACTTGTTTAGCGAACATTTTAAATAGTAAATTACAAATTTTTAATATTTTGAAAATTATATCAACGCGTCAGTCAGCCTACCAGGCTATTAGGGATGGCCCACTGGAGGGAGAGGGTGAGCTATGTGGGGGTACTCCACCAAAATACGATCACTTACAGCACGTTATGGCAGACCCACTGGTTGTGATTCGATTACACTGTACCGTCCAGTGCTGGTCCCGGCTGACTCAGACGTGGTGCAGGCGCGAGTGCGGCTTACGTCTCATGCATTAGTGAGCAGCGAGCGGCCGCGATCGATCCGTGATCTGGCGACGTGTCGCCTGGCCGCAGCCTCCCGATGATACCTGCTAATACAGCATACTTAATGCTCGATATTCATCGCATTCACTATTCATACCGATCATAAAATATTTAACAGCTAAATGTGGTGAAAAATTGAAATTAATATCAAAGCGAACGACATTGGAAAGGGCGCACCGTATGTGACGAGTAGTACATAAATAAACATAACATAAACTCACGCCTATTTCCCCGAAGTGGTAGGCAGAGGTGCTAGCACCCACATTTCGCACATATGTTTAGGTCCCAATGTAATAGGTGGCGAGCCTTTTACCATTAACCGGGCACTTATAAACTTACGAGCAGTACACTTCATTGAAATAACCAGTCACTGATATTTTTTTTATTTAACACGTTACCGAATAATCATAAATTTAATAATATTTCCCAAATTGCCGCCAGGTGGTGTCACCCAACACAAAATCAAATAGATCACAGTTTGCTCACAATTGAATAATTATTCATGGCCCGTCATTAACCGGCCCACTATAGTTCACAATAAAATGGCCGTCTGATGTCACAGTATCTCAGTTCTCGAATATGTTTATGTAATTTATTTACTCACACTTGTACTGTCCTAAAAAGTTAGGCTGAGACATACTGTACCCATTTCGTTCTCGCGTGATTGTGAGCGAGGCTGTAACAGTCCAGCACTATCAAGACTCGTATTACAGTAAAAACATTACGATGGTACATAATATAACATTTACCTCAGTACCTATTGATATTTTCTGTGCTACAGAATATTTCACCCACTCATTTGTCACACTTAGCTGCAGTAGGAAAATCGCCCGGGACTTCTTGCCGCCCACATACCTCACTCTAAGCAATAAACCAATATTTTGATTCCCCAAACATCCCCCGGGACGGAGATATGTCGTGTTATCAGCACTGCTGGTTCCAACTCAGGACTTTTATGTAGACTGGACGAGCCACGTGTCGCGTGGGTGTGCACACAGCCTAAGCGGCACTAGTTATAAACCGTCATTAATTATGAACGTTAAGCGGCTTAATCGCGCCGTCGGTTTTTACCTGACTACCGAATAAAGGAGTGTAATTTTTTCAAGACTATGTATTTTTTGACACACCCTACAGCCTGAACGTCTTGACCAAGTATGACATGCGAGGTGTCATATGATTCGTTGTGAATGTTGTGATTGTGTGAGGGACACCATGTACACTGACGGACTCATAAACTGCATCAAAGTAATAGACGACTTTGAAATAAATATTTTAACCAAGTATGCATACTTTCTATACAGATTTAAATTGAAACCTCTAGATTGGTTCGTGAACTTTAAAACAGCGTAGGGTCATATCTTTAAGTTTAAGTTTATGTACTGGAAAGGACCTTAAGACTTTTTTTGAAGAAAAAACAGAAATTTAAGAAAAATTGGTTTAATTAAAAAATTGGTTTTAACAATAGACACAAACTTTATGCAAGGGTTTATTTGTGTTTTAATAAGGTGTATTACCCCCACGTGCCCTTATTACGGATTCTAATCGGTTCCGCATAGATTTTATAAGGGTTTTTAAAAGATCTTGCGGAATATTGTCCCATTCTTCTGAAAGTGCTGTTCTTAGTGCTGCCACTGTCGTGGGCGAAGAGTTTCTCGCATATACAGCTCTTTTTAAATTGTCCCAAACATGCTCGATGGGATCAAGATCCGGGCTGCGTGCTGGCCAATTCATTGTACGTATCCCAATCTCTTCGCAATAATGTTGAACTTGTGCAGCTGCATGCGGCCGGGCATTATCCTGCATTAAAGTAAAATTTTCGCCTATGAATCCCATGTAAGGCACCACGTGATCTTCTAATATCTCTGTTATGTAGCGATGTGCTGTCAAACCCCCTCTATTACCGTTTTGACGGACCATGTCTATGAACACAAGTTCTGTTCGCTCGTTCATCGATATGCCACCCCAGACCATACATGAACCGCCTCCAAAAGGAACACGCTCCTCAATGCAACTTTGAGCATATCGCTCCCCACGTCGACGATAGACTCTTCTGCGACCATCTGCACCATATAAACATGTCCTACACTCGTCCGTGAACAATACAGAGGCCCACTGCTCTTCTGTCCAATTCAGGTGATGACGCGCAAATCTTAAGCGAGCTTGTCTGTGAGCTGTAGACAACTTTGGACCATTTGCTGGTCTAAAAGGGGTGATATCCGCTTCCTTTAACCTTCTTCTTATTGTTCGTGCACACACGTTTACTCCACGCACTTCATTAAGCTCGGTTTTGATGTTAACTGACGTGAGGAAACGATTTCGCAGGGAAGTTATAACAATAAATCGGTCATCACGACCTGTGGTTGCTCGAGTTCTGCCTGTACCACGTCTCCTCCTGTAAGAACCTGTCTCTACAAACCTTCTGTATATTCTAGAAACCGTAGACTGGTTTAAATTTAAATTTCTACCAATCGTTCGTTGATCCAAGCCCTCCCGCACCAATGCTACAATTTGTGCCGCTTGTTCGGACGAAGTATCCATATTATGGTTCAAAAACTCTCGATGTGTTAAAAAACTAACCCAACAATTATGCTGGTAACAATAATTCAATTGACAAAACAAAAAAAATCAATGAGAATCAATTTAAAACTTTGCTATAAATAACACGCAAATCTGATACTACAAGTAAATTTTCTTTTCCCGGCTATATTCATTTGTTTTACTGCAGTTCTATTTTTAAATTTAATTTTTTTTAAGATTAAGAGCCAGTCTTTCCATATTTATATAATTTAATCTAAAAAGTTTGCATACTTATTATAAAAAATCCTTTTAGAGTAAACCTGAACTTTGATGCAGTTTATGAGTCCGTCAGTGTATATTATTGGTTAAAATTATCAGAATATCAAAATGGGGATATTTTGAAATTTTTTTGTAACTTAGGTATTGAGTATGTAGAGTGTAAATGAAGGAACAGTAGTCGGGTTTTTTTATTATTTATCATTTATTTTATTATACAGACAGTCATGGGCTGCACCGTTCTGCTTATTTTTATTACAAGAAAACGTATACAATGTACCTACTCAATGTGGCCACATCTTTAAGGTACCCACATCAGCCACTGGAAAACGCATCAGCGAGCCAACCAGTTCGGCTCTGTACATAATTATTCATACAACTTAACCTGCAAATAAGTACCTACCTGACGTAGTAGCTCAGTGATAATTAAAACTGGTTGCGTACCTAGCCCGCTATTGATCATTGTTCTAAGAGAGCGCCATCCGTAACATGCATTTGACATCCGTGCCTTCCATACTATACTACATTCGTCTTAAGTTTCACGAAAGGTAAAAGTACAACTCCAAGACATTATGTGCAATTATTATACACTGTCTGTATCGCACTTAACCAGCACGGTACATACCTACTAGTATTAAACTTTATAATGAGTGGCAATGTAACAGGGCCGTGGCCGCGTAGGCGACAGTTATGTGAATGTGTGTGTGTCTGTGCTGTGAAGCAGGTGATCTCGTACGACTCGTCGCGCGGCGGCGTGTCGGTGGTGACGGAGAAGGGCGCGGCCACCACGTCGTACCTGCTGGTGCAGGACGCCGCGCCCGCCGACTCCGGCCGCTACTCGTGCTCGCCCTCCAACGCGGAGGTCGCCTCCGTGCGCGTGCACGTGCTCAACGGTAGGTCCACTGCCACACCTTGTCCCTCAGTATGCTGTTCCCATCCCTACTTATATTTCGATGGGTGCCTTAGATTTCTGTCTGTTTCTAGTACATGTTTTTGTAAGGCACTTCATCCCGCCTGATGGTAATATTAGGCATAGTGAAAAATATGGAACCGCCGTCGTGTGAACAAACTACAATAGTTACATTTCCAATAGTATGCTCAATTTGTATACAACTGGATATAATAAGCAATATGCTGTTTAATTTCTTAGAATAGTATACTAATCTTCTAACTATTGTATAAAGTCATACACGAACGATACTATACGAAAGGAGAAAACACGGGAGGTTCATTGGATGCTGTGCAGTAACTTTTGGATACCGATAGATGAACCGTTAGACACCGCATGCTGACGTATCCACCGATATCATAATGCTCGTACTTGTGCAGGAATTTCAAATATCGTGTGTGTATCAGTATGTTACGATGTCATTTGCTTTCGTGTGCTGTATACTACAACCCTCGCACTGATACTGTCGTTAGTACGATAGCTAGTTTGCAAATGGATTCTACCCTTTTTTTTTTTTTTTTTTTTTTTTTACGTGGTGGAATGCATTTACGCACTTCGCTCACCCCCAACAGGGGTGGGGGCGAGCTTTGTGTGGGACTCCTGACCTCTACCAGACTACCCACTAAACCACCACGGTGTCCGTCATCTTCGCATATCGACGATGGCGGGAACAACATCTTCCGCCATCGCCGTGCGGGTCGCCCGCCGCTGCTCAGCGGCTGGCCCGTCTCTGGTGCGGCAGAAGAGGAGTCCTTCTGCCGCCCGCCTAGGCAAGGCACACGCGACACGACGTGCGCCTTCAACCTCGAGGCCTATGTAAGGGCAGCAGACGCCCCCGCGTCTACTGCCCGGCCTACAGTTAGGGGGGGAGGAGTTGGTGGTACCGCCTCCTCCGGACCCCGGTTCGCTTGCGGCGCTGTGGGAGGGAAAGTGGGTCTTTTTCCCTCCCCCTCTCCGCCGCCTCCTTCTGCGAGATAACGGTCTCGCAGAAGGTTTGAACCGCCGCCCACGCCTCATCGCTGCCGACCATAGACAGAACTACGGCCGGCAGCGAGAGGTCCGTCCCCACTTCGGCGATGAGAGCACGGCGCTCCCCAGCCCACGCGGGGCACTCCTCTAGGGTGTGCTGCGCCGTGTCATCATCGCCGCCACAGTGGTGGCACCCACTGGTCGGCTCCCGTCCCAGCCGGCACAGGTATTTGCCGAAGCATCCATGCCCCGAGAGGACCTGCGCCATTCGGAACGTCACCGACCCTCGCGATCTATCCATCCAGTCTCTGAGGACCGGACGGATCGCCTCGACGGTCCCTCTTCCAAACGTGGGATTGGCCAGCCGCCGCTCCCACTCCAGAAGCAAGGACCGTCTCGCCTGGAGCCTCCGCTCTCCCACCTCCGAGGGTGCCGGGAACTCGCCCCGGCCCCGGGCCTCCTCGCGCCAGTGATACACTGACGCGAGGACACGGGCCTCCAGCTCCCACGGAGGGGAGCCCGCCATAACACAAGCCGCCTCGAATGAGATGGAGCGGTAAGCTCTTACCGCCCCGGCGGCCATCACCTGCTGCGGACGTCGCAGCACAGCGATGTTTTTTGCCGTCAGGGCGTCGACCCATACGGGGGCCCCGTATAGGGCCATGGACCTTACCACTCCCAAATAAAGGAGGCGGCTGCTCGTCTGGGGTCCCCCCAGGTTCGGCATCAACCGCCGAAGGGCGGCGGTCGTACCGAGTAGACGGGGACCCAGGCGGTCAAAATGAGCGCGGAAGCTCCATCGGGGATCGAGGATAAGCCCAAGGTACCTCATTTCGGGCTTGACCTCGATCCGGGTGCCACACACTACGATATGGGAGTCCGCCGGTGGCGCACGCCGAGGGCCATGGAAACAAATAGCCTCCGACTTGTTAAGCGCCACCCTGAGTCCCAAAATCGTTATTCGCCGCACGACCATGGCCACCGACGCAGTAGCGAGGCGCGCGGCGTCCCTATAGGTCGCCCCCCGGGCAGTGACCAACGTGTCGTCTGCGTAGCAGGTCACGTTGGCGCCCGGGAGGCGAGCTCCTCGGAGCACCCAGTCGTACCCGATGTTCCACAAGAGGGGCCCTAACACTGACCCCTGCGGAACACCGCGGCACATGGCCCACCTGTGAAGGCTGCCATCCTCTCCTGGATACTCCACGTACCGCTCCGATAGGTAGGCGCCGACGATCTTGCGGAGGTAGGGAGGCACGTCATGGTATTTGAGCGCCTCCCGTATACACTCCCAGGGCAGGGTATTGAACGCATTGGCGATGTCCAACGACACCGCCAGTAACACCCCGCCTCTGTGTATCTCCTCTTGCGCCAGCGCCTTCACTCGAAGGACGGCGTCGACGGTCGAACGACGTGGCCGAAAACCATATTGGTAGTCGGACAGGCCGCGACCGCCATCCTCGAGATGCCGGGCGATGCGAGCAAACAGCACTCTCTCAAAGAGCTTGCCCGCTTCGTCCAGCAGCACTATCGGTCGGTACGCCGAGGGCGATTCCGCAGGCCGTCCCTCTTTCTTGATGAGGACGAGCCTGCCCGTCTTCCACCGGACCGGATATTGCCCGGTTTGCAGGCACGCACTCATCAGCCCGCAAAATCGCTCCTCGAGCTCCCGGAGCGCGACCACCAAAACACGTCCGGGAACTCCATCGGGCCCAGGGGCCTTCACACCTTTCTCCTGGGCCCGCCTGACGGCCACTGCCAGCTCCGCTGCTGTGACCTCCGGCACCTCCGTCACAACATTCTCTCTGCGCGCCGGAGCCATCACTGGGGGAACGAAACCCTCCTCCCTTTGTGGAAATAGGGAGGAGATAATCTCCCTCAGCACTCTCGGCTCCAGGCACTCCGTGATCGGAGGTACCCATGGGCGGAGCTTAGCCCTGACCGTCTTGTAGGGCCGCCCCCAGGGGTCCCGGTCAAGGGTGGCTAATAGAGCCGCTCTCGCAGCCTCCTTCGCGTCTCCTATTGCCACCCCGAGGGACTGAGCGCACGACCGGTAGTCGGCGTAAAGCTGTGCCTCCTCCTCCGGCACCCGCCGCGCCCTGCGGCGGTACCGGGTGTACCGGCGACGTTTTGCGACGCACAGAGATCGCAGTTCAGCGATCTCCGGCGTCCACCAGTACACTTTCCGGTTTGGTGGTCGAGGCTTGGCCCGAGGCATGCACGCGTCGCAGATTTGCGACGCTGCGTTCCTAAACCATTCAGCCTCCGCCTCGACTCCTACTTCCACCGGAGGAGTCGCCCACGACTGAACGATGGACGCCAGCTCCAGCGCTTCCCGGTCCAGGTGCCCCAGTACCCACCTGTTGGCGGACCGCCCCTCACGTCTGGGACTCGACACTTGCTGGCCCGTGGAGACCTCGTAACGGATGTACCGATGATCCGTTAGATTCTCCACGTTGTCCAGGACTCGCCAGTCCCGGACGGCCTGTGCGACGGCAGGGGTCGTGAACGTGATGTCTACGATGGACCGCCCCTGCCGTGTGACAAACGTGTCGACCGACCCGCGGTTACTTACTGTCAGGCCGGTCGTCGTGGCCCACTCCAGCAATAACCGGCCGCGAACGTCGGTCGCCGAGGAACCCCAAGCCGTGGATTTGGCATTGAAGTCCCCGGCGACCACCGCCAGACGCGGTGAGATTTGCCCCAGCAGGGCACCCACCGCGTCCAACGCCGCCTCAAAATCGGCCAGTCTCATGCTGGGAGGAAAGTACACCGCAATGATAATGTACCTTCCCCACCCGCAGGCCACGAAACCCCTCCCCCTGGAGATGAGGGAGGGGGGTGCCACTCTTTGAGTCCCAGACGCAATAACACACACCGACCCGTCAGTGTCTCCCAGCCACAGATCGTGAGGAGGGACAAAGTACGGGTCGGAAACAACAGCCACATCAATTGACCACTCCGCCATGGACTGCAGGAGGAGGTCCTGTGCCCGGGCGGAATGGTTCAAGTTCGCCTGCAGGAAGCAATGGGGGATACCGTCCATTACGGTTCCATCGCTTCCTCTCGCCCTTGCGGGGGCGTCGCTGCCACAGGAACTGGGGCAGCCGGGGTCCTTCCGGCCGCCTTTTTGCCCTTTCTGGGCTTTGTCCCGCGGCAGCTTTTGCCGCCTACGATGTGGTTGCTCGGTCCGCCACCCATTGCTGCGCAGATGACGCAGTGGGGGTCGGCCGAGCATACCGCGGCTTTGTGGCCAGGGCGACCGCAGCGGTAGCATATTTCACCGCGGTCATCCTGTGAGGTGCACTGTGACCTGACGTGCCCAGACATCAGGCACCGGAAGCACCTCATGGGTCTCTGTTCAAGCAGAGTTACTTGGGCAGAGACCCAGCCAACTAACAAACGCCCAGCGGCCACTTTTTTGGCCGCTTCCACTGGGCAGGTGACTATCACCGTTCCGCTCCCCCTCAATGTTCGGCGAATCTCGCCTACTTTGACATTCAAGGGAGGGCAGCTGCCGCAGCGCGCGACTGCGTCAGCCACCTCCTCCCTTGTAACAGAATCGTCCAGACCGGTAATGCGCAAGTCTGCGCACTTGACCGGCCTGGACACGTTCGCCGTCTCAGAGCCGAGCACCTCCCGGAGACGCGCCGCCAGCCTGTCTGCCCTCTCAGCGCTGGAGTCACCGGCCACCTCCAATATGGTGGCACCGGTCTGGGCCCTCTTAAAGTTCATGCGGGGGATACTGAAGTCCTGCAGGTTAACCTGCGACTTCAGCCCCCGTATGACTTCCGCGTACGTAAGGCCCTTTTCTGTAGCCTCCGGCAGCAGTGTTATCACTACTGCCGAAGTGCGGGGTGTACGCGGACCCTTCCTCCTGCGTGTACGCCTCTTCTTCTTTGAAGAAGAGGGTGCAGAGGAAGCCGCAGTCCGGGCTGACGTACTGGCCTTTTGGGCAACAGCCGGCGCTCCAGGCTTCTTTTTCTTGGCCTTCTTGGCCACCGTCGACCATCCCTCATCTGTTGACGACGGTGCAGCTGGTAGCGGCCTCGGCTCAGTCTCTTTGGGGGTGTTCTTTTTCCCCTTTCCCTTCCCCTTTCCCTTCCCCTTTCCCTTCCCCTTCGATGACCCGGCTTGCGAGGCAAGGGGCGGCGGCGACGGCTTACAAGGGGGCGGTGTCAACGGCTCAGAGGGGAGCGCCGGTGGTGACGGCCGCGAAACCCCCGAAGGACCGGGTTTAGGGTCAGCGTTGCGCTTGGTGTCAGACGCTAGGGGTGGGCGTAGGCGTGGCTCCGGCAGGAGTCTAGACTCCACGCCCGCCCACCTCGCGTCCACCGCGGACAGCACTCGGTCCATAATGGCCCGCGACATTTCCTCCAGTGGGGGCATAGCGGCTGACTTCGCCGCTGCCTTCTCCTCCCGGAGGAAACGGACCTCTATCCGCAGCCTTTCCACCTCCGCCCGAAGGGTGGCCACCTCATCGTTCACGTTGCGGCCCTCCATCACGGTCACGGCATCGATAGCATCGTATGCCGCGTCCTTAAGGGCCTTTATGAAGCGACCACTTAAGTTTTTGGACTTGTTGGCAACCGTCAGAACAACGTCCATCCTGTTTCGGACCGTACCCACCAGATCGAATGTGGGCAGTTCCTTCCATGCAGGGTCCGCTGCATGCCTCCTTGAGGATCGCGACGCCACGGAGGACGAACGCGACCCTGCCGCCGAGTCCGAAAATCGGAATATATCGAGGTCCAGCTCCTCGATGGCCGGACGTTTTGCCGCACCTTGGAGGACCGGGGACTCGGTCTCCTCCTCGCTGCGCTGCCTTTTCCCGGCAGCGCTGCCTTCGCGCGACGATGTCGCGCCGACATCCATTTCAGATTCGGTGGAAGGCGCAGGTGTAGGAGGCCTCGACAGCCTTGACAGCCTCACCGAACGACGACGGGTCTCACCCGTCTCCTCCACGCGCTCACGCGCCTGTCGCTCGGGAACTTGGTCCCGGCGCGACTCACTCTCCCTGCCAGTGCTCGACATCGTCCTCAAAAGGACAGTGCCGTCACGGTCAGAGATCACAAAACGCACAGAAAACTGCTTGCCGCAAGATACGCTTATCCGAATTCGGTCACCCAACGTGCCACTCCGTTACGGTGGTCACGTTGGGGTCCAGGGCACACGACGGGGACGTACCGGAAAGCTCTTGGGGCGTGCCCCAAATGGATTCTACCCTAACGTCACTTACCCGACGTCACTTTAGTCAGTTAACTATCCAGGTAATGCTCCCTACGGTTAAAATATGGTGTGTAATGAAGGTGTGATTATACAGCATGCATGCCTATCTCCTTAGGTGCCAACTTTCAAACTGTATCTATTTGACGGTTTACAAAATATGCAGTAATTTGCACGGCGCCTTTTACCAAATTCAGATAAATAAGATTCGTTAAGTGCTTAGCGAATAAAGAATTTTCGCTAATTTAGTTAATCGGTAATTTAAGGGCAATTTAGCTCCATTAAAACTTCTCCATCGCTCCTCGTTAGCCAATTACGAGTGGCCATTTTCGTTAATATTTCATCCGCTGTACGTACGCTCGTCGTGTCGTTGCAGGCGAGCGGCCGGCGGCCATGCAGACGGGGTCGGCGGGGCTGTCCAACAGCTCGCGCTGCATCGTGGCGCTGCTGCTGGCGAGCGTGCTGCACGCGCGCCTGCTGCGCGCGCAGCTCGCCAGCTGATCGCGCGCGCACTAGGGCCCTCGCCCGGCCCGGACCGGCCCGGACACGGACAGGAGTGCGCGGCAGTGTGTGCGTGCCAGTGACGCTGTGCGAGTGTGCGGTGCGCGGACATACCCGCCGGTTTCTGTCTAAATAAGAAATTTTACCGACGAAAACTTAGTTTTCGACTAGATAAGTAAATAAATAAATTATTTATTTAAGTACCGTAAGATTTTTATGAGAAGCGAGTAAATCGTAGCGTCAAATCACTGTGATTCGTGTTTACTCTCTCTGGGAACTATGTCGAACTAACCTTGAACGGTTAGAGTTAAATGAATGTATGTACATGTAATAGTTACAGAACAAGATTTTAAGAAAGTTGATGAATTGAACTCTATAATAGCGTTTGTTGCTATCCAATATTGTAAATATATTTATTGTTCTGGACGTGGAGATATTATATATTGTATTTAATATTTATAGCGGAGGCGGCGCGGGGGGGCGCCTCTAGTTAATCACTCTCGTGCGTAGGTAGCTCATTATACAGTTCACAAAATTCGTCGGTACTGCCATTGTCACATTATTTTAGTCTCGGTTAGTATTTAAGAAATTTATTAATTCTAATTTAAACAAAGAGCATAGAGGGTTTCCAAAACTCGGCACGTCGCGTTCGCACGTTGTAAGGTGTGTAATTTAAGCAATACAACTGTTAATACATTGTGTTTATTTCCACATTCTCGTTTCACTTTTCCCTCCATGCTCAAATGTATCAACTCATCGCCATTGCGCACGATATTTTGGAGAATAAACATTACTCACTCACGATGTATAAGAATCAGCTGTCAGTATACATACTTACTCTACATTACATACATATATCACTGGACGGTTGCGCGTCGTTAATGATTATAGTCGATGCTCAACGTTTCGTGTACCAATTGTATCTACGTTTTATTTCACAACGGGTAATGAGCGTGTACTGTTTTATATAAATATGTGGCCAACTGCGCGCCCTGACTTGCAACGCGCTGCTGCACTGCCCTCTGTGCGGTGTCACTTGTTGCACATGTCATAATCGTGCACAAGACGAACCGTAGCAGTGTACAGTGCATTGCTACGGTTCACGTTACACCTACGATTCAGCCTTCGATGTCAAAGCTGCTCGGTCGGTCAGAGATTAAGTCTTTGAATTATTGTTTTCAAAGTAGCAGGCAGGTATCTAGGAAACTTGATAATAACAAAATTGAGGACACACCCTTTTTTTTAGCCTGGTGTTGAGGCTAATTGTTAAGTCCATAACCTACTTTCGCCACTCGATAGTTACGTTTAGTTTACTTACGTCACATACACGAATTAAGTAACATAGTCGTGTTCAAAAACCACAATCACACTGGGCTCAAAACAGTTGAAATGATGATAGTATCTAATATACCTAAATACAGTAGTATGTCATATAACTACTATTGTTTCGACTTCAACTGTGTACTGAGTCGTGGCTGACTTGTCGACCGAGTACAGAGCCAGAGGTTATCGTGTATAACAAAGATTGTGCTCACAGTGCGGAGCGGGAGCGTTCGCAGTGGAACACACTAGAGCTAATTTAATACTTTTGACTATAGATTACCTCGTTGATGTGACAGGGCGGCGACACGGCGACGCAACGACCGAAAGTTAGCGCTCAAACCGTTAGTGTTAATCAGTAAAGTTTTGATAAGCAAAGAAAATTATACAACGTAATGTTTAAAGCTGAGGCCGGGCGCTGACACCCGCCTCGTTACTATAATTATAATTTATTCTAAACGACGATAGTTGGAAACTTGTCGCGCTGCTATTATCATAGTAATGACTGTCTGTTTGGTGATAGCGAGACCTAAATACACACCGCGTACCTTGAGGTTAAACTAACTTAACCACTTTTGATTCCGAACGCAATCAACTACTTTTAGTAAAAATCCTGAGTAGTTTATTGTTCATTTAGTCTATAATGTTGTTTTGTCCGTTTAGTCGCCACGAGTCGTCGCCCGACCACTCTGTAACATATACCTATAGCTATGTATAACAATTGTTCTAACGTTTTTGTAAACGTTTAGCCGTAAGCCTTAACGTATAGGTAATTGTAAATTACGTACATTCAAATAAATTGTTTTTGTATAGAATAATTGTACATATGACATAGAAACAAAGTTTTACAATAAAGTTGATCTAAGTAGAGGTGGACGGGGGAGTACGATAAGGAGAGTATATGGATGTAAAACATAAACCTATATGTATACATAAACAGAATAAGTTTGTTTTCCAATAAAATATTTAATATTTAAGTAAAGTTCCATTTTATTTGCAACCTTCCTTTATACACGTATGTGAACTCTACTACAAGTTTAGCGGCCTCCATCCACGGCTACGCGAATTTGTGTACATTAATATGTCTACTTGCATTGATCTGGATATTCTCATATATAATGTGTATCTAAGTATGTATATGTGCTTCTTAAAGTCATAACATATGCTAAGTAAGCTATGGAAACCGACTCTAGATGGCGTTGTGTAGTTTGTCTTAGAATATTTTTTTAAAGAATATTCATCCTAAACTACTTATATTCCCTCTAACCTCTCCAACTAAGTTCAATGACTCCTATGACAATAGGAGTGGATTCACGTCGGTAGTGCAATGGTCAGGATTTGAACCTGGGACCTCTCGAGACCGACTCCTTAACCTCTTAGCTACTGACTCTTTATATTTGAATATTGATGCAAACACAGCCATGCGATACAATGCAGCCGTGGCTGGGAGCACCGTGCATCAGAAGAAGAAACGCCTCGGGGTAGCCGTCCACTGACATGTCATCTGGTGATAAGGTCACTTTGATGACTTCAGCACCCAACAATCACTGTAGTACTTGTGCAATTGATTTTTTTCTCTTATTTCTTGCAGAAGTATAGTAGAAAATGTAGGTGATAGTAATAAACTCACGCCTGTATCCCCGAAAGGGCAGGCAGAGGTGCTAGCACCCAAATTTCGCCAGTTTATGTTTTGGTACCCAATGTAATAGGTGGCCAGCCTATTGCCATTAACCGGGCACTTATAAACCTGCAATAAACACACATAACTTCGAAAAGCATTGAAAAGTCATTGGTGTATGCCAGGGTAAACCTGGGATCGAAACCTATACTGCTCAGACAACAGCAGTATAGGTAATAGGTAGGCGCTAAAACTCGCAATGCAGTTAGCATTTTTGATTTTTTTTAGCAATGAAATTACATTCGCGGTGTGTCTAGTGCATGCCGTGCCGGTCAGTTCACGCGGGTTGGCGCGCCCATGTTGGTGGTCCATCAGCTGTGATGCCTGTGACGTCACACCACGCCACGCTCCGTGCCCTCGTTTGCACGGACAGGCGAAATTCTAACAAGTCGTAAACATACTCCCGAATTGTACACCACGGTGACTGTGAAAACCTAGTTAATGATGAGTTTGATATACATTCATGGCTTGGCTATTTCCCAGTCTATGGCTCATGATCGTCCCGGGACTCCTCTCTATAAATCACACACAGCACAGGTGAGAGTGCCGCTGAAACGAATAGCGTTCTTAAAATATCTGAGATTACTCCAATATCAATAAGACAGTAAGTATTTAGTTGTTGAGGTTGCTCATTATCAAGCACTTTGGTGGAATGTCTGTGACCAAGGTATTGGCTTCACTCCACGCTGCTCTAAACAGAATTGATCTCATTAGCGTTCACAGCTGCCAGGCAAATGACAGCAGGCTCTCATTACCACGAAACGTCAAGAGTTTACGAGCTCTTCTAATACAGTGACGATTTAATAACGTGGTGCCCACGCCAGTGCGCCGTACTTACTACTTTAACTTAACATAAAATTGATGATGCACTCGGTGTTTTTGTCTCTATTTGAGAAAGTTTATTAGCAACCAAAATAACTAATATTACATCTAACCCCTCAAGCAAAGCTCAATGACTTACGTCAGGAGTGCATTTACGTCGGTAGTGTCATTAGCAGGATTCGAACCCGAGAACTCTCGATCGTAAAGCTACCACTTTAACCACTAAGCTCCCGACGATGTAGATTTGTTCGCAATGACTTTGTTTAGCACTAGCAGGCAGATAGTGCCCATTAGTTATTCATTGGTTGCACCCGGGATTGGTACTCGGATGGTAAATTTTACTAAAAAGGACTAGTTGTCACATAGAAAAATTACATCATAATAAAGTCTAATATGTGAACGGCGTCCTAAAGGCAAAGCGGCTAGCACAATACGTATCATACAGTCGGTATATGTGGTAGTACAATGGTAAACTAAACAATAGGCGTGCCGCCCGACCCGAGAGTTGCTCGCGTTGGTTGAGCCTTCGAGGAGACCAGCCGCGCGCCGCCCGCGCCCCGTGCGCCAGACGCTAATTGGTTTGTTCCGACCGTTTAATAATCTGCCGAGTGCTCGCCGGTTGCGTGAACTTCAACTAGTGTCTCACTTACTTCGAGTACAATGTAAATATTATGTGGTACATACAGCAAATTATCTTGCAAATTTGGCTGTGAATGTAAATATTATATAGACGCATTAATCTTGACGTCTGTAAGTTGAACTTTATGAATAAAGATACTTTAATTTAAGTGGAATAACGGTTTTACTAACCTAAAGGTCTCCAACCACAGTTTTATGCATGCTTTACTTTTGTTTACAAGACGAGGCTGATTAACTGAAACGAATAGCAAAATAGGTCGTCGCAAGTAGGTGTATCAAGTTTGTTCAGGACACTGAAGTTTTATGCATCGAATAATTCGTATTATATTTCATAGTCACGTATCAGCGCGCCGCAGCATCCCGCGCTGCCCCGCGCCCTGGGGTCGCCCTGTCCAGTGGAAGAGTGCTCACATCTATCAGTTTGTATGAAATGAATATTAATGGTATGCAGCTCACAACGGCGAGCAAGCATCAAACTTAATATTGTCAAGAGATTTTTTTAGCCTTAAGTCTGAGTCCCAACAAAAGGAGGCTCGTAGCAAAGCTTCTCTTTGAACCTAGGCTCGTAGCTACAATTCCCGACGAACCAAAGTTTTTACCAATAACTCCCTACGAACCGAGGTTCATAACAATAATTCACCACAGATATATTTATACGACCGTCCGCTGTGTTATGCGTGCCACTCATTTCGTGTACTTACATCGTTTTACGTCGTTTTCTATTATTGAGAAAGTCCATATTTTTCTATTAAGAACTATTAAACTATTTATTGAATAAAACTACAGAACTTAATCGACTGATGTAAAGGTTCAGCGTTACTTTAACCAGTGTTAGGTACCTTAAATACACTGCATAGTTGATCCCTAATCCCTAATGGGCACAATAATAAGTAATCTATTGCTTGGGTAAATTAGAATGAGTTGTTGGAGCTCCATGTATAAATAATCCCGCTAATTGGAGAGTCGGCTCAAAGGTCAGCGGACGGCGATCGGCTAGTACCTACCACCGCACCGTCTTCGGTAAGCCGCGCCGGGTGGGTTACTGGCCGAGGTAATTGGACGGTAAACTCCTGGTAATGCATAAGATCAACCTATTTCGTTCTTAATACGGATATTAATATAAACGATGATGAATAAAATTTCCTTGTACGTAGTGGTTGTGTGTGGACGGTTGTATTAGTGGTTCCCCGGTGAAATATAATACCTACTTTCTTTGTCTTCTGCACTAACAGCACAGAAATTCTATAAACATTCTCCCCTCCCCCCTTCCCCTTCCCTCCTCTTCTATTTATGGTTGGCAACACGAATGTGACGCCCCTGGTGTTGCAAACCTCCATGTCCCACGGTAACCACTTTCATTCAGGTGGCCCGCGTCCTTGTCTATCACGTAATGTTATGGCATCGAAAAAGGATAGCATTACGATAGGCAGCCTGCCTAATGTAAACCTGTGTGTGCGTAAAGCGCGATAATTTGACGTTACGAATTCGATAATTTTTTGTAGTACGGTCGACGGTGGAATATTTTCGTGTTACAATCTATAATCCGATGGACCACCGGCCAAAACATAATCAACATCGAAAAATTTCATTCTAAGGTATCTATATTGCACCCTCACAGCCTCTGTCGCCACAGGCTACTCTGAGGCGACCTTAGTTTATAGAATAGTGGACGCGATGGCTTCGATTCCGCCTCAGTATAAATATCTGTAGGGCTATTTGCATCTGTATGGTCGTGCCTCGGAAAATACGTTATCTATCTATCTAAAATTCCATTCATGAATGTGGGTACATACCACAAAATTAATAACTGATTAGTTCCAAAATTCAATCTCAACTAACACAGAAGGGACTGAACGGCAGATGTCCTCACTTCAAATGTATAAGTGGAACAGAGTACCTATCTAAGTGTATCTAATTATGAATGTGCACTGAGGGACGTGTTTGTGTAGCGCCTTGTTCCATCTGTCTACAACAGGTGCTAAAGTGAGCAAGTGTGTTTGCTGAATGCACACCTCGTATATACACAAAGCAATTGTAGATTTGTAGGTGCAGTTGATACAATAATCTTGTAGTGGTTTGTTGTAGCTTATGTAAAACGTACTGATTACAATATATTTAATTACACATTGAATAGGACACGCAAGTTTACGTCACGCCACATCTCTTTCCCTATGTGATAGCAAAAACCATAAAGTGTTTAAATAATTGAAGATAAATAATATTTACTGAAGAAAATGAGTAAACTACAATCGAAGGAAGTTAGATCTTTGGCACTTCCACAAAATGTTTGATACACTTCAAGACGATCCGTCCTTCTTCCCCGGTAAAGCTTTGCACATACTAGTCTTTCATCACTACATACAATTTTAATTTCGAATTTTTCGGACACTTTTGGTGCCCACTGTACCTACTAAGTGCAGTACCCGTAGCACTTCATAGAATCGACTGTTTTTCTAAAAAATTTAAAAAGAAAAATACTGTATTTTTTTGATTTGCTATGTAACTTTAAAACACGTCTGTATAAGTGGTAAATGAATTTCTGTGAGCATTTCAAATTGTTCCTAGTATTTAATGGTTATGAAGCTAGCAGTGTACGTATATTTGATAGTAGCTAATGTGTTTGTTCGTTGTACAACACTACAACGTCGCACTAGCACAGGCAGGCGTCTCAATCTCCGTGGGCGCCGCTGCATCACAGAAGCGTGAGGCAAACATACGTAACACGTGAACGCACTCGGCGCCCCGCGCGCTCTCCGCACGTTCCACTGCGGCTTTGAGCTGTGAGTATAACACAATATTACGAGTACTTTACTAATATACCTATCTATGTAACAGACCTATTTATACATATAAATGTGGACAAATCTCGTTTTAAGGAAGTTGTGTTAATTTTACTGCATAGTTTGTTTGACTGTTTTTAAAATGCTCGTCGTCAATCTTAAGCGCCTCCTGTCTATATTTGTTTTATCTTCTACAGACGCGATCGCCGTCTGGCCCCCACTGCACAAGCTAGCAACATTCACTACTCTGTCACCTAAATGCAATGTACCTACGTATATAAATATAAATTGTGACAGTAGTCAACGCAGTAATTTGCTCACAGCGACGACGTCCAAAAAAGTGTAAATAATGCGCATCATCAGTCAGGTTTAGAATATTATCAATGTAATGAGCACCTGTCTCGTGCTGGGCGCAATTTCCTGGCGAATCTTTCATAGCCAAATGAGGTTATTAATCTCATCGTTAATTAGAATCGTGACAAATGTGCCCGCGCCCCCTCTGTAATCTTTTATCATTATTATAATTAGGGGTGCCGCCGCGCGCCTGGTGAGGGCTGGGCCTCTGGGCAGGTCGCCGGTCGCCGGTCACCGCGCGCATCCGTCACCTACACCGGCTCCCGTCCACTCATCGGATGCCGTCGGATTACATGATGCCTGTTATCAAGGAAGTGTTTAATTAGAATTTATGACCAATGTCCCGGGATTTATTCAAACTTTGAATTATCTTTAAGACTCAAAAGATATTTTGTTGGACTTATTTAAATTCAGGGGCTTAGCGTTATTTATTTTTCCTCTTTGTGTACTGGAGCTGAATAAAAGGGACATTTACATAGAGTTGGGGCTCATGGAGTACGTGAGTGTGCGCCGCTAAGTAACCCCACAAGGATTCTCTCAGTTATTCGAATCACCAGCGACGGTCTACCAATATCAGGAACGCGATGTCGAGTACCTATTAAAGTGATTTTCAATGAATTTTACGGAATACAAAGTACATACATCCATCTGTGTACATGTATCTATATCAGTAATAATATAAAAGTGAAATTATTAGCGACAAGTTTGGTCTCTGCTTAATGTTAGGTGCGCACGTAGTGAGACCAGAACAGCTCTACCTCAAGCACAAAAACTGTGCCTGAATACTTATAGCATTACTCAGGCGCTCGTATTTCAGGCGCTACACGACAAGCTAACTCATATTGTCAGTAGTATCCATAATGTCGTAGACTTCCCCTTCACCTTATTCTCAGGTGAGGTCGAGTTATATGGATGTGCCTAACATGAACCATATTAATATATTTACCACCTACTACTCAGGAGCTCAACAATACACAGCCCGCGTTCAAATGAAGTCTGATCTCTCCGCAAATCGCTACAGAACTTTTGAACATAGTAGGTACATACACAAGGCTTCGCCAGCGAGACTGCCACGTGACGTCACGTGATTAGGTACCGCCATTTTTCACTTGGGACACGGAAACGCTCTAACTGTACGACACTATTAGCCCCGTCCTGCGCGCCGCGCACCGGCTATGTCTACTCGAACGTCTGAGTGTACATATATGGCACTGCCTGACTCATCAGTATAGAACATAAACCGCCGGACTAAATTATGGCAGCTGTTCAGAGTAAGTGCCTGAAGGATTACCGACTGCAACACATAGCAATGCGTCGCACCTTAATAGTTAATTTTTATTACTTATCGTTGACTTGAGGTTATGAACACATATATACCCACTGCATTGCTAGTGTAAGTCAACGAGACCCAATACTTTCTGAAATTAGACATTTCTAAAGCAATTAGTATGCTGGCTTTTCAAATCAATCAAATTATCTGTGTCTACAAGAACACTGTCGATTGTGCTTATCTTCCTCATAGCGTTTTCCCCTTTATTTCCATTAAGAAGCGGCGGATCTTCCATTTAATATTTTTGACTGGATTGTCCACTTTTCCGGGAGCGACTGCCGATTAATTATCAACTCTGAAAGGTTAACTTGTGCTACACACTATCTTACTATCAGATATAAAATGAAAAAGAACATAGGTACACAGTGTGCTATCATAAATGTTCCGGTGCCATCAATCCCAAATCTGTGCAATCTTGTTTGTATCGCTGTAACTGTCACCTAATCTGAGGCAGTGCCTCGCGCCGGCTCCCACGCAGCCAGAGCTGAGATTAGCCGGCTCGGGCTCGCTACGGATTGCGTTGCGGTGCGACTACGTGCAGTTGGCCAAACGTTCCATGTGCAGCAGTGCACAACAAACACGAGCCACGGTGCATTGCACACTGCGCACTTATTATCGCCACTACCACGAGGCGTATGCTATATTTTGGGATAGGAAATCCACCTCACGCTTTATTGGAAATGGTGTTAAGTGACTCGCTCTGTTTACATATTACTGAGGTAAGATATATCAGAACGAGCGTTGGCATGCTTGGCAAGTTTTTCGCATACTCATAGAACGGTTTTGCTAGCTTGTCTAGAGCATGTTCAACAATGCCTTTGTAGCTTATGAAAATGTTTAAGCTCGGTATATTTCGTACTTACTATGTAGGTACGTAGTTCTATTTGCACTTATGTAACTATTTGTTGTCCCTAAATACATATTATAAATATATACGATAACAAGTACTCTAATGGAGGCATACCGAACGAGACTCTAAAAATTCCATACGACTCGGGAAATGCCTATTATTTGACCGTTTCTTGTGACATAATGTTTGAAATTGGTTCAATATAAACAATGTAATCGAATTTGATGTCGTTTTATTTGCTCGAATCGCGGTGTCCCCTACAAAGGACGGTACCTACATAACAAAACGTGTGTATTGTGCTTTAATTAAAATTTTGCTAAAACCCCGGCCGGGCTTTATTCCTTCTGTGACTGACTTGCTATGGTTCTATAATTTTTCATAAATCCTTGAGCCCATTCAAGCTTGTTCGAATATATACTCCTAGGTCGTAACTTCTCGAAATAACACATAAATTCTACCTTATAGCGCCATCTGTTGGTGAGTAGTTAGCAAGTTTTAGTTGCATTTATTATTCGATAGTGGGCGCTACCTGCCATATAAGTGTGAGTTAGGTACGAGTTTGTGTCCTCCAGCTCCTTATAAATAACTGTTACGTTCATTTTTAGAAACCTATGCTACGCAGATAATGCTTCAGTTATATGGTTAAAATTATCCTACATTCTACTGCGTCATCTGCTACAATCTGCATTTGTCTAGACAAAACAAATGCTATGACATTATTTGCATTAGAATTCTGCTACAAGCTCCTGCTGGAGTAATGTTTAGGTGCCGCACTACATGTTACCTACATGTTTGCTAGGTGAGCTTTTTATAAGTTATTTTAGTTATAAATTGGTTATCTACACTATTTTGTTGTGATATAAAAAATGCAGACAGCGCAGCCTCTGTATTGTGGCTTTAGTGAATGCGACTGCTACGCAGAGAGTGCGGGTTCGGCCCTCGCTCAGTGGAAATATTTGGTCATCTCTTAAAGATCGCCGTCGGTCTCGGTTGTCATACAATAATCTATGGCAGTCGTTACGAGTAGTTGGAGCCCTACAACTGTTCTACAACTACAACTGATCGAACTGAGAGACTTATCTTAAATCCTCATAAAAAATACAAGACCTCTCTAGCAATCATGAAATTTTACTTGTGAAATGTAGCAATATACCAAGTAGACCTGCCGGCCCTGGAGTCGATATTACACATAGTTCAAGCCGGACAGTTGGAGATGATTAGGTACATATTTATACTGTTGATTGATGGCACTTGGTGGAACTTATTGTTATACATGATTGATATTGATAACACACTTATACTTGTCTACTGTATTTATTTTGTTCCTAACCGATTTCGCCTTGCTTGACAATTGAATTGAGATGACAAAAGTATATTAATTTAGACAGTTGACGTCCACTGTCACGAGCTTTTTATTATAAGAATGTGTTTGACTAGCGTTGGGCGACAAGGAAAACTACTCGTTATTGAATTGATGTTCAAACAGCCTTAACTAAAATAAAGTAAAAACTAAATAAAACATTGCGTCATAAAATTCTTCTTCATCATCACGTACCGGTAACGTTCCCAAACGGCTGGCAGCATTGTTTGTGCGAAGTAAAAACCAGCCTTAGACACTTAGATGAGAATATTCAGTCGCCGCGATATCTCCTTAACAATGCACCTTCGCAAGGCGTATCTACGTTTGTACTTTGTACCTACTCCAAGATATGATAATGATAAGATATAATGGTATTGTATTAGCGTTACGTCACGCTGCAGTGAATTCATTTGAAAGATCGTAAACCGGCGTGAGCGCACTCTCATATTTGGTGCTACTGCTTAGGTACTATGTTAATACATCAATTCGATTAACCTAGGTAAGGATGCCATTACCGCATTATACTTGCCTGCCTAGGTACAATACAGTAATGGCGGACGTGGACAATATTCATTTTGATAAATTAATATCAATACCAATTAAAAAGACAAAAGTGAATCATCTAATCAGACCAACGACAGCGAAACCAATGATTATCTTTGTCCGCACCTCAGATACCAGTTATTTTCTCAATTTAAGTCAACGAAAACATTGCCACCCGCTCCACATAACATTGTTATACTTATGGCATCGCAAAGTTCTAGAAACGTAATTGTCAATAGGTAAGTACTTCGACAATTTAAGGCAATCCTTTTCTACCAATGGCATAAGATAAATTATGGGAGTTTATTGTTCCACTTACTACAATAGCGGAAACAGATAACTGAGGGAGAGTCTGATTAATGGCTGTGATCAGACTAAAGATGAAATTTTGAGTTACCTTGTCATGCAACATCATTCTCTCAACCTTTGTCCAACTCAGTTGGGATCGGCTTTCCAGTCCAACTGTGATGCGGCTGATCTTCGATATTTTCCGTGAAGCGACTGCCATCTGACCTCCACAACCAATGGTCCAATGACCAATGGCGATATCGAAGTTCCAAGTTAGACTGGTTGGACTTTTGAGGGCTTCAACTACCCGTAACAACTGCCATAGTTGTTTGTATGGCAACGTGCTCCCCGGGACCGACGGCTTAACGTGCTCCCCGAGGCGCGACCAGACCAGTGCAAACAGCCATATTCATTGTAAATAGACCAAAAAAAAAAGAAAAGCCCGCTGAGTTTCTTGCCGGAGTCTTCTCAGGTCGGGGCCGCGTTTTGAACCGGTGCGGTGGTCCATTGGCATTTGATAAAATATTGTTGATATTGACGTTTTGTAAGTGCCGTTTACTGGTCTATGCAGAATAAATGATTTTTGATTTGATTTGATTTGATTTGACAACTTTTTGCACTGAGCGGGATCGAACCCGCGCCCCGTGCGTAGCAGTCGCGTGCACTACCGCCACGCCACCGAGGCTGTCCTTGTCATGCAACATAATGAGTTTATCAAGAACAAATATTATTATCGTCTCGAATATTATTCCCTTACTGCATTACCTACGCGGTAGGTATAAGTTACAGGCGTCACAACAACACAACACGTCTGTCTCATCTCAAGCCGCCTATTAAAATGATTACAACTTGTATGGTGTTATTTGTTCTAAACTAGCTGTGTCCGCACTTCGTCCGCGCGGCCTTAGAACAGTAGATTTGATACACATCACGTGCCCAGTAACTACCTAAGCAGAGAGTTCGATACGTAACGCTGATGAGCCGTAGTCGATATCGTTTTTTATTTAAATATGCTCAGTGTTATCACAACATGCTGCGCCAACAGCAAGATAAACAACAACTCCAGCACACTCCACGTACCTATTACCTAATTTGGTGTCGCTTTTATATAAATGAACATAATCATTATTATAACGTAATAGCCATTAGCCGTATCATAATCATTTCATATGCATGATTTGGCTCGAAAGCAAATATAATGTGTATGACTGTGATGAAGCTATTGTTGTGATATTTTAACAGCTAGTGATCCGTTGATGTTGGTTATTTCGACCAACCATAGTCTATATCCTTTCCCAAGCTCTAGTTCATCTCCGAACCAAAATTCATCAAGATCGGTGCAGTAGTTTAGGTATTACGGATCACCTGTAATCATCATTTATGACCTGGGTAGTTTTTGAAATAAATGGACATGGAGCATAAGCAGCTACATTCGTGCTGTCATAGTGTAAACAGCTGTAGCACTGTGGTGCAGACGTACCCCCAGCTCCCCTCCCAGGCAAACCACACGTTGGTGTTGTGTAGCGCACAAGTCGGCGGACGGCCGCTTGCGTCACCGTCAGCTCCGCGCAGTGCGCGCACGTCCGCACCGACTTACACGAGCGCACAGCACAGATAGCGAACAGCCACAAAGTGCCGGTCACCGTGTCTCGGCAGTTTCATAAGCCTGATTACATTCGATAATGTTTTTGTTTGTACAGAATGATATTGCGCTTAATTTTATTTATGTATCTACTTAAATGTATATAACGCTTAAAGGGGTAGGCAGAACGTATACCGCGCCTATGTAGCGATGTGGTATTCATTCGGTACCATACTTTGTCATAGGTAACGAGTGTCACTTGTAAGCCGGTACATCCGCTGCCAAACTAACTAGGCTCCTTACGGGAAGAAATAGGATGTACTTGAGATATGTTTATGTATACCCCTTGGGTGGCAGATAAGCACACGGCCCACCTGATGAAAGTGGTCACCGTCGCCTATGGACGTTTGTAACTCCAGCGGTGTCACACTTCCAGAAGGTGCCAACATCCGAGTGGCATCACTGTGATGTGAGCGACGACTCGGGGCTGCACACGCTGACCACGCTGACGGAAGCGTGGGGGACGCCAAGGCGACCCTAGTCGTGGCCGTCGTGGGAGTTCTGGCCACCTTGCTCACAGCGATGGTACGACGCGCGAGCGTACGGGCTGCCGACGCCTCGGTCTATCCGCAAGAAGAACTCGAGAAGGAGTTGGTGGAGCGGATCCTACACCCGAAGGTGTTCATATCGAAAGAGATGGCCACGGGTCTGCCGGGGTGCGAGGGATATCTTGGTTACTATCTGACCTGCGGTAACTAAGGACCCAAAGACGGCGTACATTTTAGTCGGTTCGAGTCCAACATAACCTCCCCAATAAGGAAAAAAAAGGGGCGTCATACTCGTTCTCCCGGTTCTTTAGAAACCTTCTAATGCCCTTCTGGAAGAACGCCATATTGTCTGGGAAAGAAAAGGTTTGAGTAAAATCTGTAAGATACCAATTAGTTGACAAAAAAAATTGCCTTTTTTATCGCTTGGCCTGACTTGAGATTGACTTGTACGACGAGGGGTAACATGGTGGTAAAGCGCCATGGCAAGCGACACAACTTGCTTCACCCATGTACCATGCACCTGCTCTGCGCGCCAACTCCATAACCGTGTAGTCGCACCAACTGCTTACCGAACCGGTGACCAGTGGTGTTACTGTTACTTTTATACAGTCACGGTAAGTGTACGGTTAAAGCTCGTTATTCACATTTTAAAATAATATTTTTTATTTAAAATTATACTTTTTTTATTGGAGTGAAAATATACGTTATTTAATTAATAATTAACTATGTTAGTAACTATAACATAAATATCTACATATTAAACGCGTCGTGAAATTCATCCTTAAATAATAATTTTAAATGCATCATACTTTATTAAAACTATTACCTATAACTATTATATTATATATAAAATACAATATACTATGTAAATATTAATATAAGTACTAAAATAACCTCGACGGTTTACTTTACTACAAAATGACAATATTATTATACCTATTACTATTGTACAAATTAAAAATATTGTACAAAATAATAGTATTTTGTACAATATTTAATTGGTAGAATTTTATTTAGCATAATTATTTATTTTGAATGATATTATTATATTATGTATTTATAATAAACTAGGAAGCCTTAAATCGGCCGGTGAAGTCTATAATATTTTTGCCACAGTAACACGAGCTCGAAGAATTATCGAAAAATGTTCACCACTTCCTGTAATATCTTTTTTCTATTTTTGCCACTTCTTTAATTGTATAATGTAGTCAATTATCTACCAATTATATTAACAGCACTCCGAGTAGCATGAAATTGTATTTTTGATTCATTGAATTGTTTACATTTTAGATAGATATTAACTCTTTATTGTACACTATAAGACATCTGTTATTTCCGTTGGATGCAGACCACCTCAAGCCGTAGCCAGTCGGATTGGCGGTCGATGGAGGAAACCTATATTCAACCGTGGACGACCTATGGCTGTAATGATGATGATGATAAGACGTTATTGTTGTATTTTCCTTTTGTCACGACTACACCGCTTCTTATCTGTACTATTAGTTGGTAAGTACTTGAAGATATTAGTTATCAGTAAAGGCCAGCATGATATGAAGTTACCTACATCCTTTTTTAAAATAACTTGTGGGTAGGTACGAAATAAATATTGTAGATACGCCGTGATTTGCAGTCTTCTGGTTGATTATACAAACAAACACATAAAATATCGCGAAATGGCCGTGAAGCAGCAGTTGTTCTGCGCTATCACCACTGACCATTAAGGTCGCCTCACACGGCACACACTGCATCAATCAAGGGCTGGGATTCCTTACAAAGTTTTACATCACACTCCCGGCTCCGAGTCTAGCTAGGATCTTATATATTTATTATAGACTTAAACCATGCAGGAGGTGCGATTTCGATCCCCGCTCTGTGCATATATTTGTATGCATAAATTGAGCTATTTGCATTGTTCTGATCGTGTCTCGCAGAGCAAGTTGTCCCGTTTCTCATATGAACGTCTATGGCAGTCGCTATGCGTAGTAGGAGCCACAACTGGTCCAACTGTCTTACTTCGAAGTACTGCAAGTTCGTATAGATTTATAGATCTACAGATTTTCTGACGAGTTAAAAGTCTGTGTCTAAGCGACTATGATGCAATCAATTTCGGTGTCTGTCAGACTAGGCACCAATTTTTAACACATCCTTATGTTAAGGTTTTTAGTGCCTCTTTTTGTTCTTTATAAAGCCAGATTTTTTGTAGTTTAATGACCATAGTCAATTCAAATTTGCGTAATAAAAAGTTTTGTGTTGTATAACGCAATTGGTTGTTAAACGAGACCTTTTATAGAGTGGAAGACTTATAAAAGAAATATGCATATCATTTAATTTTCATAACACTGCAGAAATGCGTTGTAGTATACGCTAGGCTTGAATGATAATTAGGTATCTGTGTATGCGTGCCTATTTACAGGCGAAACGAGCTTCGACTAGTATATAGTTGCTAGTTTTATATTACCAATCAATCCATCAATTGACCTATCGCAATCCACGGCTGGATATCTTGGCCTCTGCCAATGTTGGGAAAAGTCTTAGCCTACTGTTTCCACGCTAGCCTGACGCTGTCAGGCCAGCCAAGCCAACAAGCTTCTAAGCATTGACTTAGAAGTTTGTTATTCGCACAGTTTCAAGACGTTGCAGTCCTAAGTATGCGGTATAATTTCAACTTGGTAACTCCATGTATTCCTGAAAAAAAGCTTTTGACCGACAGACGGACAACGATATTATGGTCCTAAAGGCCATAAGCGTTCGGTTTTTTCCTCTTTTGAGGTACGGTACCCTAAAAAGCATACAGCGGTTGTACCAGCACTTGTGTACTCATATAATTCGATACAGGAGGTTAAATGATGAAGTACTTGAATACTTTGCTTGCACCACAAAACCTGAAACCGTAGTGCGGCAATTTGAGAACCAAGCACAAGTGATGTCGGTAGGTATATCAAACGTATAATATGTAGGTGCAGTGCAAGAAACGGTTACGCGGAATTATATAAAACAAGCTGACCCGCGCTAATTCGTCTGCGTCACCCCGATTTTACAACATTTTCCATTCCTGCTCCGCACCCGTTGGTCGTAGCATGATGTTATATACATATAAACCTTCCTCTTTAACCATTGTATCTACTAAAACAAACCTCATCAAAATCCGGTGCGTAGTTTTATAGATTTAAGCATACGAAGGGACATCGGGACAGAGAACGCGACTTTAATTTATGATGACTGTACTAGCACTGGCTCGTACATAGTCACAATAGGTACTGACCTGACACATGTTAGGTATTTCATTTTACCCCATTTACACTTTGCCCCACTTTGTGACAGGCTGTTATCTGCATGATAATAGATAGTAGTGATTTTTCGCCTCTATCAAACAGGTGTTATGATAGGGGATGTTATTTAGCGAGTTGACGATCTCGATGATTGGCTTATCGGCTGTACACAACGACTATAGGTCACGCCAATGTCGCCGTTTATTTATTCTTTTGTTTAAGCAACTATGATGTAATCTGTGGCTCGAGGCACTACGTCGCAAATTGGGTACAGCATTGAATAGCTGGCTGTCAGTCTTTCTGTTAGTGCATATCGCCGAAGTAGTGTACGTATGTGTGTAGTTAATGCTAACTGATGGTCAGCGCCACTGAGTGCAGCTGCAGAAATTGTACGTTGCCTGTATTTCCAGTGGCCACTGCCCTGTGACCAAGCTTAGTGACGTCGTAGTTAGAAGGAAGTACTCCTCAATTTTTTTAACTTGTACCAAAAACAGTAGACCTCGTACTTTGCATCTACTAGGTATAATAGATTTCCTGATAAAAAATAGACAAACACGGAAGTATGTACAAAGACTTACTAGCCAATTTATGAAAAACTAAGTAGGCACCTGCCTATTTATATTAGCAGTGGTACAATAAGTATGTAGTAGTATGTGTGTAGTACTCAATTTTTAGTTGTTCATTAGTAGGTATAGGTAGACTATCCTATAACATTACAAATGACCAATTAATGAATGACATAATGAACGCCGGGCTCCACCTGACCCCTGACCCCTGACCCAGTACAGCGAGGCACCTGTGTTTGCAGCGCAGCGCAGCCTATAATTATCTACCAACCGTCAAATATAATATCGTCTGTGTCGGCAGTTCGGCACTACCAAAAGTACTAGATAATAAAACAGAAATAAAATATTTGCACAAGCAAATAAGCATTAGGGAAAAGCTCACGATAACCAAAACAGGCGATAACTACCTACCTACCTTCCTACTGCCAATTAAAGAAATAGGCCATTTTCATTTCGTTTATGTCATGATTTTTGAGCAGTTCAATAGATCAATTATCAATTGGAACATTGAACATGTAAAATAGCAACAGTTACGAGCTCTACAGATTGCTACGTTCACAGTTAAACTTTGAATTCGTCGCAAGTAGAGAGGCGCTGCCGTCTTCATAGTCCAAACTGCACCGTGTGGGACTGTGTGGTCAAGGTACAAGTGCTGAGGTGATGCAATTGTTCAAGTGTCATTATTTGGAGAACGGGCTGAAGCTGCTGGTAACTGGTGACACTGGTAACGCACCCGGAGTGCTGCCTACTGGAGCAAAAGGTGTAAACAGTTTGTGGCACTTACCGAGCCGCCAACTTCGGTTTAGCACACTACACGAGGCGAGTGATCGGACAGGGTCGTAACCTTCATCACGGTTTTTATAACTCGACAGTGAGGCAGTTACAAAGTTACGAACTTGAATATCAAACCCAATTACATAATTATCATTTACGTGATCCTCGTCTATAATTGTCTACATGTCGACAAAACATCCCACGGTTGTTAGTTCTAATTACAACTGTGGGTGCTATTATTTATCCTGTGGCCTAACATACGTGAATATTATGACAATATATTTTTCAAACATCAGCAGTAGATAGACTATACTCGTAGGGGCACTCACGCACTAAAAATATTTATCTCAATTGATATCTCCTCCGACATGAGCACTAAACCAAGTACGTTCCCAACAGAGCAAGGTGGACACTTGGCGGCGGCGGCGCGGGGCGATTCGCATTACGTAATTCATATGTGTCCACAGGTCTGCATATGTACGAATGGTTAATCAAATGGCCATATTGGCCATACACACCAACGTAAGTCACCTCGCGTAGACTGTATGACCTCATATTGTCGAACATTATGCATCGTTTGTTTACATTCACAGCCACATCCACACACATGCTATTTTTGGTACGTACGTGTAGACTATAACCTTGCAGGTATGTGTCTCGCGTTGCTTGCTGTAAGTCTGTGGGACAGTGAAGTCCGTAACCAGCGAGCAAAGACATCTTGCTTAGTTAATTACATTGGAAACCTCGAAGCCTGTCTCACGGCTCACCACACCACTCTCGCCGCGACAAGAACTCTCGACTTGTACATGTATGGGTACAACAAATTATTTTATGAAAATAAAATAAAGATAAAAAAGATAAAGATAAAAATAAAGATACGCCGACCAAGATCTCCGGGGCCCAGACTAATGCCCGCTAACCTCATCTGCAAGCGTATGAGAGTCCTGCCTATGTCGTAGTTAAATCCATCAAACCAATAGTAGTGAGCGGTGCCCGAACCCGAAGGCCTCTGGTGCAACTGTAGGTACAAGTGCCGGCTCATACAAACACTGCTAACTGGTGCCTGCGTCGTCAGTACGTACTCAATTCAAATTCAAATTAAGAAATTAAATCCAATATAATGGCTCTTCCGGGGAGCCAGTCCTTATTAACCAATCATTGAGACCAATACCTAGAGTAGAACTAACGCATGATCTTATTTATGACAGAGGTTTATTTTCCTTTATCAGCACAGTTAAATGCACTCTGAGGTTAACTTGTTCGAATATTAGGAAACGATAGTACATTGTAGAAACACAACAACAAAATAGTAAACATTATGTAATGTATTAACTAGGAAAGCTGGTATCCGAGCGGCGCGCGGCGAGGCGTGGCGGCGCTACACTTGGCCGACTCAATCAATGGGCACTACGCAACGCACTACTCGCCGCACGAGTCGAGCGACCACATCCACCTCGCACTCGCAGTGCGCACTCCGCCGCCGCCGCCACCGGCATAGCGGCGCAAACCGGTCCTGCGCGCCGCGACCCGCGACCTTGCTCCGCTGAGTGCCACACACCACGAGCGCGACTACTTCAACTACGGAATTTCAAACACTGTTTTGCAAAAATACGAAATTGCTTTTAATAAATATCCCATTACATGAATTATGCATAACTTCCCGTAAATATAACATCTTATAACGAAAGTCACTCACTGAACACACGCGTGCGGTTTCAGTCTCTCAGTCCCGCCACTCGTTGGCAGTTCGGCACTATCCGAATAGGTACGAGTAGAGTATGGTCACTACGATCCCCAGCAGCACGGGGAACTTCCACGTGTTGACGAATGAGGGCTCCTGGTCCTTATTATCCGCCTCCCACCCGAAATTGCGCTTCTGTCGCTCTATGCGGTCCTCGGCCACGAGCTCCCCGATGACGTACTTCTTCATGAGCTCCTTGGCGTCGATGCTGTGGCCGACATCCTCGAAGTCTTCGGAGGCGTCCTTACCGCTCTGGTTGACGAGCACCTCGTGCCCGCCCGGGTGCTCGTCGAGGAACTGCGTCACGTTGTACACGACGTTGTCGACGATGAACACGGTGTCGCCCTTGTTGTCATACTTGGAGACTTGCTCCCGGGTGAACTGCTTGGGGGACATGGCTGCGCGCTCGTGTCGTGTGCGTGGAGCGTGGAGCGTGGAGCCCGGTGCGAGAGTCACTGCTCACTGTCAAGCGCAGCGCTGACGTACCGCGGCGAGCCGCGAGCGGCCGCGGAGCGCCCCCGCCGCGCGCCTCACGCCCTGATAAGCAGTTATCATCATACACGAAAACATGACTTCCAATTCAAGGTCTATCATTCGTGTATCCGACATAAGTGTCTTCTAATATTTATATTTCTATGTTCTATAGAAAGCTGCACTTATTGATTCCGAGTAACGCTGCAATTTATAGATGTGAAGATGCCGTAATATGGTCAACGGCCTCTTTATCATCCAAGAGACCGGGCACAGTACCTACCTATCGACAGATTCGGTATGTACTTACTGTGGAGTGTGAACTGGGGGACGCGCTCGTCATAGTTACCGGCATATATCTTGACCCGCATCACGTTCACATCACAAAATCTACGTATACGCGTTTACTGGCTTTCGAAGATAATAGGTACAGGGGGCAGAGAGAGGGGGAATATTAAACCAGTCTAACTTCTTGCACCGTGTGGTCAAAATGTATGCCGGTAACCATTCCCGTAATACCACCGTATAGTTATATAACACGGTGCGGTGGCAGAACCTCGAGCTGTGATAGTACATGACAGTGGTGAGTTGGCAAGTGTACCCGACAAGTAAACACGGCTCTGCCTACCTACTAGAATTATCACCGCGCGGCGTAGATTCGCCTCTGTTTTTTAAACAAGGGCATAATTACTCAGTACCTGAAGGCTAGAGGTCAGTGCTCAGTGCCCTGTCGTCCCTATAGAAAACTACTTGTAGTTCGATGGATGATGATGACAACCTTAACACAAAAGTTAATTGTCTTGCAAGCACACAACTTGTCTTATTGTCTTCAGGTTGTCATCATCATCATCATCATCATCATCCTAGTGTTAGTCCCGGTCGCAACCTATTATGTTATAAAGTTGCCTGAAATCTATATGAAATTGTTTCAATTCCATGGGAGAGTGTGGGTAGTTTCTTTTTTACCAACTCGTTATTATCGACAGATGTGCATTGCAGACACAGCACAGGTCAAGTTCAACAATGATTCCCTTCCCTATATAGTCCCATCTTTGTGAGAGGCTACACAGCTATAGCCTATATGTAGCTACAGGGGGCGAGGGCAGCTGAACCCCGACAGGTGCCCTCCTGGCGCGTGGTATGATCCAAGTCTGTAGCTATAAATTAAACGTAAATAAATTATAAATATTGAATTGCCTGTTTGTGTTAAATTATGTTTGTCATTGTTTTATTTGCTCATAGAATTAGAATAGAATAGCATTTCCAATAGTTTTTAATTTAAATACAATAAAATAAGTAATGGCAGCGACTACTACGCTACGGTGTGCTGTACCTAAGAGGACTATTAACGAATTCGGTACGTTTACTACAGGCAGTGGCAGTGGAGCGAATCTTATCTTAGGTTTTGGTTAAACTGTGCCTTTACCATACCATGAACCTGGAACAGGCCCGCGTCGACCCGAGCACTACTGCGCCACGCCCCACGTGCATTCATTGACTCACTTAAATGCCATATTTGCGTTAGGAATTAAGAAATAAAATAACAAAAAGTACATTAAGAATAACACCACCTTTATTTCGTGTAACTAATTAGTATGAAATAGTTTTAAATAAGGAGTATGAATGTACTGTCGCCTCAGCACAGCACCGGGCAAGACCGCGACGCGATACCGAGATGTAGCTACTAGCTAGTGCAGGTATGTAGTTGGACGTTCTCAGACGTACCGTAGGGAGCTGTGGCGCCTTCGCCGGCGCTGATGGGAAGGCGTTCGGGTTTCGTATGAGCTTGATGTTCACTTCGAGCCAAGACTCGATTAAAAGTTAAAGTAACCACTTGTACCTAAACACAGAACCTAACTAATCACACGCTTAAAGTGTTTACACAGCGACGCACACGGCCAGTGGAATAGCATTATTATTTACTCGTGGCACCGCAGTCGGTCCAGTTCCACTGACTCGCGAGCGGCGGACCTGCAGTTACTCGAATAGCGTTTTATAAATAAATACGATTATGAACACCGCTACCAGAGGTACCACAACCGTGTCTATCACCTTCCGCCACGATCTTTCTGGTACTGGGTCGGCCAGCGGTGGCGGCGGCATCTTCACCGCCCACTTCTCTGAATCCACCACTTCGCCAATGACATATTCTTTTCGCCACTCGATAGCCAAGTCGGAGTGACCGACTTCGAGGAAGCAGTCCGTAGCATCCTGGCCGGCCTTGTCGAGGAGCACGGTGTGGCCCCCGGGGTGCTCCCCTAGGAGGTCGGTGACGTCATACACGATGTTATCAATGATAACGACGGCATTTCCTTCATGATTTCTAGATTCCAGCTCCTTGCGCGTGAACTTGAGGGCGGGTGCGGCCGGGCCGCGGCGCCGGACGGTGTCAGGATCCTGCGGCATGGAGGGTGGTGGGCTTCTGACCGGGCTCGAGACCGATAACACGCACGACGGCACGACTGACAACGGGCCGCTGGCTGCTGGTGGCTTGTGCTAGTGCGCCAAGTGTGGCGGGCGACTGGCTGACGATGAATGGCTCACTCGAGTACCTCACATAAATGTAAATTTATTTGACGTATGACCGACAGTTGCTTAATGCATTATGAATTAATCATAAGTACCCACCTATTTACCTATTGTTCAAATAGAAGGTAGGTATTTACCTAATTATGTTTTATCCACTGACCTGAAATAGTAGTCGCTATTATATATATATTCGCCCTGAAATATTATGTAGGTACCCTATTATACGCATGTGGGTCGAAAACATCGTTATCAGGATTCTTAATTCTAGCGTTACTGCAGTTGCATATATGTTTTTGAACTATGTTTTTACGGGTCTAATTGTGGGTTTGGCTGAACTTGATATTGCCGTAAATCAACTGCCATCTGGCCTCCACAACCCCTAGGTGATATCGAAGCATTACAGTTAAACCAGGTTGTTGGAATTTTTAGGGTAATAACCCATAACGCTGTCATTAGCATTACTTAGATGTTTCTACGACAGCCAGGATCGACGAGTTAACGGCCAGACCAATGAAAATAGCACTGAACGGAGATCACAGTAATTAACCATATTCACGCATTCATCTGAGTGGGATCACGCTCACCACCGCACTGCCTCGCCACAGAGACTGGCACTGCTGGCAGACACGTTGCATAAATGTGAGATATACATGTTATGTACATTAGTATGTGTAGGTACCTACAGTATGTATACAACTGTGACAGTAGGTACTAGCCAGTGCGCCTGCTGAGGCTCAGGCGCAAATTTTTCTAGGTAGAGGTTGGAAAGTCAGACGACTACACTCACTTCCGCTAATAATATAATTATGTACCTACATATTTCCCCATTGACGATACTTTAGTTCATATCAATGACCTAAATACTCTATGCTTTTGAATCATTTAATTTTGCATCAGTAGTTCATGCATGAGAACCTACGCCACAACTTGCATCTGTAAGACACAAAATATTTAAGATAGGTAGGTACTGTACCTACTGAATTAAATAATTTTTTGTTTATCTATCAGAGCATAAAGTAATCCTTAGATGGAGGAACAAAGTGTGCTAGTAAATTACATATCTATTTACAAAACAGCACAAAACCTTGTCGTTAGAAAGCTATGTTAGAAAGTGACAGAATAAATGTACCGTGAAATGTTTTTTATAAAGCGTTCATGTACATTCCTATATAACCATTACTAACTCTGACAAAAATATAACACTGATAATTATACAAAAAAAACATGGCTTGAAAAATCTGTATCCATGGCCGTTAAAGAAATTGAAATATATTTGAAGTGTCAAAACTTGTCAACTTGTCAAAATTGAAAATGTAATGTTTGTGTGTTGGTTTGTTGATCATTGATGTGGTTTGGGCCATAGTTTGGGCATTCGGTCCAACACTCGGTTGAGAGTTGTGCGTTTTGAGGTTATATTTGGCATTCTTACACTAATATTGTCCTTGTTTACTCTTGGAAAATAAGTGTTTGTGTTGTTTTGGTGGTGGAATATCACTTAAAGCGTAAGTACTCTTTGTAGATATCAATGTCCACGCTCATTTCTACGGAAATGAGCGTGGATGAACCCCCTGATGGGGGTGGAGGTATACTTAAACCCCCGGATCTTCCCAAAAAATCCAATAAACGCTCTGCCGCATCGGACTCAACAGACTCTGATAGTAAGAAGACCCGTTCACCAGCGGAATCGATACAATCCGTTTACTCCAAACCAGGGTATGATTCGGACTCTAAGCTCGAGTACTCAAGTTCTGACAAAGGACCTTATATCGTATATGTGTCACGAATAGAGCAGGACCCAGCAAGCGGATTGTCCTTTAAATCGTTGAGGTTCGCTCAGTTCCTCTACAAAAACAATATCCACAACATTAAAGTGGGTGGAATAAAAAATGTTGGACGAAATAAGGTATGCGTGGAGTTCGATTCGGCAGAGGCGGCAAATAACTTTTTAAATCTTGTTCTACTAAAAGAACACAACTACACTGCTACCATCCCAACCTATAATTTGTTCCGCATGGGGGTAGTAAGGGATATTCCCACCGATTGGTCGATGGAGGAATTGGTGGGAGGTATCTCTTCTACTGCAGGTGAAGTTGTTAGAGCCAGACGACTTAATTCCAAGTCGAGTAGGGATGGTGCCACTGTATGGGTTCCATCCAACACTGTAGTGCTAACGTTCTTGGGCCAAGTTCTCCCAGATAGAGTCTACTGCTTCAATGCATCACTTCCAGTGTCTCTGTACCAGCTGCCAACCATACAATGTAGGAACTGTTGTCGTTTTGGCCATATTGCCAAGCAATGTCGGTCGAAACCTCGCTGCTATAAATGTGCACAGCCCCATTCGGGAGACTCATGCTCTGTCAGTGATTCAGAAGTTTCGTGCTTTTTGTGTGCTGGCGGTAGCCACTCGGCTACTGACATCAAATGCCCTGAGCATAACAGGCAAAAATCCATAAAGATAGTCATGTCTGAAGAAAACATTAGTTATGCCGAAGCTTCTTCTAGATTCCCTCAGCGTCAAAAACCACTTTATTCTGAGAATGCTGCTAAGCTCCAAACTCCAATGCACCACTCTTTTACTCCTCCTCCTGTTCCTTCTCACTCCTCTCCCTCTTCTGTATCCTATAGAAAAACCATTTCCCTACCCAAACGCCCAAAGTTTGTTCCAGGGAAATCTTTCAATGTCCACGAACATAATTTAATAACCAATTCCCCTCCTTCTTCTCAACCAAATGGGTGCTGTATTAAACCCCCTACAGAAACCACTCCACTTGCCACTCCCAATGACAATCTTGTCCAACTGTTAATTTGCTCCCTCATCAATATATTAAGTAAAATGTCAGATGCTCTACCGCACGACGTCGCCGTTCTTGTAGAACAACTACTTGTGATTATATCTAAAAACAATTCTAATCATGGGTCTGAATCTCCTACAATGGAATTGTAAGAGTATCCGTCGCAGAAAACCAAATCTCATTAATTTAATAAATCAACACCAACTTGCTGTCCTAGCTATTCAGGAAACGTTGCTACCACCTAGATCCCATTTTAGGATCCCAGGATTCTTTTGCCTGCGAGATGATAGAGACGACGGCTGGGCAGGTTGTGCACTGTTGATAAATAGAAACATCACATTTTCACAAATACACCTCCCTGTCCATGATCCTGGCTTAAATATAGTTGCCATCAGAACAATGAACATTTCTATCATTTCAGTATATATTCCTCATCCATCCATTAGTATCCTTTCTGAATTAAATTCTATCCTTACATCTATTCCTTCTCCTTTGATCGTATTAGGTGATTTTAACTGTCGTCATGCTCTTTGGGGATCACACTGCAATGACTCTATTTCCTCATCCATTCTTGACATCCTAGATGATCTAAATTTATGTGTTTTAAATGATGGATCTGCCACCCGCAGAGTCCCTCCTACTCAAAACATCAGTATTCCGGACCTATCCTTCTCTTCTGGTTCCCTAACCCCACTCCTTTCTTGGTCTACCCTTCCCAATACCCTCGGTAGCGATCATTTTCCTATCCTAATTTCTTATTCTCAAGCCTCAACTCCTCCTCCCCGTCCCTATGAGCCCCTACTAAAGTACAAACTCAACAAAGCAAATTGGGAGATGTACTCAGCATCACTGGATTCAGAATTGGCAGCCCTTCCTGAGACTAGCTCATCCAACTTTCTGTTTTTATATGATTGTCTGATCTCGGCAATTAAATCAGCTGCTGACTCTTGCATCCCCCTCAAAAAACCGTCTAAACTGCTCACTCCCTCCCCTCCCTGGTGGGATTCAGAGTGCACAGAGAGTGTCCAGAAACGTACGGCGGCCGAGAATAAATTTGCACTAACCCTATCCATGACAGATTACATCAATTTCAAGAAGACTGCGGCTTCTACTTCTAGGCTTTTATCCAAAAAGAAATCACTAGGCTGGCGTAGTTTCTGTGAATCCTTATCTCCCCGATTTCCCCTTTCCTCGGTCTGGAAAAGAATCAAAGCATATAGAAGAAGTATAGTGAGTACATCTGTATCAAGTAATGATCCAAATTCTTTTTTAAATGACTTCATATCTGGCCTTGCTCCCCCATACGTACCTGAATATGATTGTATTCCCCTCCTGTATCCTGCTGATGTTAGTGCAACACAGGACCATATGAATGACCCATTCACATTTGCTGAATTATCTTGTGCTCTGGATCATCTTCATGATTCATCTCCGGGTGTTGATGGTATTCCATACTCATTCATTTGCAAACTATCTGATTCTTCGAAAACCTTCTTCCTCAGCATTCTTAACGCTATCTTTATCTCCGGTCAAACCCCCGATTCCTGGAAAAATCAAATTGTTATTCCTATACTTAAACCTGGAAAGGATCCCAAAATTTCTTCATCATATCGACCCATTGCTCTATCCTCTGTCTTAGCCAAAATTATGGAAATTCTTATTAAAAACCGCCTTGAATGGATTCTAGAAAACCGACAACTATTAGCCTCCAGTCAATATGGCTTCAGAAAGGGTAGAGGCACTTTGGATAGCCTCAGTATCCTAACCTCAGAAATACGTTTGGCGTTTTCTCGCAAAGAACATACCATAGCTCTATTCCTAGATATTTGTGCTGCCTATGATAATGTCCACCTTCCGCTACTCAGGCAGAAAATGCTCCAGCTGAGTATCCCTGTGAGGCTGGTTCATATCATTTGCAACATGTTCATGTGTCGTACAATATCTGTTCGCTACCAGGGCACCACCCTCCCTTCTCACGTTGTTTGGAAAGGCCTTCCACAAGGCTCAGTTCTCAGTCCAATTCTCTATAACATTTACACTCTAGACCTAGATCTTTCTGTCAACTCTTTCTGTAAAATTCTTCAATATGCTGATGATGTTGCTCTATACTCTACCTCCCCTTCTTTTTCAGACGCTGCTGCCAATCTCAACTCTGCACTTTATTATCTAAACAATTGGCTTTTAGAGCATAATCTCTCCCTCTCAGTTCCTAAATGTAGCGCTGTTGTTTTCACCCGCAAACGTAACACGCCTTGCATCAACCTTTCTGTTGCTAATGAATCTATTCCAATTTTGGATTCTGTAAAATTTCTAGGTCTCATCCTGGATTCTAAATTATCAGGCGCTTCACATCTAAACTATGTTGTAGAAAAGTGTGAGAGGGGCCTTAATGTCATGAGATCACTTTCAGGAGTCCGATGGGGTTCTCATCCCTTCTGCCAAAAACTTTTATATAATGCCATTGTACGTAGTCACATAGACTATGGTAGCTTCTTGCTTGAGCCATGCAATGTATTACCACTTTCCAAACTAGAAAGGATACAATCAAAGTGTCTCCGCATTATAACTGGCGCCATGAAATGCTCCCCTATCAACGCTCTCCAAGTTGAATGCAGGGAACCCCCCCTTCACCTACGCCGGCAATTTTTATGCGACCGGTTTGTCTTCAATGCTTTCCAAATCAGCTCTCATCCCCTTTTCCAAATATTACAACAACTTAATCATTTAGTCTCTTCTTCAGATTACTGGAAGCATAAATCTCCTCCCCTCCTTATAAATTCACATAGAAAATTGGTTAACCTTTCTGTCCCCATTCACCAATCTCCTATAAACCCCCTTTTTGATTTTGAATATCAGTCTTTAATATTTCAGCCAAGAATCATTCTTGATTTTGGCATAACAAAAAAATGTCCATCTGCTAATCAAAAATTATTAAACTTCTTGGGTAGTGACTGGTCGGAATGGATAACTCTTTATACCGATGCTTCTAAATTATCCCCAGATACTCCAGTTGGCTCTGCCGTGTGGATCCCCAAATTTAGGATAATTCTGAGCTTCAAAAACTCTCAATATGATTCTATTTTTACAGGAGAATCAATTGCTTTGCTTGAGGCTGTCGCATATGTAGAATCACATAAACTCAACAAAGCCCTCATATTGACGGATTCTCTGAGTTGTTTAACTGATTTATTGAAAAATCCCTTTAAATCCAGGAATAATTTTCCTCTTTCCCTCAAAATAAGAGCCATATTGCTCAAATGTCATACGTCTGGTATTCAGGTGGTTTTAGCATGGATCCCCAGTCACATTGGCATATCAGGCAATGAAACTGCGGATTCTTGCGCGAGATTGGCGGCTGATACAGGATGCGTTACATACAACTACGCATTCGCCCGGGATCTTCGCTCTTTATCCGGCGCTGACTTGGATAAATCTTGGAATGACTTATGGCAAACCTCTAGAATGAGCAAGGGAAAATTCTATGGAACTATACAACCATCTATACCTTCGAAAGCATGGTTCTGTAGGCGAAAACGAATTAATAAATTAATTACCTCGCTTAGGATTTGTCTGCACACCAGTATTCATGGCCAAAATACGAGTTCGGGACTCCTCCTTGTGTGAGTGTGGCTTGGATGAAGGCAGTCTTGATCATATTTTCTATTTTTGCCCAAAATTAGTGGTACCATTATATGATCTTCTTCCAAAACAAATACCCCGACCTGTAAATTTGGCCTACTTGCTTACTCTAGTTTCCTCCCCTTTCATAAAGACCCTCTACAAATTTATCTCAATAAATGACATAAAACTATAATGTTATGTTGGTGTTGAAGCCTGTTGAAGGATATATTGTAATGTTAATGTTGCACGAATACTAAACATTATTATTATTATAGTACCCGCGTATAACCGTGAACTTTAATTTAACTTAGGTAGGTATATTAATATATATTTTACGTTAACTAACAATACTAACCCATGTGATGTCCTTTTTCAGTGAGCGACAACGATAAATCAAAATTATCCAGTACTTACCTAGAGACCTCTATAAACGATTAAATCTATTCTCCACCCTGATGTTGGCAGAATCATCGGTACAAAAATAACCGATGCAAGGAGCCATTTCAATAAAATAAGAAGAAGATGTGGTTTGATGCATTCATTCATAAAAATATTATTATAGTACAGTAATATTACTTACTCCATGGTGCAGATAATGCCAGTGTATAGTTCATTATAGCACAGTGCACGCTTAAAAGCTACAAAAAACACACCTCAATAAAAAAGTTGAAGTTTAACCTTCTATAACATACTATTCAAAAGTGTTTCGTGTACAATTTATATGGATAGTGTAGCCACCAAGAAGCTTATGTTTCGGGTGTCACCCTTTTAAAACAATTTCCGTATCAATGAAGCAACATAATATGCCATCCACTCGATAAACATCAATCGGTAAATTCTGTAGCTAGTTTGTAGGTTAGTAAAGTGTAAACAAATAACAATATGAAACTGGTAAGTAATAGTACATCGCCAGAATTAGCTGTAAAGTAACTGTTGAACTTGTTAATTTAAAACCTGGCTTTCGTTTTATTTTAGTATTGCCTGAGCAGCGATGCGGCGAAGCCATGTTTCGTTTTGTCATTCAAGGAATTGATGATAATGCTTGATTGCGGGTTGTCAGCGCATTCAGTCCTGAACTTCCTGCCGCTGCCGCCCGTTCCCAGCACGCGCCTCGCCTCGCTGCCCAACTACACACCGCCTCACCTCAATGACCCTCTACTTGAAGGAGTCAGTACATAATTTATATTCACAACAACACAATTACTTTTATTATAACTATAGTCTTAGAACACTAGCTACGCACGAAGGTAACCATCATGATCACTAACATTTAGTGGTATTGGAATATTTTAAAATTTGTGGTTTTCAGTCAACAAATAGTAAATATCCCAAAAGCTATTAGTATTATTGTTGTTCATACAATTTACTGGGGAGAATATTCCTTACTGTTCCTAGCAATATGGATGTCAACTTCTAAAAATCATATTTGTACAAGTTTTTATTTTATATTTACATAATAGTTATTAGGTACAGATCAAACATTGAATATATCAACACTATAATAATAGAAAATAATAACCAAAATGTAAACAATACATATAAATATCATAAATAGTTACAGAGCCCCATTCTTAGGTTGGCTTGACCTCGATGCTTAGTGGGGCCGGGGCACGTGTGGATTGTTACGATTGGTAGATTTGACCTCGTCCACCACCTCCTGGCACGCTCAAGAAACAGCATGCTTCACATATGAAGTGCTCATTGAGCACATTTTGGACTGGATCTTCCGCAGGAGCTAAAAGAATGCTGCGGGCGAGTGTTCGTCGACAGCATCCCGGAGTTCTGCCCGCCGCTCGATAAGGTGGTGGACTTCTCGCAGCTGGACGTGATCCTCATCTCCAACTACACGTGCATGATGGCGCTGCCGTTCATCACCGAGGACACGGGCTTCAAGGGGCAGGTGTACGCCACGGAGCCCACGCTGCAGATCGGGCGCTTCTACCTGGAGGAGCTGGCGGCGTGGGTGGCGGGCGCGGGCGGCGCGCTGGGCGCGGCGCGGCGCTGGAAGGAGCTGCTGCACGTGCTGCCGCCGCCGCTGGCGCACGCCGCGCGGCCCCGCGCCTGGCGCCGCCTGTTCGCGCCCGACGCGCTGGCGCGGGCCCTGGCGCGCGTGCGCGTCGTGGGCTACGACGAGCGCGTGGCGCTGTACGGCGCGCTCGACGCCACGGCCGTGAGCTCGGGCTTCTGCCTCGGCTCGGCCAACTGGGTGCTGCGCTCGGCGCACGAGAAGGTGTGCTACGTCAGCGGCTCCAGCACGCTCACCACGCACCCGCGCCCCATCAACCAGGCGGCGCTGCGCGGCGCCGACCTGCTGCTGCTGGCGGCGCTGACGCAGACGCCGGCGCACAACCCGGACCACATGCTGGGCGACCTGTGCGTGCACGCGGCCGCCACGCTGCGCGCCGGCGGCTCCGTGCTGTGCCCCGTGTACCCGAGCGGCGTGCTGTACGACCTGCTGGAGTGCCTGTCGGCGCACCTGGACGGCGCGGGGCTGGCGCACGTGCCGCTGTACTGCGTGTCGCCCGTGGCGGACGCGTCGCTGGCCTACAGCAACATCCTGGCGGAGTGGGTGTCGGCGGGCAAGGCGGCGCGCGTGCTGCTGCCCGAGGAGCCCTTCCCGCACGCGGCGCTGGCGCGCGGCGGCCGCCTGCGCCACGCGCGCTCGCTGCACGACGACGCGCTGGCGGACTTCCGCCAGCCCTGCGTGGTGTTCGCCGGCCACCCCAGCCTGCGCTTCGGCGCCGCCGTGCACCTGCTGGAGCTGTGGGCCGGCAACCCGCAGCACGCCGTCATCTTCACGGGTAGGTGCGCGCGGGGCCGCCCGACGGCGCGCCCGGCGGGACCGAAGTGACCCGACCTCTCGTTCGCAGAGCCGGACTTCCCGTACGCGGACGCGCTGGCGCCGTTCCAGCCGCTCAGCATGAAGGCGTTCCACTGCCCCATCGACACGTCGCTCAACTACTCGCAGGCCAACAAGCTGGTGCGCGAGCTGCGGCCGCGCGAGCTGGCGCTGCCCGAGCAGTACGCGGCGGGGCCGGCGGGGGCGGGCGGCGCGGCGCGGCCGTGCATCAGCGCCGACGTGCCGACGGTGGTGGTGCGGCGCGGCGCGGCGCGGCGCGTGGGCGCGCGGCGCAGCATGGCGCGCGCCACGCTGTCGGGCGCGCTGGCGGCGTCGCTGGCGCCGCGCGCGCTGCGCTCGGGGCTGCGCGCGGCGCCGCTGGTGGCGTCGCTGGCGGTGCGCGACGCGCGGCTGGAGCTGGGCGAGGCGGGGCGCGCGGGCGGCGCGCGGCTGGAGCTGGGCGCGCCGAGCGTGGACGCGCTGGTGGCGGCGCTGGCGCGCGAGGGCGTGGAGGCGCGCCTGGAGCGCTCGGCCGACGGCGCCATCGTGCACCTGCCGCGCCACGACACGCTGCTGCACGTGGAGCGCCACGCCACGCACGTGTTCTGCGAGGGCGGCGCCGAGCTGCGCCTCAAGCTGCGCCGCGCCATCTCCGCCTGCCTGCCCGCCGTGTGACGCGCGCCCTCGACACTCACGGCGACGAAAGAGTAGCTCGCCTTCGAAGTAAAGTGTGATAAGTGGACGGGCGATTGTTTCCTATAAGTATGTTAATCGAGAGAGATAGAGATTGGAAAAAAAATTTTTTTTCTTAGTTGAACGTTTTTGACGATCTATGTATATATTATTAATAATGTATTACTCATTTCGGTACTATTTCGTTTCGTAATGTCAAATTCTAAATGGCACTTGAATTTAAGAATATAATTCAGATCCTACAGATCTGCCACTCATTATTCGTTTTCCTCCTCGCCCGAATGTAGGGAAAGCTCGTTGACCCCGACCACACTAGTGACCCCGGTCACACTAGAGACCCCGACCACACTAGGGACCCCAGGGACCCCGACTTAGTTACGCTAAGGGCCCCGGCCACACTACTCACCAGTGATGCCGGCCACAGAAAAGCAGTGAAAAGTAGCAACATCTCAGTAGGCGTGCGTGAAACACAAAGTTCTAAATTATGTTACAATGCAGTAACGTAATTCAGAATAGCAATAACGTAGTGTATAGTGTACGAATTGCAGCGAATTGTGCACGACCGCGACGGCGACGTGGCGTAGAAGTTATCACCTAGACCACAACTTTCCAGCCCAAACGCCGTTTGCTCACGCGCTATGGCCAGCATTTTCTTTTTGTCATGACTCATGAGACTCGTGAGGTAATTAGACCCCTGTATAAACGCCAACGTGTAACATAGACCTGAAAATGTGTGTCGTCATCCTACGTGATCACTTAACAAATGTGAAACCAGAATGAAATCTTAACCCCATTAGCAAAACTATAGATCTTCCGATATTTAGGGTATATTTAAAATAATCGCTTTGGTTTTTTAAGGGTGATAGCATCTGCGCCACCGTGTGTGCACTGTGTACAGTCGACGGCGCGTGCCTTCATATGATGGTTCCACAACTAACCTTACAATCATTCATAGAATTACAATATATTTCACAAAGACGTGTTTCTTTCACCCTTGTTATACAAATATATTAGTCCACCATTTTACTTTTATTTGTAACCATTACGCGGAATATTTTTTGGTTTGAGAGGCACCTCTGGGTATAGTCTCACGGGATATTACAATCAAGAGCGAAGTGCCCTCACAGTGCATCATCATGCTGAGCATCTGTTTAGCTTTGTGACAAGCATAATGAGCTGTAGGTTTGACTACTCGCTGCAATGTAATACTATGTTTGGATTTGGCTACATAAACGTCTGTATCTTGTGTTGTCGTTGACTTAAAAGGCTGATTTATTCATAACTTCAAAACATTGCAAGACGCAGATCTGCGCATCGTAAAATATGTTGCTAAACTCAAAACACGAAGGCCAAGACGGCAGGACCAAATCGAGTATTTTTTTAAATTTATTCCTTGTACTCTAAACGAAGGTTTTTATAGAGCAACGTGGCGTGAACTGAAGGGCAATAGCTAGTTGGGTAAAAAAATTAACTTAATATCACACATATTCCTGATTGGTTTCCCTTTGAAGAACGGAACGGACGACATTCGCTCCGGGCCCGCACACCCCGCGACGAGCGGAGGCGACTCGCACGTCGGAGGTCACAGAATGACCTGCGTCCTCCATGAGCGTAGACTTCCGCTAGGGTGACAGGTGTAGTCGCCTGTCACCCTCGCTGACTTCGGCAAGGGGATATCCGTGGGGATTTCCGCACGGAACAAAAAGGTGCGGAAGACAGAACTCTAAGAGGTGTTATAGTTGGAGGTTCCTTCCAGGGTGGGCAGTGCGCGTATGACGCCCCTGGTGTTGCACACGTTCATAGGCCATGGTAACTCTCTATCAAGTGGGCCGTGTGCTTGTTTGTCGCCTAAGATATATAAAAAGGCCTCATTCTAAGTGAACAAACCGTTTCGTAATTATCCCAATCGATTTAGATTTGAAAAAGTGAATACCCAAAATGCCTCTGGGGTTGTATATTTCGCGGTTGTCAAGGGTCTCGGCATTCAAAAACTCGCGACCCTTACGCGGGATATCCAGCTCCATTACCGATGAACATGAGTGATCCATTCGCAATGCGGTCAGCAGTGCCCGGACCCTCCATCGCCTCCGGACACTAGGATCCCATGATGCCGGTCCCATGGGATTCACAAATAATTTTTCCGCATCTTGCCTCCCATAGGATCCTAAAATGATTTTTAATCCTCTTGAATCCCATGGGATCATAATTTTTATAATGTGGAAATATAAAGTTAGGAATATTCGCCAAATTTTAACCTGACAAGAACTTGAACTTTGAACTTAAAATTAATGAAAGTTGGAAATGTGGTAAAAAAAAAGTTCATAACCAGATGAAATTTTCAGATAATTTTATATTAGAATCGTAAATGGAATTAATAAATAACGAGATTACAATTGGACACTTTATATTTTCGTACTCCGCGAGACGAGTCCCAGCCTCGTGAAAGACAGCATTCGTGCACCCTGTTCCTAAGAAAGGCGACAGAACAGACCCGTCCCACAGGCCTATTGCTATAAACCGAAGGTAATGGCGCAAGCCATTGAGAGTCAAGGTGAGGCACTGCCTGTCAACCTTGACATAGCGAAGGCCTTCGATCGGCTCTGGCACAGAGGGCTGCCATCGTACGGACTCCCAGAGGGACTGTGTGAACGGATTGCCAGCTTTTTGTCCAACATCAAGCCGTCCGAAGCATCCAAGCCGTCGTCGATGGCAGTTGCGATCCCAGGACCGCATGGACATAAACGCTGGTGTCTTACACGGCTCCGTCCTGTCCCCGACCCTGTTTCTGCTGCATATCAATGATAATCATACCGCTCACCATCTCCTCGAGTATTGGGATCCTTGGGGTCCATATCTCCAGCGATGTTCAGTTCCGCAATCAGCTTGGAGGAGAAAATTAGGCTGACATTCAAGAAATTAGGAGTGCTTAACAGGGCGAAGCAGTACTTCACTGCGAGGCAAAGCCTCCTTCTCTATAAGGCACAGATTCGGCCCTACATGGAGTACTGCTGGCATCATGGGATCCTAGTATCCGGAGGCCCCCCATCTAGAGCATTCAGGTCGATCCGAGTCCATAGCTGCAAAAGTAGGTACCTGAGTGCCAGCTGAAAAAGTAGGTACCTACAGTACGACTGGCACGACCCAACCAATACAGACGCGCGCCCTGTTACCGCCCTATAAAAAGCTTTATAGATGTTTTTCAGGCGATCAAAGCGTTCCTGTATTGCCTGTTTCATGCCAACATCGGTGATTCCTAATGCCTGCGACATCCCATTTATTTGTAGGTTTCGGGTGCAGCGCGAAACTTGAGCTTAGTGGAATCCTATAGTTCCACACCATCAGATTCCAATACTCCATTTATTATTATTATTACTAGATGTTCGTATAAATGAAACAAAATTGTGCATTGTACAATGTTTATAGCATAAATAAATATTTAACACTTACTTTATTACAGTACATTAAAACCGACTATAATTACTGGGTGAAGGGGTGGAACGTCCCTCCTACATGTCGCCAATGGCGGCGCCGGCAGGTGATGCTCCAACCTAGGCGTTACACCGAACTACTCGCGCACAATACTGTGAACACGAACACCGAGACAGGCTGTTCCTAAAAGCATCATAATATAATTATCAATTCATTTTTCAGATTATGACCTGGTACAATCAGTCGGTCAGGCTTTTCTTTTTTGCTGCGTGATATGTTATTATGTAGGATGTAGGTACACCACTACATTGTGGAGTCGTTCAGACAATAGGATACTCTGACCGAATACTATTTTCACAAAGATCTAATATGCGTGTAGTGTGCTATTCGCTCCGTACAGAGGTGGAGGGCCCGCGAGTACGACCACTCCTCGTCCGCTATGGCGCACATATCCGCAGGTCCTTGCACCTCTATCGATCGCGGGTGACAATCTTCCGCTGGAGTTCAGAAGCACAATAGTGTAAGTCTGTGCGCATAGGTATTGATTATATCGTTATGACCTATTGTAAGTACTCCACACATGGCCTGTTTCCGAATTGAAATGGACGTTGGGTTACTCGTTATACGCCTCCTTACATGAATATCGGTATCCAGTTAGGAGTAGTAAGGCTCTGCGCTCTCAGCGCTGTCGGCCGTGGCCGGCGCCTGGGCGGTGTCGCTCGGCCTGTTTCGGTCAGGCAGAGCGCGAGCGATCTCTCTGGCGTGCAGCGGACTGACAGTCTGACATCCCTATACAGCGCGTAGTCCCGTCCGGTCTAACGACGGTCTGTGATGTCTATTATGGTGACGCTCTTTCCTGAGACTTACCATCAGGTGATGTGAAGTGATATTGAAGTGTCTTAAGTATAAAAAAACTCCATAAAGATATCGAGTTGTAAAAGTACGCTGCCTGTGGATCGTTCTGACACAAAACAAAGCAACTGAGCGTACAGATCGAACGCCGGCTATTATACTGTATTTTACATGTAAATTCTATCATACAAACGTAAACAGGTATATACAAACGTTAACAAAACAAAGTCTTATGATAATGTCACAGTCACAGGATACTTCTCGACGCAACGTGACCGGCACGGCAGGCCCCGGGCACTCCAGGAGTACAGGAAACACCACCGCGGGGGTCATTTATGACAATCATTGTTTAATATATTAATAATACTCATTTAAAATTTATAACAGAGACATAACAAGTGCCATGCCACATAATAACCAAAAATATACATCTGAAATACATATAAATAAATAAATAAATACAGGCATCTATCGTATTAGAACCTAAAACTCTGACACTGCAATACACAGGTAGTAGGCAGTGGACGCGTCGCAGAGATAAAAACGATGGAAAAATTCGACATTCACGCTAACACTAAGTAGATATTAAACACTAACCCTGTCGACAGTTTACGTGACAGTCGATCGAGGAATAAACGGAACGACGACGACGTCGCATCTCATCTACATTACGCGACCGGCGGTGACCGGAAACATCGATAAAGACGGGGACAATAGACAACAATAGTGATGCACATTTATATCACGAAAACATTCAAAGTGGACAGGGAATCCAAAACGACTTCAAAGCGTAAATATAGCCTCGCGACGCGCCCCCTACGCGTCCAGGTCGATGTCGGCCAGCAGGTCGCCGCGCGACGCCACGCTGAGCGCGTAGTGCGAGTTGAGCTGCAGCAGCAGCTCGCGCTCGTCCAGCATCTCCAGCGCCTCGGCGCGCGCGCGGTCCTCGTCGGGCAGCGCGCGCCACACGGCCTCCATGTCCCAGGAGCGCGCGTGCGAGAAGCCCAGGCTCAGCAGGCGCGCGGCCTGCGCCGGCGGCGCGCCCGTCAGGCGCTCGGGCGGCGCCGGGCAGCCGCGCGCCGCCAGGTTGCTGCGCATGACCTCGCCGAACTTGTCGCCCAGGTTGCACTGCTCGTACTGCACCAGCGCCACGCGCGCGAAGGCGCCGGCCAGGTGGCGCAGCAGCGCGTCGGCCGCGTCGGGCCGCAGGTACACCAGCACGCACTCCGCCAGCAGCAGCGCCGGCAGCCGCGGGTCCGCGCCCGCCGCCGCCAGCGCGCGCCGCACGTCGCCCAGGCAGCGCAGGTCCACGCCCAGCAGGTGGTACCCGTCCGCGTGCAGCTCGCCCGCGCGCCACGCCACCTCGCCGTCTGCGGGCACACCGCGTTAGCTGCCACGTACACTGGACTTTGAGACCACGGCGAGGATTACATAGATAGATTACTCTTCATTGTACACCAAAAAACAAAACAAAAAAATAAATACGAGAAAACACCGAGGACGAGTAGTGAGAGTTACGGTTTGTTCTAACTTATAATGGGCGGCCTTATCGCTGCGACGGTAGAGTGATATAACAATATGTTGGTTCCGGTGTAGTTTATGTGATAGTTAATATAAAATAAGGCAAGACAATTAGCACAAGCAGTATTACACAAAACTATAAGAGAAGTAGGAGGCATAAAATAAATATTAACATAAAATTAACAAACATTACCTATATGAGAATCAAGTGTACAGTAGAACTCATAAGTGCAGTAGCAATCCTACGCAACTATAGCGTCAACATTCTAGCGCTACTTGTGACCTTTTTCTTTTAAGACAATTTACTCACACACGTAAATAGTTCTTCCGTAGGAATAGTATCAAAGTTGTTAAAAAATATTTTAGCAAAGATCATCGTAGAATGTAAAAAGTATGAAGGTAGATTTGAAATAAAATGGAACAATTACCGGCTTAGAGAAAATAAAACGATGTTGTTGGTGTTTAGTTGCGAGTGCTTGTTATTCCCGTGATTCGATTAAATATTAATTGCAACATGTCTACAAGTAATATAAGTATGGAAGTCAAGGCTAATGTTGTGACTTTATTTATATGAATGGATTAAATATAAGTGAAATAGCTAATGAAACTGGTTCATCCGTAAGTATATTACTAACTATACCATTTTATTTTTATATTATGCTAGCTGTTGCCCGCGGCTCCGCCCGCGTGGATTTCGGTTATCGTGACCAAAACATAGCCTATGTGTTATTTTGTAGTATAAGCTATATTATTGCAAAGTTCTATAAAATCCATTCATTAGTTTTTGCGTAAAAGATTAACAAACCTCCAAACATTCACATTTATAATATTAGTAGAATAAATTATTCAAATAGATCTGGTGTTTTAAGTAAGTTATTAAACCGTTGCTTATAATGTGTAAAAACGTTCTTTTTAGAGGAATACTGTGAGCCGTTGGGTGAAGAGGTTTGACGAAGAGGGTAGCCTGAAGGTTCGTGCAAGAAGTGGACGGCTTCCGCTGATTAACCACAACCAGCGGCACTATATGGTGGCAGAGTATAAAAGCAATAGTTTCATACCAACACGACGATGGGCCAATGAATTTGACACGTCATTGATGACTGTTCGCCGCGTACTCCATGCCGAAGGCCTACATCACCAAACGCCAGCAAAAAAACCTTTTTTTAACGCAACGGCATAAAGACGAAAGGTTACGTTTTGCCCTAGCACGGAGTCAGGCAGAATAAGCCTTAATATGTGGAGGTGGAGCAGCGCGCAAGAACCAGACGAATTAGAATTCATTCCGCCGCGAGCGAACAGCAGCAGTTATGTGGACGTTTTAAATAATATAATGTTACCTACAGTGTAATTAAATAACTTTAGTTTTTTACACGACAATTGTCTAATACGTCGTGGTGTCATAGTTCGCGAATGGCTTAGGGAACATGCAGACGTCAACGTTATTCCTTGGCCAGCACGATCCCCTGATTTAAACCCAATAGAAAGTATATGAGGTATAATTGTCCAAAGATGGGACTCAAGGGATGAGAGATGTTCTGAATTATTAAAACAATTACAAAAATGAATAATTATTAGCAGGAAAAATATTATTCATTATTAATATTTTGCCCGCCTACAATACTATTATTGTCTCTGAGCCTATTCCCAAATCAGTTGGGGTCGGCATTCTAGTCTAACTAAGATGCGGCTGAACTTCAATATTTTCTGTGAAGCGACTGCCATCGGACCTCCACAACCAAATTGGCGATATCGAAATTCTACAGTACTAATTATACTTAATTGGATGTTTGGAAAAAGTAATCTTGTTGTTCTAAATATTAAATCTGTGAAAAAAGAATACTTTTGTTACATAACTTACAAGTAAGTAAACCATACCTACTTAATGATCTTTATATGTATTACAAAAAATATAAATTCAATAACCCAGTTAAGTAAGAAGTAGTTTTTGTGAATGTGGTGAAAAGGGGACGTGCTGGCTATAGGACAAGTCAGTTTAAGATTGTAAGATTGAGGTTAAGTTTCAATCCTCTTTTCCTTGAGAAAACGATACTTAAACTATAAACCTCAATAAAATTTACATTGAGTAGGCAGGTAGATTGTAAAGATGAAATATATTTAGTTACTGATCAAACATTTTGTATCATTTCTTTTCATAACCCCATAATTTAATCACATAAATAACAATTAATGCCAACTTCATGCAAAAATACTTTATAATTATTCAAAATTATATTTTTGTCATAAATATAAAAAGTCGTAATAAGCTGGAATCGAACCACGAGCATATCCAATGCATTAGCCGCTTAGCTATCAGTTGATTTACGAAGGCCAATGAATTACTGTATTAGTATCTAATGACTCACAGCAGTTGTAAACAATAACACAGTCATTATGAAAACGAACATAATATATTATTGTATCGTTATCTTCCTCTACCACGAACAATTCATATCTTGTTGTCCTGTTCTGTTGCATTGAAATCCATAAGAGATAGATATATACCATTACACACACAAATAGACGCAACGACGCAAGGCGGCCGCACAGTAAACCATTTTGAGCCTTGATGTGCTACTGCACTTATGAGCTCTGACTGTACATGAAATCAATGCTATATAGTATTATTACCGCGAGGATGGGAGATATTTACCTTCATTACTAATTTTCTGAAGCAATTGCTTATTCCTCTTGATAATTTGACACTTTTTGGCAGTAACGGCAGGAAAGTCTAATTCGATGAAATTTCCAACAGCTCGAGTGGTGTCCTTGAGCCGCCAGTACAGAGTGTCGAAGCCACAGCCTAGATTGATAATCTGACACTTTGTACCACACCGCTAAAACATCAAGCAGAATTCGATTACACATTATGTTAAAATGGAAGAATAGTGTGCTTGGAAATATATTGGATTGAATTGCCTTGAATGAAATAATGTAGATTCTGAACAACAACCTATTGGATAGATAACAGTAAGCCGAACTGTATGAATACAGATATAATCGAATGAGCTCAGTGAATGTGTTAAACAGCCTGCTAACCTCCAAGAACTGGTGAATAAACATCTCCATGGCCCTAACCCGCGCGTAATAGCCTCGGTTGATTTCGGGCGCCTTGCGGTCGACGTGGCGCACGAATAGAGAGATATAGTCGTCCTTCCAGTAGCCCAGCTCCACTGCGCTGCGCTTGCACTCTGTCGCATCCGTGTTCGTCGCGATGATCGCCTCGTCTTCGCCCGTCCAGGTCCTTATCTTATCCATACTGTTATACTATATTAGCTCTCTATCTCTGAACGAGGACTTTCCAGTACATTACCTACTCTATATTGGCCTATACTTTATTTATCACTTAATGATATGCAATTTAATGAAAACAAAATATTTATTTTTGTCTGTCACAGCGCGTGATGACAGTAATGACAGACACAGACAATTTACGAAGAAGTGTTGCCAGATAATAGGGAAATGAAAGCCAACCTTCATATTGACTTTAGGGAAAAGAAACCTACGTTTTAAAATACCGACTGACTTCATAAACTGATAGCAAGAAATAATAAAGGTTTAATGCAGTAACACGTATGCAAACCTAAAACCTTATTAATAAAATACTATTATTTGATTTGAACCGAAACCAAACATTTGCACCAACTTAGCTTAGCTTCTATTATTTGACGTAGGGATGTCGGAAATGAATAAAGTATCGATATATATTTGTATCGATATTTAAAAAATATATCAATATCGATATTGATATTTTTATAATAAAATATCGATATATCGATATATCGCTATGATTTGCCAGAGAATAATGGCACTTTGAATATTAATTTAATTTTTATATACGTATATATTACCGGTAATGTGTATAAACCGGTTTTCTATAAATGTCTAAGCAATATATAGAATGCCCATTGCACAGCCAGTAATGTAAGAAATGTTATCAAGAAACATAATTCAAAGTTAAAAATAAAAAAAAAAACATTTAGTCTGTGTAATAAACCAAACGGCATTACAAAATTTGTCAATAACAACAATATTTTATAAATTAGTGAGCAAATGGACCACCGGTTCGAATCGCGGCCCCGGCCTGAGAAGAATCCGGCAAGAAACATAGCGGGCTTTAATATAAATAAATGATGGTTACAAAAAAAACTACCACGAAGGCTAATGCAGGAGCTCCGTTTCCACCTTCGCTTTCTAATCTATATCTATCCAAATTGAGGCGCAGTGTCCACACCGCGTAATTTGGCTTGGATAGATTAGGTTAGAAGTAAGTTCAAGGTAATATTTATATAACGATGTAGAAATTGGATTTCCGCAAAGCCATTCGCAAATACAGACGTGAATGTATTTATTTCAAACATTGCCGTTGCAACAGCAGGCATTCTATATAAAAGCATACGTTGCCTAAAAGTGTTGGTTGAAAAGGTTTCCTTTCAGGACTTTTTTATCAAAATAAATATCGTTTTTTATACGTTTTCGATACCTGGAATTTAATATCGATACATCGATGTATCGAAGAATTAAATATCGCTCAAAAATATCGATGTTTAGAAAAAATAATATCGATATATCGATGTATCGATATTTTTTCAACAAGCCTAATTTGACGGATTTTATTGACGGAACGAAAAATATATTTACGGATTTTTGACGGAAAATATGATAGGACAGCGGGTTTAGGAATTTAGTATTGGTTATAGGATATAAGTGTTCTGTGGTGTTGGCAAGACTGATAAGCGAATGTCACAGCGACACAGCACAGTGTTTACGTGAACGTCAATCAACGTAAATAGTCAATACTTACTCAATTTAAGTTATAAATGTGTTATTGAGTAATTGTCAGCTGATGTACAACTATGTAATGTGCTTTGAATACTGAAATACACGTAACCCCCAATAGTATTAAAATATGTTAACGTTTGATACCCTACCAGTCCTGTTAGTAAGCGCTGCGACTAAGCCTGTAGCTACCTCAGTAATATCAGGTTAGCCGTGTTTTGCTTTATTCGTACCGTTGCAGTACATAAATATGTGACGACGTAATTAATATAATACTAATATAATTTTCCGACAATATAATTTTTCTGGTACCAGATCTCATAGACATTGACGTTACGGCAGACTACGATAAAGATATAGAATCTCCCGATCGTGTTTGGAGACTACTCAACAAGTACTATAGCGCTGATGTCCGAGTTCATGCGCTTGCAGACGGGGAGACACTCACTTTGAACCCACACTATGTGGAAGCCCATATTATTCACATAACGGAGGAAGAGGTAATTTATGACGTTTTTTACATTTTCGACATTACTATGATAGATCTAGATATAAAGAGCGCATCCCATACTTGATTTTAAAATAAGTAAGGCATCACCTGTGTAGTTGTGAAAAACTTTTTTTATAAAAATATATTACATTTTCCCACATGGACAAGATATCTGGCTGTCCTCTCGTACTTTTGGGACCCGAGACTACTCAGGATCTGGAATAGACGGTAAGATGTTTTGAGGTAACAGTGCTCCGTGAATCCTGTGAAGCCCTGCGTTTCTGGGCGGAGCTGGGCTGGCTGCTCTAGCCAGTAACCCTGAACGCACAAAGGGAGGCTAAGTGCGGAAAAAGGAGTCCCAATAAGAGGTAACAGTGATAAGTCGGCAATCCAATATCACTTACGAGTTCGTAGAATCTCTTAGTATTTTCTTTTTAAGACTATTTATACTGTAGATCGATGGCAGTCTGTGGAACTTAACATTGTACATAGTGATAACACACTTTTACTTCACCGTATTATTTATTATTGTTTCACCTCGTTTTATCGTGAAAGGTTCACATTGACAGTCGACAAACCTTTGAGTATGAACCTATTTAGTCAGATTTATTAAGTAAGGTCACGTCAGATAACGACGTGGATCATTCCTCCGGCTTCCGGTGCCCCCATTTGGAAGTCCACAGTAGCTCAATTCACTCGATTGCCGGACGGGTGATCCGCCGGATCGTGCGGGCCCGCGGCGGCCACCGCCACCGCCATACGTAGCCTAGAGTTCAATCCCCCCCCTTTTTTTTTTTTTTTTTTTTTTTATCGTGCGCAAAATCCCCACGGATACCACCTCCACCAAAACCGATGGAGGTGATTATGTCGGACTCGAACCGACCAAAACGCACGCCGATCATGGGTCCTTGATTGCCGGAGGTGAGATTATACAAGACATATCTCTCGCACCCCGGCAGACCCGGGGACATCTCTGTTGAGATGACCCTCCTCCCCCAACGCGGGGACCATGGTGTCCCCATCTAGCCCCTGGGTATGGGGTGGCATTTTGCGCCATCGCCGTGGCCTGCTTCTGCTAGGGTGACCGGCGGCTCCACCCGTGAACATACGGAGCACCCTACCTGTGCGCCACGTCCCCTCACTCGCTCGCCGTCCCAGGTGGAGGGCGGGGCGGGCGCGGCGCGCGCGGCGGGGCGCGCGGGCGCGTGCGGCGGCGCGTGGGCGCGCTGCGGCGTGCGCGTGCTGCTGGCGGAGTGCGCGGCGCACGAGGCGCTGGGCGCGTGGGCGCGGGCGCAGCGCGCCGAGTGGGTGCCGCGGCGCGAGGCGGCGGGCGCGCCGGGGGAGGACGCGGGCGAGCCCTTCGCCGAGACGTACGGCGTGCAGCGCGCGCGCGCCGCGCTGCACGCGCACCGCTGGCCCGCTCCGCCGCGCCCCGGTGCGTACCCCCTCCCTACTTATGCGTTTAGTTATGTACTAGCCGAGCCGACGAGCTTCGTACCGTGCCGACGTCGGACGCCCGCCCGTGAATACGTTCGAGCGAGTCTGCGACTCGGTGAACGTGCTCCGCTCGTCCCTTCTATAGCTGGTTCGTATTGTGCGGTACTTTTACGCGATCGAGTAGCTTTTTTTATGGTAATTCCAACGGTTAAAACGGCGTCATTCGCAACGCGATTGTTGTTTGCTTGTTTTGACTGGGATTTTCCACACTTAGCCTCTTGATTAGGCCATTGTGCGTGAGGTGCTACGTCCCAGGTCCTCCCGGAAAGCGAGAAGTTTGGAGAAACTCCTAAAGGTGCCGTACGGTGGTACTACATTCTAGTCTTCACGAGGTTGTTAATTTTGGCCAACGATGCCGCGATGTACCTAATAAGATTTTGGCACATTAAATTAACACCGTTAAATCTGTTAACCCGTATAATGTGCCAGTAATTTAAAAGATTTCAAATAATGGATGCGAATCATCAGATTCATGTCTTTGATTCCTTTATGTGTTTGTCTGCTGAACGGATATCGATGTTGTTTTTTTCGTGGCACCCGTTGTCTATACCTACAATAGTTAACCTACGTGTATTTTTGGTCTACAATAGTGAGTTATCTTTTTTTTTAATCGTGCGAAAAATCCTCCACGGATTCCTTCTCTGCCGGACCCCGGTTGGGGAGGTTATGTCGGACTCGAATCGACTAAAACGCACGCCCTCTTGGAGTCTTTAGTTGCCGGAGGTGAGGTAGTAGTCTCACACCCCAGCAGATCCGGGGCGCTCTTTCGAGGTTACCCCCGTCGTCGTCGGGTGTAGGGACCGCGGTGACCGCGGGTATGCGGGGCGCCGCCGCGGCCCGCTTCTGCTAGGGTGACAGGCGGCTCCACCCGTCACCCCCAGGAGCTACTATATTTTGTTCAATATGTCGAGCCGTAAAAGCGTCAGTCGACTTCGTCAATATCTTCCACAGTCGAAATCGGTACGCTCACCAACATACCAATTATTCGGATGGCAGCTCACTGGGCGTGCCATTGTACAATAAAGGGAATGGAACATTGCAGGGGCGGAGTGCGACGCGGAGTCGGGCGCGTCAGGCTCGTCGTCGGACGCGGAGGCGCGCGGCGACGACGACGACGACGACGACGACTCGCGCGCCGTGGAGCGCGCCGAGGCCTTCGCCGCCGCGCTCGCCGCGCTGGGCTCGGACGCGGCGGCCTCGCGCGGCGGGCCCGAGCGCCTGGCGCGCGCCGAGCACCTGGCGCTGGCCTTCTGCCGCGCGCTCGGCCTGGACGACGGCGCCTGAGCCGCGCTCGCGGGACGGGGGGCGGGTGCGGGCGAAGAAAACTCACGTTTTGAGATGATCGAGTATATTTATATAATTTTTATAAAAAATCTGTCATATCGTACTGTGATTACGAGTAGCGATGAACTTTGTATATAGAAACGTCTAGCAATAAAACTTTGAAACGATCACATTAGTAGCTTTGATTGACGCGTGACCCTCCTCGTCCGGCGAGGGTGCCGTCGCACGAGATGGGCCGAGGGCCGCCCGACAGTTTTAGGCGGGCGTTGGAGGCGCACTTCCCGCGCCCGCGGCCGCGCGCTGGGCTGAGGTGACATTGGATTGGACAAGTTTTGGCGTTCCTCAAACACGTGCCTAAAAGGTCCAACGGCTCCTCAATACATCACAGTCACATAGGTAATAATACTATCACTTAGGTATACATAATAATAATAAATATAATATATTAATTTATAGCGCACCGGCCAGTGTGGGTGTGTAAATCATAAGATCACTTGAAATAACGTACATTTATTATGATTTATATCTAATTCACGAAAAATATTTAATTATCACAGAAAAATTGATGACGCGATGGTATTCGGTACTAAACCCATCCGTGCAGTTAAAAAAGAAAATACGTAAATATATGTCAATATTAGCCCTAAGATCACCTAACATTTGTTCATAACGCCGAACGTCGGCTCATACCCAGCGGCATTCATTCTGGTTCTGGTATTCTAAGTTCTGTGGTAGGCACGTTGCCGCGTCTATCGGAGCGTTACACAAAGGGCTAGTTGACCTTGAACGCTAGCACCGCACCGCACAATCCGCTCGTCATCGTATTTTATCAGTGATATGCTGATATGATATTTAGGTACTAATCGCGGGTAAGATAACTTGGGGTCAAGCACGTAAGTATTTTGAGATTTTTAAAACGTTAATAACTTCGTTATTTGGTACGGTGAAGGTGTACGGTGTACATACTCTTTGTTATACACATTCCATATCAGCCTCTAAACTTATTGTTATATATTGACATAGGTAATTACTATATCATTATAATAATCTTGATTGTCTCCAATAAAATATTTAGTAAAATCTCAATTTGTACACTTATGTAAATGTCGATATTAACTAACTCAGGCGGCGGCTCTGTGGTCCGAACTAATACAGAATTATATAATGGCAGTGACTTTCTCACTTTTGTTCAACGACACATAATTTCTGAATAATAAATTAATTGGATATTAGTTCAGATATGCAATTGTTCATATCATTATGTACACCGTGGAATTACAATTTACCAAAGACATAAGTAATTGATACACTTGTGTGATGTCTATGATGATGTTGATGACTTAGAGCTGTTATTGCTAGTTCAAAGTTTACACACCCGCAACTGGGGGCCGCGCCATGATATGAACATGAACCTGCAGTGCCATTAGTATTATATATTATATAGGTACAGTAGAACCCGCTTATCATAACTTTGAAGGGAAGTGCAAAAACGTCATATTAACCGAACGTCATAAAAAGCATATTCATGAAACATTTGCTATTTTTGTTATTACATGTTGATTTCAGTAAAAAGAAGAGATTTTCTTTTGAATCTTCACTATCTCGCAGTGATATCGTCTGCGTGTTGTTCCGTTAGTCGGCTCTTACGACACGTTTCGGATTAAGATGGGCATGAGGATATTCTTTCTCCGTTACGTGTGGTGACGGAGAAAGAATATTCTAATGCCTATATGGGCTAAATGGATAAAAGACAACGAACAACCCCTATCACTATATCAAACTAAGCGAAATCATTATATCCGACTTGGTTATAATTTTATATAAAAACCAAACTTCGCTGTGCCATGACGTCACTATAAGCGGACGGTCAACAAAAACGGAGTCATAATAAGCTGATTCTACCGTATATTACGATACTTTGATAATTCCTAAACACATTGTGCCCTCTCTCAGTTACACTTAAGCTAAACAACAGAGCGAGCTACCTAGTTGCCGCTAACAGGCGGTGCGAGTTCCGTTCGTACTGCGTACCTATCTATAGGCACTATATATTTATTGTCACTAACCGCTTTGACCCAGCCGGTCTCAGAGGACCACTGGACCGAGGTACGACACTTTACACGATCAATATTCTTTTTATTAAAATGAGGTAGATAAATTTAATATCACCTCAATAAGTCAATATAGTAAAATGTAACGCGTTGTATGACAGAAGTCATAGGTACTATGTTCTCGTCCGCACTCACTGATCAGTGCGTGCACTGCACAGCGAGTGCGTCGAGGCAGTCAAGTTCCGCGCTCGATCAGAGTGCCTAGTGCGACTTTTTGTCACATACACTGTGTTTTGTATGCGCAAAAAAGTTTTTTAAGTTTGCCGCCAGGTGGCGCTAATACAATGTCACACAAAACAACGGATCCTCGCCATTATTATTTTATTATTAGCAGTATCTGCCACTTCGTACATAGAACCTCATTATCTAATCAGGCTATCTGTGGCGGTTGCAATGAGATAAGCACGGATGTGTCTATTTTTTATTAGATATTTTCGAAAAGAGTTTGCCCACAGTGCCACCCGCGACTTCGGTAGCGCGTGGGCTTGAGGCAAAACCTGTACTCATCCCACGCGGTCTCACTCGACTCGTAGGGGTATGAGTAACCAGTAGTGGACAACTATTTGCTGCCGGCCGCGGCCGTAAGCTGTGCCCGAACACTAAAGTTACATTTTAAAGGCGTAGGCGCACTAATAGTAACATAATCAATACAACTAAGAAATTTAGGCGACAGTTTGCAAGAGGTGGCTCTCGCTCATCGTAAATGCAGGCAAATTGACAACATCGTAGGCGGCTGCTGTGCCTCCCGCGCGAACAGTGGACAGCTTGCGATGATCACTCTTGGCAATAACAACAGTTTATTAATAATAGTTATATTCCAAATATATTGCAAAGCAAACCAAAAGTTGCACTCCGAAGGCCGCTTAGAAAGTGTCACAAAAGTTGTTTTGGCAGTGAGCGATCTCTAAAAAAAAGTTGATTCATTTCAGCATTATGTACATATTTTATTCTGCCAATACGCAGACTATTTTGTACTTCAAGCTAGCAATACACGATACACGATTATGGGGCGGTGCGCCATGGATCGGTCAACATTATATAACATTGCGAATTAATATTGTATATGCGAGAGTACTCTGTCTGGGGACTGCCCACTCGAGGTGGGGGAACCGACTGTGATCTAATATAGTACAGGCGTAGTTTCATGTCAATACAGATACAATCATAACACGTAAAGGGAAATTTGGAATGCTTTAGACGTGGCCTACTACCAAACTGTGAATAAGCCAAATAGAATAAAAGTAAAAATAAACGAAACCACCGAATACGTTAACACGAAAGTGCGCGAAAGTAACTTTATGTGACAGCTCTAGTGGTGACAGCTGTAATTGCTGTCTAAAAAAACAATATTGTATGGCCTCCAATTAAAATATGTACTAACACAAAAAAATTAAATGCAGGATTTAAAAATCATTATCAAACTAATGCCCGATTCCTAATTTTTGCTGTTATATACCTGTGTAATTTGAGCGATAATGATTAAAAAACCAATGTCCATACAAAAAGTGGACATATCCTTTGTGCGAAACTTTCTGATCGTTCCTCGTATACTGATTGAGATTTATTTTGAAAGACGAGTGCAGCTAGGCGTAGACAAAATATTATAATATATCAATAAATCACAGTTATTAGTAACACATCCGTCTCTCTCTCTCTCTCTCTCTCTTTCTTACTCTCTCTGTGGGTAAGTCAACTATATAATAATATATAATCTCAAGTATATCAACAGCTCGCAGCGATATTATTATAATTATAAATACTTCTGGTACACGGGGTGCGTCGTCATCATAATCACTATCTCAACCGAGCCACAATGTTCCTCATCTCGCTGCTCCGCACTTCTCATGTCCACAGCATTCAGTTTACTTCATATTTACACATAAGTGTACGACGAACACTTCCTTGTACAGCCAGACGAGCCTCATTGGATCCGTTCTGGCTGCTTTCTCTACCATTCGATCGATTCTCTACCATAACTTTTTGTTCAATGTCATGGTAATGGGTCCTATCTCTCGAAACTTAGGAGTCCGGTACCCGGTACCCAAACTCCTCCGTTCGTTTGCTGTTTCCTTCAATGAGAATTGTGCAATATGTCATGTTCTGCGAGAGCGTATACTTTTTCAAAAAAACTTGCCGAATGTGCCCGCCATCTCTCTAGCACGGTGTGTATTGAGAGATGGCAGCGACATTAGGCATTCAGCAACTCTGTCGTTTCACAGCCTCATTTGTTACTATACAGTGTACTTCTCGACTTTTCACGTCTTGCCGCTTTTACCTCTGTCTGTATATAATACTCATATTTCTTATAAATAATTTTTGAAAGGTCAACGTCAGAGCGCACCTCGACGCGGGACCCGGTCGGCGGTCGTCGGCCGGACGGACGGTCTGTCGTTGAACAATAAGCCTGATTGCTATATCACAAACACCTGGTGATCGCGACGAAGCTCCGACGCCGGAGCTCCTCCCGCTAACTTATCACTAGCTAACGTAATACTATCGTAGTGCGGCGGGCGGCGCGCCTCGCTCACTAGACGACACAAGGCACGGTTCGACTATCTCGTATCTTAATATAAATAGTAAAATGGACAACGTCGTAAGCGAATTCTCGATAGATTTTTGTAACTAGAAAACAACTAACGTGTAAAATTTCACTCGTATGTACACTAACCTACTATATATTTATAAAATATTAACAACGCTAGCTTCGGGGGGCCGGCTCCTAAACGTAATAAATAATGTGAAATGCAACAAACGTAACGTGCGTCTACGTAATACTGTCGTCAGCAGGCGGCGGTGGCGGGGGCCGGCGCGGGGGCCGGCGCGGGGGCCGGCGCGGGGGCCGGCGAGGGGGCCGGCGCGGGGGGCCGGTGCAGGCGCTCGGGCGCGGCCAGCAGCGCCGCGAAGTACTGCGCGGCCAGGCGCGCGATGTACTGGTCCTGCGCCGCGCGCGCCGGCCACCAGCCCTCCAGGAACCCGATGTGTCCGCCGCGCGCCGGCACCAGCAGCGCCACGCCCGCCGCCTCCGCCTCGCGCGCCGGGATCACTGCGGGCAGGCGGGCGGTCAGCGGGCCGGGGGCGGGGAGGGGGCGCGGGCGGTTAGGGGGGAGGCACTCACCGTCCAGCGGCTGGAACGGGTCGTCGGCGGCGCACAGGCACAGCAGCGGCACGCGCACGCTCGCCAGCTTGTCGCGCAGCGAGGCGGCGCGGTAGTAGGCCGCCACCGACTCGAAGCCGAAGTGGCGCGCCGTGAAGGCCGCGTCGAACTCGCGCACCGAGCGCGCGCGCTCCACGCCGGGCCAGTCGGCGGCCGCGTCGCCGCGCAGCGGGCGCACGGCGCGGCGCAGGTTGCGCGCCATGTGGTAGGACAGCAGCGCGTTGAGCGGCGCGCGCTCCATGCACTCGGAGCCGCGCACCACGTCCAGCGGCGACGACACCACCAGCGCCGCCGCCAGCTGCGCCGCCTCGCCGTGCGCCGCCAGGTACTGGCCCAGCACCAGCCCGCCCAGCGACACGCCGGCCGCCAGCAGCGGCAGGCCGGGCGCGGCGAGGCGCACGGCGCGCACGGCCTCGGCCACGTCGGCGTGGCTCACGGCGCAGTACAGGCGCGGCGTGGTGAGCGGCAGGCCGCCCAGCCCGCGGTAGTTCACCACCACGGCGCGCGCGCGCAGCGCCGCCGCCGCCGCGCCCAGCACGCGCACGTAGTCGGCCGACGCGCAGCCCGTCAGCCCCGGCAGCACCAGCAGCACGGCGCGCGCCTCGCCCGCGCCCGCCGCGCCCTCCAGCCAGTCCAGCGCCAGCTGCCCGCCGTCCGACAGCCGCACCACCTGGCTGCGCCCGCCCGGTGCCGCTCCGTTAATTACGTTTCGGAATGTTGCAGGACAAATAAATATTGCATAGGTACCGTTATTTTTTTTTCCTATCGATGTTATTAACCGGTGTTTGGAAACGAAGTGGGTTAAGTGGGCACCGCTCAATTGAGGGAGTGGGGAAAATGGAAAAGTGGGACGCTTCAATGTCAGTGAAGAGAGGCCGCTGCAGTGGATATGCATAGTTACATGTAACGAACGCGTGAGGAACTCTCGCATTTGGGCCAGTCATTGTAAAAGGAAGTAACTTCATGTCTGTGATATTGCAGTTAATGAGCTGGAAAATTGTCTTATCTGTTAGTTGCGGTAATGTCTTGCAGAAATTGGCAGGTTACGTGAGTAATAAAAAATTGGCAAAGGCACCTCCACCAGGTTCCAGTATGTGGGGTAGACCTAAGAAGTGCTAGCTTGATGTTGTAAAGGTAGACATGCATCACTCACTCACTATCAGGGATGCCCAGGACTGTGAATTGGAGAAGTAGAAGTGGCAGGCTCTGAGGTGAATGCCTCAGATGCAACCGGAATTGATGCAATGATTACTATTACTGTCCCCAAATGTACATTTTGAGATACCCGGAGTTAGTTGCCTCTGGCAGTGCTATTGCATATCTCCATTGACAACTTGACTGCTTCGCACATTGTTAGAGACTCTCAAAAACCACATTTCATACTATGTATCTACCATCTTGTTTATGTGCCCAAACTGTGTCTAAAATTATGTCTATGGTCGAAAAGCTATGATGGTCATAGTTAAGAACTTTTTCATATTGATATCATTATTCAAGTCATAAGATTGTTCAAAAGGCGTGAGGTGACTTCATCCCTTATGAACCGTTAAGGTTGCGAGAGATGCTGCTCAGCATGCCCCCAGTTTACGACATTTTATACTTCCAGCCTGGGTCATAGGTTCCACTCTTGAAACTACTCATGGCCAGCCAATCAAGGCAAGTACAAGAGAGAATAACTTGCTCAGGAGAATCAGAGTAAGTGGTAGTAGTGCCACTCATCAACAGCCCACCACAAGCTGCTCCTGTATTATTGTGGTTAAATGGATGAACAATAACTTGCTGATATTTCCATATCACTCAGTATTCTTGTATATTAATGACTTCTTGTTTATACTTTTTAATATCTTATTTTACTGTACATGTCCCTAGGTTAACAATGACCCATCTGTCCTACAATATTTGCCATACAAAAATAGTAGCACAACAAGCAATCTTCAAGACACCACACTTAAGATTTACTATTGAGACAACAATAAAGCTAATAAAGCAGTATTCAAGTTGACAGTCCTGCAGTCATTGCTTGGGTAAATGATATCATTAGTGTGATTAAAGGTGTAATATGTAGTTCAACTATACCGGCGATACTTGACGGGAGGCAGCAGACGCGAGCGCAACACTGAACCCAGCACTGTCTGGAGGCGCGATTCGACGCACCACGGCGTGGGCCAGTAATGCTCACTTAGCATGGGCACCTTCTGCTCCAGGAATTGCCGAAACTCACCCTCACGGCATACCAGTATGGGTTTCTGTACAAAAGGGAGTGGAAACATATATCTTACTACAGTGTTGGCGGTGACACACGCGACGACTGCGTGATAACATAATGATCTTTACCTTGACCACTTCCACTAGATAATAGGTTAGGTACAATATTGATAGAGAAAATCCCACAAGTAACTCCTTCTTTATTTCAAATATGTACATAAAAATACCTAACATGATTAATGTCGTGCATCAAAATAAATATAAAATAAAATAATACGTTTTACAACTCCTACCAGGTACTGTACCAATATTGTACCTGTACCTTAGAATTTGACAGCGGTCTGTTGTGGTCCAGTGTCCAGGGTCCAGTGACAGTGACATGATTCACGAGTGTCATGTCACTGTCTTGTCAGTCTTGTCATGTTTGTCATACTGTATTATCACTTGTCAACAAAATTATGACTTGGTAACAAGAACTTTTAGGCCGTCCTATTATTATACATCACTTCACTTTAAAAACTTTCTTGTTATATCCCTTTCATTTCACTTTATAAATGGTTCCAACACGCTCCAAAAGTATTTCTAAATATCTGAAAAAAGGATTGTAGCAGTTCTTTTCTTTAAATAAAAAGGAGAGTTTGTCTGTTTGCATAATTATTAATCATAAATCATTTTAAATTCCCAACCCAAGAAGAAAAACTATTTTTTTTATAGTACGTCAATTTGACTTCACTTCGCCTGATGGTAAGCTGAAGGCAAAGTCTCATAAAAGAGTGTCACCATTATTGCAATGGTGGCGCTCAGCTTGACGGCCTCATCGAGGGTATTTGTGACCTCAGTAGCACTAGCATGAACTCCTATCGAATTCGTAATGTAAAGGTTTCGAGAAAACGGAGCATTGTGATTGGCAGTCTCTCCTTGTACACCTGTGTGCGTGTGTAGCCCGCCAATCGCAATGCTCCGTCCTGTCGATACAGGACTCCCAATAATGCGGATCGCATGTCGCTGCAATCTGTCGAAAGCATTTAATAAGTACTTTGCGGAGCCATCCCTGAGATGCGAGCACTGCGAGCAGTGTATTACTCTATGGCAGTATTCCACGCAGGAGCGAATTTGTATTTTGTGAAGAAGATACCGCTGCTCCGGCGTGAAAAACCATCTCACTCTGTTCAAGACTCCGAGTTTACGCGAAGCTTATTATTGGCGAGACGTTAATGTCAAGTTTTCAAGAAAATTTTCAGAGCCACGTTAGCCACGCTAATAAATTTCTTTCCATGTGTCTGCCCCCCACAAGATCAGACAAGCTTCCTTCTTACATTCTCTTACTTGTCACTCACTGTTATCAGTATCAGATGGTATCAGATCAGTCAATCAGTGCTAATCAGTTCACTATCAATTTGTCATGTCTTGTGGGGTTGCTAATGTGCAGAAAATTCCCCAAATGATGGGGATTCTTTTCTCTATACATGAGCATTGATTTATTGTTCATCTGGGGGCCTACCACCACCGTTTACGAAACAGTCTTATTGCAGGAGCGTTTTGTTTGACATTTTAAGTAATCTTGCTTATTTTCGTACCACAACCGTACATTATACATATAAAGTATTCTTGTTTAACCTTTTTGTGACGTCACTTCCATTTTAGTTCATTCAATTGGTACCATGATGAGATTTTTTAACAATATTGTTTTTAGTAATATTGTTTTTATGTCAAAATTAGCCATCTTATTAAAGTTGCTCGAAGGCGACGGATTTATTATTGTTTTGCAAAATACTATTGAATAAACCATTTTCATAACCCAAAAAGCAGGGAAACCATATTTATTCACACAAACTTATAGAATAAATGCTTTAGCTAAAGGTTTTACTATCTTTTTTCGTGTTCGACGGATACTCCCGTTTAACCAGCGAGTAGGTTATTTCGGACTCAGACCGACCAAAGTCGCACGCTGTTTCTTCGAAGTAGAGCAATAAGGCATTCCATCACTCCGATGGAGTCATCTTCCTCATATCCGGCGTTTAGATAGCCCCCTCGTACCCCGAGGTATGCTTATAAATACAAGTATAATTTGTATGAAAGATATCAAGTGATTTTTAGATATTTATCAAACAAATACAAATTTAAAGATAAAGTTAACCTACCCTAATACATATTTTACTTCAAAGCAAAACTCTTTTAAATATACTCTTTTAAAAAAACTTTTTAAAAAGAAATCAATAAACAAAACACATTAGGTATAGGGCTTGACTCTAAAGAGATTTACCTCCGGTTTTAATAAACCGTCAGAATGCCTCCGGCTATTCTCCGGTAAAAGCTGAAATTATATTTAAAAGTTTAAAAATGGTCATATTCGTGAAGCGAATCCCGGACTTCTTGGTGAAAGCTTCGGAAGCGACCGGGACTAACGCAAGGATGATGATGATGATTTGTGAACATTTTAATTTAGTATTTAGGACATTGAGTTATCATCCATAACATAATCACCTTACTAAAAATAACTCCAAACAAAAAAAAATATATCAAGAATGTAAGGAAAATGTAAAGAACACTATTTAACTTTACGTAAAATCTTCGAAGTTTTTGAAGAAGAAAACCGGGTCATTGGGTAAATCTAAAATCTCCGGAGGTTCTCCGATTTATCGTCTACGGGTCACAGCCCTAAGGTGAATGATTTATAGCAGGGAATAGACAAAGATTATAAATAGTTCATTCATTTTCGACAGTTGGCAGGAATCAAGTAATACTGTATTGTACGCTCATGGTACGAATATGAGTAAGGTTGTTTTCAAGATTGAAACAAGAAAAAGGATGACTTTGTGAGAAAGAGATGGAGCTATATCAACTGTATAGCGCCATCTCTTTCTAACAGAAAATTATGTAATTCGTAAAACGTTTTTGAAGAAATACTTACCTTTTTTAAATAACTGGCAGAATATTAAGTCAAAAACCATGATTATCAAAAAAGAAAAAAATATCAATGAGCAATCAAACAGGGCCGTAGTGAGTATATAACAAGAAATTCAAACAGGGCCGGTGCAAGGGACCTTCTTGATGATAATTTTAGAAGAACCGAGTGGGTCTTCCAAAATTTCATATTCATTTCATGAAATGGCTGGCGCTAGCTCAACCGCGCAACGAAAAAGATGACGGTCCACCCGAAGTCACTTACAACTTGTAATTAGCAATATTGTGTCCGTACTTGATGCCATTCGAGACTATAACTAAAGGCTCTCGGGTTACGATTAGATAGATAGTTAAAGTTCTTTAGTTCATGGCATTCAAAGTTTCCGAAAATGAAAAAGCTCCACATTATTTTTTAGACAGCAGTAGAATTTTTCATTATTTAATCATTCTATCACCTCTGCCTGCCCCTCCAGGGATATAGGCGTGAGTTTATGTTATGTTATTAATTTATTTGATGTTGAATTCATTATTCTCAGGACAATTTGTGTGAATTTTTTTTAAAGTCTATGTATATATATATATGTATAATTATATGTGCACGGGGGCGAAGTCAGGGCGCGCAGCTAGTTAGTATATTATTATAACAATCGTTGCTATGGAAACGGACATCATAGACATGCGCACTGCGTCTCTGTCACACACAACATTGTCTTTCATTCACTTTTATCTTTTAGATAGGGAGTTATTGGATTTTATTAAATGAGGCTGATAGATTTCTTGCTGAGCGGTAATCGAACCCGCTTCCGAATGCTGTATCGCTACGCCACAGCAGTAACCAAAATAAATAATGATAATAACCCCCTCATGGTTTTCATACACAATCTAGATTTGATTTTTTTTATTTAAAATAGGGACAATAAAAAAAATCAGGTTTAATTGATTAAATTCTATTATTACTTAAACCAAATACTTTTATTTCACAAGTGATTTTCGATGTACGAGTATAAAAAGTGATTATAATCTTAAAATAAACTTTTATGTAGCCAAACACTATTAGAAAGGGATGTTATTTGTTCAATTGAATTGTCTCATGGCTTTATTATTGGACTCCTACTTGTCCGATAACATCTTCGAATCAGTTGCATGAATTTATAATCCAATCAATGGCAATCAAAATCTAGAACATAAAATTTGATGTTACATACATAGTTGATACAAGTGAGGGGCCTTAACAGAAACTATATAATTACACCTATATTGCATTTACCTAGGTCTCAACGAATGTCTGTTGAGATATATTATATGTTCCTTCACCGGAGGCCTTAATTCATCACACTGGATATAAACCAATGTCTTTGCGATTAGGTAGTACCATCAATTAATACATTCCGCATTATTTCCTCCAACATAAAGGGTTCACATTGCTTACGTAACTGCGTAGCTGTTTTCATAAATGGACTCGGCGTTATGAGTTTCTAAACACCAAATATTTCGTATACAATCGCCATCTAAACAGTAGACATTTGTAGGTACTAATCATTAGATAGTTTATAATTATTTATTCTATGAGTTCACATAATTAAACACGGTACCTACACTTACTTTTTAGGACAAGATAATGATTTATTGAGACGTATTTTCCATAATAAATTCAATAAAACTACAGCTTCTTGTTATTTTTACTGATTTTTGATTGACGTTTATCTATCAAATTGAATGAACAATATGAAGGTGACGTCACAAAACTGCCGAGTCAAGAATGTTGTTTGCAATCTTGTTTTAAAGACGTCATGGTACCAAAACATGAAGTAAGGTTGAAATAATACTGCTTTAAGAGATGGTGGTAAGGCCCCTGATCTGATCTGATCTGACTGATCAAACTATTCACCCATGGTGATAAGAATTTGACAAATACGCATATACAAAATACGCTAGGAAAAGTATGTTCGCAAAGAAATTTGTAATAACTAAAATAAATGAATTAATTAATTTATGTTCAGGTGGGGTGAAGTCAAATTGAAGTGCCCTTAATAAAAAAAATTGTTTAATGCCATATTTTTTTCTTCATTCGTGGGGAAAGTGTGGGGAATATTGCTTTTAGGAACCCCGAATTGGAGATTTTCAGTCAGTTTCATGGGGACTCCAGACCATGAACATATGCAACCCTGTTATTTTGTCACTTTTGTCTTCTTGGTTTTGTCTGTCTCTGTCACTTGATGAATGAATATTTGATCTTGAATCTTGTCTTACTTGAATCTAATAGTATCTAGTCACACCAATACGCACGATAACGTTTCTTGATTTATTTTTATATTATTTTTATTACGAACAAGACAAGTTAATAACTACTACTTTGGGTGGCAAGTACATATTATATTTGAGACGTCAAAGTTTATTTTCCTATATTTTTTTTTGTATTTAGTGTATAGTAAAATATAATAAGTTACAAGTTCAAAATGAAGGGTGCTAAGTTGCTAACGTGTGCAAATCGTTGCTTAAGAGGAAAATCGCATTCGATGAACAGGTTAGTGGAAATTTTGTTATTGTGCCCGCGAAAGTATGTTATACTAATTGTGCCATAGTCCACAGTTGCCTTGGACTTTGTACCGCAACCTCAATAGAATATTTTGATTGAAATATTGTTCAAGTAGGTATTGGGTCAACACAACAACACATACTTGGGTCCGATGTTCATGATAGTTTTAATTAGTAACAAAATAAACTTTGTACACACAATCAAATACTTAATGCTTAGGTAATCTCTCATAGTAATGACAAATATAAGACAACATAACTTTCACCTTGGAACCTGTGAATTTGTAACATTTATTTAATTATTTATTTATTTATTTATTAAGGTACATCAACAGCATACAATATTTCACATTTTACAATCAACTATATCCATATTATATTCCCATATGTATACCTATTATAGACGTACACAACATTCGCTACCTACATCTAAAATATTATAGAATTAAAATTAAAAATACATTGATTCATCGGTTCATTAATAATTGATTACATTGATTATTATTGAATAATTGACTAGTAAAATTATAAAATTTAATTGATTTTAGATTAAATAACTTTGATTAATAATAATTTGCTACATAGATTATAATTGAATTAAAATTTTATAGTTAACACCATTAAGTTTTATAAACTGCATAATGAGATGAGGTTGTCTTGGTGTGGTGTACCTCGTTGAAGTGAACTATTAAGCCATTTTATTACTTGGTTGGGTATTAGTCTATTCGTGTAGGGTGTTATCTGAGCCAATGAGGCTCATCATCAGTTTCTACCCAATGGGAAAGTTGGGGAATGGAAGGTCATTGGTGGATCACTTTTCTAGCCTCTAGTGCATCCCATGCCTCACGAATCAACTAACATTGAAGGGTAACCTGTCAGATATAAACTTTGGTGATACACATTGACAGACAGACAATACCTGCAATAATAGTTGTCACTTGCCAGGGCGGCTCATGGGTCAAGTACAATGCCCAAAGTACATAGTGGCTGTGTGCCAGTAACACTTACATCATTAATATTTTAGCTGAAATGTTCTGAACTGGCCATGAGTTAGGTACTGTGAATCCTACCTTACACTTTGGTAAGGTCATACATTGCTCACACTTTATTGTGCTATTAAGTAGTGAACTTTCCAAGCTATAGTCTCAAGATCCTACTTTGCCATTCAATTTACAGTCTGCACAGCCATGATGGGGTTGTCCTCCACACCAGTGAATTCAGAAAGTGTGACACATGTGAGCAAACTTGTAACATTGTAGTATGGTAGGGGTGCGTGGTGTAGTGTGCGCAGTAGGTAGCCATCTGTACTTGTGCAGACAGTCATCTTAAATCATGAAGTAACATTTGGTTGGTGCTATCTCCACAGATGGAATGTTACTTGTAATTTCTTGTAGGACTTGGATCCAAAAGTTGGTAGTTGAAATGCTCATAATACATATCAAACAATGTAATACTTGTGCCTTCCATTACTTACCAGGCCAGTCATTATTTTCATGCAATACATTATCAAAAATAAATAGCCAGACTGCTGTTGTTGCACCCCAAACAAGTTTGATGACTGGCAGAAGTCATTCCATTTAGTTCACTTTATTATTTACAAGTGGGTACCGCCTGCTATCAAACTTGGGTTGGTCTTTACAGCAGTAGTCAGGTTTTTATTCACAATAATTTACTTTTCATTTTTTAGTAGAAATAATTAAAAATATCTAACTGTTTTTGACCGTATATGTTAGTGATAAACACTGCATAGTTTTTATTCTCATTCTATGTACTTTTTGTGTTAGTCTTGATCACAGTTGAAGCTTTCACCTCTTAGTCAGGGGGTCTGTTTTTTCCAGTGTAACAGCCAAACATGCACTGAATGAACTTCAATATTTTCTGTAAAGTGACTACCATCTGATATCCAAAACTAGTAGGCAGTATAGGAGTATTGCAGTTTGAGTGGTTGATGGACTTTTTGAGGCTCCTCCTCTTTGAGATATACAAATACCCAAACCAATGCAAATTGACATATTCATGCATATAAATATTTGTACTGAGCAGAAATGGAACCCATGCCTCCTGCGTAGCAGTCGCATTAAATACCGCCACGCCATAGAGGCTGTCATGTACCCACCTAAACTCGAACCGACCTAAACCGCACGGTCGTCTCGGGCCGTCAGTTGCCGAGGGTGACGTAGCCCACGATGATCGCATCGTGGGTTGCCGGCAAGAAGACTCGCCGCCTCGAAGGAGATCGTGCGGTACCCCCTAATGACCACTGTCCGCTCGGTTGTCGCAACCAGCCGTTGCAACGGTTGCCCTCTGCCCGCAGGGTATTGGCCCTGTTTGGGCTACCGTATAGAACCACAGACCGCACGATTCCCTCGTACAGTATCCTAGCGTCGGCTGCGTCTTTCATCTTGGGGGCCAGACTGTGCAAGTGTTCTCCCAGGAAGTCTCATCGGCATCAACACAACACCGTACATAAAATTATGAATTTTATTTTGTTATATCGCATCGGTTCACGGTCGCAACTGATATTTTGAAGAAAAAAGTTTTTAAGACCATTGTTTGCTAATAATTGTTTTGTCTGAAACTACATCGTAACCTCGTGTTTGTAGATCGGGATCTTCAAAGATCGAAAACTAAAGAAATAGACAGTTTTTATCTATATTCACATATTGTATTATGGGCATGTATATTGAACACATAGTATTTGAGCTAGTTCCACGTATCAAAGTCCTGCTGGATCGTTGCAGCGCGCGCGGCGCGTCGTCGCAGCCGGCGGCGCGCCAGAGCGCGTCGTTCACGCTGAACCTGTTCCGCGGCCACTTCGAGCCGGCGCAGGTGTTCCCGTTCCCCGAGCCGCTGTCGGACGACCAGCGCCAGACGCTGCAGGAGCTCGTACCGCACGTCGAGAAATTCTTTCAGGAGGTACAGTCCCGAGTTTAAAAACTTTTATATATAGATATATATTTAAAGTAAGTCTTCAAATTGACTGCAGCTCGCCTGAGTGTACGCAGGAGTACAGTCCAAAGCACGGTGGCCACCGTTACAGGCGCTGTCCCTGGAACGGCGGCCCACGCGATGACTTCTGTTTAAATGATTCATTTTATTAAACGGTTAGACAGGAGAGACCGCGTCCTTCACTCCAAGAATCTAATAATTAACAGGAGATGTGACTGCTTCTGCCTTTTACTACTATATTCACCTAATCCCTTCGTATTTCTTCCGACATTTCGTTTCCTTGTCGCACGCCAAATATGTGTGCTGATTTGATTGAAGAAAAAGGCCATCTTTCTTCTTACAATCCGCCAAGGCGAGGACCGCCATTCGAAGTTTCTCTCGTTTCGTACGATGAAGGTGATCTGTGGATGGACTTGACCCGAGCTTCTCACCACGCGGTAGTACGTAGTCAACTGACGGTTCGTATATAATACGGGCCTCTACAGCTACGTAGAGATGTAGCCTCATTGCAGTCCTCTATCGGCTCTACCATGGTGAGCTCTTCCAACTGGTCCCACCCTTTCCCTTCCTACACAGGACACCGCGCGCAGGACTTAGATCTCACCCAAATACGGTACAAACAATTCCATCAAGAACTAAGCGGTTCGGCGACTCTTTTTTAAGTCGCACAATTAAGTCATGGAATGCTCGTCGGGTCCTTCAAACGGGGCGTGAAAAAACAACCGTCGAGGCCGTCAGGGTGGGGACCGCCGTTGCGGGACAGCACCTGTAACGACAGCCACCATGTTCTGGACCATCAGGCGCGGCGCAGTCAATTTGACGACCTAAACATAAAGTTCTCCCGTTTTCATAAAAGACGGAGCCGCTCGCATGCTCATAGTGCTCGCTCCCCGCGCAGGTGAACGACCCCGCGAAGAACGACGCGGCCGCCAAGATCGAGGACAGCACGGCCGCCGGCCTGTGGGAGCTGGGCGCCTTCGGGCTGCAGGTGCCGGCCGACCTGGGCGGCCTGGGCCTCAACAACACGCAGTACGCGCGCCTCGTCGAGGTGCGCCGCGACTGAACCGACGACAGGGAATGTGCACTGTTCATATAATATATACGAGCAGGTACTCTATAAGATAAAATAACATTATACAACATTGAGCGCTATTAGAATCATGTGCACATTCCCGATTGTCGTACATTTTCAGAAGTAGATAGATGGTATTTAGTTCCGCCTTACAAATCTAGAACTCCATACTAATATTATAAATGCGAATATACTCTGTATGTCTGTAACTCTGATGTTACGTCGTCGCGCTGAACCACTGAACCGATCTTGATAAAATTTGGTAATAGATATATTAAACCTTAGGAACGGTTTTTATTATTTATATTACTTATTTAGAATAACAATAACGATATCGATAATCTACTTGAGTTTCTTGCTCGTCTCTTCTCAGTAGATCTAACTACCGAACTAGCGAAAGAATCATTTTCTAATTATTTACTATTTTATTTGTTATAAAATAATATTTTTCACAAATATATTTGTAAAACTTTGACATTCGTAGGTGCTCTTTAAGTGCCTATACGGAATAAACAAAATTCTATTTTTTTATTTAAAACTATGAGGCAAACGTGGGGATGAAAGTTTGTCATTTTTGAAGATGTAGTCTACAGGGTGTAAGGGACACTCCCGAAGCCGGAGGCCCCTAGTAGTGCTCCTGGTACACAACATATTGGCATAAAAAAAATTATGTTCGTCGTCGTGATACTCTCCAAAACTTTGGTATTGCAAACGTCCATAGGCCACGGTGACCGCTTCCCATCAGGTGGGCCGTGTGCTTGTCTGCCACCTAAGTAGTGTAGTGCCTGTGCGGCTAAGCACGTAATTTTTCCTTGCGATTTTCACCGCATAGCAAGGAATCGGTAATTTTTTTTCCAAATTTATTCGGCTACTACATTTTCGGTTAGGAATTTATTTTCGGCATATGCATTTTTTTTTTTCAAAATACCCGATTGGCGGCAATATGCTCGGGGCGAGCTTTTACCGTAATAAAGTAATATTCGCCAACTGTGATTTTCGGTCACACGTTACTCAAATCACAGTTGGCGAAATGTGAGTGTTTAATACACCTCTGCCTCCCCCGTTCGGGGATTTCGGGCGTGAGCATTATTTATGTATGCATGTAAAAAGTTAACAATGGGGATATAGAAGAAATGTGGAAGTAGCGAAAAATTTAAAGTGATAATTTTGACAGCTCGCGCCTTTCCTCACCCGTGGGTGCGGGTGGTAGTTCCAAATTCACCCGCACCCACGGTGGCAAAAAATCATTTATTCTGTATAGACCATTAAACGGCATTTACGAAACGTCAATATCAATAATATAAGTTAGTGAGCAAATCGATCACCGGTTCGAAACGCGGCCCCGGCCTGAGAAGACTCCGGCAAAAAACTCAAGCGGGCTTTTCTTGCTTTTTGGTCTATTGACAAACATTTACTCGGTCTAGATACAGTGAATTGCTTGTCGAGCGATTAGCTCATTCCCAGACTTCAGTATATCATCATCTAAATAATCCTGGATTTTATAACAACCTTTTTGGCATAGCTCTCTTAAAATAAAATGTTTAAATCCGTAATTTGCCTAAGGAGCTTGTTAAGGAAGCGTATACAGTGGCCCTGACGAGAGGCGTGGGCGGTGGTCGTGTGGCAGGTGGTGGGCGCGCACGACCTGGGCGTGGGCATCACGCTGGGCGCGCACCAGTCCATCGGCTTCAAGGGCATCCTGCTGTTCGGCTCGCCCGAGCAGAAGGCCAAGTACCTGCCGCGCGTCACCGGGGGCGAGTACGCCGCCTTCTGCCTCACCGAGCCGTCGTCCGGCTCCGATGCCGGCTCCATCAAGTGGGTAGTGTGCGCGTATGCGCGTGTGCGTGCGTGCGTGTTGCCGTGTCTGTAGCGTGTGCCGCCCGCAGGTCGCGCGCCGTCCTGTCGCCGGACGGCAAGCACTTCGTGCTCAACGGCTCCAAGATCTGGATCAGCAACGGGGGCATCGCCGAGATCATGACGGTGTTCGCGCAGACGCCCGTCGAGAAGGACGGCAAGACTGTCGATAAGGTACTCCCTCAGCCGAGTGTCGCGTACTCTTGCCGAGCGCGCAGTTACTGACGCGGGCCGTGGCTTGCAGGTGACGGCGTTCATCGTGGAGCGCGCGTTCGGCGGCGTGTCGTCGGGCCCGCCCGAGGACAAGATGGGCATCAAGTGCTCCAACACCACCGAGGTGTACTACGAGGTAGGCCTGCGCGACTCACATCACTTTACTTCATTTTTATGCTCTCGCATTATGCTTTTTCCTTTTTGACGTGACAACGTCTTATAAATTGGCTTGCCGGGTGACACTTCAAGAAACTGCGTTACGCTCCGCTCACGTTATGCGCTCACAATGAGAGCGAGTGAGAGGCACGCGTCCCTTGCCCGAGCGAGAGAGACAGAGCGAGAGAGAGAGAGTGAGAGAGATAGGCATACACACCGGTTCATGTCTTCTCAAAGTCGTTGTCACGTAAAACTTTCGCCCGTATACCGACTTTACAGGCAACCAATTTTTTACTTGCTTTTTACGTGCCTAAATGTTTCTACTGCGCTACGTTAAATGTTCAAAGCCTCAGAAGAAAGTATATTAAAGTATAGTGGCAGGGAGGGCTTGCAGCACCGAAATATCGGAAACTACCAATAGTATCTTTATTGCAGATAATCCGATATCTCTAATGGTAAAACAAACAAAATCATGACATACAAGTCTATTTAATGGCACGCTGTGAGTGCTGCTGCGGCCTACAGTTCGTATCTTTACTCACAATTTAGTATACTTATCTGACCTGGTTGAACACAGCCGTTACGCACGTGAAGTAACGGTCGAGATCCTATTACTAAAACGGGCGGGCATAGTCGCTCCACTGGCTAGTTTCATTACTGTAGCACGGTTAAGTTCGGCGAACGGCCGCCGATAGGTTCGTACGAATGAACGGTCGATCGGTCGGTCGCAGGACGTGAAGATCCCCATAGAGAACGTGCTGGGCGGGCTCGGCAACGGCTTCAAGGTGGCCATGAACATCCTCAACAACGGGCGCTTCGGCATGGCGGCGGCGCTGGCCGGCACCCAGCGCGCCGCGCTGCGCCAGGCGGCCGAGCACGCCGCCACGCGCGTGCAGTTCGGCCGCCGCCTGGCCGAGTTCGGCTCCGTGCAGGACAAGCTGGCGCGCATGGCGCTGCGCCAGTACGCCACCGAGACGCTGGCCTACATGGTCAGCGGCAACATGGACTCGGGCGCGCAGGACTACCACCTCGAGGCCGCCATCTCCAAGGTGTTCGCGTCCGACTCCGCCTGGGCCGTGGTCGACGAGGCGATCCAGATCCTCGGCGGCATGGGCTTCATGAAGGCGACGGGGCTCGAGCGCGTGCTGCGGGACCTGCGCATCTTCCGCATCTTCGAGGGCACCAACGACATCCTGCGGCTGTTCGTCGCGCTCACCGGCGTGCAGTTCGCCGGCGGCCACCTGCGCGAGCTGCAGCGCGCCTTCAAGAACCCGACGGCGCACCTCGGCCTCATCCTCGGCGAGGCCGGGCGGCGCGCGTCGGCCGCCGTGGGGCTCGCGCGCGGGCCCGACGTGGCGCCGCTGCTGGCGCCGGCGCTGCGCCCGCTCGGCGCCGAGCTGGCGCGCCTCGTGGCCGAGCACGGGCGCGCCGTGGAGGCGGCGCTGGTGCGGCACGGGCGCGGCGTGGTGGACGAGCAGCAGCTGCTGCAGCACCTGGCGGCGTCGGCCGTGGCGGCCTACACGGGCGTGGCCGTGCTGTCGCGCGCCAGCCGCGCGGCGCGGCGCGACCTGCCGGGCGCGGCGCACGAGCTGCGCCTGGCGGAGGCGTGGGCGGAGCAGTGCGTGGCGCGCATGCCGGCGGAGCTGGCCGCCACGCGCGAGGCGCGGCCGCGCGCGCAGGCGGCGCGCCTGCTGGCGCTGGGCCGCGCGGTGGCGGACGCGGGCGGCCAGCCCAGCGCCAACCCGCTGGCGCTGTAGCCGCGCGCCGCCCCTTGTATAAAGTGTATAGCGTAATGTTAAGTCACTCCTTTCTAAATACTTAGTCTTATTTAATGTGAAGAGAGTCCGAGCGAGCGCACGACGAACGAAAGTCAATAAAGCCGATACCTCGATCCCCTGTCGCTTCATTTGCGTACGTATACCTGTGACTTTTTTGTTGGAATGTGGTCTGTGTGTATGAATGTCGGTGGCGCATATAATTACGACGACCGTCCGGGGGGCGGGGGCGCCGTGCGAAATTAAAGAGAGAAAGCCGGACGGCGGCCCACGAACTCCGAGGTGAAAGCAACAAATGCGCGACGCTGATATAGCGACGATGATGAATCTACATCATGAGATTGCACCGTCCTTTTTTTCATAGCTCTTTACTGGTCTCTTAATTTTAAATATTAACAAAGTATCGCCAGCAAATAAAACAATATTATTTTTATATCTTACGTAGTTAGTAGGTAAGTTAATGAATACCTATATAGGAAAAGGCAAATGCCGCCTATAAAGTCTGGTAAAATTCGATGGTTCTATCCGTTTGCGATATCCACATAGTAGAATTATTAACGTTTCTTGAGAAACAGGCGCATGTACTTGTACGTTCACTACCTAAATCGAGTTTCGTCAACACAGCGGATACAAATATGTCATCATTTATTCTGTCACGTCTGTTCGGTTACGATATGAAGAGAAATTCAGAAAGTGTTCGGGTAAGTATATTAGGTGTTATAAATAAATTAAACAAGAATATTTAAAAATTATTTTTATTAGGTAGGTATTTACCTATGAAATTGCAACTGGGTTTTTTTTCATGTAAGTATTTTTTATCTACAATAATGGAAGTAATCAGAATCACTCGTGCCATCGATGCATCCTCGCCAACGCGGCGGCAGTTCACTCCGGCCCGTCCGCGCGACACGATCTACTCCTACGAAGTATTATCGCCACATACAATACACCGTCCGCTACACGTCCACCTGCAGCGACGAGTCCCAGGCGCGCGCGTTGACCTGCCGCAGCGTGGAGCGCAGCGCGCCGCCCGGGCCCAGCGCCAGCGTCAGCGGGAACGACTCGCCGCGCGCGCGCGCGAACAGCGCCTGCAGCGTCTGCTCCCAGCGCACCGGCGCCGACACGTGCCGCGCCAGCGCGCGCCGGACGTGACTCGCCCCCGTGTACGGGCGGGCCTCCGCCGCGCACCAGGCCGTCACGCGCGGCGCGCGCACCGCGTCGCCCGCCGCGCCCAGCGCCGCCCGCAGCGCGCGCTCGGCGCCCGCCATCAGCGGCGTGTGGAACGCGCCCGCCACCGCCACGCGCGCCGCGCGCCGCACGCCGAACGCCGCGCCCGACCGCTCCACGAAGCGCAGCGCCTGCCGTCCAACCGAACTTAATGCTGATTCGGTACACCTCTATTTAGTAGAGGCGGCCCGAGGGGAGGCGGGGGAGACCGAGCGTGCGGGTAGGGAGAAGGAGAGGAGTGAGAGGGGAGACGAGGAAAATGGAAAAATGAGAAAAGGGAAAGGAGGGAAATGGAGATAATGGCGAATTCGGAAAGTGGGAAAATGGAAAGAACGCATTGGAGAAATGGGGAAGTGGAGACGTGTGGACCGGGAAATGGAAAGATAGGAAACGGGAAATCGGGAAAACCGGAAAGTGGCAAAGGGGAGAAGTGAGAGAAGACGGACGAGTAGAATCTAGTAGTCGAATCTAGTAGACATCCACGCGGGCAGAGACGTGAACGTCGGCTACGTCTACGGTACCTAGAATATTTTCCTCCGTGGACAGTCGAACGTTTTCAACCTGTATTTAGCTTAAATGCGCGATGTATAGGGGTACACTTCTATCTCAGTGCGCCGAACCTGCCGGCGGTGGAAAAGATTAACGAGCTGGTTAGTCGCGGTCTCCGATCCTACAGCACGCTCTCGATTGATGAAGCGAGCGAACAGAATCGGGGTTCGAAAGCGTTCGTCCATCAACTCGGGGGAAGCCACCCGACCGAGCCGACTGCATCGGCAGGAACCGTGGTCACTTCGAAGCCGGAGATCCACTCGGAAGTCGAGCGCTTTTTCGCCTCACACGCGCCGGGCGGTAGACTCTACCGAGGAGGCGTCGAGGTAAAGACTAGCAGATTTCCCACGCGGCGCTACACCGAATTCAGTCGACGGCGGCAGCGGGCAGTCGCTCACCTCCTCGTCGCCGGCGACCACCTTGCAGCCGGGGTACAGGTAGTTGGCGACCTGGCACACGGGCTCGGCCACGCCGCGCTCGGCCGCGTGCTCGCGCGCGCGCAGCAGCGCGTGCGGCAGGTTGGCGTCGGGCGCCAGCCACAGCGTCAGCATGCCGCCGCGCCGCTCGGCCGCCGCCGCCGCCATGGCCGCGCTGCGCAGCTCCACCAGGCGCAGCGCCAGCTCCAGCGACAGCGCCTCGGCGAACACCAGCGCCGCCAGCTCGCCCAGCGAGAAGCCGGCCACGGCGCGCACGCGCTGCAGCGCGGCCGGGCGCTCGTCGCGCGCGCGCTCCAGCGCCGCCAGCGCCGTCACCAGCACCGCCGTCTGGCAGCGCGCCGCCAGCTCCGGCGCCGGGCCCGCCGTGCACACGCGCGCCACGTCCCACCTGCGCCACAGTACACCGTTTCGGACGTCAGTACGCTTCTGATGTTCGTCTATCGAGGATCGATCTGTTCCTTGTCTCCTCCTCTCTTTTTTTTTTGGGGGATTTTGATAAACGAACTAGTCGATAACAGATAAGCTTTGAGCTACTGAGGAATAGTCATTTGTGGCGATTTCTGGCTGACGAGACAGGCTCCTGTTGTATTATTTTTATCTTTGGGAATAGTCCGCAGCGACATGTATCAGTATCTTTAGAAATCCAGTGGCTAATAATTACCCTATAAAGAGAGTGGTGAAAGTGCAACCTCAGAAATCATGAGGCTCAAAAAATAAAGAGGCCAAATGTAGTGATAAATAGTATCTATTTATTAATGTGGTGTGATACCTCCTTTATAATGAACGACTTGTACCATATTACTGATACACATAGCTTTCTTTAGGACAGTTGCAGCAACCGAGTAACATCTGGGCCTACAAGTTACAACCAGTTAAGCACTGACAAAGTACTAAAGAAAGTTCTAATGAGGAGCTTTTTCCGGTAGTTGCTCCATAATGATACAAGGCCATTGTCTACTATACTATGAGCTACTGGGATCTACATAAATCCAAAACTTAGTAATAATCCAAACATTCCGAGCAAAAGTTTCTCATCAATGATGGTGGGGAACCATAAAGACTCTAAAATTGATTACAAAGTGAATTATTTTCAAAGAATTTTGTTGGGAATCATGAGTTACAGATACCAACATAAATGATTTTCAAGGCTGAAACTAGTTTGTTAAATCAGTAAAACATATCAATAATATAAATATTCACAGTAATTAAATAAAAATGTACAGAATTTAAAAAAATAACTGATAATAACAAACCTGTACTCTAAAATACCTGTGTCCTTTTTGCCTGAGGGTACCAGTTAGGGGGTGATGTTAACTACCTATCTTATGCTATTATCAGATATCACTTATTACCTACATAATAAAATTTAGCAAATATAAAATAAACTCAACATCACTCACAACATGATTAGGCACATAGACAAAACTAAATATCATTGTTGCTTACTTGGTTTGATGGAATTCAACGTGCCAAATATGATTGATCATACTGTGAGAACTGGGGTTTACATGTGAGTGCATTTGGTTTTCGGTCATAATTTTAGGCAGGTTTCCACACTGTAACAGTAACTTCATTTTTTGCCAAAATTTAACTGGAACCAAAACCATTTATGTTCACTGTTTGAATGTCTACTGTTTGTACCACAAATATAATAGACTGAACTCTCACTATAATGGTTCAAGCGCGACAAGACACATCTCTGCATCACCCTAAGGTTAACTGATAGTGAAATGCCCATAGCATTAACTCTGCCTTTTTACAATTATTATAGATTTGTGAAAAAAGTTTACATTTGTAAGAAATGCATCAGCTCAAAGAAAGCAAATGCATTATATTATGATAATTCCATTAGTTCCATTAGTAAGGTAGTATGAAATAATGAAAGGAATGTAATAATTACCCGACTATGCTAGATGCAAGATCATAAAGTTCTTTGGCAGCAGGAATCTCTAGGAGGCGACGGCCCATGCCAACGAATTGCGAGCCTTGCCCTGGGAAAAGTAATACAGTAGTGTCACGTGGCTCCACGCGTTCTTCGGCTGAGTTAGCTCTCCCTGGTCGAGCCGCGTACGGTTGTGTAGCCCAGCGCAGCTCGGGTTCTTCAGCCTCGACTTGACATTCACCAAAGGAGCCTGCATCATCCAAAAGGCGACGCAAGGGACTAATGTCTTTATCGTCGTCAATTTTCTGACTCGCACGACGAATTTGAAATGGTAGTGAAGGTAATGAGCTATACACACGTCTAATACGCTGCATCTTTAAGAGTTACAGCAAACATGAACAAGGTTATTTAAGTCCTTAAAGTATATAATTTTTGTGTTCAATACATTAAAATTACTGATACCATTATAATGGATCGCAGGGTAAGCGAATATACTAGCCCCTTGTACTTAGGATAAAATAAAATACTATCTTAACAAAACAAGATTTACTAATAGCGGCATATTATGGGTGCTACAGGTGCTCCGTGCTATTATTATATACTTGACAAATGAAGTGACAAGTGTGACAACTGATATTGACAAGCCTGACAAGACATTGCTTGTTGTTGTTTTCAAATTTGTCCATTCGGACAGGCGAAGGTCGATTGACCATACTGCCAAGTCTTCAGTATCATCAGTGATTATTTTTCTAATTCTAGTTGGAATATATTATTCCCGATATCCACCACCAATTTGGCCACCACTGGTGGACTGAGAGACAAATTATGATTTTCTATGGATTTAGTTTTAGACGGTTTAAGTATATAGGTATAGGTAAGATGTTTTACTATTGAATCGTTATTTATTTATTGATTGATTGATTGATTATTTACATTATCTTCATGAACTTATTATACTGTTTTAATGCTAGTAGTGTAGTGGGGTTAGTTCTCGTAGTCACGTCTCATGATGACTCGTGTAACTCGTAAATGCGGAGTCGGGAGTAGCCTTTTCATTGTTATGGCAGAGGACGTGAATTCCTATCTCTGACGTTTTTATTTAGGTAGGTATATGATACAGTTATCTTACAAGACAAGTCACGTCCCGTGTATCCGTGCTGCCATAGTAACTATCGTAGGATATAAGTGTTCTGTGGTAACTATATAGCTATACTAGACTAACTTCAGGTCAGTGACTCCCGAGAAAAACGGTCATAAATGTTCAGTTTTTACCCGACTGCCGAAGGAAGGAGGGCACCTAATGTTTTTTCTTGTAAGGTGTGGATCATGAAAATGATTAACGAAACGACTAACAATTTAGCGCCCATACTTAGTGCACGACAGAAAACATGTCTGCAAAGGTTTTTTTCATCAATAGTTATTTTTAATTGTATATTTTTTCTGTTATAGTAGTTTGTGGGGAAAGTATGGAGAATATTCATATATGAACTCACAGACTTATAGAATAAAAGTTCTGTGACAAGTTCTATATTTTGAGGTTGCGCATGAACCGCAAAATTGGGGAATTACAGTCAGGTTTGTGGGGAATCCAGACTGTAGACATTGGCAGCACTGGCCAGTTATCCACTAGGGATGATCCGATACCATCAAAGTATCGATACCTACTCGTATCAGGAGTACTTATATTATTTTTCGATACCTACTACTTGTGGGATTAGAGTACGTTTATCCAAGATCGGACCTCAATCCACAAACTTCTTGCTCGACAATGAAAACAACAATGCGCTATCAGTAGGTTTAGTTTCATATTGTCGAATGGAATATTATAGGTACAATTACATAGTATCACCAAACTGTCACTTATAATTTTACCAAATTAGACAGACGTGTTTTTCTAAACCGTCGAGCAACCATCGGATTCACAGCACAGAGACATGCTCTGACAGAGAATTCCGAGAAGGAAAAAAATATAAATAAAACCAAAACATGGTTGATTCGTAACATTCGTTGTACTACAATAATCATCATAATCATAGATACAACCCTAGCGCATTCTTACAATGACGACACTCGCACGTCGGCCAACACAGTCTCGACTCTATGCACGCGTGTTTAAGGTACAATACTTCTTGTTCTGAGCAGCAGGTATTATTATTAAAATTTTGTTGGCTAATAATATAGCGTATGTATTTTAGCTTTTGTATGGAAGTGATGTATCTGTTACGTAGTACTATTTATTAATCTGTGACCGCAGGCGTGTCCTGCGATCTTAATACTTAGTATCGAAATAGAAGTATCGAGTACTTAACTTACTCGTATTTACTAGTATCGGAATGTCCCTATTACCATACCACACCACAGACAGCCACACGTACACTGACGTACACAACCAAATTTTCAACCAACAACCAATCCGTTGTTCATCCTCTTAAACTACATCTTTGTTAGCGTTTTGGCCGATTTCATCAAGATTTCCTTTAAGTTGGGTATTAAATGCGTGCTACGTCTTGACGGCGGTGCTATTAACTAAATAATTCTTGTGAAATAGCGTTACTGGAGATCGTGCAAATAAAACTCCTTACAGGTATGGTATTTCTTTTACAGTTATTGCTTTTAGTGCTTCTATAACATATGTTAACCTATGTTGTGCGCGTCGTCCAACCTCATCATCAGAGGCAAATAATACTCGTAAGGACGCCAAAGATTTATGAAATATTATTCAATCAATTTGTCACTTGCTAAGGATTCGATAAGCATTTGTGTTCGATAGGCTTATCCAAGTTAGTTTCAAAATAGTCCTCATTTCAAAGACGGCCACAGTAGACATTTCAACATAACTAAAGTATTTATCTAAATGAAGTTAGCCAATTATTTTACAGTGGTTATGAACTAACAATAAGTTATAATGGAGTATAATTTATACGCAAAATAACATGCAGTATGCAGCCAAATATACAAAATAACATGTAGTATGCAGCCAAATATACAAAATACCATGTAGTTTGCAGGCAAACATACAAAATAACATGTAGTTTGCAGGCAAACATACAAAATAACATGTAGTTTGCAGGCAAACATACAAAATAAATTTGATTAGGGCTGCTATCAGTTAGATATGCCAAGAAGACATAATTATATCCCAGAATGCTTCACCTAAGGAAGTATGAGCTCCATCTGTCTTTCACTCCGACTATCGGTAACCGAAACGGTTTTGTGGGGCCATGTTTAATATTAAGTTTTATATAATTTTATTTAATAAAGATACATACATACATATCGCGCTTATAAGGTTGCCCCAGGGACCTTTAAGCAGTGACACTTTGAAATATCCAATGTTGCTTTGCTCTGGAAAACTCCAACTTTTAAGTAAGCTCTGGCCACTCAGACGATCATATATCAGTTGAGTGTGACCTCATCTGGCCAAGATGTATAGGCCCATTGAATAGAATTTAATATGCTAGGGATTCACTTATGTGGCGGATACAACTCCACTTACAGCAAAGCAAGCACTAGTAGTGGGAGGGGTAACTTAGAGCCCTCAGCTAGTATATAGCTAGTAGGAGATTCCAGGCTCCAAGGTTGAGTTTTTATCAACTGACATTAGGTATTGTGATAATGATTTAAAAACAATATATAAGTAACTACATTTGCTCTACCTACCTATTATTTTAATTTACTAAACACTATAGTTAATGTTGTGTTTTCGTTTCAGGCGTCAAGCATGGCTCGAGGACAGCAGAAACTCCAATCACAAGCAAAAGCTGCAGAAAAAGCTTCCAAACTGAAGAAACAGCAAGGACACAGCGCCACGGCGCAGAAGGCCGCTGCACAGAAGGCGCTGGTCCACGTGTGCGCCGTGTGCAAGGTACGCGCTCGATTCATTTGAACAAAATGTACTACTTATAGCTATCTTTACACTTAATTGATCCCTTTACTAAAAACACCATTCGAACTGTGAAGGCGCTTTGAACTGCCCCATCATTGAGTTGAATGCTTTTTTCCTTTGCAAGAAGTTATCCAAATATGGAAAAAAAATATAATATTTGTTGTGTAGTGTGTGATCCAGTATTGTCTTGAAGGAGCAGTTGTCTATGCGGTTGCCGACAATAAACATCTGCTGTAATGGCAGTAATGGTCTGGCCAGATTTAATTTTCGCTTGAGGCAGGATTTCTAGTTCGCCATGGTTCAGCCGTAGCGATGAGCGGGCGATGACCGACCTTCATTATTGTGCCGTATTCGTAACTCGTCGGTCCGTATTCGCATCTATGAATCGTAACTAGTTGCGAAGGAAGAAACTTAAACACGTTATAGCAATCAATTGCGAATTAATATAACCAGTTCTTCTTTTCTTCTTCTTAACTGATTGCGATAAAATAAACTTTCACAATTTCCAGAACAAAAACGTAGCTACCAAAAATGCACTGTTCTCTCTTATGCGATACCGCTGCTATAAAATTATAAATTCTTCAAGTCGTTTCTGCAGCACGTGCTATCTAAGACTGAGTGACGCAAATGAAACACTATAAGAGGAAAAACAGATGAATTACGGTTTTCGAAACACAAATGCATGAGTAAAGAGCTGTATAAATGTAGAGAAAATTTCACCGATATATCTCGTCGCAGCATTCTCTTTTTCACATCTAAATAAGCTGTATAAATTTGAATTGGGATTCCTAATCATAGAAGAGATATTGGAGATTAAAGTGGGCAGTACGACAAAACGTAACGAGTAACGTTAACGTAATTTGTAACGAGTTCATATTATTGTGATCTGATCACTTTATCATCATCATCATCATCGTCATCATTATCCTTGCGTTAATCCCGATCGCAGCGAAGCTGTCCAGTGTTCCCTTTCCCAGTCTTAACGTCCGTGCAGGCAGCGACTGCCATCTTGTCTCTAGTTTTTGCACGTTTTAGGGCAACAAATAACCCGTAACATTTTTTTTTATGACAACTGTTCACATGACAACCGGGCCCGACGGCTTATCGTGCTCTCCGAGGCATTACCAGACCAATGCAAATTCATGCATACAAATATTTGGATCGGGGATCGAACCAGCACCTCTTACGTTTGAGTCGCGTTCACTACCGCCACGCCACAGAGGCTGTTTGCGTGTAAAAGGATATGGTCAATTAAATTCTATACCCTAAGGTCTAAATAAGATTGTGATATTTCACATGTGACACCACTTTGAGGTGAAATCTTTTTTAGTCTCGTTGAAACTATTATATTACACAGGTCCACACTGCCGCAGTTTCACATTTTTTACTACCTATTGGATTCAATGTTTCAATAAATTTGGCATAAAATACAATTCCAATTCCATTCACGGTTACAATTTTTACTATAACAGTATAACTAATAGATATCGCTGCCTATGTAGAACTGGAATGCCCTGCAACCTGGCCGACACTTGAAGCAAATTGTTGTATTTACCATATGATCGCGTTAACACCCGGGTTTCGCTAACCCTATACCCTGTAATGTAATGTTCTAATGTATACCTAAGTGTGATGTATTAATAACCATGATATTATTATTTTGGTTCCAGGCCCAGATGCCCGATCCTAAGACTTACAAACAGCATTTCGAGAACAAACATCCCAAGAACGACCTGCCAGAAGATTTGAAATCTGTCTAACATTACGACACCGCTTAGATTACTTTTATTTAACTTTTAAGAATTGTAAAAATATCTTCTTATTGAAACGGCATGAATTGTTTATTTCACACATTTATGATTTGTTTCTTTTTTACTTAATGGAATGTGCACTTGAATACACAGTTGACGTTAATATTTGTGGTGAGCTCATTTGCGTGTGACGTCACACCCGCGTGTCCGCGCTACCGCCGGCGCCGGCGTATGGTTGATGGGTGATGGTTGAGCTATTATCAATTTATGTTCAGTCTCTATTCCGATCAAAAGTGGTTTAGTGTTGAAATAGACAAGGTATTGAAGTGGGTATTCTAAGTTCTAAAATACTAAGTATTTATATACCTAACACTTGTTTTATTGACAGGGTACGCTTACAAAGTAAATTCCGTTTACTTGCTAATCTGCTCAAGTCCGTGAGATTCCTGAGTTCGTTTAGGGAATCAATCAATTAATATTCTTTTTTATTCTACTGGTTCATTGACTTTAGAAGTTAATTGCAACTAAATAATTGCAATTGAATTTATTGCAATTAACTTTTAGTTGCACGATGCAATCAATTTATATTAATTGATGTATGTTCATTGTAAAAAACAATTAAAATAATTGCAATTAACTTTTTAATTGTTCCTGGGAAAAAATTCAAACTAACAATTAAGTTACTTAGGTAGGTACCTATATGGAGTCAATTCAAAAACTTTTTTGCTCAAATTTATTTATTTCTTGAAACATAGGTTACCCAAAATATATTTTTTAATAATTATATAAAATAACCAGCTATGTTCCGCCGAAGACTACAAAATATTGAAATTGAACCTTATTCACACAAAATATACTAACATGTAAGTACATCTAGCCAAATTGAAATACATTAGTTAATTAGGCCGGAATATAACTTAAATACATTTATTTATCAGAATAATAAGTTCCATGAAGAATGTCAAAATAGTAATTAGGTAGGTATATGCCGAGTGTAATAAAATAATTAAGTTCCGTGAAAAAATGTCAAAATAGTAAGTAGGTAAGTATGCCAAGTGTTATATTTTGAGGATTTTCGAGTTCGGGGCAGTGGTCCAACTGCTCTGTCCAACCAGTTGGACCATGGGTCTTTACTAGGGGCAGTTGTCCAACTTTCAAAATAGTTGGACCACAGCACCTTTTGAGGTTTCCCTGGTCCAATTCATTTGAAAAATGTAAGTGGCCAACTCTATAATTGTCAACTGCGTCTTTGTGTGTGTATGGTACTTTATGGTATACGGTTATATTGTGAACCTCTTTGCAGTAAAATAACGAAATGAAAGTCGGGTGACTAAGGTTTACAATTTATTTTTTTAATATTTTACAACATTCCCACAAAAATTACAAAAACAACACATTTGACATTTTGAGTAAGTTTCGGTCGTATTTCAATATAAAGCATAGCCTTTACGATGCAAGGAACCAGGCAGCTGGCACTTCAAAAACTATGTTTTGAAATGTCGAAGAACTTGAAATACGTCTGAAATTTAAAGACTTTTATCTTGCAGACTATTACTTAGAAGGAACACATTTATTAGTATTTTGTTCATTGGAAGCAAGATGTATGATAACAAGCATAACAAGCAGCCAGTATCTACCTCCCTCTATTTACTGCAAAGAGGTTCACAATATAACCGTATACCATAAAGTACCATACACACACAAAGACGCAGTTGACAATTATAGAGTTGGCCACTTACATTTTTCAAATGAATTGGACCAGGGAAACCTCAAAAGGTGCTGTGGTCCAACTATTTTGAAAGTTGGACAACTGCCCCTAGTAAAGACCCATGGTCCAACTGGTTGGACAGAGCAGTTGGACCACTGCCCCGAACTCGGATTTTCATAGTTTTGTGAAAACTTAGAATTTGTCCTTTATGTAAGTACTCATTCGCAGAGTAATGCGCTTTCGTACATAACAATTTGGCGAGTTTAGCCTTAAATTCAAGAACATTTTCACACTTTTTTATGTCTTCTGGTAACTTATTGCAAAGTTTTGGTGCCATCACATAGACGCTCTTATGTAAGAAAGTCGTTTTTGATGACACCAAATGCAAATTCTCTGAGCGACATTGACTCTACAAGCTTGAATAAGTGCATATTAGTCTTAACATGTTTACTTCATAGATAGAGAGAGATGGCAGGGTCAGGATATTGAGACTCTGAAAAGGCGGTTTACCTACAGGGGCTGGTGGTGCGGAGCCGTCCCAGAGATATGAACAGTATTCCACACAGATGTGCAGACTTGTGACGTACTGTGAGGTATCTCATTGTATGAGCGTAATATAGCACGGCCGGGTACTGCTACAGTACGCATTACCCTGCAAAACTTGGCATTACATATGACATGGCAATCAGGACAGAACGCAATGAGCGCGACAGAACGCAATTGTTCTGTTGCATACAGTACCACAGTATAAATATTAAAAAAATATAACATGTTATAATACTCGTATTACATAACATCCACCTTTTTTTCCTTCCTTTTCCGCGCGCGAAATCTCCACGGGTGCCAAACTCACCGGAGTCGATACAAGAGATTATGTCACTTAATGAAGTGTTATAAAAAAAGTAATAATATTTTAGGTAAGTACCGGGTAAAACGGGGTGATATATAAAATACTTTTATTTCTATCTACCCCTGGATCTCTATTAACCACGTTGTACGGTAAGTTATGTTTTAAGTCGGTACTAAAGGTACTGTTAGGTATGCTATATTACGACTGAACGTTCATTTACCTGTAAACAATGTTAGCAGTTCTGTTGAACAATGATGACAAAGACAGTACTGTGCTGACATCCATTATACAAAATGACATAATAATTTTTGACAAGGATGTGATAACTATACCTACCCCAAGAGCTCCCAAAGAGTAATATTGTATAGGTAGGAGCTGGAGCTCCCGCTCCCTTCTTACCGCGCAGGCGACACGCGAGTTAAACGGTCGACCTAAGGTCCCCTACGATCTCGTATAGTCTCATATAAAACCGAACCCATAGCTTGAATTTCAACCGAAAATGCCACCTAGTGGCGCGTTTGTAACTTAACTACAAAAAGCGCCACCTATAACTTGGCTCATATTATTTCGTTTAATCTCCTCGCCGCACTCGCCAAACTAACTACAACTACTACGTACAAATGTATAAACTATACATCCTTGGTGGTCTCTTCTCAGTAGATAACTAACTATCGAACTAGCTAAAGAATAATTTTCAAATGATTAATTTACTATTTTGAATTCGTATTTAAGTTGTTTATTTTCAAACTGATCAGTGTTGTTTAGATAGCTCATTTTTAATTTCGATAATATAAAAGGTTCCGAATCCTGAAAACGTCATTTTTTATGTTCGGGCCACATAAAAAATGACATACCTGCTGTAGTTGCACGTTAAGCGCCACTGGACTGTTCCTAGGTCTTCAGAGTTGCAGCTGTGTGGAGGGTGCGCTTCTTTATAGTAGCCGCAGTTGTTGAGTATTAGGATCCAGTTGAATCTGACGGTAACCAGTGCCGGGAGCATAAGTAGTGCGCGGTCGGGAGCCGGCCTCGCATGTGACCTGTCCGAACGAATGACCCGACGAACGTTCGATTCTATTCGATGTTCGGTCGGTCAGTCAATACAGCGATAATATTATTATATGCACACTGTTATTACCGCGTGATTATGGCGGGAACTTTTAAATGTGGACCTAAATTCCTACATTCCCCGAAATCCTATTATCTACCGAAATCCGGTAGGTATTCCCTACAATATTCGGGAACTGATACGGATATTGTAACACTACAGTATCCGTGGTTTAATTTTAAGAATAGTATACCTCTACACACTCCACCTAGACCCATGGTAACTACAGTTTAACTAGCTCGTGTTACGGGTTCTAGAATGTGAATAAACATATTTAGTTTTTTTTTTTTAACTAATTATTATACATAGAAACACAGACACCAATGCAAATATTCATATTCACGCATACGAATATTTGCACCGACCTGGAATCGAACCCGCGCAGTAGTTCACTACTGGCACGCCACAGAGGTCGCGTACCCGCTCGTCCCGCCCGAGTCGCTGAAACGGTAAGTACAGGTACTGCGGAATGAAACTGTACCCTAACGAGAGAAACATTTTATTACATGCAAGTAGCGCGATAAGGTCGACCCCGGAGGACGCGCTCCCTCCGGGCTACATCTTCTCGTAGCACTCCCGGTGGCCGCACGACGCGCACACGCGCTCCCAGCGGTCGTCCCGCTCGTCGTAGGTCTCGGCGCCGAAGTCGTGCTCGTGCGCGGCGCGCGAGCGGTCGAACAGGCTCGAGCGCACGTCCATGCGCAGCGCGCGCAGGCGCCGCGCCGTCTGCGTGCGCCGCGACTTGTCGCGCGCCGCCTCGCGCCGCGCGCGCTCGTCCTCCAGCGCGCGCTCCGAGCCCCACACCTGCAGCGCGCGCGCCTCCACCTGCGGCCGCAGGTACAGGCGCATGTCGCCCAGGCGCGCGCCGTGCGGGTTGCGGCGCCGCACGGCGCGCAGCGCGGGCGGCCGCAGGTCCAGGTCGGCGTCCCTGAGCAGGTACAGGCTCTTGGCCTCGGTGCGCGTGACGAGCGCGTGCGCGTCCGCGTCGTCGCGGCACTCGTCGCACACGCGGTGCTCGAACGCGTCGAACAGGTAGGACTGGGCGAAGCTCCGCGAGCACTCCAGGCACTCGGGCCGCTCGGCCGGGTCGGCCACGGGCGCGGGCGGCGCCGGCGCGCGCGGCGCCTCGTCCGGCTCGTCCTCCGGCAGGAAGCCGCCGCCGCGGTCGGGCGCGGGCGCGCGGCTGGCGGCGCCGTCCCTGTGCCGAGGGAAGGCGGCGTGTAGGTATGTCATAGAGTGGCGGTGGCGCGGCGGGCCGGCTCGGCGAGGACACTCACGCGGCGCGCTGCACGAGGCGCGCCTCCCGCAGGGCGCGTGCGCGTAGGCGCTGACGCTCCATGCGCGCGCGCTGCGCGGCCGACAGCGCCGCCCCCGAGGACTCCGCCGCCCCCGAGGACTCCGCCGCCCCCGAGGACTCCGCCGCCCCCGAGGACTCCGCCGCCCCCGAGGACTCCGCCGCCCCCGAGGACTCCGCCGCCTCCGAGGACTCCGCCGCCCCCGAGGACTCCGCCGCGCCGGAAGGTTCGGCCGGGATAGCTTCTCCCGATGTTTCCATGGCACTGTAACCTATGGGTTACAGGACATAAACATCGCATAGATACGAAGTCGACACGAGTGAGGGATATTACGAATATTGAAACCACTGATGTGACGCACAATGTCCTGGCTGTACACCGAAATCGATTAAAATATAAATAGCGACTTAGTCAGGTTTTGTAACCTCGGTGGACCTATACCGTGATTACTAATCATGGTATAGATTCACAGAACTAATAACTTATCCTATGCTTTCCATATACCTTCCAAAATCCATGTACCTATTTTCAATGTAAAGGCTGGGCCTTTGCAGTGCAGAGGCATGAGCTTTTAAAATAATGTATTAATATTGTAATAAATAGTAAGTATGTAGTATATAAATATATATATATAGATAACTAGCTGTTGCCCGCGGCTCCAGCCGCGTGGACGTCGGTTATCGTGCAATATTTTATAGCCTATGTTACTCAGGGTAAATATAGTTTTCCAATGGTGAAAGAATTTTGAAATCAGCACAGTAGTTTTAAGTTTAAGTATTCATTATTGATGCACAATAATTATTCCCCTTTATAATACCAACGTAGATGTATATGTGAATAATAATAATAATAGATGTAGATAAATATGATATCTACAAATAATGTACTTACATAATATGATTAATAATATATACCTAACTAAACTCATTTAATTTCCTACCTGTAATGCTGACACGGGTAGTTGGAGACTGTGCTATTACAGTTCAGCAGAGCAGGTAGGTGCTAATGCTTCTTACATAATTTACACAGCAATATTCAGTTGTAGTTTCTCGATCCCTAAACATGATATATCTGATTCAGTAGTCTTGATAATTATTTCTGAAAAGAGATCTTATTCATGAGTTTTGCCACTAAGCCCCTCACATTAAGCAACTCAAATCTCAAAAGTAACTTGAGTTGTCATGTGGAGATGCCACGTCTCGACAATTAATCAGCAACTTTTCAGCATTGGAAAAGTAGCGGAATTTGCAGATTTGGTGGAATTAAAGTACATGAAATTGCAGTAAATTTTTCTAGTTGCCTAATGTAATGTGCTAATTGAAAATAATTGCAAAGATGGTGCAGCGGTTAATGGAGCTGATGTGGCAACTGTGTTTGAATTGAGCGCCTCTCGCCATCAAACATCACAGTTTGGTGAGAATATGTAGCATGTGAATCATTTGTATTATTAATAATTAATAAATAATAAAAAGAAAAGAATGGTATCCAAGATTAGCTTCACCTGTATTCAACTGTGCCAATCATATACCTACATAGGACAAATAATGCTAAGTTAAGATAAGCTAACTACAGTTAAGCCTACTTGCCCTTCATTAATTTTATTCTTACATTAATTAAAAGCAGTTAAGCATGTATATATTAATATATTAATAAGTTGTTTGGGCAAACAAAATAAAGAACATTGAGTCAGATTATCAACATTGAAGCTATGAATTTAGAAACAATAAATGCACATAATAATATAAGTAATAAAATAATGTTTTTTCGTATATCTGCCTTTTAAATAGATTTTCATCTGACTTAGCTTAATGGCTATTCTGTGATTTTGCTTTGCTGTACCTAATGTTTAAGTTTGGCAGTTCATAAGATATAAAATATATTCGGTAGTTACATTTCAATTTATGTTTTAATATACATGGGCTTCAGGACATGTTTAGTGCTGTAAACACAGACAGATATACTTTTTCAATTGGTACCAACATAGTTATACTGATAATGGATGGGTCAATCTGCTAATGGGCCTGGAAGTGAACAAGTTAACTCACTAACAGGCTACCCATATTGCGAATCATAGGTATTTTACAAGTAGGCCCAAAACATCTTAACCCAAAATTATCACTTTGATTAGCTAATAACTATCTCTGATACATTCTGATCTGACACATTGTACTTGTATTGTATCAGACTTTGAGCACAAACAATGTAAGTACAACTTTTTGAGTGTTTTAAGCATACACAAACTGAATGAATATTTTTATAAAAAAAAATATTAAAATACATGAATAGATTAGCTTTATTACTATTAGTACCTATAGGTTCAAAGTTGATAAAAAATGTGTAGGTACTTAATAAAAATAATACCTTCTCACAATATGTAATTCAACACCAATAATTTCGTTATTAACATCAGATGAAACTTACATCATAAAACAATTATTTCATATCAAAACAAACATTTATAACTGTCTTTCAATTGAATTTTCACATCACAGGTTCGCCAACCGCATGTCCGCAACAAAGCAAAGAAAATAATAAATAAAATATACTTAGAGCAGATCACAATAAGAGCTTATACAAGTAGTCCGTAATGATCACGCAACTGCAATGTAAATGTAATGAATTTTATTGTTATCAATGATAAGTTTGCGCTTGTTTGTTTGTTGTTGTGTTCTTCTTGATGACTTGAGTAACCTTAACCTATAAATCTAATTTGACAGTAACATTGATTGTACGTTTTGTTCACTGACCAAAGTTATTTTTGTTACATCGCTTTCATACAAATGTACTTACAAAGGCAGCACAATATTAATAAAGGTACATAATCATTCTCTCAATATTACTACGTGATCTCAGTAAAAGTGGTGTGACCCACTCTTACCACTTTTACTGAGACCACGTAGTAATATTACACAGTTGACAGTAATAGTACACTTTTAATATTGAAATATTTTTTATCGGTGCAAATGGCAACTCTGAAAGGGCAATGTCTCTATCACAAAATAAAAGTCCCGTTTTGGCATTTGCCTTCATGACGTAACTACTGATGTAACCATACGACTCAGTACTCGATACTCATGATGAATCGAATCCAGTTTGCATGGGGATTTGATCGATTTGAATATGTATACTATAAAGTACATTAAAGGAAGCCGCGGTAGCCTAGTGGTATGGGTAATGGACTGCTGAGACGAGGTCTTGAGTTCGATCCCAGGTTTACCATGGCACACACCAATGACTTTTCGATGCTTTTCGAAGTTATGTGTGTATTTACCGCAGGTTTATAAGTGCCTCGGAGAGCACGTTAAGCCGTCGGTCCCGGTTGCCATACAAACATCTATGGCAGTCGTTACGGGTAGTTGGAGCCCTCAAAAGTCCAACCAGCCTAACTTGGAACTTCGATATCGCCATTGGTCATTAGACCATTGGTTGTGGAGGTCAGATGGCAGTCGCGGAAAATATCGAAGATCAGCCGCATCACAGTTAGACTAGAAAGCCGACCCCAACTGAGTTGGGAAAAAGGTTCAGGGAATGATGAAAGTACATTATATTAAAGTTCTGATTAGAAAAATTAGCTTAACCTTAGAAAATGAAACACTGCAGCGCTATGACACTTATCGCGTTCCCGCCAAAACTCCCGCGACTGTCCCGCAGGGTGACAGATGGTGGCGGAGGTGAGGGAACGCGTCATTCTAGCACACGACTGCTCACGAAGAGAAGATTGCTAGGATAAATCTTGCTATAAGTTGTAGGTACTTACTTATGCAGAATACTAGAGTAAATAAAAATGATATTTATGATAAATTATTTTATTATAAATCAATTTCCATATCACTTTCATGTTCACTCTCTGTTTTAATCTTCTACATAACTTTCGTCGCCATCATCATCGTTTTCACCTAGTTGAATTATGAATCTAAAAAGACAAAAATATGTCCATTTTCCTTTAATATTTCATCAATTTTGTGCTGTTTCGCCTTTGCTGATTAATTATTTTCATTAGATCACATTTACGCATAGCGCTATCATTCTGAAAACCATGCCGTTCTAACCGCTGCTGCATTTCGCTTTTCAGGCGCTTTAGCTAAAATGCATTCGTTCCGAATCTACATTCGTCATCGCTCTGAAAATGTATGGGAGTGACATTTGTTGTCGGAATAGGATCACATGAAATTCGACAGCAAATGTCACTATCATACATTTTCAGAACGAAAAGCGGAAAATTATATTACACTACGAAATCACTGGATTAGAGATTTAAGATTGGATGTAGACAAGGCTGGCCCTCAGCTGAAAAAGTATGCATAGGTAGGGGAAACTGGGGACACTTGATCCCTATGGGAGACAAGGTACACCAATATTTTTGGAATTACTAAGCGTATTACACTATTTTTAATGTGGTAACACTAAGGGTAATAATGTTTACTTAGTGTTGCCACACTAAAAAATACTCTAATACACTTAGTAATTCAAAAAATATTGGTGTACCTTGTCTCCCATAGGGATCAAGTGTCCCCAGTTTCCCCTACATAAATATGCTCTGAAAACCGAGAAACATATTTTCCCATAAATTAGGGAACACTAGATGTGACACCACACTCTTCTTACCAAAAGATTTAAGTCGGGCGACTGTGCAGGTCAATCCAAAATTTGAATGTCATGATCTTGAAAAGCTGTCGATATCAGTCGCGCAGTATGAGAAGGAGCATAATTGTGCATGAATAGAAACTCCAGGCCCATTTGGATTCTGTGTGGGATAATCACAGGCTCTACTACCTCTTCAACAAGCTGGGTTCGCCCACCAAGACGAATAGGCGAACCCAGCTCGTTTGGATTCAAGGCAGCATGACTGCACGAAAATACCTTGAAGAGGAAGGAGCTCACAGCATGATTGTCCCGCTTCGGTAAGAGTGGACCTGATGAAGGTGCCGCAGACGGCTAACTCGTTGACTAACACTGTGCCGTTCAGTCACATACCCAGGACTGCGATAACGTGACCACAATCTTGATACCGCGTTTTGGCTAGAATGTAAGAAATTGGTTTATCAAACGAAACCGATCATAAAGAACAAAAAGAAAAAACCAAAAACAGAAAACCAAAACCGAAAACCGAAAACCGAAAACCGAAAAAAGAAAACCGAAAACCAAAAACCGAAAACCAAAAACCGAAAATCAAAAACATAAAACAGAAAACCTTAATAGACCGTAGAACGTAGACCAAAGACCAAAGACCGTAGACCGTAGACCGTAGACCGTAGACCGTAGACCGTAGACCGTAGACCGTAGACCGTAGACCGTAGACCGTAGACCGTAGACCGTAGACCGTAGACCGTAGACCGTAGACCGTAGACCGTAGACCGTAGACCGTAGACCGTAGACCGTAGACCGTAGACCGTAGACCGTAGACCGTAGACCGTAGACCGTAGACCGTAGACCGTAGACCGTAGACCGTAGACCGTAGACCGTAGACCGTAGACCGTAGACCGTAGACCGTAGACCGTAGACCGTAGACCGTAGACCGTAGACCGTAGACCGTAGACCGTAGACCGTAGACCGTAGACCGTAGACCGTAGACCGTAGACCGTAGACCGTAGACCGTAGACCGTAGACCGTAGACCGTAGACCGTAGACCGTAGACCGTAGACCGTAGACCGTAGACCGTAGACCGTAGACCGTAGACCGTAGACCGTAGACCGTAGACCGTAGACCGTAGACCGTAGACCGTAGACCGTAGACCGTAGACCGTAGACCGTAGACCGTAGACCGTAGACCGTAGACCGTAGACCGTAGACCGTAAACCGAAGACCGTAGACCATAGACCAAAACGGTAGACCGTAGACCGCAGACCTTAAACCGAAAACTAACCTAACCTAACCTACCCTAAACAGAAATCTAAAAACCGAAACTTAAACCCTAACCTAACCTGCCCTATCTAAATCTAACCTAACAAAACCCAAGCAAATCAAACCTAACTTAACCTACCCTAACTAAACCTAACCTAACAAAACCTAATTAAATCAAACCAAAAACCGAAAACCGAAAACAGAAAACCGAAAATCGAAAACCGAAAACCGAAAACCAAAAACCGAAAACCAAATACCGAAAACCGAAACCGAAAACCGAAAACCGAAAACGAAAAATCGAAAACCGGAAACAGAAATCCAAAAACCGAAACTAAAAACCACACCTAGCCTACCATCACTAAACCTAACCTAACAAAACCAAAACCGAAAACCAAAAACCGAAAACCGAATACCGAAAACCGAAACCGAAAACCGAGAACCGAAAACCAAAAGCCGAAAGCCGGAAACCGAAATCCAAAAACTGAAACTAAAAACCTCACCTAACCTACCATAACTAAACCTAACCTAACAAAACCCAAGCAAATCAAACCGAACTTAACCTACCCTAACTAAACCTAACCTAACAAAACCCAATTAAATCAAACCACAAACCAAAAACCGAAAACGGAAAACCGAAAACCGAAAACCGAAAACCGAAAACCGAAAACCGAAAACCGAAAACCGAAAACCGAAAACCGAAAACCGAAAACCGAAAACCGAAAACCGAAAACCGAAAACCGAAAACCGAAAACCGAAAACCGAAAACCGAAAACCGAAAACCGAAAACCGAAAACCGAAAACCGAAAACCGAAAACCGAAAACCGAAAACCGAATACCGAAAACCGAAACCGAAACCAAAAACCGAAAACCAAAAACTGAAAACCGAAAAACGAAAACCAAAAAACGAAGAACGGAAACCGAAATCCAAGTACCGAAACTAGAGACCTCACCTAACCTACCATAACTAAACCTAACCTAACAAAACACAAGCAAATCAAAAATAACCAAACCTGCCCTAACTAAACCTAACCTAAGAAAACCCTATTAAATCAAACCACATACCAAAAACCGAAAACCGAAAATCGAAAACCGATACTAAAAACCTAACCTAACCTACCCAAACTAAACCTAACCTAACAAAACCCAAGCAAACCTAATCAAAAAAGAAAAACAAAAACCGAAACGTATCCTAACAAAAATCAAACAATTCACACCTAACGACAATAAAAAACCGTAGACAATAGACCGTAGACCGTAGACCGTAGACCGTAGACCGTAGACCGTAGACCGTAGACCGTAGACCGTAGACCGTAGACCGTAGACCGTAGACCGTAGACCGTAGACCGTAGACCGTAGACCGTAGACCGTAGACCGTAGACCGTAGACCGTAGACCGTAGACCGTAGACCGTAGACCGTAGACCGTAGACCGTAGACCGTAGACCGTAGACCGTAGACCGTAGACCGTAGACCGTAGACCGTAGACCGTAGACCGTAGACCGTAGACCGTAGACCGTAGACCGTAGACCGTAGACCGTAGAACGTAGACCGTAGACCGTAGACCGTAGACCGTAGACCGTAGACCGTAGACCGTAGACCGTAGACCGTAGACCGTAGACCGTCGACCGTAGACCGTGAACCGTAGACAGTAGACAGTAGACCGTAGACCGTAGACAGTAGAACGTAGACCGTAGACCGTAGACCGTAGACCGTAGACCGTAGACCGTAGACCGTAGACCGTAGACCGTAGACCGTAGACCGTAGACCGTAGACCGTAGACCGTAGACCGTAGACCGTAGACCGTAGACCGTAGACCGTAGACCGTAGACCGTAGACCGTAGACCGTAGACCGTAGACCGTAGACCGTAGACCGTAGACCGTAGACCGTAGACCGTAGCCGGTTAACCGTAGACCGTAGACCGTAGACCGTAGACCGTAGACCGTAGACCGTAGACCGTAGACCGTAGACCGTAGACCGTAGACCGTAGACCGTAGACCGTAGACCGTAGACCGTAGACCGTAGACCGTAGACCGTAGACCGTAGACCGTCCGTAGACCGTAGACCGTAGACCGTAGACCGTAGACCGTGAACCTAACAAAACCCAATTAAATCAAACCACAAACCAAAAACCGAAAACCGAAAACCGAAAACCGAAAACCGAAAACCGAAAACCGAAAACCGAAAACCGAAAACCGAAAACAAAACACAAGCAAATCAAAAATACACTAACAAAACACAAGCAAATCAAAAATAACCAAACCTGCCCTAACTAAACCTAACCTAAGAAAACCCTATTAAATCAAACCACATACCAAAAACCGAAAACCGAAAATCGAAAACCGATACTAAAAACCTAACCTAACCTACCCAAACTAAACCTAACCTAACAAAACCCAAGCAAACCTAACCAAAAAAGAAAAACAAAAACCGAAAACCGGAAACCGAAATCCAAAAACCGAAACTAAAAACCTCACCTAACCTACCATAACTAAACCTAACCTAACAAAACCCAAGCAAATCAAACCTAACTTAACCTACCCTAACTAAACCTAACCTAAGAAAACCCAATTAAATCAAACCACAAACCAAAAACCGAAAACCGAAAACCGAAAACCGAAAACCGAAAACCGAAAACCGAAAACCTAAAACCTAAAACCGAATACCGAAAACCGAAACCGAAAACGAAAACCGAAAACTGAAATCCAAAAACCGAAACCAGAGACCTCACCTAACCTACCATAACTAAACCTAACCTAACAAAACCCAAGCAAATCAAAAATAACCAAACCTGCCCTAACTAAACCTAACCTAAGAAAACCCAATTAAATCAAACCACAAACCAAAAACCGAAAACCGAAAATCGAAAACTGATACTAAAAACCTAACCTAACCTACCCAAACTAAACCTAACCTAACAAAACCCAAGCAAACCTAACCAAAAAAGAAAAAACAAAAACCGAAACGTATCCTAACAAAAATCAAACAAATCACATCTAACGACACTAAAAAACCGTAGACAATAGACCGTAGACCGTAGACCGTAGACCGTAGACCGTAGACCGTAGACCGTAGATATTAGACCGTAGACCGTAGACCGTAGACCGTAGACCGTAGACCATAGACCGTAGACCGTAGACTGTAGACCGTAGACCGTAGACCGTAGACCGTAGGCCATAGACCAAAACGGTAGACCGTAGACCGCAGACCTTAAACCGAAAACTAACCTAACCTAACCTACCCTAAACAGAAATCCAAAAACCGAAACTAAAACCCAAACCTGACCTGCCCTATATAAATCTAACCTAACAAAACTCAAGCAAATCAAACCTATCTTAACCTACCCTAACTAAACCTAACCTAACAAAACCAAAACCGAAAACCAAAAACCGAAAACCGAAGGTTAGGTTAGGTTAGGTTAGGTTAGGTTAGGTTTTTTTTTTTTTTTTTTTTTTTTTTTTTTTTTTTTTACTAACTCCTTCCACTGCGTGCTGTGCACTTCGAGGAAGCCATTTTCAATCTAATTTAATAATAAAAAAATAATAATAAAACAAGTCTAATTCCTAAAGAGTACCCTCTTGGCTGTTTCTTCTTTTAAGCTAGGTGCTTCTTTCATTCTATCTCTTTCATTTCCTTCCTTGCTTCCATCCCATTTCTCTCTTACCAACTCTTTTAAAAACCCTCTCATACTAATCATACATCCCGTGGGGCGTGGGGCACCCGGGTGATCAGCAAACTTCCGTCGGAACCACAGACAGCACTTCCCAGCCCATTATTCCCACTTACTGTATCGGCCTCTCTCAGCTATTTCTGTAAATAGCTGTAGGAGGCCGATCATGTCTTATTTCTTTTCAAGACTATCTTAACAATTCTATCCCAATACTCTAGGAAGTGCTGCCTGTAGTTCTTTGTCACCAGGACTGGGAAGTTTGCTACACAAACCTCCAGTTGGATCCGACACTCCAACTCGTACCTGTCCCTAGCGAAGATGGGGCAGTCCGCGACCAGGTGCGTAACCGTTTCCACGACCCCTGGCTCGCAGGCGCATGATGGGTCCTCCTTACACTTGAAGCGACTCAAGTATTCAGAGAACCCACCATGCCCCGTTAATAGCTGGGTCGTGGTGCCGGCTATCTCCATCTTACGGACGGCTCTGTACGCAGCCACAGCGCACGGAAAGAAAAGCTTGGTTCCAGAAGCAGTCGTGCCCGTCTTATAGCGTCCGTTCCACTTGTCAAGCGTGATCTGACGCAGACCACGCTTGACAAATGAGACGGGACACAGGTCATAGTTCGGCCTCGTCTTCGACCTCAAAGCCGCCTCCTTGGCGAGCTGGTCCGCTCGCTCGTTGCCCTCCAACCCTACGTGGGCCTTGATCCAGAACAGGGATATTTCCTTGTTCTGTGTTAGGTTTTTTTTTTTTTTTTTTTTTACGTGGTGGAATGCATTTACGCACTTCGCTCACCCCCCGCGGGGGCAGGGGTTCGCTTCGTGTGGGACTCCTGACCTCGAAACGGAGGCCAGACTACCCACTAAACCACCACGGTGTTCCTCCTTCGCCTAATCCGAGCCGCGGGATAGAATTCTCACCGCGACTCGGCTAGGGACGCCCGTTCGGGCTCGCCTCTTGGTGGCCCCACCATCCGGACAGACTTATCCAGGTGATGGGGCCAGCTCACTTTAGAAATGCGCCCCAGGAACACTGAGGGGCGCATTCCGCCACATTAGCATGGGGCGGCGGGTCCCCCGACCCACCGCCCGTGGCTTCGCTCATTCGGGGACGCGGGCGAATTGCGCTCGCCGGCGTCCCCTCGCCGGGGGCCTGCGGGGCGGAAGAGTGAGACCAGCTCGCTCCCGCTCCCGCAGAGCCTCTCTCTTTGCCGCCATCACCTCACTAGCGAACGAGGCGACGGCGGCCCAACACTCCTCGCTGTCGGCCATGGCTGGAATCACGGCCGACAGCGAAAGGTCTCCACCAATGGAGCTTATGAGGGCCGTCCTTTGGCCGTCCCACGCCTCGCACACGGCCATGGTGTGGTAGGCCGTGTCGGGGTCGCCGCTGGTGCAGTGACGGCACCGGGGCTCCGGCTCTATCCCCACCACTTCCCACAGGTACTTGGCAAAACAGCCATGACCCGTGAGAAGTTGGGTGAGGTGGTACGTCGGAGCCCCATGACCCCTCTCCACAAAAAGACGCAGGACGGGCCGGACGGCCCCCACGAGCAGCGACCCACTACGGGTCGCTCTCAGCCTTTCGGCCCATTTCCGGAAGAGATCGTCGCGAGCCACCTGTCTCCAGCGATTGATCTCCTCCGGAAGCGGCCGACCTCCCAGATTGCGCCGCATCAGGGCACCCTCATCGTAGACCCTCTTTAGGACGCCTGCCTCGAGATCCCAGATCCCAGGGGATACTGCCCGCAATTAGACACGCCGCCTCGTAAGAGACGGTGTGGTACGCCCGTGCGGCCCTCTGCGCGATGGCGCGCTGCGGTCGCCGCAGCAGCGCAACGTTTGCTGGGCAGAGGGCCTCCGCCCATATGGGCGCTCCGTAGAGCGCCTTGGAACGCACCACTCCGTCGTAGAGACGGCGGCAGGCAGACCCCGGGCCTCCGCTGTTGGGCAGCAACCGCGAGAGCATTCCGGCAAACGCCAGCAATTTCGGTGCCAGCTGCCGGAAATGCTCCGCGAACCGCCACCGACTGTCGAGAACCAGCCCGAGGTATTTCAGACTGGTCCCGACAGCTATGGAGGTGCCGCCCACCACAATCGACCTATCTCGAGGCGGCGTCTGCCGAGGCCCATGAAAGAATAGGGCCTCGGACTTTTCGAGGGCCACCCTCAAACCTAGTGCCCCGATGCGACGCACGACATGGGCGACGCCTGCCGTAGCGAGGACGGAGGCGTCGCGAAACGTCGGGGCCCGCGCGGTGACTAGGGTGTCGTCGGCATAACATAGTACACCGACTCCCCGAAGATTAGCACCGCGCAGGACCCAATCGTACCCTACGTTCCACAGGAGCGGCCCAAGGACCGACCCCTGTGGAACGCCACAAGACATGCCCCTGCGGACCACCTCGCTTTGGGCCGGGTAGATGATGACCCGGTCCACGAAGTAGTCCGCAAGGACGCGCCTGAGGTACCACGGGACGTTGTGGTACCTCAGCGCCTCGGCGATAGTTTCCCAGGGGAGGGTGTTGAAGGCGTTGGCTATGTCCAGCGACACAGCCAACAGCACCTCTCCCCCGGCGACCGCTTCGTCGACGCTGCCCCGCAGTCGGGATACGGCGTCGAGGGTTGACCTCCCGCGACGGAAGCCGAACTGGCCGTCACTTAAGTTGGGCCCCGCCCCCTCCAGGTGGCCGACGAGACGCGCAGCGAGCACCCGCTCAAACAGCTTGCACATCTCGTCGAGCAAAACGATGGGGCGGTAGGCCGACGGCGAGTCGACTGGACGCCCGTGCTTTTTAAGCAGCACGAGCTTCCCAGTCTTCCATCGTCGCGGGACTCTCCCCGACGCCAAACACTCCGACATGAGGGACAGCGTCTCCTCCTCTAGTGCCGGCATGACTGTGGCAATAACCTTCCCAGGGACGCCGTCCGGGCCCGGGGCGCGGTTCCTGGACCTGAGTGCCAGGATCGCAGCCCCTAACTCGGCCTCGGACACGGGAGGTATTGCCCCTTCGTCTGCCGGCACCCGGCTCGGTGTTGCCATCCGCGGTGGGACCCACTCCTCCCTCGCAGGGAAGAGGGAACTGACTACTCGGTGGAGGAGGCTCGGCTCGAGAGTCCTTGTGAGAGGAGGCGCCCAAGGCCGGAGCTTCTGGCTCACGGTCTTGTACGGACGCCCCCATGGATCTCGATTGAGACTCTCGAGCCACTCCTTCCAGGCCTCCTCCTTGGCGGCTTTGACCGCCGAGCTAAGGGCCTCACGGGCGGCCCGGTACGCGGCGTGCAGCTGTTCTTCTCGGGCGAGGTCTCTCACGGCCCGCCTTCGGCACCGGTAGTACTGCCTCTGGGCTGCGTCACTAGCTGTACGCAGCCCGGCTAGGTGGGGACGCCACCAGTACACCGATTTCCGAGGCGGGATAGGCCTCGCCCTTTGCATCGCCGCGTCGCAGACGCGAGTCAGCGCTCCAGCGAGCCGCTCGCATCTCGAGTCTGCGTCCAGTCCACTGTCGCCCGCAGCCCATCGCTCGACGATAGCCGCCTCTCGGGCCAGTTCCTTGTCCAGTGTGGTGAGTCGCCACCGCGGACCTTCTCCTACCAAGGGACGGTCGAGGTCGACTCGAGCTGCCAAGGCGGCAGGGACGACGTCGAACCGGATGTACCGGTGGTCCGACGCGGTCTCCACCCCCTCAACGACCCGCCAGTTGCCGATCCGTCGGGCCAGGCCAGAACTGGCGAACGACAGATCGACGATCGACCTACCCTGCGGCCGCACTAGGGTGTGGACCGCCCCTTGGTTCAGCAACACCAAGCCTTGGGACACCGCCCATTCCTCCAACATCTCCCCCCGGGCATCGGTCGCCGGAGATCCCCACGCCCGAGAGTGAGCGTTGAAATCTCCGGCCACCACGGCCGGGGTGGGGTGCACTTCCGCCAGCAGGGCACCGACCTCAGCGAGCAGCTGCTCAAACTCGGCGATGCTCCTACTGGGGGGCCAGTACACCCCAATCACTGCAGCGCCGCCCAGCGTGACGAGGACGCAACCTCGACCCCTCTGCACTCTTTCGAAGGGGGGAGCCGTTCGCTGGGCGACGATAGCCACCAAGCCGTTGTGGTCGCTGGCCCAGTTAGGGGTTTCGCGCACGTAGTACGGCTCGGCGACCACTGCCAGTGTCGTCTGCCACTGCGCCATGGATTGGGCCAAAAGGTCCTGGGCCGTGACGCAGTGGTTGACGTTGGCCTGCAGAATGGAGATGTGGGCCATTATTGATGGGCGGTGTCCATTTCCTCCACTATGGGCTGCTGGGTGGGGGAGGGCGTAGTGTTAGCCCCACCTGCGGCTCTCCTTTTAGGACGGCCTCTGCTACGGGAGGCCGCCTTGCACTCACCCGACCCCAATTTGTGGCCAGACGATGCACCTTCCGCCGCACAGACGGGGCACTTGGGCTCCGCGGTGCAGGTGGCCGACTTATGGCCCGCCTGCCCACAGCGGAAGCAGAGTGCACTGCGGTCAATGCCCGCAGTACACCTCACCCCAACATGCCCCGGCTCCAGGCAGCGGAAGCACCGCGCCGGCCTGGGCTCCAGGGTGGTCAACCTAACCACTGACCACCCGATCACAATGCGGCGTCCGTCGGTTAGTAATTTGGCCGCGTCAACCGGGCACCGCAGCCAGGCAGAGCCCTGTCGGCCAGATGGGCGCTGGATGTCGCCCACCTTTATGGAGCTGGCAGAGCAGCCCCCCTCTGCCGCCAGCGACGCCGCTACGGTCTCCTTGGAGGCCGAGTCGCTCAGACCAGAGATGCGTAGCTCCACGCACCTCTCTGGTCTAGCGACGCGGACCTCCTCCAGCACTTCTTTCAATTTTGTGGCCAAGGCGTCGGCCTTCTGCGCTCTGTCAGCGCCGGCCACCTCCAGTATGCGACCTCCAGTCACGGCGGGACGGAGGCGGAGGCCGTCGATGCCGAGGGCCTTGAGGTCGATTGACCTCTCGGCCTTGGCGAGCACCTCTCCGTAGGTCACCCCCTGCTCCGCGGCGCCCGGCTGCAGCGTTAGGGTGACCGCTGCGGTCTTAGGTGCTCGCAATTTGCGAGGCCTACGGGCGCCACGTTTCCCGCTGCTAGTGGCCGGCGCTACTGGAGCTGGCTGGGCTGGTACTGGCTTTGGCGCTTTTGGGCGCGCCGCCACTGTGCTCCACGACGTTGGCGCTGGGGCCGACTGGGGGGTCAGCGAGGGTGGCTGAGATAGCTGTCGCGCCTGGCGGGCAGCTTCTGCCTCCCTCGCCGCGGCCGTCTTCTTCTTTGGCCTCTTCTTCTTGGCGGCCTTACCTCCTGGAGGAGTGGGGCGCAATGCCTCCTCCGCCTGCCCATCAGGCGTTGGAGGAGACAGAGGAAGAGGTGGCGAGGGAGGGAGGGACGAGATCGTGGGTTGGCGCTCGGGCTCCATAGCCAGGCGGGCGGCATTACGGATGTCCGCCTGGAGAGGTGGGCGGATGCGGGTCTCGGGCAGCAGGCGGTCCTGGATGCCCGCGATGCGCGCATCGACCAGGAATGCGATCTCTTCGCGACTCATCGCGGGCGGCGCAGTCTCCGCCTGCCGCTTCCAGGCCCGCATTTCGGCCCGCACGACAGCCAGCTCGGTCTGGAGCTGGGCCACCTCCTCAGACTGCGTGCGGGACCTCAGCACACGCACGTGCTCCAGGATGGAGCTACATGCCTGCTTAAGGTCCCGCACGTACTGGCCCTTTAGATTGGAGCTCTTGGTGGCGATGGATTGTACCATCGCCACCGCTGCCTCGATGGAGCCCGACAGCTGCTCCGCGCTGAGGGGCTGGGTCACTGTATCTGCCACTCCTACACGTGACAACGGGCTAGGTTGCGGCTTTGGGCTAGGGGACTCCCGGAGGTAGAGAGCCCTCCTCCGCTGCTGCTCCGCGAGCTCCTCCTCAGCCCGGTGCTCCAGATCCCTCTCTTTGGCCACGGCTAACTCGGCCTTCGCCTTGGCCAAGTAGGCATAGTGGGCCTTGCTCTTCTTAGCGCTTTCGTCCAACTCTGCCTCCGTGGCAGAGTTGGAGCGCTTGCGCCACAGTCTCCCCATTACTGGGGAGGATGGGCGAGACACACTAAATTCGGCCGAAGCGTCCAGGCGCTCCAGGACGACGACCGCCTCCGCGCGGGGCACAGAAGCCGCAGGGCTTCCTAGCTCCACCTCCATGGTGGATGGAGGAGATTGGTCCGCAGACAAGGCAGATGGAGCTGCCGCAATCTCCTCGCAGTCCTGAAAAGGACTTTTACTGACAGACGGAGCTGCCACCACCGCTGAGTCCTGAAAAGGACTGTTGGAGGAGGAGGCAGAGGGATTTGCCACCATCTCCTCCAAGTCCTTAAAAGGACTGTTAGCTATTTTGGCGCGTGTTAGCATCGCTTAAAACAACAACAATAGTGAGAATCGCAAAAGAATTTGCCCGCAAGTGTCGAGTTCGAGATTTAGTCACCCGCCTGCCACTCCGTTACGGTGGTCAGGACGGGGTCCAGGGCGAACGACGAGGACGTACTCAGAACTCACTTGGGGCTCGCCCCTGTTCTGTGTTAGGTTAGGTTAGGTTAGGTTAGGTTAGGTTAGGTTAGGTTTTTTTTTTTTTTTTTTTTTTTACGTGGTGGAATGCATTTACGCACTTCGCTCACCCCCCGCGGGGGCAGGGGGTTCGCTTCGTGTGGGACTCCTGACCTCGAAACGGAGGCCAGACTACCCACTAAACCACCACGGTGTTCCTCCTTCGCCTAATCCGAGCCGCGGGATAGAATTCTCACCGCGACTCGGCTAGGGACGCCCGTTCGGGCTCGCCTCTTGGTGGCCCCACCATCCGGACAGACTTTCCAGGTGATGGGGCCAGCTCACTTTACGAATGCGCCCCAGGAACACTGAGGGGCGCATTCCGCCACATTAGCATGGGGCGGCGGGTCCCCCGACCCACCGCCCGTGGCTTCGCTCATTCGGGGACGCGGGCGAATTGCGCTCGCCGGCGTCCCCTCGCCGGGGGCCTGCGGGGCGGAAGAGTGAGACCAGCTCGCTCCCGCTCCCGCAGAGCCTCTCTCTTTGCCGCCATCACCTCGCTAGCGAACGAGGCGACGGCGGCCCAACACTCTTCGCTGTCGGCCATGGCTGGAATCACGGCCGACAGCGAAAGGTCTCCACCAATGGAGCTTACGAGGGCCGTCCTTTGGCCGTCCCACGCCTCACACACGGCCATGGTGTGGTAGGCCGTGTCGGGGTCGCCGCTGGTGCAGTGACGGCACCGGGGCTCCGGTTCGATCCCCACCACTTCCCACAGGTACTTGGCAAAGCAGCCATGACCCGTGAGAAGTTGGGTGAGGTGGTACGTTGGAGCCCCATGACCCCTCTCCACAAAAAGACGCAGGACGGGCCGGACGGCCCCCACGAGCAGCGACCCACTACGGGTCGCTTTCAGCCTTTCGGCCCATTTCCGGAAGAGATCGTCGCGAGCCGCCTGTCTCCAGCGATCGATCTCTTCCGGAGGCGGCCGACCTCCCAGATTGCGCCGCATCAGGGCGCCCTCATCGTAGACCCTCTTGAGGACGCCAGCCTCGAGATCCCAGGGGATACTGCCCGCAATTAGACACGCCGCCTCGTAAGAGACGGTGTGGTACGCCCGTGCGGCCCTCTGCGCGATGGCGCGCTGCGGTCGCCGCAGCAGCGCAATATTTGCAGGGCAGAGGGCCTCCGCCCATATGGGCGCTCCGTAGAGTGCCTTGGAGCGCACCACTCCGTCGTAGAGACGGCGGCAGGCAGACCCCGGGCCTCCGCTGTTGGGCAGCAACCGCGAGAGTATTCCGGCAAACGCCAGCAACTTCGGTGCCAGCTGCCGGAAATGCTCCGCGAACCGCCACCGACTGTCGAGAACCAGCCCGAGGTATTTCAGACTGGTCCCGACAGCGATGGAGGTGCCGCCCACCACAATTGACCTGTCTCGAGGCGGCGTCTGCCGAGGCCCATGAAAGAATAGGGCCTCGGACTTTTCGAGGGCCACCTTCAAACCTAGTGCCCCGATGCGACGCACGACATGGGCGACGCCTGCCGTAGCGAGGACGGAGGCGTCGCGAAACGTCGGGGCCCGCGCGGTGACTAGGGTGTCGTCGGCGTAACAGAGTACACCGACTCCCCGAAGATTAGCACCGCGCAGGACCCAATCGTACCCTACGTTCCACAGGAGCGGCCCGAGGACCGACCCCTGTGGAACGCCACAAGACATGCCCCTGCGGACCACCTCGCTTTTGGCCGGGTAGATGATGACCCGGTCCACGAAGTAGTCCGCAAGGACGCGCCTGAGGTACCACGGGACGTTGTGGTACCTCAGCGCCTCGGCGATAGTTTCCCAGGGGAGGGTGTTGAAGGCGTTGGCTATGTCCAGCGACACAGCCAACAACACCTCTCCCCCGGCGACCGCTTCGTCGACGCTGCCCCGAAGTCGGGATATGGCGTCGAGGGTTGACCTCCCGCGACGGAAGCCGAACTGGCCGTCACTTAAGTTGGGCCCCGCCCCCTCCAGGTGGCCGACGAGACGCGCAGCGAGCACCCGCTCAAACAGCTTGCACATCTCGTCGAGCAAAACGATGGGGCGGTAGGCCGACGGCGAGTCGACTGGACGCCCGTGCTTTTTAAGCAGCACGAGCTTCCCAGTCTTCCATCGTCGCGGGACTCTCCCCGACGCCAAACACTCCGACATGAGGGACAGCGTCTCCTCCTCTAGTGCCGGCATGACTGTGGCAATGACCTTCCCAGGGACGCCGTCCGGGCCCGGGGCGCGGTTCCTGGATCTGAGTGCCAGGATCGCAGCCCCTAACTCGGCCTCGGACACGGGAGGTATTGCCCCTTCGTCTGCCGGCACCCGGCTTGGTGTTGCCATCCGCGGTGGGACCCACTCCTCCCTCGCAGGGAAGAGGGAACTGACCACTCGGTGGAGGAGGCTCGGCTCAAGAGTCCTTGTGAGAGGAGGCGCCCAAGGCCGGAGCTTCTGGCTCACGGTCTTGTACGGACGCCCCCATGGATCTCGATTGAGACTCTCGAGCCACTCCTTCCAGGCCTCCTCCTTGGCGGCTTTGACCGCCGAGCTAAGGGCCTCACGGGCGGCCCGGTACGCGGCGTGCAGCTGTTCTTCTCGGGCGAGGTCTCTTACGGCCCGCCTTCGGCACCGGTAGTACTGCCTCTGGGCTGCGTCACTAGCTGTACGCAGCCCGGCTAGGTGGGGACGCCACCAGTACACCGATTTCCGAGGCGGGATAGGCCTCGCCCTTTGCATCGCCGCGTCGCAGACGCGAGTCAGCGCTCCAGCGAGCCGCTCGCATCTCGCGTCTGCGTCCAGGCCACTGTCGCCCGCAGCCCATCGCTCGACGATAGCCGCCTCTCGGGCCAGTTCCCTATTCAACGTTCCGAGTCGCCACCGCGGACCTTCTCCTAACAAGGGGCGGTCGAGGTCGACTCGAGCCACCGAGGCGGCAGGGACGACGTCGAATCGGATATACCGATGGTCCGACGCGGTCTCCACCCCCTCAACGACCCGCCAGTTGTCGATCCGTCGGGCCAGGTCAGAACTGGCGAACGACAGATCGACGATCGACCTACCCTGCGGTCGCACAAGGGTGTGGACCGCCCCTTGGTTCAGCAACACCAAGCCTTGGGACACCGCCCATTCTTCCACCATCTCCCCCCGGGCATCGGTCGCCGGAGATCCCCACGCCCGTGAGTGAGCGTTGAAATCTCCGGCCACCACGGCCGGGGTGGGGTGCACTTCTGCCAGCAGAGCACCGACCTCCGAGAGTAGTTGTTCGAACTCGGCGATGCTTCTGCTGGGGGGGCAGTACACCCCAATTACTGCAGCGCCGCCCAGCGCTACGAGGACGCACCCTCGACCCCTCCGCACTCGGTCGAAGGGGGGAGCGTTTCGCCGGGCGACGATAGCCACCAAGCCGTTGTGGTCGCTGGCCCAGTTTGGGGTTTCGCGCACGTAGTACGGCTCGGCGACTACTGCCAGTGTTGTCTGCCACTGCGCCATGGATTGGGCCAAAAGGTCCTGGGCCGTGACGCAGTGGTTGACGTTGGCCTGCAGAATGGAGATGTGGGCCATTATTGTTGGGCGGTGTCCATAACCTCCACTGTGGGCTGCTGGGTGGGGGAGGGGGTAGATTTAGCCCCACTAGCAGCTTTGCCCTTGGCCCGGCCCCTGCTGCGGGAAGCCGCCTGGCACTCAGACGAGCCCAGTTTGTGGCCGGACGCTTTGCCCGCCGCTGAACAGACGGGGCACTTGGGCTCCGCGGAGCAGGTGGCCGACTTGTGGCCCGCCTGCCCACAGCGGAAGCAGAGTGCACTGCGGTCAATGCCCGCAGTACACCTCACCCCAACATGCCCCGGCTCCAGGCAGCGGAAGCACCGCGCCGGCCTGGGCTCCAGGGTGGTCAGCCTAACCACTGACCACCCGATCACAATGCGGCGTCCGTCGGTTAGTACTTTGGCCGCGTCAACCGGGCACCGCAGCCAGGCAGAGCCCTGTCGGCCAGATGGGCGCTGTATATCGCCGACCTTTATTGCGCTGGCAGAGCAGCCCCCCTCTGCTGCCAGCGACGCCGCTACGGTCTCCTTGGAGGCCGAGTCGCTCAGACCAGAGATGCGTAGCTCCACGCACCTCTCTGGTCTAGCGACGCGGACCTCCTGCAGCACTTCCTGCAATTTTGTGGCCAGGGCGTCGGCCTTCTGCGCTCTGTCAGCGCCGGCCACCTCCAGTATGCGACCTCCAGTCACGGCGGGACGGAGGCGGAGGCCGTCGATGCCGAGGGCCTTGAGGTCGATTGACCTCTCGGCCTTGGCGAGCACCTCTCCGTAGGTCACCCCCTGCTCCGCGGCGCCCGGCTGCAGCGTTAGGGTGACCGCTGCGGTCTTAGGCGCTCGCAATTTGCGAGGCCTACGGGCGCCACGTTTCCCGCTGCTAGTGGCTGGCGCTACTGGAGCTGGCTGGGCTGGTGCTGGCTTTGGCGCTTTTGGGCGCGCCGCCACTGTGCTCCACGACATTGGCGCTGGGGCCGACTGGGGGGTCAGCGAGGATGGCTGCCGCACCTGGCGGGCAGCTTCTGCCTCCCTCGCCGCAGCTGTCTTCTTCTTCGGCCTCTTCCTCTTGGCCTTATCTCCCACTGGAGGAGTGGGACGCGACGCGTCCTCCGCTTGCCCATCGGGCATTGGAGGGGATAGCTGAAGAGGCGGCGAGGGAGGAAGGGAAGGGAGCTCGGGTTGGCGCTCGGACTCGGCTTCCCTAGCCTGGCGGATGGCGTTACGCCTGTCCGCCTGAAGAGGTGGGCGGATGCGGGTCTCGGGCAGCAGGCGGTCCTGGATGCCCGCGATGCGCGCATCGACCAGGAATGCGATCTCTTCCCGACTCATCGCGGGCGGCGCAGTCTCCGCCTGCCGCTTCCAGGCCCGCATTTCGGCCCGCACGACAGCCAGCTCGGTCTGGAGCTGGGCCACCTCCTCAGACTGCGTGCGGGACCTCAGCACACGCACGTGCTCCAGGATGGAGCTACATGCCTGCTTAAGGTCCCGCACGTACTGGCCCTTTAAATTGGAGCTCTTGGTGGCGATGGATTGTACCATCGCCACCGCTGCCTCGATGGAGCCCGACAGCTGCTCCGCGCTGAGGGGCTGGGTCGCAGTATCTGCCACTCCTGCTGGTAACAGTGGGCTGGGCTGCGGTTGTGGGCTGGGGGACTCCCGAAGGAAGAGAGCCCTCTTCCGCCGCTGCTCCGCGAGCTCCTCCTCAGCCCGGAGCTCCACCTCTCTCTCCTTGGCCACGGCTAACTCGGCCTTAGCCTTGGCCAAGTAGGCATAATGGCCCTTTGTCTTCTTAGCGCTTTCGTCCAACTCTGCCTCCGTGGCAGAGTTGGAGCGCTTGCGCCACAGTCTCCCCATTACTGGGGAGGATGGGCGCGACCCACTCAGTACGGCCGAAGTGCCCAGGCGCTCCAGCACAACAACCGCCTCCGCGTGGGGCACAGAAGCCGCAGGGCTGCCGAGCTCCACCTCCATGGTGGATGGAGGAGATTGGTCCGCAGACAAGGCAGACGGAACTGCCACAATCTCCCCGCAGTCCTGAAAAGGACTATTATCAGACGGAGCTGCCACCACCGCTGAGTCCTGAAAAGGACTGTTGGAGGAGGAGGCAGAGGGAACTGCCACCATCTCCTCCGAGTCCTTAAAAGGACTCTTGAGCATCTTTGCTCGTGTTAGCATCGCTTAAAACAACAACAACAGATGGAATCGCACAATATTTTGCCGCAAGTGTCGAGCACAAGGTTCAGTCACCCGCCTGCCACTCCGTTACGGTGGTCAGGACGGGGTCCAGGGCGACGACGAGGACGTACTTGTACTCACTTGGGGCTCGCCCCAGGTTAGGTTAGGTTAGGTTAGGTTAGGTTAGGTTAGGTTAGGTTAGGTTAGGTTAGGTTAGGTTGGGGCACGCCCCAAGTGATTTCCGATACGTCCCCGTCGTGTGCCCTGGACCCCTTCCTGACCACCGTAACGGAGTGGCAGGTTGGGTGACTGAACTCGGAAATCAACACTTGAGGCAAAGAGAGCGACTTTATTGTTTTTTTCCTGATTCGTCTGCTCAGATCCCATCCCACTTGGTGCGCGGTAACGCAGTGGCCAGTGGTTGGATATCCTTCGCTGCGATTAACTTTTTGTTATCTCTTGTTGTTATTTGTTTGTTCCGTTTGTTTTGCATTTTTGTTCGTCCGTTTTGTTTGTTTGTTTTTATTGGTTTTAGTCCAGTTTCGCTGAAACTGAAGACAAAAATCATTCTCTCGCCAACGGATTCGGTTGAGGGCAGGGCCCTTTTCTGGTCCATGGATTCAGAGGGACCATCACTTACCCAAACTGATGGAGGGAGAGAGAGTGCGATATCGCCGCTCTTAACCAGGAGTGTGGACTTGACCACTCCAAGGAGAAAGAGGCCCCAGCAGTCCAAATTCTTCGCTGGAGACTCGGAGGAGGACTCCGACAATTGTTTCTCCCGGGTTTTGGAGACTCCGCCTCCTAAGGTCCGTCGTCCACGGGGTGGTAAGGCATACCATCACGTGGGATTGTCACAAGCCCGTCGAGAGTTAAGGGAGTTGGAGCCTGACACCTCGGACTCGACCTTGACGGAGCCCACAAAACCGCGAAGTCCGATGAAATCGAAGGCAAGGTCTCCGGGGATGGAGGACCTCGTCAAAAAGGCTGAGGAAAACGCAGGTGTCCTGCACGCGGTTTCGACCAAGTCGAAAAACCTTAAGGGCACCTGCGTTAAGGAAATACGCACCGCGACCGCGGCTCTATTAGACATAGTGCGCGCCCTTGCCTTGCGTCAAACCAATGACGAGGTCAAAACCTTGCAGGCCGACAATAAGAGGTTGCGTGGGCAGCTGTCTGCCGTACAGGAGGAAGTGGCCGCCCTTAGACGGGCTTTCTCCGAGCGAGGGAAGGAGGTGGCCAGAGAGGAGCCCACCAAGGCAGTGGCAAATCCTGACAGTGACGCTCCTATGTCACGAAAGGAATTTATGGCGGTCATTGGCTCCCTCCAACGTTCCCTAATGGAACACGTTGGAGGAGTGATAGGAGCGCGGCTGGAGGGGCTCGAGGTGGACGGACGCCTACTTCCCACGCAATCCCGGAGACCACCCCTGGCGGCTGATACCAGGAAGAGGCAGTCGGAGGTCACCACTTTGGCGCCACCGGCTAACCTCCCAGCAAAGGCCAAGCCCAAAAAAGTGGCTAAAGCTGCTCCCGGGCCAAACAGCACCACTGCAGAACCCACACGTGCGGTGGAACAGTTTCCCGGACCGTCCCACGAGGAGCAACCGGTCGTCCTGGAACAATGGACGACCGTGGTAAAAAAGGGAAAGGGTAAGAGGAAAGTGCCCGCGACCGGTGCCCCGAAGGCAAATGCGCCCCAACGGCCCAAGTTGCCGAAGGCGCCTAAAACTCTGGCAGTTGTGGTGGCCCTCAGGCCTGAGGCTTTGGAAGAGGGGGCCACATATAAAGCTGCAATTGCCACGGCCAAGGCGTCAATAAGCCTGGGAGCTCTAGGGATTGGCTCCGCCAAGTTCCGTACGGGCATTTCAGGTGCCCGTATAATAGAGCTTCCAAAAGCCACAACTACCACACAGGCGGACACCCTAGCACAGAGGATCGGAGAGGTGCTAGGTGATACAGCAAAAGTCACCAGGCCGACAAAAATGGCAAGCCTCCGAGTGTCGGGCCTGGATGACTCGGTGTCTCAATTGGAGGTGCGAGACGCAATAGCGGATAAGGCTGGGTGTCCACCTGAACAGATCAAGGTGGGCACAATCACCGTTGGCTTCAGGGGAACTGGCTCAGTGATTGTGTCATGCCCGGTAGACATTATTGCCGGGCTGGCCAAGGAGGGCCGAATAAGCGTGGGGTGGAGCAACGCCTCCATCACGGTCCTGGCACAGCGCCCAATGCGTTGCCATCGGTGTCTCGGCATCGGACACCCACAGCAGCTCTGTCCCTCTAAAAAGGACCGCAGTGGATTGTGCTACCGCTGCAGTCAGGAGGGGCACATCGCCTCCAGCTGCACGGCTCCCCCACACTGTGGCGTCTGCGGAGACCGAGGCCTGCCTTCCGGGCACCGCATGGGTGGAGTGAACTGCAACCCTCCTCCGGTCAAAGGCCGCCCCCTTCAGATGGGAGCTTATGCGTCGGCTACACCAGCCACCCCTGGAGCGTCGCCAATGGAAACCAGCAATGCCTAGTAGGTTCATTGGCAAAATACTCCAGGGGAATGTAAACCACTCGGCCGACGCACAAGACCTACTGTGTCAGTCTGTGGCCGAGTGGAGCATCGACTTGGCTGTGATCGCGGAGCCATACATTGTCCCCCCATCCTCTAATTGGGCTGGGGCAACCGACGGCCTTGCCGCGATTGCAGTGGCTGGTGTAAGCCCCCCCCTCGTGGTTGCCGAGAGAGGGGAAGGATACGTGGCGGCACGCTGGGGAGGAGTACTTGTGGTGTCAACGTACTTCTCCCCTAACCGCAGCAGGGCTGAATTTGAGCGGTTCCTGGCTGTGGTTGAAGGGGTGGTCCGTCGAGCGACCCCCTGTCCAGTACTTGTCGCGGGAGACCTGAACTCCAAGGCTCAGGCATGGGGGTGCTCCAACGCGAATGTTCGGGGTGGTGTACTCGAGTCTTGGGTTCTGTCCTTGGGGCTCGAGGTCCTCAACAGAGGTACCACTCCGACCTGTGTGCGGGAGCAGGGCACATCTATAGTGGATGTGTCCTTCGCCACCCCTTCACTTGCTGCCCGAATCCGGGACTGGCGGGTGGTAGAGAACAAGGAGACACTATCGGATCATTTATATGTCCGATATGATGTCTCCACAGCATCACCCGGGGCCCCGTTACACCTGGACACCATGGTGAGGAAGTCAGCATTCCCAAGGTGGTCGATGGCTCGCCTACGCACTGACGTTGCGGAGGAGGCTGCGCTGGTGCGAGCTTGGTCAGAAGTACCTGAGACCATCGCGGGTGACGCCAACGACATGGCGGACATTTTCGCGGACGACATTAAGGTTGTCTGCGACGCCGCCATGCCGAGGGCGCAGGTCTGCTCCCGTAGGAAGGGGCAGGTCTACTGGTGGTCGCAGGATCTGGCTGAGCTCAGAGCTGGCAGTTTGAGGGCCAGGCGTGCATACCAGCGTTGCCGCAGGCGTGCCAGAACTGGACCCGGTGAGGAGGAGGACCTTCACCGGGTGTACTTGGAGAGCAACAAGGCTCTGAAGATCGCCATCCGCAAGGCCAAAGCCAGCGCCTGGGACGAGTTCCTAGGGATTCTCGACAGAGATCCCTGGGGGAGGCCGTACAGGGTTGTAAGGGGGAAATTTTCTCCTTCCCCCCCTACGTCCAGTTTGGAGCCGGGCCTGTTGCGGGAGGTTCTGGGAACGCTTTTCCCGAATCCTGGACCTTTCGCAGCTCCAATGATGGCGGCCTCCAGGGCGACCATGGAGGTGTGGGCTGATGGCCCCCCAGTTACAGACGGGGAGTGGGCCAAGCTGCGCGAAAGGCTCCGGCGCAAAAACAAAGCACCGGGACCCGATGGCTGCCCAGCCAAGGTATTGGCGATAGCAGCTGGTCCTCTGGAAGACAGGTTCCGTGCGGTGATGAACACCTGCATCGCGACGGTCCGTTTTCCAGAGCGCTGGAAAGTGGGGCGTCTCTGTCTTCTTAGAAAGGAGAGTCGGCCGGCGGATTCGCCGTCCGGCTACCGGCCGGTGGTCCTGCTCGATGAAGCGGCGAAGGCTTTTGAGAAAATTCTCGCCTCCCGCATCATCGAGCATTTGGAGGACAAAGGACCGGATCTGGCCGAGTACCAATACGGTTTCCGCACCGGCCGCTCCACGATGGACGCGGTCAAACACCTCAATAGGTGGACCGACGAGGCCAATGCACGGGGGGAGGGGGTGATCGCGGTGTCTTTGGACATCGCGAACGCCTTCAACTCCCTCCCACATGAATGCATTGAGGAGGCACTTAATTTCCACCAAGTGCCCCTCTACCTCAGGGCTCTCGTCAGGGACTACCTTGATGGCAGGGTGGTCCTATATGAGGACTCGGAGGGCCGCGTCCAACCGTGGAGAATGGCGGCAGGGGTGCCCCAAGGTTCAGTACTTGGCCCTTTGTTGTGGAACCTGGGGTACAACTGGGTTCTGCGGGGAATGCTGTTGCCGCGAATGTGCATCGTCTGCTTCGCTGACGATACGCTGGTCGCGGCAGCAGCAAAGGAATGGGAGGAGGCGGTTCATCTTGCGTCGGTCGGCACATCGCTGGTGGTCCGACGTATCCGTCTCCTCGGCTTGGAAGTGGCTCTCACCAAAACGAGGGCCATATCTTTTCATGCCCCCCGTCGCAGAACCCCAACGGAGCTCCGCGTTCGAGTCGATGGGGTCCGGATTCCTGTCGAGATGCACATGAAGTATCTCGGCCTGATTCTGGACCCCAGGTGGAAATTTGAGGAGCACTTCAAATTCCTTGCTCCCCGACTGTGCGCGGCCGCAGCTGCACTCGCGCGCCTTCTCCCAAATGTGGGAGGACCGAACGCTTCGTGCCGTCGGCTGTATCATGGCGTGATTCGGTCGATGGCGCTTTACGGGGCCCCGATATGGGCCGAGAGCCTCAACCGACGGACGAGAGCCCTCCTGCGCAAACCGCAGAGGCTTATCGCGGCCCGGGCTACCCGGGCATATCGCACTGTTAGCCACGGGGTGGCCTGCGTGTTAGCTGGCACAACCCCGTGGGACACTGATGCACTTGTGCTAGCACAGGTGTACAGGCACCGGGCCGAAGCGAGAGGGCGAGGGGAGAGACCTGACCTTGAGGAGGTGGAGCGGGTTCGCTCCCTTGCGCAGGAGGAGTCCTTATCACAATGGGCCGAGGCACTTGCTAACCCTACCGCCGGGCGCCGGACGATCGAAGCGATCCGTCCAGTGCTAACGCAATGGATGAGACGCCCCTGGGGCAGTCTCACCTTCCGACTGGTGCAGGTTCTGACTGGACATGGTTGTTTCGGTCACTACCTGCACCATGTCGCCCGCAGGGAGGAAACGCCACAGTGTCACCACTGTGGCCACGCGGATGACACGGCCGAGCACACGTTGGAAACGTGCCCGGCCTGGCAACATGAGCGCCAAGAATTAACGGCGGCGCTCGGCAGAAGTAACCTCGCACTGCCAAGTATAGTGCAAGCTATGCTTGGTAGCGCGGAAGGATGGGAGGCGGTCGCTTCCTTCTGTGAGACGGTAATCCAACAGAAGGAGGCAGCGGAGAGGGAGCGGGAGGAGGATGCTCTAGCCGCACCTCTCCGACGCAGACGGATGGGCAGGAGAAGGCGGGCGGTATTAACTGCTAGTCTTCGTCTGCCCACAGGAGGACTGCCCGCTGTCGGTGGCACCGACGCAGGCATTGCACAAGTCCCCACGTCTGGGGATTACTTGAGCAGACCAGGGTAATCCCTCAACGGCACGGTGGCCCGGCGCTAAAGTCGGGCGGCCCGGGGGTGAATTGGTGAGTTGCGTTGGCAGATCCCAAATCACCTCCACAAGGGCAAGAATGGTCGCCGAGGAGTTTTAGTGGGTATTCCCGGAGCCAATAAGATCAGGTTCTGGGCGACCCCCACACACCCCCACTACCTAGCCAGTAGTGGACAGTCTGTAAGCGGATTTCTCCTCGAAAAAAAAAAAAAAAAAAAAAAAAAAGGTTAGGTTAGGTTAGGTTTTTTTTTTTTTTTTTTTTTTTTTTTTTTTTTGTCTTACTCCTTCCACTGCGTGCTGTGCACTTCGAGGAAGCCATTTTTAGTCAAATTTGATAATAAAAAAAAAAATAATAAAAAACAAGTCTAATTTCTAAATAGTACCCTCTTGGACGTTTCTTCTTCTAAGCTAGGTGCTTCTTTCATTCTATCACTTTCATTTCCTTCCATGCTTCCATCCCATTGCTCTCTTACCAACTCTTTTAAAAACCCTCTCATACTAATCATACATCCCGTGGGGCGTGGGGCATCCGGGTGATCAGCAAACTTCCGTCGGAACCACAGACAGCACCTCCCAGTCCATTTCCCCACTCTTGTATCGGCCTCTCTCAGCTATTTCTAAAAATAGCTGTATGAGGCCGATCACGTCTTATTTCTTCTTATTACCACCTTAACTATCCTTTCCCAATACTCTAGGAAGTGCTGCCTGTAGTTCTTTGTCACCAGGACTGGGAAGTTTGCTACGCAAACCTCCAGTTGGATCCGACACTCCAACTCGTACCTGTCCCTAGCGAAGATGGGGCAGTCCGCGACCAGGTGCGTAACCGTTTCCACGACCCCTGGCTCGCAGGCGCATGATGGGTCCTCCTTACACTTGAAGCGACTCAAGTATTCAGAGAACCCACCATGCCCCGTTAATAGCTGGGTCGTGGTGCCGGCTATCTCCATCTTACGGACGGTTCTGTACGCAGCCACAGCGCACGGAAAGAAAAGTTTGGTTCCAGAAGCAGTCGTACCCGTCTTATAGCGTCCGTTCCACTTGTCAAGCGTGATCTGACGCAGACCACGCTTGACAAATGAGACGGGACACAGGTCATAGTTCGGCCTCGTCTTCGACCTCAAAGCCGCCTCCTTGGCGAGCTGGTCCGCTCGCTCGTTGCCCTCCAACCCTACGTGGGCCTTGATCCAGAACAGGGATATTTCCTTGTTCTGGACCAAGCCCCGCTTGATATTGTCTCTGGCTTCGACAGCCAGAGGGTGGAGGGCACGGGGGTTGACAACCGTTTGGAGAGCGGCTTTGCTGTCGCTGAGGATGCCGAACGTCGTGGCCGCGCCGCGCCTAAGGACCTCACTGGTCGCTTTGCATAAAGCCAGGAGTTCGGCCTGGTAGACGGTACAATGTGGGGCGAGAGCAAGTTTGAGGGTCTTTGTTTCGGCGTCGCTATTCCAAATGGATAGCGCAGCGCCGACACGACCCTCAATCTTGCTCCCGTCCGTGAAGATGCGCACCTGGATGGTGTTGGTGCGCTGGTAATCTTCCTCGTCTACCAGGCTGGTGAAGTCCAGACTTATATGCTCCGCGGGGTGAGGTACCTCCATTGCTGAAGCCATCCGTTCGACCTCTCTGTCTCCCAACCATGACTGGGACACTCCTCTCTTGGCCTCATAAAGTGAGGCCACCTCGCGAACTCTGAGGTCCAGAGGGAGCATTCCAGCCAAGATTAGACTTGAGTGCAGAGAAACCGTCCGGTAGCCCTTGCAAAGTTTTTGCGCGAACCCGCGCTGCACCACGGCTAACTGCTTCTGGATACCGAGCTTCTCCACCGCTGGACACCAGCTGCTGGCTGCGTACAGCACCGTCGGTTCCACGGCTGCGGTGTAGATGGTCCGGATCACCTCGGGATGTAGTCCCCAACCGATCCGGGCCATCCGCGCCAGCTTGTGGTAGATGGCGATAGCCTTTTTGCATTGGTTGGTGACGTGGGTGTTGAAGGTTAGCTTGTGGTCGATGGTGAGCCCCAGGATCTTGATTTCCTTGGACATGCCAATGTCTATCCCGCCCATGCTGAGGCGTGGGACATCGTACTTAAGCCTCCGCGTGATTACCATCGCACAAGTTTTGTGCGGTGCGAATTTCAGCTTCATTCCGATGCCCCACTCCCGCACATGCTCGAGAGAGGCATTGGCCTGTCTCTCAATCTCCAAGGCGCTGTCACCATCGAACACAAGCACCACGTCGTCCGCAAATGCCTGGACGCGAGCTGCCCCATCCTCCAACCGTCGCAGTAAGGGATCCAACAAGAGGTTCCACAGTAAGGGTCCGCCAATAGAACCCTGAACGCAACCCTTCCCCGTAGGGCGTTCGCACTCCTCGCCCGCATACCTTACCCTCACTCTCCTGTCGCTAAGGTAGCTGTTGATAACTCGTCTCAAGTTTGCCGGACACCTTTCCTCAGCCAGTCGTACCTTTATAGCCGGCCACCAGGCGCTATCGAAGGCGCCCTCTATGTCCAAGGACACCATAAGGACTATCCTCTTCTCATCAAGTCTAGCCCTTATGTGGCCCATGAGGTCATAGAGGGCGTCTTCGGTACTTTTCTGGGGCATAAAGCCGTACTGGCGAGTACTAATCCTCGGCATTAAGTAAAAGTTGAGACGAGTTACCAACATCCTCTCGTACACCTTCCCCAGAACCGGTAACAGACCAATAGGTCTGTACGATTTGGGGACGGCGTACGAGTCCTTGCCGGGCTTCCTCAATGCCACCACCACGGCTTCCTTCCATATTTTAGGAAAGTAGCCGTGGCGAAGGCACCGATTCAGCAGCTCCAAGAAGAATGAGGGGTCGGCCCTAATGGCGTGGGTGCAAATATCGGCTGTGAAGCCATCCGCCCCCGGGGCTTTCTTCGGATTGAACTTCCGAAGAGCACCGAAGAGCTCTCCCACTGTAAAAGGTGGGTCATCATCATGATGACCCTCATCCAGCTCCAACCCCTTAGCCTTTTCCCTAACTCTTCGGTGCCCTTCGTTGTCCTCCTCCTCCCGGTCCTCCGGGTAGAAGGTCCGAGCTAACAGCTCGGCCGAACCTTTTGCGTCCAGGTAAGATCCATTGGCGGAAAGCAGAGTATCCTCTTCCCTTACCGTGGCCCTACCTATCACCCGGTAGATGCCCTCCCATAGTCCCTCCATGTCCTGCCTTCCGCAGAAGTTCTTCCAACTTTCGACTTGTGCCTTTTTTACTTCACTTTCATACATCTCCTTTCGTTCCAGGTACTGAGCTATAACGAACGACCTGCGGACCGGTGCGGCGTACCTGATTCGACGCTTGAAGGTGACCATTACCTTTTTAAGGCCAGCGAGTCTTTCCGACCACCACGGTGCAGTGGTCAACCCCACTGGTTTTTTCACTGGGATGCTTTCGCGGCACGCGCTCCCAACAGCCTCCGTATATGCTTCGGCCAAGGCATCCAATTCGTTGGTATGCCTTGTTTCGCCTATCGCAATATCCGGAAGCTGCCGGGCCATGCTAGCCCCGAAAGCCTCCCAGTTGGCCTTTCTGGTATTATAGGCCCGAGTGGTCCTTTTTATTTGGGTACCACTCGCCTTTATTAAATTGAGGTTGAACACCACACCGTTGTGGTCTGAGCTCGGGCATAGGCTTGGGTCCACCCTCCAAGCGTCGATCCAGGGAAACGCGTTGTCCGTGCAGGTCGTCACGTCTACATAGCTGCAGTACCTATGTCCACCCCTCACACAGTCGAAAGTTGGAATATCCCCGCTGTTCAGGACATGGAGGTCCATTTCAGCGAGTACCCCACTCAATAACTCGCCTCTGTCGTCTTCGGTTGGGTGCCCCCACCAGGTGCTATGCGCATTTGCGTCCCCACCCAGAACAGTAAGCCGGGAACCTAGGCTTCGTCTCACCTCCTTGAGCCGCTCCAAGTAAGGAGCCAACGGCGTTGGCCTCGGTTCGAAGTAAAAGGATACCAGCGTGATCTCCCAGGCACTGGTCCGGATCCCCACCACCGCGATGTTGTCGGTGGTGAGTTGCGGGTACTGTATGACGTCCACATTTGGGTCAAAGACGGCAATGGACGCCTTTACAGTCCCTCCTCCTTGTCCAGTGTTCTGGAAGACCCTTACGCCCTGGTATCCTTTCATTCTCCCGGTATTGCCGGTATAGGGCTCCTGAATTAGAGCGGCTGTGGCCTTGCGCCTCGAGGCTTCGAGAACGAAGGTTTCGGTTGCCAGCTTACTCCTCTGGAGGTTAGCCTGCAGCATCCTGTGTGGGGTCACATTCCTCGGATCAACATCAGCACTGGTATTGAGTGGTGGTCCTCGCTATCACGTCCCATCTCTGACGCACTGGGCACAGATGGCTGAACACACTGTGACATGTGCCGCTGAGCCTCTCTCTCCGGCAATTGGTGCAGGTAGGCTCTGCACCGGCACTGTAGCTCGGGCATGCGGCTTTTAAATGCCCTTCGCCGCAATGGCTACACTTAGGCTCAGTGCCGGCGCAGAATTTCCTGGTGTGCCCGTAACCCAGGCACAGGGAGCATTGCACCAACGGTGACTGATCTGCAACCCTAATGGGCTGCAGATCGACGTGGAGCTTCCCTATGCCTAGGGCACGGGCCCATATCGCCGGGGAGACCCTCAGCACCACATGGCACGTGTGGGGGTTCCTCGCCGTCCGCCGGTACAGTACGGCCATCCTCACCTGCTCCGGTGCCAAGTTCCGGAACACATCAGTGTTCCGGGCCTTTACGGCTCTGAGCAGGTCCTCATCCTTGAGGCTTCTGAGGACGCCGTACAGTATGAGGAGTGGGTCTTTGTTTTTGACCTCCTCGACGGCGAGGTTAGACTCCCTCTCCAGCAGCCTCTTCTGTGCCCTCTTTCTTTCTTCTTCTGTCTTATACCCTATGAACACTTTCCTATCTTTCGCCTTTCTTACTTTCTCTACCGTAACCCATCCATCATCTTCGCTTGCTATCTTCCTCAGTCTTTCCATCACCTGCTCTCCCGTATCACTTTCATTCTTGGACGTGACCACCACGGAGTGCAGTGTCGTACCGCCCGTAGGCTTAAGGCCCGGGCGGGCCGCCACCGCACCCGCGTAAGTCATCGTCCCCTTCTTTTCCCTTTCTCTCTCTCTTTCATCCTGCCTCTCAATACTCTCCTTTATTTCCTTCGTCGTACTTACACTCTCTTTTAGTAATCTCTCACACTCCCTTTCATCCTTTTTACTCACGTTCTCTCTTATTTCCCTAATCATTCTTCCATTCTCTTTCAGTAAACTTTCATACACACCTAGCTTATTTAAAATGGCTTCCTCTAAATCTGAGGGAGGAAGCGCCGAGGCAGGGACAGGGGGGGCAGATGCCGGTATGACGAAAGTCGTCTCTGCCCCCCCTGCGCTCTGCCTCTTCAAAAGCCGCTTCCTCTCCTCTTCGTATGCCCTGACTATCCCCTCCAAGTGCTCCGTCCTAGCTCTGATCTCCTCCTTTATCTCCCTTTTAATGTTTCCGGAGATCTTCAGCTGTTGTTTTATAATATCGCAGCTTTCAATAGCTGCTGTGCAGCGCCTCGGCGGCAGCGGTACGCGCAGCGGGGACGTAGGTCGTAGTGCCCCTTTTTTTGCTTGCTTGGGCTGGGCCATTTGTTGAGACTCCAGCTTATCAATGCTGCGACGTACCGATGTCGTCGGACGCTGCACTACCCCTAGCGTGGTCTCCTCTGCGGGAGGGGGCACGGGTTTGCTGCTCAGTTGTGCTGGACGGTCGCACTTGGGGGAATGCACAGTTGCCATGGTTGAGCGCGTTAAGTTGATAAAAATAAAAACAGTAAAATTATAAATGAATTAAACAATAAAATTTGGTGTACAATAGTACCCGTCAGAAAATAAGTCAAATGTAAATGTAAAATTAAGAATAAATGAAATTAAAATAAGATAAAAATAAATTTGTATAAATTTAAAATGTCAAATAAAATTGTATATAAAATTAAATGTCAAATAAAAATTAAAAAATAAAAAAAAACAAAAAGTTCAGTCAATAATAATAAAATGCTATGATAAAACTTGTCAATAGACGCAATAAATAAAAGTTTCCAATATTTGGGCGGCCCGCGTCCGCACTGCGGATGCTCCTCCCACCCGAGGCTATAAGCCTAGGGCGTAAAAACAGGGTGGGCGGGCGGGGCTCGCGATTATTAAAATTGCGTTTTTCTCGGTAATTAGGGACCCTAGCGGGGCGCGAGAGGTACCTACGGATAGGTCCCGACGTACTCCACAAGGTGGTGTGAGCAGCTATACAGGCCTCCTTGGAAAAATTTAGAATAAACACTGAAAAACGTGAAACTGTACCTATTTAACTGAGACTAAAAGTTGTTTTTCAGGAGAACTACTCTTCCGGGAACTACAGGAGCGGTACCAACGGACGCGGAACGCCCGCGTGCATACGTCTGAAGAACCAGGAGTACAGGTTTGTATGGTCCGAGGACCAGAAAATGCAATTATTATGTAAATTTGGTAAATTTATTGAATTTTAGGAGGTCGGCCTGATGCTGATGATGATATATTGGTGTTATATACCCTTGCGGGGCGTCGAGAGGTAGGTATTAACGTCGCGCACCTGATGGTATAGAAATATCGCTATGCGTCCCTATAAAAAACAGATTTTAAAAGTGTTTGACTGGAAACAAAGTGTGAAAATTTATGAAAATCTATGAAAACTTGAGTTTTCAATATGGAAACTGTCCAAAATTTTTATCGCGTCGTGTAGACGACGGCGTTACGCTTCCAATGGTATAGCACACTTGGTATTTATTTATAGATTTTATCAATGTAATTACGTATGTGATACTGTTTACAGTCAATTTGATACAAAATTGCTGCCCTAAGGTAACCTCGGTCCTCACCCCTCGAACTTGGAAAGCTGATTGCTGGCGAACCACAAGTCCCAGCTGGTCGAGTGGGGTACCGGCGAGGAGGTCTCGACGTCACCTATAGGGATATCCTGTGAAAATTTAGAAAAACCCGGAAACAGAGAAAATGATTTTTCCCTAGGAAAATGAAAAATTATTAAAATTGCGTATTTCTCGGTAATTAGGGACCCTAGCGGGGCGCGAGAGGTACCTACGGATAGGTCCCGACGTACTCCACAAGGTGGTGTGAGCAGCTATACAGGCCTCCTTGGAAAAATTTAGAATAAACACTGAAAAACGTGAAACTGTACCTATTTAACTGAGACTAAAAGTTGTTTTTCAGGAGAACTACTCTTCCGGGAACTACAGGAGCGGTACCAACGGACGCGGAACGCCCGCGTGCATACGTCTGAAGAACCAGGAGTACAGGTTTGTATGGTCCGAGGACCAGAAAATGCAATTATTATGTAAATTTGGTAAATTTATTGAATTTTAGGAGGTCGGCCTGATGCTGATGATGATATATTGGTGTTATATACCCTTGCGGGGCGTCGAGAGGTAGGTATTAACGTCGCGCACCTGATGGTATAGAAATATCGCTATGCGTCCCTATAAAAAACAGATTTTAAAAGTGTTTGACTGGAAACAAAGTGTGAAAATTTATGAAAATCTATGAAAACTTGAGTTTTCAATATGGAAACTGTCCAAAATTTTTATCGCGTCGTGTAGACGACGGCGTTACGCTTCCAATGGTATAGCACACTTGGTATTTATTTATAGATTTTATCAATGTAATTACGTATGTGATACTGTTTACAGTCAATTTGATACAAAATTGCTGCCCTAAGGTAACCTCGGTCCTCACCCCTCGAACTTGGAAAGCTGATTGCTGGCGAACCACAAGTCCCAGCTGGTCGAGTGGGGTACCGGCGAGGAGGTCTCGACGTCACCTATAGGGATATCCTGTGAAAATTTAGAAAAACCCGGAAACAGAGAAAATGATTTTTCCCTAGGAAAATGAAAAATTATTAAAATTGCGTATTTCTCGGTAATTAGGGACCCTAGCGGGGCGCGAGAGGTACCTACGGATAGGTCCCGACGTACTCCACAAGGTGGTGTGAGCAGCTATACAGGCCTCCTTGGAAAAATTTAGAATAAACACTGAAAAACGTGAAACTGTACCTATTTAACTGAGACTAAAAGTTGTTTTTCAGGAGAACTACTCTTCCGGGAACTACAGGAGCGGTACCAACGGACGCGGAACGCCCGCGTGCATACGTCTGAAGAACCAGGAGTACAGGTTTGTATGGTCCGAGGACCAGAAAATGCAATTATTATGTAAATTTGGTAAATTTATTGAATTTTAGGAGGTCGGCCTGATGCTGATGATGATATATTGGTGTTATATACCCTTGCGGGGCGTCGAGAGGTAGGTATTAACGTCGCGCACCTGATGGTATAGAAATATCGCTATGCGTCCCTATAAAAAACAGATTTTAAAAGTGTTTGACTGGAAACAAAGTGTGAAAATTTATGAAAATCTATGAAAACTTGAGTTTTCAATATGGAAACTGTCCAAAATTTTTATCGCGTCGTGTAGACGACGGCGTTACGCTTCCAATGGTATAGCACACTTGGTATTTATTTATAGATTTTATCAATGTAATTACGTATGTGATACTGTTTACAGTCAATTTGATACAAAATTGCTGCCCTAAGGTAACCTCGGTCCTCACCCCTCGAACTTGGAAAGCTGATTGCTGGCGAACCACAAGTCCCAGCTGGTCGAGTGGGGTACCGGCGAGGAGGTCTCGACGTCACCTATAGGGATATCCTGTGAAAATTTAGAAAAACCCGGAAACAGAGAAAATGATTTTTCCCTAGGAAAATGAAAAATTATTAAAATTGCGTATTTCTCGGTAATTAGGGACCCTAGCGGGGCGCGAGAGGTACCTACGGATAGGTCCCGACGTACTCCACAAGGTGGTGTGAGCAGCTATACAGGCCTCCTTGGAAAAATTTAGAATAAACACTGAAAAACGTGAAACTGTACCTATTTAACTGAGACTAAAAGTTGTTTTTCAGGAGAACTACTCTTCCGGGAACTACAGGAGCGGTACCAACGGACGCGGAACGCCCGCGTGCATACGTCTGAAGAACCAGGAGTACAGGTTTGTATGGTCCGAGGACCAGAAAATGCAATTATTATGTAAATTTGGTAAATTTATTGAATTTTAGGAGGTCGGCCTGATGCTGATGATGATATATTGGTGTTATATACCCTTGCGGGGCGTCGAGAGGTAGGTATTAACGTCGCGCACCTGATGGTATAGAAATATCGCTATGCGTCCCTATAAAAAACAGATTTTAAAAGTGTTTGACTGGAAACAAAGTGTGAAAATTTATGAAAATCTATGAAAACTTGAGTTTTCAATATGGAAACTGTCCAAAATTTTTATCGCGTCGTGTAGACGACGGCGTTACGCTTCCAATGGTATAGCACACTTGGTATTTATTTATAGATTTTATCAATGTAATTACGTATGTGATACTGTTTACAGTCAATTTGATACAAAATTGCTGCCCTAAGGTAACCTCGGTCCTCACCCCTCGAACTTGGAAAGCTGATTGCTGGCGAACCACAAGTCCCAGCTGGTCGAGTGGGGTACCGGCGAGGAGGTCTCGACGTCACCTATAGGGATATCCTGTGAAAATTTAGAAAAACCCGGAAACAGAGAAAATGATTTTTCCCTAGGAAAATGAAAAATTATTAAAATTGCGTATTTCTCGGTAATTAGGGACCCTAGCGGGGCGCGAGAGGTACCTACGGATAGGTCCCGACGTACTCCACAAGGTGGTGTGAGCAGCTATACAGGCCTCCTTGGAAAAATTTAGAATAAACACTGAAAAACGTGAAACTGTACCTATTTAACTGAGACTAAAAGTTGTTTTTCAGGAGAACTACTCTTCCGGGAACTACAGGAGCGGTACCAACGGACGCGGAACGCCCGCGTGCATACGTCTGAAGAACCAGGAGTACAGGTTTGTATGGTCCGAGGACCAGAAAATGCAATTATTATGTAAATTTGGTAAATTTATTGAATTTTAGGAGGTCGGCCTGATGCTGATGATGATATATTGGTGTTATATACCCTTGCGGGGCGTCGAGAGGTAGGTATTAACGTCGCGCACCTGATGGTATAGAAATATCGCTATGCGTCCCTATAAAAAACAGATTTTAAAAGTGTTTGACTGGAAACAAAGTGTGAAAATTTATGAAAATCTATGAAAACTTGAGTTTTCAATATGGAAACTGTCCAAAATTTTTATCGCGTCGTGTAGACGACGGCGTTACGCTTCCAATGGTATAGCACACTTGGTATTTATTTATAGATTTTATCAATGTAATTACGTATGTGATACTGTTTACAGTCAATTTGATACAAAATTGCTGCCCTAAGGTAACCTCGGTCCTCACCCCTCGAACTTGGAAAGCTGATTGCTGGCGAACCACAAGTCCCAGCTGGTCGAGTGGGGTACCGGCGAGGAGGTCTCGACGTCACCTATAGGGATATCCTGTGAAAATTTAGAAAAACCCGGAAACAGAGAAAATGATTTTTCCCTAGGAAAATGAAAAATTATTAAAATTGCGTATTTCTCGGTAATTAGGGACCCTAGCGGGGCGCGAGAGGTACCTACGGATAGGTCCCGACGTACTCCACAAGGTGGTGTGAGCAGCTATACAGGCCTCCTTGGAAAAATTTAGAATAAACACTGAAAAACGTGAAACTGTACCTATTTAACTGAGACTAAAAGTTGTTTTTCAGGAGAACTACTCTTCCGGGAACTACAGGAGCGGTACCAACGGACGCGGAACGCCCGCGTGCATACGTCTGAAGAACCAGGAGTACAGGTTTGTATGGTCCGAGGACCAGAAAATGCAATTATTATGTAAATTTGGTAAATTTATTGAATTTTAGGAGGTCGGCCTGATGCTGATGATGATATATTGGTGTTATATACCCTTGCGGGGCGTCGAGAGGTAGGTATTAACGTCGCGCACCTGATGGTATAGAAATATCGCTATGCGTCCCTATAAAAAACAGATTTTAAAAGTGTTTGACTGGAAACAAAGTGTGAAAATTTATGAAAATCTATGAAAACTTGAGTTTTCAATATGGAAACTGTCCAAAATTTTTATCGCGTCGTGTAGACGACGGCGTTACGCTTCCAATGGTATAGCACACTTGGTATTTATTTATAGATTTTATCAATGTAATTACGTATGTGATACTGTTTACAGTCAATTTGATACAAAATTGCTGCCCTAAGGTAACCTCGGTCCTCACCCCTCGAACTTGGAAAGCTGATTGCTGGCGAACCACAAGTCCCAGCTGGTCGAGTGGGGTACCGGCGAGGAGGTCTCGACGTCACCTATAGGGATATCCTGTGAAAATTTAGAAAAACCCGGAAACAGAGAAAATGATTTTTCCCTAGGAAAATGAAAAATTATTAAAATTGCGTATTTCTCGGTAATTAGGGACCCTAGCGGGGCGCGAGAGGTACCTACGGATAGGTCCCGACGTACTCCACAAGGTGGTGTGAGCAGCTATACAGGCCTCCTTGGAAAAATTTAGAATAAACACTGAAAAACGTGAAACTGTACCTATTTAACTGAGACTAAAAGTTGTTTTTCAGGAGAACTACTCTTCCGGGAACTACAGGAGCGGTACCAACGGACGCGGAACGCCCGCGTGCATACGTCTGAAGAACCAGGAGTACAGGTTTGTATGGTCCGAGGACCAGAAAATGCAATTATTATGTAAATTTGGTAAATTTATTGAATTTTAGGAGGTCGGCCTGATGCTGATGATGATATATTGGTGTTATATACCCTTGCGGGGCGTCGAGAGGTAGGTATTAACGTCGCGCACCTGATGGTATAGAAATATCGCTATGCGTCCCTATAAAAAACAGATTTTAAAAGTGTTTGACTGGAAACAAAGTGTGAAAATTTATGAAAATCTATGAAAACTTGAGTTTTCAATATGGAAACTGTCCAAAATTTTTATCGCGTCGTGTAGACGACGGCGTTACGCTTCCAATGGTATAGCACACTTGGTATTTATTTATAGATTTTATCAATGTAATTACGTATGTGATACTGTTTACAGTCAATTTGATACAAAATTGCTGCCCTAAGGTAACCTCGGTCCTCACCCCTCGAACTTGGAAAGCTGATTGCTGGCGAACCACAAGTCCCAGCTGGTCGAGTGGGGTACCGGCGAGGAGGTCTCGACGTCACCTATAGGGATATCCTGTGAAAATTTAGAAAAACCCGGAAACAGAGAAAATGATTTTTCCCTAGGAAAATGAAAAATTATTAAAATTGCGTATTTCTCGGTAATTAGGGACCCTAGCGGGGCGCGAGAGGTACCTACGGATAGGTCCCGACGTACTCCACAAGGTGGTGTGAGCAGCTATACAGGCCTCCTTGGAAAAATTTAGAATAAACACTGAAAAACGTGAAACTGTACCTATTTAACTGAGACTAAAAGTTGTTTTTCAGGAGAACTACTCTTCCGGGAACTACAGGAGCGGTACCAACGGACGCGGAACGCCCGCGTGCATACGTCTGAAGAACCAGGAGTACAGGTTTGTATGGTCCGAGGACCAGAAAATGCAATTATTATGTAAATTTGGTAAATTTATTGAATTTTAGGAGGTCGGCCTGATGCTGATGATGATATATTGGTGTTATATACCCTTGCGGGGCGTCGAGAGGTAGGTATTAACGTCGCGCACCTGATGGTATAGAAATATCGCTATGCGTCCCTATAAAAAACAGATTTTAAAAGTGTTTGACTGGAAACAAAGTGTGAAAATTTATGAAAATCTATGAAAACTTGAGTTTTCAATATGGAAACTGTCCAAAATTTTTATCGCGTCGTGTAGACGACGGCGTTACGCTTCCAATGGTATAGCACACTTGGTATTTATTTATAGATTTTATCAATGTAATTACGTATGTGATACTGTTTACAGTCAATTTGATACAAAATTGCTGCCCTAAGGTAACCTCGGTCCTCACCCCTCGAACTTGGAAAGCTGATTGCTGGCGAACCACAAGTCCCAGCTGGTCGAGTGGGGTACCGGCGAGGAGGTCTCGACGTCACCTATAGGGATATCCTGTGAAAATTTAGAAAAACCCGGAAACAGAGAAAATGATTTTTCCCTAGGAAAATGAAAAATTATTAAAATTGCGTATTTCTCGGTAATTAGGGACCCTAGCGGGGCGCGAGAGGTACCTACGGATAGGTCCCGACGTACTCCACAAGGTGGTGTGAGCAGCTATACAGGCCTCCTTGGAAAAATTTAGAATAAACACTGAAAAACGTGAAACTGTACCTATTTAACTGAGACTAAAAGTTGTTTTTCAGGAGAACTACTCTTCCGGGAACTACAGGAGCGGTACCAACGGACGCGGAACGCCCGCGTGCATACGTCTGAAGAACCAGGAGTACAGGTTTGTATGGTCCGAGGACCAGAAAATGCAATTATTATGTAAATTTGGTAAATTTATTGAATTTTAGGAGGTCGGCCTGATGCTGATGATGATATATTGGTGTTATATACCCTTGCGGGGCGTCGAGAGGTAGGTATTAACGTCGCGCACCTGATGGTATAGAAATATCGCTATGCGTCCCTATAAAAAACAGATTTTAAAAGTGTTTGACTGGAAACAAAGTGTGAAAATTTATGAAAATCTATGAAAACTTGAGTTTTCAATATGGAAACTGTCCAAAATTTTTATCGCGTCGTGTAGACGACGGCGTTACGCTTCCAATGGTATAGCACACTTGGTATTTATTTATAGATTTTATCAATGTAATTACGTATGTGATACTGTTTACAGTCAATTTGATACAAAATTGCTGCCCTAAGGTAACCTCGGTCCTCACCCCTCGAACTTGGAAAGCTGATTGCTGGCGAACCACAAGTCCCAGCTGGTCGAGTGGGGTACCGGCGAGGAGGTCTCGACGTCACCTATAGGGATATCCTGTGAAAATTTAGAAAAACCCGGAAACAGAGAAAATGATTTTTCCCTAGGAAAATGAAAAATTATTAAAATTGCGTATTTCTCGGTAATTAGGGACCCTAGCGGGGCGCGAGAGGTACCTACGGATAGGTCCCGACGTACTCCACAAGGTGGTGTGAGCAGCTATACAGGCCTCCTTGGAAAAATTTAGAATAAACACTGAAAAACGTGAAACTGTACCTATTTAACTGAGACTAAAAGTTGTTTTTCAGGAGAACTACTCTTCCGGGAACTACAGGAGCGGTACCAACGGACGCGGAACGCCCGCGTGCATACGTCTGAAGAACCAGGAGTACAGGTTTGTATGGTCCGAGGACCAGAAAATGCAATTATTATGTAAATTTGGTAAATTTATTGAATTTTAGGAGGTCGGCCTGATGCTGATGATGATATATTGGTGTTATATACCCTTGCGGGGCGTCGAGAGGTAGGTATTAACGTCGCGCACCTGATGGTATAGAAATATCGCTATGCGTCCCTATAAAAAACAGATTTTAAAAGTGTTTGACTGGAAACAAAGTGTGAAAATTTATGAAAATCTATGAAAACTTGAGTTTTCAATATGGAAACTGTCCAAAATTTTTATCGCGTCGTGTAGACGACGGCGTTACGCTTCCAATGGTATAGCACACTTGGTATTTATTTATAGATTTTATCAATGTAATTACGTATGTGATACTGTTTACAGTCAATTTGATACAAAATTGCTGCCCTAAGGTAACCTCGGTCCTCACCCCTCGAACTTGGAAAGCTGATTGCTGGCGAACCACAAGTCCCAGCTGGTCGAGTGGGGTACCGGCGAGGAGGTCTCGACGTCACCTATAGGGATATCCTGTGAAAATTTAGAAAAACCCGGAAACAGAGAAAATGATTTTTCCCTAGGAAAATGAAAAATTATTAAAATTGCGTATTTCTCGGTAATTAGGGACCCTAGCGGGGCGCGAGAGGTACCTACGGATAGGTCCCGACGTACTCCACAAGGTGGTGTGAGCAGCTATACAGGCCTCCTTGGAAAAATTTAGAATAAACACTGAAAAACGTGAAACTGTACCTATTTAACTGAGACTAAAAGTTGTTTTTCAGGAGAACTACTCTTCCGGGAACTACAGGAGCGGTACCAACGGACGCGGAACGCCCGCGTGCATACGTCTGAAGAACCAGGAGTACAGGTTTGTATGGTCCGAGGACCAGAAAATGCAATTATTATGTAAATTTGGTAAATTTATTGAATTTTAGGAGGTCGGCCTGATGCTGATGATGATATATTGGTGTTATATACCCTTGCGGGGCGTCGAGAGGTAGGTATTAACGTCGCGCACCTGATGGTATAGAAATATCGCTATGCGTCCCTATAAAAAACAGATTTTAAAAGTGTTTGACTGGAAACAAAGTGTGAAAATTTATGAAAATCTATGAAAACTTGAGTTTTCAATATGGAAACTGTCCAAAATTTTTATCGCGTCGTGTAGACGACGGCGTTACGCTTCCAATGGTATAGCACACTTGGTATTTATTTATAGATTTTATCAATGTAATTACGTATGTGATACTGTTTACAGTCAATTTGATACAAAATTGCTGCCCTAAGGTAACCTCGGTCCTCACCCCTCGAACTTGGAAAGCTGATTGCTGGCGAACCACAAGTCCCAGCTGGTCGAGTGGGGTACCGGCGAGGAGGTCTCGACGTCACCTATAGGGATATCCTGTGAAAATTTAGAAAAACCCGGAAACAGAGAAAATGATTTTTCCCTAGGAAAATGAAAAATTATTAAAATTGCGTATTTCTCGGTAATTAGGGACCCTAGCGGGGCGCGAGAGGTACCTACGGATAGGTCCCGACGTACTCCACAAGGTGGTGTGAGCAGCTATACAGGCCTCCTTGGAAAAATTTAGAATAAACACTGAAAAACGTGAAACTGTACCTATTTAACTGAGACTAAAAGTTGTTTTTCAGGAGAACTACTCTTCCGGGAACTACAGGAGCGGTACCAACGGACGCGGAACGCCCGCGTGCATACGTCTGAAGAACCAGGAGTACAGGTTTGTATGGTCCGAGGACCAGAAAATGCAATTATTATGTAAATTTGGTAAATTTATTGAATTTTAGGAGGTCGGCCTGATGCTGATGATGATATATTGGTGTTATATACCCTTGCGGGGCGTCGAGAGGTAGGTATTAACGTCGCGCACCTGATGGTATAGAAATATCGCTATGCGTCCCTATAAAAAACAGATTTTAAAAGTGTTTGACTGGAAACAAAGTGTGAAAATTTATGAAAATCTATGAAAACTTGAGTTTTCAATATGGAAACTGTCCAAAATTTTTATCGCGTCGTGTAGACGACGGCGTTACGCTTCCAATGGTATAGCACACTTGGTATTTATTTATAGATTTTATCAATGTAATTACGTATGTGATACTGTTTACAGTCAATTTGATACAAAATTGCTGCCCTAAGGTAACCTCGGTCCTCACCCCTCGAACTTGGAAAGCTGATTGCTGGCGAACCACAAGTCCCAGCTGGTCGAGTGGGGTACCGGCGAGGAGGTCTCGACGTCACCTATAGGGATATCCTGTGAAAATTTAGAAAAACCCGGAAACAGAGAAAATGATTTTTCCCTAGGAAAATGAAAAATTATTAAAATTGCGTATTTCTCGGTAATTAGGGACCCTAGCGGGGCGCGAGAGGTACCTACGGATAGGTCCCGACGTACTCCACAAGGTGGTGTGAGCAGCTATACAGGCCTCCTTGGAAAAATTTAGAATAAACACTGAAAAACGTGAAACTGTACCTATTTAACTGAGACTAAAAGTTGTTTTTCAGGAGAACTACTCTTCCGGGAACTACAGGAGCGGTACCAACGGACGCGGAACGCCCGCGTGCATACGTCTGAAGAACCAGGAGTACAGGTTTGTATGGTCCGAGGACCAGAAAATGCAATTATTATGTAAATTTGGTAAATTTATTGAATTTTAGGAGGTCGGCCTGATGCTGATGATGATATATTGGTGTTATATACCCTTGCGGGGCGTCGAGAGGTAGGTATTAACGTCGCGCACCTGATGGTATAGAAATATCGCTATGCGTCCCTATAAAAAACAGATTTTAAAAGTGTTTGACTGGAAACAAAGTGTGAAAATTTATGAAAATCTATGAAAACTTGAGTTTTCAATATGGAAACTGTCCAAAATTTTTATCGCGTCGTGTAGACGACGGCGTTACGCTTCCAATGGTATAGCACACTTGGTATTTATTTATAGATTTTATCAATGTAATTACGTATGTGATACTGTTTACAGTCAATTTGATACAAAATTGCTGCCCTAAGGTAACCTCGGTCCTCACCCCTCGAACTTGGAAAGCTGATTGCTGGCGAACCACAAGTCCCAGCTGGTCGAGTGGGGTACCGGCGAGGAGGTCTCGACGTCACCTATAGGGATATCCTGTGAAAATTTAGAAAAACCCGGAAACAGAGAAAATGATTTTTCCCTAGGAAAATGAAAAATTATTAAAATTGCGTATTTCTCGGTAATTAGGGACCCTAGCGGGGCGCGAGAGGTACCTACGGATAGGTCCCGACGTACTCCACAAGGTGGTGTGAGCAGCTATACAGGCCTCCTTGGAAAAATTTAGAATAAACACTGAAAAACGTGAAACTGTACCTATTTAACTGAGACTAAAAGTTGTTTTTCAGGAGAACTACTCTTCCGGGAACTACAGGAGCGGTACCAACGGACGCGGAACGCCCGCGTGCATACGTCTGAAGAACCAGGAGTACAGGTTTGTATGGTCCGAGGACCAGAAAATGCAATTATTATGTAAATTTGGTAAATTTATTGAATTTTAGGAGGTCGGCCTGATGCTGATGATGATATATTGGTGTTATATACCCTTGCGGGGCGTCGAGAGGTAGGTATTAACGTCGCGCACCTGATGGTATAGAAATATCGCTATGCGTCCCTATAAAAAACAGATTTTAAAAGTGTTTGACTGGAAACAAAGTGTGAAAATTTATGAAAATCTATGAAAACTTGAGTTTTCAATATGGAAACTGTCCAAAATTTTTATCGCGTCGTGTAGACGACGGCGTTACGCTTCCAATGGTATAGCACACTTGGTATTTATTTATAGATTTTATCAATGTAATTACGTATGTGATACTGTTTACAGTCAATTTGATACAAAATTGCTGCCCTAAGGTAACCTCGGTCCTCACCCCTCGAACTTGGAAAGCTGATTGCTGGCGAACCACAAGTCCCAGCTGGTCGAGTGGGGTACCGGCGAGGAGGTCTCGACGTCACCTATAGGGATATCCTGTGAAAATTTAGAAAAACCCGGAAACAGAGAAAATGATTTTTCCCTAGGAAAATGAAAAATTATTAAAATTGCGTATTTCTCGGTAATTAGGGACCCTAGCGGGGCGCGAGAGGTACCTACGGATAGGTCCCGACGTACTCCACAAGGTGGTGTGAGCAGCTATACAGGCCTCCTTGGAAAAATTTAGAATAAACACTGAAAAACGTGAAACTGTACCTATTTAACTGAGACTAAAAGTTGTTTTTCAGGAGAACTACTCTTCCGGGAACTACAGGAGCGGTACCAACGGACGCGGAACGCCCGCGTGCATACGTCTGAAGAACCAGGAGTACAGGTTTGTATGGTCCGAGGACCAGAAAATGCAATTATTATGTAAATTTGGTAAATTTATTGAATTTTAGGAGGTCGGCCTGATGCTGATGATGATATATTGGTGTTATATACCCTTGCGGGGCGTCGAGAGGTAGGTATTAACGTCGCGCACCTGATGGTATAGAAATATCGCTATGCGTCCCTATAAAAAACAGATTTTAAAAGTGTTTGACTGGAAACAAAGTGTGAAAATTTATGAAAATCTATGAAAACTTGAGTTTTCAATATGGAAACTGTCCAAAATTTTTATCGCGTCGTGTAGACGACGGCGTTACGCTTCCAATGGTATAGCACACTTGGTATTTATTTATAGATTTTATCAATGTAATTACGTATGTGATACTGTTTACAGTCAATTTGATACAAAATTGCTGCCCTAAGGTAACCTCGGTCCTCACCCCTCGAACTTGGAAAGCTGATTGCTGGCGAACCACAAGTCCCAGCTGGTCGAGTGGGGTACCGGCGAGGAGGTCTCGACGTCACCTATAGGGATATCCTGTGAAAATTTAGAAAAACCCGGAAACAGAGAAAATGATTTTTCCCTAGGAAAATGAAAAATTATTAAAATTGCGTATTTCTCGGTAATTAGGGACCCTAGCGGGGCGCGAGAGGTACCTACGGATAGGTCCCGACGTACTCCACAAGGTGGTGTGAGCAGCTATACAGGCCTCCTTGGAAAAATTTAGAATAAACACTGAAAAACGTGAAACTGTACCTATTTAACTGAGACTAAAAGTTGTTTTTCAGGAGAACTACTCTTCCGGGAACTACAGGAGCGGTACCAACGGACGCGGAACGCCCGCGTGCATACGTCTGAAGAACCAGGAGTACAGGTTTGTATGGTCCGAGGACCAGAAAATGCAATTATTATGTAAATTTGGTAAATTTATTGAATTTTAGGAGGTCGGCCTGATGCTGATGATGATATATTGGTGTTATATACCCTTGCGGGGCGTCGAGAGGTAGGTATTAACGTCGCGCACCTGATGGTATAGAAATATCGCTATGCGTCCCTATAAAAAACAGATTTTAAAAGTGTTTGACTGGAAACAAAGTGTGAAAATTTATGAAAATCTATGAAAACTTGAGTTTTCAATATGGAAACTGTCCAAAATTTTTATCGCGTCGTGTAGACGACGGCGTTACGCTTCCAATGGTATAGCACACTTGGTATTTATTTATAGATTTTATCAATGTAATTACGTATGTGATACTGTTTACAGTCAATTTGATACAAAATTGCTGCCCTAAGGTAACCTCGGTCCTCACCCCTCGAACTTGGAAAGCTGATTGCTGGCGAACCACAAGTCCCAGCTGGTCGAGTGGGGTACCGGCGAGGAGGTCTCGACGTCACCTATAGGGATATCCTGTGAAAATTTAGAAAAACCCGGAAACAGAGAAAATGATTTTTCCCTAGGAAAATGAAAAATTATTAAAATTGCGTATTTCTCGGTAATTAGGGACCCTAGCGGGGCGCGAGAGGTACCTACGGATAGGTCCCGACGTACTCCACAAGGTGGTGTGAGCAGCTATACAGGCCTCCTTGGAAAAATTTAGAATAAACACTGAAAAACGTGAAACTGTACCTATTTAACTGAGACTAAAAGTTGTTTTTCAGGAGAACTACTCTTCCGGGAACTACAGGAGCGGTACCAACGGACGCGGAACGCCCGCGTGCATACGTCTGAAGAACCAGGAGTACAGGTTTGTATGGTCCGAGGACCAGAAAATGCAATTATTATGTAAATTTGGTAAATTTATTGAATTTTAGGAGGTCGGCCTGATGCTGATGATGATATATTGGTGTTATATACCCTTGCGGGGCGTCGAGAGGTAGGTATTAACGTCGCGCACCTGATGGTATAGAAATATCGCTATGCGTCCCTATAAAAAACAGATTTTAAAAGTGTTTGACTGGAAACAAAGTGTGAAAATTTATGAAAATCTATGAAAACTTGAGTTTTCAATATGGAAACTGTCCAAAATTTTTATCGCGTCGTGTAGACGACGGCGTTACGCTTCCAATGGTATAGCACACTTGGTATTTATTTATAGATTTTATCAATGTAATTACGTATGTGATACTGTTTACAGTCAATTTGATACAAAATTGCTGCCCTAAGGTAACCTCGGTCCTCACCCCTCGAACTTGGAAAGCTGATTGCTGGCGAACCACAAGTCCCAGCTGGTCGAGTGGGGTACCGGCGAGGAGGTCTCGACGTCACCTATAGGGATATCCTGTGAAAATTTAGAAAAACCCGGAAACAGAGAAAATGATTTTTCCCTAGGAAAATGAAAAATTATTAAAATTGCGTATTTCTCGGTAATTAGGGACCCTAGCGGGGCGCGAGAGGTACCTACGGATAGGTCCCGACGTACTCCACAAGGTGGTGTGAGCAGCTATACAGGCCTCCTTGGAAAAATTTAGAATAAACACTGAAAAACGTGAAACTGTACCTATTTAACTGAGACTAAAAGTTGTTTTTCAGGAGAACTACTCTTCCGGGAACTACAGGAGCGGTACCAACGGACGCGGAACGCCCGCGTGCATACGTCTGAAGAACCAGGAGTACAGGTTTGTATGGTCCGAGGACCAGAAAATGCAATTATTATGTAAATTTGGTAAATTTATTGAATTTTAGGAGGTCGGCCTGATGCTGATGATGATATATTGGTGTTATATACCCTTGCGGGGCGTCGAGAGGTAGGTATTAACGTCGCGCACCTGATGGTATAGAAATATCGCTATGCGTCCCTATAAAAAACAGATTTTAAAAGTGTTTGACTGGAAACAAAGTGTGAAAATTTATGAAAATCTATGAAAACTTGAGTTTTCAATATGGAAACTGTCCAAAATTTTTATCGCGTCGTGTAGACGACGGCGTTACGCTTCCAATGGTATAGCACACTTGGT